>BSBM01001229.1:23612500-25003750 GCA_027924585.1 Larix kaempferi
TATATATATATATATCCCTAATCCTCAATATGCCTCTCTCTCAACCCCTTCAATACTTCACTCCCTTTCACGTCTCTCTCTCTCTTTAAAAACCTAACCCCCAATATCTCTCTTTCTTTTTCTTTCTCTGAACCCCTAACCCTCAATCCCTAGCACCCTTTCATGTTTGATACTCTCTCTCTCTTCGGGGCATAAAAAAATTAATAGTAGATATTGGTCAACTTCTGCATATTTTGCTTGAAGAATTCATACTCTTTCACATCCCTACTCTCCCTCTTCTCACTCTAAACCTTTAAACCCCAATATCGCTCTCCCTTAACCCCTAACATGCATCCAAAACTTCATTATAGATATTACTCAAGTTTTGCATCTTTTCCTTCAAGACTTCACACTCTTTCACATTCAATACTCTCTCTCTCTCTCTCTCTCTAAACCTGTAAAACCCAATATCACTCTCCCTCAACCCCTAACCCACAATCTCTCTCTCTCTCTCTCTATTCGGGTCATCCAAAAATTCATAGTAGATATTGGTCAGCTTATGCATCTTTTCCTTCAATACTTCACACTCTTTCACATCCGATACTCTCTCTCTCTCTCACTCTAAACCCGTAAACCCCAATATCACTCTCCCTCAACCCCTAACCCACAATCTCTGTGTGTGTGTATTCGAGGAATCCAAAACTTCATAGTAGATATTGGTCAGATTCTGCATCTTTTCCTTCAAGAATTAACACTCTTTCACATCTGATACTCTCTCTCTCTCACTCTAAAATTGTAAACCCAAATATCGCTCTCCCTCAAACCTAACCCACAATCTCTCTCTCTCTCTCTCTCTCTCTCTCTCTCTCTCTCTCTCTCTCTCTCTCAACCTGTAAACCCCAATATCGCTCTCCCCCAACCCCTAAACCACAATCTCTCTCTCTCTCTCTCTCTCTCTCTCTCTCTCTCTCTCTCTCTCTAGATATATATATATATATATATATATTATTTGCGACATCCAAAACTTCATAGTAGATATTGGTTAGCTTATGCATCTTTTACTTCAAGACCTCACACTCTTTCACATTCGATACTCTCTCTCTCTCTCAGACACACACACACACTCACTCTAAGCCCTTAAACCCTAATATATCTCTCCCTCAACCCCTAACCCACGATCTCTCTCTCTCTCTATGTATGTATATATGTTCCGGGCATCCAAAAATTCATAGTAGATATTGGTCAGCTTCTACATCTTTTCCTTCAAGACTTCACACTCTTTCAAATCCGATACTCTCTCTCTCTCTAAACCCCTAATCCCCAATATCTCTCTCTCTAAACCCCTAACCCCCAATATCTCTCTTTATCTCTCTCTCTCTAAACCCCTAACCCCAAATCTCTCTCTTTATCTCTCTCTCTCCCTATGTATTCGGGGCATCCAAAGCTTCATAGTATATAATGGTAAGCTTTTGGATCTCTTCCTTCAAGACTTCACACTCTTTCACATCCGATACTCTCTATCTCTCTCAATATTTCACATCTGATATTCTCTCTCTCTCACAACCCCTAGCCCCCAATATCTCTCCTTCTCTCTCTTTAAACCCCTAACCCTCAATCTTTCTCTTTATCTCTCTCTCTAAAACCCTTCATGAATTCATACCCTTTCACATATGATACCCTCATTCTCTATCCTCCCTAACCCCCAATCTCTCTCCCTCAACCCCTAACCCCCAGTCTCCCTCTCTCTCTCAACTCCTAACCAGGTTCTGCGTCATCTTTTCATGCCCCTAATATTAGAATTAAAGCATGGTTAATGTTGAATTTTATCGCATATTTGGGGGTCATTTCGAGAAGAAATGTTGTATTTGATTAAATTACACATACATCAAATGCCTGCATCGAGATCAATAATAAATTGTGAACTTAATGCTTGTGCGAAAAAACTTCAAATGTATAACCATTTTAATTACCTCTCACCTCTCTTTCTCAGAATCTCTCTCTCTCTGTCACTCACTATCTCTTTGTCTCTCTCCCTAGACTCCTACCCCCATTGATCTCTATCCCTAAACCCCTACCCCCTTGTTCCATCTCTCTCCACCCCTAACTCCCAATCTCTCTCTCTCAATCCCTAACCCCCAATCTCCCTATTTCTATCAACCCCTAACCAGGTTCTACTTCAACTTTTCATGCCCCTAATCTTAGAATTAAAGCATGGCTAATGTCGAATTGTATCACTTATTTGGGGGTCACTTCAAGAAGAAAGGTTGTATTTTTTAAATTAGACAGATATCAAATGTCTGCATAGATATTAGTAATAAATTGTGAACTTAATGTTCGTGCGACACAACTTCAGATGTACAACCATTTTAATTACCTCTAACCTCTCTCTCTCTCTCTCTCTCTCTCTCTCTCTCTCTCTAGAACCCTACCCCCTTGATATCTCTCCCAAAACCCATACCCCCCTTTTTCCATCTCTCTCCACCCTTAACCCCCAATATCCCTCTCTCTCTCAACCCCTAACCATGTTCTATGTAATCTTTTCATGCCCATAATCTTAGAATTAAAGCATGGTTAATGTCAAATTTTATTGCTTATTTGGGGGTCACTTCGAGAAGAAAGGTTGTATTTGATTAAATTACACGGATATCAAATGCCTGCATCGAGATCAATAATAAATTGTGAGCTTAATGTTTGTGTGACACAGCTTCAAATGTACAACCATTTTAATTACCTCTCACTCTCTCTTTCTCACAATTTCTCTTTCTCTCCATCTCTCTCCCTAGATCCCTACCCCCTTTGATATTTCTCCCTAAAACCCTACCCCCCTTGTTCCATCTCTCTCCACCCCTAACCCCCAATCTCTCTCTCACTCTAAACCCCTAACCCATATTATCCCACTCTCTGTTTCCCTCTAAACCCCTAACCCCCCTCTCTCTATCACCCTCTCTCTCTAAATCCCTAACCCTAATATCTCTCTCTCCCTAAACCCTTAACCCACAATATCATCCCTCAATCTTCCCATATACCCATAACCCACAATCCCCCCCTAAACCCATAACCCACAACCGCCTCCCTCTCTCTCCTCCTAAACCCATAACCCACTATCCCCCCCTCTCTCTCCCCCTAAACCCATAACCCACAATCTCCCCCCTATATCTCTCTAAACTTGAATTGAGTACTAACATGTCATTAGAAATTAGTTTTAAAAAAGGAGTTTACATGAAATACAAACATGGTGAACATTCACCCACTATATTAATGCAACAGGAGTGCACACATTAATAGCACACATGCACTATTAGTGCATGCACATTAATTGCACATGCGCGCTCCTAACGCAGTTAATATAGAAAAGTTTCACCACAGTCGTACGTCGAATGTTCATGATGAACGTTTATTAGTTAATGCACATAGGAGCACGTGCATGCTAATTACGTGCGCACAATAATAGTGCGCGTGCATGCTCCTTTGTTTGAAAATGATAGGAAAAAATTTCTACGCATCATCCAATTCAATTTTCATTGTTACATGGTAAACTCAAGTCTGGTTCGCACGATTTGAGTTTTCTTCTTCTTACACTCACATTAAACTTGCATTCTTTGGTAGATTGGAACCCTGTCAACCATCTTGCACACAACATATACACTTGACAATTCTCAGAGATCAGCTTGGAACATTGAAGCATTCTCATATAATTGTTGGACACATTGGAGTTCACTTGTTTTGCAATGCAAGGAGATATTAAAGAAAGATATGGTGACAAATTTTCTACATGAATTGTATGAGTTGTCTCCCCTTGTAATATCCAATGGTTGGACATGGTGTATTAATTCAGATTTAAAGATTATAAATTGTAATTTTTTTATATATGTGCTTGATTTTTGTTCAAATTGATCTATATATACATGAATGTTACAATTCCAAATATAAAATCCATATAAGACACATATTTTTTAAGAAAACTAATAGATTAACAAGTGTGCAAAGAAATACATGATTTTGATTAGAATGAAAAATCTACTATACAAGTTCTTCCACAAATATGTTAACATGAGGAAAAACATGAACTCTCTCCTAATTTAAGAAATAAATTGGAGATGCCACAATCATTCTAAACTTAAGGGGATATATCACTCAGTAGTATCTCTTCCCCTTAAACATAGTATGTGTCCCAAAATGGATCATTACATACATTTCACATACAATAGTGAAGCTCAAAACCAATAGGCTTGAATTCCTGGAAAAATGCAACATCTAGAATAGCCTTGTGCTAAACTCCCCAAATAAACTGCTTGCATCTTGGGATTGTCATCTATCCACATTCCAAGAAAGATGACAAATATTAATTCAATGAATACAGGGTTGAGCATAGTACTGAATCTACTAATTAATCCCACATTGTCAAAGGAAGAGACACCCTTGAATAGGGAATATGCCACAACTTCCTAGAATTTTTTTTCCCAAGGAGCAAGATGCACAACTCTAGTAGGCTTATCAAATGGATTGAGAGTTGAGGGTACCTTCCTCTATTTGGACATAACTTTCCAAACTTTATCAACATGAATACCTTGGGCCTAATAATTGATACACATAGTAGAATCCATCATAGTGCTCTATCCAAATTCAAAATCCATCACTATTTGTCATCCAATAATGCACTTTCTACTGACAAACACCATCCACTATAATAACTATATAATGACAAGGGAAATCTTGAAATGAACTACACCAACCATTTTGGATCAGCAAATTTCTATTTACCTATTGGAGAACAAGTCTGTAAAAGGTCATATAAATCAACCAAAAGAGAAGATAACTCCAACCAAAAAGGATATCAAACTTGTCCTCAACTCTCTAGATTAAAATTTTCCGTCCATGACTAAACATATGCTAGGAAATTGGTGATTTTCCATATACCATACTACAACACCACACAATCATTTCCTTATACACATACGCATGGTAAAATCCATCATAGCACTCTATCCTTGTTAGACTTCGATAAGTCCAAACTCAAAATCCACCACTATTGTGATCCAATAATCCACTAATTCTTAGAAGCATGAAAATACACTCCACAACTAGAACGTAATACCAATATGTGTGATGGGAACGATAAGATATCATAAAAATAGGCTTGTGTTTTGACTTCCTTGGCCACTTAGCTAGTACCAACTAATGACCCACTTATGTTCTAGACCAGGCAATTGTTGTTGCAACAATTATACCCTAAGAAGTTGTAGCAATTGTACCATGATAAACTACAATACTTGTACTTTGAGAATCTATGGGAGGTGTTTGCTGATGTGGGAAGTCACAAATGAAGTGGTCATAAGATTGATAGGAAAGACAAGAATTGCATAGATTTATATAATGCTCTTTCTACTAACAAACGCCATCCACTACAATAACTAAAATGACAAGGGGAAGCTTGAAATGAACTACACCAACCACTTTGGATCAACAACTTTCTATTTACCTATTTGAGAACAAGTTTGTAAAAGGTCATATAAATCAACCAAAGAGAAGACAACTCCAACCAAAAAGGATATTGAACTTGTCCTCAACTCTCTAGATTAAAATTTTCCATCCACGACTAAACATATGCTAGGGAATTGGTGATTTTCCATATACCATACTACAACACCTACACAATCGTTTCCTTATACACATACACATGGTAAAATCCATCATACTGCTCTATCCTTGTTAAAATTCGATAGGTCCAAACTCAAAATCCATCACTATTTGTGATTCAATAATTCACTAATTATTAAAAGTATGAAAGTACACCCGACTACTAGAACCTAATACCAATATGTGTGATGGGAAGGATAAGATATCACCAACCTAGGATTGTGTTTTGACTTCCTTGGCTGCTTGGCTAGTACCAACTAATGACCCACTTATGTTCTAGATGAGGCAATTGATGTTGCAACAACTATAGTCTAAGAAGTTGTATCAATTGTACCATGAGAAGCTACAATACTTGTACTTTGAGAATCTATGGAAGGTGGTTGTTGATGTGGGAAGTCACACATTAAGTGGTCATAAGCTTGATAGGAAAAACAAGTATTGTATAGATTTAGATAATGCACTTTCTACTGACAAATTCCATCCACTATAATAGCTATAATGACAAGGGGAAGCTTGAAATGAACTACACCAACCATTTTGGATCAACAACTTTCTATTCACCTATTGGAGAACAAGTCTGTAAAAGGTCATATAAATCAACCAAAAGAGAAGACAACTCCAACCAAAAAGGATATCGAACTTGTCCTCAACTCTCTAGATTAAAATTTTCCGTCCATGACTAAACATATGCTAGGGAATTGGTGATTTTCAATATACCATACTACAACACCTACACAATCATTTCCTTATACACATATGCATGGGAAAATCCATCATACTGCTCTATCCTTGTTAGACTTCGATAGGTCCAAAATCAAAATCCATCATACCGCTATATCCTTGTTAGACTTCGATAGGTCCAAACTCAAATCCATCACTATTTGTGATCCAATAATCCACTAATTCTTAGAAGTCTGAAAAGACACCCACTAGTAGAACCTAATACCAATATTTGTGATGGGAATGTTAAGATATCACCAACCTATGCTTGTGTTTTGAATTCCTTAGCCGCTTGGATGGTACCAACACCTTCGTTTCCTTATAATAACCTTCTACTGACAAATCCCATCCACTATAATCATTTCCTTATAATCCAATAAAAAGAGAACATATTTGAGTTCACAATGTCTTGATTGAGTCTCCTTTGTTTTGTTGGAAAACAAAACATTCTGCCATAGAATTTTTTCTAGTGAAACATTATGAATCATTATTACACACAAATTTATCTAGTGATCCAATGCTCCTCCAATTGTTTTAAGACCTTGTCAACATATCATACATGCTCTTCCCAAGATTTGCTATAGAAAAGTATATTATAAAAAAATACCAACACAAATGGCATGATCACCAAAACTTTATAATGACCTTCTTGTGTTTTGAATATTGTTTTTAGAATGTATTATTGTATTCAATGTAGAGATTACAAGGTCACTCGCGTAAGCATTCGATGGATAATATGGAACGATACTCACCATCTCGTTGCAAATGTTATAAGTTGTGCTCCCCAAATGAATAAAGGGATATTTTCCCTCTTTTCAAAAATCATTTCCTCATGAAACTCGAATGTGCTCCCGATAGGCCAAGTGTACCAAATCCACATTCTGCATGAAGCCGACTAGTCCACATCAACGCCTGAAACGTTCCTACTCAGGTGTCATCCAACATTCGGGTATTTTTTACTTACTGTTATCCAACATTTCTGTTGATACCCTCTACCTGTTACTCAATTAGAAAGTAGCCTTAATTTCTGTAAATTTACCCTAATAACTACTAAATTTACTGAACCGACCCTTAACCTAAGATGGCTTCCAAACCCAAATTCAAGACTCCTAGCAAAATAAGTTGAAGATGCTAAATCCAACGAGGAATTTTGAAAGGAAAATGTAAAATTTAAATTTGTAAAAAGTAAATCAAGTCTTTTTTACAATTCAGTTAGAATGTAAAAAAACTAAATTCAGTTACACACAATTCTATATAATGTAATTCACATTCAATCATAGGGGTTGTAAATTTTAGAAGAGAGGATATATACCTAGTTCTATATAGTTGAAGGTCAGAATTTTCCCTGCAATTTTCTTTGTATGAGATTAAAGATACAACATTGTTTTAGAGAAGTGTTTTCTCTGTTATGTAAATCCTATGCAAAGATTCATGAGACAAATATAAGCTTGATGCAATAGCTTTGGTTCCATTATGGTGTCGGTGATGCTTGTGATGATTGAAATTTAAAGGTTATATCGGAGGCTCTTAAATTGTTTTTTCCTCTGTTATTAATTTTAAAGATTTTCTTTGTGTTCATAAGTATAAGGAGTCTTTTGTGTATGTTAAACACATAAATGTCTTGTTGCATTCCTTTATTCCTCATATTTCACTTTTCAGTCATGTAAGAATCACTGAATTCCTCATAATGAGGCTCAGTACATTCATGTCAGCTTGGATTCAAGAAATTTGTCTCTGCAGGCACTTCTTGAATAACCCTAGCATTTCATTTGTTAAATTCGCCATCATCATTTCCTATATTCCATGACAAGCTGTGAATTTCCTTTGCAATTTCGTCTTTACATTTGCAAGTTGTCCATAACCTTTTCCATTAAATAAATCTTAATAATGAGATCAAAATACATTTTATACTAGATAAAGATTTAATATCTATAAAAGTTGAGTTTCTATCATGCCCGGGCATATACTATTTCAGCCTAGTCTACCTATGGGACTAACATGAAAAATGACGACCATACTCAGGGTGCATGTGAAAGAAAATTTACCCCTAATACAAAGTTGAAGACGATCTGAGCTCTGCATGGTGAAGCAGATTAGATATTTTTGGTTGAATCTCACCTGACAACTTTATTGGATCAAGATGGATCCTGGTTAAAGACATACAAGATCAAATCCTCAGTCAAAGGAGTTTTGGAGCTTGTCAGATTCTCGAACTCCCTGGAGGAACATCCGTGCATATCAGGGGAGAGGTATTCTTGTTTTTAATTCACATCTGATATCTCATGTAGTAGATAATTAAGAAATACTTGAGGATTTAAATAATTATGAAAATGTGCATAATATTCTGGAAACTCCTTTAAATCAGTATTTGTAATCTCAGTTCTCTTCTCCATCATCGTATGCTAATACATCTAGACCTGATCAATACTTTGCTCAACCTCAAATAAATTCACTCACACCTCAGGCTCATAATATTATCCTGCAACATTTAAATATGGCTGGAAGAGGACATGGAGGTCCAATTGCTGCTATAAATCCATGGATAGCTAATAGATTTGTTCCTTTGAATCTGCCAAACAATCTTCATGACATGCATGAGAAATATATTAAGATTTTATCTAAGTTTGATGGAGAAAGTGATATCACAATTGAAGATCATACTTATAAGTTTCAAGATTTTACAGATAATCTTCTCATTGAAGAATATGATGTATATATGAGACTTTTTGTACAATCTTTAGAAGGTGAGGTCAGGAAATGGTTTAGAGCCTTTCTTGCTAATTCTTTAAATTCTTGGCCTATTGAGGAGCAGGTATTCCTAAGACAGTGGGGTGAAAAAATAGATCACTTACATTACCTAACTGAATTTGTATCTTAAAAAAATAAGAATGGAGAAAATGTGAGTGAATTCAATAAGAAGTTCAACGAGGTTTATAATAAAATTCCTCAAGATTTTAAACCTTCAAAAGTTGTTTCCAAAGTTACATATGCAGGAGCTCATGAATCTGAATTTGCCATGATTCTTAGAGAAATAAGATCCACTATTGTTTTGAATATGCAAGATGATTCTCTTGATGTAGAAGGAAACATGACAGCCTCAGGCAAGTTGAAATATAGACAAGATGTTGATAAAAAGAAGCCTAAAGATGAGGCTAGCACATCAGACAAAAATAGGGAAAGTCAAGATGAAAAAATCAAGGAGATGTCAAAAATATTGAGAGGATTATCAAATAAACTCACGAGACTTGAGGTAGATGGAAACAATCAATACATAAACCCTCAAGGTATGGGGAAGAGAAACCCTAATTAGTATAGGAGGCCTTTGAATCCTCAAATCCTAAATAGATATAGGAGGAATGAAGATCCTCCAATACAACCACCAGTGAGTGATAATAGTATTTAGTGCAGGGTTGTGTCTACACTAGTTTAACTATCTTCTTAAGGAATGGTGAGTTCCTACATCAATAACTTGAAAATATTATTACAAATTTCCAAAAGATCTATATCTATTCATCAATCAAGACAAACACATTTAATATCTAAAGCCATCCAAGAATTAAATTCATACAAGACAAACTAGATTTAAACTCATAGATGGTAGAAAATTGAATCTATTCATAGTAGAATAATGGAGAAATACATCCTTACCATGGCATTAGATATGAATCCTTCCTCCATTGACATGAGTTTCCCTTCCTTCACCCTTGCTTTTGAAGAATTGGAGCTCTTTTCTTCCTTCAAAATATCCTCAGCATTCCTTTGCTCTTTTTTTCTCCCTTTACCATGCCACCCATGCCTTTCTTATATAGCATTGGGAAATGGGCCTTAGGATTTTCTTCTAAATGTGGGATTAGTCATTTTGATTATTTTCAAGTGAAAACCCACTTTTGAATAGTTTTTAGGCTTTTTGCTCCAGTTAGGATGTTTTAAACACGATTAATGAATTTTAATGCATTTCTCAGAGAGGATTCATCTCTGATTGAACTTGTGTCATGACTTTCCTGTCGCAAGTACATGATAAACATATGTTGCTCCTTCACTTAGTTAAGGGTGTCAATTTGATTGTTAACAGATGCCCCCTAATGTGTGAGGTCCGAAGCAAAGCTAAGGGCCAAAATACATTACTGAAATTTATACTCGGTATACTGATACTCTTTATACTGATACTCTTTGTACTGATACTCTTTATCATTCAAAGCAAGGATAAGGGAAGGAAAACTCACAGGCGCAAGATTGAGGATCACACCTACAAAACATAGCAATTTCTCAAATATATAATATCTTCCTGAGGCAGGCATACCCATGCTCAGTAGTAAACAAGCATGGCCACGAACAATACATAGTGGATCCATGTCAAAAGCAATTTTTTTTCGAAAATGTATAAATGCACTTTGATGAGTGCGAGAACAAAGTCTTTATTGAACTTCTGACATGGTAGTCTAATCTTGCGCAGCTCGAGCAGTGCATCGATGAGTGATACAAATGTTTTTCCCAAGGTCTTCAATACAAATAGACGATAGTACGAGTTTATATCATGCGAATAGGTGATCTGATGTCGAGCATAATAAAACACCATCTGATTACCGGTCATTGATGTATACCGTTAACATATGCGAAGAGACCCACCAATAATGATGATGGACTCTAAGGTACTGAGTACAAACTAACAAGTGTGAATAGATGTTCTGAAGTCAAACCCTTGTAGAATCAAACAATCAGGGGTCATTGATGTATACCCACTATCATTTGCGAGGAAACCTGCCACTAATGACTGCAAGATCCAAGGTACTCTCAGGTTTCTAGATCCATGTCCTAGATGATTATTTGATGTCGATAGGAATAGATCCATCGGAAGGAGGGAATTGATGTATCCCACATCAACCGATACGAAACAAAGATCAATAGTCTGATATAAATTGGTAGAATTGCAAGATCCAACATTGTATACTGACACAAGGAAGGCCGACATGATTGGTCAAGAATATTTGAGGAATGGCTGACTCGGTTTGGACTTCCCTTGAACACATAACACATCGTAGAATGGACACTTGGCAACATAGGACTTTGAGTAACCGACCTTAATGAAATCCCGCTAATGCCAGATGCATTAATGAAAGCTCCCTTGGTGACGGGAAGGATAACCCATCGGTGGAGATCTATTCATAATACTGGTACAGTTTCTTAAGGCAAATGCAGATGGTGTACTGACAGCGGGGACCAAATTATGTGTCATGTTCAAGGGCGACAAGGACTGATTATTGTCGTTTTCTTCAGAGTTTATAATATGAAGTGATTCATTTCTCTCCCTTTTTGGATTTTTTGTGTTTTTTAATTTTTTTTAACCTTTTTCATTTATTAGCTTGAAAAAAGAATAAAGAATGCTATGGTACATTAGAGGAAACGAGTGTCTCAAGGGCATGCGCCTAAATGTCAAGGGAATGGGTCAGGCCAAGGCAAAGATCCGTATTGCATACAAGGGCTGAGCTAGTTATGTACACTCCTGCAAAGGTTTCCTCCATGGGTATGGGTCAAATATACATAAGCAATGGTTTATAGGCATCTTGTAATAGAAAGTGACTATACATGCAAATAAGCAACATAAGCAATAAACAACGAAGCAATTTGCATGGATGTTCAAGTGGATATTTTAACACAAGCTTATGTAAAATGACGAAAAATTGGGATCCCATCAGGATATGGTTAGAAATGAATGAAAGAGAAATATGTGGTCTCAAACTCCAAGTCATGATGTAACTAATATGGCTCCCAGGCCTATGAGAATAATTCAGCATGGGCACCAAAATGGAAATGGGTTGCTGACTAGGGTGTCCCATGTTCGGTAGGCTCTACTGTCGGAATGATGGAAAATACAGATATGAAGGACTGACCCACCAATTTCCAACAGGTTCGACCCTATCGTAAGTTTGGGTTGCAAAAGGTTCAAATGCATCTTCACAAAGGGATGGCCCTAAACCTATATGCAAGTTTCCAAATATACCAGACAAGATCGAGGAACATGCAAATCATGCTCCTCTACTTGGGTAGATTTATATCAAGTATGCTCCTAGTGGCCCTACAAAAGATGATCTTAGGTGGGTACAACCAAATGTTTACAACTTTAAGGATATCTTCATTTGATGATAAAATGTAATCCAAGAAGTCATGTGAGCTGGGAGATCTCACAGCCCAAATGGGCCAGGTAACCGAATCATATTCCTCCACCAAGGGAATATTTTGATCTGAATATGTCGAAGCTATTTGAGTATCTGGGTTTGAAATTTCTACGACATATAGAGGTGATCCAAATGCTTGCCAACATGGAAATGACTATATGCAAGCTGAGGTCCTTTCATCTACTATGGTTAGATAGATGTTCTTACCATGAGTCGTTACTTTAATTTGAAAAGCAACTTCGGGAAGGATCCTATATATTGAATGGTTTATGTCTGATGTGATCAAAGTATCATCGGATGGATCAACAACACAAATGGTAGACAATAGTTCCTTTCTTGGCACAGAACGACATTGCAATACCTCCAAGGCTGACATGGCACATGGTACTTGAGCTAGGTCCTCAAGAACATTACTGTTCTGAGTAGCTCGCATGTTGGGATTATGCATTGTTCTACGTAGAACACTTTTGGGGGGGTGTGGTACTAAGTCTATGGTTGGTTTCTCAATGTAGAGATAACCATCTGGTTGTGATTCTGACTGATCTGGTGTACTAGGAAATACATCATAAGAATCAAGTCTTGTTTGAATGTTCATCTCAGGATCACACATGAAGACATTGGCACTAGGATCATTTCCCCCGTGCGGGGGGGTTGGCTGGTTGCCCCCTCGCGGGGGTACCGGTGTCAAAATAGTGGGTTGTTGTTTCCCACTGCATTGAAGCATAGTTGGTGCATCTCCCTTCCCAGATTTAGCATTTTTCTTACTCTTATACTTCTTCTTCTTTCCTCTAAGGTCTATGGATGGGACTGTGAGGATGTCCGAATTGTTGGAAGGATTAGCAGGTTCCTGCATTACCTGGCCAGCTGTGGGTTGCGAATTCTGAATAGAAACTTGTCCCGGATGTTGGGTAATTTGTTCAAGATGGTTGTCGGAATCCATCATACCATTGACATGAGGTTCATGTGGCAGCCTAGCTGGATCAAACGCAGGTCTTGCAGGTTGGTTCCAAAAAGATTGGTTATTTTCTAGAACCTGACCACTCCATGGTGGAATGGGGTTAATGGTTGGATTGCCCCCTTGTGGGTTTAGGCCCGAAAAAGATTGGTTACTTTCTAGAACCTGACCACTCCACTGATGTGGTCCCTGGGTGTGATAAGAATTCCAAGGTGGGTTTCCCCTTTGCGGACACTGACCCCAAGAAGTTTGGCAATTTCCTGAAACATGACCATTGGGTGGATTTCCTCCTTGCGGAAGTGTGGTCAAAGAAGATTGCTTATTTCCTAGATCCCAACCATACCATGGTGGTTGAACTTGGTATTGAAAATCATTCCAAGGTTGACTTCCTCCTTGTGGAGGTGGCATCCAAAAAGATTGGTTACTTCCTGAATGTTGTCCAGTCCATTGTGAACTAGGTTGCATGCATGGATTGCCCCCTTGTAGGGGTATGTTCCATTGAAATTGATGACTCGGTGGAACATTACCATTCCATTGCGGGATAGGATTAATAGGTGGATTTCCCCCTTGCGGGGGTATGTTCCATTGAGATTAGTGACTTGGTGGAACATTACCACTCCATTGTTAGTTGGGATTCATGAGTGGATGGCCCCCTTGTGGGGGTGGGCCTCGATTAGATTGGTTACTAGTTGGAATCAGACCACTTCATTGAATGTTTCCCTGGTTTGGATAAGCGTTCCAAGGTTGATATCCTCCTTGCGAAGGTGGGCGCCAAGAAGATTGGATACTTCCTGAAACCTCCCCACTCCTTGGCGGAATGGGGTTGATAGGTGGATTGCCGCTAGGCATTTTGCTAGGATAATTTGGAGGATAACCCCCCAGGGCATTTCCACTAATATGAGGAGCATAGCCCCAACTGGCATAAATGTTCCATGGTTCATTGCTTCCACCGGGAATATTACCATTCCATGGTGAAGGGTTGCCCCTGGAAGTAGAATTTGGACAAGTGTTTTGTATACCATGAGGGATCTGGTTTACTCCTTGTGTGTGTTGACCTTGATTAGCTGATCCATATGGAAAACCAATGTTTGAGAAATCCATGGGGTCCCTTGTTGATTTGTGCATGTCATTCAAACTTTCAGAAAGAGGTTTGATATCACCCAGTGACTCACGGATAGTAAGTGCAACTGGTTATGAAAGACTCATCAAAGGAGGAATTTCAGGAGCATGTGTGTGATGTTTCAATGTTTCAATTTCAACTAGAGTAAGATTATCAACTATGTTTGTATTCAGTTCGTGATGTGATGATGAATTCTCAGTGTTGATTTGATGTTGTTCTTCTCCAACAATGTAAATTAGTTGAAAATCAGTTCTGTTTGCAAGTCATTAGAATGTGGTTTTTGTGTCTGTCTCTACAATGTAGCAGGGCCTTCAATTTCTGGTGACTAACCTCACTGCTGTCGTGACTGGCAAATCGGGAGAGTAGCCACTTCTAAGAAGTTGACAAAAGGATGTGTTTAAAATGATAGTTTGAAACAAACAATCCTAGGGCAGTCTAGACTCAAAAAAATGAAAAGTGTCCACACGGCAAAAATTCCCTAGAGATTTCAAGCAAGCAAACTTACTCTTCCAAAGAATCGAAGCTCAGTGAAAAACTGGATTGTAGGGCCTTTCGAAACTAGTAGCTGCTAAGGGATTTCATGTCCTCATACAATTGCTAGGAGCGAAGGTGTGAGAAATAGTTACAATAAAATTTAATCGCCAGGGGTACAAGTGTTGGTTCCTGACCATTCACCCTCCCAAGGAGTAAAAGTTCCAAAGTCTATCTTAGGTATTGCAAGTGTGTCCCACTCACAACAACCTATGTGATATCCTAAGAATAGCCACTAAAGTTACCACTTCACAATCGACGGTCGGGCGGATAGTTTAAGTCGAGGACAACTCTCATTACCAGAAACTCTAGAAACAGTGATGTCACCCCGAGGACTTGTCATTGAACATAGAATCCCTTTGATAAGCTCATGTCCCACTAAATAAGCAAGAAGGGGGAACCACCCTTACTTATCTAGATTGACCTCATGCTTGATGCATGTTTCAGAAGCGCTTTCCCGACAAGCATTTTTTGCGACTAGTGGATTTACTCTCTTTAATCAATGCTAGTTTCAAAGTTTTGCAGCCTAGGAGTGTTAACTATCCAACCTAATCCAGGGCATTAACCTAAACTTGTTGATGATATGAAAGTCAAAAGTTTGTCAATTTTAGGTTAAGCGCCAATTTTTAGTGGAAGGTTGCTTAGTCTCAGGAGTGGAAGTGAAACTGATGGTGTTTCGATGCGAAAACAAAATGAACCATACAATGCAAGATGCTCACTATGTTATCTTTCAGTTCGATGAATATCCTAACTGAAGGAGGGTTAGAGGTTCATGAGCTTCTTTCAGACATGCAAAGTTTCAGGTAGATTTCATAAGTGCAATTCTTTCTAAATGCGCATGAAAATCACAAAACTTTCCAAGCCTATGTGAAAATTTTGCAAATTTTTTCTTTTAATCCAAAATTAAAGACTTAAAAAACTTTAAAAATTTTGCAAAATTTTATTTTTATGTTTTATTTTTTAAGACTAAAGATTTGAAAAGACTTCAATATGTTTGCAAAAAAATTCCTTTTTAGTCTAAAATTAAAGATTAAAAAGCTTCAAAAAATTTTCAAAATTTTTCTTTTTAGTCTAAAATTAAAGATTAAAAAGCTTCAAATTTTTTTCTTTCTAATCCCAAATTAAAGATTTGTAAAAAAAAAATTTGCAAATTTTTTGTTCTTTGTAATCTCAAATTAAAGATTTGTAAAACATAAATTTTTTTTTGCAAACTTTTTGTTTTTTTTTAAATCTTAAATTAAAAATTTGAGTCAATTCTTTAAACTATGGAAAAATTTTGCAAATTTTCTTTTCATTGTAATCCCAAATAGACACAAAAAGAGTTGCAAAGTTTCACTTTGTGATCCAAAATTAAAGATTCAAATCCCAACCTACAAAATTTTTGCAAAAATCCTTTTCTTTTTAAACCGACACTAAAGTTTAGAAGCCACACATACAAATCTTTTGCAAAAATCTAAACACTAAGTTTTTGAAATAATTTCAAAAAGATTAAATGTTGTTTGGGAATCTCAGGGTTCAAAATTGAGGCCGTCAGGGCCCGTCAAAGGCCTCTCAGCCCGTCAGTGAAGGGGGGCCTCAATTTTCCCCGTCATATAAAATTTGGTTTGGAATTTTTGACATTTTAAAAAAAATTATTTATTTAAATATAAATGACATTTAAAGGGCTGTCATTAAAATCGCCCGTCATTAATTTTTTTTATGGGTGAGTGGTGACAGGACCAGGCTGCCAGTCTTTCAGTCTTTACTCTGGAGTCTGGACAGAATCGAGACTCGACCTGGCACTTCCAGTTCCTATGGCTCAAAGTAATCAAATCTGAATCCTGATTTACGTTCGTCTACCCTGTCAGAACCATTGATGGCTGTACTATAGTATTTATTATAACGCATCGTTTTCTTTGTTCTGGATTCTGGAACCAATGTTATCAATGGAAATTGGAATAGCGTAATTAAAACGAAACGGCTCCAATATGGTTATATTCGTGGAGTCGGTATGAGTCATGACGGCAGTACCATGCGCATTGAAACCTGATGCAACATGTAGACAAAACATATTTGTGCCAAGTTCTGCAGTGTTGCTTTTTTGTGTTGTTAGCAATCAAACCTCCATGTGAACCAGCCGGTGGTGGAATCCACGTAGCAGCATGGAAGGGAGGGCCCGTGGCCGTCATACAAACCCTCGATTCAACCTTGGCTCTGCGTTGTTTGCTGCTGTGGTTTTTGGAGAGCACCATAGAGTGCTGACACTAATCTCGACGCTCTGGTCCTGCTACCAGCCTATACATTACTCCAGTCGCAGAAGCTGTCCATTAAAATGCTTCATTGAGGTAATACATTCTTTTCTGTGTCTAAAAGCCAATACTATTTTCTCTGGTTGTAATTTTGTAGCCATTTATGATAATAACATACTGCGTTTTGTGGTGGTGTAACAGGAGGGAACTCATAGTAGCAGTTGGAGGACATCTACCTGGAAGGGGGCATCTACCCTAGCGTTACCAGCGTTGCTTTGGACCCTGGTAAGACCTGGGGTCCCGAATTTCCCTCCCTTTTTTGTTTCCCATACATTTGTTCCCAAAGCAGCAGTCAATTCTGATACTCTTATTCCTCTTGTCATTTTTTTATATGCATTCGAGCTATGTTGGTTCATTTACTGAACAATTCCGGATACTTTTAATCCTCCTGGCATTTCTTCATGTATTCGAGCTACTTTGCTAGATTTGCAGATTCTTTACTCAATAGGATTCGCATCAACTCCACCACCCTCTTTGTTTACAAAGTTATTTTATGGGCATATTAGAATCCATCTTTGCCCTATCTACCATTTGGGCATAATAGGATCCATCTGCACCAGGCTTAATTCTGTGTTTCTGCTCACCTGGGCATAAACATATTCATTGGTAAAATTCAACAGAGTGGACTAATATCTACCTAAAAGGTCTTATTTTCAGTTTAATTTAGGACTATGTTTTCGGGTGGGATTTTACTCCAATCCTAAATCTGTCCCATTTGGGCATTTCTAAACTGCCGTATTAACATAATTCATGGTTTGTGAATCCATCCAGTCAGAATTGCAATATAAATAACACAATGCAGAAACTTATGTTCGCCGAACTCCAGCTTTGGCTACCTAAAATTTCAGGGCATTTTGGTTGTTACATAGTTTTCTACAAATTCAACGGGCAATGCAGGTTTCTAAGGCTTATTTGTTTAGCAGGCTCTGTAGGCGTGAATGTAAGTTCCCTGATACTTTTGCTTTCTCACGTTTTTGTAGGCCTATTGCATTGAGAAAGTTCTTGATCCAACTTTGTTATTATATTTTATAAGTCGTTATTAAAGCTGAGTCTAATATCTGAAGGCAGGCCTTTGACGGGCCCTGACGGCCTCAATTTTGAACCCTAATCATGACGATCAATTTCACTCAGAACCAATAAATTTCAATATTTTTCCATAACTTGCAGAGGGTTATTGTATTTGGGAAGATACCATGAAGGCCTTAATCCTTGTGGATTCGCCATTGCCTCTGCGTCATTTGCAAACTATATACTCTGTTCTTTTTAAACTCTCGCAAGAAGAAATAAGCTTAGTTATCTATTCACAGTCTAAATTTCGTTGCGCTCAGAATATAACAACCTATTAAATGTTTTGAGCTCATGTATTCTTCTCAAGTACTCTAGATTCTTTGTTTTCCACAATGGATGAAGCTCTAGCTATTCTACTAGTTGCTTTTGAATTGTTATCAAAGAATGGATGCAATATTTGAAAGTTGTGTGGTGTACTGATGCTCAAGAAGCACAACTTCGGGCACTGATATCATCACTGCAAATAAATACTTCGCCTGATTTAGCTACTAGACTTGGTATGAACTCGTGCAACTTTAATTGTGTGCATTTAGTCTGTGGGCGGTTTTGGAACAAGGCTACGTCCACTTACTCTGAGCCTTCCCAAACCTCTTGTGGATTTTGCTAACAAACCCATGATTCTGCACCAGGTTAACACACCAGTCCGAGACACACCCTCGTTTGATAATAAAAAAGTAGTGTTGTAACTTTAAAAATATAATTACTGAAAGTGGCTTGGGAGGCACAAGGGGTAGCCCACACTGAGTTGTTAATTCGCCGGCGTTTAATGATTTCGGTTGATGGCTAACTGCCCATTTGGGGAGATATTGAGTCTGCCAATTGCCATATGCTGATCTTCGGCAGATGTGCTCTTCTGCCTTTTAGTTTCTGTGATAATCATCAATTAGACCGGTTTTGCCATTAAATAAGGTCAGTAGGTCACTGAATAAGAACTTTCACTTACCAGTTACTGTACGATCCAATTCTTGTCCCTGCAAATATCAAATAACGAATGAATAGCTATCAATAAGGAGTTACAACTGTCTATTTAAAATTTTAAAAGAATAATTCATCCAAGATTTTTATCAATATGATGGAGTTAAAATTGTGTATTTTAAAACAAAATTGTTCCAAAATCCTTATTTTGAACCTGTAGGCATCTGATTTTTTTTGTTTATAATTAGAACCGAAAAATTGTGTTATGTATTCCTGTAGGCATCTGATTTTTTTTTTGTTTACAAGGCCTTACTGCCCATTCATTTGATTTTTGGTGATTCGATGGTGATTATTTATTGGATAAACAGACTTACAGCCCTTGAAATTCCTACTCTGATGCACTGGTGTGATGAAATAAACTATATGCTGTAGCTTGTCCCACCGGTAATCTTCAAACATATCTTCCGAGAGCACAACATGCTAGCTGATGGTCTTCAAAAGCAGGCTCTGAAAATGGAATTGGGATCTGGATATTTCACTGAAACATTGGATGGGAAGGTCATTGAACATGGCCAATTCATACTTTTTTAGCTGCTGTTTATCATCTTTTTTCAGCGTTTGAATGACATGCAGATGTACTTCTTTCTTTGTCTGTTACATAGGAGACCTATCGGCTAGCAGGTCTTGCTTAGGAGTGTATGTTTGTAGGTCACTTTTGATTATACAGCATATTCTGACCTGATAATTCAGGGATGATGAGAAAAGTCTGCTACGATCAGACTTTGTTTCTATTTTGTTGATTGGCAGCTTTGCAGACTTTTCTTTCTATTTGTCTATATGCTGAACTGGAATGTTACTTCCTCCTGTCATGAAGATGGTTGATGTATAATATGTCTTTTGATTCATATGAATAACAAAGACTGGTATTTTTTCCTGTGAAAAAAAAAAGTTTTATTTTAAAAAAAATTTGTGTCATAAATTTAATTGAAATGCATTATCTTTTTAGCACATTTTTTTAATGAAGTGTGCAATTAATCTATTACTGTCATTTGAAATGTGAGTTTTTTTGAAAGCCCTTCATCAATGAAGGGCTGCATGAATATATAACCTTCAATATGAAATTAAGACCAGTCCTTCAATCTTGATCCCTGTTTGGGATTATGTGCTTGTTTTAGTTTGGCGCTCAAAGTTCGGTAAAAAATCAATGTCCACAATGTTTCAAAGATAATCAACTCACAGTCACCTTCACTAAGACTTCAAGGTTTTGGTGCTCAAGTTTAGAAAAATTCAAGTTTTAATATGGTTTCAAAAACTACCCAAACGCATTTACCAACAACATTTACCAAAACCAAAACCACTTCACCAAAACACATTAAAATTCAAATCTGAGTTGACTATTCAACATTACCAAAAATTATTTATCAAAACGTATTGACCAAAAGGCAAATTCAAAATCGGTTCAAGTTTAATGAGTCAATTTAAAAAATGAAAATGCCCAGATTTAATGATCTAATGTATGCAGCGCTTATGCAGTTGTTGAACTCAGCCTTTATGCAGCGCTTTCCACATTTATTTTGGTACCAAAACTTGAAATCCAGGTAGGAAAGGGTCCACTTAGACGATTATCAAAAATTCTTCATGGAACTCCAGGACTGCGGAATACTACCGGTAAGGAGATTGCTTTGAAATGTCATATTTTTCATCTTGTGGAGACTGCCAAACTCTGGAGGCAAGGTACCATGCATTTTAGCATTGTGAAGGTTCAGACATTCAAGATTCGTCAATTTGCTGAGTTCAACGGGAATAAGTATGAAAAACATAAGGCATGATGTATATTATCAAATGTTATCATCTGACGTATCAAAGATTGTCACCATGCCATGCCTGTACTCTACCATGTTTTTTCCAATATACTATGTTTTTTTTTGTTTATTAGTTATGAAAAAGTTCTGGCCAAAATCAAAATGGCAGAGCTTGATCCTATGCCTTAATCCTCTCTAATATCCAAAAATGATCTGATGTAGAACTGCTTTGCCCCCACGTCACTCTATGCCTGATAGTTTTCTCTCCAATATCAATCGTACCGTACATACATATGCATACCAATTATTGACAGACACCATAACCAGACATTTTTGAAGAAGAATAGAATGTGAAACTTTGGCTGTTTTTTTTTCTCTCTGATGAATTTCTGCTCTCATTCATTTTTCTATAGACTTCCCCTGCACGTAGGTGTAAATCTTCGATTATAGGAGGTTCCTATTTGAACCGAGGTTTCTATAACATTGCCGCATATTGATAAGATTATCAGATTAGTAAGATTTCTTATCTCAATGGGGATTCGCCTAGTGAAGGAGCAGTTGCCCAAATACAAGGATCTGAGTGAAGATAGTTGCCAAATACCAGAAGGAAGTGATCCTGAGAACTGATTATTACTATCAAGCCTCTTAGATTCAAGAAAGTCTGTCATGAAATCTGTCAAGGCCGGTCTTCAAAGATGCATTCAAACAATAGGTAGAGATCATTCACATAGAGGTGAAAGATCTCATGGTCGAGGTTAAAGATCTTATTGCAGAGGTTGTGCCAAAGCTTAGGATCGTGGCAGAGTTTAGCCTTCGACACGGGGCTTACATGCAGAGTTGGAGGGTTTCCATATCTTGGATCCATGTAGGGTTTGAAAGGCAGAAACACAAGCTGAGATTTAATGAACCAATATACACCATTCCGAATTGTGGCAAGGTAAGCCCACACGAAGTTTGAGAACATATTCAAAGGTGGATCTATTCATTCAATGCAGACTTCAAGATTTTGCACAGGCTGAGATCGATATTTAATGCTGAGATTTACGGTTTGAAACTCCAATGCAGAGCTTGACACAATACGCAGAGGATCCAGAGTTTTTCTTAAAATCTTTAAGATCTTAGCAGAGTTTCAACATCGATTAACTCAGTAATACGAACTTATTAACATCAATCAATTTTTTAATGCAACAATTCATTAGCAATCACGTATAGGTTTTCAAATTAAGCTCCACGTAGAGATCTCTACTATTTAAAGAAGATGCATAGCTCCTCAAGGAAGAGTGCTGCAAACCTTCGACGCTTCGCTCTTTTAAATCTTAGCAGGGTTTTAAAAGTTTAAAAACATCAAGGCAAAGTTTAACGAATGGGCATAGGTTTAGAAATCATCAAATCTACACGCAGACACTAGGAGAGATCAAAACAGAGCTTAAATTCCAAAAACCAGGCAGAGTTTCAAGAATACACAGTAAACTTTAACAGGCAGAGTTTGCATTCACGCAGGGATAGAAGCTTCAAGAAACTCAAAATTCCTAACTCTCCACATTCAAGAAACTCAGATATGATCGAATTTGATGGTGGTTTGATGGATTAAAGGCATAGTTAGGCTGATCTTGAGCTGTTTAAGCTAGATCTAAGGCTCTTTTAATGATCTTTAAGCTATAAAGGAGCAGATCTGAAGGAAGAACACCTCAAAAATTGAAGAAAAAACAAGAAACTTCAAGAAACTTCAATAAATTTCAACAAATAGTATGGTCTCCATTCTGATAACAGTCTTTAGTGCAGGGTTGTGTCTACACTAGTTTAACTATCTTCCTAAAGAATGGTGAGTTCCTACATCAGTAACTTGAAAAGATTATTACAAATTTCCAAAAGATCTATATCTATCCATCAATCAAGACAAACACATTTAAGATCTAAAGCCATCCAAGAATTAAATTCATACAAGACAAACCAGATTTAAACTCATAGATGGTAGAAACCTGAATCTATTAATAGTAGAATAATGGAGAAATACATCCTTACCATGGCATTAGATATGAATCCTTCCACCATTAACATGAGTTTCCCTTCCTTCACCCTTGCTTTTGAAGAATTGGAGCTCTTTTCTTCCTTCAGAATCTCCTCAGCATTCCTTTGCTATTTTTTTCTCCCTTTACCATGCCACCCAAGCGTTTCCTATATAGCATTGGGAAATGGGCCTTAGGATTTTCTTCTAAATGTGGGATTAGTCATTTTGATTATTTTCAAGTGAAAACCCACTTTTGAATAGTTTTTAGGCTTTTTGCTCCAGTTAGGATGTTTTAAACACGATTAATGCATTTTAATGCATTTCTCAGAGAGGATTCATCTTTGATTGAACTTGTGTCATGACTTATCTGTTGCGGGTGCATGGTAAACATATGTTGCTCCTTCACTTAGTTAAGGGTGTCAATTTGATTGTTAACAGTGAGGACAAATGATGCATATCATGTGGTGGATGTACCTCTAAATGAAGAATATGTTGAGTCTCCTGAAGAAATACTTTGGGTAAATGATGATAATGACATGATACATATAACTCAAGGAGAGTATGAGAAATCATTTCAGGAATATATGTACCAAAATGAGCCCAAAACACATAAAAAGTATTTTCTAAGGCCTAGAAAATTCTTTGGAAATCAACCTCAAATTTATGCCCCTAATAAAGTGGCCAAAGATACAAGGACTACCAAATGTGTTGATGATCCCACCCCTATTCAAAATCCTTCTAGTGATAAAGTGAAGCCCAATTCCTCATCCTCCCCAGGAGTAAATTTTACAGCTCCTGTTGTCCATAAGAAAGTTGTTGTACTTCAACTTGAAATGAAAGAAGCAGACAAATATTCTCATCCTTTTGATTTTCAGCATGGACTTTCCAAGGTTAAAATGTCTATCCCACTGTCCAAACTTGCTCAAAATCCCGTGTATGATAAACGAATTGAGAAGGTCCTCAAGTTAAATATTTCTATCTCTAAATCATACAGTCTAAATATACGGTTGATGAAACCCCTTCTATTGAAGTTGGGCCCGTTGTAGAGGAAGAAAGTAATGAATACACGCCCCCATTTTATATAAATCTGAGTTTGCATGGCAAGCTGTTGCATAACTATATGTTTGATTTAGGTGCTTCTCACAACCTAATGCCAAAGGTCATTATGGAAGAACTAGGATTGGAAATCACTAAGCCCTACCATGATTTATACAGCTGTGATTCAAAACTAGTAAAATGTGTGGGTATGATAAAGGATATGGTAGTAACCTTAGCTCAATTACCATAAATTTTTTACTTGCTTGATGTTGTAGTAGCTGATGTGCCTCCAAGATATGGCATGTTGTTGTCAAGAACATGTGCCAAGATAATGGGAGGTAAAATGCAGATGGACATGAAGTATGCAACTATGCCCTTGTTTGCAGGTGAAACGAGGATATTGTATAGGGAATCTAGATATGATTATATACCCAGTGAAAGAAACATCCCTATAAATTACTCTATATACACCATGGATGAAGATATGGGTTGTTGTATGCCGACTACAAGATATAGTTATAAAAAAGAACCTCTTACTTTGATGGCAGTAAAGAATGAAAATTATGAACATGATCAGATTTGGGGTATGCATTTCAATGGATCTTCCAGTAAGGATGAAGCCAGGGCTGGAGTAATTCTTATTTCCTCAAATAAATAAGATTTACCACTGTATTTTAATTTGAATTTTGAGACCACTAATAATGTGGTTGAATATGAGGCCCTCATCTTGGGTTTGGAAACCCTCATCTTGGGTTTGGAAACAACTAGAAGGATGAGAATTAAGCATATTTCTGTTTTTGGAGATTCAAAGCTTATAGTACAACCGATTAAGAGGATATACCAGACCAACCACCCTAGGATGAGAGCTTACATAAATCAGATATGGGATTTAATCGACTATTTCTTCAAAGATTTCAATATCATAGCCATCCCTAGGGAAAAGAATTAGAGAGCTGATTCATTGGCCTTAGCAACAAGCACATTTAAACCTCCCACTGAAATCAAATTAAGGCATGAATTTGAAATGGTTTATAGGCCATCCATTCCTGATAATACCAAGCACTGGAAAGTTTTCAAAGATGACCAATAGATCAAAATATTTTAGAACTGATTTATGAATTTTACAACACTTGTATTGATCAAGATCAAGAGATGGAAGAGGGTGCAAATAGTCAAGAAGAAGAAAATTCTAATGTCAAATTGAACCATAAAATAGCAGACCATAAGATTGTCCAGCTAAAGAGTAACTTCATACCTAAATGACTAGTTCCTTTAGAAAGGCTATTTGATAAGAATGATGTTCCCCACAACCCTACCATTCAAGCAAAAGAAGAATATGTGGAAGAAGTAAATGTCAGTACTAAGGGAGAACCTAATAATATCAAGGTCTCAAAATTGCTACCTACTGAAATGAAACAAATATACATAAAGCTTTTCAAGGAGCACATAGATGTTTTTGTATGGAGATAGGAGGATTTAAGGACATATGATACTTCAATAATCGATCATAAGATCCCTCTAAAACATTGAACAAATCCTTTTAGGTAGAAACTCAGACAAACAAATCCTATATTACTTCCCATTATAGAAAGGGAAGTGAGGAAATTGTTAGATGCCAAAATAATAATTCCTCTAAGATACTCCGAATGGGTTTCTAATTTGGCCCCTGTCAGAAAAAAGAATGGAGAAATCAGGTTGTATGTTGACTTCATGAATATCAACAAATGTTCCCTCAAAGACAATTATCCTCTACCCAAGATGGACCAAATTCTGCAGAAAGTGGTTGGAGTAGATAGGATATCCATGATGGATGGTTTTTCAGGATATAATCAAGTAGCCATGAGCAAGGAAGACAGGGAGAAAACAACATTCACTAACCCACGGGGAACTTTTATTTATGATAAAATTCCATTTGGATGGATGAATGCAGGTGCAACTTTCCAACGTTCCATGGACATAGAATTTGTTGGAGAAAGAGATAAATTCATAGTTATATACCTTGATGCTATGACTGTGTTTTCTAAAACTGATGAGGACTAGCTATCCCACTTGAAGCAAACTTTCAAGAAATGCAGAAAATATTGCCTCTTTCTAAATCCAAAGAAATCTAGTTTTGCTTTGAGAGAAGGTAAGCTTCTAGGACACATAGTATCAAAGGATGGGGTAAATATAGATCCTGGAAGAGTGGCAACTATATAGGTATTAGAAGCCCCATAAATAAGAATGAAGTACATTTATTCATAGGTAGAATAAATTTATTGAGAGGGTTCATTCCTAATTTGGATGAATTAATTAAAACCATTACCAAAATGATCAAAACATGTAATGATGTAAATGTAATGTCCCCATCCAAATAAATCATTAGAAGGGGAAATTCCACCAATCTACTAGTTCCCTAGGTTGGGGTGGAAACATTTGGATTTGGAATAAGGGAGCTAATAAACCCCAAATGGAAATTAGCTTGACATAAATTTATTAAAAGGGGCTAAATAAATATTTACAATAGAAAAATATGGTGGCACTTGGTCATGAAGGCACATTGGTGGTGTGGGACCCACACAAAGCAAGATTCCTCATGCCACATGGCATCCCATTCTCACCCATTCGAATCCAAGGTGGAGTCTAATGTCCTTGGGGGATTTGGAAGGTCATTAGACTTGGCATGAATCAATGAAGGTCGAATTGGAGTGGAAGAGTAACTCCCATGGAAGAGGAAGAGGCATCTTAGAGATATTGAGACACTTGGGCTAGATTCCCTAGCTTCTATGACAACAATGATGAAGATGATATGAAACTTATCAAAATAATCAGACCTGATTGCTGACATCTGACCTATATGACATGTCAGGGCTAAAAATATCCTCCAATAAGGTGCTCAAGGGATTTAGTGCAGCCAAGAAGCTTCCCCATTCGAATTGGTGGAAGATGGAGACTAGGAATTGTTGGACAAGTGGCACACATTGGAATCTCTTCCGAACTCAAGTTGGCATGAATATTTTGGAAGGAATTTGAACCATGGATGGATTGGGAAGTTTATAAAATAAAAGAACAAATAAGGAGAGGATATTTTGATCATTTCTCATTTTGCAAATTGGAGAGCATAACTTGTCCATTATAGTGGAGTGTTTACTCTACTTGCCTTAGTACCAATTTCGAGGGTGAAAGATTCCCATCCTAATTGGAAATTGGAGAGGCCATTCAGAAATTTAATTTGGAGATAAAATGGCGTAATTTTTTGTAGGTTGAAGCTACAGGGATGCTCGTGATCTTTTCTTCTTCAACTTGCTTCCACACCTCTTTCACATTTCTCTTCATATTTTGGCTCTTGGAGGAAGGGCGCACATGGTGAGATGATGATATATTTAGGGGAGTCCAATGGGCCCAAATTATTTGTAATATGATGTATTCAATCTGTATTTTATTCCCAGAATAGCCTTTAGGTTGAAACTCCAGTTTAAACTATGTAAAAATGCCAAACTATGTATGGATGGTGCCATTTTCCCCTATATCTTGTTGTGAGAACTTGAAGTTGCTTGGTTTCGATTCGTTTCAGTCAATATTTGTGATTTTATTTCTGTATGGAGAGCCATTAATGTACTAACTAATTTCATAAACATTATACAATTCATTGGAACAATTATCTCAAAATTCATAGCAAGTTGTGGATTTTTTCTATCATTTCCCCCTATATGAAAGCATGTCTACAAACCTCTGATTTATGGGAGTTCAACAACCTTTAGGAACTGATTAATGATTAATTTGAGTGCCCATTGAATTCATATAACTATTCCATTTCTATGTTCTGAAATTTGGGAGGTTCGTACTGCATTTGGGAATCCATTTGTGTCTTCTACCCTTGGGGGTTTGAACCTCGAAATTACTAGTAAATTTCCCTATTTTCTCCTGAACTTAAATGAATGTTGCAGAAGTATTTTGAGAGTGTAAAAGCATCCATAAGATTAATTTTTATGTATTAATACCTTTCAAACACCTTCATACCGAATTCAGAATAATTTGGAGCCATTTGGAAGCGTTGGAGTCATCACTAGTCTAAGGGTCGAATTGGCCAAAAATTGCACTTTTTCCCAACTTTTCCAAATTTAAAAAAAGGGACACTACAAGTGGTATCAGAGCATGGTACTTGCACCTAGTTTGGGTGACCATATATGAGGACAAGAAGTCAGGTCCCACCCTTATAAACCCACGTTGAAAGTACTTTTGCTGAAGAGGAAGAAGAAGGAGAAGAGGTACCCTCTGTTGAAACTATGGTTAAGGATGAGAAAGGAACTTCATATATGGAGGAGAAAGAGGAGTTTATGAAATTCATGAAACCATTTTTTGAAGACATGACAAATCATATAATGCAAGGGTTTGAATTGATGGCTAGTCAAATTGGTAGCAAATTGGAAATATGAGGCAACACTAGTTCCCCTAGTGAGGAAAAGAAGGCATTTGGTGGAAGAATTTTTTGAAAGACAAGGCCTCATAATATACCCAATGAATTTCAGAGCTCAATAATAGATACCAAACCTAGGTTTCTTGAGCCCAAATAATATCCTAACACCCAAAATGGAATGAATGAAGTTCTAGCAGAATGGCAGCAGTTGAGTGAAGATTGTAGAAGGACATTACCATTTGATCAATTCTTTACTGTATTGTGCGAATTGTTCAACAGATAATGCACAAGAGAGAAAGGGATTAATTCTAAGAGAGATAATCTTAGTGATTAGCTTGTACACAAGATTGCACAAGGCGATCGGCCCGAAATATGATTTTATTTTTGGCTTGTTACTCTTGGGCACTAGAGTAAGAAATGTTGAGTTCAAGGTTCCCGAGACAAACCCTTCTTTCCTGGAGTACTCTACCATGTCCAGCAGGTATTTACCCATGTCATCAAAGAAATGTAGGAAGAGATCGACTGTCCAGCCATTCGAGCCAGGACTTTTCTCTTTTGCAAATTGTTGGAGATAAGAATTGATCTCTTCAAGTGTAATCTCTTTTCCAATTTCAATTCCATCATCAAATTCAAAAAACTTTGGGAACAATTTTATAACATGTAGCTAAGCTTCCAAGGAGCAATGTTCTTTTTCCTTAAATATATCATTGAAGTAGATGAATGCACGTTTTTGTAAATCATGTTGACCTTTAATAACATAAACATTTCCATCAGAGAGATCCCATATTGCATTATAATTCCTTCTTTGTGAGCCAAAGGAATGGAAAATTTTAGTATTGTTGTCACCCAATTTTATCCAGAGCACTTTGCTTTTGAGACACCAAGTCGTCTCTTCCTGCTTTAGCAGCATATCTTTCTTTTCTTTGAGGATTTGAATTTGTGCTTTGTCTTCTGCAGAGATTGAAAAATCAGAATTTTTAGCATAACTCTGACTAATGCTGCTTGCACGAGGATAAATTCTTCCATGTCTTTTAGATTTTTTCTTTAACCCAGGATTTAGCTTCCTCCTTGAGTATAGATAATTTATGGACAAGAATGTCCATTGGATTAAGGTGATTAGAAACCAAAATGTTGTTCCATGTAGTATTAACAAAAGTACAAAACTCATCATTTTGAAGCCAGGAGCTATTAAACTTTAAAGGATACTTTAGATTTGGAATGGAATGATCAAACTGAAGAAGGATAGGCTAGTGATAAGATATTTTGGATTTTTTAACCCAGGACCTATATCTCTAATGGTTTTGAAGAAGAGATGACTTGATAATGAACATGTCCAGCCTTTTCCGAATTCCCTCTGCTCCACATCTTCCATTAGTCCAAGTAGGCTCAATAACCGAAGGAGAAAGATCAATTAACTCAAATTTCTCAAGCAGATTGTTGAAAAAACCAGACAAAGGATCTAAACTAGCCGATGGGCCCCATATTTCATCAGCAGAGGTTGTAAAATTTAAGTCTCCAGCGATTAAGAGGTTCTCCAGATTAAGAATACCAGACATGGAGAGGGAGTTCCAGAAGGGCTCCCTATTTTTGTAGGGCCCGTAGATTTTTAGGATGGAGACTCTTAGATCCAAGTTAAGAATGTGTCCAATTAAAAGAATCACCCAATCTATTTTCTAGGAAGTAAAATGAAAGAGATTTGGGTTCCAACAAGTTAAAATCCCACCAGATAAACCCAGAGCATCCAAATCAGAAATTTCCCAACCAGGAAGGATAGTTGCCGCCAGTTTCAATAGCCACCGAAGCAAGACACATGGTTTCCTAGAGAAGAACTAAGCCAGGATTAATAGTTTTAAGGAGCTTAGATAGGGCCCTAATACTAATAGCCCTACCTAGACCTCTGACATTTAATGAGAGAAAATACATTAAGGAAACTACTCACAGGGATTCTGTGCTCTAAGTGCCCTAGGAGTAGTGTTTGAAATTTTGTAACTTGATCAAATGTGGAATTTTGTAGTCTAATAGATAGAGGGATAAAATACGACTTCTCGTGAGATGACTAGATAGTGCTGGAAGAAGCCTTTTTTTATTTTTTCTAATTGTCACATTTTGGAATCTTATGGACTGTAGCCCCAGGGTGTTAGGGTTAGTTGAATAGTTTTTTGAGAAAACAGGGAGAGAGGTAATAAAGGCATTTATTTCAGAATTATTGTATCCACATTCTGAAAGCAAAGAGTTATTAGGAGGAGCAGGTGGAGGAGTAGCTTCCCCAGGGGAGGTGAAATTTATTAGAAGTAGACAAACATTAGGCAAGATTTTCCTCTGCATATTGATAAAATTCAAGTTCTCCTTATGATACATCTTCATAATGTGTAGAGGATTCAAATTTTTACTTACCATTAACCACCAAAGGCACTGGAGGAGGCGACAAAAAACCTTTTGCAGCAGAGCCTGAATATGTCCCACTTGTTGGCATGAAAAATGCCTAAATGGTATTTAAAATAATCCAAATTTAGATTGATGATCCTTTTTTCCCCAAACCAACTCCATTTCTGCCGAAAGACCCTTTACCCATATCAAATTCCACTAAAATTTTTGCCACTTTCTTTTCAATGCCATTTAGGGAAGTATTTTCTGCTCTGATAAATTTACCCATTGTATTGCCTAACCCGATGAAGATGTTTTCTTTCTAGAGCTCTAGAGGTAAGTCGGGCACCAACATCCAGAGATATTGCTTAGTAATATTTTCCCGAACCGAGTCAAATTCCGCATGCCAATGCTTGAGATTGAGCGAACCCCCATTGTAGAGCCAGACTTCCTGAAGGATAGCTTTTAAGCTAACGTTTTGGGGAAAATGAAGATAATCCAACCATTTATAAGAAGATTGATTCGTGGATCAGAATCCATTAATGGGAGCCAGTGATGGTTAATCCATTTCATGATCTCTACCTTATTTAGATGGGCTTGCTCGACTCTGCCAACTAGGGCTCTAGAGGAAAGCATTTCGATTTGGTCAAGGTTAACATCGACACCGAGAACATACCTCTGTAAACCCTCACGAGCCTTAACATTTTTAAGCTCTCTTCGACGACAAGCTCTCTCACCAGTTAAATCACAGGGACTCTGCAGGTTTCCAGCGATACCATATAGGGAGGAAACATGTGTAGGAGAATAATTTCGAGAAGAAACCCCATCAATACAATGTTGGAGGAAGTGTGGAGGGGTAAAATCCGATGGAGGGTGAGTGATAGCCATCACATGGGCATCCCTCCACACGTACAAACAAACAAGGGGATCCAAATGATCAAGGAAAGTGTAGTAAAAGTAGACGAAAAAGTGAAAATGACAGAAAGGGAGCTGCCATTACTTAGAGAGGTAAGATAGGTAGATCAAACCACAAAGGTCAAAAAGGTGTAAACCCTAAAAAACAAGAAAAGTGAGGGTTATAATAACCAAACCAGCCTAGGAAGAAAAACCTAGAACCAATGAGACCAGACTCGAAACAAAGCAATGTAAACCCCAAATCAGTCAAGGAAGCGAAAATAAGTTTGTAAGGATATCTGAAAAACCCGAAGCAAAAAGTTAAGAAGCGAGACTGATAGGAGAAAAACATTCCTACTTTTTTCTCTTGGTTGGTACTAAGATGATCCAATGGACCAGCTTGGCTCCAAGTCCCGTTGTCGTCGATCCATTAAACCCTTGTCCAGTTTTCTAGAGAGACCTCAAACCCTAGCTTTCCGGGCTCTACCATATTATCCTAGTGTTAGTCATCTATCATGATCGATTTAAGTGTGTGTGCGTGTGTGTATATAATTAAAATTTTGATTTATTTAATATATTTAATTTTTTATTTGAAAGTTAATTAAATTTTCATTGTAATTTTTATTCTATGAATAATTTAAAAAAACTAAATTTTGAATTATTTTTATCACAATATATCAAAATGAAAATCATCATAAAACATCACAACATAAACTCCAATTTTTTTTTATGAATGATATATTACGAACTCAAAACAACTTTAAAGTTATTCTATGTAAATTTTTTAAATATTAATATTAGCACAACCACTTAACTCGTGGTTGTGAGCATCAATAGGCCACAAGTTAAGTGCCACGAACATATTAAATTTGTTACGTGTTCTCCATGTGTAGTTATAATCACCTCGTTGTTACTTATTCTCCATGTATAGTTGTAATCACCCTGTTGTGTATGTCTCAGTTAGTTGTTATCACCAGCTTAAGTTGTTTGCCATGAACTGCTCATTATCCATGCATCAACTAGAAAGTTTTTTTTTTTTGAAAAAGATAATTCCAGTGTTTTATTATATATAAAATTTTGGAAATGAATATGAAATAATTTGAAATTAATCATTTTAATCTATTTGTAATATTTTATATAGTTGGTTTTTAAAAGAGAGATACTGAATATTAATGTTAAAAAATTACTTTGTATAAGAATTAACCATCTTTTTTATTATTTTTAAAGAAATATTGTATTTTCTTTTTAGAAGATATTTTATTATTATTCTTAATTAGTGGTGTTTTATTTCATGTAACTTTTTTAATACTAATTATTGATTTTATGAGTGTTATTCAAAATTCAAAATAAACAATTATATATATATATATATATAACTGTCACTTGATGCATGGATAATTTGTAACTGTTCCATAGATTAAGGAGCAATTAGTGGAATTAATGGTAGACATTCTATTTAATTAGAAAAACTCAAGTGAGAACAGGTAGCTGAAACATACTTAACTGAAAATTCACTGAAAATAAAATAGAGAAATTTGGTATTTCTTCCAATTCAATAACTTCCTTAATACACTCACTTTGTTCTGTTTAAGAAGGAACCTCAACTGTTGTTATGTGGAATACAAATAGGTGGGTGAAGAAAAAATTTAGAACCACTAACATCTTTGGATTACAGTGTAGATGCAGGCAATGTGTTATTCCATAGGGGACGACTGCCTCAATATCCAGCAGTGCATGGTAGAATTATGTTATGTGAAAGTGAGAACTTGATGTGGAGACATTCATAACTTTGATATGGTATTTGTATAGCATTGATAATGGTATTTTGTAAATAGTTGATAATGGGAAGGCTATAACTAACTCATTTTGGGCATCAAATTATTTGAAATTTCTATCTAGGGAGTTCAATTACCCAAAATATTTGAGAGATCAAAACACATTTTTTAATTAAAAATAGTAAAATTCAATCACCCTAAATTTATTCATCAGCATATATTTACACTCACAAACAACACATTAGATTACAATGTGAGTCCTTTGTAGCTTTTCAATGGCTGTGCTCCAACAATAGTTTTTGTGTTTGAATAAATTTGTAGTAATTTTCTTTGTATTCAAAGTGTCGAGAGCATGATATCCATTAAATAGAAAAAGACGGAGATTAAATTTTTATGAAACTCTAATCCAATAAATAAACTAAAATGATTTTTTAATTTTTATAGTTAATAATACTGAACATTTAGTGAGAATTTATTTCGGGGAAAAAAAAGTGATTTTCCTGATAATACAGAGCAAATTATGATAATATCTGGTTACGTCGATAGGCATTTTAGTTTAACTTTAGAGTGGATGGGGTGAGTCGAATTTTTAATTATTTTTAAATCAATGGCTAAATTTCAATGATGCTGGAATATTCATGGTCGCTTCCATGAATGGAGCATCCAGATTTAGTGAATTAAATTACGGGCATGTTTAAATCCAAGAGTCACTCATAGTTATTTAAAATAATTCTAGTAAATTCAATAGACCACCTTCCTACCGTTTCATACACTGAATTGCCACGTTTCTTGCTGGGCTGCGTTTCTCGACTCTCCCATCCCCACTGTGTCTTTCCCGCTCTGCCACGATTCCAGTCCAATGCGTTTCATTCTTTCCACTCTCCAATCGTCCCCTCCGTAAGGCTCTTTACGATGGTTTTGAGAATGTTCAGGAGGTGGTAGATGGTATATGTGGGAGGAGGAATTGGGTCGACTTTCAATCTCATAGTCTCTAGGTATTCACACATCACGGCAATCAACCTAGAAAAGGCCCATGTGGTGGTCGAAGCTCCTCAATATCCAGGTAGATTCAAATCCCCAGGTTCAACCATTCAAATTACTGTGTTATTTATGTTTGCAGGTGACCAAATCTATTGAATGTGTGTCTTTTCAGGTGTGAAGCATGTGGTTGGAGACATGTTTGATAGCATACCATTTGGCCAAGCTATTATTATGAAGGTATGGCACTGGATTTATGTTGTTGGGTAGTTTAATATTTGATACATGGATCACCTCATTATATCTATCAAATGTTTTTTTTTTAGTGGGTTTTGCATGATTGGAATGATGATCTTTGCATAAAGCTTTTGAAGAATTGTTACAAGGCATTGCCAAAGAAAGGGAAGGTAATTGTGGTGGATACCATCCTTTCACTTGCTGTAGAGACATCGCACTATGCTCGATAGGCATTTCATCTAGATTTAATGATGATGGCATAAAATCTGGGGGGTAAGGAGCGGACATAGCAAGAATTTCAAGAGTTGGGCGATGCATCAGGATTTGCAGGAGGTGTTAAGGCCATTTGCTGCATCAATGGAGTGTGGGTTCTTGAATTCCTTGAGTAACTTTGATTTGTGTCCATGTCACTTTGTTTATCTTGTCTATGGCATACTGTATGGTTCATCTGATTCCTCCCTCCAGTATAGTATGGAATTAAATAATTTGGACAAACTTTTATATTGATGAAAACTCAAATCCTTTGACTTCTTGTAAAACAGTTTCAAATGTTCGAATGCAACTTTTATCTATTTCATTGGTAATTTCAATTTATTGTTAGGATTGTATGGATACAAATTCTGATATAAACTTTTTTTTCCTATTTTAAAGAGCTCAAAAAATTAGTATTTCCTTTTAAATGTATAATTTTTTTATTAAATTCTTATTATGTAATAGGTTTGGTAGTCTTCAGAAACTGTATTTCCCCTTTTCCAGTACATTGTGTTAAATCTGGATAATATACATGTACATTGTGTTAAATATGGATAGTATAATGTTTGTGCTACCCAGAATCATTTGATTCCTTACCTGTGGTTTGATCACCAATGCTTAATGAGCCTTTAGTTCAAGTAATCGTAGCATCTCTTGGAGTACTCTATAATGCATACTTTTATTTTTATGGAAAACAGTGGATAATATGACCAGGTTCCTTCCATTGTTCACATTGTCATTAGTTTTTGAAGGGAGATTGTATAAGTTCACTGAAGACTGGTCTCGGAACCAAACGTAATACCAAATTTTGTAGGAAGAATGTTCTCTGGAATCCAATCTTTTTTGCAGGCATTTATTAATCTCTACACTAGCAATACATGTAGCTCTTCACGAAGCATAAATGGATTTAAAATTCATTGCTCCATCCTGTGGCTGTCTCCGTATGAAGATTTAGAATGAACAAAATATGGACTTGTATTGGAACAAGCTTCTTCGTCTTGGCTTTTTCTCATTTATTTTGGTTTCTAATGCAATCTCTTGTGCTGAAATTAAGTGGAAATCCAATTTGTATTGAATTTCAGTGCAATTAATTTCATAGGGAAAGACTACTGAGTCTATACAATTTGTTTAGGCTGTCAACATTTCCCTTCTCTTGCATTCAGTTTTGTATTGTATTCCTACAAGATATCTATTTATCTTTAATAATGGCTAATAAGGTTGAAGTTTTCCTTGCTATTTTATTTTTACATTCAACCCTAACATACTCCCAAAGATACCCTTGAAACATCGTAGAACTTGCAAAAAATCTAAGTTGTAGTGAATAACTGCAGGTAAAATTCACATCTCACCATAGTAAGAAGCATTGTTACATCTTAGTCTTTAATCAAACCACTATAGTCACTAACTTGCAAAATATCGCATGCAATGTGAAATACGAATGTGCAGCGTTACATTCAGTGTCCTCTGTTTAGAGAAGACGATGAGGTCACATAACAAGAGTTGGATCTTGGCATCTCAGCAGTGATAACTGGCACCTCGAATTTGTCCTACAGGAAAACTCACTTTTCAGTGAATAATCTAATGCAATACATTGTATATATTTGCAATACTTTAATAATCTAATGCAATTCTTTTCACTTTTCCATTTAGTATATATTTGCTTGATTTATTGAGTGATCCGTGAATCATGTTATTTGCTTGAGTTATTTTTCATCCTCTTGACAACACCCAATTTCATTTTCTGAGCTATATTTGTAGTCTGAATATTTTTGCACATGCTCATTTAAATGCGAGAGCCTCATATCCAGATAGAATGCGTATATCCAAATAGAATGCTAATTATTAATATTTAAATTTGCCACTTTTATTTAATTAAATTTGATTTTTTTTGGCAGAAGATTTAAGATTTTCAAGGCACCAGATCAACCAAGATTGAAGATTTACAAGGCATGAGTCACCAATATGCCAATATTTAAGATTTACAAGGAACTCGATTGTGTAGGCAAATAAACCCTAATTGGCTACCATTTAGAATTGATTTTTATATTAGAAAACATCTTGATAAATTTATATTCCTAAATTTACTTTTGAAGTTTGCACGTAAATTTTCAAAATGATTATAAAAACATTTGACAAAAAAAATTTAATGATTGAACATATATTCATATATAATTTTAATAGTTGTAATGCCCCATATTTTGATTAGGCATGTTTATCAATTAGACACACTATACTTTATTTGCTTATTATCCGTTGAACTCAGCTCGACTGAGTAAACTTTATTATGACATGATGGAACCGACTATATGATGTTACTGTGTTTTATGATTCCACTATGATTATGATGTTATTATGTTATGTGGTTATGATATCATGATTTTCATGGGACTCCCTTGTTTTATGATTACAGTATATCTTTATATGTTTTCATTAATAAGATGTGAAATATATGATGCGGTACATGGATACCATCTTAAGATATGATTTATTGAAGTGTTATATGTCATATGCATCCATGATAAACTAAAATTGCTAGAAGAAATAAAATGATGTTGATAGTATGGATCAATTGGTGATCAATGGGAATGCTTTCTATAAAATTTGTATTTTGCGAAATACTAACCTACAGGACACAAGGGCTATGGGATAGCCAGTTACTTGATCTGATATATGGGATAAAACTTGTTCGTACAGTACACCTTAGCAGCCAAAAATGATGATATGATGACACAAACTGATAATCTCGATAGCAACGAAGTATGAGTTAATAAGGGTGTAGGCCCAGTATGTTGAGAGGGATGGATGTGTTTCCCACCCTATGTTTCCATGATACCCGAGGTCGTGGGAGGTTCGTTTTGAGACACGCTCCCCATGTTGTTGTGATAATGATGGTCGGATGCCTGCTAGGAGAGGATAGGTCCGCTGTTTAGTCGACTCTATCGCTCTCACGTTCTATGTGGTCAGGTCGGTGAGTCCGACAACCACTTTTGTACTAGCAGAGGAAGGATAGGGAGGATGCGGGACATAGGTTATGATGGAAGGATATGTTAGTTAGTACTGTTGAGGGTTGGGTATTCCTTGATTCTAAGTTAGTGGTAGTAGGTGTCCTTCCTTGTACATGATTGATTAAACTAATGTAAACATAAAAATAATGATGTGAAATCGTAAAGGGTTAGCTGTTAAATAAATGAGGATGTTAAAAGTAATTCTACTATATATTATGCTTGCTCTTCTACATGAAGGTAAATACTATTATTAGTTAGCAGGTATGCATAGGCGGGATGGGGTTTGTTTATAGTACATATCCAACCTGTGCATAAGCTGGCCATGCATGCACACTTTGCACATGTACACTAGTATCGATGTATAAACACTTAACATATTGAATAAGTGTATAAGTTGTCATAAGTAAATATGTTAATCATGCATTGATTGAATTCAGATAACAAATATAAAGTTATTTGATATGTGTAAAACAAGTCAATTAAGCTATGTATTAATTGTTGTTAAACATTGTAATAAACAATTGAGGCAAGTGTCGTCAGTTAGCATTATCATATGAGAAATGTTGTGAATAAGGTAATGGTACTGTCTAATTCATTAGTAAAATTGTTTAAGCTTAAGGGTGCTTTGTTTATAAGAACGAGGATACTATGTTGATGTTAGGGTACTCATGTGACAAACAAATGATTTAAAAAAATTGTTATTAATTCACCATTTATTATTGCTTCATGGTGATTTAATTAATATTATTACTTAATTAAAGTTATTCTAATAATATTAATGTTCCCGCCGTAACAATTACAATATAATTTAAAATATTGATTAATAAATTATTAAGTGTGTGATTATTTCCAATTCAAAGATTAGACATAAAAGGATGATAAATATTGAATGGATGTGATGTGATGGAACGGGTTTTTAAATATTATTATTTCTTCAATATGAGTCTTAGAGTTTAAGTTACAAGATAAGTTATCTTGTCGGATGACATAAACCATTAAGACACACCTTGTCCAAATTGAAAAGGTCAACTATATATATATATATATATATTATTTTATTACTTTATCCTAGTAACACTAAATACAAAGGTGGTGAATAGACTAAATAGTTATTAAACCATGCCTCGAATAACGAATCCTTAGGTAATAATTCCTGCCATAATAAATGCTTACAATCAACAGTTGAAGTCTAATAAATTTACCATGAGTATATCTAATTGTTCAGTACATTGAATGTGAAAATATATTTTAATAATGTAATTTGTATGAATGAACTAAGTGAGGGTATTAAATGCTTGAGGGGCTCGAGAGAAGGAATTGGGGGGCGGTGGAATAGGCCCAAAGTCTTCTCGAGGAAGGAAATCTTTATAGAGAAGAGTGGGAGGGTGAAAAGGGGTGGGATTTTTGGGAGATGATGGAGAGGAAATTTGAAGGTAGCAGAAAAGAAAAGAGATCTAATTGAAGAAAGGAGGGCGATCACGGAAGTACTGCTCTCGGGATTATCGGGATTATCAGTTTGTGAGCTTGGGGGCTTGGAAATCCTTTGATTTCCAAAGGCCAGCAAGATAATAGCTAGTCGGTAGGGTGGACACATCATCTTGGCTGGCTAAGGGATCTACTAGGGATCTAGTAGCATCAGCATCAGGTAATTTCTTTGTTATTTATTTTATTTGATTATTATGCTAAAAACGTACTCTGAAACATACATATACCTTGTTATTTATTGATTATTATGCTGAAACATATTCTTATGCTCAAACAAATTGAAGGAAAATATTGATATGATAGTTTATTTTTAAATATGAATGTATGATTGTTAAAGACGAAACAGTATACTAAATTTCACTTAAAAGCACAAAATTTTTTACTAGAAATTTACTCACATATACCTGGATAAGTTTAATACATAGAAAAGACAAAAAAGAAATTGACCTTGTGCTCTGTGTGCTAAAAATGAGCTCTACAATAGTAGAACATATATTCATAGATAATCTTTTAATTATATATAAAAGATGATATATGGCAATATATATCTACCCATGGTACATATATTATATTGATTGTTACAATTTTAAATCCATTATTACACAATACACAGTTCTGCATTTATATATTTTTATTCATTATATTATTACAAAATATTAATATTTGCACACTAGGTTTTATACTTATATTTATTTAATGGTAATGTTTTTTCAATAAAAACATAGTTAGGTTTTATACTTATATTCATTTAATGGTAATGTTCTCTCAATAAAACATAGTTAAGTATCGTAAATTATATATAAACAATGTTTTAAAATAATTCTTTATCGTTTGATCATTTTTAATGGTTAGCGATATATAATTTATAATTTATAATTTAAGTTGTTAATTTAAAAGTGATATAATTTATAATAATAAAAAAGGTATTTCATATTATGTATAAGTAGTTTTAATTCTATTTTGGCGAGAAAAAAAGTAGTTTTAATTATATTTTTTTCATAATACTTTTTTCCTAAATTTTTTAGGTTATTAATTTTGAATTGAAAATTGAAAATTATTTTAATATTGTTTTCCAAAATGTTCCTTAAAATACATCAATATGAGAGCATAATAGCTTTGAGGGTATAAAAATTCTCTAATTTACATATTCTTTAATCTTATTTTAAGATATTATTGTGTGATTTTTTTATTATTATTTTTTACATTATAATGATCATCAATTCACATAAAATTCATTTAATTAGAAATGTTTAATAGATAGAATTCAAAAGTTTATATTTTTTAATTTTTGATAAATTTATTTCAATTTATTAATTCATTTAATTAGAAGTGTTTAAATGGTAAAATTCAAAAGTACAAATTATTAATTATTCATAAATTTATTTAATTTTAAGTGAAGATGCATTGAAATACAAGATTTGGTTTGGTTTTTGATATTTTGTTTTTAATTAAATAAAAATATTTTTTGCTGAAAATAATTCATCCTATCCTATTCTATATATGAAGAATATATTGTTTTTCACTTTAAATATATATCAATATCAATAATGATATACAAGAACCTTCATAATTATCTTCCACACATAAATTAATAATAACACATTTTGTATTTCAAATCTACATCAATATGAATCCACATGCAACCCTAGAGTATGGAGCATGCCCATGAAATTTGAATTTCGATATATTTATCACTACAATTCCCCAATATCACTAGAAGTTTTATGTTACTTGATCTCCATGCATACTTGTAGTCACTCGTTTTCTAGATCTATGCTTCAGCTACATGTAAACCATGGTTAAATATAGTAAACCATGGTTAACCAAAGTCAACCATTGTAAACCAAAGTGAACCATTCTCAAACAACCAAAATCAACTAAAGTCAACCATGCATGAACAACCAAATTCAACCAAAGTCAACCATTCCCAAACAACCAAAGTCAACCATGCTTGAACAATCCATTCACCCATGCCCAAAAAATGTAAGCCAAACTCAACCAAACCAAAAAAAACATGGCCAATCAAAACAACTAAAGTCAACCATTGTCAACCAAAGTCAACCAACCATAGTCAACCAAAGCCATCCAAATTCAACCAACCATAGTGAACCATGGTCAACCATAGTCAACCAATCATAGTTAACCAAAGCCAACCAAATTCAACCAACCATAGTCAACCATGGTCAACCAAAATTCAAGCCGAAGTTAACCATAGTCAACCAAAGTCAATTGTTCTCAACCGTTCTCTTCCATGGTCAGCCATGTAGAACTAATGTCAACTAAAGTTTACTAAAATTCAACCGTGGTAAAAAAAAAGCCAATCATGGTCAAACATTGTCAACATGGGTAACTAAGGTCAACCAAAAGTCATCCATGGTCAACCATAGTTAACCACGATCAGCCAAAAGTCAACCATATGCCAACAAAGTAAGCCAAAGTCAACCATGGTTAACCAACGTCAACCATTGTTAATCAAAGTCAACCGTTTTCCACCATGGTTAACCTTGGTTCGTAACAGTCAACCATGGTCAGCGAAAGTCAATAATGGTTAACCAAAATTCAACCAAAGTCAACCAAAAGTAAACCAAATTAAACCATGGTTAACCAAAAGTGAATCAAAGTCAATCAAAGTTAACCATGGTCACCCAAAGTCAATCAAAAGTCGACCATGGTTAACCAAATCAAACCATAAGTCAATTATGGTCAACCGTAGTCAACAAAAAGTATACCATGGTCAACAAAATTCAATCGTGGTTAACCATGGCTAATCATGGTCAATCATAGTCAACCGTGGTTAACCATGGTCTACCTTGCTCAACCAAAGTCAAACAAAAGTCAAACATGGTTAAACAAAGTCAACCATGGCCAACCATAGTTAACCAAAAGTAAACCAAAGTCAACCACATTATGGTTAGTAAAAAAGTCAACGAAGCTCAACTAAAGTCAACCTTAGGAAGACAAATTCAACCATGGTCAACTAGAAGTCAACTATGGTTGAATAAGAAAGTCAACCAAAGTAAAAAATGGTCAACTAATGTTAACTGTGGTCAACTAGATTCAGTTATGGTCAACCATATTCAGGAAAAAGAAACCAAAAGTCAACCATGGTCAAACAAAGTTAACCATGGCAAAAAAAAAAAAACCAAAGTAAACCAAATTCAACCATGGTCAACCAAAATCCTACCAATGTCAACCATGATCAGCTAATGTCAACCATGGTTAAGCAAAAGTCAACCATGGTCAACCAAAGTCAAGCATAGTAAACCATATTCAACCAATGTTAACCAAATTCAACTATGGTCAACCATGGTCAGTCATAGTCAAACATGGTCAACTATGGTTGAACCAAATGTCAACCATGCTCAACCAAAGTAAACCATGGTCAACTAAAATCAAACATTATCAACCAAATACAACCACATTCAGCAATGGTAAACTAAAATTTAATCTTGGTCAACCAAGTCAATCATGGTCAACCATAGTCAACAATATTTATCCATTGTCAGCCTTGATTAACCATGGTCAACCAAAGTCAACCATGGTTAACCAAAAGTCAATCACGTTCAAACAAAGTCAAGTATGGTCAATCATGGTCAACCATTGTCAATAAAAAATAAACCAAAGTAAACCAAATTCAACCATGCTCAACCAAATTCAACCATGCTCAACTAAATCCAAACCAATGTCAACCATGGTTAAGCAAAAGTCAACCAAAACATCAACCATGGTCAACCAAAGTGATCCATATTAAACCAAATTCGACCATGGTCAACCATGGTTAGTCATAGTCAAACATGGTCAACCAAAGTCAACCATGGTTAGTCATAGTCAAACATGGTCAACCAAAGTCAACCATGGTCAACTAAAGTCAACCATGGTCAACTAAAGTCAACCATAGTCAACCAAATTTAGTCATGGTTAAACAAAGTAAGCCATGGTCAACCATAGTAAACAAAAATCAATTAAAAATAAACCAAACTCAACCATGGTTATTGATGATCAGCCATGGTAAACCATGGTCAACCGAAGTCAACCATAAGTTCACCATGGCCAAACAAAGTCAAGCTTAGTCAACCATGGTCAACCATTATCAACAAAAAATAATCCATATTCAACCATGGTCAACCATTATCAACAAAAAATAATCCATATTCAACCATGGTCAACCAAAACCCAGCCAATGTCAACCATGGTTAAGCAAAATTCAACCAAAAAGTCAACCATGGTTAACTAAATTAAGCCACAGTAAACCAAAGTCGACCACGAACCAAAGTCAACTATGGTCAACCAAAGTCAGCCATTGTCAACCATAGTCACCCATGGTCAACCAACGTCAACCGTAGTCATCAATGGTCAACTATGTTCAACTAAAGTCAATTATAGTTAAACAAAGTCAACCATAATCAACCATATTCAACCAAATTCAACAATAGTCAACCCTATTCAACCATATTCAACAATAGTCAACTAAAGTCAACCCTTGTGTCACCCATGATTAAGTGAATAAGTCAACCATAGTCAACCATATGATATTGAAATCAACTATATAAAGTCAACCATATGTTATATTAAAATCAATTGAAGTCAACCATTACCAACCATGGGAAACTATAGTTAACCATGGGCAACCATTGTCAACCATGCTCATCCATAGTCAACCATGGGAAACATCTATAGTTAGTCATGGTCAACCATAGTCAACCATTGTCAAGTATTGTCAACCACTATGAACCATAATCAACCGTGGTTAACCATGGTCAACCACGGCTAACCATGGTCAACCATGGCTAACCTTGGTCAAACAAACTCAACCATGGTCTACTTAGGTCAACCATAGTCAACCATGGTCAACCACCATTAGCCATGGTAAACCATGGCTAGGAAAAGTCAACCATGGTCACCCAAAGTCAACTATAGTCAACCATAGTCACCCATGTTCAACCAAAGTTAACCATGGTATACCATGTTAAACAATGGTCAACCAAAGTCAACTATCATCAACCATGGTCAAACATCATCAACCATAATCATGCACCGTCAACCAAAGACATCTTGGGTAAACCATGGTCAACCAAATTCAACCATGGTAAATCATAGTGAATGATGGTCAACCAAATTCAACCATGGTCAAACATGGTCAACCATGGACATCCAAATTCAACCATTGTCAAACATAGTCATCCATGGTCAACTAGGGTCAACCATACTTAACCATGGTCAAACTTTGTTAACCGTTATCAACCATAGTCAACCATGGTTATCCACAGTCAAACAAAGTCAACCATGGTTATCCATGTCCAACCAAAGTCAACCATGGTCAATTAGAGTCAGCCATGTTGAACCATGGTCAACCAAATTCAACCATGGCTAACTGAAGCTAGCCATGGTTAACCATGGTCATCCAAAGTCAACCATGGTCGACAAAATTCAACCATAGTCAACCATAGTCACCCATCGTGAACCATGTTCAACCAAAGTCAACCATGTTAAACAATGGTCAACCAAATTCAACTATGGTCAACCATGGTCGACCAAAATCATTCAGTATGAAGTAGAGTCAACCATTGACAACCATGGTCAACCATGTTCAACCATGGACATCCAAAGTCAACCATATTCAACCATGGTAAACCATGTTACACCATGGACAACCAAACTCAACCACAGTTAACCAAAGTCATCCATGGTCGACCACGGTCAACCAAAGTTGACCATTGATTGACCATGGTAAACCATGGTTGACTTTGGTAAAGCAAAGTCAAACATGCTTAATAATGGTCAACCATAGTGAACCATGCTTAACATTTGTCAACCATGGTCAACCAAACATGATCAACCATGGTTAACCATTATATTTAATTATTATTAACCATATTAACTATTATTATTTAATTTTAATTAATATTTTCTTTTATAAATAATTAATATTTTTTTTAAATAACAATTATTATTATAATAATAATTATTTAATTATTATAATAAATAATAATTAAAACTCTACAATTTTTCCCCTCACACCGACCATCAACTAGCAAGCAATATTAATAATTAATATGGCTTATATACGTCGATCGGTGTATATCAACCATAGCCACACATTTAAATGTGATTGATATATGCCGATAAGCGTATATAAGCCATATTAATTATTAATATGGCTTGCTAGTACTTTCTAAGACAAATTATTTTTGTAATTACGTTCACTATGCGTAAGTCACAAACACAAACTGAAAATAATTTAAGGTTATATAGATTTGTCCTTGATCGCATTATGTTGTAGATATCATCATGATTTTCAGAAATTGAAAACAAAAACATCTTCATTTAAACACTGAAAAAATATCATATTTCTAATTATATCAATAAATATATTCATCTTTATATTTATCTTAAAGCTATTAAGAAGTCCAAATCACAATATATATTCAAACCAATGATTGACCAAAATCATTACAAAGAAAGAAGCACCATAAACAAAATATGAGTTGCGTTGCAAAATTTCAGAAACTTATACTTCTCCAGTACATAAACCTGTTTATCAACGAATGTACTCGGCATTCAAAAGAATGTTTTTTTTTAGAGTTTGGCACTATAATTATCTTACTACCAATACAATGCAAAATTGCCATCAAGAAAGAAAATATAGCTATAAGGTCGAAGAAGAATCACTGGGAGACATCATCACCGGAGCCTATCTTCAGATTTTCTTGGTTTTTTGAACAATCTTGTGTCGCTTTAGTATCTTTGTTTCTCATTGTCTCCTCCTCGACAGCATCTTTTCTCAGGTATTTCAAATTTTCCACCAGCTATTGTTTCATAGCTTGGTTAGTATATGCTATGAACTCACAAGGAACATATTAAGAAGCATATGATTAAATGCAATATATTTAGTTGACAAATCACACTTTAACCCTAGTAACGTCATTTGCCTACACAAACCATTGCTAGGCTCCTTAAGTATTAAGTAGAAATTGAAAACATTTTATCTGAAGATAGTCATTACGCAGGATAATTGAGTGAAGAAGGAGCTGCGTTAAATAGTTTGAAATTCTAAGTTTCAATCCCTACTTTGGGATCATCATGAGGAGACAATTGAACCCTAAAAAAAAATCCTTAACCCAGCTCCTTCTCCAGTCAACATTTTATGTTTCAAAGATTTTTTTCTTTGCAAAATATGTTTTTAGCAATTACAAATTTACATTCATAGGTGTTTATATTTTAGAATTTAGGTGGAGTAGCAAATGTGTTTGTCCTATATTGAAGGAGGATGAGACAAATATTGATTTTAGGGGTAGTTCCAAATTCCATAAATAATTATAAAATAAATATATAGAATATCAAAACTAACTGTAAGAAAACAAAACTTGTTCATTGCACTTAACTTGTGACCTATCTATATTCATCCACCACAAATTAAATAACTGTACTAATTGTATAGACTAAAAACTTATAAATATAGATTTGAATTCAACACTCCAACCATTAAGAACATAAAAATAAAAAAATAAAAAAAATTCAAAATGTTATGAGACTCGTGAATGATTTGTGAGACCATTCCTAAACTCTTTATGCTTGAGGGATTATTATGGTTTGGATGGTTATTATGATTTTAAACAAGACCTGGGCATGGTAAATTTTTTTGTGATTGTAGTGATTTTTAGTGGGTGTGCCTGCAATTGTTGTTGTTGCGTTTTTTGTGAGTGCGCTTGCAATTGCATTGAACGTTTTGTCACATTGTAGCTACAACTACGAAAGGCATTGAAGTAGAATTGTGGTGGGCAGTTTGGAAACCAATTTTTTCATCACAAGGTATAAGATAAAAAAGATAAGTTGATTAGTAACCAACTTATAAGGATACTAGCTAAGTATTTGTCTCTGTACTCTACAATGATATCTAATGGGTTAATGAAACGGCCATTTGTAAACTTGTTCTATTTACAGCTCTGAAAGCTGCTATCGAGTATGTAAGTTTGCCTGCTACTTTCATTTGCAAGATACATTTGCAGATATGTATAGATGTATTTAAAACTATGCATAAAAGTTGTGAATTCTGGACTACACACATAGTAGATTGAACAATTAAGTAACAGACTGAAACAAGATCATGAAATATTCAGGATAATACTTCATTTAAACATGCACGAACTAGAAAATCCAAAAGCAATGACCAAGAACCCGACATCCAAAATGGAAAAAAAGAAAAAGAAAAGAACAAGTGCTTTTGGGAAGTTTTCTACATTAACTAAACTACCTAACTTTATGATTATCACATCTTATTGTCAAAGTTGTACATTAGGCATACTTCTCCCAGTAATATGTTGACAAGTTTACTTCTTTCAGACAATAACTTGATTTGATGACTATATGGAGGGAGGAATCACATATCCCTGTCAACAGTCCCCCTTAATTCCAATCATAGTCTGCTACAACAATTACAAAATTTACATGAACACTAACTCCTAGTAACATGCTTCAGCGATGCTTCTATGGGCTTTTGACTCAAGAAAAATCAGAAATTTGATATTTGATGCTTGCTAGTCTCACTGTCAGCCAACCTTACAATATACACAAAAGAACAATTCAAAGCTTGCTAAATATTGCTACAAACTAACACAAGTTATCCTCTGCACCTTGCATGACTTGATTTATTTTTCCTTTTACTCCAAACTTTATATTGGCTTATTTTTCTGAAGTTCTTTATCTTCATCTTCACCTTTTTTTCCCTCCTCTATATTTTCTCAAGTTCTTTAGACTTAATGTCCATGCCATCTTCATATGCTTCACTATTAGATTTATCAATCTTAACTTCAATACCTGCATAATTAAATAAACCATAAACAATAACATCTTTTTCTTTCATTTCAACATCAGTTTGAACACTAGCATTATTCCAGAACATTATCATGAGATGATAATAAAGCCTCATTTCTTCAAGGCTCTGTTTCTCAAAATGTTCATCTAGTTGTTCTTCATTGATTTCTTCATGCTCATAAATAAGCATAAACGATGAAAATGCACGATATATCAGAAATAACAGAACACAGAAGGGATTTATTGATCACATGCCACTTCCAAGGGGAAACCTCCTTTGAGCAAGTTCAATACAAATAACTCATGGATGCCTTCATTGGCCTCAACACGTACTTATATACTAAGTCTAAGCTAAACAACTATTACTCCCCATGAATGTGGGATAATACAATATACTCACGGGATGGCTTACAAAGCATATGTGTCCAACAACAATATACTAATAATGTGGGATAATACAATATGCTCATGAGATGACTTACAAAGCATATGCGTCCAACAAAAATATACTAGCAAAGTAAAGAGAAGGATTGACATGGGTTCCTAACATCCCCTCCCCTTAGAAAAATATTTGTCCTCAAATCTTTAGATGTGGAAATACAGTTGTTGAATCTGAAGGAGTGGTTCCCATGTAGCATCCTCTGATTGCATTTCATGCCACTGAATTAATACCTCTGTGATGGATCAAGAGCAAAGTTGATGAGTGTGCCTATTGAGTATGGCCTTTGGCTCCAAAATGATGGATCCTTCATTATCCAGTTCTGGTAAAACAATTTGTGCTCTGATGTTGGTGCCAAGAACTTTCTTTAGATAAGAGACATGAAATACTAGATGAATACGTGAAGAAGGAGGAAGTTCCAATTGGTAAGAAACAAGCCCAATCTTCTGAAGAACCTTATATGACTCATAGAAATTTGGAGCCAACTTATGACACCCTTTGAGTTGTAGGGAGGATTGCTTATAAGGTTGTAGACGAAGAAAAACCATATCACCTACTTGAAAAGTGCGCTCAGAACGGTGTTGATCGGCTTGTTGTTTCATTCAATTTCTTGCCATGTGAAGATTGTCCTGCAAAATGCGAAGAATCTGATCTCGGGTTCGAAGAATCATGTCAATTTCCTGTACTGGTGAACTAGTAGGGGTGTATGGAAGAATCATTGGCGATGCTTAAACATAGACTGCTTCATATGGATTCAATTTAGATGCAGTGTGGTAGGAGGTATTGTACCACCATTCAGCGAGAGGGAGCCACTTTTCCCACTGATGTTGTTGTTCGGAGGTGAAGCAATGAAGATAAGTTTCCAAATATTTGTTGATAACTTCATTCTGATCATCTGTTTGTGGGTGTAACCCTGAACTCATCTTCAGTCTGGTGCTAGTGTGGAAAAATAGTTATGTCCAAAAATGACTGGTGAAAGTTGCATCGCGATCTGAGACAATGGAAGAAGGGATTCCATGAAGACAGAAGATCTGGTCCAGGAAAATCTGTGCGACTAAGGAGGCGGTATAGGGATAGTTGAGGGAACAAAAATTACTATATTTGGAGAGGTGATCAACCACAACCAAAATCACTGTCTTCCCTCTAGATTTAGGGATCCATTCAATGAAATCCATAGAAATATCTGTCCAAATCCGTGTAGGGATGGGAAAGGGTTCAAGCAATCCTGGAAGGAGTTTCGTTTCACCCTTGTTGCGCTGGTAGGTATCACATTCATCCACCATCTATTGAATTTAATTTGCATTCCCTTCCAAAAGAAGTTACGTTGTGCCTGCTCATACGTTTTGAGGGACCCAGAGTTCCCTGCCGATGGGGAAGCATGGAGTTCATAGAAGAAATCCTGTTGAATATTTGTGCTCTAGGGAAGCACCAAACGACCCTTGTATCTCACGGAAGCACCATCCCAAGAGTAATGTTGTACATCAGAAAGGTTTTTGGCCAATTGTTGGATGATTTGAGATAATGAGGATTCACTGACATAGCCCCGTTGAACATATTGCAACCAATTTGGAACAAGCATAGAAATAGATAAAAGAGAAACTTGGTCATCAAATGTGCGAGAAAGAGCATTCGACACAAGATTGTCCGTACCCTTCTTGTAAGTGATCTCATAGTCATAACCCATGAGTTTTCTAACCCATTTATGTTGTGCTTGGGAGGAGACTCGTTGTTCCAGGAAATATTTCAAACTCTGGTGATCAGTCTTGATGCATAAATGATTCCCTAATAGCTATGGCTTCCACTTCTGTACTGCATGCAAAATAGCCACCATTTCCTTCTCATATGTAGAGGCGACTAAATTCTTACTGGAAAGGGATTTGTTGGTGAACACAATGGGATGTTCATCTTGAAGGATAACATCACCAAGTCCATTGTTGCATGCATCACTCTCAATAGTGAAGGGCTTGGAAAAATAGAGCATAACTAGAACAGGTGTAGTACACATAACTTGTTTCAGTTTTTCAAATGCACACTCAGTAACATGTGTCCATATAAAAGCATCATTTTTCAATAGAGCGGTTAATGGAGCTGCAATCTTCCTGTAATCCCTGAAAAACTTGCGGAAATAGCCAGTCAATCCCAAAAATCCATGAAGGCTCTTGAGTGTCTGAGGATGGGGCCAATATTTCATGGCATCTATTTTGGTAGGATCCACGCGAACCCCTTGTGTTGAAATAATATTCTCGAGATACTCTAATTCCTCTTGTCCAAAAACACATTTAGACTATTTGGCATGGAGATGATGATCAGAGAAAAGTTGCAATACAATATCCAGATGCTGGATATGCTGGGCCCATGTTTTACTATAGAGGAGGATATCATCAAAGAAGATTAGAATGAATTTTTGTAAGTAGGGACATAATATTTTATTCATCAATGCCTTGAATGTGGAAGGAGCATTAATGAGGTCAAATGGCATGAACAAAACTCATAGTGGCCATCATGTGTGCAGAAAGTTGTTTTAGGGATATCGTCCTCATGAACCCGAATTTGGTGATACCCAAAACGAAGATCCAACTTGGAGAAAAAATAAGCACCATGAATCTCATCAAAAAGCTTATAAACAACCGTTGAATTGGAAACTTATCCTTTATTGTGAGGTGAATAATTGCTTGGAATTCAATGCAGAGGTGCCATGACCCATATTTTTTTCAGACAAGAAGAACTGGTGAAGGAAATGAAATTGTACTAGGGTGAACAATACCTTGCTTCAATAAGTCCCGAACGAGCATCTCAATCTTTGTATTTTGGTGAAATGGGTAGCGATAGGGCCTGCTGTTGGGAGGAAAAATTCCAGGAAGGAGATGAATACGATGGTCCTCTCGTCTTGAGGGTGGAAATCCCACTCATTTAGAAAAGGCACATGCATATCTATCCAAAATTTGTTGTAGATCCAAAGGAGTAGTGGATACTACTAATGGGTGCATATGAATGGAATGGGGTTGAGCTATGACACCATGTGAATTCTTCTTAAGGAGCTTTTCCATGTGATGTGAACTGATGATGTTGAGAAACCCTAGTTGTAATCCCTTCAATGTGTGTTTTTTTCCATTGACTAAAAAATGCATTCAAAGTTCAACAAAATCCCATAAGATGGGGCCAAGAGTGCGTAACCATTGAGCACCCAAAACCACATCACATCCTCCCAAGGGAAAGGAAAACATGTCAGAGCACAGGTTGTAATATCCAATAGAGATACGCACATTGCAACACTTCCCCTTGCAAGATAAGGTTCCCCCATTGGCAATCATAACTTCAAAGCTGGAGCGATGATAAACAAAAAAATCAGCTTGTTTGGAGATCCGAGGGTCAATGAGGTTATGAGTGCTACAAGAATCAATGAGTATTGTAAGAGGGAGATTCTTGAAGTAACCGTTGAGCCACATTGTTTGGGGGGTGGTGACTCCAGCTAAAGCATGGAGAGATATCTCTGGGTGGTCGTCCTGAGAAGGAGGGTCAATGGGAGGCTGCTAAATGTTGACCTGACTCCATCTATTATATCCTAAGCTTCTTCACAAATGTTAGTTGCAGGTGGAGAGTCTACATCCAAGAGATAGAACTTTTTCTCAACACATCTATGTGCCTGAGTGAATTTCCCATCACAGTTATAACAAAGCCATTTTTCTCTATGTTCCCGCATCTCGGCTTCAAAAAAATGCTTGATAGGAGTTTCTCTAGGAGTTGGCATGATGGGAGTTCGTTGGGAAACCATATTTATGAATGGACACAAGTGGATTTGGAGCGTTGTTGGGCTATGATCTTGTCCTTCGCCAACTTAGCCAACCCTAGGGCTTCCATCATTGTGCTGGGACATAAAATTTAACTCTCAGATCAGATTGCATACTTTAGACCACTGACAAAACAACTCCTGTAAAATTCATAAGGAAATCCTTCTATGTGATTGGCCAGTTTCTCAAATTTTGTCTGATACTCTCTCACAGTGCCAATTTGGTGAAGTTTAGCGAGTGCTCCTATGAATTCTTCAAAAGAACTAGGACCAAATCATTGCAAAAGGAGTTGGAAAAAATATGTCCATTTTGGCTCTTCATGAGCCTTGATGTACCAACATAACTATTGAAGGGCTTCATATTTCAAATGAAAGGATGCAAGTGGAACTTTGTTGATATCAAAAGTATTATGCAAACTGAAATATTGCTCTTCCTGGTATATCCATCCAGTCAGATCATCACCATTGAAGTGAGGAAAATCAAGCTTCGGCCCGTGAAAATTGTTGGAAAAAGAGAACCCAATGTCTACAAAAGACTCTAGCCGTCGTCTATTGTTCATGGCTGAATGTTGAATATGGAGGCCGAGAATTTTTTCATCTAGATCTTGAAGTTTGGTCTTGAGGGCTACAATGTTTTCTTCCATGTTTTTCTCCTACACGGGTGACAACCATAACCAGGATTTTTTTTAAGGGGAGAATGGGTAGAAAAACAAAAACAAAAACTTCTTTAGTAAAGGAAAATTTGGATTTGGGAAAACTTTTGATGGGTAATTGGGGTTTGACTAGGTTTTGGACACTTTGTAATGGACATGGAAGTAGAAAATCAGGATTTCAGAAGCGGGGTGAAAGAATGAGAAAATTTGTCCTAAAGGGACAAAGAAGAAGAAATGGGAAATGAACAGTGTGGCAAAATTTGAAGGCGATTGGGTGAAAATCGAAGAAGTTATGGAAAACCCTAAAAATAGACATATGTGGGATTTCTGGCTTTGGGAAGTGGAATTTGTGTAGGGTCCTTAGGAAGTAAATATGCAGAATGGAAGTGCAAGGGTTCCAGTGAATTTTCAAGGGAAACAGAGCTAAGGAAAAGAAGATATGAAAAAAAAGAGAAATTTGTACTCGTTTTTTTCAGAATTGATCTGCAATGGCTCTGGATAGATGTAATCTTCTATTTATCAGCTGGCAATAGATATGGACCCTAGGTATGCTGAGATTCCTAAAGGTTCAGGGCATTCACTCGACTACCAATGTTGTCTGATGACTTGCATATTGGGGGAGTACCCCTCACTCCACGGCTGAGGTAAAACTGATAACCACTTTGCCACAAACGATAGCTCTTGGTCGGGTGGGAACTAGTCAATCAAGTAGGGACCATTTTCCTTTTCGCTGGCACATCCTCTCAATGGGCCAGCTACTTCAGGCTTCTTGTGGTACTCCTCATAATTATTTTTAGGACTATTCCCAGGTACTTCCCACAATTAAGCAGATAGAGATTATTCCCTGATACGAACTTGCAATTGAAAGGAACAATACAGATGCAAATAAAAACAACTACTACAATAATGACAATGCCTGGAAGCCACTATGAAATTTTTTTTGGTATAAATTCCACCCAACGAGCCCAAGAAGATGCTCTGATACCAGATGTGAGGAACCTCCAGCAATTAAATGATGAAAATGCACGATATATCAGAAATAACATAACACAGAAGGATTTATTGATCGCAGACCACTTCGAGGGGAAAGCTCAATACAAATAAATCGTGGATACCTTCATTGGCCTCAACACGTACTTATATACTAAGTCTAAGATAAACAACTATTACCCCCCATGAATGTGGGATAATACAATATATGCGCAGAATGACATACAAAGCATATGCGTCCAACAACAATATACTAACAATGTGGGATAATACAATATACTCACGAGACGACTTAAAAAGCATATGCATCCAACAACAATATACTAACAATGTAAAGAGAAGAATTGACACGGGTTCATAACATCTTCCTTCTTTTCTTCAACTGTTGTTGGCTTACTGTTGCTTCACCACCTGCAAACTTATAGACATTTGTTAGATTTTTAAATAAATATTTTTCATTTTTCTCTACTAGCTCTTCTTCAACTTTTATACACAATACTTGATTTGTTTTAGCCTTTGTGTCAGCATCAAGGCCATCATCAAAAACACATTTATTATTCATATTTTTGTCTTTGTTGTAGCTTTAGTGCCGCGCTCAGCTAAACTTCTGACACCTGCAGCTACAATGCAGTCTAGTTCAACATAGTTTGGATTTTCAAGCCATTCTTCAGTGAGCTTTAATTGAACATCAAAATAAAAAATGCTATCATTTTCTTCAACTTATGCATCATCTTGGATGCATTCATTTTGAACTAAAACTTTGTCAAATTCTACAATAAAATGGTAGTCTTCATCATCTTCATTTTCCTTTTTAGTTGGTGGTTGATTTGCCTTTGTACCTACACGTTCACAAACAATTGAATTGTTATGAAAATCATTTTCCCTAATGGACTTGGCCTTCACAAGATCTTCTTCTTTGTCTTCAGTTTCATCTGATTCACCTTTTACTTCAACGGCCTTTACTACCCCTGTTAGGTCTTCTTCAGCTACAACTTCCACATTGTTTATGGTACCAAGCAGGGTTCCTCCATTCAACAAATAATCAATATCAGGGTTCCTTCACAGTCAGTGCTATAGTTTGCTCCTTTATGACCTTCTCTTTCGCGGTCAATGCTGTAGTCTTCTCCTCTATGACCTTCTCTTTCGCGGCCAGTGATTTTTCCAATTCATCCCTTTCCTCTATAACTTGTACCTTCGTAGCCAGTGCCACAGCTTGTTCATCTCGAAGGTGTTGTGCCACCAGCTTGCTGGTTTGTAGTTGCTTCTGGTATTCAATCATTTTATTGTGCATTGTAGCCTCACGGTCGTGGATTTATGCGCTTGCTGCAGCTTGGACTCTATGTAGTGTTAACATTGGAAGAAAATTGAAATCTACCATCACCTGGTCGCCCTTCTGACCCTTGAGGTCCAAGGTCTTATCCCCTGTCAAAATGGCATGGGATTCGAGTTGGACTATTCGCTGCTGGGTGCTGACTTATACCTCAACTTTGGGAGTCGACAGATGTTGCTGGATGTCCCCATGTGGTACGCTTATTTTGATTATCGTACCTGCCATTGTGTTTAGCAGCTCCGCTATGTACTAGAATTGTTCAACTGAATTCTGTGTGACCTTTTTGCAGTTCTTTTCCACTATTTCTGTAATGTTGTCCAGGAATCTGTCGGCCTGCTGTGTAGTGAGCCCTTCATGTGTGCTACTGTTTGCATGGTCCATCCTTTTCTTTGTCCTTTTCTCTTCATGTTGGATATCCAATTCTGAATCCGTCAGGGTGTTGGATGTGGACGCCCCATTGTGGTCAGATTCCGCCGTCTGGTCTTTCGCATCCTCCTCCTGTTCTGCACTCTCCTTTCGGTTATCCGATGCTATGTCCTCCCTAGCCTGGTTTTGTCGATCGGTGTCTTTCCCATTTTCTATGTCCTTTGGATCGGCGGGGACCTTCCATTCCTCTAACCACTTGGCGATGATGCCGTTGAGCTCAGCATTAGTGAGCTTGTACTGTGTCCATAACCATTGCTTCATCGGATCTTCCTGGGCCTGGAGGTAAATCGTGTGTGCTTCGACGGATATCTTTGCGATGGAGTGATACTTTGTTGCAGCTTGCGCTGATATTCGCAGTATCATTTGTGCATCCATCCACATCCTTTCCATCCATATATAAAATTGTACGGTGTTGTCTTTCTGTCGTTCTTTATCGCTGGTCGCCCATAGATTCTAATACCGTGCACCTTCGCATACTCGTGGTCCCATGGGACCCACCCCCTGATAATCGTCTGGTTCCCTCCATCCTTTTAATGCAATCAACAGGAGTAGCCATGAATATGTAAATGGCCTCTCGTACTCCTGGGAATCGTACACATCCTTGGCCAATTCATGTAGCAGGAACTGAGACGAGTTCATCTGCTCTCCTGCAGTGCACCTTTCCGTAGCAACAATGACACCTGAATTACATTACAGGAGCCAGTTCTTCCATGTTACTTTGACTGCTAATATCTTTGCCCCTACTCCAACTTCTTGTTTGTTGATTGTGTCGATTAGGTACCCTCTGGAATATTTTTGTACTTCATACTTTGTCGTCAACTGTTCTGCTAGTTTTTTGTCATTGTCCTTCCCTTGGAAAAACTGGGAAGGGTCGGCTCCTTCTTGAGGAAATCCAGTGATTCTTGTGATTAGGTCAATGGTGACTGGAATCTTCTCATGCATCTAGAGAAATACGTCATGAAAGCATGCGATAAGTTGCTTAATGCATGCATTGACCTGTGCCAATCACCCAAAGTGCGGCAAGAGGGTGATACCTAATAGCCCCGAGTGTTCTAGTCCCAATGCCCACTTCTTGGTTTCCTTCATCGTTGGGCCTCCTGCATGAGGGACATCATCATAAGCCTCTGCATATTCTTTGAATTTCGCTAGGTCATGGTCGGTATACTGCAGTCTCTGCAACCTAGCTGTAATATCCCCAACTTGAGCAACCCCTGGTGGTACCTGCGCTACTTCGATGGGGTATTTTTCATTCTTGTTGATCTGTGGTGTGGGTGTCCCGGCCCGATGTGATGGGAAGTACGGTGTGAGCATTGGACCATCGTATCCATCGTGTGTAGCTTCAGCCATTGAAGGGCCTGCAACATTGTTCGTAAATCTCGCTGATGCTCGAGTGCCCTTCTTTTTCTCCTGACCAGTGTCTGGGGGTCAAGTCGCACTCCTTTTCTTCTTGTGGAATTGTAGACATAACTTCCGGCTGCTCCTGTATAACTGTTGTGGGTTACGGTCTTTCAGTGCTGGTGTTGGAAACATACACCTCCATACAGCTCTGAAGTAGGTAATGTGTTTCAGTCTCCCCTCCGATATTTATAGCGCTGGCTGGTAACATCCAACTAATCGTGGGCCATGATTACCAAATCTAGCTGGGATTTTCTAAATCTACCGCCTGCATTGAGTATTAACTGCCATTGTTCTCATTTTTGTTGTTGTCCGGTGTGGTATAACTGCTACATTTATTTTTGGATTGGACCTCCGCGCCTTGTGGCAGCTTTCGACTTTTTTTTTTTTGAATGCCCGACTACCCGATCGACACAGCGAGTTCCGCGGTGTCGATACTTCACCGTATAGTATGTTTCTCTGTCATTGTTGATTTCTTCTGATTCCTCTAGGTCTCTGTTGTGTACTTCTCAACCTCATCCGTTGGTGGTTCCGCATTGGTCGCCCTGCCAATTACAACTTGCGTTGGTTGCTGGTATCTTAGATTTATTTAATGCAGCCGTTTCTTGACTGGCTTCGCATCGGGTTTCAGGGGGATCTTCATTTCCCCTAAGTCTCTAGAGATTCCCTTCATTTCTGAGAATTTCGTTGGAAACAAATCCTGAAACTCATGCAGCAAGTCAATCATCTTCGCAATGGTCGACTCGTCCCACTAGTCGCCAATGCTCTTGAACTTTGGGTTCTCCTCCGATCCAATGTTCACCTTCTTGATTTTCAATGGTTGTTGGAATTTTTCGATGGTATTTTTGGTGCCTCAACACTGCGACTACCCTCTGATTTTGGCATGTATGTAGCCCAGGAATCATCCTCATTGTCGGGTTCTCAGGTGATCTTATAACACTCCATCAACATTTCTGGTGTCACAGTCCATTGAAGTGCCATCGGTTGTCCTGTCGGTACCACCTCAAATATATTTTCGTGGATCGCCTGTAGCGCGGTGTGGATAAAAGGATTTTTCGTTTGAGAATGAAAATGATTGGCTGAATCTAATGGTAAGATATTCCCAAGAAGTCGTCCCGCGTCGCAGTTCTGCTATGACATACTAGCTCCGCGGTACTTCATCCAATGTGTGTACGAATGCATGTACCCACTCCTGCTTTGCTCTTGATCCCCATTGGTGTTGACAAGCATTTAGATGCTCCTTCGGGTCGCCTCTCCCGTCATATCTCATTTGGTTGTACCCTGCATCTTCGCCAAACCGAACCTCCATGAGGTATCGACATAGTGGCCAAGTTGTGATGTTTGATTTGTGCGCTGCCCACCATCGCGTAGGGGTAGCCTTCAAGGATTCTTCTGGGGCCAGTAGACGCTGCGGTTCTGCCACTTTTTCCTCAAATTCTATGAGAAACTTTCTCAAGTTGGGAAATCCCTCATATGTAGTTAACACGCATTCCTCCGTGGCTACCCTTTGCAGGGACGGCATTACCCATGCGCATATTCTAAAGGATACTTCATGTAATCGGTTCTGCCAATTCTCGAGGGCCTCGTCTGAATCTGAGGATGCCGAGCTGGTGCTGTGCCATCTTAATTCTCCATCTGCGGTGGGATTAACATAATCCTCAGAAATGTTGTACAAACTGTCCCACCCTTCCGCAAACTCGTCTCTGGCTGGTTCCACATAGCGCAGCCCTTCTGCAGGATCTAGTGGTGCGATGACTCTCATCTCACGATTCTCAAATGACATCATACTCTTCTTAAAATTGATAATCGCTTGGTTTTCCATGGCCTAGGCTATCCCCAACAGTACTGGATAGGGACTGGTGTCATCCACGATTTAAATTACATCGAAATCAGCATACATCCTAAGCCCTTCAATTTCAACTAGAAGTTGACATACCCGACCAAGCGGAGTGACCTTACTCTGATTTTCCAGTCGTAGTTGTACTGGTGACTAGGTCATCCATGGCTTTCCCATTGTCTCCCACGCCTGCTTGGTTAGAATATTCACAGCCGAACCCAAATCCATAATGATGGAGTCGACATCAAATGCTCCAATTTGTGCCGACATCCGCATCTCCCTTCCTGTCTTCTTCTTATGTATGTTATTAACTTTCTGTTCCTGACGTGCACTTTCCCGTCGATGCAGTAGACCAACTACTCCTTCCAGTGCGTCTGGGTGCTTCGCCGACTCCAAGAAACTTTCCAAGAAGGCCTTTAGAGTGTTTTCCTTCCTTCGTGACTTCGTCGAGTCGAACGTCGGTGGCATGTCATAGATTTCTTCATGAAGAGTTAGCTGCCTCCTATTCCTCATTGTCTCATGTGCCTTCAAGAAGACATCCCTTTCTGCTTCCACGTCAAAGGTGACCTGCTTCCATTGTGTTTGTGTTGGTCAAACATTGATGTGTGACCTGTCACCACCTGTCACCACTTCTCCTTGTGTCACTATTCCAACCGCCGCATGGCTACTTCTAGCTTCTGTTGATATCATCTGCACAGTCGATGGCGTGTTCTGATTATTTTGGTTATGGTTGTGGTTTTGGGGTGGATTCTTAGTCTGCCATTTTGCAATGAGCTGAGGGAAGTCCTCTACATTGTGATCTACAGCACTGCAGTATGTACACTGTGGTGCTGGGTTTGGACAATCCCTCTGATAGTGCCCCTGTTTTCCACAATTGTAACAGATGATCGGTCCTCTTCCCCATCCAACAGCTCCTCCACATCCCATAACGGTGCCTTAGCCTTTGCGGAATCCTCCCCTGAAATATCTGCGTGGTGGCTCGTATGGTTGATACTGCAGCTTCCCCTACTGTGGTTGTTGATACTGTGGTTTCCCATACTGTGGTTGGCCATACGACGGTGCCGGATATTGCTGGTGTCCATATTGCGGCTGCCCGTAGTGCCCCTAATCATATTGTTGCGGTTAGTTGAACTGTGGTTGTGGATGGATTTACTGCGGCTGCTGCTGCACCGCCAATGGCTCTTCTCCCTTCATAAAATATGTGTCAGTTGTCCAATCTTGCAGCAGGTCATAGGCCCTGCAGTCCTTCTCATCATGGCCAACCGATCGAGAGAATTTGCAGTACAGGTTTGTGGGCTTCGACACCATCTTTTGCATATCTGCACATTCCTCTAGTCGATTCCCTCTAGTTTGACAGATATGACACCATAGCATGCCTCCTTGACAAAGGGGTTTTGGTTCCCCCTACTACAAATACTCATGGAACTCTGGGAAATCGTCCTTATGGTGTCCCTCAGCTTTGCATCTAGTGCACCATATGTCTCCGTGGGTTTCCTTTCCCTTCTTGATATCCTCCAATTGAAGCATTAGATTGGATGATTGCGCCTGGAATCTATCCATTCCTATCCCTGCTTCACTGATTGGTGAAGACTCTAACTTCATCGCAATCTCTAATGCTTCCGCCTGTGTTGCTACTTTTTGTTGCATTAGTGGTCCCCGGATATGCGGTACCAGTCCTGCGATGAACCACTCTCTATGTTGTAGTTCATTTATTAGAGACCTCACTTTTTCTATCAACATCTTGTACCGCTGATCGAATTCCCACACCGGCTCGTTTGGGAATTGCTTAATCTCCTTAATCTCAGCAACATACTGTGACTCATATTTTGGATTTTTAAATTCATCAATCATTGTTGTTCTGACTTGCGCCAACGTCTTGGCTGGTGTTCTCGTTGGAACCTTTACAAACTTCATGTACCAGTCTAACGCCCGACCTGTAAGGGTCGTCGCTAGCTGTCCCATATTTATGGATTCGTCCTGGACCTGCTTTACAGTCCATGCTACTTCACATATGAACCGATACTGTTCGGTATCCTCAGTCCTGTTCCCATGAAAGGTAGGCATCTTCGCCTCGTTTGCCATCCTAAGGTTGCTACTATTATTGTTTACTGAAGTGATACTCTTACCGCTGCATGTAGGGAAACTCTGCGACTAGTTTGGATTTATTCCTATAAAATTTGGAGTCGTGCGCGGGGTTGAAGGTATGTTGCAACTTAGGATCTGTCCTCCTTCTGCTTCTGGGGTAGCCTGGTCAACATCTCCTTCGCAATAAGGTCACTTACTCCCTTGTGGTCCTGTTTCACAGTTCTCCATTCCGTTCCTCTCAGGAGACTCTCTCTCAGTCCTCCTCTTCTCCTTCGGACTTTGGAATATCGTTCCACTCCTCAAGGTACCACACTCTTCATTAGCTTCCCTTAGAAACTCATCGTCGCTCATGTCCATCTACCCCACATCTTTCTGTCAGATCCACATTCACGCGATACCTTCAACCTCCACACACCGATTTTTCTACTTGTCGGAAGACATCCTCAATATTCCCTTTTCGCATACAAGCATCTTAATCCACAGTTTTAATGATGACAAGAACCTTTCTCTCGGACCCGTAAAGAAGTTCCTCTCGGTGTCACTGTACGACTTGATAGTGTCTACTGCGAACTCAGTTACGTATCCCTCGAGGATACTATCCACCCAAAAATCAATAGCTCACGATACCTTGTTATCAACTTGCTTCAGCTGTCGAATCAACTCCGGGGTCCAACAATCAGGTTCAGTTTTCTGGGAGTGATTCTTTTGGAAAATCAACTACACTAGCCACTCATGCAGCAACACTGGGAATTAAAAAAAGAATATTTCATGGATATCTGAGTAGATGTATTTCTGTAGCCAACTGGTTGTTGTTTGTTTAGGGTCTCGCTTCTTGCTTTCTGCAAATTCCTCCGCCTTCTTATTGAACCACTCTTAGATCTCTGGTTTCGTCGGATTCCACAACATATCCTCTTCTTTTCTTCCTCAAGGTCCCAGCAATGGAACCATTTGTTGATGCAGCGTCTATCGACAGGGGTTCACTTCGCACTGTCACCAACAAACTACCAACCCAAACTCCCTTACACACTGGCCCAGAAAGGTGTAACCCTTTCCAGCAACACTTGCGGAGCAAGTGCGTCTCACCCGAGATGGATAAGGGGGATGCAGGAACCAAGTTTCCGCAGTGGAGTTGAGGATATTCTTTCAACACACATTACCCTTGTAGCAACCAGAGATTAGAACATTCACAACATATTATCAATTCATAATTAAGTCATTCATAGAGTTCAACAGATAACAAACATTCAGAACAACATATTCAATTTACTTATCCAGATCAATAGTACTCCTTAAACCCATAGCATATTCACATCAAAGATACTTTAAAACATTCACATTCATCATCACAGAAAAATAGAGACAAATATTGCACCATAATCGAACATCTTCATTCATTCATTAAACCCTGCGGAATGAACCTCGCAGAAACAGTCAATACACCATGTCGTAGATACAAAACAGACCAAAAGATAGGATCGATCATAAAAAACTGGATTCCCTTAAGCTTACAATCCTACTCTATTTATATGCTTCTATTTGGTTACAAAACGGTCCACATGACCAATTCTAACTATTTTAACTATTATTGCGCTTCCACGAACTCCACGAATGTTCCTTCTTCCGCAGATTGACCCTTTCGCACCTATTGGCTTCCGCACTTCCTGCGGATTTATCCCGTTCCAACAGTAAGGCTAAGGATGGATTACAATTCAATTGGGCGAGTTACTTTTTGAATGAATTCTTGGATGATGTAGCGGATGCGCAAGACAATGGCTATCCATTTCACTATAGCTGGTTCATAGTCTTGATCGCATTCATGGGATGGAAAGATCCAAAATACCAACAAAGTGTACCGTTGTTCGGTGGAGACTGCTGTGGACCAAGATATGCGAACATGTGGAGTAATTCAAATCCAGAATGACAAAGGGTAAATAATGTCCAGCTGTACACATTTTATGAGCAATTATGCGAAGTAATAAGGCGTACTTTGCGTATTCCTAAGGGAATAACAACAACATAAATCCGAAAGATGAGATTTAAAGAGGGCCTTCACTTTATCTTCATACAGCCTAGAGAAACAACAAACCCTAAATGGTATGAGGGTCAATATTAGCTGGATGCACAGAAGATTGACCTCATCATTGAAGATTGGCCGCCCGAATGGAATTGATGCACCAGAGCTATTGATCACCACATCTGAAGAAAACATAAATGAAAGCGATAACCAAGAGAAAGGAGAAGAGCAGGAACAAGAACATCAACAAACTGGAGACTTTCCAGAAGGAGATAAGAGGAAGAATCCCGACACAGATGTGTTGGAGGGACTGAAAAGAAAGAAGAAGAAAGCAAGTAAGACTCTGCTCTATACAAAGTTGCATGATGATGAATATGATTGCATCATAGCCAGATTGCACGAGCATATTGAAGATATGCTCGCAATGAAATACAGTCAACAAGAGCAACTTCAAGCAAGTATGGTAGAGAGCATCGCAGAACTAAAAAGCATGGTAGCAAGAGTAGAGAAAGTCCAAAGAGATCTAATGAGGGAATCCAAATCTGAAGACAAATCAAGGGAGTCAAGCCGAAGAAAAAGAAAAGCGCCTGCACTAACAATGCGACCTCGGTTAGTACGCATTGAGCCGACGAACGTGATATTCCCATCTGATGAAATCATAGAAGGTGCAAAGCAGCTTGCACACTTGGATATTAATGTGGGAATGTTTCCCATTGAAGGACTACACGATCTACATCTTCAAGTTGTAGAAGAAATCAAGGACAAAGATATGATATCATACAACCAGCATCTCAAGCTACAATAAATTTATAAAGAGTTGGGGAATGAATCCAGATTGAAGACCAATGAGCTGGAAAATGCTCATGAGAAGCAGAAGAAGTTGAAGAAGGTCGTAGAAGAAGTCTGTGCAAAGATCCCATATTGCGCATAAGAACCTGAGGTTGAAGAAACCATTGTTAAGATTGGTGTTGCAACAGACAATCTCAAAGCAAAAATGGAAGATATGGAGATTGGTTACAAAGAAAAGATTCCCTACTTAGAGTCAAGGAAACAACCTGGTACTCCTCTAGAAGTGAAGGAAGCAAGGGCTGAAGAACTGAATATTCCCACTGAGAACATCTCTGCAGAAGATGCGAGGTGTCAAGATTTGCTGGAAGAAGTGACTAAGTCATGATCCATGCTGCAAGAAGACCCAGACTTACAGAAAATTCAGGATGAAGTCCAAAAAAAGCAGAAGGACCTTGACACAATGAACACGGCTATGAAGGATTTTTTGCCAAGGAAAATAATACAAAAGATCATAGAGACGAAGGATCTTTAGAAAGAATTGAAGGTGTTAGGAGAAAAGGAAGTTGAAACTTCAACAAAGTTGCAACCTATGCGGGAAGAAGCATTGGCACTCTCTGAAGAGATAGAGGTGAAGCTGCAAGAGATTTGAATAATAGAGAGCATGGTGAAGGACCAAATGAAAGAACCAATATCTGCGATGTTGGTCGACACAATGAAAGAATACGAGCAAGAGACTAAGGAGGCTGTTGCGAAGTTGAGCACAACATATCAATAATTTTCAGCGAATATGAGCACGCTAAGTGCTACGAAATCAAAGAAGCCAAGTGTAAGTGGCTCAGGGACGAGCCACAAGTAAGTGTTAGGGGCCTGTTGGGCGTAGCCCAAGTAAAGAAATTTTTGGAAGCAAATTACAGTTAGGCGAGGACTGACATTGACTAGTTTTGTAGATACGCGATTCTGCAAATCCCGGGTAGAGGGTATGGAGCGAAGTACATTCGACAAGAAAGAACTAGTCTCCTTAGTAAAGATGAAGTACTAAGGACAGCCAGAGGTGGTTTAAGCAGTTAAAGACCAAGCGGTGACCTGAATGCTACAGGAGCAGAAAGTAAAGAAGTAGAATGGTGTAAAGGACACGCCACTGCAAAATTCATAACTGTGCTTGTCAGAGAAGCATCAAATTCAGAAGAAGTGGCGGTGAAGGGACAACTAAGTTAAAGCTTAGCGTGGTCTACAGGAGAACCACGCATGGTTTTTGGTTTTTGGGTACTATGGGGGTTGGCTCATAGTTATTGTAATATGTGATCTTCAGGCACATCTATATATATGGGTAATTTTGTATAAGGAAGGGTTGGACTTTTGTTCAAGACAACCAAGCGTTGTTGTTATTTTGGATTGTAGATCTAGACTGAGAGAGAACATACTCTACAGTTGAGCTTGTGTGTAGAGATCTGATTGTAGATAAGAGTCCGCAGCTGAGTGCGAAGAATAGAACTATTACCCTTCCAAGTAATATAAGAACAGTTTCTGTGGACCTAGCTCCCACCTGGGGGTGAACCACGTAAATATGTGTGTTATGTATGAGTTTATGGCATGTTTTGAGTTCATGTTAGTATATGTTTATGTGTTTTCTTTCATGTGGATGTGAATGGAAATCATATGTTAAGTGAACGGAACACATGTGTATGAATATTGTGAAGTAACACTAAGTATAATGAATGTGTAGTTAACCAGTAAAGATAGCAGTGATTCAACGTAGTTCTTTAGGTTGTTGGTAATTGCGAAGTGTGAATTCATTTGATTATAGTGTCTTATTAAGTATATGTTAGCAAGGAAGAAGTTGTGAGGTCGAGTAACCACATCCACACATCACCACGGTTACAGAAACCTGATTCTATAACCCCCCATACTTCGCTTCGGGTGAGACTTCATCATGTTTACAGGTTGATGCCGAAAGGGCCAGTGAAAGGGGTTTTGTTGTGTCTACAGTAAATTCGATGAACCCGGGTCATCCAAATTAAGACCAACAAGGTGTCACCAATACCTGTCTCCATAACATGACCAACCTTATTTTGTAGTCACTCGGAGTGAGCCACTTTGGATTGTTTTTGGAATCATGCTACCTTTATCTAGATCTCCATACTTTCACCATTATTTGTGACATGTCAATTACTATCATCTATGTCCACCTAGTTGAACATTGTGGGTGGGATAGTGTGCAGTTCTTTCTTAGGTGATTATTTATGATTCACCATTTTGATCGAGATCAACATTCTAGAAAGTAAGCATTGTACAAAGCAATAATTCCTATTTCAACTCAGTGGTGGAAACAACTAGTGTCACATGCACTCTAGAAAGATGGATTGGTGTCCATATGGACACTCAAATTATGATGCTTTTCTTGATCATACATGAGTTCCTAATGAAGCATTTTGTGTTGGGACTCACTTTAGAGGAGCAATCTCTTTTGGGTGGAATGTTGTGCATTGGATTCTCATTGCGTTAAGACTTTGAAATTGGTTTGTTGGATTTCTTTGTAGATCTTCTTTAGATACAACTCTAGGTCCCTTTTCAATATTAGCATTTATCTCTTTTTGGGGGAAGGGTTTTTCACCTTTTCTTCATTTATTGGAGTTTTGTACATGAGAACCTAAGCAGGACTTGTTGTTGGAACTAATTTTTTTTATGCTTACTCTCTAAGTTTCACTTAAAGCAAGAGTGTTATAGTGTATGCACAACTAGTTAAGCTTATGCAAACTAAATTATCCACCAAGGTGGTATGCTTATTTACGTGTTTGGTCCACCTTGTTGCTTAGTTGACATATCATCACTTATGAGATGGGATTTTCTAGATTGGTTATAAATGAACCTGGTGTCTTCTTTTGATAAACAAGATAGCAATATGTAATGTCATTGTTGTGTTTTTTATAATGTTGAGGATCATTTATGGCCTAGGTTGATCCCATATTTCTACATTATATATTAGCATTGCACATTCTAGTTGCATTAGGGGTGTTCAAGGTTGCCAAATCCATTTATGCATTAAAAACAAATTTTTTATCGAACCAAAATAACAAAGATTGCATGGCATTGGAAAAGTTCAAATTTATAAAAAGTTTAACATTGTCCAACTTCAATGCTTTGTTAAATATACTTTTATAACATCATGTTTAAGTACTTAGTGAATGATAATTTAAGCATAATTTAATATATGGTTAAGTTTGCTTTATATTTGGTAATATTGGATACCGAATTTATGTTTACTCATTAATTAATATTTATTTATAATAATAAATTGTTTTTTCATAGATGAATATTAATATCAATAATATACAATGAGAGAGTGGAGACACTCTCAAAATATTGATTTGGTTTTTATGATCTCAAAAATATTGATTTGGGTTTTTATGATAAATCTTTATGTAAGTTGTATTTTAAATTATGTTTGATATTTTTTTTGGTTTATGAAAATTCTTCATATATAACTTACACAATATTTTTATTTAATAATGAAATTATCTATAAAATATTCGATACATTACTTTATTTTTAATTTGATTTATTTAATAGTTTGATTAACCAAAATTATTATTTTTAATCAACACTTAATCATTGCTTTTGGGTTTTCTGGTTTGGTCATTGTCGTTAATCATATGCTTCTTAATATGTTCCTTGTGAGTTCATACCATATGTTAACCATGCTATGAAACAACTGCTGGTGGAAAATTTGAATTCCCCGACAACTCGTATTTGCATTTTATTTATAGTAAGATAATTCTAGTGCCAGACACTCAAAAACATTCTTTTAATGATGAATGCCAAGTATATTAGCTGATAAACAGGTTATAAACAGGTTGTGTACTGGAGAAATAGATGTTTATGAGATTTTGTTATTTAACTCATATTTTGTTTATGGTGCTTCTTTCTTTGAAATGATTTTGGTCAATCATTGGTTTGAATATTTAGTGATTTGGAATTCTTAAGAGCTTTAAGATAAATATAAACATGGATATATTTATTATATAATTTAAAATATAATATTTTTTCAGTGTTTATGAAGATGTTTTTGTTTTAAACTTTTGAAATTAGTTATGATAATATTTACAACATAATGTGAGGGATGAAATCTCTTAAAGGTGCAAAACTCTTTTTACATTGTAAATGTTGAGAAAGTGTGTAATGTAGTGTTTATGGTTTTAATTTATCTAATTTGTGGTTCTAAATATTTTAAATTTAATTTGAGTATATATATATATATATATATATATATATATATATATATATATATATAAAGAACATGTGTAAATATAAACACCAAAAGGAGTTACACATCTCCCTCTATTGAGCTCTAGTAGGCCCAAAAATAATTTGTCTTAAAAAGTCTAGATTTTATAGTTATTTGCTATGCATTATTATTTCCCATTAAGAGTTCAATTATCAACTATAAAAAATTAAAAAATAATTTTATTTTATTATTTGGATTAGGGTTCCATTGAAAAGCTTGTTAGAAATAGTAATTACTTCTGTTAGCTTTAGCTTTTGCTTTAGTTCTTATTTTGAAGTTCAGTTGATAAAACATGCAACAACATGCTTTGCATGCGTACAAAAGCTAGGTTAGATTTGTTTAGGTTTTTTATAAGTGTTTAAATACACATTCAAATTTGGTTTGTAATTGCATTAGTTGATCTTTCATTTATCAATAAAGATTGAAGAGCCCTAGCTCATTCTGCATAATATTTGTGTTTATTTATGCCTCCAACCTTCAGTTTGGTATTAGAGCGTTGGAAGATATTGATCGGAGCAAGGAAGAAGATTTTGAGAGTGCAAGTGAAGTCGTAGCTTCACATAAATTTGCAAAAAAACATTTGCAGGAAAATTTTCGGGCCTCTCCTGCAGGAAGGTGCGATAATTTTGAGAAAACTTACAAAATAAAAATTTCCTGGAAATTTTTGCGCCCTTAATATATCCCATGGAGCGAAAATTTCTCCATATTTTCATTGGAAATTTTTGCACCGGCGCTACAACCTTGAGAAGACCTGTGATAATTTGGTTATTTTGAGAGGGGCGAAAACCATTCCACGAGAGTGGTTTTTTTCAAGGATTTGATGAGTTACTTTACATAAGGACTAAGATAAAGATTTTATATATCATATACAAGTTTTTTTTAAAGTTTTTTATTATAAAAACTTTTCAAAAAGGTTGTGAACAAATGGTGGAATTTAAAAGAAAAGAAGAGATTTAAAAAAAAAGAAAATTTTAAGGAAGTGAAAAGGAGATATTATTAAAAAAAAGGAAGGAGATTGTTTTTTGAACAAAGCCATTGAAATACTCTACATTTTCTATGGCTTCTAGCAGCAACAATCAATCTCATATTTCTCCTCTTACGAGGAAAAGGGACTATGATGTCTGGGCCACGAGGATAGCGATTTATCTCATATTGGAAGATGTGTGGGAATATGTCGTGAATGGCTATTCGAACCAGAATATGACACATCTTATCAAGCCCTATCGAATGAAGGAAAGGATATTCTGAGAATTCACAGGAAGAAGGATGCAAAGGCACTGCATCACATAATGAACGCTTTGGATAACAACCTATTTCCAAATATATCAGCTTCATTGCATGCCAAAGCAGCATGGGAAACCTTGGAAACCAGTTATCAGGGTGTTGGTAAGGTACAAACAGCTAAAATCCAAAACCTAAGAAGATATTTTGAAGATATGAAGATGAAAGAATCAGACACAATAGATTATTTCATGACCCAAGTCATGGGGATTGTTAATCAGGTGAATACCTATGGTGAAAATATTGAATATCAAAGGGTGGTTGAAAGGGTTATGGGATCCCTACCCAACAAATTTGATCTGAAATTTGTAGTGATTGAAGAAGCAAAGGATTTGGGTACTCTCTCTATAGATGAGTTGATTGGATCGCTACTATCATATGAATCTAGAATCAACAGGAATGAAGAGTCCTCTCTGGAGAATGCTTTCAAAGCACAAGTCTCATTCTGAAAAGGTAGAGGAAGAGGCATAGGTAGAGGAGGATAAAGAGGAAGAGGAAGAGGCATAGGTAGAGGAGGATAAAGAGGAAGAGGAAGAGGTGGCCAAAGTAATGGCAAGGAAGATCAAGATCATGATCATAACCATGAAGGCAGGAACTATGACAAAAAAAGGTCAGATAAATCTATGTTAAGTGTTATTATTGCAATAAATTTGGCCTTTATGCTAATGAATGTAAAAGGAAAAAGTCTGATCAGGAAAAACATAATGCTAATGTGACTAATACCTTTGAGGATAAAGAACATATGTTATTTCTTACATGTCATGCTGCATACGAAATCCCAAAGGGACTTTGTATTTTTTGCAGTAACCATATGACAGGTGATAGAGGTCTAATTGTAGACCTAGATGGATTAGTGAAGACAGAGGTCAAAGTCGGCACATATGAGGTAGTTCCAGTTCTTGGCAAAGGAGTGGTCAATATTATGACCAAACAAGGCCAACAGAAGACAATCATAGATGTATATTATGCTCCAAGATTGAAGTATAATCTGCTTAGCATTGGGAAACTTACTGAAAAGAAGTACAGACTTGTCTTTTATGGATCAAACTATGGAATCTATGACAAACCCCCAAATAGACAGTTGATTAACCAAGTACAAGTGACTAGGAACATGATCTATCCACTAGTTATGAATTGCAGCAGAAAGGTAAGCTCTTTTGCTCAAAAAACCACATGCACATGGATGATTATTGGTTATGGCATTTCAGATATGGACATCCTCACTTTGGTGGTCTCAAGTTGTTGTGGCAAAAAGAGATGGTAAAAGGATTACCCCCTATGAAGGAGCCAACAAATAGTTGTGTGTTGCATCATTGCAAAGCAACACAAGGATATCTTTCCTAAAGGTATGTCTCGAAGGGCACATGCACCTCTATAAATTATTCATAATAATCTGTGTGGTCCAATGCAGACTCAGTCAATTGGTGGAAGCTATTATTTTCTTACATTCATTGATGATTTTAGTAGAAAAACATGGGTGTATTTCCTTCATCGGAAGTCTAAAACTTTTGGCAAGTTCAAGGAATTTAAGGGTCTGGTTGAAAAACATAGTGGTCGTCAACTCAAAGCATTGAGATCACATGGAGGGGGAGAGTATGACTCAAATGAATTTCATGATTACTGCACATATCATGGAATCAAGAGGCAATTCACTACAAGATATACACCTCAACAGAACAGTATTGCAGAACACAAGAATAGAACCATCATGAGTATGGCAAGGATCATGCTGAAAGGAAGAAACTTCTCCTGTGAATTTTGGGGAGACACACTGGATTGTGTTGTTCATGTGATGAAGAAATATCCCACCAAAATTGTGAAGAACAGAGTACCAGAGAAAGCATGGACAGGTATGAGTTGTAATATTTTTCATTTCAGAATATTTGGTTGCATTTCTTATGCTCATGTTCCTAAAAATCTAATAAAAAAGCTAGATGACAGGAGTGAGAAATGTATCTTTCTTGGATACGGTGAAGAATCTAAATCCTACAAATTGTATAACCCTATTACCAAAAAGGTTATCTTCAGTAGAGATGTGTTGTTCAAGGAGGAAGAGTCATGGAATGGAACCATAGACAAGGTTGTGGGAGCTGCAATACCCCAGCCAGAAGATGAATAAGAAGAAGAGATGATTGGACAATAGGGTCCAGTAGCATCTTCACCAGTAGCAAATACTCCAGCAAGGACACCTAGAAACTCAGTTCGAGGTGAAGCATCAAGATCAATAGATCGATATACTTCTAGTGTGCAATCAAGTAATGAATCTGATCACAGTAATATAAAGACTAAAAGACTAGAAGATATTTATGATGAATTTGATGCAAATACCAATTGTGCTTTTATTGCTAGTCAACCTGTGTTTTATGAAGAGGCAGTAAAAGAAGAGCATTGGGTAAAAGATATGGACAAAGAGATAGATTCCATTGAGATAAATGGTACATGGGATCTAGTTGACCTACCAAAAAATAAGAAACCTATTGGTGTGAAGTGGGTCTATAAGACCAAACTCAATGAAAAAGGTGAGATTGATAGGTACAAGGAAAGGTTAGTAGCAAAAGGTTTCTTGCAACAACTAGGAGTTGATTTTGGAGAAACTTTTGCACCAGTGGCAAGATTGGACACAGTAAGAGCAGTCCTAGCAATAACAACCCAGAAAAAATGGAAAGTGTATCAGATGGATGTCAAGTCAGCATTCTTGAAGAAGAAGTTTATGTGGAGCAACCACATGGGTATGAAATCAAAGAACATGAAGAGAAATTTTACAACTTGAAGAAAGCTCTATATGGGCTCAAGCAAGCTCCAAAAGCTTGGTACAACAGAATTGATTCTTATCTGATAAAAAGTGATTTTAGCATAAGCGACAACAAACCAACACTTTACAAAAAGGTAAATCAACATGGACATATTTTGATAGTTTGTTTATATGTTGATGATATGATTTTTATAGGTGACCTGTCAGTTGATGAGTTCAAGGAAGATATGAATAAATAGTTCGAGATGGCAGACCTCGGATTAATGAAATTCTTTCTTGGCTTAGAGGTAGAACAGTCAGAAAAAGTTATACTTATCTCTCAAAGTAAATATGCCAATGAAGTACTTAAGCGATTCAGAATGCTTAATTGCAAATCGGCACCTACACCAGTGGAAACAGGTACAAAGTTGAGCAAAGAAGATGACAGTCCCAAAGTAGATCCAACACGGTTTAAGAGACTTGTAGGAAGTTTCATGTATCTCATAGCTACGAGACCAGATATTATGTATGTTGTTAGCTTCATTTCCAGGGTCATGGAGTCTTCGAAAGACTCGCATTGGCAAGTTAGCAAAAGGATCTTACGATATGTTGCAGGGACTTCAAGCTATGTAATTTTATACTCAAGCACTAAGTATGATGTTTTGACAGGTTTCACTAACAATGATTTTGCAGGAATTGTGGATGACAGGAAGAGCACTTCTGGTCATGTTTTTCATCTTGGATCAGGGGTTATTTCATGGGCACCCAAGAAGAAGCCAATTGTGACACTTTCATCAGCAGAATCAGAGTATGTAGTAGCAACATCAACACCATGTTAAGCAGTATGGTTACGCAGATTTTTAAAAGGTATTCAATAGAAACAAGGACCAACAACAGTCTACTGTAACAACAATTCAATGATCCCCCTATCCAGGAACCATGTTTTTCACCAGACAAAAAAAAACAAAAAAAAACCAACACATTGATACCAGATATCACTTCATAAGAGAACTTGTGAACAATGGTGAAGTTCATGTTGAGCATTGTAAATCGATTGATCAATTGGATGACATATTCACAAATCCATTGACAAAAGAAATTTTTGAAACTCATGGAGATAATTTAGGCATTGTAAAAGTTGTAGTAGTCAGTAGTCGTAATTAAGAGGGAGTGTTATAAATAGTAATTAATTATGTTAGATTTAGCTTTTGCTTTAGTTCTTATTTAGAAGTTTAGTTAATAAGACATGCACTATCATGCTTTGCATGCATGCAAAATCTAGGTTAGATTTTTTTAGGTTTTCTATAAGTGTTTAAATACACATTCAGATTTGGTTTGTAATTGCATTAGTTGATCTTCCGTTTATCAATACATATTGAAGAGATGTATCTCATTATGCATAATCTTTGTGTTTATTTATGCCTCCAACCTTCAAAGCTAACAAAAGGACTCACATTGTAATCCGATGCATTGTTTGTTATTGTAAATATATGCTAATGAATAAATTTACGGTGATTGAATTTTACTATTTTCAATGAGAAAGTGTTTTGATCTCTCAAATATTTTGGGTATGTGAACTCCCTAGCTACAAATTTTGAATAATTTGATGCCCAAAATGAGTTATTGTTGGAGCACGGCCATTGAAAAGCTACAAAAGGACTCACATGGCAATCTAATGCATTATTTTTTACTGTAAACCTATGCTGACTAATAAATTTACTGTGATTGAATTTTTTATCTCTCAAATATTTTGGGTAAATGAAATCTCGGGCTATAAATTTATAATAATTTTATGTCCAAAATGAGTTACTAATGGCTTCCCCATTATCAACTATCTACAAAATACCATTATCAATGCTCTACAAAATACCATACCAAACTTTGAAATGTATGTCCCATTATCAACTATCTACAAAATACCATTATCAATGATCTCCAAAATACCATACCAAAGTTCGAAATGTTTGTCCCACATCAAGTTCTTACTTTCACATAACATAATTCTAGCACGCATTGTTTTATATTGATGCAATGACTACCTATGGAATAACACATTGGCCACATTCAAAGTCAATCCAAATATGTTACTGGTTCTAAATTTTTTCTTCATTCATCTATTTGTATCCCATATAAAAACAGGGGAGGTTCCCACCTAAAAAAAATAGAGTGAGTGCTAGCATGTATAGCTAGGCATTAAGGAAACCATTATATTGAACACCTCACCTACATCCACAATCAAATTTGATGAAATACAAGCTTACCCTATTCTATTTTCCATGCAAGATAGTGTGACCTTGGTTCATGTTAGATGAACTCACACTTCAACTTAAAATATCTTTCCCTTAAACTCGTCATTTAGTTATGTATGGTTCAGCTACCTGTTATCACTGGAGTTCTTCTATGTAGCAGCTATGAGTTATCCATGCATCGACTATTATTTTTTTATTATATATTTCTTTGTTTTGCATGTCAAATCATGTATGGTGTTTGATGTACAACTAAAAATGGAACCATATCTGAGCTATTTTAGAATGGAATTTGAAAACTTAAAAATAAAGGTAATGGTAGTGGTCAATCAACTAAGGATTCATGGAGAAGACATAAAAGATGATAATGTTGTACAAAAGGTTCTAAGGAGACTTACTAAGAAATTTGGTATGGTAGTAGTTTCCATTGAAGATTCAAAGGACTTTTTAAACATACTCAGTAGATGAGTTAACAGGATAATTATTATCCCGTGAATCAAGAATTAATAGGGAAGAAGAATCACTTGAACATGCCTTCAAGACACAAGCATATGTTAGTAGATCCAAAGGAAGATATAGTAGATGCAAGGGCAGATCTAACAACTACACTTCACAAAGAGAAAACAAGCCACAACATGACCCTCTGAGCTCAAGGGGGAGAGGCAGGGGATATCAACAAAACATGAGGTATGACAAATTTAAAACTTGATGTTAGTATTGTAAAAAAATTGGCCATTTGGCCAATGAATGTATGACAAATCACGGAGACCTAAAAAACAGAAATGTTTCTAATACATCTTAAAGTATCTAGATGGTCATTTTCTTAAGATGTCATGAAGCTCAAGGACGTTATAAATATCTTTGGTTGTTGGACATAGGTCATAGTAATCATATGATAGGAGATAAAAGTTTGTTTGTAAATGTAGACAATTCAGTCAAGTCTGATGTTATATTAGGAGATAATAAAGTTGTCAATGTAGTTTGTAAAGGGACAATGAGTTTCCTAACCATGCAAAATGGGAAAAAGAATATGTCTAATGTCTATCTAGTCCCTCGTCTAAAGCACAATTTGATGAGTGTTGGTAAACTCAGAGAACATGGTTACAAAGTCATCTTTATAGATAATGCTTGTACAATTTTGGATAAAATTCCAAGTAGGAAGCTTGGCTAAGATTAAAACATGACCAATAATAGGATGTTTCCTTTAACTTTAAGGAATGTCAAATAGTTAGCTTCATGTGTTCACAATGTCACCACTCTAGGTGAGTTTTGGTTATGCCATTTAAGATTTGGTCATTTACACTTTGGTGGGATGAATTTATTATAGAAGAAACAAATGGTTAAAGGCTTTCCAGTAATACGTGAGCAAAAACAATTCTTGTGAGAGTTGCTTATTGGGAAAACAACACAGGGATAGATTTCCAGCTAGTGCATTCTATAGAGAAAGGTCACCATTGGCGCTGGTGCATACTAATTTATGTGGTCCCATGCAAACATAGTTCTTAGGAGGACACCTTTATTTTCTGACTTTTATTGATGATTTCAATTGGAAGACTTGGGTATATTTCTTAAAGCACAAATTTTTAACTTTTGACAAGTTCAAGGAGTACAAGGCTTTATTAGAAAAACAAAGTGGCATGTACATTAAATTTTTGAGGTCTAACAGAGGAGGTGATTATGATTCCAAATAATTTTCAAATTATTGTAGACATCATGGAATTAAAATACAATTTATATCCAAATATACTCCTCAGCAAAATGGCATAGCAGAAAGGAAAAACAAAACCATAATGGACATGGCTAGAAGTATGCTAAAAGAAAAACAACTTCAAAATGAATTTTGGGGTGAAGCAGTTGCATGTTTAGTTTATATATTAAATATATCTCCTAAAAAAAGTGTCAAGAACAAATTTCCTTAGGAAGCATGGAGTGGAACAAAGTCAAGTGCTTCACATTATAGAGTATTTGATTATGTAGCTTATGCACATGGTCATAAAGAATTGAGAAGAAAGTTGAATTATAGAAGTGAAAAATGTATTTTCACACGGTACAGTGAACACTCAAAATCCTATAGGCTATACAATCCAATCACAAAGAAATTTATAGTAAGTAGAGATGTGGAATTCAAAGAAGCAGACACTACTACACGATGGGGATGTTTAAGACGATTTTTTAAGACAAAATTAACTTATTGTCTTAAATGTCCATTTCGAGTTGTTTTTTAATTTTTTAAAATTGATTTAAAATCTATAATGATGTTTAAGACGATTTTCAAGAAAAAATAACTTTAAAATTTCTTTTTAATTTTTAAGTTTTTGAAGCTACTATTTTCTTATCACAAAAACTAATTTTATGATTTTAGGACAAAGGTAAAGGGATTTTGGATTCTGCATGAAGCTTTTGCTCTTCCATAGGGTTTGCGTGTCTGCCATAGGGGTTGTGATAGATAAATATTGAAAACTCATACACCCCTCAATCAATATTTCTGTGCAGTGATCACTTCCAGGTAGTTTGGTGGTCACTTCCATCAAAAGATCAATATTCGTAAAGTGGAAGCTAATGACATTCGTGAACAACTTGTCTGGGTTATTAACGAGAGGAAAATTTCCATGGAGGAATTATGTAAAGTCGTATGCTCATTTCTATACGGCATAACACAAATAATTTCTCATGGAGGTCGTGGAGGTTGTGAAGGAGGTATTTTTAATCTTAAGTTATTAAAGTTTATTTGATTGATGTTTACTGAATGTACTCATTCCTATATAGCATATCACAAACCATTTCTCATGATGACCATGTAGGTTGCGACAGAGATTCTTTTAATATTAAGTTATTAAAGGTTATTCAATTGATGTTTATGCTCGACTTATGAATGAAAACATGTTTTAAAACATGAGAAAATTGGATCATGTAGACAATGATGGTATGCATATTCATGTTAAGTGACACTTTTCATAAATTTTTTTTGAAATGTGCATAATAATTTAGGAGAAAATAATTCCTTCAAAAATTAAATGGAGTGTTTTTTAAGGCGCACAATAACACATAAAATAATTTGTTTAAAATTGAAATTTATTGGTTTCAATGTGCACAATAATATAAGAGAAAATAATTAAATTCAAATTGAAATGGAGGAATCCACTGTTAGGATATTTTAATACTCCATCCTTGTCGTGCTTGTATTATTTACCATTTTCTAGTACTTAGTGATGTTATTTGCCCCTAGTGGTGTGCAGATGTCATCCAGGACTCAGTAGCCACATAATGCACCCTGCATGCATGATTTTAGGGCCACTAGAGGTAGTTCCCTACTTTTTAGGAGACAACTCAGTGTTCTAGTTTAGGCCACCTGAGTTAGATGACTCTAATGGGGGTTTTATTGTCCGAATGCTACTTATTATGGCCTCATGCACCCTTTTCTGAGTGATTTGCATGCCACACTCATGATGCACCCTCCTTGGTTAGTTAACTGACAATAGCTTCAGTTAACTGGGATTTGGTTGAGTTTAACTGAGTTTAGGAGCTCCAGAGCACTGATAGAGGTGACAACCAGCATAGATCCATCTTAAACTCGTATCTATCAAGCACCGAGAAGGATCCATTTTTTTGAGGTGTATTTCTTTTTTTAAATTTAAACTCAAGAAATTTAATCTCTCTTGATTGATAAATCCGGGTTTAATTTTTAATTTTTAATTTTATAAACGAACATCTACTTTTTAATTACTTTTCATAATATTTTATTTTATGAGCCGACATGGATTTTTTTTAAATAATTTCCATAATTTTACTTTTTTTTACATTTTAATTAATGGCTGACAATACATTTTACTTTTCATTACATTTTACTTTTTACTTTTCATTAAATACTTTCCATTATATTTTACTTTTTTTAACATTTTATAGCCTAGGATTTAATTCAAACGAAAATACACATCCATGTATTATAGCCTAGGATTTAATTCAAACGAAAATACACGTCCTTTTGTTAATCGCCGACATAATATTAATTTTTTATTATTATTATGTTAAAGACAAACTTTATTTATTATGACTGACTATAAGGACAAACATGGACAAAAGTTACGGGATCTCCCCCATATTGGGCTGTAAAGCACCTCGTTTCACTCGGTGCAATTACTATGCTAGATCAACTAAGACTTAAATTCCCCTAGGTGATTCGAATTCTCTCCATTGTAACATCATTGTTCATTATATTTATTATTGGATCATGTGACATTATTCTTCTCATATATGAGTTCTCATGCATGATTAATTGTTTGCTAATTTTTATTGCATTTTTCACTCTAATTCATCTTTTTTGCTCATCCTTTGTCTGTGAGGTATACTCATCTCTTAGATTTGCTGCGATTTATAATTTCACATGGTATCAAAGGCATTTGAGTGTAGGTTGAGCAACTGCTTTCAGTAGTTCACCAGAAGCCTCTGGATTTACATAGCAAATCTTGGTGCCATTGCATTGAATTCAATGGAGAAATCCTTTGATGTCTAGTGAGGTGTGAAGGATCCAGAAAAATGTGCCCATTGTCCTAAATCAATTCTCAGTAGTATTATATTTCCTAAATTGAGAGTTTTTTGCAGGTTATTGAAAGTTTTTTTAGTGCAGTAGTAGCAACAGTTTCATCTTGTATTCGCTCCAACAGTTCTCATGGAGAATTTGAACTCTTCTCTCTCTCCCAGGATCCTGACACACTCCAATTACCTTGATTGGAGGGCTTATATGCAGATGGTATTGCACAACAAGTCACTATACAGGGTAACAATGGGAAAGGACGTCGAACCTCAAGCAATTGTTGAGAATTCCAAGTATCTAAATAGATTGGATGAAGCATTAGGTTTCGTGTGTATTCATATTTATAGAGATCTACTCTTCCACCTCGAAGGATTTAAGAATCCAAGAGAGGTTTGGTTGAAGTTGGAGGCCCTCTTCGAAAAACAAGATGAGCTAAGGGGCCATATTCTAGAGAATGACTTGATTTCTCTTCAACCAAGCAGTTTCGAGACCATCCAACAATTATTTTCCAAATTGAAATCTTTGGTCATGCAATGCAAGCATTGTGGAATTGAGAAGAAGGATGAGGACTTGGTGCTATCCATTCTGAGCAAGCTAGGTCTTGATTTCTCCATATTTTTTTCTACCTTCCATTCAGGGATATTGTCAATCCCTGGTTGGAAAATTCCATCTCTATATGCATTCACTGAATCTCTCATCCAAGAACAAGACAAAATGATTTAGATGGGTGCTTTGCAAGCCTCCAAAAATCAGGCTCTTATGGATGGAGAGTCAAAAGTGCAAATGCTAAAGGGAAGCACAAGGGAAAAGAGAAGAGGCAATCTGAACCCAAGCAGAATTCCAAGTCTAGTCCAAAAGAAGGATCCTCCAGCTCCAAGAAGGACAAGAAAAAATGATTTGATAAATCCAAGTATTCCTATTGCAAGAAAGGAAACCACCCCATAGAGATATTACATGAAAAAGAATATAGATCATATGACCAAACATATTAAAAAACAAAACATTTCCCTCCCAGAAGGTGCAAGAGAGACTGATTCTAGAATTGATTCTAATGGTCATGAGAGATGACATGCATTGAAGGATGGATTTTCAAAATCACAAGCCTTCCTCATAGATTCAGAAGCCTCCAACCACATGGTTTTCTCCAGAGAATCATTTTCTTCTCTATATATCAAGGATGGTTTGATTATTCACACGGGATATAACTCTCATATCTCTGCTAAATGGAAGGGAATAATACATCTGGAGCATGGAAAGTTCAAAAATGTTCTATTTGTGCCTTCTTTGTGAGCACATTTTTTGTCTGTATATCAGATGACTCACACAGTTTCACCAAAGAAAGTGGTCTTTGGTCCTGACACAATTGAGATTGCAAATATCTCTACTGGGAATATTATAGTGAAACGGTTTGCAAACCATGCCTCCAAGGCATATGAATTATCCCATTTTTTTCCATACTCTCCGCATACCCCATTGGCATATGATGAAGATTAGAGTGATACCTCTTCTAATGAATATGGGGATCAATATATTGATGTTGAGAATAAATTTCAAGGAGATTCAGATCTAGATCCAACACATGCTCCCAATCCATGGACAAGGCCAATATGGGCTCACAAAGTCTTTGTAGCTACTGGGAACATAGTTGGGGATCCATTTGACCATAGAGCCACCATATATCAGTATCATGAAAACCTTTCACTATGTCATGCAGATCCACCTCTCTCAGAGAGGTGCTACATGATGGTGTGGTTTGATCCACAATCCCTTGAAGAGACTTTCCATGGGGTATTTACAACCAAGCAACAATCTCAGTTGTCTGACAAAGGGTACTCAAAGGTTCATGATTTGGACCACAATGAGCCATTCGCTCCAGTAGAAAGAAGGGTTCCTAAAAGACTTGTTTTGGAGAATACAACTTCTACACATTGGGAGGTACATCAGAGAAGCAGGTCCAGGTCCAGATCCAGATCCAGATCTAGCACCTGCACTGCTATCCTACATAGGAGCAGATTTCCAATATTTTTGCCAAGGCTTTCACTTAGGAAATTTTTTTCCTTCTCTGCTTAGTATGAAGGTTCTTTGAGTTCCTTATTGTTGTTCCTTTTTAAGGGGGGGTATTTTTCCCATGAGGTTTTTCCCCATTTCCTTGGTTCATGGACAGTTCTTTTATTTTTTATCATTTATTTTGATTGTATGAGTGACCTTTGGTCTTAGTAACTAGGGACCAGGATGCACAAGTATGGATTAAGGGGGGGTGTTAGGATATTTTAATACTCCATCCTTGTCCTACATGCATTATTTACCATTTGCTAGCACTTAGTCATGTTATTTCCCCCCTAGTGGTGTGAATATGTCATCCAGGACTCATTAGCCACCTAATGCACCATGGATGCATGATTTTAGGACCACTAGAGGCAGTTCCCTACTTTTCAGGAGCCAACTTAGTGTTTTAGTTCAGTCCACTTGAGTTAGTTGACTCTTATGGGGGGTTTATGCTCTGAATTCCACTGATTGTGGCCTCATGTGCCCTTTTCTGAGTGATTTGCATATCAAACTCATGGATGCAACCTCATTGGTCAGTTAAGTAACAATAGCTTTAGTTAACTGGGATTTGGTTGAGTTTAACTGAGTTTGGGAGCTCTGGAGCATTGATAGAGGTGACAATTACTATGCTAGATCATCTGAGATTCGAATTATCCTAGGTGATTCGAATTCTCTCCATTGTAACATCATTGTTCATTATACTGATTATTGGATCATGTGACATTATTTTGCTCCTATCTGAGTTCCCATGCATGATTAATTGTATGCTAATTTTTACTGTAGTTTTCACTATAATTCATCTTTTCTGCTCATTCTTTCTCTGTTAGGTATACTCAGCTCTTAGATCTTCCGTGATTTAGAATTTCACATCTACAACCACATAATTGTTTCATATGGGATTTCACTGGCGAGTAGCTATGCTAATTTTATTTCTTACATGATGACATTAGATGATTCACACAGCACTATAGTTGTTGCTTGCGGTAAAAGTTTTGAAATATTTACTAAGTATCACAAAAAATGAACCTTATATGAACATTTCTGAGGTAATTTAAATATGTTGAAGTTTACTTGATCTTTGTCTTGAGTTTCTAATCTTATATTTAAATATTGAAAAAAGAATCAATTGCTTGGCTTTGACAGGCCATTTGAGGACACATGTTTTCTTTTCTTCTCATTCCATTCTGATCACTTCCCATCAAGTGGTATAAGGGTCGATTCTTTCATTTTTTTGCGTTACCCTATGGGTTTAATATTTAATCGGAAAATACCAAAATTAAATGCATTCTAATATTTTCTAGATTTGTAAACATTTTGGGCACCTGAAAAGGTTGTCTTCCTTGCAACTATTTTTAGAAAGCGATCAAAATTGTTTATTTCCTAGAGGTAGCTTTTGGAAATATAGTGCAAAGCATTCAAATGTGAATTTCCTTTTTCAAATACAAAAATCATGGAGGATAACGAAGAAAAAGCTACATTTGAATATGATATTACTGTTATTGTTGTCAAGATGTTGCAACATGTTTCATAAGGATGGGAATACTACCAAAAATTTGTTATATTTTGGAGATAATTATTCTTTGGTTCACATATCCGGTTATTGTCGTTTTACTTAATTTATTTGAAACCATTTAAACTATATGTGATGTAATGTTTAGACTTTCCATTCACAATGTATTGTGAGAGCATTATGAACTAGAGAAAGATGGCAGGGAAAGATCTATAGAATTAGATAACAATATATTGAAATAAACTTTATAGACACGCGTGTATAATGTGATTAGAATATTGAAATTTGATTTCATTCTTGTTAAATGAAAACAAACAAGAATATTTTTTTGAAAATGAGTATGTAATCTAGAATATATGTCTTTTATATATATATATATTTTTTAAATTTAATTTTAAATTTGATATAAATAAATTAAATTTACACTTGAAAACAAGAAAACATTTGAAGTGCTTATATTTTTAAAATTTAATAAAATTTTATTTTGATATATTCTAATAAATCAATTAAACTAGAAGATATGAGAATTCGTACAAACTAGTTGACACAATTTTAGTTAATATATTATTCTTTAATTGTTCCATTTATTTAACTAAAAAAGTAACTTATAAATTAATATTTCATTTAAATTTGAATCATATTAATTAGTTTGACTTTGATTTTATGTGGTTGTGTTGGTTTTTTACTTTAAACCATTTAACTTCCTCATTAGTTTAACTTTGATTTTATGTGGTTGTGTTGGTTTTTTACTTTAAACCATTTAACTTCCTCATCTTGATGGTATTCTTAAGTAATGTTTAACACTAAGTTTAAATTTTTTATTGTGAGATGTGGTTATATGGTTTCTTTTTTAATTCTTTAAAGGAGGCTATCTCGATGAAAGAACACCTTCCTAAGCAGGAGGTTAGTGGTTAGATTCCACTGTGCCTCATATTGCAGTTATTTAAAAAAACAAACATATTTATGTTGATTTAGTTTAATAATGAAAAATTATAGAGACAATTGATATTGTCTCTCTGAAAATAAAAACAAAAGAATTTTTATTTCGTATTGTCTCTAAACATAAATATTTTAAATAGAGGATATTTTTTGTCTCAACTTTGAGACAATATGATTATTTATAGAGACAATATAGTCTATAAATGGTGTATTATTTATTGTCTCCATAGAGACAATAATTTAAGACACTCGCTTAAAGACAATACACAACTTTTTTTTTTGTCTCTATTTAAGACAATTTATATAAATTTATCATCTCAAATATTGTCTCAAAACCCCCCTCTATGTAGTAGTGAGAATCTTGGACAGTCAATTATAGCTGGAAATTTAGCACTTGTATTACCAACAGAAAAATCAAGTGGAACCAACAAAACAAGGATCTCCATCTAGATACCAAGATTGCAAATTCAAGGTGAAAATTCAAGACACGGAGAACATCAAGGTAACAGTCCTCACTCTAGTGGTGATTCGGATCCCACGCTAACTTCTTTGAGAAATGAAAAGACAAGAAGTTTAAGAGAATTTACAATCGAGATGATGAAGTAGATATGCAAGGGCATTTTGCATTATTTTCTTGTGAGTCTATGCATTTTGAAGAGGCCATTAAAGACGAAAAATGGATCCATGCAATGCATGAAGAAATTGATTGAATTGAAAATAATGATGCTTGGGATCTTGTAGATCTTCCAGAAGGAAAGGATAGCATACGAGTAAAATGGATCTGTAAAACTAAATTCAATGAAAAAGGAGAAGTGGAGAAGCATAAGGAAAGGATAGTTGCAAAAGGTTTTGCACAAAAACCTCTTATATATTTTGGATAATTTTTTTCTCCAGTGCCAAGGTTAGACACCATTAGAACATTGATGGCATTAGCAACTCAAAATAAATGGAAAGTATATCAGTTGGATGTCAAATCAACATTCCTAAATGGAATTTTGGAAGAACATGTGTACATTAATTAGACACCTGGATATGAAATCAGGAATCAAGAGCATAAAGTTTACAAGCTGAAAAAGACATTGTATGGTTTGAAACAAGCTCCATGTAATGTCCCCAGTTTGACCCCATGGCATTAACATTATAAATGATGTATTATTGTTATGAAATCATGGTGAGGAGCTCAAGGCTAAGGCCCCGCCATCGAATTAGTGATGCATATGATTTGCGTGCTAGCTATGCACATTGGAAACTCAAATATCATGTAATATGCATTATAATAAAAACACCCACAACTAGCTATGCAATGCAACAAAGAGATGGGGGCATGATTTCACAAGGAGTTGGGAGTGAAAATATTCAAACCCTTGAGCCAATAGAGTCAATCCAAGTGTCAATGAGGGAACCCATCAAACCCTCAACTACCCATGTTGACTTTTGTACCCAAACCATTGATTTCTCCCAAAAGTTGGTTGAGGTAGTTAATGCCTTGGGAATGGAGAGGTATGGCTGTCCAAATTCAGGTATGGGCAAGCCACCCTTTATGGAAAATCGTGTTGGTCTCCTTGGGCAAGAATAGAGCCACGAAATTGCTCTCTAAGCCAGGAGGCAACCATCAGTCTTGCTCCCTCACGTAGCTCTAGCTGCCTGGGCATTTTTCCTCCATGGTTTTCTGGTTTTCTAGGCATTTGTATTGATTACCAATGGGGAAGAAAACAGAACGTTTGTGAGTCTTCCTGGAGGTCGTTTAGGCCATTGGAAAGGATCCTAACCAGTGGAGAGAAATCGGTTTTGCTCCTTGGGTTGAAATCAAAATTCCACAGTTCGCTTGGGTGAACCATGAGTTGAGAGAGCCAATGTGGACCCTGTTTTGTGAACACCTCTGTTGTAAATGTGTAACCCTGTAAATGATCGTTTTGCTGTGAGAAGAAAGAGTATGTTGGGGTATGGGTAATGGGTAATCCATTGTTCTGGCTTGAGCTTGAGAATGAGCATCCATTGTTCCATTGTAGCCTGATAAACCCAGCTATGGACTGGCTTGGCTCGGATGAAATGGTTAATGGGCTGTGTGTGAGCTGGAATGTTCCCTTTTCCTTGTGAGAATCATGCCCAGCTCGGGGGTGGCCTTTGGACGGACTCAGTATAAGCTGTCGAAGAGCCTATGGTTGGGTGGAACATTGCAGCGACATAGCTAGTTGCTTGGGGCAGTTGCAAAATGAAGATAAGTGTTTTATGCCTCTATATTTACTTCTGCACTATATTAATTCAATAACTGTTGATATGCTGTATGCATGAGTAATGTGTGTGGATGTTTTAATTCCACTGTGTATCATAATTGATTTGTTTTACATCTGCACGTTCATAATGTATTTATATGAATCTAACTAATGGGCTGAGATCATGGGAAAGCCCTGAATTTAGCATCATGTACCCTGCCTTGCATTGGTTAAATGGGTGGGTATGTGACACTCCAAGAGCATGGTATGGAAGAATTGATTCATATCTAATCAATAATGGATTCTGCAAAAGCAAATTTGAACCCACATTCTAAACCAAAATAGATTAGCAAAACAAAATTTTGATTGTATGTCTATATGTAGATGATATGATTTACACAGGAAATTTTATGTTGGAAAATTTCAAATCAGTCATGAAAACAAAGTTTGAAATGAAAAATCTTGGATTAATGAAGTATTTTCTTGGCATTGAAGTTGAAAAATCAGACAATGGCATATTTATATCTCAACAAAAGTATGCTAGAAAGTTTTTGAACAGATTTAGAATGACAAATTGCAAGCTAGCAAACACTCTAGTAGTAACATGAAAAAAATTAAGCAAGGAGGATCAAGGAACAACAATGGATCCCACCTTATATAAGAGACTTGTTGGAAGCCTAACGTATTTAACAACTACAAGACTAGACATTATGTATGTAGTCAGTTTAATTTCTAGATTCATGGAAACTCCAAAAAATTCCCATTGGAAAGTAGGTAAAAGAATTTTAAGGTATAGTATAGCTACAATCAATTTTGGACTCATGTATTTATCAAAAAATTCCATCTCTCTAATTGGATACACTAACAATAATTTTATAGGAAGTGTTGATGACAGAAAGAGCACTTTAGGTTATGCTTTTCATCTTGGATCTTCAGTAGAAACAAAGTATGTAGCAGCAACATCAGCATCGTGTCACGATGTATGGTTGAGAAGGATACTAGAAGATCTTCAACATAAAGAAAACTTCCCGAATTACTTTAGATTTTACTCATATATGTAGGTGTAGAACAAGAGCAAGATAGATATTTTGTTTTTGTTAATGGAGAAGAGCTTGAAAACTCCTATTGGGTGTTTATATCAGTTGTAGTTGTGTGTGTGCTATGTATTTCAAATTCAGTTCTTGTTTGGCGTATGAGATCCCCTCCCTATCCAACAGGAAGTTGAAGCAAGGTTTGGAAGTAGGATGCAATTTCCTATTAAGGGCATGGGTGAAAGCAAGGGAGCATTATGATGGCTAAGAGAGCCGAGGCCATCTGGTGATGATGGGTATGTGGAGAAACAAAGCAGGTCTATGGAGGGTAAGAGGTTCGTTCATCTAACCCGTAGTAGCTTTACTGGCAACATCAATGTTCAATCGAATTTCAAAGCAGAGCCCGCTATCTTGCGTGGAAAATAGAATAGGTGTTCAAATTTGATTGTGAAAGTGGACGAGGTGTTCAATGGCTTTCTCGCTACTCTATTTTGTTTAGGTGGGAACCTTCGCTTTTGTTATTGTTATGTGGCATACAGATAGCTGGATAAATTATTCCATAGGCGCGGCCGCCAACAGTGCATGGTAGAATTATGTTATGTGAAAGTGAGAACCTGATGTGGGACAGACATTTCGAATTTCGATATGGTAATTTTGTAGAGCATTGATAATGATATTTTGCAGATAGTTGATAATGAAAGGCCATAACTAACTCAGTTTGGGCACCAAATTATTCGAAATTTCTAGACTGGAGTTCATTTACACAAAATATTTGATAGATCAAAACAAAATTTCCCATAAAAATTAGTAAAATTTAATCACCGTAAACTTACAATGTGAGTCCTTTTGCACCCTTTCAATGGCCGTGCTTCAACAATAATTTTTGCGTTTGAATAAATTTGTAGTAATTTTCTTTATATTCAAAGTGTCGAGCACGATATCCATAAAAAAAAAGAGGGAGATTAAATTTGTATGAAACTCTAATCCAATAAATAAATTAAATTGTATTTTAATTTTTTTTTATAGTTCATTATACTGAACTTTTAATGAGAATATATTTCGGGGCAAAAATAATTGATTTTCCTGATAATACATAGCAAATTACGATAGTATCTGGGACTTTTTAAGACAAATTATTTTTGTAATTACGTTCACCATGCGCAAGTTTAAAAACTCAAAAATAATTTAAGGTTATAGATTTGACCTTCGCATAAGCGAATGATTCCATTATGTTATTGAGATATTTATCAATTTCAAATTTGCAAATCTGCAAATTTTAAAGACCTTTTACCGTTTTAAACACCGTGTTCAGAAGTTCTAAAATACAAAACATTTTCATAAACTCTAAAAAATATTAATTCAAATCATATCAATAAATATATTCATATTTATATTTATTTAAAGCTCGTAAGAATTCCAAATCACCAAATATTCAAACCAATGATTGACCAGAATCATTACAAAGAATGAAGCACCGTAAACAAAATATGAGTTGCATTGCAAAATTTCATAAACATGTACTTCTCCAATACATAAACCTGTTTATCACTTTGGCATTCAAAATAATTATTTTCGAGTGTCTGGCAGTAGAATTATCTTACTACGCATAAAATGCAAAATTGCTATGAAGAAAAAAAAGTATAGCTATCCATCTAACTTTGCTTAGTTTTAACAAGGTTGAAGAAGAATCACTGGGAAACATCGTCACCGGAGTACTCTATCTTCACATTTTGTTGTTCTTCGGAACGATCTTGTCACTTTATTATCTTCCTCATCGGCAGCTTCATTTATGGCATTATGAGTTGTCGGGGATTTCAAATTTTCCACCAGCTGTTGTTTCATAACTTGGTTAGTATATGGTATGAACTCACAAACATGCACGTCGAACCAGAAAACCCAAAAGCAATTACCAAGAACGTCCCGAAATCCAAAACGGAAAAAAATAAAGAACAGGCGCCTTTCTTTTACCTGTATGGACTGCGTCGTCCCGGAGAACGCGTCGAAGTCGGCGTTGGCACCACGCTGAGCCCCGGCAGGGGCCAGGGAAGAGAGCGGAGCAGTGGTGGCTGTGGCGGGATTGAAATTTGCGTTGGAGTCGGCGTTGGCACCAGGCAGGGCAGTGGTGGCTGTGGCGGGATTTAAATTGGCGTCGGAGTCGGCGTTAGCACCAGGCAGGGCAGTGGTGGCTGTGGTGGGTTTGAAATTGGCGTCGGACTCGGCGTTGGCACCAGGCAGGGCAGTGGTGGCTGTGGCGGGATTGAAATTGGCGTCGGACTCGGCGTTGGCACCAGGCAGGGCAGTGGTGGCTGTGGCGGGATTGAAATTGGCGTCGGAGTCGGCCTTGGCACCAGGCAGGGCAGTGGTGGCTGTGGCGGGATTGAAATTGGCGTCGTAGTCGGCGTTGGCCCTAGGCAGGGCAGTGGTGGCGGTGGCGGGATTGAAATTGGTGTCAGACTCGGCGTTGGTACCAGGCAGGGCAGTGGTGGCTGTGGCGGGATTGAAATTGAAGTCGGACTGGACGTTGGCACCAGGCAGGGCAGTGGTGGCTGTGGCGGGATTGAAATTGACGTCGGAGTCGGCGTTGGCACCAGGCAGGGCAGCGGTGGCTGTGGCGGGATTGAAATTGCCGTTGGAGTCGGCGTTGGCACCAGGCAGGGCACTGGTGGCTGTGGCGGGATTGAAATTGGCGTCGGAGTCGGCGTTGGCACCAGGCAGGGCACTGGTGGCTGTGGCGGGATTGAAATTGGCGTCGGAGTCAGCGTTGCCATCAGGCAGGGCACTGGTGGCTGTGGCGGAATTGAAATTGGCCTCGGAGTCTGCATTGGCACCAGGCAGGGCAGTGCTGGCTGTGGCGGGATTGAAATTGGCGTCGTAGTCGGCGTTGGCCCTAGGCAGGGCAGTGGTAGCGGTGGCGGGATTGAAATTGGTGTCGGAGTCGGCCTTGGCACCAGGCAGGGCAGTGATCGCTGTTGAGGGATTGAAATTTACCCTTATGGGGTAGAAAAAACCAGCAAAAATTCGATGATCAAAAGTACAAAGATGATCAAAAGTACAAAGAAAAAATTCCAAAGGAAGAGCTCCTTTTCCTTCGTAGATATCTCTCTCCTATGCACAATTCACAAGTGAGTGTGTTTCCAAATGAGGAGCACGACACTTCTATTTATACTTTATATTTCACTTGACATTTTCCTTAACTAGGTCGGCCCCTAAAAAATTAACCTAATGCAAACTGAATTATCCACCAAGGTGGTATGCTTATTTACATGTTTGGTCCACCTTGTTGCTTAGTTGACATATCATCACTTATGACTAGGATTTTCTAGATTTGTTATAAACAAACCTAGTGTCTTCTTCTAATAAACAAGATAGCAATATCCAATGTCATTGTTGTGCTTTTTATTATGTTGAGGATCATTTATGGCCTAGGTTGATCCCATATTTCTACATTATATGTTAGCATTGCACATTCTAGTTGCCTTAGGGGTGTTCAAGGTTTCCAAATTCATTTATGCATTAAAAAAAACATTCCTCGATATAGATGATCAAAAGTACAAAGACAAAATTCCAAAGTAAGAGCTCCTTTTCCTTTGCAGATATCTCTCTCCTATGTGCAATCCACAAGTGAGTGTGTGTCTAAATGAGGAGCAGGACTTTTGTTTACACTTTATATTTCACTTGACATTTTCCTTAACTAGGTCGGCCGCTAAAAAATTAACCTAATGTTGACTAGGCCGAATTCACTAGGGGACTTAAACACCCCATTACAATTGACTCATGGGGATCTATTTCCCCGACTTACAAGGGAGGATTTACCTCAATGAATTTACATTCAGTCATATACAATAATGACATCCCAAGGGAGGAATAAACATCTCCGACTCCGAATAAATTACAATGATAAAATAGAATATTCTTCGAAGTTACAATATTTCAACACTCCCCCTTAATCAGAAGGGTATTTTTCTTACAACAACAACATCAATGTTGGAAATATCATAATTAATGTGTTGATAGCGTATATGATATGCACCCGCTCTCTCAGAAGTCAGTCGGTCATTTTGTCAGTCTGCAATGTTAGACAGTGAGTCGGTTTGCAGCCAATCCGGCTCACGACAAGTTAGTATTTAAGTAGTCACATTTGTATTCCGCAAGATCAGATCTTCTTAGGTAGAAATTTATTTCTGTGTTTAATGCAACCATGTAGCTTCCAAGTGAAGTGATCTTGAGTCGGTGATAATGAAACTCTATAAATAAAAATCATTCACAGAGGATTAGATAGAGTGAGAGGAGTGAAGAAGAGAAGAAGTGAAAGACCCGTGAAGTGTATGAAGAGCCCAAGCTCTGTGAATGTAAAAGATTGAAGTAAAATCTCATCTCTCTGTATTGACGCAATTAGATAGGTATACAAAGTTAACCGCGCACTTAATCTTTGTAAAAGTTAAAAGAAGTTTGAGAAGCGATTTGTATGAAGTGCGCAGTCCATACAAAGTCAAGTTCCACAAAGTTAGAGATCTTCTAATTTATGCAAACATTCAACTACGCAGTAGAAAGTGTAATTTGCAAACCCCAATATTTTATGGTAAAAATTATAAATATTGGTCTCTAACTATGAAAGCTTTGTTTAGAGGTCAAGATGTTTGGGACATAGTCCAGAATGGTTATGCAGAACTAGCAGATGCAGCAGCATACAACAATCTCACACAAGCTGAGACGAATGTCTTGAGGGAATAGAGAAAGAAAGATGGAAATACGTTGTTCCACATACATCAAGCGACACATGAATCCATACTCCCAAGAGTAGCAGCAGCACAGGCAGCTAAGGAAGCGTGGGACACACTAGAAACTATATATCAAGGTTTGAACAAGGTAAAGACTGCCAAACTTCAAATTCTTAGAAGAGATTTTGAATCTCTGTCAATGAAAAATACAGAGTCAGTAGACTCATTCTATACTCGTGTCATTGGTCTGGTTAATCAAATAAAGTCTTATGGAGAAACTCTAGGTGATCAAAGAGTTGTTGAAAAATTTCTAAGAGTTCTTCCAAAGAAATTTGAATCTTTAGTTGTGACCATGGAGGAAAACAAAGATCTGTCCACTTTTACCATTGATAAATTGCAAGCCTCATTACTCAATCATGAACATAGAATGAGTGGTTCAGATACATCGCTGGAAGGTGCATTCGCAGCGTAGTCATCCATAAGTCGTGGAAGAGGCAGAGGAAGATCAAGCTCTAGAGGTAGAGGACGAAGTTTGTTCAGAGGAGGTTGCAGCAGCAGCCCTGTGCATGTCACTAGTAGAGGTCAGAATCAAACTCCCACTTAGTCAAGTGGACAAAGGTATGACAAATCAAAAATTCAATGTCATTACTGTAAGAAGTATGGACACTTCGCATATGAATGCAGAAATAAGTAGTATGACCAAGGAAAGCAAGGTGAAGCTCAGTCAAGCAATAGCAACACTCTGAACAACTCACTATTCTTAGCATGCGCATCCCCATTTGAATGCAATGTTGTCCAAGAAATTCCAACTGACATATGGTATTTAGAATCAGGCTGTAGCAATCACATGACTGGTAATTTAAATCTATTTTCTAGTCTAGATAAATCAGTACAAACTGATGTCACACTTGGAAATAATTTTCAAGTCACTGTTTTGGGTAAGGGTACTGTTGATATTCTAACTAAACAGGGGGAGCAGCAATATATGCCTGATGTCTATTATGTTCAAGGTTTGAAGCATAATTTGATGAGCACTGGACAACTGATGGAAAAAGGTTACATAATTCATATGATAGGAAAGCATTGTCTGATCAAAGACAAATATCCAAGCAATCAGTTGATAACCAAAGTGCTGATGAAAAGCAATTGCTTGTTTCCTTTGAAGATAACACCAATCATAAAAGGAAAAACAACTCAAGTTGTTTATGAAAGAAAAAATGAAAATTTTGGAATTGCGCACAGCGCAGAGAGCAAAGGAGTAGACATTCACTGCGCAAAGGAAGAAAAAGACAGCACAATGCAATCTGCATTTCAAACAGAAATTCTGGATGAATCCTGGTTATGGCACTTCAGATTTGGACATCTGAATTTTGGTGGGATGAAGCTACTGCACACTGTTGACGGACAATCCACTCGACTGGAGGCGAGCCGGATCTCCCTAGCTCAATGCGAGTCTAGAACAAATAAAACAGACTACAAATGTGTTTTCTAGATCTACTTAAGGATCAAGTACTAGATGTCTTACCTCTTTGATTCGCTATCCTTTCTCCTGCTATGTTGCTCCATGTCCCACGATCGTCAGATCCAAGCTGCAAGACCTGTCAAGACACAGAAAAGAGAAACGAGTAAAGAGCATCTATACAATAAGAGATCTATGTAAACAGTTAAGCAGGTAAACAACACAACATCATCATACATAAGAGACAATATTGATGGAAAGCATTTGTTTTATTGCAAATAGAGGAGTACATGATAGAGATATAGAACTACAACCAATGACTTAATATAGCAGCCCTTCTCCACACAAGACAATTGCCAAGCCCTTCTAAGGAAGCATGCGAGTCTCCAAGAGGTGAGTGAAAGTGTCCAAGAGAGATTTCATGAGCATGTAGATACCATAGTCTTCCTCCCTTTGGTATGGGAGTGAACCTCATATATATAGGACTAAGTGAATGAGGTTATGGATAGGATAGGATAAGAGATGGTAGGATAGGGATAGGGGATCTTCCCAATAGGTTAGGGGTCGAGTACCAGCTCTCCAAGAGATCAGGGATAAGCCCCCACATAGGCAAGTTTCGAGAAGGATCTCGAAATGGCTATTTTTGCCCATTAACAGACCTCAGCGCACCTTGCTAAAGAGCAACCTGCGACGACCTCTCAAAAGGTTGTGCAAACTGAGCACCAATCCTCCCAAATGATCAATCAGTCCAAGTGACTTCAGGGATGTACACACTAAATCAGGATGATGAGTAGATTTTAGGTGTAACAGAATGCCTCCCAAAGCATGAAGCTGTTAAGGATGTACAGGTGAAGTGCTTTGACAGAAAAATTGGCAAAAGGCTTGTCGGATGAAGGACGCTGCTGCAGTACAACTGACTCTGAACTAACAATCTCAAATGTAGTATAACATGGCTTCCGACCGATATATTGCAGATCCATGGTAGTAATGACCGACTGAACACAATCATGGCTACTAGACACAAGCATAGATCCATGACGAGATGGTAATAGAGCCACGACCAATACAAAAGTGGATCCGTGTAATATGACTCAATACAAACTCCATCGCAACCTGGGTAAAAACATGACTCCCCAGGGTCTTCAAGCTAAACCCGCAATGATACGAATCTATCCATGCGATTACAAAGGTCTTGACGTCGAACAAGGTAGAAACCACTTGATTACCTGTCATTGATGTAAACCGTTAACAAGTGCAAGGGAGATCATCATTAATGTCAATGATTCCCAAGGTATCACAGTACATATCATCAAGCGTGAATAAATGAGTTGAATTCGAACATAAGATGAAATCTTTCAATCAAGAGTCAATGATGTGAACTCATGATGAAAGCAAGGTAACCTGCCATTGAGGCATGCAGGGCCAAGGTACTTGGTTGGTTTCTAGATTCAATCCTCGGATGATGTGTTGAAGTCGACAAGGATGAACCCGTCGAAGGAGGGCAATAATGAATCCCCCATCAATCAACACGAAACACAAAAAAAGATGTGTAAAGTGGATCGGATGGTACAATAACATGTGAGATTGACGCAAAGTAACAACGGCATGACGACGTGTTTATTGACTGCAAAATGATGAATGATGAATGTGTTCTTGAACATGGGCATAGCATGACTTGGCAGTATTGACATGAGAATGACGCAAACTTCTAATGCAACTGATGATGGAAGATTTCTCCGAATGACTCAGAGGAGTAACAAGACTCAAAAAGTAAGCGGGGACTTATAGACAAACATATGACCCAAGTACTGTATGCAATGCAAACGAGTACCATTTTCAAGAACGACTATATAGTGCCACTAAGGTATGTAACACAAACACTTTCATTTTTCCCCATCATGAATGATGAGTGCCTCATGTGTTTTTTATGAGCTTGATGAGGGTAACCAGATGCTTGGTATAGCTCATCTCATAGATGAGTCCAATCCCAAATATTTTCCGAACCTAGGATAGGAGGGGCTCGTCCCATGATGGGCCCTTCAATGTGAAAATTTAACGAGTCCATAGAAGGAAAACTCGGTCGTCATTTCATATTTAGAGAGTCTGAAAAGAACTAAAGAAGACTCCAACGGTCCTTTTTTGTAAAGTTAGCCTTATCACCCGAAAAGGGTAAAACAACGCGGGAGAGGACTCTTCCAGTCATGATTGGCTGGACTATTCCTTTTTCGTAATTAGTGCCTCCTGGTCCAAAAAAGGGGTAAACTATCGCCAGGAAGATGACCATTCAAATACTTTAACAAGCGTGAACATGACAAGTTCGCTTGGCAATATTTTCAATTTTAGGGAGTCTGAAAAGAGCTTAACTATGGACTCTAGGGGGTGTCCTTTTCCGTGGAAGTTTAACGAGCCCGGAAAAGTGATAAATCATAACTCGGTACTTGTTCTCATGATTTGGTGAGTACGAGAACAAATGAAGAGTAAACTCATCCTCATGCAATTAATGCGAATAACCAAAAATAATAATGACAAAACGTTCAAAGGAATGTTCATACCTGTAATTACCATTGGTAATGCGAGAAACGTTATGAAAGACCATTTTTACGATTCCTGTACTCTAGAAAAGTGTCAAATAGCCCAAATATAACGACAAACGGTCGAAACTATAGTAAATGGCCCAAAAGCATCAAAATATTCGAAAAGAAATATTCCATTTCATTCTATAAATAGAAATATAGGCCAAAAATAGAAACATTATTCAAATTGCCAATTTGGGTGGAAGAGTACCAATTTGGAGCCAAAACTTCCATCGTCGATTCCAGGAGCTATGATCCGCCATTTCACCAGCCGTCCAGACTAGGTAGGCCTAAATCTCAGCCAGCAACTTTGTAGTGGTTTAGTTTTTCAATTTTTATGCATTTTTTGAGTTTTTTGATGGTTTGGGGAGGGGCCAATGCACCCTCGGCTCGTCGCAAGTGGCCCTTTCGGGACTCGCGACGAGCCTAGGTCATAACAAGTCTCAAAAATGGGACCTACGACGACGTCGCGCTATATTTGATGGTGACCTGCGATGGCAGAAACTCCAATTCCAAACATCAAATGTATCCCAAAAAATAAGTTGTTGCAAGTTGGAGAAAGTCCTAACATGTTTTAAATGCTCCTTTTGGTAGGTTCCCAGCAAGCAGAGATGGTTTTAGAGTGGAGAGAAAGAGAACATGAGTTGGAAGATGAGTAAGTCGTAAGTGATCCACAATGTGTGGCTGCTTTGCGAAACTGTGGGTTGCTCAAATTCTTTCAGGTACAGGGGATGAGAGCCCAGGTGCCATTCTTGACACACATGCTTCAGAGTTGGGATGCAGCCCAACAATACTTCGTCATAGGTGAGCACATCCTCAACATTGACATTGAGGACATATACTTTCTGACTGGTTTGTCCCAAAAAGGGGACGTGGTACAACTCACTGGGACACGAGCTAGTGACCGTACTGTCGAGGACATGGTGTCACAACACTGTGTTTCTATTGCTCGTCCCTCTAATGGGAAGATACTCATCCAAGATGTGGTGAGTCGTCCACTGAGGACTATACTGCTTACTATTACCAGGGTGGCGGGTGGCCAAGCTCCACATATAGCTACTTGGACCCAGATGTTATATGCGGAGGACTGTATGTCCCCCATGGTCTTCAACTGGTGCGAGGGCCTCCTCGCAAACATCCAAGCTCAGCTGACCAAGTGTCGGCGAGGGGAGCTCAAGCAATTCGGGTATGGTTCTATCATAGTGTCGTTCCTCTTGGAATGGGTTCCTCTCCTGCACTCACAGGTGATAGTGGATGACAGGGATCTGAGAGATCCACATATGCTCAGGTGGACAGAGATGATGACCCACCATGGTGGGGGTCCCATCATCACTTTTGGTACTGAGTTTTTTAGCTGGCTAGAGGGCTATATGCTAATGGTGGATGAATTTCCTTACAGTGGCACAGACTTTCGGGAGGATCCCGACTTGGCATTGCCAGAGGGTGCATCATGGGGTGATATTGGTAAGAACAAAAACCATTGTATTTTTAAGTTTTGTGGATTATATTATTTTTTTGATGTAGTGCTGACAAGTACATTGTGTGTGCAGTTGTTGGCCCTGTATGACTGGTGGGTCTCTCCCTTCTAGAGAGGAGAGATAGAGGCAGGGAAGTAGTGATTCCTGCCGGTGCACATGCGCCACTATCAAGGAGATGGAGGAGGTGTACCGGAACTTGTTAGAGCTGACTGTGGGGATTCCAGAGCCTGCTATCAATGACCTTCCGAGGCCCATGCAGAGATTTGGGGTTGGAGCGTCTGTGCGCTTCAATGCCTTACTCCGCAAGGTGGCTCGTACTGTGGACTGCTTCCTTACACAATGATAGAGAGCTGTGCGAGTCAGGGGTGTGCGGATCAGGCATGGTGCCTGAGACACTTTTATACTTGTACTTGAGAGCTTCAGAAGCCTCAGATTTTTGTACTTACTGAAAGCTTATGATGCTTCAAATTTTTGTAGAGACTCACTAAAAGCTAGTGTGCTTCAGATTTTGTACCAGCACTACTTTTGAGCGATTTATATATATTATCGACGATTTATACATTATGTGTCTTTGAAATGATTAGTGATGTGATCTTGTTTACATGTTTGCTTCTGTACATTACATTTACATGTTATGAATGCTTTTACATATTATGATTATTATGTGTGTGCAATGTACCAATCCATGATGAAATCGGCCATCCAGTCAGCAACTGTGTTCAATTCTCATGGAATGTGCAGATATTGAATGGATTCAAATGACCTTTCCAAGAGACGTACTCGTCTAAAGAGATGGAGTAGGGTGGGATCACGGATAGCGTAAATCCGGTTGAGATGAGAAACCACTAGTTGAGAATCCATATGGATGACAATGTGGTCCATACCCAAGGAAATGGTGTCGGTCAGGGTTCTGATTACAACCTGATATTCTGCGACATTGTTGGTCGCAAACCCTAGACAATTTCCTCCTGAGCTAATGAGCTCGCCTGTAAGGGAATAAAGTACCCAGGCTGCCGAAGCAAGGTTACGGGTATGTCGGTTGGCGCCTTCCGCGAATCCATAACACGTCGCCATCTGCACACACAGATAGAACATGGTGTAAGGAGCGAAAAACAAGATCTAAGACACTCAAAAATTAAAATGCGTCACACCACACAAAAAAAAGCCATGTACAGTATATACAAGTCAGTCTATGCATGAGAAATCAAGCATTGTATCTCTTTAGGTAAATCCCATTGCGGGGTTCACCCAAAGAGATGCCGTCATAATCTTCGAGCTTGTAGGCTCCTTTTTCCAACACACGTTTAATGACGTAAGGTCCATGCCACATGGACTTGAACTTCCCAGCTCCTAGATTATCATGCTTCTGGTCATAAGTGAGGACCAGGTCACCCTCATTGAAGATACGAGGTTTGACTGACTTATCGTACTGGGCCTTGATGCGTTTCTTATGTGCTTCGTTAGCAAGAGCAGCATCACGGCGGGACTCGTCAAGCTTAGCTAAGTACAAGAGTCGTTCTTCCTCAGCAGTAGTGTCAAGAAGAAGTTCTACAGTGAGTTGAAGAGACGGAATTTCGCATTCTATCAGTAAAATAGCCTCTAATCCATATACCAATTGGAAAGGAATGAAGCCTATGGTGGTTTTAATGGTAGTTTGGTAGGCCCATAACACTGAGAAGAGCATATTGTGCCAATTGGTCTTTTGTGTCCCTACCATCCTTTGGATCATAGTTTTCAAGACCTTGTTAATGGCCTCGACTTGTCCATTGGATTGCGGGTAGTAGGGAGTTGAGTTTTCATGGAAAAAACCCAACCTGTCGCTCAATTCAGCAACCATATGGTTTTGAAAGTGAGAACCATGATCGGTGACTATAGCCCGAGGAACTCCAAACCGTGCTATTACATGGTTGAACATGAAGAGTGCGGCGGTTTTGCCGTTGTATTGGTATGTAGGCATAGCCTCGGCCCACTTCGTAAAGTAATCCACAGCTATGATGATGTAACTATGCCCCTCGGCCGAGGTAGGCTTACAATGCATAAAGTCTATGCCCCATTTTGCGAATGGGCCAATGGCAATAACCGGATGTAACGGGGCAGGATGCGTGCGCTTCTTCATATGGAAGTGTTGGCAAGGAGGAAACTTCTTGACGACCTAAATACAATCTTTGAAGATAGTAGGCCAGTAGTATCCTGCACGCAAAATTTTCTGGGCAGTAGCCATCCCAGAGAGGTGACCGCCACATGCCCCAGCGTGACAGTCATTCATAATGCGTTCGGCTTCCTTGTGCGTTAGACAACGTCAAAGAATGGAATCGATGCCATAGTGATACAAATTATCAGTTATGATCAAGTAATACTTTGCGTGTTAGCGTATCTTATGCTGATCATCGTGAGACAGTTGAGGATCGAAGTGTTGGGTCTGAAGATATAACAGGATATCTCCATACCATGGGTCAGACGTACTGATGAGAAACAATGTTTCATATGGAAATGAATCATTGTGCTCTACTTCTACATCAGAACGGGGGAGGTCGCAGATGAGCTTAGCAAACACCAAAGACTTCTTAGACTTAGCCTTTTCGAAAAGAAGATCAAATTCTTGCAGTATCACAATCTAGCGTGAATACTTGCCCCCAAGTACTTGACGTGTCAGTACGTGGTACATGGGGTTCGAATCGGCGATGATGGTGGTGGTGCGCAGTAGGATGTAGTGACGGAACTTCTGGACGGCAATGACTGCCGCGAAAGCTAGTTTTTCGACATGTGAGTATCTAGTTTCAGTGTCAGTGAGACCCTTACTCGTATAGTATATCACATGTTCCTAAGCATTTTGATCTTCCTATACCAAAACCATGGCGATAGTGGTAGCAGAAGCACCGAGATACAAAATGTAATCGCGATAATAATTAGGCGGTTGAAGCACGGGGGCATGCGTGATAGCATGTTTGATACTGTCAAAAGATTTTTGAGCTTGGTCGTCCCAAATGAACGGGTTGTCCTTCTTAAGCAGTTTCATGTAACCCTGAGTCTTCTCTATGAAATTACAGACAAAACGTCCTAGATAAGGTGGTAGGTTGATGATGGCCTCCACCTTCAAGGGATCAATGCAGATCCCATCTTTCGAGACAATGAATCCTAAGAGGCACCCGGACTCAACGCAAAAGATACACTTATGAGGATTCAGACGGATATTGTACTGTCTGCATCTGAGGAATATGGCCATTAGATGATCGATGAGGAACTCATGCTGCTTTGAATGAGTAGGGAGATCGTCCAAGTAAGGTTCCACAAAGTCCTTAATATCGTGGAAAGCGTACGACATAGCCCGCTGGAACGTGGCGCCAGCATTTTTAAGGCCAAATGGGAGCTTGCGATAAGCGAATGTACCCCATGGGCAGATGAAAGCCATCTTATGCTGATCGGCTGGGTTAATCTCGATTTGGTTGTAACCAGAAAATCCATCCATGAATGAAAAAATAACGCTTCCGGCACAGTTGTCGATGATCTGGTCAATGAAAGGGGTCGGGTAGTTGTCTTTTGGACACGCCCGATTAAGGTCCTGATAATCAACACAGACGCGAATGGTGCCCTGCTTTTTGTTCACAGGGATGACATTCAAGACCCAATCCGTCAATGGGACGGGATAGATAAAGCCAGCCTTTAAGAGCTTTCAATCTCTGCCTTTATTGCCACAGTCTTTTGGGGGTGTACCGATCGCAACTTTTGGCGCACAGGCTTGATGTCGGGATAGGTTTTTATCTCGTGAGAGACAATCACGGGGTCTATCCCAGGCATCTCCTCATAGGACCAAGCGAAAACATCTCAAAATCGCTTGAACAAGGCTGTGCTAACAACGATTTCTTCAGGGGAACACTTCTGGCCTATGAGAATGTGTTCCACCATACCTGGTTTCACCAAGATGTCTACCGCAGTGGTTGGCTCAATGTTAGCTAAGTTTCCCTCCGATTCCGTAGAACATGTGTGAGGATGGGAAAATGATTGGATGGGTAGATATCCGGTGAAAAGAGGGTATGTATGTTATTCTCTATGTACTCCCATGGTGGAAGAAAAGATGACCTGTGATGAAGATCATCCCATGGACCATCGTCTACATTCATTACTTCCATGATGGACTCGTCTAAATGAAAATTCCGGCCCAAGAGATCAGGTAGAGAGGACATCCGTCGTGGAGAACAAGAAGGAGAAACCATGGATGAATGGTCCTCCGGCGCTGTTTGGATTGTCTCATAAGTGCGTTCAGTGGGTGAAAGAGGCATCAAGTCTCCAAATAGATGTGTTGCGGTTTCATCAGGTACAAGCCAAGCATCGTTGGAGTGAGATAAAATCTCTGTAGAGATCATGTTCACCGTTGCGACATGATTAGGGGGGTCCATGGATGGATAAACGCCCATGAGAGATGAATCTTTCAATAGGCCAACCCCTACACTCTCATACTGTTGTGCCATCTATCCGATGGAAGGAATATGGTCACTAGGATGAGTAGTGGCATCTGGTGTCCAAAAATCGAGTTGGTCGATAGTAACAATTCATCCTTGGTGGGGGAATTGCACTATGTGGAATACTGAAGAGGCTACCACCTGCATGGTGTAAAACCAATTGCGACCAAGCAAGAGATTATAATCTAACGGGGCCGAGACCACTTCCACATTAATGGTTACGATCTTTTCGCCCAACTCAACTGCAAGAGCTTGTAAGATCCTATGAGGTTGAAAGCCACGACCGTTGAATGCTTTCAACATGGTAGGAGAGTGATTCAATTCGGGAGAACCGATGGCTCTCCAGTAGGTGATCGACATGACAGAGGTAGAGGCACCTTCGTCTAGAAGGGTGCGATGGACCATCTTCCCAACAATGTTCGTAGTAACTTGGAATGCGAGCTGGTGTGAGAACCTCGACTTAAGGTTGTCAAGTCGGAACATGATGGTGTTCAAGGAATCCGAGTCAAATGCACCAATGGCGGCGAGGAGAGTTTTGCGTTGATTAGGACAATTCTGCAAAACTTCCAAGGTAGACATGGCACAAGGAGCTTGGGCCAAGTCTTCGACGATATTGTATTTTTGTGCCGCGCGAGCATTAGGATTGAAAACAACTTTTCGAATCGTGCTCTTGGGTGGTTGAAATGTCGAATCCAAAGATGGCTTCTCAATGGTAAGAGAAGTCGAAGGTACAGTGACATCATGTAGCCAGTCAGAATCTTTTTCAGTATTACTTCTGGTGGGTTCCTTCGAAGAGGCCTATTCGTAGGATTGCGCGCGAGTATTCAAATTGATCGTCTCATTACGCAACATGAGAACATGCACGGTATTGGATGATTCCCCCTGGGTTGAGGGGGTTTGAGCAACTAGCTGTTGGTTTTGAGTAGGAAACGGATTGTTGAGGACTGCGAGAGTCGGTTTACCCCTAAGAGACTTTTGAACTTCGTCTCTATGGGGACACTCCTTGGAGAAATGGTCATCTCCGCACAGTGAACAAGGATATTTCAGTTTCCGTTTCTGCTTAGTATCTTCGGGAGTGCTCTTTGGGTCCTGCTGGGTAGAAGATTTCTTGGATTTTCCTTTGTTTTTCTTTTTATTGTTAAACTTCTGAGATGAAGCTGATTGAACAGAATTCACCTCTTCAGTTACAGCAGGAGTAGTAGACTTGGTGGTGCTGTGGCCAGCCAGATTTGGGTTGGATGATCCAACAGTGCTAGCAGTGGGATGGGTGTTAAGGGAACCAATGATTCCATAAGCTTGGGGTCCCTTATGTGGTTTCATGGGATTGTTAACATCCCGAGGTGCATCAGGCAAAATTTTGAACAGAGTGTCGGACTAAGTGTATACTAAGTCAAGCAAATGGGCACTCGCAATGGCTTGTTCTTCGGTGACAGCACCTTGCATGGAAACATATTTTGCTATGACAGGAAGGAGTGACTTCGTAAACCAGTCTGCTAGGAGCTAATTTGGAATGGGAGCTTTAATGAGACGTCGTCTCCTTTGCCACTCGTGGATATGATCCGAAATGTGAGTGGCGGTATTCTGATGGAGCGAGTTTAAAAGTTCCGTACCAGTCTCATATCGTATAGGCAGCTGGAAATGCGTAAAAAAGTTCATAGCAAGAGAGCCAAAATCACGAAAATAGTGTGGTGGAAACTCAATGTACCACTTGGCAGCAAAACCGGTGAGAATCCTTTGAAACAATCTAAGATGAATTGAATCGTCCATTAAGGAATTCGATGAACACCATAAATGGTATGTTATTACGTGGTTTTTCGGGTCTTCACCCAGCTTGCCATCAAACTTGGGTATATCGGATGGGAGTTTCATTGGAATAGGTGGCCAGTTAGATCCATGATAAATAGGATTTTTGGTTAACCGAGACAGGTTAGGTAAATCCAAGGTAGCCAAAAAGGGAAGCTGTGGATTAGGCTGTGCATATTGAAAATACGGATAGGGTGTGTATGGATTGTACTGACCATAAGGTGTGCTCGGATAGAACTGACTGTAGGGGGTTGTGCCACCTGGACCATAAGCAAGTCCACCACCATAAGGTGGTTCGTTCTAGTAAGGTGGGGGTCCACCTCTGCCACCGGGAGGGGGTGGAGGTCCGCCGCCACCGCTGGGAGGAGGTGGGGGTCCATATCCATAATAAGGTGGCCCACCGCTGCCTCCGCCGGGAGGAGGGGGTGGACCACTTCCACTGCCAGAAGGATGGGGGCCTCCACCACCTCCACTGCCGAAAGGATGGGGGCCTCCACCGCCATCGCCACCACCAGAAGGATTAGGTCCTCCGTCGCCTCCGCTTGGAGGGGGTGGGGGACCACCTCCGCCACCCAAAGGGAAATGTCCTCCTCCACCATGATAAGGAGATCCGCTGCCTCCTTCACCTGGAGGGGGTGGGGGACCATTCCTGCCACCACCGGAAGGGTGGGGGGGATTGTAGGAAAAATGGGGTGGCCCTCCACCAATGTTCAGTGGGGGTGCGTCGCCTCCAATAGGAGGAGGAGGAGGTCCGATCGGGGGTAGTGGTACTTGAGGGATAACCAATTGGGGTCCGTGCTGTAAAGGAGGTTGTCGCCTCCATAGAGTGTTTGAATTACCGGGATAAGGTATCCCATATGATGCATTTCCGGGATTAGGTTGACCCGGCATAGGGTTATTAGAACCTGGATACGCTTGACTCCATGAGGGTTGGGCTACATTTGATGGCCCTCCAACATGAGATAATCCCGTGGTGGACGGTCTAGCGGGTTGGGTATGTCCAACGGAAGGCCCGTTGGGGATTCCACTAACTATACTCTGGTTAGGTTTCCCCCCAGCCACAATAGGCTGACCACTATTCAAAGGTTGAACCAACGTAGGTTGTTGACTAGCTACCGTGGTAATAACATTACCAATAAGATAATCCGTAGGAATGGAATACCCTCCCCTTGAATTTTGAGCGGGGGGAGGAATTGGTAAAGTAATCGTGGTAGTGACAGGTGTGTTGGACCGTTGTACTTCCACCGGTTGTTTCACTTGAGGTGCGGTACTGGACTCTTGCGAGGGTTGACCAGTCTCAGTAGTGGTCATGGGGTGGGGTTGTTCCGATGATCCAAAGATATCGAACAAATTGGGATGTTTCCATCGTCAAGTCTTATTTGGAAATGATGATTATGGAACTCTTCAGAGTGTCACTCCAGACTTTGTCTTCGAAGCTCATCTCCTTTGACACGTAACTATTCCAAACGTTCATGGATGGGGCCGAAAATTTTGGCAGGGTCTGGCCTATAGTAAGGCTTAGTGAACTCTGGAGTAGTCTAGTTAGGTGGGGATGAGATGGAAAAATGAACCACTGGATGTTCTGTAGAGGATGTCCAGTAAGATACTGATGGACCAACAGCTGCTGTAGGGTCGTCCTGGGGTTGGTTTATCCATTCCAACGATCCAAGTTCTCCGGAGATGACGGGAGGAAGGTTTTGAGAAGTGGGGGTATGTGCTTCTTCATCCTGCGTGGGATGAGAGGCAGGTGAATCTGATGGAAACAAATGTCTTCCAATATTCAAAGTGGTCTTCCCTACTTCAGTAACTACGACCGCGTTACGCTGATCCATTCTTACCCTCGAAATAATCTCCGAATTAAGGGGAAATTCGGGTGGCAAGTTCAAGATCCTACAGGACCTTCTCCAGGGAAAATCCGCTAGAGTATTAGGAAAACCAGCCAAAAAAGGCTGAAACAGCATCTCTCTCTCCTAAAGGTATTCTAAAAGAAAAGTAGTCCAAGAAAATCTACTCAAACTAAGGCAACAAGCAAACTTATGTGACAGAGTGGATTCAAAAGTCTGGAACCTCACGGGATTATCAAGGCATTGCAAACCGCGATATACTGCAGGGTCCAATAGTATGACGCAACAAGGAGGATTGGGACTGTACCCTTGCCTTCATACCCGACTACCTGGACAGGATGTGCATGCTAATATCCCCGAGTGCTGTTCTCGGTGTATTGCTTTGCAAAGACGGACAAATGGTTAACTCGGTTGGTTTCAGGAATCCTAATGGTGTCTCCCGATATACGCAAGGTACGTGGGAGCTCAAATCCGTAGTGGTGCTGTCTAATGCACAGTGGTTGGCACGAGATCTTCCGATATACGTGTCGAGTATGTGATACACCCTTCGATATACGCCAAGTACGGATTATGGTACTTGGTGGGTACGTGAAGGAGCTCGATATACCGATGTACGTGGAAGACTACAATACCCCCAGACTACAGTGCTGGAAAGTAACGACAACTGCCACGCTTAACGACGCCGGAACACGTCTCTAACTTACAAACAAGTTACAAATTTTTTTACCAAGTTCTACCATTTATTTTATCTTGGATGGTTAGGTGAATGCATAAGGTGAGTACATAATCGGAAACATAATGCAAGCCCTAGCTACATGCATGAAATGATCTTTTCTTTCGATAAATTCTACCTATGGTAAGGAAAAACTTTTTCCTAATGATTTTGCCAAAACAAACTCAATGCAACACAATCTCAATTCATACAAATTTGACAATGAAAGTACTCTTTTCTTTTTCAACGAAACTCACAAAAAATACACAGCACTACTATCCAAATCAAAGTATTTTCTCTTTTCTTTTCTTTTTCTTTTCAAATCAAAACAACGCTAAGTAATGAAATGAAATAATTTTGATATGGAATATGCAAACTTTTCACTTTCTCTTTTCAATGATCTAAAGGCAACAAGAAACAAAAATTCATCTACCTTTCCTTAACATGGAACAACTTTTGCAAAAATTGAAAGTAATTGAGTTTTTCAAGAAGATGAATGATTCATAATTCAAGAAAAACACAACCAATCATATTTCCATTCAACTTTTCCAAAAACATTCCAATGCACAACAATCTTTCTTCAACAATTTTCTTGAGAAACAATGGGAAAGAAGCACTTTTGATCTTTCAATGAGTGTATCAAAGTAGTGAACTTTAAAACAACTTTTGCTTTCAGATCTAAACAACTAAAAAGAAAATGCTACTTGCGGCACTCATACACTCAGAAAACCCAAGAAAAGACAAGCACTCAAACCAAGCAAAAAGACACACTTGACTCAAAATCAAACAGCAGCAAGCAAGCTAAGCAAGCAAAGCTGAAAACAAAAGTAGATGAGGTGTGGGAGCTGATCTAATGTATTGATCAGATCAGGGATGGAAGGACAGGGATGCAAGAGTGAAATGGATGAAGGTGGAGGGGACAAATATGCCCAACACTACCAGTTTCAGACTTGTCCAAAACGGAACCCAAGATCAATCCAAACAGACCAAACAAAGCACAAATGGGATCTCTGGCTGAATGATGCAGCACATGTAATGTCCCTATTTTGACCCCCTTTTTCATTAAATCGTAAATGATGTAAATATTGTTATTTAATCATGGTGAGGAGCTCAAGGCCAAGGCCCCACCATTGATTTAGTGTTTTATGTATCGGCAATTAAAAATAGATGCCTATGGTTCTTGTGTTAGATAGGCACAATGTAAATTAAGACATCATGTAAATACGAATTTTAATGAAAAAAAAACCCACAACTAGCTATGTAATGCAACAAAGAGATGGGGGTATGATTCTACAAGGAATAGGGAGGGAAATTATTCAAACCCTTGAGCCAATGGTGTTAATCCATGTGTCAATGAGAAAACCCATAAACCACCAACTACCCATTTTGGGTTATGCACCCAATCATTTAATTCTTCTAGAAATTGGTTGAGGCAGTTAATGCCTTGGGAATGAAGAGGTATGGCAGCCAATTTTGTGCACGGGCAAGCCATCAACTTGAAAAAACGTACTTTTGCTTCTGGGGCAAAAAAACACCCACGAAATGGTGCCCAAAGCCATTCTGAACCCATAGTCTTTCCTCCCTCACGCAGTCTGAGCTAGCTGGGATTTCCCCATCACGTTTTTTACCAATTTTCTACATTTTTCCATAGCTGGGAGCTCGTTTTTTTGTTACACAGTGGCTGGGAGAAAGGGAGTCACGTTTTGGGGGTTTATAGAGGTCGTTTTTACCCCTGAAATGCAGAAAAACGTTTTCTGAAAATGAATTTTCTCTCCCAGGGTTTATTCCCCATCTACCAGTTCGTTTTGGTTGCCCATGTTTTTCAAAACTTGTGTTTTGTTGTAGGGTGCATCCCTGTGTTGGTTGGAAATTATGAGCAAGAATTAGGAGTGGAAGTGGACCAGAATTGGCTTGATAAACCTAGTGAGGGGGTAACCTCCCAAGAGTATCACAAGGGCTGGTTGCTCTTCTATGCACACCTTGAAGGGCACTAGAATGGGAGGTATGGCCTGAGGGACCGTGTACTAGTGAAGGGAATACTTCCTTGTGCCAGGTGTGTAGGTATTGTGGAGACCAAGCTAGATAGATCTTGCAGAGGGTGCCCATATCTCTATGGATGATCCCACTAGCTTAGCAATTCTTCCTTCCATTGCCTAATAGCATGGTAAACCCAACTGTAGCTTGGCTTGACTGATTTGGTGTATCTTTGAGCTATGTGTGAGTCTGTTGTTCCCTGATTCCTTGTAGAGATCATGCCCAGCTTGGGGGTGGTAGTGTGTTGAGATATTGATGATCACAACTGGCCTATGGTTGGGTGGAACGTTGTAGTTGCATAGCCAGTTGCTTGGGACTACTTTGTTATAAGATAAGTACTCTCTTGTGTTAACTTTGCAATTATTTATTTGATGAATATTGTGAATGTATGATGGATGTGTTATTGTAATTACTTCTGCTGTGTTTTCTTATAATTATACATTTCAATATGTCTTTTTATATTATGTGAATGCTTATTTAAAAGTTCATGGGGCTAGATGCCCAGCTTTAGCATCACATTCTCTCTATCATGTTGGTATGATGGGAGGGGACGTTGCAGCACAGAAGAGAGTTTATACACCAAACCAAGGTTCAGACTGTCAAACAAGGGAATGAATGCTTGTATTCCAAGCATTGACTGATCGGCCCAGTCTATCTTTGCATAAAGTGCGATGTCACAGTTTACCTATATGGAAGGTGCGACAGCGTCGCAGTTCACTAATGCACGGGTCATGATGAGAAAGCTACAGTCACAGGCAGAAGCTCAGGAAAACACAATGTCGCTCTGTTTTCACTGCCCAGGTGCGACAGGCGATTTCTAGATTAAAAAATGAATAAGATCTCTCAAGGATGAACCACAAACAGGTTTGAAACTAGGTTATACAAACTGAAGGGAAGAAGATCAGGATCTTCAATGTGAAGTTCTGACAATGGAATCACTCCAAAGAAGGAAAAATGACAAAAACGATAACAAGGCTTGTGTCAAGCAAACAACTGAAAATGACTCAGATTAACGACTACTAGACAAGGAAACTCCCCAATATGGTTGCTAGATTTGTTGACGGACAATCCACTCAACTGGAGGCGAGCCGGATCTCCCTAGCTCAATGCAAGTCTAGAACAAATAAAACATCCTACAAATGTGTTTCCTATATCTACTTAAGGATCAAGTACTAGATGTATTACCTCTTTGATTCGCTATCCTTTCTCCCGCTATGTTGCTCCACGTCCCACAGTTCTCAGATCCAAGCTGCAAGACCTGTCAAGACACAAAAAAGAGAAACGAGTAAAGAGCATCTATACAATAAGAGATCTATGTAAACAGTTAAGCAGGTAAACAACACAACATCATCATACATAAGAGACAATATTGGTGGAAAGCATTTGTATTAATGCAAATAGAGGAGTACATGATAGATATATAGAACTACAACCAATGACTTAATGTAGCAGCCCTTCTCCACACAAGCCAATTACCAAGCCCTTATAAGGAAGCATGAGAGTCTCCAAGAGGTGAGTGAAAGTGTCCAAGAGAGATTTCACCAGCATGTAGATACCATAGTCTTCCTCCCTTTGGTATGGGAGTGAGCCTCATATATATAGGACTAAGTGGATGAGGTTATGGATAGGATAGGATGAGAGATGGTAGGATAGAGATATGGGATCTTGCCAATAGGTTAGGGGTCGAGTACCAGCTCTCCAAGAGATCAGGGATAAGCCCCCACATAGGCAAGTTTCGAGAAGGATCTCGAAATGGCTATTTTTTCCCATTAACAGACCTCATCTCACCTTGCTAAAGAGCAACCTGCGACGTCGCATGTTGCTAGTGTGCAACCTGCGAGGACCTCTCAAAAGGTTGTGCAAACTGAGCACAAATCCTCCCAAATGATCAATCAATCCAAGTGACTTCAGGGATGTACACACTAAATCAGGATGATGAGTAGATTTTAGGTGTAACACACAAAAAGGACATGGTAAAAGGATTGCCATTTTTTGAAAAGCTAGAGAGGATTTGTGAAGGCTATATTTTTGGCAAACATTACAGAAAGAATTTTCCAGTTGGAAGTCATATAGAGCTTGCACACCACTTGAAGTTATGCACTCTGATATTTGTGGACCGATGCAAACACTGTCCATGGGAGGATGCACTTATCTTCTCACATTCATTGATGATTTTTTTTTAAAACATAAATCTGATGCATTTGGTTGTTTTTAGCAGTTCAAGGCACTCATAGAGAAGCAGAGTGGTTACAACATCAAGATCTTAAGAACAGACAGAGGTGGTGAGTATGTCTCAAATGATTTCCTAAAATTCTGAAAAAATCATGGCATACAGAAGCAATTCACTATGCAGTATACACCGCAACAGAATGACATCGCAGAAAGGAAGAACAGAACCATTATGGATATGGCGTGCAGTAAGGAAGAACAAAACCATCTTCAAATTTTCTTGTTTTTCTGAACAATCTTGTGTGACTTTAGTATCTTCATTTCTCATTGTCTCCTCCTCGGCAGCATCTTTTCTCACAGATTTCAAATTTTCCACCAATTGTTGTTTCACAGCAAGGTTAGTATATGGTATGAACTCACAAGGAACATATTAAGAAGCATATGATTAAATGCAATATATTTAGCTGACAAATCACACTTTAACCCTAGCAATGTCATTTCCCTACACAAACCATTCCTAGGCTCCTTAAGTATTAAGTAGAAATTGAAAACATTTTCTCTTTCAATTGATTTTTTTCTTTGCAAAATATGTTTTTAACAGTTACAAATTTACATTCATAGGTGTTTATATTTTAGAATTTAGGTGGAGTAGCAAGTATGTTTGTCCTAGATTGAAGGAGGATGAGACAAGTATTGATTTTAGGGGCATTTCCAAATTCCTTAAATAATTATATATAAAAAATATATAGAATATCAAAACTAACTGTAAGGTGATCCATGATAACTCACACTAGAAGAAAACAAAACTTGTTCATTGCACTTAACTTGTGACCTATCTATATTCATCTACCACAAATTAAATAACTGTGCTAATTGTATAGACTAAAAATTTATAAACATAGATTTGAATTCAACATTCCAGCAATTAAGAACATAAAAAAATAAAAAAATTCAAAACGTTGTGAGACTCATGAATGATTTGTGAGACCATTCCTAAAATCTTTATGCTTGAGGGATTATTATGGTTTGGATGGTTATTATGATTTTAAACTAGACCTGGTTGTTGTAATTTTTTTTGTGATTGCTGTGATTTTTAGTGGGTGTTCTTGCCATTGTTGTTGTTGCATTTTTTGTGAGTGCACTTGCAATTGCATTGAACGTTTTGTTACGTTGTGGCAACTACGAAAGGCATTGAAGTAGAATTGCGGGTGGCGATTTGGAAAACCAATTTGTTCATCATAAGGTATAAGATAAAAAAAAAAGTTGATCAATAAGCAACTTATAAGGTTACTAGCTGAGTATGTGTCTCTGTACTCCACAATGATATCTAATGGGTCAATGAAACGACCATTTGTAAACTTGTTCTATTTTACAGCTCTGAAAGCTGTTGTTGAGTATGTAACTTTGCTTGCTACTCTCATTTGCAAGCTACGTTTGCAGATCTGTGTGGACGTGTTTGAACTGTGTATAAAAATTGTGAATTCTGGATTACCCACATAGTACATTGAACAATTACGTAACAGACTGAAACAACATAATGAAATATTACATAACAGACTGAACAATTTCATACTATAATATTATGAAATATTATAGTCCATGTCCTCATGTTCTCTCTCTCTCCATGTCAAGACCATACCTGCATTTTTTCAAACCATTTCACACTTTAGTTTCTTTGTTTTTGCATTTTAATGGCCATACCCGCGACTATCACTACTGGACAGTGGCAGGTTCCCTCGAGATGCCTTGTACCAAACCCGCGCATTTTCTGCGTGCCCACGATTTTTCCAGAAGGAAACCCATGGGTACGCAGACCTAAATTTTAAACCTTAATAAAAAACAAAATAAACCACTACAAATCAAAATTAAGGCTTTGAAATGATGCTGGGAGGACAGTATACTTACTTGTAGCTGATGGTATGTGATGTGATGTCCCGATGTGATCACCATGAGTGTTTGAAATATGAGGTTGTTTGCAACTTTGTACTCCAACAAATGAATTGGTAAATTGTTTTTAGTTTTGTAACTAATTATAAAAATATGTTTTGATTTTTGACCCACTTTTTCAAGCTCTATATAGTTTCAATTCCATTTTGAAAACTTTATTTAATCAAACTAATACATTTTGAAGTCTTTTTTATTAGGTGAAGAATGAAGCGACAATTTCCACTACTTTTTGCAACCACGATCTATTAAGGTTTGTTTTCCTTTATGACACATTAGTTAGGTGTAATACCTCATGTCTTTACGAAATCTCTTATTGATCATGTTTTATATCATTTGTCACTAATATGATCATTTCAGCATGTCGTCATTTGACAAGATCACATAACTCAGCTTCCTTGATGTCTATAAAGTCCTTTTAAGCCCTTGTTTAACTTTTCAAAACAAAAAATATCGCCGAGCATACTTGTTCTCTTCAGACTCGTTAAAGGAATTGAAGGAACATCCACTTAAGTATAAGTTTACCCCCTTTTCGGACTTTTGTGGATCAACTATGAAAAATGTATACTCTAGTCACACATGGCTAGAAGAGTTATTCTTTCATTGTTTTATACTTTTTCGGGTGAGGAGACTAACTTTACGAAAATGGACCTTTAAGAGTCTTCTTTAGGGTTTTCAAACTCTCGAAACATGAAAACACCAATGAGCATTCACCTACTCGAGATCGATGCGAAATCCACGAGAGGGTATATAGAGTTATTGTTTAAGTTTTTCAGACTCTTCAAACAAGGAAACACCGGCGAGCGCATACCAACTCGGGCTCGATACTAAAATCCACGAGTAGGTGCATGGAGTTATTGTTTAATTTTTTCACACTCCTCAAAAAAGAAAACACTGACGAGCATAAACCGATCCAGGATCGATATTAAAATCCATGGATCAATGTTATGGGGTATTCATCTATCTCTTCTTCAAACTCTATAAAACATGAAGAAGGTCCTGAGTTTTCCTCCCATGGACTTGTTAAAATTAAACATGGTTGGACTTGTATCAAGCAGTCTTCTCCCTCTTTCTTCGAGATTGCTTAAAAAATGAAGAGAGACTATTGAGTTTGCTTTCTTGGACTCATTAAAACCAATAAGAAGGATCTTCTTTAAATAAAAGGAGAAAAGGGAAGGGAAGTATGTCTAACATATTTTTCAGTTCTATGGCAGCAAGTCAGTCATGTCCTTGAACACAACACCTTTTTGAGTCTATCAAATAGTTTGGTTTAGTTTTTGTCCTTTGGATAAAACATGATCTCAGAGTTTTTACTCCTTTGATTGGTTACTCTTCCAATCATATGGAGAATCTGTAAATGTCTCCTGCATTGCAGATTTATATCATGGCCCCTTTGTTATTTGTGGAGCCTGATCTCCAGATTCAGAGACATTATTATTCAGCTGTGTTTGTACCCCAGCTTTACATGATATATAAAAGGACTGTACACTCACCCCAGTGGGGGGGGAGAAGCCCTTGAAGGAAATTTTTGGTGTTGTTTTACGGGCCCATGGTTTTGGCTAACCCGTGGGATTTTCCCTTGTATTTCCCCTTTATAAGAAAGACATTGTAATATGGCTAGGGTTGATGTATTAGGTATTATGCATTGTAAAGATATCTGAGATTAGAAGAGATACTGTGAGACACTGAAGAGGAAGTGGAGTGGTTGTGCTGCAGGTTGTATCCCTTCACTTTGCTGGATGGTATAATAATAAGGATTGGCAACTTCAGTGTGGATGTAGCCCATCTTGGGTGAACAATGATATATCTGTGTCTCTCTTGTAATGTGTATGTGTGATTATATTTGCATTTCTGTTTATTGTTATTGCTCTGTGATCCTGTTTTTCTAACACCCTTTGTGTTTTCAAAATATGCCTCAGTCACTCTTGTGTCATGCTCATTGTTCAAGGATATCACCTGTGTCGGCCATTCCGTAGCTACCTTGACCTCATGTGTCGGCCACTCCCTGGTGTCGGTTTGTTTCATCATGTATTCAGTCCTATTCCGGATCAAATCAGCCTTTGATTCAAACTCGTGTTGGATGATGGAGGATTCCTTAAGGCCTCCCTTCCAATGGACTTCTTCCCATCGACTTCAACTCATCTTGCTCTAGGAATGAAGTTTATAGTTATCGGTAGTATCTTGGGGAGTGTAGTCATCAGTGGCAATTTCCTTCACTGTTGAGTAGTGGGAATACATCAATGTCTCCTACTCGACATATTCTTCAAGTGTTCGACCTCAGAACCCCTTATTCACACTTGTTAGAATGTACTAGGAAACTTGGACCCCATTTTCATCACTGGTGGGTGTCCTCGCGTTTGTTAACGGTATACATCAATGACCAGTAATCAATCAGTATTCTCCATGCTCGAATCCAACCCATTTATTTGCATGGTCAAGATTCATACCTTGAGATGGTTTGGATGAAGACCTTGAGCCTATGATAGCATCATCTCAGTTTGTTATTGCCCAAGTTACGCAATATCGAGCCTCACTCATATTTGGCTCTTGATGAGACATAGATCCAACTTGTTGTTATGGCTATGATATCCTATTTTTCCATGGATGCACTGTTGGTCCTCTATTTTGTCCATTCGATGTACTATTTCCTAGCATTTAAAGTCTTAATGGGTCCAATAATAATCGGTTTTATGTGTCTTTTGAAGGTCAACATTGCTAAAAGCCATGGTAAGTAATTTTAATTATTTGATTGTTGTATTTTCTTATTTTTATGCATATGTTTTGGGTTTTAGGTTTCATTAAACCCTATGCTAATAATGATGTGGGTTTCTCTTCTACACAGGGTTCGTTTTGTTATTTGGCCAGCGTTCAAATGAGGAGATTTGGGGATTCGATCTACCATCAGGGCGTTTTTATTGGATCCACATCATCTTTAAGATGCTTTTGAAGATTGCTTCACTGTTATTTCAGGCACGATCTTTGGTGTTATTATCTTCTCTTAAATGATATGTGTATATCCTGGATCTGAGATGCCATTTTTGGCTCAGAATGGTTAAGATATTTTGAGTATTGTTATTCCTATCGATCTTTGTCTTCAGGACGATTTCACTCTGTATAATCTAGTATAAAAGTAGCCATGGAAACCCTAAGTGGGAGAATTTGTACAAACTCCATTTTTCTGAATATGATACAGCGTGTGTTTTCAGCAAACTTGTGATTTAAATGTGTGAGGCGTTGAGGGCAGGGCCCACCTTCAACACCAAACTGCGATGCTTCAGTAGTGTGTGGTTTACAGTAATAGATTGGCGTTTGCATTGCTCATTTCACATTTTTTAGAGTATTAATGGTTTGCTCATCATTGATTAAAATAGAGTGTATGACTGTTAATGGTGTTCACTAGTTAATGGCATTGGATTTAGACTTCTCTAGATACTGGATTGAATTGTTATATAAGAACTAGGGTATGCATAACTGTGTGCTTAATTTGGTATGAATTATGGTAGATTCAATTTTATGAAGCGTTATTAATCAGTTATATTTTATATTATCTATTCTACCAAACACAGTGTTATCAAGATAGCTACAGGAATGGTTTTAAACTTGACTGTAAAATGAATTCAGAATTGGTTTGGATTTAAATCTTTTCTTTCAATTTCCAGTATGAGTTGAGGTGAGTTTGATTTCAGTTGCTAGGAATTTGGTTTGTTGAAGAAAATAGAGTACATTTCATAGCGCCTCTTGTTATTAAAAATAGAACATGGCTTCCTCTCTTTAAATCTTTGAGCTCACAAACTGTAGGATAAGATCTGCATTTACAGTGGGTGTGTATTTAAAGATTGTAGTAGTATAGGGTTTTGATATATTGGTTTATTAGAATATTTAGGGTTTGTTAAATAAGAATTGAGATTGGTATTGAGCGTTGTCTTCTAGGATTGAATATTAGTTTCGCAATATATATATTTTCTGAAATCTTCCTTGACAGATCTGTTATTCGATTGCGAGATCTACAACATCTTGTCATATGCACTTTCATATATAGAACTCAAGACTAGTATATCAGCAGTAAATCGATTTGCCCTTGATGACATGCCTGTGAATATGTAATAGGTTTTGTTTTCAACAGTGATTCCAGGAATACTTGTATGGATTGAAGTATCATATTTGGCAGGGTTGTTGATTGGAATTAAGATATCAATTTAGCATATGCATTTGATTAATAATCGGTTAAATATATTTTTATAGATTGTAATTACAATAGCTTAGATTGCTGTAGATACCATTAATTGCTTTTAAATTGTTATAGCTTAAATTTGTATTCTTCTAGCAGGTTGTTTTAAATCATAGAATTATAATTTAAGAATTCCTCATTGGATGTTTTCAAGTTCAACAGTGAGATAGGGATTAGCAAATGAGTTCTCTTTTCTATAGTATAGATTTAGTAATCTCTAGTATTGGTCCTTTAGGGTTAGTCTCATTGTTGTTAGCAGTAGATTAGGGTTTCTCGAGGAAATGAGCATTAGGGTTAGTTTATCTGCACATATAGTGTAGCAGCTCGAAGTCTACGATTCCCCGGTTGATAAATTAAATTGAGGTGAATTAAATATCAATAATTTTAACCAACATGCACGCTTGTATTCTAGTGGCCATGCTATATACATCTCTCAATTATGTATTTGATATTATGTTCTACATCACGAACATCTCCTAATGTCAAGATTGTAATTGCTCACTGACCTGGTCTTTTGTTTCAGGTACTTTTGTGACTTCGTCTAGTGGTTTCCTCATTCCTCCTTTAACTTTGGATTTATAATGTATTTCGGCCATCGTTTCCTTCTGACCTCACACATTAGGGGGCATTTGTTATAGGTCAAATTAGCACTTCTCCATCCGTGATCACATCGCCATGTCGATCACACAAAAGAACACTATGGATAGAAGAGCTCACTTGACCTTGGATGATTTGGAGCTGAACCCTTACTCTTTCAGCTAAAAAATTATTTTTTTTCTGAATCATTTCACCCTAAAGCTGCGACTCCTATGTTTGACACCTCACGAGTCACTCGCGGGTCTCTATATTGACAACCCAAGGGTATCAATTAAAAGATGCATCCGCGAGTTGCTGAGCCTACTTGCTGTGAGTCACTCGCTAGTTGATTTGTCCTATAGTCGCAGGTGACTTAAGAAAAAATTGAAAAATATATTAAAAACACGAATTAGGATTAGTTGAGTCAGTTCCCCCAACTCCCAATTCAACCACCTTTCGAACCACTTCTCCCTGCCTTGCTATAAATACAAGGGGGAGGAATGAGAAAGGGACCATTAATGGAAGAGCTATTTTTATGCTGGAGAAATCTTAATTCAAGAGAGGAGCAAGAGCCTAGGTCTTGGTTGCGAAGGTGCCTCAGACAAAAGTCAGGTATAATTGGACTTGCTTCATTTATTGATTAATAGAAGTGGACATTCTTCCTTTGCCAACATAATCTTTGTTATATGTTGTATATTTGATTATAATTGATGCTTTATGTCATTATAGATCTCAATTTGTTTTATATAATCAAATAGGCTTGAGGAAGGTTTAGGGTTTGTTTTGTAGGTTAGCACATTGAGGAGCGAAAGAGGAGAAAGCTAGGATCAGACTTCGGTAATAAGGTACATATCTTTCTCACCTTTATCTCATTTTCTTAAGAATACGTGTTTGCAAAACTGTATATGTCCGCTCTACACCCCTGTATGTTGGTAGTATCCATCCCCCTACTATTAGGTAAAATCCCTAACAACAGTATGAATAGATTCCTAGGTGATGCCTATAGCATCAAGGATCTGTGTGTCATGGAGAAACCCAAATTTTTCAGCAGATAATGCACAAGAGAGAAAGGGCTTAGTTCTGAGAGATAAAATATTAGTGATTAGCTTGTACACAACATTGCACGAGGCGATCGGCCTGAAATCTGAATTTTTTTTTGGCTTGTCACTCTTGGGTACTAAAGTAAGAAATGTTGAGTTCAAGGCTCCCGAGACAAACCCTTCTTTCTTGGAGTACTCTACCATGTCCAACAGGTCTTTACCCATGTCATCAAAGAAATGTAGGAAGAGATCGATTGTCCAGCCATTCGGGCTAGGAATTTTCTCTTTTGCAAATTGTTGGAGAGAAGAATTGATCTCTTCAAGTGTAACCTCTTTTCCAATTTCAATTCCATCATCAACTTCAAAAAACTTTGGGAACAATTTTATATCATGTAGTTGAGCTTCCAAGGAGAAATGTTCTTTTTCCTTAAATATATCATTGAAGTAGCTGAATGCACGTTTTTGTAAATCCTATTGACCTTTAATAACAAAACCATTTTCGTCAAAGAGATCCCATATTGCATTAGAATTCCTTCTTGGCGAGGCAAAGGAATGGAAAAATTTAGAATTGTTGTCACCCAATTTTATCCAGAGCGCTCTTCTTTTGAGATGCCAAGCCATCTCTTCCTACTTTAGCAACATATCTTTATTTTCTTTGAGTATCTGAATTTGTGCTTTGTCTTCTATAGAGATTGAAAAGTCAAAATTCTTAGCATAAATCTGACTAATACTTCTTTGCACGAGGATAAATTCTTCCATGTCTTTTAGATTTTTTTCTTTAACCCAGGATTTAACTTCCGCGTTGAGTATAGATCATTTATGAACAAGCATGTCCATCGGATTAAGGTGATCAGAAACCAAAATGTTGTTCCATGTAGTATTAACAAAAGTACAAAACTCATCATTTTGAAGACAAGAGCTGTTAAACTTGAAAGGATACCTTAGATTTGGCATGGAACCAAGAAACTGAAGAAGGACAGGACAATGATGATAGATTTTGGATTTGTCAACCCAGGACCTGTATCTCTGATGGTTTTGAAGAAGAGATGACTTGATAATGAACCTATCCATCCTTTTCTCAATTCCCTCCGCTCCACATCTTACATTAGTCCAAGTAGGCTCAATAACAAAAGGAGCAAGATCAATTAACTCAAATTTCTCAAGCAGATTGTCGAAAAAACCAGACAAAGGATCTAACCTGGCCGATGGGCCCCAGATTTCATCAGTAGAGGTTATAAAATTCAAGTCTCTAGCAATTAATAGGTTCTCTAGATTAAGAATACTAGACATGGAGAGGGAGTTCCAGAAGGGATCCCTATTCTTGTAGGGCCCATAGATGTTTAGGATGGAGACTCTTAGATCCAGGTTAAGAATGTGTCCAATTAAAAGAAGCCCCCAATCTGTTTGTAGGAAGTAAAATGAAATATATTTGGGTTTCAACAAGTTAAAATCCCACCAGATAAACCCAGAGCATCCAAAGTGGAAATTTCCCAACCAGGAAGGATATTTGCAACAATTTCAATAGCCACCAAAGAAGGACACATGGTTTCCTAGAGAAGAACTAAGTCAGGATTATTCTTTTTAAGGAGCTTAGATAGGGCCCTAATCCTAATAGCCCTACCTAGACCTCTGACATTTAATGAGAGAAAAGACATTGTTAGGAACCTGTGTCAACCATTCTCTTTACTTTGTTAGTGTATTGTTGTTGGATGCATATGCTTTGTAAGTCATCCCGTAGTATTATATGTTCCATGGTATTGATCCTTAGTTTTTATTAGCCCATAGTATTATTTGTTCCATGGTATTGATCCATAGTATTGGATGCATATGCTTTGTAAGTCATCCCATAGTATTATATGTTCCATGGTATTGACCCATAGTATTGGTGCATATACTTAGTATATAAGTACGTGTTGAGACCAATGAAGGCACCGTGAAGTTATTTGTATCGAGCTTGCTCAAAGGAGGTTTCCCCCTCGAAGTGGCCCACGATCAATAAACATATTCTTTGTTCTAATATATCGTGTATTTTATCAATTAATTGTTGCAGTTTCCTCACATTTGGTATCATACCACTTTCTTGGCCTTGTTGGGTGGAATTTATGCCAAAATGTTTTTTCACAACTGTAATTGTTCCTATCAATTGTAGGTTTGGATCCGGGAATAATCCCTATCCGCTTAACTGTGGGAAGTACTTGGGTATAATACCTAAAACTCATTGTGATGAGTACCATAGGAACCCCGAAGTAGCTAGCCCATTGAGAGGACCTGCCAACGAAAAGGGAAACGACCCCTACCTGATTGACTAGTTCCCATCCGTGAGGTAAACCAAGAGCTATCGTTTGTGGCAAAGCGGTTATCAGTTTTACCTGAGCCGTGGAGTGAGGGGTACTTCCCCAATACACAAGTCATTAAATAGCATTGGTGGCCGAGTGAATCCCTTGAACCTTTAGGAATCCGCACATAGAAATGGTCCATATCTATTTCCAGCTGATAAATCATAGATTACATCTGTCCAGAACTGTTTCCGATCACTTCCGTGCCGTTGCAGATCCATTTTGAACTGTTTTTTCGCCATATCTTCTTTTTTTTAACTTTGTTTCACTTGAAACTTCACTAAGAACCCTGCAACCCATTCTGCATATTTCATTCCTGAGGATCCTATCCCAAATTCCACTTCCCGAAGCCATAAATCTCACATTTGTCTATTTTTAGGGTTTTCCATAAATTCTTTGATTTTCACCCAATCGCCTTCAAATTTTTCCATAGTGTTCATTTCCTATTTCTGCTTCTTTGTCCCTCTTTGAAAAAAAATTCTATCTTTCAACCCACTTTTGAAATCCCTATTTTATGCTTCCCTGTCCATTAAAACGTGTCCAAAACCTAGTCAAACCCCAATTACCCATCGGAGTTTTTCCCAAATCCAAATTTCCCTTTACTAAAGAAGCTTCTGTTTTTGTTTTTCTAACCATTCATAAAAAAAAAACTCCTGGTTATGGTTGTCATCTGTACAGGAGCACAAATCATGAAGGAAGAACTTGCAACCCTCAAAACTAAACTCCAATATCTAGATGAAAAATTTCTCAGCCTCCATCTTCAGCATTCAGCCATGAACAATAAAGGGAAGCCAAAATATTCTGTAGACATTGGGTTCTCTTCTTCCAACAATTTTTGTGGGATGAAGCTTGATTTTCCTCGCTTCAATGGTAATGATCCGACTGGATGGATATAGTAGGAAGAACAATATTTCAGTCTACATAATACTTTTGATGCCCACAAAGTTCCACTTTCATCCTTTCATTTGGAACAGGAATCCCTTCAATGGTACCGTTGGTACATCATAGCTCATGACGAGCCAAAATGGACATATTTTTTCCTACTCCTTTTGCAACGATTTGGTCCTAGTGCTTTTGATGAATCCACAGGAGCACTCACTAAACTTCACCAAATTGGAACTGTGAGAGAGTATCAGACAGAATTTGAGAAACTGGCCAATCACATAGAAGGATTATCAGATGAATTCTACAGGAGTTGTTTTATTAGTGGTATCAAGGATGAAATCTGCTCAGAGGTTAAAATGTTATGTCCCAACACAATGATGGAAGTCTTAGGGTTGGCTAAGTTGGCGAAGGACAAGATCACAGCCCAACAACACTCCAAATACACATTTGTTCCATTCAGAAATATGGTTTCCCAATGACCTCTCATCACGCTAGCTCCTTGACCAAATCATATCAAGCATTTATCTAGAGCAGAGATGCGGGCACGTAGAGAAAAAGGGCTTTGTTATAATTGTGATGAGAAATTCACTCGGGGACATAGATGTGTTGAGCAACAGCTTTATCTCTTGGATGTGGATTCTCCGCCTGCCTTTGAACTTGGTGAAGAAGCTCCAGATACAATAAATGATAAGGTCGACATTCAGCAGCCGCCTATTGACCCTCCGTCTCAGGACGACCACCCAGAGATATCCCTCCATGATTTATATAGAGTCACCACCCCACAAACAATGCGGGTCAGGGGTTACTTCAAGAAGCTTCCTCTTACAATACTCATTGATTCTGGTAAGCAATCATAAATTCATTGACCCTTGGATTTCCAAACAGGCTGATTATTTTGACCATCCTTGGTCCAACTTTGAAGTCGTGATTGCCAATGGGGGCACCTTACCTTGCAAGGGGAAGTGATGGGGGCACCTTACCTTGCTCTAACATGTTTGCCTTGTCCTTAGGCAGATGTGATCTGATTCTGGGCGCTCAATGGTTACGCACAATTGGCCCCATCTTATGGGATTTTGATGAACTTTGGATGTAGTTTTCATTCAATGGGAAAAAACACACATTTACGGGCTTACAACCAGGGTCTCTCCGCATCATCAGTTCACATCACTTGGAAAATATCCTTAAGAAGAATTCACATGGTGTCATCGCTCAGCTCCATTACATTTAGATGCACCCATCAATAGTCTCCACTACTCCCTTAGATATACAACACATTAAGGATAGATATGCAGGTGTCTTTACTGAACTAGTGGGATTGCCGCCTTCAAGAGACCTTTCCGGCAAGAATTTATCTGTCTCTACATCTAAGAAGGAAATGATGGCTATTTTGCATGCAGTACAAAAGTGGAAACCATACCTATTAGGGAATTATTTCTGCATCAATACTGATTGCCAGAGTCTGAAATATTTCCCAGAACAACGAGTCTCCTCCCCAGCACAACTTAAATGGGTTAGCAAACTCATGGGTTATTCCTATGAGATCACTTACAAGAAGGGTAAGGATAATCTGGTGGGGGATGCTCTTTCTCGCACATTTGATGACCAAGTTTCTCTTTCATCTATTTCTATGCCTATTCCAAATTGGTTGCAATCTGTTCAATAGGGCTATGTCTTCTATGAACTCCATGCTTCTCCATTAGCAGGGCACTCTGGGTTCCTCAAAACATATGAGCAAGCACAATGTAACTTCTTTTGGCAGGCAATGAAAAGGACAATTCAACCGATGGTGGATGGATGTGATACTTTCCAGGTCAACAAGGGTGAAATGACACACCTTCCGGGATTGCTCAAACCCTTTCCCATCCCTACATGGATTTGGACAAATATTTCTATGGATTTCATTGAAGTGCTCTGGTGGTAAAATCCTGCATCTAAAATGACTCCATATGAAGCAATCTATGGTTAGGCATCGCCAGTTCTTCTTCCATACACCCTCAGCAGTTCCCCAGTTCAGGGTATTGACTCGGTTCTTCGAAACCGTGATCAGATTCTTCGCATTTTGCAGGACAATCTTCTCATGGAAAGAATTCGAAGGCAACAACAAACCGATTAGCACTGTTCTACGTGCAATTTTCAAGCAGGTGATATGGCTTTTCTTTGGCAATCCTCCCTGAACTCAAAGGGAATCATAAGCTCGCTCCAAATTTCTATGGGCCCTATAAGGTTCTTCAGAATATTGGGCCCGTTGCTTATAAATTGGAACTTCCTCCTTCTTCCTACATTCATCCAGTATTTCATGTCTCTTGTCTGACGAAAGTTCTTGGCACAAACATCAAAGGAAAAACTATTTTACCAGAACTGGATAATGAAGGATCCACCCTTTTGGAGCCGGAGGCCATCCTCAATAGGTGCACTCGCCAGCTTCACTCTCGATCTATCACAGGGGTATTAATTCAGTGGTACATAATGCAATTAGAGGATGCTACATGGGAACCACTCTTTAGATTCATCATCAATTTCGACATCTAAAGCTTTGAGGACAAAGCTTTTTCTAAGGGGGAGGGGATGTTAGGAACCTGTCTCAACCCTTCTCTTTACTTTGTTAGTATCTTGTTGTTGGACGCATATGCTTTGTAATTCATCTCATAGTATTATATGTTCCATGGTATTGATCCTTGGTTTGTATTAGCCCATAGTATTATCTATTCCATGGTATTGATCCATAGTATTGGATGCATATGCTTTGTAAGTCTTCTTGTAGTATTATATGTTCCATGGTATTGATCCATAGTATTGGCACATACACTTAGTATATAAGTACGTGTTGAGGCCAATGAAGGCACCGATAAGTTATTTGTATTGAGGTTGCTCAAAGTATTTTCCCCCCTCGAAGTGGCTCGCGATCAATAAAAATATTCTTTGTTATAATATATCGTGCATTTTATCAATTAATTGTTGTAGGTTCCTCACAGACATTAAGGAAACTGCTCACAGGGCTTTTGCGCTCTAAGTGCCCTAGAAGTAGTGTTTGAAAAGTTTGTAACCTGATCAGATGTGGAATTTTGTAGTCTGATAGACAAAGGGATAAAATACAACTTCTTGTGAGATGACTGGATAGTGCTGGAAGAGGCCTTTTTATTTTTTCTAATTGTAACATTTTGGAATCTCATGGACTGTAGCCCCAGGGTGTTAGGGTTAGTTGAAGGCTTTTTTGAGAAAATAGGGAGAGAGGTAATAAAGGCATTTATTTCAGAATTAGTCTATCCACATTTTGAAAGCAGAGATTTATTAGGAGGAGTAGGTGGAGGAATAGCTTCCCCAGGGGAGGCGAAATTCGGTAAAGTGACCTCACAAGAAGGATGTGGAGGAGTAATAACAAAGGAGGTAATATGGTCAAGTATGATAAGGATAGGGATAGAAGGAGAGCCCTGTTCTATGGAATTCGAGGGCAAGTCATCCAGATTAGTCTCTTTAAATAAAGGAAGGGAATCCAAATTTTTAATCTGCTTGGAAGCAGTCGGAACAAAATTTAAACTATGGACCCAACCGAGAGCACCAGGCAGTTTATCAAAAGTAGACAAACGTCAGGAGATATTTTCCTCTACAGATTGATAAAATGCAAGTTCTCCTTACGATAAATCTTCATAATGTGTAGAGGATTCAGAGTTTGACTTACCGTTAACCATAAGAGGCTCTAGAGGAGGCGACAAAAAAACTTTTGCAGCAGAGCTTGCTTCAGATTCGGCCTGTAGAGTGGAGAGATCTTCAGAAGAAGAAGTTGCACGAGCATGTCGAAGGAAGGGGCAGTGAGCCTGAATACGTCCCACTTGTCGGCATGAAAAAAACCTAAATGGTATTTTAAAATAGTCCAAATTTAGAGTGATGATCCTTTTCCCCCAAACCAACTCGATTTCTACCGGAAGACCCTTACCCATATCAAATTCCACTAAAATTTTTGCCACTTTGTTTTCAATGCCATGAAGGGAAGTATTGTCCACTCTGATAAATTTACCCACTGTATTGGCTAACCCAATGAAGATGTTTTCTATCCAGAGCTCCAAAGGTAAGCCGGGGACCAGCATCCAAAGATGTCGCTTAGTAATCTTTTCTCGAGCTGAGTTAAATGCCGCATGCCAATGCTTGAGATTGAGCGAACTCCCATTGTAGAGCCAAACTTCCCAAAGGATAAATTTTAAGCTAACATTTTGGGGGAAAATGAAGATAATCCAGCCGTTTATAAGAAGATTGATTCACGGAGCAAAATCCATTAATGGGAGCCAGTGACAGTTAACGCGTTTCGTGATCTCCAACTTATTTAGACGGGCTTGCTCCACTCTGCCAACTAGGGCTCTAGATGCAAGCATTTCAATTCGGTCAAGGTTAACATCAGCACCGAGAACATACCTCTGTAAACCCTCACGAGCCTTAACAGTTTTAAGCTTTCTTCGATGACGAGCTCTCTCACCAGTTGAACCACAGGGACTCTACAAGTTTCTAGCGATACCAGACAAGGAGGAAACGTGTGTAGGAGAATACTTCCGAGAAGAAACCTCATCAATACAATGTTGGAGGGAGTGTGGAGGGTTGAAATACGACAGAGGGTGAGTGATAACCATCACATGGGCCTCCCTCCACGCGTACAAACAAACAACGGGAGCCCAATGATCAAGGAAAGGGTAGTAAAAGTAGTCGAAAAATTGAAAAGGACAGAAAGGGAGCCATCATTACTCAGAGAGGTAAGATAGGTAGATCAAACCACAAAGGTCAAAAAGGTGTAAACCCTTAAAAAAAAGAAAAGTGAGGGTTATAATAACCAAACCAGCCTAGGAAGAAAAACCTAGAACCAATGACACTAGAATCGAAACAAAGCCATGTAAACCCCAAATGAGTCAAGGAAGCGAAAATAAGTTTGTAAGGATATCTGAAGAACCAGAAGCAAAAAGTTAAGAAGTGAGACTGATAGGAGAAAAACATTCCCATTTTTTTTCTTGGTTAGTACTGGGATGATCCAGTGGACCAGCTTGCCTCCAAGTCCTGCCATCGTCGATCCATTAAACCATTGTCTAGTTTTCCAGGGAGACCTCAAACCCTAGCTTTCCCGGCTCTGCCATATTATCCCAGTGTTGGTCATCTATCATGATTGATTTAAGTGTGTGTGTGTGTGTATAATTTAAATTTTTGATTTATTTAATATATCTAATTTTTGATTTGAAAGTTAATTAAATTTTCATTGTAAGTTTTATTCTATGAATAATTTAGAAAAACTAAATTTTGAATTATTTTTATTACAATATATCAAAATGAAAATCATCATAAAACATCATAACATAAACTCCAATTTTTTTAAATGAATGATATATTATGAACTCAAAACAACTTTAAAGTTATTATATATATATATTTTTAAATATTAGTATTAACACATCCACTTAACTTGTGGCGGTAAAGATCAATAGGCCACAAGTTAAGTGTTACCAACAAATTAAATCTATTACTTGTTCTACTTGTTCTCCATGTGTAGTTGTAATCACCTCGTTGTGTATGTCTTAGTTAGTTGTTATCACCACCTTACTTGTTTGCCATTATCCATACATAAACTAGAAAGTATTTTTTTTTGAAAAAGATAGTTCGAATGTTTTATTATATATAAAATTTTGAAAATGAATATGAAATAATTTGGAATTAATCATTTTAATCTATTTGTAATATTTTATATAGATGGTTTTTAAAAAAGAGATACTAAATATTAATGTTAAAAAATTACTTTGGAAAAGAATTAACCATCTTTTTATTATTTTTAAAGAGATATTGTATTTTTATAGAAGATATTTTATTATTATTCTTAATTAATGATGCTTTATTTCATGTAAACTTTTTTAATACTAATTATTGATTTTATGAGTGTTATTCAAAATTCAAAATAAACAATTATATATACATATATATATATATATATATATGTGTGTGTGTGTGTGTGTGTATATATGTGTGTGTTAGTTAATGCTGTTTCATGGATTAAGGAACAGTTAATGGCAGGCAATCTATTTAATTAGGAAAAGTCAAGTGAGAACAGTTAGCTGAAACATACCTAACTGAAAATAAAATTGAGTAAGTTGATATTTCTTCAAATTCAATAACTTCCTCTGTTTTGTTTAAGAAGGAGCCGATCCACTATTATTATGTAGAATACAAATAGGTGGGTGAACAATTGGAGGCCCTTCTTACTCTCTGCTCGATTTCAATGATGAGCGTCGTGACTTCCCTCCGTATCTGGTCCAGCTTAACGGCGATGGCAGGTGGGATGCCCACCTCGGTCTGGCTGGCCGTGGTGGAAGAAGAGCCGCCTGTGGCCTCGCCGACGAGGCACACCAAGCCGATCCTCGTCAACTCCACCAACTGTTGTGCACTGTCGCAAGCGACTTGCAGCAGCTCGTATTGCTGCTTGAGGTTTTCGAGTACTGCGTCTGTGGTGGGCGTCTTGGGACCACCTGAGGATTTGTAGGCTTCCAAAATGCACATCGCCGCTGCGATGAAGACCTGGTCGGCCTGGGACTCCACTATGCTATCCAATTCCATAATAATGTATTTCTGTGTAGCTCACCCTTTTTAAACACAGTAACACACACCTTTATAGCACACATAGTTGCTATAAATTGTTACGTTCATAGTTACCAAATTTGTCCTGAACAAAGAACTTGGAGAATCCGATAGGGCTGTAAATTATTGGGTGAATCTTATCCCGTTATAGGGAAAAATAGAAGTCATTGTCAAATTGAATTTGTTAGTTAACTAAATTTGTCTTAGCTAAAAAACTCGAGAACTCGAGAATTCGATAGAGATGTAAATAATTCGGTGAATTCCATTCTGGTTATAGTGGAAAATGTTGGAATGGGACACCAAAAATTTCACATAGCTACAACTATTAATCAGACAAATACAGAGTTACGGTTCACACATCAAAATGAGCATAATGCTCTTCTTCTATAATGCTATAATGCTCTTCTTCTATTAAGACATGAAAAACTCTCTTGCAAAGACTTTATACATATTTAAACATGTCTTACACTAGTTTGGGAAGGAAGTTTTCTGCATTAACTAAACTACCTAACTTTATGATTTGCACATGTCACGTCCCCATTTTGGCCCCCTTTGTATTAAATCGTAAATGATGTAAATATTGATATTTAATCATGGTGAGGAGCTCAAGGCCAAGGCCCCACCATTGATTTAGCGTTTATGTATCGACAATTAAACTAGATGCTTATGACTCTTGTGCTAGATGGGCACAATGTATATGAGACATCATATAAATACAAATTTTAATGGAAAATACCCACAACTAGCTATGCAATGCAACAAAGAGATGGGGCATGATTATACAAGGAATAGGGGGGGAAATTATTCAAACCCTTGAGCCAATGGTATTAATCCATGTGTCAATGGGGAAACCCATAAACCACCAACTACCCATTTTGTCTCATGCACCCAATCATTTAATTCTTCCATGTAATGTCCCCAGTTTGACCCCATGGCATTAACATTATAAATGATGTGATATTGTTATGAAATCATGGTGAGGAGCTCAAGGCCAAGGCCCCCGCCATCGATTTAGTGATGCATATGGGTTGCGTGTTGGCAATGCACATTGGAAATTCAAATATCATGTAATATGCATTTTAATAAAAATACCCACAACTAGCTATGCAATGCAACAAGGAGATGGGGGCATGATTTCACAAGGAATTGGGAGGGAAAACATTCAAACCCTTGAACCAATAGAGTCAAGCCAAGTGTCAATGAGGGAGCCCATCAAACCCTCAACTACCCATGTTGACTTTTGTACCAAACCATTGATTTCTCCCAAGAGTTGGTTGGGGTAGTTAATGCCTTGGGAAGGGAGAGGTATGGCTGTCCAACTTCGGGTATGGGCAAGCCACCCTTCATGGAAAATCGTGTTGGTCTCCTTGGGAAAGAAGAGAGCCACAAAATTGCTCTCCAAGCCATTATCCATGTCCATTTTTCTTCCTCCCTCACGAGGGGAGAACTACCTGGGCGTTTTCCAGGCATGGGAAAAACGTTTTCTTCATTTCCCCAGCAGAGAAGGGCGTTTTTCTGTGTTATATACCAGTGGGGAAGAGGAGAAAACGAATGGGCGGTTCAATAGAGGCCATTTTGAGATGTTGAAGGCTGAGATATTGGGGAAGAAATCGTTTTTCCTCCCGGGGGTTGTTTGCCACATCCCACAATCCGTTTTTGTTGGGAACGTTTCTGGGAAAAACCCATGGCCATCTTATTTGTAATTCCCATAGTCTAAAATGTGTATCCCTGCCCCTGTTTGTGCTTACTGTGTGAATGAAGAGTGTGTTGGGTATGGGTATCCATGGCTTGAGCTTGAGTGTAAGCCTCCAGGGTTCAATTGTAGCCTGATAAACCCAGTTGGACTGGCTTGGCCAAAATGAATCGGTTAATGGACTGTGTGTGAGCGTGAATGTTCCCTTTCCCTTGTGAGAATCATGCCTAGCTCGGGGGTGGCCTTCAGACGGACTCAGTATAAGCTGTTGAAGAGCCTATGGATGGGTGGAACGTTGCAGCGACATAGCTAGTTGCTTGGGACAGTTGAAATGAAGATAAGTGTTTTTGTCTATGTATTTACTTTTGAAATGCTTTATTAATGACTGAAATTGATATGTTGAATGCATATGAAGTGTGTGTGGATGTTGTTTCTGCACACCCACTTATTGTTATATGTATCTAATAATGGGCTGAGATCATGTGAAAGCCTTGACATTTGGTATCATGTTTCCCACCTTGCATTGGGTCAGCAGGTGGGTACATGACATTCCAAAGATTGGTTGGGGCAGTTATTGTCTTGGGATTGGAGAAGTATGGCAGCCAGATTTTCGTGCATGGGCAAGCCATCAACCTGAAAATCATATTTTTGGCTTGCTAGGCAAGAAAACCCCCACAAAATGCTGCCTAAGGCAATTCCTCATCCATTACATCCTTCCTCTCACGCAGACTGAGCTCACTAGAAGTTATCCTCACGTTTTTCACCATAACCCTGCGTTTTTCCATGCCCAGGAACTCATTTTTGGTTTTTTGCAGTAGTTGGGGAAGGAGGGATGCGATTTTGGACTGAGGGAGAGGTCGTTTTTGCCCTTCGGGCGTTTTTCTGGAATGGGTTGCTCTCATAGTCGAATTTTCCTAGTTGCCAATTTGTTTTGAGTCTACCCACGTTTTTTTGAAGCTCAGGAAATCCCATCTCATGTATTCCACTGTTGAAACATTTTTCTCATGCTCAGCAAGTGTAGTTTTGCTGTTATGAGCATCCTTGTTTGATTTGAACTTGTAAGCAAGAAACTGGAGTGGTAGTGGACATAATTAGCTTGATAAACCTAGTGTGGGGAGTAACCTCTCAAGAAGATCAAGAGGGCTGGCTACTTTTCTATGCACACCCTGAGAGCACTAGAAAGGAAGGTATGGCTTGAGGGATTGTGTGGCAGTGAAGAGAATACTTCCTGGTGTTGGGTGTGTAGGCATTGTGAGTGCCAAGCTGAATAGATCTGGGAGGGGTACCTATAGCTCTGTGGTTGAGCTCACTAGCTTAGCAATTCTTCCTTCCCATTTCCTAGTAGCCTGATAATCCCAATTGCAGATTGGCTTGGCTCATCTTGGTGTATGCTTGGCTATGTGTGAGTCTGCTGTTCCCTGGTTCCTTGTAGTAATCATGCCCAGCTCGGGGGTGGCAGTTGCATCAAGAGGTTGATAAGCACAACTGGCCTATGGTTGGGTGGAACGTTGCAGTTGCATAGCCATTTGCTTGGGATTGCGTTATTGAGATAAGTATTCTCCTGTATTAACTTGCAATTACTTATTTGATGAACATCTTAAATGTATGATGGATGTGCAATTCTTAATATTCTGCTGTGATTTTCTTAAAATCATACATTTCCATATGTCTCTGTTATATTATGTGAATGCTTATGGTTAAAAGTTTCATGGGGCTAGACGCCCAGTTTAGCATCACGTCTGTTATGCACTTTCATATGTATATCTTTATTCTAATTTGAATGCTTGTTTACTATGTATGGGGCTGGATGCCCAGTTTAACATCACGATCCTCTCCATCTAGCTAGTATGATGGGAGGGGACGTGACAGCACATCTTACTGTCAAAGTTGTGCATTAGGCATACTTCTCTCAATAATACATTGACAAGTTTACTTCTTTCAGACAATAACTTGATTTGATGACTATACGGAGGGAGGAATTACATATCCTTGTCAACAATCCCGGCGGTGGGTAGGGTTGCTCATTGGCCCATTGTGACAAGGCTCGAAGGGTAGGCGACCCCTGAGATAGAGGCTCTCCCATGGGATAAAGGGTCTTGGGACGTCTCGGCCCTTGTTGAGTCACAAGTTTCTGGTATATCTAGCTTGCGGGTTGTTGGATATACCCTTGGGAGGTCGCTGTTCCCATGGTTTAAAAAAAAAACAACCCCCCTTAATTCCAATGAGTCCCCCTTGATGCTTGCTAGTCTCACTGTCAACCAAGCTTACAGTATACATAAAAGAACAATTCAAAACTTGTTAAATATTGCTGCAAACTAACACAAGTTATCCTGTGCACCTTTCATGACTTGATTTATTTTTCCTTTTACTCCAAACTTTATATTGACTTATTTTTATGAAGTTCTTTATCTTCATCTTCACCTTTTTTTTCCTCCTCTATATTTTCTCAAGTTATTTAGACTTAATGTCCATGCCATCTTCATATGCTTTAGCATCAGATTTATCAATCTTAACTTCAATACCTGCATAATTAAATAAAGCATAAACAATAACATAATTTTATTTCATTTCAACATCGGTTTGAACACTAGCATTCTGCCAAAACATCATCATGAGATGATAATAATGCCTCATTTCTTCAAGGATCCATTTCTCAAAATGTTTATCTAGTTGTTCTTCATTGAGTTCTTCCTACTTATAAATAAGCATAAATGTTTAACTTCAGCTACAATATCTTCTTCCACACTATACATAGGCTTTTCAAGCCAATTTTCAAAAAAGCTTATTTCATCATCAAATATTTTTGGCACTGTGGCTGAGTGTGGTTCCTTTTTTTCTTCAACTATTGTTGGCTGACTGTTTCTTTCACCACCTGCAAACTTAGAGACATCTGTTATATTTTTAAATAAATCTTTTTCATTTTGCTCTACTAGCTCTTCTTTAGCTTCTATACACAATTTACTTGATTTGTTTTAGCCTTTGCTTCAACATCAAGGCCATCATCAACAACAACTTTATTATTCATATTTATTTTTATCTTTGTTGCAACTTTAGTGTTGCGTTCAACTAAACTTCTGACACCTGTAGCTACAATGTAGTCCAGTTCAACATAGTTTTGCTTTTCAAGCCATTCTTCAATGAGCTTCAATTGAACATCAAAATAAAAAATGCTATCATTTTCTTCAACTTGTGCATCATCTTGGATGCATTCATTTTGAAGTAAAACTTTGTCAAATTCTGCAATAAAACTACATCCTTCATCATCTTCATTTTCCTTCTCAGTTGGTGGTTGATTTGTCTTTGTACCTGCACATTCAAAAACAACCGAATTGTTATGAAAATCATTTTCCCTAATGGACTTGGCCTTCACAAGATCTTCTTATTTGTCTTCAGTTTCATCTACTTCACCTTTTACTTCAATGACCTTTACTACCCCTGTTAGGTCTTCTTCAACTACAACTTCCACTTGGTTTATGGTACCAAGCAGGGTTCCTCCATTCAACAAATAATCAATATCATTCTTCTCTTTCAACATCGGTAACCATTCTTCTGTTGAATAGTCTTCTTCATCTTACAATATTTTAGTTGTTTCAAAATTTTTTTCTTTATAATCTTCAAGGGAAAATGCTTTTGGTTCTTTAACTTCATCATCCACAACTATTTGGGGTTCACAAAAATTCTCAACATCTTCTATGGCTGGAAATTCTATTACTACAATGATAGTTGCAACCTTATCATTATCCACATGCATATATGCATTGTGGGATTCACAATTTTTATCATCATCTTCTTTTATAGCTATCCATGTGCCATCATGACTGCCCCCCCTTACACCAAAAGTAGTGTTCAATATATCCCAAGCCTCTTTGGTTGTTTTGGATGTTGCAATTTTAGGCAAAACGCTCTCATCCATAGTTTGTTGAATGAGACAAAATGTTGCTGCATCATTCCTTTTGTTTGATAATAAGTTAACTTTCTAAGTTTTTGACATGGCCTCATAGAATCCTTATTGGAATATTATCACCATCTTATCTTGGTCCTGCATGCTTTTCATGCATTTTGCATTTTGCATGCATTCCATGCATCCATGCATTAGCAGTTGAGACTCCTAGCAACTAATCCTTACTTTGCCCCCCCCGGAGCTTGATTTTTTCCATCATTAGCCCTCCTGTCCTCTCATATCGCCTTGTTTACGTCACTGAAGTTCCAATGTGCCCTCATGCATAGATTTAGGAGACTACATAGTCAGTTCCATGATTTGGGGTGCCTTGTCCCCCTAATTGCTCAATTAACTGATTGTAGCTCCTAGTTTGAATGCTAGTGAGTATAGGAGCAAACTCCTTGACCATTGACAATTAGTTATGCATATCCTTGGAGTCTCCTCCCCTATTTTGATTCCCACATGATTCGGTTATGATCAGTTCTACCTCAGTTAACTGATTATTCATCATCGATGGCCACTGAACCTTATCAGGAGATGGTTCCAATGCAAACTAATCCTACACTTGAGGTGAATTTGAATCCTCCTGGGAGTATCGAATTCATTCCATTGTAACACTTTTTGATTGCCATACTACAGTTGATTAATGTATCAACAACGGTTTTTCATGTGTGTTTCAGTTTTATGAGTGAATTGATCCATGTTTTTGTCTAATTCTTTTAAGTAATTACATTGTGAAATTGTGAGGTTTGTTCAAGCTCAATGATCTACCCTTGTGGAATTTCACATGGCATCAGAGCTTGTGAAAGCTATTGAGTGCAACCATTGTAGTAGTTGCAGTAGTAGATTGAGCAGCTTATTTCAGTAGAGCACCATAAGCCGCTGGATTTCCATAGAAAATCTTGGTGCCATTGCATTGAATTCATTGGAGAAATCCTTTGATGTCTATCTAGGTGTGAAGGATCCATATAAAATTTCCTACTATCCTAAAGTAGTGTTTAGTCATTTCAGAAACAATCCTCCATCTATTTTTCCATTGTTTTTGCAGGTTATTCCATCATTAAAGCGCATTTAGTTAGCTACTATGCATATAACTTTTAATCCCAATATCAATCCTTTCCATTTCTTTGAATGGAAGGAACAAATGGAGATATTCATGCACAACAGAGGTCTCTACAGAGTGTTACAGGGAATTGAGTTCGGACCAAATGGTGTTATAGAGAAGGCCAAGTATCTAAACAAGCTTGATGAAACATATGGATTGCTATGCCTCAACATTTCCAAAGATCTAATCTTTCATCTCTCCGGTCTAAAAACTACCAAGGAGTTTTGGACAAAGCTCGAATCCTTATTTGGGAAACAAGATGATTTGAGAGGACATCAATTAGAAAATGAGTTGATCTCACTGAGCCCCAACAGTTTCAAATCCATTACAGATTTCTTCACAAGATTCAAGAACTTGGTCGTGCAGCTAAAACTATGTGGAATTGAGAAGGAAGACAAGCAGTTGATCCTTGCTATTATTTCAAAATTGGGATCAAACTAGGGTGTGTGCAAGAAGATGAGGGACCTTTTAGATGCAATTCTAGTTTTTGAAAACACGTTCTTGATACATAAAAAAAAACGTGTTTCTGATACCTAGCACTTGGTAAGGTAAAAACCAAGCCTGACATGTCACTAGACATGTAGGATAGGTAAACATAACGCATATGTGTTATATAACTACAAAATGCATATGCTTGATGTAGTTACAAAACGCATATGCGTTTTGTAAATCTAAAATCAATTTAAATACACATTCCTGACCACCCCCGACCACCCGCGGCGCATTTCACGCATCAGAAACGCGAATTTGAGCTTGGAAGCATTCCTTAGAGTGTTGGAGGAGTTGGAGGGGAGGAAAATTCACTGGTGGATTGTCATCTAATCAGGTAATTCATTCACCCATACCATTTATTTGTCAATTCTAAACCTAAATTACCATTTTTTTATAGTTTAAAACAACTTAATTTTTTAATATTTATCAAATTGGAAATAACCCAATCTCTAATTAAATTCACATATCCCTCAACCAAGATGAGTGAATAATTACAATGAATCCCTTTTCAAGAACTCAAAAATTCCTAATGCAACAAAAAATCAAAAAAAATAGAACTCCTCCCTTTCTACAATGTATCTATCCACATGAAACCCAAATTTCCAACCCTCAAAGGCCATTTCTACATGATACTATTTGAATAAGTTTCCTTGGAAATGGCCATAACAAGATGAAATGCATGCACAAGTGCGAATAGAAAAAATGCATAAAAAATTATTAACTTGGTTTCTCAAAATTTCATCACAATCATTTGTCCATGAACATAATCAAAATTTCATCACAATCATTTGTCCATGAACATAATCAAAATTTCATCACAAGTGTATGTAGTTATACATTGCCTCTTAGTTAAGCACTCTTAACTAAATGCCAAAACACATTAACAAAGTGCCTCTTGGGCCTGCCCTATCCACACCCTCGATCAATCTACTCAACGCTCAGGGACCGTCGATTCAACTCAAAGATATGTTGAGTCTCTAAGCTCATCTACAACCAATTGTATTCCAGTCCACAATTTCCCCATTTTCCCATGTCACTTTTGGTTGGTTTCCATGTTTATAGAACAATGGAAATGGTGAACACCCATGAACTACCTAGAGTGTGTCGTGAGAGTGTTCCCAACCATGATCGAGTCAATGATATTTAGAGGATTGGTGGTAGCCCTGCATCACCCCTTTTCTTGCCTCACACATCCTAATAATCCCTTGCCCCTGTAGTTTACATATCCAACAATCCTAATCTACACTCAAAAAGACCTGCGATCCTGACCTAGTAACTACTCCTAGAAACCTATCCTAAAACCCTTCTAACATTCTTACCTATCTCGGCCCTTCTTCCCTTGGATGTTGTCCTAACCCTACATCTATTCTAAACTTCCATCCTTCTTAAAGACTGTGTTTAAGACACTGGTCTGAGTTTTACCACCTGACATGCCCCCGAGCATGTTACCTTAACCATCTCTCTAAGCCTAACAAGTCAAATCCTATTCTTACTTATTCATTAACTGAATGTAGTCACAGTCCTAGGACTGTGACATTTAAATTTAGTTGTTCTATCTCAACTTAATCTTCATCCTCCTAATCAACCATCTTGTCATATCAATCACATATCATAATACTTGGATCATTAATAAATATACATGTGATAATTTTGAGATAACACTATCATATTCCACTTGTGATATCTTATTAAGTTGACATTGTTGTTATTGTCATTCTAGTCACAATCTCTAGTTGATTATTCAACATCTTAATCATTGATAGTCATCTCAAGTATATGTAATCATATTTGCAAGACAAACTCATACATATCCATTTCATTCCATGCCACTTTGTCCTCCCCTCCAACCACAAGGCGTAATATGTTGAAATCAATAAATTTAATGTTAGCTTATGAAGTTGATGGAAATATTGTTTTCTGCAAGGGACATAAAGGCCGAAACAAGTCAAAATAACACTCCTAAATTCTAATAAGTTTAAACCCAATTTCGCATGGAAAAATCACCAATAAGGGTTAAGAAGTTCCTTAACTTCTAGAAAGAAGTTGAATGAAACTTACTTTTTAATTGTTAAAAGTTTAATTTTAAGTTTTAAATGTATGTAAATGAATGCTATTAAATTGCTTACTTGAGTTTGATTAATACATTTTCAATTTTGAAGAGACGTCATTATATACCATGAATATGTTTCTAATGATTTTCATATTGATGTTTTTATTGCAGTTGCGGCTATGGACACAAATGCCGAGATACTGATTGAGCTTGCTCGCCTGAGGGGCATTAGTGCAGCTTTTAGTGGTGGTGACAGGATTCGCCGCTCACTTGCATCAACTTTGGATGCAATTGTTGACACCATTTCATAGTCTAGCAATGTACTATATGATATTACATCATATAGTGAAAGAAAAATACAAGAATATGTTGATGGGATAGACTACAATGCAATAAAAAAGTTGAAAATATCCAAAGAGCTCATATTTTCATTGTTTAGGGACCCTCGGTCGGGGGAAATCCCAAATGCAAATAGGCCTCATATCTCTATTGAGTGGTGCACATTTAAACCATTTGTTGATAACTGGATGGACAGATGGTACATGCTTTTTGATATGCCACCACATAACAACAGGGAAATTCCCCTGTATTTCTTTTGAAAGATGTATGCAGAGTTCGTGTTACATAAACATGTAAACTATTTTGATATCTTGCAGTGTCAGGGGATTGGTGGGGGGATGCCCCAAAACCGACCCAATGCAAGGCTTCGAGACCAAGATCTCCCTATCCCTGCACCTCACAGGCAATTTCCTGGGCCAGATGTCCCACCTGCACATCATGTTATTCCACAGACACGTGATATGTTTTTGAGTTTGGCACGGTCGGTTGTTCGCCGTGGCACTATGGTTCAGCATATGGGTGAGGAAGGGACATATGTCCTTGGTGTGGTACATACATCAGGTCATCACCATGCAGGACCATCGTCTAGTGTAGGACCATCGGCTAGTGCAGGACCATCCACTAGTGCAGGACCATCGGCACATCCCCATCCTAGTATTGAGCCTCACGAGTGCACATCGTGTGGTCGTCCCTGCTATGGTATTGCCTCAGATGTTGCCTTCAGTGGGTTTTTGAGTGAGGTATGTAGATGGTTAATTGTAATAAATTCTTCATTTATTTTCCTCTTTGTACACAATGTATGTGGGTATACAGAACCAAGATGGGATCAGATGGAGTCACAAGCAAGTACAATGCTTACTTGGTTGCTAAAAGTTTATCACAAGTTCAAGGGATTGACTATATAGAGACCTCCGCTCCTGTTGTAAAGATGCACTACATCCATCTTGTTTTGGCTCTTGCTACATCCAAGCACTGGGAGGTGCATCACATGGATGTGAAGAGTGCTTTCCTTCATGGATATCTATAGGAGGAGATGTACATGAAGCAACTTGAGGATACATTGATGATCCTTCATTAGTGTGCAGATTGAGGAAGTCCTTGTATGGGCTCAAGAAGGATCCCCGAGCATGGTATGCTAAGATGGAATCCTTTCTATTGTCATAATATTTTCACAGATGCAAGTCCGATTCGAATGTATACATGACACATGATGGTAACTCTATTATCCTTAGTGTCCTCTATATTGATGATTTACTGATTATAGGGATTCTCTCTTCATGTCTTCTATTAATCAAAACAACCTTGCACAATTCCTTCTCTATGTCATATTTGGGACTGCTAAATCCATTTCTTGGTCTTGAAGTCTCTCAGAGTGATTCAGGAATCAAGATTGCATAGTCCAAGTATGCATCATATCTACTTGACAGGTTTCACATGATAGAATGCAAACCAACAACATTTCCTTTTCTTTCAAGTATCATCCTTGAGGATGGTTCTTGATCTGCACCTTTGGTGGATAGTACTTGTTGGAATATTGGTCAATACTGAGAGGGGGGTTGAATCAGTATTGTTATATTTTTAACAATTTAAACCACTTTTTGATATTAATTAAAACAAAGAATCAACAAGATACACATAACACAAATTTTATCATGGAATCCCAATTGGGAAAACCACAAACTCTTTCTATACTACAAAATTATATTTACAATAGTTTTTGCAAGCTACAACTTGTTGGAGACTTCAATACCCAAGTTTCTTAGCTACAACTGAATGATGATACAACACCCTAGTTTCTGCATTCTACAATAGACAAGGATGATACTACACCCTATTTACCAGCTGCCACTGGAAGTAGTCTATGACCCCCTGGTTTATCAACTACTACTGAAAGGATGCTTCGATACCCTATTTACCAGCAACTACTGGAAGGAGGCTACGAACCCATGGTTTATCAATTACTACTGAAAGGATGCTTCAACACCCTATTTACCAGCTACCACTGGAAGGAGGACACAACCCCCTTGTAGGCATGTAGCCTTCCCTAGCACCACCCTACCTCCCTAATTTCATCATATAAATTCAATGGGATATACATCTGTTTATACTTTCACTGCCATATTTTTATGATCTTCAATCCAAGATCCAAAGACTACCTCTGTTCCTTTTATTCTTTCTCTGATATCTATACTACTTCAGATCTTTATCTAAGCACATAGCAGACACTCTCATCTTCTTCAGTCTACCCCTAACATCACCCAACCACCCTTTTTCTGTCTTCTTTCAGATTTCCAGAACTTCTGTTACTTTACTTTTGTTTCTTCATTTCAATGGTCTCTGTCTGATCTTTATTCTTATTCGATTTGGGATGTTGAGACATCTTTATTCTAAATCAAACCTCCATTTAAATACCTTAGTCACTCATAGAAATGTGTCTCTTCAGTTCGTGTCCTTCCCATTCATGTATTTCCAAATCTCTGTTAATTAACATTTAATTTATAAATCTCTTTATTACTAATTTTTAATTAATTAATTAATTAATTAAAACTTCTTTGATAATATCAGTCTTGCGGGATCCTTCCATCTCAATCCTGTGGGCTTCCTCTATCTCAGGTTGCGGGCTTCCTTTCACGGGCTCACCTTTACTTCCTTGTGGGATCACTCGATCCTCCCTTGCAGGCTCTTTGCGGGCTTCATCCTTTAGCCCTTCGAGATTCACCCTTAGGACTTCACTTTTAGCCTTTGCGGGCTTCACCTTTAGTGGTCATCACCCATTGCGGGCTTCCCCATTGCCGAATTCCCCATTGCGAGATTCTCATCCATGGGTAGATCTCCCATTGCATGCGACATTCCCATTGCGGGCACCTTCTTGCGGGCTCATCTTGTAGGCAAGTGGGCTCACCTTTTGCAGGCATCTTTTCCTCCTATGTGGGCATATCCTCATTCACCTGTAGGCATATCCTTATGACTTATGCGGGAATATTATTATGCCTTATGCGGGAATATTATTATGCCTTATGCGGGCGTACTTGACAACCCTCTTGCGAGCATAAATTAGGCTTTGTTCGGGCATTTTTCCTTCTTAAGGATAATATGATTTTTATTAACTTGGCAGATGTAATTTTCGCATGTGTAACTTCCAGAGTAAATTCTGAGACCATGACTATATAACTAGATCATCAACGAACAAGCCCATGCCAACTGATGAATTTATCATCACAAGTAAACTTCCTGGCCCACCTTTCCAAATGCCTCTTCAACCTTCTGATTTCAACACTTAGCCAAATTTCATTTGTTCTTAATATGCAAAACAAGATTTTTCTCACTTTGGTAGATTGATTTCTAGCACATGTGACCATCATAAGGAAAAATGAAAACATGACTCGATAACTACTTCAACAAGGAACTGATCCATGTCACCTTTTGATTTTGTAGATACACACACATCATTTGGCGGACATTTGAAACTCGCCTTTTAAACTACCAGTTCAACACTTGGACAAAATTGTCAAACCCCAAGTCATAAATTGTCAAACCCCAAGTCATAAATTGTCAAACCCCAAGTCATCATGAAGGGATTTTTGTTTTCATCAAATTGGAAGTATGAGACATCCAATAGATATAAGCCAACAATGTGATTCTATCTAGACCAATTTCATCCCTTGAAACCTCTTTCTATCTCCTCAACGGTCATTTTTTTGGAGCAATGCAAATCAGGCTAAGAGGCACTTTTGGAAGTTCAATATCTTCTCCTACAAGGACTTTTGGAAAAACCAATGATATGGTTGGATGAAACACTCAACATTGTAGAGATCCATACCCTTAAAATACTTTAATACATCAACCACAGGAAATGGCAGACATTTTTCTGAGGTCACTCAGGCATTTTTACCAACATTTTTATACTTAGACAATTTGTGCAATCTCCAAGGTGGATTTTTTATTTCACAAAAATATTGAATCAATGATACCAAATGATGTATTACATCTCACTAAGCACAACCAAAGTGATTTCACCTTTAAACCCATCTCCCTCTAACCTAGGTGGACATTTACTGGACTGGTGCAAAACTGCCTAAAACCCTGTTTTGGCAGACCTATAACTTCCTCCTGAGACACTATCAAGACAAACTGAGACCATGTTCAGGTAGACAGATCAATAGAATACAGCCTAACAAGATGGGGCAGACATTTAACTTATCCTATGAGGTACGGAAAACATTTTCCCAAGGCCACTTGGACCAATTTTCCAACACTTAGCCATTTTCGAGAATTTCTCCAAACTGACAAATCTCTATATAGTTAGGTCAAATTGTAATAATGACATGATGAAGGTACTAGAACATCATCAGGTGGATTTTCATCTTCATCACCCATTCTACATCATCATACATGCTATGTCATCACTTCCTTTTTTATTCCTTTGTCTTTCACTGAGTTTTCCCTGCCATCATGTCCTTGGTTATTCCTTTGTCATTATTGAACTCCTTGGACATCAATGAAAATCATATTCAACATTCCCCCCCTTTGGAATTGATGGAAACATATAAATATTCTACCCCTTTGACAACAATGACAAAGAATAACCTGTTATGCACTTGTTGTAATGATCTTGATAGAGAATTTCCTATTTTTCTTCTTTTTGACAACTTCCCTTGCCAATATATCTCCCTTTTTTTAAAGAAATTTAGCTCTCTGATTCTCTTCCTCTTGTTAACTGGACTTGGTTCTAATCATTGTGTTATGATTGTTGATGTATTTGTAACTTCAGAAGATATTCACTTGTATATTATGTTTGTACTTTATTGTATCCCCAACGGAGATGTATTATTCCTCTGATTGGAAGTGTCGTCATTTGTATTTGCAAGTGTCGCAAGTTACATTGTAAGTGTTGTAACTTATATTTGATGGGTTATTAGACCACCTTGGTGGGGTCGGCCATGTATGAGTCATGTGGATGGGTTATTAGGATCACTCACTCATCCAAATCGCATAGTTGAGAGAGAGGAGTGTGCACAAGTGGAGGCAGAGTAGCTGTTGGAGACATCTTGTCTTGGGGTTTGATCTTTGTGATCTTTGTATTGGTGCTCATTCTATCTCTGAGGAAGTTGCGGGGTTTTTCACCTTCTTGGTTTTCCTTGGTGAAATGCTTTGTGTCTCTTGTCTCTTATGTTTGATATGTTGTACATGTTGTTCTCTCAGTTAAGATGCTAGATCATATTGAATTAAATGATGAAAAAATAACATGGTATCAGAGCTAGCCTGAAGGAAGGCATTGTATGGAATTTACGACACTTATTGCACTTGCGACAAATTGGAAGCTAGGGCTTGATACAGTAAAAACTAGTCATCGTGGAAATTTCGCTATAAATCCATTTTGGGGAAGGTTCAGGATATGAAAATTTTACAGGTCGAAAATGAAATGTTCATGTAATTGTGTATGAAGATCCGCCTCAGATTCATTGTACTTTGTGAGATATGATTTGTACAAGTTAGGGTTTCTTCCTCTTCCAAAATGCATCCCTAAACAGGTGACCTAGGAACAGAGGTCATATCTAGGGATAGGAAGCTCCAAATGGAATTCCGTAAAAATTCGAAGTTAGGGAACAAAATTTAGTTTCAAAGGTCCGAGTTTCAGAGGCCGAAGTTGAAATAGTGACACGTGGCACTCCATACAAGTTCTCTATGTTGTTTCATCCCATAAACAGGTCATGTTGCGACACTTGGCATATCTCTCTCAGGGAGAATATATTGGAGCTCAGATTTGTGGGGTTGGAAATATGACAGGTCAGAATACCACAGGATGAAATTTTAGACCTTGAGGATCCAAAATTTCAAAGATACAACAAAAACAATATGGCATATATTTATGTCAAAACAGAATTGGATTTTGAGCATTTTCCTTTTTGGCTCGTCACTGTTGTGGGAAATTAGAGATTTTGACAGAAGTGAAATTTTTGAGTTCTCTCAGCATGAGATTTCTTTCCTCAGAAAAATCAAAATTTAGAGACCAAGATTGAAGTTTTTGGTTGGGTAGAACCCCGAGATCTATCAAACCCTAGTTCAGGTTTTGGACCAGAAAAACCAGAAAACTAAATTTTGACAGAAGTTGCAGATCCGAAATTCATAGGTCATTTTTGGAGGTTCAATTTTTTGAGTTTTCAAAATCTAAGCACACTAGCTTGCTCACCTCAGTCAATTGCATCTCCCTGTCCAGTTAGAAGTTTGAAATTCCAAGTTTGGATTTTTAGGGTTTTTTCTGTCAAACCCTAGTCAGCTCCAAATCCAGTTTCATCAATTGAAGGGGATTGGGTTAATCCTATAAGAGAATGAATTGGAAACCTACATAAGTGAAGAGGTTCCCGTTTCAGAGGGAGATGAGGTTAAGGCCTTACATAAGAAGACTACAAGCAATCCTGACAGGTATGACTTGAGGAGATATAGGTATGTGTTGAAATCTGTTCATGATTAAGTTTGTCTTCATATTATTGAGGTTAGTACAATCTTGATTAATTTTAGACTTGTATTATCAGCTTAGTAAAAGTATGAATGCATTTGAATGATAGAAGACATTCATTGATTAGGGTTATGACACTTATGATTATGCTAATGCACTGTGGTGTTGTATGAGGATGATGTGGTCTGCTAACATAGAAGGTACATCAAGAAAGACAAATCAATTTCTAGATCAAGAACATATGACCATGGTGACATGAAGACAAAGACTCATCCATAGCCATTGATCACATAGAAGCTCTACTTACGAGGTATGTATAATTTGGTTCTACAATGCTTAACATATGAGATATGCAGGTTACTAGCACAAGGTCTCTAAATCATTGAAGAGAACAAAAAAGACATTGTTTGGGTATGTTAGACATAACTCACAAACATGATAATCCAAGTATGTTTTTCCTATATCAAGTTAGAATCCTACCTTATGTTAGGGTCTCATATAAGTATACTTTTGTATGATTGATAATGATTATTCATGAAGTTATAGGTTTGAGTAATCATGGGTTTATGCATATTATGCTTCTTAGTTTGATTAATGATATGACAAACTAGAAGAGTCCTATGGTCAAATAAGAATATGCATGAGTAAAAGAAGTACTCCCTAAAATCTTGAATACTAACGCTTGTGATAAATTACATGTGTGTGAAATTATCACGACCATACATGTTTAGAATCATAATGTTTTGATAGTATTGAGATTATACTAATGCATGTATGATTATGTATGATATCTTGAGGATGACACAATGATGACACTAGTGCACACTTAAGCATGCATACTGGTCCAGGATGGATATAAGTTCAAAGACAATAATCCAGGAAGCAAATATCAAGAGGGAGCACACTCTAGTAGTTCTTGCAAGGAAGCAAAGATCAAGAGGGAGCACACTCCAGTAGTTCCTGCAAGGAAGAAAAGATCAAGAGGGAGCCCACTCCAATAATTCCTGTAAGGAAGCAAAGATTGAGAGGGAGTCCACCCAATAAGAAAACAAAGATAAGTATTTGAGTTGTCATTTCTTATTACTTAAATGTTGTTGTTCATTCATGTACATACTTATGTTCCTAGATTTAGGATGTACATTATGCATTTTAGAAAAGTTGCATTAATGAACAAGATACTACTAATGTAGTAATGGGTGTGTGGCCTATGGTACCGTACAACACTCCATTGCTACTTATCTAGAATGAAACCTCTTTGCTGACATTTTGGAGCAGTGCAAACTCTTAAAAATGTTCTGGTAGAGATGGAAGGCATCTAGAAAGTTACGGGATATGGATAAATGTTGTATTGAAGCATTAGCTAAGATAATTGCATGACTATATGACATATGTCTTTATGTGTAATAATTTGTTCTTAAATCTATGAGATGTTTCTAATCATGCAATTGAATTTGACTTGTAGGAAAGATCGTGTACAATCACCTACAAAAGAAGGACAATGACATTTGTTCTAGGAACGAAGTTCAAGAAAACTACCTATTGAAGATATTGAAGAATCTGAAGTTCCCAGGATCTAGGATGCAGTAATGGAAGGATGCCATGAGGAGTACCAGTCGATCATGAAGAATGATACTTGGGATGTGGTGCCGAGACTAGTAGGGAAGTCTGTTGTGACTTCTAAGTGGATCTACAAGATCAAGCATGCTGCAGATGGTAGCATAGAGAAATACAAGGCAAGGTTTGTGGCTCGTGGCTTCTCCCAGAAAGAAGTGATAGATTATGAAGAAAATTTTGCACCTGTAGCTAGATACACTTCCATCAGAATAGTACTTGCTCTGGCTGTAGTGATGAAGTGGAATATACATCAGATGGATGTCAAGACAACTTTCTTGAATGGTGTAGTCGAAGAAGAAGTGTATGTGGAGCAACCACTCAGATTTGAGACACATGACAAGGAGTCACATGTGTGCAAATTAAAGAAAGCCTTGTACGGTTTGAAACAAGCACCCATGACATGGTACGATAGGATTGACAACTTCCTGACTAGTTTGGGATTTACCAAGAGTAAAGCGGATTCCAACCTTTACTACAAGGTTGAGGAAGGAAATCCAGTAGATGACCTATTTATGACAGATGAGATTGGGTTGATTGCTGATACGAAGAGGAATCTTGCTGCCGAGTTCGAGATGAAGGACTTGGTTATGATGCATTACTTTCTAGGTATGGAGGTGTGGCAGAGTGTAGATGGAATCTTCCTTGGACAAGGGAAGCATGAAGTAGAGATCCTGAAGTAGTTCAGGATGATGGACTGCAAGGCCATATCCACACCTATGGCATTGAACATGAAGCTATTAAGTGATGCTTCATCAGAGTCGGTTGATGCCACGATGTATCATCAGATGATTGGGTCCTTGATGTACCTGATGAACACGAGATCGGATATTTGCTTTGTTGTGAACACTTTGAGTCAGTTCCTGATGGATCCTAGACATGTTCACTTGATTGTTGTAAAGCATATTCTGAGGTACCTGAAGGGTATGATTAATTATGGGCTCAAGTATGATGCGAATCAAAAGATTAACTTGGAGGGTTATGTTGATTCAGATTGGGAAGGCAGTGCTGCAGATAGAAAGAGCACTTCGGGGTGCTGCTTCAATATAGGATTAGGTGCGATCTCTTGGTTTAGCAAGAAGCAATCCTGCGTAGCACTGAGTACAGCTGAAGTAGAGTATGTCGTAGCTTGTTTGGCTAGTTGTGAGGTAGTATGGCTAAGGAATCTACTATATGATTTGTTTGATCTCTAGTTGGATGCTACTTGTATCTTTTGTGACAAAGTCTAGAGTTGTGTGAAGTTGTCTAAGAACCCCGTGTTCCATGACAATTCAAAGCACATCGAGATCAAGTATCACTATATCAGGGATATGGTACAGAGAGGAGCATTGAACCTCCTGTATGTTGCGATCGACAAGCAGATTGCAGATGTGTTGGCCAAACCACTAGCCAAAGTGAAGTTTGAGTACTTGAGAGAGAGGCTTGGTGTTCTTCAAATGGAAGATACTTCAAGGAGGAAGTGATGGGACACATTTGCAGAAGCCATTCCAAGCATGGTGGTAGGAGGATCCTTTCCATGGATGTGGTTGTAAGTGCTGTGTGATGAGCATCAGGACGATGCTCCAGATGATGATGTGCATCAGGATGATGCACTGTATAATGATGATCAGTATGATCATGAGCATTAGGATGATGCTCCGTGCGAGGATTATCATGAGTATCAGGATGATATTTCAAGGTTGTGGATATGTGGCAGGTTGTGCAGTATCATATAATATCTCCTTAGGAGATCCGATAGGTTGAACTGTAAGCTCGTAATCAGTCCTGGGATGCTCTTTCGAGGTTTTGTGAGGTAGGCATGTAATCAGTCCTGGAGATCCGATAGGTTGTGTTAGACACGTAAAAGTCCTGGGATGATATTTAGAGATTTTGTAGGTCGCAAGATGCTCTTTTAAGGTTTTCCCTATTCACATGTAATTAGTCTTGGAAATATGATAGGTTGTGCTAGTCATGTAAAAGTCCTAAGATTCTCTTAAGAGATCTTGCAGGTCGCAAGATGCTCTTTTAAGGTTTTGTGAAGTTCACATGTAATTAGTCCTTGAGATCTAATAGGTTGAGCAGTAAGCTTGTAATCAATCTTGGGATGCTCTTTAGAGATCTTGTCGATCATGCTAGGCACATAAAGGATCCTGAGATGCTCTTTAAAGGTTTTGTGAAGGTTGCATGTAATCAGACCTGGGAGATCTTGCCGGTCGTGCTAAGGCACATAAAGGATCCTGGGATGCTTTTGTCAGGTTTTGCATAGGCACATAATCAGTCCTGATATTCCACCTCTATCAGGCTGCTCGTAGAGATGATGAATACCTACAGGAGGCTAGGCCTACATCCAACATGAAAAAGGGCTGGATTTGTAGAACTTCCTATCACAAGAATAATTGAGAGATAGGACCAGTGATCAAGATGATGAGTACAGCAGGAGTGACGATGATGCTCCATGATCTAGTGAGGATGATCCAACTCCAAAATTGAAGAATTGTGCCGATATGTATTGATGACCTATGTCAAGAGAATACCTTCCTAGTTAAGAGGGAGTGTTGATGTATTTGTAACTTCGTAAGATATTCACTTGTATCTTATGTTTGTAGTTTATTGTATCCCCAACATAGATATATTATTCCTCTGATTGGAAGTGTTGTCATTTGTATTTGCAAGTTTCACAAGTTACATTGTAAGTGTCGTAACTTATATTTGTTGGGTTATTAGACCACCTTGGTGGGGTCGGCCATGTTTGAGTCATGTGGATGGGTTATTAGGATTCCTTAGGAAGTAGGCCCAGTTAGGGTTAAAGGCAGGTCAAGTCATTGTATAAATAGAGAGTGTGATTCTCTCATTCTATTCATTCACTCACTCATCCAACTCGCATAGTTGAGAGAGAGGAGTGCACACAAGTGGAGGAGGAGTAGCTGCTAGAGACATATTATTTTGGGGTTTGATATTTGTGATCTTTGTATTGTGCTCATTCTATCTCTGAGGAAGTTGCGGGGTTTTTCACCTTCTTTTTTTTCCCTGGTGAAATGCTTTGTGTCTCTTGTCTCTTGTGTTTGATATGCTTTACATGTTGTTCTCTCAGTTAATATCCTAGATCATATTGAATTAAATGATGAAAAACTAACAATGATACTTTGGTTAACATCCTCAATTACCTTCTTTTAGCGAGTCTTTGAAAGAGACCATGGATGATTAGTTCATAGACCCACCCTTTCAATGTTCCTCCCCTTTGTCAACATTGTCTACATTTTGTGACATTGTTTACACTCTGCTCTTTGTCAACCATACACCAGTCTTATCATTTAACCATGACCATCTCTTATCTTCTCTAATTTTACTTCTGATTTTGTTACACTTCAACCATTAAGTGTGCATGTCACATAGATGTTTTCTGGAAAAAATGTTTTCTTCAATTTTGTCACCTCCACTTTACTTCTTATCCCCGATGGAGATAGACTTTTAGCAAGTGATATTAATTACTTTCAAATACCAATTGAATTTTTATGATATTTGCTCCCCCTGAGTATATGATTCCTGAGCATCATCTTTGGAAACTTTATTGATGCTTGGAATTTTTGTTTCTTCTAAACCTTTGTAGTCTTCCTTTCTTCTCCACATATTTCCATGAGGTACCCTGCTTACTGATCTTCTTTGTCTTTTAGATTTTGTACTTTGATTTTTTCCCTTAGTTCTGCAATCAACAGTTTTGTGACCAAACTTGTGATAAAAATGACAATATCCATAGAACCTTCCTTTATATTTGAGGAATCTTCGATTTTCATGCCTCACAACTTCCATCTTCTTCCATCCCTTCCTTTGTTTTTGATCTTTTACTGAAGCATTCTTTCTCAGCTTACATTCTCTAGACATATGTCCAAAATTATTACAAGAGTAGCAATGACTGAAAAAGATTTGTTGGAACCTGCTTGTCATTGGTATTTTAGGTATCATATCAGTTCTATATTTATTATGAGAGGAGGGAACATATTTCTGACTATCCTTCTTAATCGTACTTTTGAGTGCAGCAGCATAGCTTCTTTTATTCTTATCTTGGAGTGTAAGAGAAAAAAATTCTGGATTCTTTTCTTGGTCATAACCTGATCCAGTTTTCTCCCTTAACGGTCTTTGGCTACTTAGGATTTCATCTAAAGTGTTTGAGTTGTTCTCAAATTTTGATTTAATAGATTCTTTATCAAGCATATTTCTAAGCAAAATAACTTCTGCTTCAAGTATTTTAGAGTCTTGTATTTTCTCCTTGAATTTGGAGACTTCTTGTTTTAAGCTCTCGGCCTCTTTCATGTGAACCATCACTTGTTGACTTGATTTGTGCAGATATTCTTGGAGGGTCTTGACTTCCTCTTCTTTTGACTTTAACTCTTCTTGGTATTTTGACACTTGTACTTTTAAGGATTTGTTCCTTCTTCTACATTTTTCAATTTCCTCAAGAGAACACATGAGTTCAGTCTCTAGCTCCAACTCTTCTTCCACATCTGATTCTTCTTCCGAAGCTTGAGTTACCATCCCCATGAATAGATTTTATCCATCTTCACTAGCATCCTCGAGAATAGAAAGGATTTCTTCTACTCTTTCTGCAACTGAGTAAAGTTTCTCGAATTTGACCCAGAGTTCCTTAGTTGAGATGCATTGCCCTACCTTCTCTTTGATGGGTTGAGATAAGCCATCAAGTATTGCCTCCTTTTTCCTTGAGTTATTTTTCTTGGAATCTTTTTGAGATGCAGTCCTTATTATTTTTGGTGGGATATAATAATAGTTTACTGAATTCCATACACCATATTATAATGATTGTAAGTATGCACTCATTCTTTTTCTCCAATATGCATATTCTTCTTTATTAAGTACTGGAGCTCTTTTGGGTGCAATCCCTTCTTATTAATCCATAGTGTTTTTTAATAGGATATTACTTCCAGTGGTTGAGACCGTAGTGAAGGTTCCTCCTTTGATACCAATTGTTGGAATATTGGTCAATATTGAGAGGGGGCAGTGAATCAGTATTGTTATATTTTTAACAATTTAAACCACTTTTTGATATTAATTAAAACATAGAATCAACAAGATACACATAACACAAATTTTATCGTGGAAGCCCAATTGAGAAAACTACAAACTCTTTATATATTGCAAAATTATATTTAAAATAGTTTTTGCAAGCTACAACTTGCTAGAGAATTCAATCCCCAAGTGTCTTAGATACAACTAAATGATGCTACAACACTCTGGTTTCATCCTGCTACAACAGACAAGGATGCTACTACACCCTATTTACTAGCAGCCATTGGAAGGAGGCTATGAAACCCTAGTTTATCAGCTACTACTGAAAGGATGCTTCGACACCCTATTTACCAGCAACTACTGGAAAGAGTCTACGACTCCTTGGTTTATCAGTTACTACTGAAAGGATGCTTCGACACCCTATTTAACAACTACCATTGGAAGGAGGCTACAACCCCCTTCCAGGCATGTAGCCTGCCCTAGAACCACCCTACCTCCCTAATTTGATCTTATAACTTCAATGAGATATACATATGTTTATACTTTCATTGTCCTCTATTTATGATCTTTAATCCAAGCTCCAAAGACTGCCTATGTTTCTTTTATTCTTTCTTTGATACCTGTACTACTTCAGATCTTTAACTAAGCACATAGAAAACACTCCCATCTTCTTCAATTTTGTTGATGTATATGTAACTTCGGAATGTATTTCACATATATGTATATTGTATTCCTATAGAGATGTTATTATTCCTCTATACAGAAGTGTCATCATTTATATTGTAAGTGTCGTAACTTATATTTGATGGGTTATTAGACCACCTTGTTGGGGTCAGCCCTGTATAAGTCATGTGGGTCAAAGGGTTATTAGACCACCCTATTGGGGGTCGGCCATGTGGGTCAAAGGGTTATTAGACCACCCTAGTGGGGGTCAGCCTAGTCAACATTATGTTAAGTGGTTAAGTTGAGGCCGACCTAGTTGAGTAAAGGTCAAGTCAAGTTAGTGTGTAAATAGAGAGTGTGTCTCTCTCATTTTACACATTCTATTCTCTCACTCATACTTGGGATAGTGGCGCACTTGTGGAGGAGGAGGCTCTGCTGCTAGGAGAAGACTATCTCTTATATTCTGGTTGTATCATTGCTCTATCTATCTCTGAGGAAGTTATTGGGGTTTTTCACCTTTATGGTTTTCCCCAAGTAAACTCTGTGTCTCTTGTGTGCTTGCATTATTGTGTCCATGATTGATATGCTATAGATTTGCTATACATGTTGTTCTCTCAGTTAAGATCCTAGATCAGATTGAAGTAAATTCTGAAAATTTAACATGGTATCAGAGCTAGCCTGAAAGAAGGCATAATATGGCATGTATGACACTTGTTGCACTTACGATGCTAGGGCTTGATATAGTAAAAACCAGTCATCGTATCACTTTCGCTATAAATCCGTTTTGGCGATGTTTTCGGATCTAAAAATTTTACAGGTCAAAGATCATATCCCCATGTACCTTGTATCCAAAGGACAACCTCTAATTCGTTGTACTTTGTGATTTATGATCTGTACAATATAGGGTTTCTGCCTCTTCCAGATGTGAGTCAAAATCAGGCGACCTTGGGAAAAAGGTCATAACTTGGGCTAGGAAGCTCCAAATGAAATTTCGTAAAAAGTGATAGGTAGTACACAGACTGTACTATCTCAGGAAATGTTTTTAGAGTCTGAAATTGAACCAGTGACACATGACATGATGTACAAGTTTGATCTCCTGTATTATCCCATAAACAGGTCACGTTGCGACACTTGGCATAACTCTCTCCAAGAGAATCCAATTGAGGTCAGACCTGTCGGGATGGAAAGATAACAGGTTTGGATATCTAAGGAAAATTGTTTAGAGGCCGAAGTTGAACCAGTGACATGTGGCATGCTGTACAAGTTCGCTCTCCTGTATTATCCCATAAATAGGTCACGTTGTGACACTTGGGATAACTCTCTCTCAGAGAATCCAATTGAGGTCAGACATATTGGGATGGAAAGATAACAAACCGGGCTATCTCAAGAAAAATTTTCAGACCCTGTGGATCGAAAAGTTCAGAGTTACACCAGAAACAATAAGGTACATATTTCTGTCAAAACAAAATTATTTTTGAGTACCTTCATTCATGGCTTCCGGAATTTAGGGCTTCAGAGAAAGTTGGAATTTTTGTAATAGGAGACCACGGCTGGATCCTACTCATAAAAATCAAAATTTAGAGACCAAGATCAGATTTTTTGGTTGGGTAGAATGCCGGCCTTGATCAAACCCCAGTTCGAGAATTTGATCGGAAGGATGGAAAATTAGGGCTTCTGCAAAAATTGAAATTTTGGAAATCTGTGACCATGGCTGGAAGCTCCTCAGAAAAATCGAAGCTTAGAGTTTTGAATCAAATCTTTCGGTTGGATGAAGCTCCGAGAAACTCAAGCCCTAATTTAGGGTCCTCCCCAGTGAATCCGGAAATCTAAAAGGCAATTTCAAGGGGTGAAACTTTGCAGTTTTCAAATTCTGAATATACCAACTTGATCAGCGCATCAAGGCGCATATTTCTATCCTTTCAGAAGTTTCAAATTCAAAGTTTGAATTTTTGGGGTTTCTTTGACAAACCCTAATCTAGCTCCAGGTCCATTTCTTGTAAATCAAGTGGATTGGGTTAATCTTAGAAGAAGATGGATTGGTCACCTGCATAAGTGAAGAAGTTCCTGTCTTAGAGGGAGATGAGGCCAAGGCCTTCCATAAGAAGATTACAAGCAATCTTGATAGGTATGGCTTACAGGTATGTTTCATGGTTAAGTTTATTATATGTTTGTATTCATATCATTACAGTACAATCTTGATTAGTTACTGGACTTGTCGTATCACCTTAATAGAAGATATTCATTGATTAAGGTTTTGACACTTATGATTGTACTAATGCATTGTGATGTTGTATGAGGTTTATGTTGTTTGCTAACACAAAAGGTACACCAAGAAAGTCAAATCATGTTCTACTTCAAGAACATATGCTCATGGTGAGATGAAGACAAAGATTCATCCATTGTCATGGATCACATAGAAGATCTACTTTCGAGGTATGTATAACTTGGTTCTATAATGGTTAACTTATGAGACATGCAGGTTACTAGCACAAGTCATTGAAGAGAATCAGAAGACATTATGCAGGTATGTTAGACGTAACTAGCTAGCATGCTAATCCAGGTATGTTTTTCCTATATCAAGCTAGAATCCTACCTTGTGTTAGGATCTTATACTGTTGTGTTGTTGATAATGATTATTCATGAAGTCATAGGTTTGAATAATCATGGTTGTATGCATATTATGTTTCTTACCATAATTGATGATATGACTAACCAGAAGAATCATGAAGGTATAGGTTTGAATAATCACGGGTTTTATGCATATTATATCTCTTATCTTGATTGATGATTCAACTAACCAAAAGAGTCCTATGATCAAATAAGAATGTGTTTGAGTAAAATAAGACTTCCCTAAAACCTTGAATACTAATGCTTATTATCTGTGAATGATCATGAATATACATGTTTAAGATTATTGTGTTTTGATAGTATTAAGATTATACTAATAAATGTGTGATTATGTATGAGACCTCAAGGATAACACAATGATGATACTAATAAGAATGCATAGTGATTAAGGATGGATGTAAGTTCATGTACAGGTAATCCAGGAAGCAAAGATCAAGAGGGAGCACACTCTAGTTGTTCCTGCAAGAAAGCAAAGGAGCACACTCCAGTAGTTTCTGCAAGGATGCAGATATTCAGAGGGAGTTGACCACTTCTCACAATCCACATAAGAATGGAGTTACAGAAAAGAAGCAAAGAATGAGAGGGAGTCAACCCAACAAACAAACAAAGATAAGTATTTGAATTGTCATTACTTGCATATTTTATTGTTTAAATAATACTGTTCAATAATGTATATACTGATGTTCCTAGAATTAGGTTGTGTATTATGCATATTAGAATAGTTGCATTGATGAACAACATACTACTAATATGCATGGGTAAGTGGCCTATGGCACTGTACAACATTCCATTGCTACTTATCTAGAATGAAACCTCTTTGTTGACATGTTGGGAGTTGTGCACACTCTTAACAATGTTCTGGTAGAGATTGGAAGGCATCTAGAAAGTTACGGGATATGGATAAATGTTGTATTGAAGCATTGGCTAAGATAATTGCATGACTGTATGACATATTTCTTTATGTGTAAGAATTTGTTCTGAAAACTATGAGATGTTTTCTAATCATGCAATTTAACTTGTTGTGTAGGAAAGATCATATGCCATCACCTACAAAATAAGAACTACAACATTTGTTCAGCAACAAAATTATCTATTGAAGATATTGAAGTTCCGAGGATATGGGAAGAATGCCATGATCTGTCGATCATGAAGAATGATGTTTGGGATGTAGACCTTAAGGGAAGTTTGTTATGACTTCCATATGGATCTATCAAGATCAAGCATGCTGCAGATGGCAGCATAGAGAAATATAAAAGTGATGAAATAGAAGATACACTAGATGGATTTCAAGATAGCTTTCTTGAATGGTGTAGCTGAAGAAGAAGTGTATGTGGAACAGCCACTTGGTTCTGAGACACATGACAGGGAGTCATATATGTGCAGAACTTGGGTATGACGCACCACTTTCTAGGTATGGAGGTGTGGCAGAGTGCAGATGGAATCTTCCTTGGACAAGGGAAGTATGCAGTAGAGATCCTAAAGAGGTTCACGATGATGGACTGCGAGGCTATGGCATTGAACCTAAAGCTTCTGTGTGATGCTTCTTCTGAACTAGTTGATGTCACTATGTATCGTCAGATGATTGGGTCCTTGATGTACCTGACGAACATGAGACCAGATATTTGCTTTGCGGTGAACACATTGAGCCAGTTCCTGACAGATCTGAGGAGTGTTCACCTGGTTGCTGTAAAGCATATTATGAGGTACCTGAAGGGTATAGTTGATTATGGGCTCAAATATGATGTGAATCAAAAGTTTAACCTACAGGGTTATGTTGATTCAGATTGGGCAGGCAGTGCTGCAGATAGGAAGAGCACATCTGGGTGCTGCTTTAGTATGGGATCATGTGTGATCTCTTGGTTCAGCAGGAAGCAGTCCTACGTAGCACTGAGTACAACTGAGGTAGAATATGTTGTAGCCTGTTCAGCTAGTTGTGAGGCAGTATGGCTACGGAAGCTACTGTTTGAGTTATTTGATCTCCTGTTGGATGCTACTGGCATCTTTTGTGATAACCAGAGTTGTGTGAAGCTGTCTGAGAACCCAATGTTTCATGACAGGTCGAAACACATAGAGATCAAATATCGCTATATCAGGGATATGGTGCAGAGAGGAGCTGTGGAGCTCTTGTACATTGCGACGGAAGAGCAGATTGCAGATGTGCTGACGAAGCCACTAGCCAGGGTGAAGTTCGAGTACTTTAGGGAGAGGCTTGGTTTTCTTCAGACTGATGACACTTCGAGGAAGAAGTGATGGACACATTTGCAAAAGCCATTCCAAGCATGTTGGAAGGAGGATCCTTCACATGGCTGTGGATGTAAGTGCTAGATGATGAGCATCAGGATGATGCTCCAGTTATTTCCCTGTATAAGCATCATGTTGGATGTTGGATATGATCAGTTGGAGTATTTATATATTTATGCATCATGTTGGATGTTGGATATGATCAGTTGGATCATTTATATGTATATGTATGTATGCATCATGTTGGATGTTGGATATGATCGGTTGGATCATTTGTATGTATTTTGTATATGCATCATGTTGGATGCTTGGACCATGTATCTGTATATGTATCAGGTGGATCATGTATGGTGATATGTATCATGTATTTGTATTTGTATCAAGTGGATACACTGTATGACCAGGTGGATCATGTATGATGATATGTATCAGGTAGATACTTGGTATGCATCAGGTAGATGCATTATATGATCAGGTGGATCATGTATGGTGATATATATCATGTATTTGTATTTGTATTATGTGGATACATTGTATGATCAGGTGGATCATGTATGATGATATGTATCAGGTAGATACTTGGTATGCATCAGGTAGATGCATTGTATGATCAGGATGATCATGGATGACGAGCTTCAGGATGTTGCTCTAGATGACATGCAGCAGGATGTTGCAGTGATGATGATCAGGATGATCATGTGTACATTAGGATGATGTATGGTGAGTATGAGGTTGATACTCTGTGGCCGTGGAATAGGTTGTGCAGATAAGCATGTAATTTGTGCCCTGGGAGATTTGTAGATAGTCTTTTGAGGTTTTGCCTATGGCATGTAATTTGTACCTTGGGATATCTGGCAAATGCTCTTTCGAGGTTTTGCTTGGGAGGACATATAATTTGTGCCCTAGGAGATCTGCAGATAGTCTTTCAAGGTTTTGCCTATGGCATGTAATTTGTGCCCTGGGATATCTGGCAGATGCTCTTTCGAGGTTTTGTCCTGTGGGATGTAATTTGTGCCCTGGGAGATCCGATAGGTTGAGACGTGTGCTCGTAATCGGTCCTGGGATGCTCTTTCGAGGTTTTTCCATGACCACATGTAATCTGTGCCCTGGGAGATCGATAGGTTGAGCCTTGTGCTCGTAATCAGTCCTGGGATGCTCTTTCGAGGTTTTGTGGTGACCACATGTAATTTCTGCCCTGAGAGATTCGATAGGTTGAGCCTTGTGCTCTTAATTAGTCCTGGGATTCTCTTTCGAGGTTTTGTGGTGGGGTCACATGTAATAAGTCCTAGAGATCTGGACAGGATGAAAAATGCCTCACATGCTCTTTAGGGTTCTTGCTTGTCAAGAGACTCTTTTAAGGTTTTGTGACACACGTAATAAGTCCTGAGATTTCCATAGTATGGCCAGTGATGACGAAGACCTGCAGGTGGTGGGCCTACATCCAGTATGAAAAAGGACTGGCTCTATAGAAATTTCGATGACGAGTAGATTCAGAGATTGATTGAGATAGCAGCAGTAGTGACGATGATCCAGAGAAGATGACTTGTGCTAGAAGACCTGTGTCGAGAAATACATTCCTAGTTAAGATGGAGTGTTGATGTATATGTAACTTCGAAATGTATTTCACATATATGTATATTGTATTCCTATAGAGATGTTATTATTCCTCTATACGGAAGTGTTGTCATTTATATTGTAAGTGTCGTAACTTATACTTGATGGGTTATTAGACCACCTTGTTGGGGTCGGCCCTGTATAATTCATGTGGGTCAAAGGGTTATTAGACCACCCTATTGTGGGTCGGCCATGTGGGTCAAAGGGTTATTAGACCACCCTAGTGGGGGTCGGCCCAGTCAGCATTATGTTAAGTGGTTAAGTTGAGGCCAACCTAGTTGAGTAAAGGTCAAGTCAAGTTAGTGTATAAATAGAGAGTGTGTCTCTCTCATTTTACACATTCTATTCTCTCACTCATACTTGGGAGAGTGGCGCACTTGTGGAGGAGGAGGCTCTGCTGCTAGGAGAATACTATCTCTTGTATTCTGGTTGTATCATTGCTCTATCTATCTCTAAGGAAGTTATTGGGGTTTTTCACCTTTATGGTTTTCCCCAAGTAAACTCTGTGTCTCTTGTGTGCTTGCATTATTGTGTCCATGATTGATATTCTATAGATTTGTTGTACATGTTGTTCTCTTAGTTAAGATCCTAGATCTTATTGAAGTAAATTCTGAAAATTTAACAAATCTACCCCTAGCATCACCCAACCACTCTTTTTCTGCCTTCTTTCATATTTCCAGAACTTCTGTTACTTTAATTTTGTTTCTTCATTTCATTGGTCTCTGTCTGATCTTTCTTCTTCTTTGATATGAGCTATTGAGACATATTTCTTCTAAATCAAACCTCCATTTAAATACCTTATTCACTCATAGAAACATGTCTCTTCATTTCGTGTCCTTCCCATTCATGTCTTTCCAAATATTTGTTAATTAACATTTAATTTATAACTCTGTTTATTACTAATTTTTAATTAATTAATTAAAACTTCTTTGATCATCTCAGGCCTGCGAGATCATTCCATATCAAGCCTGCATGATTCGTCTATCTCAGGCTACGGGATTCCTTTCGCGAGCTCACCTTTCCTTCCTTGCGGGCTCACCCCATCCTCCCTTGTGGGCTCTTTGTAGGATTCATCCTTTAGCCCTTATGAGATTCACCCTTAGCTCTTGTGGGCTTCACTTTTAGCTTTTGTGGGCTTCACCTTTAGAGGTCATCACCCATTGCGGGCATCACCCATTGCAAGCTTCCCCATTGCGGGCTTCTCCTCCATGCGGGCATCTCCCATTTCATGTGAGCTTCCCCTTGTAGGCACCTTCTTGCGGGCTCATCTTGTGAGCAAGTGGGATCACCTTTTGCAGGCATCTTTTCCTCCTATGCAGGAATATCCTCATTCACCTACAGGAATATTCTTATGCCTTATGCGGGCATACTTCACAACCTTCTTGCGAGCATAAATTAGGCTTTGTGCGGGCATTTTTCCTTCTTAAGGATAATATGATTTTTTTAAAACTTGGTAGGTGTAATTTTCGCACGTGTAACCTCCAGAGTAAATTCTGAGACCATAACTAGAAAAATAGATCATCAATGAACAAGTCCATGCAAACTGATGAATTTTTCATCACAAGGACACTTCCTGGTGGAAATTTCCAAATGCCTCTTCAACCTTCTTATTTCAACACTTCACCAAATTTCATTTGTTCTTAATATGCAAAACAAGATTTTTCTCACTTTGGAAGATTGATTTCTTGCACATGTGACCATCATAAGGAAAAATGAAAACATGATTGGATAACCACTTCAACAAGGAACATATAAATGTCACCTTTTGATTTTGTTGATACACACACATCATTTGGCGGACATTTGAAACTAGCCTTTTAAACTACCAGTTCAACACAGACAAAATTGTCAAAACCTAAGTCATCATGAAGGGATTTTTATTTTCATCAAATTCGAAGTATGAGACATCCACTAGATAGAGGCCAACAGGGTGATTCTATCCAAACCAATTTCATCCCTTCAAACCTTTGTCTCTCTCCTTGGCGGGCATTTTTCTGGAGCAGTGCAAATCAAGCTAAGATGCACTTTTGGAAGATCAATATCTTCTCCTATAGGGAATTTTTGGACAAACCAATGATATGTTTGGATGCACCACTCAATAGTATAGAGACCCATACTCTTAAAATACTTTAAGACATCAACCATAGGAAATGGCAGACATTTTACCAAGGTCACTCAAGCAATTTTACCAGCATTTTTATACTAGACAATTTGTGCAATCTCCAAGGTGGGTTTTTTATTTCACAAAAATTCTGAACCAGTGATACTAGATGATGTAGTACATCTCACTGAGCAAAACCAAAGTGATTTCACCTTTAAAATCATGTCCCTTTGACCTAGGTGGACATTTTACTGGATTGGTGCAAAACTACCAAAAACCATGTTTTTCCAGACCTATAACTTCCTTGTCACACACTCTCAAGACAAAATGAGACCATGGTCAGGTAGACAGATCAAAATACTACAGCCTGACAAGATGGGGCAGACATTGAACTTATCTTATGAGGTACAACATACATTTTCCCAAGGCCACTTGGACCAATTTTCCAACACTTAGCCATTTTCCAGAATTTCTCTGAACTGACAAATCTCTATATAATTAGGTCAAATTGTAATAATGACATCATGAAGGTACTAGAACATCATCGGGTGGATTTGCATCTTCATCACCCATGATACATCATCATACATGCCATGTCACACTTCCTTTGTTATTCCTTTGTCTTTCATTGAGTTTTCCCTGCCATCATGTCCTTGGTTATTCCTTTGTCATTACTGAACTCCTTTGACATCAATGACAATCATATTCATCAGTACTTTGTATAGGCAACTGATCAAGAGTCTTTTGTTTCTTACACATACTCGCCTTGATCTATCCTATGCAGTGAGTGATGTCTCGAGATACATGCAAGAGCCTCATGAGATTCACTGGAAGGAATCTGGAAGGATATTGCACTACATGTGAGGGAAGAATACCTATGGTATTCACTATGCAGTTGGGTCTCCATTGAACCTAGTTGGGTATACAGATTCAGATTGGGATGGAGACAGCTCATATTGAAAGTCTACATCAGGTTTTCTCTTCATGATTGGATCTGGTCCTATCTGTTGGTTGAGAAAAAAGAAGACTGCTCTTTCTCTTTCATCAGCTGAGGTCGAGTATAGAGGTGCATTGAATGCAGCTACACAGTTCATCTTGTTGGAGGGCATATTGTTAGAGTTTGGGATTCGCTACAGTACTCCACCAGTCATCTACTGTGACAATCAGAGTGCTATTAGGATTTCTACAGATCCGATTCTGAGACAAAGAACCAAACACATTGAGATACACATGCATTACATCCAAGGATTAGTGCATGATCATACCATCACACTTCTCTATTGTCCTTCAGAAGAGCAGATTACAGATATTTTCACGAAGAATTTTTCAGTGAAAAAGTTCACTCACATCTGATCCCTTCTTAAGGAGAGTGCTACCTTGGTTGATTAGTTTTTTACAGTCTATCTTGAGGCGAGAGGGTTTCCCACTGGGTTTTCTCTCTTTCCTCACTTTTTTCTAGATTGACTGTACGAGGTGACCTTTGGTCTCAATAACCAGGGCCCTATTTTCCATTTATTTACTTTTTTTCCCTCAAAGACCGGTTTAAGGGGGGGTGTTGGAATATTCTCACCATATTATCTTAGTCCTACATGTTTTGCATACATTTTGCATGCATGCAGCATTCCATGAATCCATGCATTAGCAGTTAAGGCCCCTAGCACCTAGTCCTTACTTTTCCCCCCTCGTAGCTTGCTTTTGGCCATCATTATCCCTCCTATCCACTAAGAGCTCCTTGTTTATATCACTGGAGTTCCAATGCACCCTCATGCATAGATTTAGGAGACTACATAGTCAGTTCCATGATTTGGGGCACCTTGTACCCCTGATTGCTCAGTTAACTGACTGTAGCTCCTAGTTTGGATGCTACTGAGTATAGGAGCACCCTCCTTGACCACTGACCATTAGTTATGTGGCTCCTTGGAGTCTCCTCCCCTATTTTGGTTCCCACATGATTCAGTTATGATCAGTTCTACATTAGTTAGCTGATTATTCATCATCGGTAGCCACTGAACCTTATCGAGAGATGGTTCCAATGCAAACTAAGACAAGACTTGAGGTGAATTCGAATCCTCCTAGGAGTATCGAATTCATTCCATTGTATCACTTTTGATTTCCATCTTATAGTTGATTAATGTATCAACAAGAATTTTTCATGTGTGTTTTAGTTTTATGAGTGAATTGATCCATGTCTTTGTCTAATTCTTCTCAGTAATTACATTGTGAAATTGTGAGGTTTGTTCAAACTCAATGATCTACCCTTGTGGAATTTCACACTCCTTGATTTGTTTCTTCAAATCCATTCAATACTAGTCCACAAATCATCAACACACATCCTATAAGTCTTCATTATGACTGGCCAAATCTCATAATTCATACTTGAGAAATATGGGGGGCAATAAAATATGTTCCACTCATCTTTTGATTGTTCTGCAATGCCATCTGATTCATCATATTCCTCAATACTTGTTCCAAGTGTTTTTGTAATAACTTGACCAATTTCTTTTGCATCATAGATTTTCTTCTTCATTTGCTTAAGCCTTCTTCTCTTTCCCAATTTTGCTTTCTTTATTTTCTAGTGTTCTTTGTCTTCAAGTTAAGATTCTTGAATCCTACTCTTAGCCTCTTTAGGGTTTCTTTCACCTCATCTTACTCCAAGCATACATAGGGTTTCTTTCACCTCATCTAAATATCATCCCAGGACTTTTACGTGTCTAACACAACTTATCGGATCTCCAAGACTGATTACATGCCTACCTTGCAAAACCTCGAAAGAGCATCCCAGGACTGATTATGAGCGTACTGTTTAACCTATCGGATCTCCCAAGGAGCTATTATATGATACTACACAACCTGCCACATATCCACAACCTCGAAGTATCATCCTAATACTCATGATCATCCTCGCACGGACCATCATCCTGATGCTCATGATCATACTGATAATCATTATACAGTGCATCATCCTGATGCACATCATCATCTAGAGCATCGTCCTGATGCTCATCACACAACACTTACAACCACATCCATGGGAAGGATCCTCCCACCACCATGCTTGGAATGGCTTCTGCAAATGTGTCTCATCACTTCCTCCTCGAAGTATCTTCCATCTGAAGAACACCAAGCCTCTCTCTGAAGTACTCGAACTTCACTCTGGCTAGTGGTTTGGTCAACACATATGCAATATGCTTGTCCATTGCAACATACAGAAGGTTCAATGCTCCTCTCTGTACCATATCCTTGATATAGTGATACTTGATTTCGATGTGCTTCGACTTGTCATGGAACACGGGGTTCTCAGACAACTTCACACAACTCTGGTTGTCACAAAAGATACAAGTAGAATCCAACTGGAGATCAAACAAATCATACAGTAGCTTCCTTAGCCATACTGCCTCACAACTAGCCGAACAAGCTACGACATACTCTACTTCGGCTGTACTCAGTGCTACGTAGGATTGCTTCTTGCTAAACCAAGAGATCACACCTGATCCTATATTGAAGCAGCACCCTGAAGTGCTCTTCCTATCTACAGGACTGCCTTCCCAATCTAAATCAATAGAACCCTCCAAGTTAATCTTTTGATTCGCATCATACTTGAGCCCATAATCAATCGTACCCTTTAGGTACCTCAGAATATACTTTACAACAATCAAGTGAACATGTCTAGAATCCATCAGGAACTGACTCAAAGTGTTCATAGCAAATCAAATATCTGGTCACGTGTTCGTCAGGTACATCAAGGACCCAATCATCTGACGATTCATCGTGGCATCAACCAACTCTGATGAAGCATCACTCAATAGCTTCATGTTCAATGCCATAGGTGTGGCTATGGCATTGCAGTCCATCATCCTGAACTGCTTCAGGATCTCTACTGCATACTTCCCTTGTCCAAGGAAGATTCCATCTGCACTCTGCCACACCTCCATACCTAGAAAGTAATGCATCATAACCAAGTCCTTCATCTCGAACTCAGCAGCAAGCTTCCTCTTCGTATTAGCAATCAACCCAATCTCATCTATCATAAATAGGTCATCTACTAGTACAAAATGAGTGATAAGTGACTAAAAAAATGTTTAAAAACAAGTGATAAATGACTAAATTTGGTCACATGACCGATGGTCATAAATTAGCAATCACTTATCACCCAACCAAAATGGTCATTTATCACTTGGTCATATATTGCTTGAATTGCTTCAAGTGTTGGTCATATATTTAGTCATTTATTTGGTCATTAATTGTCTCTATTTGGTCATTAATTATAGTCATTGGTGGTTGTTAACTGGTCATTTATTTAGTCAGTGATTGTTTTTAACTGGTCATTTAATTAGTTATTGATTTATATAGATAAAGCACAGAGGAATCAAACCATCAACTCCTACATGTAAGGAAGATGCTCTTCCATTAAGCTAACACTCTTAAATAGAATCAAAGGTCACACTGAATCAAAGTTCCATGAACCCAAAATAGATGTACTTGAAAACTATAAAACTATTCTCTATCAACTAAAGAGACTAATTCTTGTAATGATTCCTCTTTAAAAATGCATAAAACTCATCTATTAGACTCCTTTCTTGTACTAGATTTGTCAAATAAGAAAACCATGCCAACAATTCAGTAAATTAAATGGATATATTCATAAGAAATGGATATGGATAAACTATATGTTTTATAGATTTCATAAATATGATATTTCCAATATGAAAAATAAATCAGAACCACATGATTCATATTCTCATATCTACATGTGTTGAATATTTTATCTTAATATATACAACAAGAAACCATATATAAAAATAAAACAAGAGTTGCAAGGCAAGGTAATCCTTGGCTAAAAGAATTGTATAAAGATAAATAAACAAATTTTCGAGGCATTCAAGTTTCTATTAAACCAATGCCTTCAGCTTGGACAACTATATTTCGTGTTTCTAACTTGCATTCAAGATCATGTAACTATGCATTTTAATCCTTGTTTTTCGAATTTTTCATATAAGTCAATAGCTTATCTTCATATAATAGCTAACATTAATCGCTGCAAAGGATAAAACATCTCTAATCGAGTGAGTGCAATATAACAAAGTGCAACACCAGCTTCATGTTGTAGTTGTCATATCCCATACGTTTCCAAATAAATAAATTAATATATATTAACTTTAAATAAACAAGAACCTTATGATTTGAAAATAAGTTTACCTGCCTTAATTTTCATTCAAATTATTAAAAAAAAAATCATAAAACCTTTATGTTCTAATTGATTTACATTTTGCATCTATTTATAATTTGAATTTTACAACTATTTACCAGTTAAAAAATTAACGACAGTTACTACTATTGACCAAGCTAAAGTTTAGAGCAAGGGACTTGCCGAATGGACAAAAGCTTTTTGGGGAGATTAATGGAGTCTATGATTTATGCTATTTATAACCTTGTGGCAGGGGTGGGCTCATTTATGGGCATCGTTCAGGTTCAAATCATTATCAGTATAAAGTCTCTTTTGATCAGTATAAAAATCCAGATCTTTAAGTTGGATATGATCTTACTGAAGAATTAGCTCAGTCGAAATGACCAGGTGAACATAGTTGATAATTTTGAAGACTCTGTATTGGGGAGGGTGGATTCTATCAACCTAGTTTTGGTGACAAAGGGAAATAATTTTGCATGCAGCGAGCATGGGGATGAACCATCATTGTGACAAACTGTATGTATTGGCGGTCGATGATTTCCTGATAAAATGGAAGGTCATTGAAAATATTTTGAAGCCTAATTTTTTCAAAGTTTACCACTGTAGAGAGTGCCAAAAGAGCGTTGGAAGTCTTAGGGTTTCATGAAGAGCAGTTGATATGTGCAGGAAGTATTTCATTCAAGGTTAATGCCATCATTACCGACTATTGAATGCCAGAAATGATGGGTTATGATCTGCTAAAGAAAATATAGGAAACTAAATGTCTGAAGGAAATCTTAGTTGTGACAATATTTTCAGAAAAAGTGAGATTACAAGTTGTGTGGCAGGAGAAAAATATTTACTATAAAACCACTAAAGTTAGTAGACATTACGAAGTTAAAAGAACCAGATGTAGAAAAATATTTTGTGGTTTATAGATCCCAATATTTGCATTATTAATTTCTATAATGAAACCAGCGGGCTAGGGATAGCTTGGGACAAGGATGAAAGTAGCAGAAGCCTCTATAAAGAGATATCAATGGTGTAATTTTCTGTTAGGGACTCTGTAGAATTTCTCTATGGAACATAAAGGAATCTCGAGATGTTTGGGGCTGAGTCTCTGCTAGTATTTTATGGCGAGTAGGATGACCAAAATTTGTAGTGGTTTTCATTACAGGTCCGAATCATCGCAATGATAGCTTCTTCCCGCCATCCGTCAACCAAAGGAGATCAATTTCCTTGATTCACTGAATGGACGGCATACTATTCATATTATATCCATTAACGTTATCCGACTGTATAAACAACACGTTTACCCTAGTTTGGGCGCACAAACCAGTGATGATTTCAAACAATAAAAGAGGCATGGTCTTGGTCTTAATGACACACGTCGAAATGCAGAGCTTGCAGGAAACGACAAAGAGGTATTCATGTCATTTGGATGTCCAGTGAGTCTCATCATCTCTGTGACCATTGCACACAGGAAGACGCCGGTCTCAGAATATGGGAGAATGCATGGATGAAGGTGTGTGGTGAGACAAGATCCATCCTTTGGTTTTGGTTAGCCAAGGGAAGATTCAAAGTATTAGTGATGGCACTCGCTCTTCCCTCGTAAACCACCTCCAACCAAATCAAATGAAAAAGGAGGACCAACATTATAAGATAAGATTTAGAGATGAGATAAAACTGGTAAGATGGCGAGAAGTATACTATAGGACTTGGGCCCCTGATACCCACCCACTTAGAGTGAACGCTCTCTTATGGAACAGGTTAGATAGGATCTTGAGGTAGAGCTAAAGGTAGAACTGATCTGGATGGGCTCATTTATGGATTTCTTAATTAGGCTAAAGTTAGGTTGATTTCTCTCCACCTTAGAAACGGAAAAAGAGGTTGATACTTTATCCTTAGACATTGTGAAGTGTCAAAACTTAGTTCCAATGTGCAAGACTAAAAAATAAATGGAACAAATGCAACATGATCAACTTCATTGGATTCCTTGGCAATTCGAAAAAATTGTACTGTGGTTATATGTTGAATGGTTTTGTGCTCTCCATGGAGAACTTAATGGAGATGCAATTTTTCCATAGCTTTCTTATAATCTAAAACATAAGAAAACAAGGAGTAATGGCCTCAAGAATTCCTATATATATTGTAATTATAAAATATGAAATGTATTGTATTCTTTATCATCAAATGCATGATAACCACAAGGGGTTAAACCTCTCATCAAATAAGCCTATCATGTAATCAATTATTCTATTGTGTTAGGATAATTAATACTCCAACCTTGTCCATGTTAGTGTTATTAGTATTTTCCTAGTATTAGATGATGTCATTTTCCCCTAGTCATTTGCATATGTCATCAAGGATCCATTAGCCACTTGATGCACCCTCATGCATGATTTTAGGCCAACCAGAGTCAGTTCCCTACATTTTAGGAGCTAAATAGTGATCTAGTTCAATCCACCCGAGTTCCTAACTCTACTAGGGTTTTTGGGATCCGATCACCACTGATTGTGATCTAATGCACCCTTTTTTGGTTGATTTGCATGACAAACTCAGTTATGTGGCATTCTTGATCAGCTACCTAGCAGAGCTTTAGTTCATTTTGGTGGAGTTTGGAATCTCCAGAGCACTCTAGTGGTGATATTTACTAGGCTATAATGACATGGATTTGAATTCTCTCTGAACAATCGAATTCTCTCTATTGTAACATATATGTTGACTATACTGATTAATGGAATATAAAACACTTTTATGTGCACATCTGAGTTTCAATGCATGTTTAATTTTACTGCTCAATTCACTGCAATTTTCACTGTAATTCATTATTCTTGTTAATTATTTCACTAAGATATTTTCTCAGGCTCAATGATCTACTGTGTTCCATAATTTCACATGGTATCAGAGCTCAATAGGGTTGGTTTATCTTCAATTTGGTATTTTTTGCAGTATTTTGAGAAGTTTTTAGTGTAGCAGTAGCAAAATTTTTAGTTTGTATTCACTCTAGCAGTTACACATAGAGAATTCAAATGCTCCTTTGTATCCAAGAATCCTAACACCATTCAATTATCTTAATTGGAGGGCTGTGCATACGTTGTTGCGCAACAAGAGTTTGTATAGGGTCACAATGGGCAAGGAGGTCGAACCTCAGGAAGCTGTTGAGAAAGAAACGTATTTGAACAGATTAAATGAGGATTTTGGTTTTATGTGTATTCACATCTCCAGATATTTTATCTTCCACCTTAATGGATTGAAGACACCAAGAGATGTTTGGTTGAAAATTGAAACTCTATGTGGAAAGAAAGATGAGCTGAGAAGCCACATTCTAGAGAATGAATTAATTTCTCTTCAACCCAGCAGTTTCGAAACCATACAACAGTTCTTTTCAAGTTCAAGTCCTTGGTTATGTAGTGAAAACAATGTGGCATTGACAAAAAGGATGAGAAGTTGGTGCTATCCATCCTAAGCAAGCTTGGTCCTTAATTTTCAATATTTGTTTATACCTTCCATTCAGGGATATTTTCAATCCCCAATTGGAAAATGCTTTCTTTAGATGCATTCACTGAATCTCTCATCCAGGAACAAAACAAACAGATTTATATGGGCATCTTGAAGGCCTCCAAAAATCAAGCTCTTATGTCTGGGGAGTTAAAAAGTGTGAATGATAAAGGGAAGTAGAAAGGAAAAGAAAAGAAAGAATTTGAATCCAAGTAGAAGGAGAAGCCTAATCCATCAAAAGGATCCTCCAACTCCAAGAAGGATAATCAAAAGAGGTTTGAGAAAACCAAGTGTGCAAGAAAGGAAACCATCCAGAGAGATCTTGCATGAAGAAGATGTTCGGGTGTTGATGTATATGTAACTTCGGAATATATTTCACATATGTGTATATTGTATTCCTGTAGAGATGTTATTATTCCTCTATACGGAAATGTCGTCGTTTATATTGTAAGTGTCATAACTTATACTTGATGGGTTATTAGACCACCTTGTTGGGGTCGGCCCTGTATAAGTCATGTGGGTCAAAGGGTTATTAGACCACCCTATTGGGGGTTGGCCAGGTGGGTCAAAGGGTTATTAGACCACCCTAGTGGGGGTCAGCCCAGTCAGCATTATGTTAAGTGGTTAAGTTGAGTCCGACCTAGTTGAGTAAAGGTCAAGTCAAGTTAGTGTATAAATAGAGAGTGTGTCTCTCTCATTTTACACATTCTATTCTCCCACTCACACTTTGGAGAGTGGCACACTTGTGGAGGAGGAGGATCTGCTTCTAGGAGAAGACTATCTCTTGTATTTTGGTTGTATCATTGCTCTATCTATCTCTGAGGAAGTTATTGGGGTTTTACACCTTTATGGTTTTCCCCAAGTAAATTCTATGTCTCTTGTGTGCTTGCATTATTGTGTCCATGATTGATATGCTGTACATTTGCTGTACATGTTGTTCTCTCAGTTAAGATCCTACATCAGATTGAAGTAATTTCTGAAAATTTAACATGGTATCAGAGCTAGCCAGAAAGAAGGCATGATATGGCATGTATGAAACTTGTTGCACTTATGATGCTAGGGCTTGATATAGAAAAAACTAGTCATCGTAGCACTTTCGCTATAAATCCATTTTGGCGAATTTTTTGGATATGGAACTTTTACAAGTCAAATATCAGATCCCCATGTACCTTGTGTCCAAAGAACAACCTCTAATTCGTTGTACTTTGTGATTTATGATCTGTACAATATAGGGTTTCTTCCTCTTCTAGATCTGAGTCAAAAATAGGTGACCTTGGAAAAAAGATCATAAATTGGGCTAGGAAGCTCCAAATGAAATTTCGTAAAATGTGAAAGGTAGTACACAGATTGTACTATCTCAAGAAAAATTTTCAGAGGCCAAAGTTGAACCAGTGACACGTGGCATGCCATACAAATTCTCTCTCCTGTTTTATCCCATAAACATGTCACATTGCGACACTTGGCATAACTCTCTCTGAGAGAATCCAATTAAGGTCAGACCTATCGGGATGGAAAGATGATAGGTCAGGCTATCTCAAGAAAATTTTTCAGACCTTGTGGATCGAAAAGTGCGGAGTTACACCAGAAACAATTAGGTACATATTTCTGTCAAAACAAAATTATTTTTGAGCACCTTCATTCATGGCTTCCGGAATTTAGGGTTTCGGAGAAAGTTGGAATTATTGTAATCAGAGACCACGGCTGAATGCTACTCATCAAAATCAAAATTTAGAGACCAAGATTAGAATTTTTGGTTGGGCATAATGTCAGGCTTGATCAGACCCTAGTTCGGGACTTTGATTAGAAAAGTGGAAAATTAGGGCTTCTGTAAAAATGAGAAGTTTTGAAATTTGTGACCATGGCTAGAAGCTACTTAGAAAAATAGAAGCTTAGAGCCTTGGATCAAACCTTTTGATTGGGCAGAAGAGGTGGATTCATCAAACCCTAGTTCGTGGTCACATTTAATGAATCTGAAAGTTTCAAAGGCAAAATTGAGGGGTGAAACTTTGCAGTTTTCAAATTCTGAATATACCAGCTTGATTAGCTCATCAAGGCGAATATTTCTATCCTTTCGGAAGTTTGAAATTCAAAGTTTGAATTTTTGGGGTTTCTTTAACAAACCCTAATCCAGTTCCAAGTCCAGTTCTTGCAAATCAAGTGGATTGGGTTAATCCTAGAAGAAGATGGATTGGTCACCTGCATAAGTGAAGAAGTTCTTGTTTCAGAGGGAGATGAGGCTAAGGCCTTAAATAAGAAGATTACAAGCGATATCGACAGGTATGACTCATCGAGGTATGTTTCGAGATTTGTTCATGATTAAGTTTATCGTATGTTTGTCTTCATGTTATTATGATTAGTAGAATCTTGATTTTAGATTTGTCGTATCACCTTAACAAAATTATGAATGCATGATAGAAGATATTCATTGGTTAGGGTGTTGACACTTATGATTGTACTAATGCATTATGGTGTTGTATGAGGTTTATGTTGTCTGCTAACATAAAAGGTACACCAAGAAAGACAAATCATGTTCTACTTCAAGAACATATGATCATGGTGACATGAAGACAAATATTCATCCATTGTCATGGATCACATAGAAGATCTACTTTCGAGGTATGTATAACTTGGTTCTACATTGGTTAACTTATGAGACATGCAGGTTACTAGCACAAGTCACCAAAGAGAACCAGAAGACATTATGCGGGTATGTTAGACATAACTAGCTAGCATGCTAATCCAGGTATGTTTTTCCTATATCAAGCTAGAATCCTACCTTGTGTTAGGATCTTATACTGTTGTGTTGTTGATAATGATTATTCATGAAGTCATAAGTTTGAATTGTCATGGTTGTATGCATATTATGTTTCTTACCATAATTGATGATATGACTAACCAGAAGAATCATGAAGGTATAGGTTTGAGTAATCACGGGTTTATGCATTGATGATTTAACTAATCAGAAGAGTCCTATGATCAAATAAGAATATGCATGAGTAAAAGAAGACTTCCCTGAAACCTTGAATACTAATGTTTATTAGCTGTGAATGATCATGACTATACATGTTTAAGATTATTGTGTTTTGATAGTATTAAGATTATACTAATAAATGTGTGATTATGTATGAGACCTCAAGGATAACACAATGATGATAATAATAAGCATGCATAGTGATTAAGGATGGATATAAGTTCAAGGACAGGTAATATAGGAAGCAAAGATCAAGAGAGAGCACACTCCAGTTGTTCCTGCAAGGAAGCAAAGGAGCACACTTCAATAGTTTCTGCAAGGATGCAAATATTCAGAGGGAGTTGACCACTTCTCACAATCCACATCAGAATGGAGTTGCAAAGATTCAAAGGGAGTCCACCCAGCAACCAAACAAAGATAAGTATTTGAATTGTCATTTCTTACATAATGTTATTCAATGATGTATATGCTTATGTTCCTAGAATTAGGTTGTGTATTATGCATATTATAATAGTTGCATTGATGAACAGTATACTACTAATATACATGGGTAAGTAGCCTATGGCACTGTACAACGTTCCATTGCTACTTATCTAGAATGAAACCTCTTTGTTGACATGTTGGGAGTTGTGCACACTCTTAACAATGTTCAAGTAGAGATTGGAAGGCATCTAGAAAGTTACGGAATATGGATAAATGTTGTATTGAAGCATTGGCTAAGATAATTGCATGACTATATGACATATTTCTTTATGTGTAAGAATTTGTTCTGAAAACTATGATATGTTTTCTAATCATGCAATTTAACTTATTGTGTAGGAAATATTGTATACCATCAACTACAAAAGAAGGACTACAACATTTGTTTAGCAACAAAGTTATCTATTGAAAATATTGAAGATATTGAAGTTCCTAGGATCTAGGAAGAATGCCATGATCAAGGAGTACCAGTCGATCATGAAGATGTTTGGGATGTAGTCCCAAGACCTGAAGGGGAGTCTGTAGTGACTTCCAAGAGGATCTACAAGATCAAGCATGCTGTAGTGATGAAGAGGAAGATATACTTTCTTGAATGGTGTAGTTGAAGATGAAGTGTATGTGGTGCAACCACTTGGTTTTGAGACACATGACAGGGAGTCATATATGTGCAGAACTTGGTATGCTAGGATAGACAGCCTTCTATAGAGTTTGGGCTTTACCAAGAATAAAGAGGATTTCAACCTTTACTACAAGGTTGACGAAGGCAATCCAATGATACTACTATGTGGATGACCTGTTTGTAACAGGTGAGGATAGATTGATTGCTAACATGCAACTGAAGCTTGCTGTCGAGTTCGAGTTGAAGAACTTGGGGATGATGCACTATTTGTTTTTGGCATGGAGGTGTGGCAGAGTGATGGAATCTTCCTTGGACAAGGGAAGTATGCAGTAAAGATCTTTAAGAGGTTCGGGATGATGGACTGCAAGGCTATGGCCACACTTATAGCATCAGACCTGAAGCTTCTATGTGATGCTTCATCTGAGCCGGTTGATATCACTATGTATCGTCAGATGATTGGGTCCTTGATGTACCTAACGAACACGAGACCAGATATTTGCTTTGCGGTGAACACATTGAGCCAGTTCCTGACGAATCTGAGGAGTGTTCACCTGGTTGCTGTAAAGCATGTTTTGAGGTACTTGAAGGGTACAGTGGATTATGTTATGGGCTCAAGTATGAAGCGAATAAAAAGTTTAACCAACAGAGTTATGCTGAATAAGATTGGGCTGGCAGTGCTGCAGATAGGAAGAGCACATCTGGATGCTTCTTCAGTATGGGATCAGGTGTGATCTCTTGGTTTAGCAGGAAGCAGTCCTGCGTAGCACTGAGTACAGCTGAGGCAGAGTATGTTGCAGCCTGTTCAGCTAGTTGTGAGGCAGTATGGCTACGTAAGCTACTGTCTAAGTTATTTGATCTTCCGTTGGATGCTACTGGTATCTTTTGTGATAACTATAGTTGTGTGAAGCTGTCCAAGAACCCAGTGTTTCATGACAGGTCGAAACACATAGAGATCAAATATCACTATATCAGGGATATGGTGCAGAGAGGAGCTGTGAAGCTCCTGTACATTATGACAGACGAGCAGATTGCAAATGTGCTGACAAAGCCACTAGCCAAGGTGAAGTTCGAGTACTTCAGGGAGAGGCTTGGTGTTCTTCATATTGATGACACTCGAGGAAGAAGTGATGGACACATTTGCAGAAGCCATTCCAAGCATGTTGGAAGGAGGATCCTTCACATGGTTGTGGATATAAGCACTGGATGATGAGCATCAGGACGATGCTCCAGTTACTGCTCTGTATATGCATCATGTTGGATGTTAGATGTTGGATATGATCAGTTGGATCATTTATATGTATATGTATGTACGCATCATGTTGGATGCTGGATATGATCAGTTGGATCACTTGTATGTATTTTTGTATATGCATCATGTTGGATGCTTGGACCATGTATATGTATATGTATCAGGTGGATACACTGTATGATTAGCTGGATCATGTATGATGATATGTATTAGGTAGATACTTGGTATGCATCAGGTAGATGCATTGTATGATCAGGATGATCATGGATGACAAGCTTCAGGATGTTGCTCCAGATGACATGCAACAGGATGTTGTAGCGATGATGATTAGGATGATCATGTGTACATAAGGATGATGTATGGTGAGTATTAGGTTGATACTCTGCGGCCGTGGAACAGGTTGTGCAGATAAGCATGTAATTTGTGCCCTGGGAGATTTGTAGATAGTCTTTCGAGGTTTTGCCTATGGCATGTAATTTGTACCCTGGGATATCTGGCAAATGCTCTTTCGAGTTTTTGCTTGGGAGGACATATAATTTGTGCCCTGGGAGATCTGCAGATAGTCTTTTGAGGTTTTTCCAATGGCATGTAATTTGTGCCCTGGGATATTTGGCAGATGCTCTTTCGAGGTTTTGTCCTGTGGCATGTAATTTGTGCCTTAGGAGATCTGATAGGTTGAGCCGTGTGCTCGTAATCAGTCCTGGGATGCTCTTTCAAGGTTTTTCCATGACCACATGTAATTTGTGCTCTAGGAGATCCGATAGGTTGAGCCTTGTGCTCGTAATCAGTCCTGGGATGCTCTTTCAAGGTTTTGTGGTGACCACATATAATAGCGCCCTGGGAGATCCGATAGGTTGAGCTGTGTGCTCGTAATCAGTCCTAGGATTCTCTTTCGAGGTTTTGTGGTAGGGTCACATGTAATAGCTCCATGGGAGATCCTATACGTTGGGCTGTGTGCCTGTAATAAGTCTTGGGATGCTCTTGCAAGGTTTTATGATGCACTTAATAAGTCTCGAGGATTCCATAGTATGGCCAGTGATGAAAAAGACTTGCTGGTGGTGGGCCTACATCCAGTATGAAAAAGGACTTGCTCTGTAGAACTTCCTATGACGAGTAGATTCATAGATTGATTGAGATAGCAGCAGCAGTGACGATGATGATGACTCGATGATGATTATCCAATGACGATGATCCAAGGAAGATGACTTGTGCTAGAAGACCTATGTCGAGAAATAACTTCCTAGTTAAGAGGGAGTGTTGATGTATATGTAACTTCGGAATGTATTTCACATATATGTATATTGTATTCCTATAGAGATGTTATTATTCCTCTATATGGAAGTGTCATCATTTATATTGTAAGTGTCATAACTTATACTCGATGGGTTATTAGACCACCTTGTTGGGGTCGGCCCTGTATAAGTCATGTGGGTCAAAGGGTTATTAGACCACCCTATTGGGGGTCGGCCATGTGGGTCAAAGGGTTATTAGACCACCCTAGTGGGGTTCGGCCCAGTCAGCATTATGTTAAGTGGTTAAGTTGAGGCCAACCTAGTTGAGTAAAGGTCGAGTCAAGTTAGTGTATAAATAGAGAGTGTGTCTCTCTCATTTTACACATTCTATTCTCCAACTCACACTTTGTAGAGTGGCGCACTTGTGGAGGAGGGGGCTCTACTGCTAGGAGAAGACTATCTCTTGTATTTTGGTTGTATCGTTTCTCTATCTATCTCTGAGGAAGTTATTGGGGTTTTTCACCTTTATGGTTTTCCCCAAGTAAACTCTGTGTCTCTTGTGTGCTTGCATTATTGTGTCCATGATTGATATGCTATAGATTTGTTGTACATGTTGTTCTCTTAGTTAAGATCCTAGATCAGATTGAAGTAAATTCTAAAAATTTAACATCAGGTACACAGGGTACTCCCAAAAGACCGAACGCCTAGAGCAACCACTTCACACAAATAGATCACAGATCGATACACCAATGTTTTGATGTGGTTTAAACCCTTGAGAGGGAAACACTCCACGGCCCTGGCCAAATAGCTTCTATGTGTTGAGATATTGTAACTTCAAAGAATATTATATTTGTACTTTATTATTCCGGAGATGTTTCATTCCTCCATGAAGATCTTATTGTATATCCGGAGATGTTTATTCCTCCGTCGGAATGTGGTAACTCGAGTTATTAGACTTCCCTAGTGGGGGTCGGCCCTGTATGTGTTATGTGGGTCAAAGGGTTATTAGACCACCCTAGAGGGGTCGGCCCAGTTAGTTGTAGTGGGGTATTTAACCCATTGGTTAAATACGAGCCTACGTGTACCTATGTAAAATACATGTCAGTGTAGTGTATAAATAGAGGAGGTGTGTTCCTCATTTGATACACTCACTCACTTGAGGATAACGCACTTGTGGAGGAGAGGTTTGCTATTGTGGAGGAGGAGATCATGTCTCAGGGTTTCATCTTTGTATATCGCTGATCATCTATATTGAGGAAGCTTTGCTGGGTTTTCTACCCCATGAGGGTTTCCCAGGATAAATATCTGTCTCTTGTGTTTATGCTGTGCTTGTTGTTTATTCAGTGATCCTGTATATGCTATTATTGTGAAATGGAATGTAATGCTGCTATTTTCTGTCTTAGCATATTAAATCTTAACACTATGGAGCAATTTATTATGCAAAGAAAGAAAGTTACAAATGAGCTTCTCATAATCGATCAACTAGACAATGACCCTCCATGCTCTTTAAATAGAGATCATGGACCAATTGGGTGCTAAGCCATGGATCAAGGTTAGGTATGATCTAAGAGAAGTTGAGCCGTCGGATCACTCTATGTGTAGAACATATCATGACCATCGGATTAAATATTTACAAATACATACTAATGCATATTGAAGAAACACACTTTTCCTAACAGATATATTACACAAGTTGATCTTAACTAACTTCTAAGTGTCTAAATTCCTAACATCCCACCTTAAGAACAACTTGGGATAGGATTGAAGGATTTACAAAAGTGACAATATTAGGAGAAGGAAGGAGGCATTAGAGCCTATCCCCCCTTAATGACAAATTCCTGAACTCCTAACATAGATCGAAGTTTAGAAAAATTCGCTTCTGTAAGAGACTTGGTGAAGATGTATGCAACTTGATCATTTCTAGGACAAAAGAGCACTTCAAGAACACGATCATGAACAAGATTTTTGATGAAGTGCATATGTAGCTCAATGTGTTTGCTACGTTGATGTAGTATTGGATCTTTGGCAAGCTTGATGGCACTTTGATTGTCGCACCAAGGTGGAATAGGCTGCTGCTACTCAAATCCAAACTCTGAAAGGATTTGTCAAAGCCATAAAGCTTCCTGACTGGAATTCACTGCAGCTCAATATTCTGCCTCTGCTAAAGAAAGAGCAAGAGCTTGTTGTTTCTTACAAGCCCAAGTAACAGGTCCAGATCCCAGACTGAAAACATAACCTGCTGTAGACTTTCAATCGTCAGGATCGCCGGCCCAATCTGAGTTAGTGAAAGAAACCAACAAAGGTTTCCCCCCTGTACTGTAATGAATCTCAAACTGAATTGTACCTCGAATATATCGAAGTATTCTTTTAGCTACTTTCCAGTGACTTTTATGAGGTGTTTGCATATAACGGGCAACATGACCAACGGCAAAGGAAAGGTTAAGACGGGAATGAGTTAAGTATAAGAGACTACCAACAAGCTGATGATACAAGGTGGCATCTACTTCAGGTGAATTATAAGTGGCAGAAAGTTTGACTCTAGACTGGAAGGGAGAAGGGGATGGTGTACAATCTTCCATGTGAAAGCGACAAAGAAGGTCACAAGCATACTTAGACTAAGAAAGAAAGATTCCTTCTTTGGTTTGCAGGACTTGGAGACCAAGAAAATAATGCAAATGTCCTAAGTCCGAGATTTCAAAATGTTGCTTAAGACTGGATTTCACATGGGTTATAAGCTTAGGGTCACAGCCAGTAAGGATACTTGGTCATCAACATATAGAACAAGTATGATGTGATGGTTTTCTACTTTCTTGGTATAGACATTGGGGTCAGAATGGCATCTAGAAAAACCAATATCAAGGAGAAAGCTATCCATTTTGGCATACCAAGCTCTAGGATCTTGCTTAAGGCCATATAAGGATTTCTTAAGGCGGCAGACAAGGCTAGAGTTATTTTGAACATATCCAGGAGGTTGTTCCATGTAAATTTTCTCCTGTAAATCACCATGTAAGAAGGTAGACTTGACATCCATTTGATGGACTTCCCAGTTATTTAAGGCTGCAAGGGAAATAACAAGGCAGATAGAGTTCATTTTCATGACATGAGCAAAGGTTTCATTGTAGTCAATCCCTTCAACTTGAGAAAAAACTTTGGCAACTAACCTTTCCTTAAGTCTTTCAACACTTCCATTTGATGCATACTTAGTTCTATAGACCCATTTACATCTGACAAGTTTTCTTCCTTTTGTAAGAGGTACAAGATCCCAAGAATCGTTCACCATTAAGGAACAATATTATTCATCCATAGCTGTATCCCAATCCGGATTTCCTGAAGCTTCTGCAAAGGTTTCTGGATCATGATTCTCAGAAACTTGAGCCAAAAGAGAAGAGGCTCACTGAAACTGAGAACATGTTTGACGTTGATCTCTAGGATCACCGGCAAGATCACCAGTTGCTTCACATGTTGAATGGACCCATCGATAAAGCACTTGTGTTGGTGCAACTTGAGGAACATGAGCAAGTAGAGGTGGATTTTCATCCTCACTATCATCATCAGAAATTGGAGTTGGAAACCTGTCAAGGAAGTTGGAAGAAGAAGAAGGCACAATCGCCGAATCAAGCTCATAGGCCAAAGATGGCACAATCACCAAATTAGGCTCACAGGCCAAGATATTTTCATCAAATTTAACATCTCTTATAATGATTACATCATGGAAATGTGGTTGAAGAAGTCTATAACCTTTTACATCTTCAAAATATCCAACAAATATGTACTTTTCACTTTTAGGCTGCAATGCTTTTTGTTTTTCATCCGGAATGTGAGCCCATGCTTCACTACCAAACACACAGAAGTGACTTACATCTGGTTTAATTTTACTCCATGCTTCTTCCGGTGTGATACCTTGTAAAGCTTTAGTGGGGGTGCGATTAACTATGTAATTTGCACAATTTATGGCTTCAGCCCAAAATTGAAGACTTAGTCCCTTAGATTGGATCATACAATTAGCCATTTCTTTTAAAGTGCGGTTCTTCCATTCAGCTACACCATTTTGTTGTGGTGGATATGGAACAGTGTGTTGTTGTTGGATTCCTTGTTCAGTGCAGAAAATAGTGAACTTTTTGTTAACATATTCTCCTCCATTGTCAGATCTTAACTTAATAATTTGATGACCAGATTGTTTTTCAACAAGGGCCTTGTAGGCGAAGAACATGTTTAATACTTCGCTCTTAAGTTTTAGGAAATAAACCCAAGTGCGTCTGGTGTAATCATCAATGAAATTTAAGAAATATTTGAAACCAGAAAAAGAAGCAGATGGAAGAGGACCACACAAGTCACTATGCACAAGCTCCAAGGGAACTGAGGCGTGCCAAGAGGCATGTTTGTCAAAACCGTCCCGTTGATGTTTTCCGAGTACACAACCGGAACAAACACCATCCCTGTAAGATATCATCGAAAGATTTGTCACCATATTGTATTTACATAGTTGTTGCAATGAGCGATAATTTAAGTGACCAAATCGCTCATGCCAAAGTTTGCTCAAGTTATCACTATGAGCAACAAAAACTGAAGGAAAAGGTGATGACCCAAAGTTGTTAAATTTGTATAGCCTAGTAATATCATCAACAATTTTGATAGCTAGGACCTATTGAGGATCTTTAAAATCCTTGATTACAACTTGGTGAGGTGTAATCATCACAGTTTTACTTTCACCAGAATGAGTGATTTGATAGACTGATAACAAATTGCAGGAAATTCTTGGAACACATAGTACATCAATGAAATGACCATTATCTACTGGAACTATTCCATCTCCTACAAAACTTAGAGATCTGTCATCACCAACAAATATTTGTTTGGTGTTACATTCATGCATAGTAGAAAATATGGCTTGATCCTTAGCCACATGATAAGATGCTCCAGAATCAATGATCCATTCATTTGAAGTAGAAGAAGAAGATGCATTATAAGAATAACTAGAAGCACAAAGTGTATGTCCATGAGAGGTAGATTCTGAAGGCAAATCTAGGCTGATGTGGTGCTTCTTCATTGCTGCTTCCAAGGCTGCACGGGGGCCTCACTCAATAAACCGCTATCATAGCATGTTTGTTCGTGGCATATGAAACAATACCCCTAATTTCACTAAATATTGGAAAATACCTTCCAAAATCGTTTTTTTTTTACCCCCTCCCAATATGCCTTCCCAATTTAAAAAAACCCTTATTTTCACTAGATATTGTATGTATCAATTTTTTCATTAACAATTTGTACACCCCTTTATATTTCTACCTAGTATATTGATATGATACCCCTCTTATGACCCCGCATGCATTCTACATTGCACCTTGCTTCTTTCGATGTATATTATGGATGCACATTACTTCACCCACAATGGAATTACTCAACCACATATCATTATGATTTGAAACATCTAATGGTCTAATGAAGAGATAGGAGATAACTTCTTGTATGTCACTAGAGCCAATGCACATAGTACAACATTTAGATTGCATGTTGTAGTTCCCCAATTGCTAACTAAGCCTGTTGTTGGCTAGGTATCCAATCCCCAGGGCCTGTAACAAGCTCTAGGAGGATGAATAAACCTCCCAAGGCCTATAATAAGCACGAGTGGTTGGGTATTCAAGCCCCCAAGGACTATTGAGGGCCTATAACAGGCCCTGGAGGATTAGAGCCTCCTAAGGATATTGGTAACAACTAGCTAAGTGTTATTGGTAACAATTGGCTATCAATTACCACCGTATCTCGACTATGATCGACTAGAAACCCACTTCCCCATGAAAACCCTAGGCTCAAGCATGCCTCAAGAAGTGATTTCCCTGCGTACTGGTAAGCCCGAGCCTTGCCTCAACCCGATTTCTCATTTGCCTGTGATCCCACCATCTCCTTTTGGCGAATATTTGTCAACCTGCCCATATAAAAAAGACCCCAAAGTATTTTTGTATTGTTACATTAAATAAAAAAAAACCCTTTTCCCCTTAATATATAAGCAATATAATTTTTAGGTTTTCATGAATATTTAATACCGCAATATGAACGAACGTGATATTATATTTCCTTCTATAGAAGCCCCCATGCAAGGTTGCCATCTTCTTAAAACACTTAGATTCATCATGATTATCTTTCCCGCAATAGTTGCAATGATGCTCAGTATTATTGCCTTTTGGCTTGGATGCTTTGTCATTTTTTAAAAAAGGAGCTGACTAAGAAGATTTGGGACCCTTGTTTGTCTTATTATTGCGAAAATTTTGTTTCTTGGGAGGCTTGGACTTTTCTTTCTATTGGGACAATAAGGATTTCCCAGATGTATCTACATTGTTAATTATTCCAAGATGGATGAGCTTATCTTGCTCTCTAATCAATGAATCACAAAAGGATTCAAGACTAGACTCTTGATAGCTAGATGCATTCAAAGATTCTTTCATGGAGTAAAATGTAGATACAAAAACAGAATATGCAGGTTCAAGTTTGGAAAGAATATGATAAATGCATTGTTTGTATTCCCTCTTAATCTTGCATTCTTCACATAAGAGTTTAAGAGTTTTGTACTTAGATAAGTAATCTTGTATGCATGAAAAATCACTGGGATTTAAAGAAATCAACTCATTTTCAAGTTGGTGACCTCGAATTTCATTGTGTTTACCAAAAACAAATTCCAACATGTCCCAAGCAACATCAGGTTCATCAATTCCATATATGTGGAATCCCAAATCAGTAGAGATTGACATCCCAATCAATCACGAGCTTCATCACATCTATTTGCCCATTTGATTTTCTTATCATCATCAGTGGGTTCTGTTCCTTTTCCTGAGGTAATTCTAAAAAGTCCTCTACTTCGTAGAACATCCTCCATACGAGATTTCCATGAGAAATAGTTGGAACTGGTAGGTAGAATATCACAAGGGGTGGCCATATTTGTAAATTAATAGCTGTAAAAGCAGAAACCAATAGTCTATATGCGAAGAGCTTGAACAAATAGGCGGTTTAAAAAAACACGGCACTGAAAACTGACTCGATATGATGAAGTTATGCTTGATCAAAGAAAATGTTGAAGATGTCTCCAATAGTGATGTGGCAGATAGAGAATGACCAGCTAAAAAAAAAAGGAGCCCCCCTCTTCCCAAGATGAACCTTTGACAATCACTTTACAAGAAAGTTGCTTTAAGTGAATCACTTTTGTAAAATAAGTGATTTCACTTTTACAATGATGTTACTTTAAATAGTGCAGCGATAAAAAGGAACTTAAGTGACTCACTTTTTATTTTTATTTTTATTTTTATTATTTAAGTGAGATGCACTTTTACAATAAAGTAACTTGAAAATAGAAATTGCATGCACTTTTTCTTTTAAAAGTAACTTCCTAAGACTTGAACTCAAGACCTAGCAACTTTGAACCAAGCGAGCTAGATTAAAATGTATGTAAAATATGGGAAGGAGGAAGGTTTTTTTTTTTTTTTTACTCTTCTTGCTTGGTTTCCATGCTTGTCTTTTTTTTTTCTTTCTTTCTTTTTTTTCCTGCAAATCACACCATAAACCAAAACAAAAAAAACTTTTCCACACTTGTGGGGTTAGATCTCGTTAGCTTGCCTGGAAATTCTGCGTTTTCTCTCTATTTCTGATTTGCTGAGATTGCACAAGGTGCAAGGCAAAGAGCATACACAGCCGAGAAAAACCCTTCTTACACAGAAATCTTCCACCCTGTGAGCATCAACATTCTTTGGCCTGTAGGATCCATTTCAGTGACTTAGATCCATTTTCATCCTTCAGTGATACCAGTTTACCCTATTTTTGTTCCTACCCACATGTTGCATCACTATAGCATGCGTACCTGCGAGTTGCATCCCTATAGCTTGCAGGTATCAATTAAAATGGTAAAAACCACTATTTTATCACTTTTTACTCCCAAAAAGCGGTCATTGGGTGACCTTTGGCTCTCCATTTGCCCAAGTAACGTCTTGATGAGTCCTTTCACATACCTTTGAGAGGACTATATATTGAGCACATATGGCTTATGGACAGGAGGAAGAGGAGAATAGTAAAGGCATTCTAGTGGATTTTTTCCCTATCTTGAGTCTGCACTCATTGATCCTTGTAGTTGTGAACCAGTTATGTTCACCTTCCAAACTCCTCTCTAGTTTGAGTTTGCCATTCATAGAGGATTGAAGTGGTGGAGGCACAAGTGGATTGATCTAGATCTTGGTTCATATTGGTTTCCGGTAGGAGGTCGTATCACTTTGTACTTCTTCTTGTTCATTAATACAAATACTCATATTCTCGTCCATTCATGGTGTGAATGTCATTTATTATACATTGGGTTACATTTGCTTATGATATTATGGACCATTGTTATTGATAATGTTAATGTCATTTATATATCACATGTACTTGTTAGATATTGGTTGTCAAGACTAATTTGCAGATTACAAGTACTTGGATGTGCGCAGATTAAAAGCTCCAACGGGGATCTACATCAAACGTTGGATCGAGGTTGGTTACATTTCTCCATTATCTTAAAATTGTCATTTATAATAGCATTGATTTGAGAATTGAGTAGATTTATGGTAGTCATCTATCTGTTGTGGTATTCCCAAGCCATAGCGAGTTTTCTCCAATACAGAAATGGCGACTCCACTGGGGAAAACATCCATGTTTGGGAAACTTTTTTAGCATTAGTCCATAATTAGAGTTGCTGTTTATCGAAGCTTTGTGTCACTGATTGGCCGTTAAGATACATTGTAGAAAACTTGCTTTTTTCTGAGCCTTTGGACTCTTTACTTGACCATTTGTTTTTCCTCACCCGTGGGCTGGCTTAGTTCTGCCCACGTATACCCGCCTCTGTTTACACTACTGTTCGCAGGTACCCGCAGGTATTCCTTTGACAGTAGCGTGTAACTCCGACTTTTGTTGGTTTATGGCTATTGGTTGTTACTGGGTGAGTTTGGTTGGTTCTTGAGTCTTTGTTGGCCTCTTTCTTGACTGTTTCATGCCTTGGTTGTGACCAGATCTCTTCGTTTCTCTTGGTTGAGCCTTCTTGGTTTTTTGCCAATCTTTGGTTTTAGCCTCTTGGTTTCTTCCTTTTGAGCTCTTTCTTTTGGCTGAGTCTTACTGTTTAGGATCTGTTGGGTTGTCTTAGTGATCTTCTCGGCACTTCAGTGACTGAATAGTAGGATTTTGCTTGCATTTTTTCATTCCATATATATTGAAAAAATACAAAAATATTCATTTAGTTTTTTGCATTTTCCTTTCTATTCATAAGAGAAAATACAAAAATATTTTATTTCCATGTACTACATTTTGCATTGAGTGCTTGTTGCCTTCATTTTAGGTTCTGCTTGTGCATTGAAAAGATAAAAGTTTGCATATTTATTTCGGAATTGTTGGTTGATTTTGCATATTAGTGACATTGTTTTATTGGATAGATGAGTCTAGGATTGGATGATGTTGCATACTATTGAGTCTACACATCACTAGTTTCACGACCATATCCCTTGAGTAATCACAGCCACTAAAATTAATGCTTAATCATAAAATTGATTAGACTTATTTTATTTATAGGGTACACCAACTAGCATAGGTTTAGAGTCTTGGAATAGATCACTATGAATTAACAATCCAAGACTACTGAACGAAACATTAGGTGTCTGACCAGGGAGTGGAGGAATCCATGGTATAGATCGGCGTTCTCAGGAAAGCTCTACTCAATCCAGAGTTAAGCACGAGGTCACAGGAGGTTGGTTAAGGAGATATCCCTCTGATACCGGCTGAACGTGGGAGATATATCCAGGATTTGTTCGTATCTGGTGGTACTGGAGGTTCGTCCTCTTGTGCTTCGGGCTTAGCTACCCTGCCCATACGATGGGTCCCACCTGCGGCCGTCCCTCTTAGCATTGGTTATATTGCGGTAAACATAGTTGCCTTACCTAGGTACCGCATAGGGTACTTGCAGTGGTTATGCTGTTTGTGTCCTAAGTCAGATAGGGATTGGACAACATAGTTGTGTTTGTGTAGTGGACTTGACCCCGTCGACACAGTGAAGCCTGGGTGTCTCTATAACTGATTCTGTTACCTCCAGGTATAGTTTGGGAGTCTCAAGCCTCTCCTAGGTGAGACATACTGGCTTTAGTGTCAGGAGCTCATTTAGACACTCTGTTTGTCTGCTCTTTGTTGTATTTTCTCTAGGTGTGTGCTTTTGATTTACTGTTTTTGATCGATAGCTGGCCTTTAGGAGATGTTGTGTCTCTCTCCGGAGAGAATGTGGCGCGGAGCCCTACTCTCCTCTGGTCCCATCGTTTGGTTAGTTTAAAGCCACTCGAGGTTACACATCTTATTGCTAGAGGACGCCGGAGGGATCCCTCTGAGTCTTCGGATTCTTACGAGACTTACATTGAGGACTACATGGCTACACATCCCGATATCGAGAAAGACCTTTCTACTCCTTTGGGTAGAGTTGAACATACTTCCGATCCCCAGACTCCTTGTGAGGATTGGAGAGGTGATCCACCTGAGACTCAACCTGATTCTATTTGACCTAATCCACTTGACCGGAATCTGTTTGATCCTTCGAATCTGGATAATTATCTTTATGGGATGCCTGACTTACCTGAGGAGGAAGAACAGGACGAGCCTTTCGTTCCTTCATTTCCACACGATTTTAGATATAGGAGGCCTGAGTGAATAATCTAATGCAATACATTGTATATATTTGCAATACTTTAATAATCTAATGCAATTCTTTTCACTTTTCCATTTAGTATATATTTGCTTGATTTATTGAGTGATCCATGAATCATGTTATTTGCTTGAGTTATTTTCCATCCTCTTGACAACACCCAATTTCATTTTCTGAGCTATATTTGTAGTCTGAATATTTTTGCACATGCTCATTTAAATGCGAGAGCCTCATATCCAGATAGAATGTGTATATCCAAATAGAATGCTAATTATTAATATTTAAATTTGCCACTTTTATTTAATTAAATTTGAATTTTTTTGGCATAAGATTTAAGATTTTCAAGGCACTAGATCAACCAAGACTGAAGATTTACAAGGCATGAGTCACCAATCTGCCAATATTTAAGATTTACAAGGAACTCGATTGTGTAGGCAAATAAACCCTAATTGGCTACCATTTAGAATTGATTTTTATATGAGAAAACATCTTGATAAATTTATATTCATAAATTTACTTTTGAAGTTTACACGTAAATTTTCAAAATGATTATAAAAACATTTGACAAAAAAAATTTAATGATCGAACATATATTCATATATAATTTTAATAGTTGTAATGCCCCATATTTTGATTAGGCATATTTATCAATTAGACACACTATACTTTATTTGCTTCTTATCTGTTGAACTCAGCTCGACTGACTAAAATTTATTACGACATGATGGAACCGATTATATGATGTTACTGTGTTTTATGATTCCACTATGATTATGATGTTATTATGTTATGTGGTTATGATGTCATGATTTTCACGGGACTCCCTTGTTTTACGATTACAGTATATCTTTATATGTTTTCATTAATAAGATGTGAAATATATGATGCGGTACGTGGATACCATCTTATGATATGATTTATTGAAGTGTTATATGTCATATGCATCCATGATAAACTAAAACTGTTACAAGAAATAAAATGATGTTGATAGTATGGATCAATTGGTGATCGATGGGAATGCTTTCTATAAAATTTGTATTTTGCGAAATACTAACCTACAGGACACAAGGGCTATGGGATAGCCAGTTACTTGATCTGATATATGGGATAAAAACTTGTTCGTACAATACACCTTAGTAGCCAAAAATGATGATACGATGACACAAACTGATAATCTCGATAGCAACGAAGTATGAGTTAATAAGGGTGTAGGCCCAATATGTTGAGAGGGATGGATGTGTTTCCCACCCTATGTTTCCATGATACCCGAGGTCGTGGGAGGGACATTATAAGACACACTCCCCATGTTGTTGTGATGATGATGGTCAGATTCCTTCTAGGAGAGGATAGGTCTGCTGTTTAGTTGACGCTATCGCTCTCAAGTTCTATGTGGTCAAGTCAGTGAGTCCGACAACCACTTTTGTACTAGCAAAGGAAGGATAGGGAGGATGCAGGACGTAGGTTATGATGGGAGGATATGTTAGTTAGTACTGTTGAGGGTTGGGTATTCCTTGATTCTAAGTTAGTGGTAGTAGGTGCCCTTCCTTGTACATGATTGATTAAACTAATGTAAACATAAAAATAATGATGTGAAATCGTAAATGGTTAACTGTTAAATAAATGAGGATGTTAAAAGTAATTCTACTATATATTATGCTTGCTCTTCTGCATGAGGGTAAATACTATTATTAGTTAGTAGGTATGCATAGGCGGGATGGGGTTTGTTTATAGTACATATCCGACCTGTGCATACGCTGGCCACGCATGCACACTTTGCACATGTACACTAGTATCGATGTACAAACACTTAACATATTGAATAAGTGTATAAGTTGTCATAAGTAAATATGTTAATCATGCATTGATTGAATTCAGATAACAAATATAAATTTATTTGATATGTGTAAAACAAGTCAATTAAGCTATGTATTAATTGTTGTTAAACATTGTAATAAACAATTGAGACAAGTGTCATCAGTTAGCATTATCATATGAGAAATGTTGTGAATAAGGTAATGGTACTGTCTAATTCATTAGTAAAATTGTTTAAGTTTAAGGATGCTTTGTTTATTAGAACGAGGATACTATGTTGATGTTAGGGTACTCATGTGACAAACAAATGATTTAAAAACATTGTTATTAATTCACCATTTATTATTGCTTCATGGTGATTTAATTAATATTATTACTTAATTAATGTTATTCTAATAATATTAATATTCCTTCCGTAACAATTACAATATAATTTAAAATATTGATTAATAAATTATTAAGTGTGTGATTATTTCCAATTCAAAGATTAGACATAATAGGATGATAAATATTGAATGGATATGATGTGATGGAACGGGTTTTTAAATATTATTATTTCTTCAATATGAGTCTTAGAGTTTAAGTTACAAGATAAGTTATCTTGTCGGATGAGGTAAACCATTAAGACACACCTTGTCCAAATTGAAAAGGTCAACTATATATATATATATTATTTTATTACTTTATCCTAATAACACTAAATACAAAGGTGGTGAATAGACTAAATAGTTATTAAACCATGCCTCGAATAATGAATCCTTAGGTAATAATTCCTGCCATAATAAATGCTTACAATCAACAGTTGAAGTCTAATAAATTTACCATGAGTATATCTAATTGTTTAGTACATTGAATGTGAAAATATATTTTAATAATGTAATTTGTATGAATGAACTAAGTGAGGGTATTAAATGCTTGAGGGGCTCGAGAGAAGGAATTGGGGGGCGGTGGAGTAGGCCCAAAGTCTTCTTGAGGAAGGAAATCTATATAGAGAAGAGTGAAAGGGTGAAAAGGGGTGGGATTTTTGGGAGATGATGGAGAGGAAATTTGAAGGTAGCAGAAAAGAAAAGAGATCTAAGTGAAGAAAGGAGGGATATCACAGAAGTACTGCTCTCGAGATTATCAGTTTGTGAGCTTGGGGGCTTGGAAATCCTTTGATTTCCAAGGACCAGCAAGATAATAGCTGGTCGGTAGGGTGGACACATCATCTTGGCTGGCTAAGGGATCTACTAGGGATATAGTAGCATCAGCATCAGGTAATTTCCATGTTATTTATTTGATTTGATTATTATGCTAAAAACGTACTCTGAAACATACATATACCTTGTTATTTATTGATTATTATGCTGAAACATATTCTTATGATCAAACAAATTGAAGGAAAATATTGATATGATAGTTTATTTTTAAATATGAATGTATGATTGTTAAAGATGAAACAGTATACTAAATTTCACTTAAAAGCACAAAATTTTTTATTAGAAATTTACTCACATATACCTGGATAAGTTTAATACATAGAAAAGACAAAAGAGAAATTGACCTTGTGCTCTGTGTGCTAAAAATGGAGCACTACAATAGTAGAACATATATTCATAGATAATCTTTTAATTATATATAAAAGATGATATATGGCAATATATATCTACCCATGGTACATATATTATGTTGATTGTTACAATTTTAAATCCATTATTACACAATACACAGTTCTGCATTTATATATTTTTATTCATTATATTATTACAAAATATTAATATTTACACACTAGGTTTTATACTTATATTTATTTAATGGTAATGTTCTTTCAATAAAACATAGTTAGGTTTTATACTTATATTCATTTAATGGTAATGTTCTCTCAATAAAACATAGTTAAGTGTCGTAAATTATATATAAACAATGTTTTAAAATAATTATTTATTGTTTGATCATTTTTAATGGTCAGCCATATATAATTTATAATTTAAGTTATTAATTTAAAAATGATATAATTTATAATAATAATAAAGGTATTTCATATTATGTATAAGTAGTTTTAATTCTATTTTAGCTAGAAAAAAAGTAGTTTTAATTATATTTTTTTCATAATACTTTTTTCCTAAATTTTTTAGGTTATTAATTTTGAATTGAAAATTATTTTAATATTATTTTCCAAAATGTTCCTTAAAATACATCAATATGAGAGCATAATAGCTTTGAGGGTATAAAAATTCTCAAATTTACATATTCTTTAATCTTATTTTAAGATATTATTGTGGGATTTTTTTTTATTTTTTTTTTTTACATATAATGATCATCGATTCACATAAAATTCATTTAATTAGAAATGATCAATTCACATAAAATTCATTTAATTAGAAATGTTTAATAGATAGAATTCAAAAGTTTATATTTTTTAATTTTTGATAAATTTATTTCAATTTATTAATTCATTTAATTAGAAGTGTTTAAATGATAAAATTCAAAAGTACAAATTATTAATTATTCATAAATTTATTTAATTTTAAGTGAAGATGCATTGAAATACAAGATTTGGTTTGGTTTTTGATATTTTGTTTTTAAATAAATAAAAATATTTTTTGTTGAAAATAATTCATCCTATCCTATTCTATATATAAAGAATATATATTTTTTTCACTTTAAATATATATCAATATCAATAATCATATATAAGAACCTTCATAATTATCTTCCACACATAAATTAATAATAACACATTTTGTATTTCAAATCTACATCAATATGAATCCACATGCAACCTTGGAGTATGGAGCATGCCCATGAAATTTGAATTTCGATATATTTATCACTACAATTCCCCAAGATCACTAGAAGTTTTATGTTACTTGATCTCCATGCATACTTGTAGTCACTCGTTTTCTAGATCTATGCTTCAGCTACATGTAAACCATTGTTAAATATAGTAAACCATGGTTGACCAAAGTGAACCATTGTAAACCAAAGTGAACCATTCTCAAACAACCAAAATCAACTAAATTCAACCGTGCATGAACAACCAAATTCAATCAAAGTCAACCATTTTCAAACAACCAAAGTCAACCATGCTCAAACAATCCATTCACCCATGCCCAAAAAATGTAAGCCAAACTCAACCAAACCAACAAAAACATGGCCAATAAAAAAACTAAAGTCAACCAAATTCAACCAACCATAGTCAACCAAAGCCATCCAAATTCAACCAACCATAGTGAACCATGGTCAACCATAGTCAACCAACCATAGTCAACCATAGTCAACCGACCATAGTCAACCAAAGCCAACCAAATTCAACCAACCATAGTCAACCATGGTCAACCAAAATTCAAGCCGAAGTTAACCATAGTCAACCAAAGTCAATTGTTCTCAACCATTCTCTCCCACGGTCAACCATGTAGAACTAATGTCAACTAAAGTTTACTAAAATTCAACTATGGTAAAAAAAATCCAATCATGGTCAAACATTGTCAACATGGGTAACCATAGTCAACCAAGGTCAACCAAAAGTCATCCATGTTCAACCATAGTTAACCACGATCAGCCAAAAGTCAACCATATGCCAACAAAGTAAGCCAAAATCAACCATGGTTAACCAAAGTTAACCATTGTCAATCAAATTCAACCGTTTTCCACCATGGTTAACCTTGGTCCGTAACAATCAACCATGGTCAGCGAAAGTCAATAATGGTTAACCAAAATTCAACCAAAGTTAACCAAAAGTAAACCAAATTAAACCATGGTTAACCAAAAGTGAATCAAAGTCAATCAAAGTTAACCATGGTCACCCAAAGTCAATCAAAAGTTGACCATGGTCAACCAAATCAAACCATAAGTTAATTATGGTCAACCATAGTCAACAAAAAGTATACCATGGTCAACAAAATTCAATCGTGGTTAACCATGGAAAACCATGGCTAATCATGGTCAATCATAGTCAATCATGGTCAACTATGGTCTACCTTGCTCAACCAAAGTCAAACATGGTTAAACAAAGTCAACCATGGCCAACCATAGTTAACCAAAAGTAAACCAAGGTCAACCACATTATGGTTAATAAAAAAGTCAACGAAGCTCAACTAAAGTCAACCTTAAGAAGACAAATTCAACCATGGTCAACCAGAAGTCAACTATGGTTGAATAAGAAAGTCAACCAAAGTAAACCATGGTCAACTAATGTTAACCGTGGTCAACCAGATTCAGTTATGGTCAACCATAGTCAGGAAAAAGCAACCAAAAGTCAACCATGGTCAAACAAAGTCAACCATGGCTAAAAAAAAAAAAACCAAAGTAAACCAAATTCAACCATGGTCAACCAAAATCCTACCAATGTCAACCATGATCAGCTAATGTCAACCATGGTTAAGCAAAAGTCAACCATGGTTAACCAAAGTCAACCATAGTAAACCATATTCAACCAATGTTAACCAAATTCAACTGTGGTCAACCAAAGTCAACCATGGTCAGTCATAGTCAAACATGGTCAACTATGGTTGAACCAAATGTCAACCATGCTCAACCAAAGTAAACCATGGTCAACTGAAGTCAAACATTATCAACCAAATACAACCACATTCAGCTATGGTAAACCAAAGTCAATCTTGGTTAACCAAGTCAATCATGGTCAACCATAGTCAATAATAGTTATCCATTGTCAGCCTTGATTAACCATGGTCAACCAAAGTCAACCATGGTTAACCAAAAGTCAATCATGTTCAAACAAAGTCAAGTATGGTCAATCATGGTCAACCATTATCAATAAAAAATAAACCAAAGTAAACCAAATTCAACCATGCTCAACCAAATTCAACCATGGTCAACCAAATCCAAGCCAATGTTAACCATGGCTAAGTAAAATTCAACCAAAACATCAACCATGGTCAACCAAAGTGATCCATTTTAAACCAAATTCGACCATGGTCAACCATGGTTAGTCATAGTCAAACATGGTTAACCAAAGTTAACCATGGTCAACTAAAGTAAACCATGGTCAACTAAAGTCAACCATAGTCAACCAAATTTAGTCATGGTTAACCAAAATAAGCCATGGTCAACCATAGTAAACAAAAATCAATTAAAAATAAACCAAACTCAACCATGGTTATTGATGATCAACCATGGTAAACCGTGGTCAACCGAAGTCAACCATAAGTCCAGCATGGCCAAACAAAGTCAAGCTTAGTCAACCATGGTCAACCATTATCAACAAAAAAAATCCATATTCAACCATGGTCAACCAAAACCCAGCCAATGTCAACCATGGTTAAGCAAAATTCAACCAAAAAGTCAACCATGGTTAACTAAATTAAGCCACAGTAAACCAAAGTTGACCATGGTCAACCAAAGTTAGCTATGGTCAACCAAAGTTAGCCATTGTCAACCATAGTCAACCAACGTCAACCGTAGTCATCAATGGTCAACTATGTTCAACTAAAGTCAGCTATAGTTAAACAAAGTCAACCATAATCAACCATATTCAACCAAATTCAACAATAGTCAACCCTATTCAACCATATTCAACAATAGTCAACTAAAGTCAACCCTTGTGTCACCCATGATTAAGTGAATAAGTCAACCATAGTCAACCATATGATATTGAAATCAACTATATAAAGTCAACCATATGTTATATTAAAATCAATCGAAGTCAACCATTACCAACCATGGGAAACTATAGTTAACCATGGGCAACCATTGTCAACCATGGTCATCCATAGTCAACCATGGGAAACATCTATAGTTAGTCATGGTCAACCATAGTCAACCATTGTCAAGTATCGTCGACCACTATGAACCATAATCAACCGTGGCTAACCATGGTCAACCATGGCTAACCATGGTCAAACAAACTCAACCATGGTCTACTTAGGTCAACCATAGTCAACCATGGTCAACCACCATTAGCCATGGTAAACCATGGCCAGGAAAAGTCAACCATGGTCAACCAAAGTCAACTATAGTCAACCATAGTCACCCATGGTCACCCATGTTCAACCAAAGTTAACCATGGTATACCATGTTAAACAATGGTCAACCAAAGTCAACTATCATCAACCATGGTCAAACATCATCAACCATGGTCAACCATAATCATGCACCGTCAACCAAAGACATCTTGGGTAAACCATGGTCAACCATGGTAAATCGTAGTGAATGATGGTCAACCAAATTCAACCATGGTAAGTCATAGTGAATGATGGTCAACCAAATTCAACCATGGTCAAACATGGTCAACCATGAACATCCAAATTCAACCATTGTCAAACATAGTCATCCATGGTCAACTAGGGTCAACCATACTTAACCATGGTCAAACTTTGTTAACCGTTATCAACCATAGTCAACCATGGTTATCCACAGTCAACCAAAGTCAACCATGGTTATCCATGTTCAACCAAAGTCAACCATGGTCAATTAGAGTCAGCCATGTTGAACCATGGTCAACCATATTCAACCATGGCTAACTAAAGCTAGCCATGGTTAACCATGGTCATCCAAAGTCAACCATGGTCAACAAAATTCAACCATAGTCAACCATAGTCACCCATCGTGAACCATGTTCAACCAAAGTCAACCATGTTAAACAATGGTCAACCAAATTCAACTATGGTCAACCATGGTCGACCAAAATCATTCAGTATGAAGTAGAGTCGGCCATTGACAACCATGGTCAACCATGTTCAACTATGGACATCCAAAGTCAACCATATTCAACCATGGTAAACCATGTTACACCATGGACAACCAAACTCAACCACAGTTAACCAAAGTCATCCATGGTAAACCACGGTCAACCAAAGTTGACCATTGATTGACCATGGTAAACCATGGTTGACTTTGGTAAAGCAAAGTCAAACATGCTTAATAATGGTCAACCAACCATGGTCAACCATACTGAACCATGCTTAACATTTGTCAACCATGGTTAACCATTATATTTAATTATTATTAACCATATTAACTATTATTATTTAATTTTAATTAATATTTTCTTTTATAAATAATTAATATTTTTTTTAATAACAATTATTATAATAATAATTATTTAATTATTATAATAAATAATAATTAAAACTCTACAATTTTTCCCCTCACACCGACCGTCAACTAGCAAGCCATATTAATAATTAATATGGCTTATATACGTCGATCGGCGTATATCAATCATGGCCACACATTTAAATGTGATTGATATACGCCGATCAGTGTATATAAGCCATATTAATTATTAATATGGCATGCTAGTACTTTCTAAGACAAATTTTTTTGTAATTACGTTCACTATGCGTAAGTCACAAACACAAACTGAAAATAATTTAAGGTTATATAGATTTTTCCTTGATCACATTATGTTGTAGATATCATCATGATTTTCAGAAATTGAAAACAAAAACATCTTCATATAAACACTGAAAAAATATCATATTTCATATTATATCAATAAATATATTCATATTTTATATTTATCTTAAAGCTCTTAAGAATTCCAAATCACAATATATATTCAAACCAATGATTGACCAAAATCATTACAAAGAAAGAAGCACCATAAACAAAATATGAGTTGCGATGCAAAATTTCAGAAACTTATACTTCTCGAGTACATAAACCTGTTTATCAGCGAATGTACTTGGCATTCAAAAGAATGTTTTTTTTGAGAGTTTGGCACTATAATTATATTACTACCAATACAATGCAAAATTTCCATCAAGAAAGAAAATATAGCTATAAGGTCGAAGAATAATCACTGGGAGACATCATCACTGGAGCCTATCTTTAGATTTTCTTGGTATTTCAAACAATCTTGTGTCGCTTTAGTATCTTTGTTTCTCATTGTCTCCTCCTCCATAGCATCTTTTCTCGGGTATTTCAAATTTTCCACCAGTTATTGTTTCATAGCTTGGTTAGTATATGGTATGAACTCACAAGGAACATATTAAGAAGCATATGATTAAATGCAATATATTTAGTTGACAAATCACAGTTTAACCCTATTAACGTCATTTGCCTACACAAACCATTGCTAACCATTGCTAGGCTCCTTAAGTATTAAGTAGAAATTGAAAACATTTTATCTGAAGATAGTCATTACACAGGATAGTTGAGTGAAGAAGGAGCTGCGTTAAATAGTTTGAAATTCTAAGTTTCAATCCCTACTTTGGGATCATCACGAGGAGACAATTGAACCCTAAAAAAAAATCTTTAACCTAGCTCCTTCTCCAGTCAACATTTTATCTTTCAAAGATTTTTTTCTTTGCAAAATATGTTTTTAGTAATTACAAATTTACATTCATAAGTGTTTATATTTTAGAATTTAGGTGGAGTAGCAAATGTGTTTGTCCTATATTGAAGGAGGATGAGACAAATATTGATTTTAGGGGTAGTTCCAAATTCCATAAATAATTATAAAATAAATATATAGAATATCAAAACTAACTGTAAGAAAACAAAACTTGTTCATTGCACTTAACTTGTGACCTATCTATATTCATCCACCACAAATTAAATAACTGTACTAATTGTATAGACTAAAAACTTATAAATATAGATTTGAATTCAACACTCCAACCATTAAGAACATAAAAATAAAAAATAAAAAAAATTCAAAATGTTATGAGACTCGTGAATGATTTGTGAGACCATTCCTAAACTCTTTATGCTTGAGGGATTATTATGGTTTGGATGGTTATTATGATTTTAAACAAGACCTGGGCATGGTAATTTTTTTTGTGATTGTAGTTATTTTTAGTGGGTGTGTCTGCAATTGTTGTTGTTGTGTTTCTTGTGAGTGCACTTGCAATTGCATTGAACGTTTTGTCACATCGTAGCTGCAACTACAAAAGGCATTGAAGTAGAATTGTGGTGGGTAGTTTGGAAACCAATTTTTTCATCACAAGGTATAAGATAAAAAAGATAAGTTGATCAATAACCAACTTATAAGGATACTAGCTGAGTATGTGTCTCTGTACTCTACAATGATATCTAACGGGTTAATGAAACGACCATTTGTAAACTTGTTCTCTTTACAGCTCTGAAAGCTACTGTCGAGTATGTAAGTTTGCCTGCTACTTTCATTTGCAAGATACGTCTGCAGATATGTATAGATTTATTTAAAACTATGCATAAAAATTGTGAATTCTGGACTACACACATAGTAGATTGAACAATTAAGTAACAGACTGAAACAAGATCATGAAATATTGAGGATAATACTTCATTTAAACATGCATGAACCAGAAAACCCAAAAGCAATGACCAAGAACCCGACATCCAAAATGGAAAAAAAGAAAAAGAAAACAACAGGTGCTTTTGGGAAGTTTTCTGCATTAACTAAACTACCTAACTTTATGATTATCACATGTTATTGTCAAAGTTGTGCATTAGGCATACTTCTCTCAGTAATACATTGACAAGTTTACTTCTTTCAGACAATAACTTGATTTGATGACTATACGAAGGGAGGAATCATATATCCCTGTCAACAGTCCCCCTTAATTGCAATCATAGTCTACTACAACAATTACAAAATTTACATGAACACTAACTCCTATTAACATGCTTCAGCAATGCCTCTATGGGCTTTTGACTCAAGAAAAATCAAAAATTTGATATTTGATGCTTGCTAGTCTCACTGTCAGCCAACCTTACAATATACACAAAAGAACAATTCAAAGCTTGCTAAATATTGCTGCAAACTAACACAAGTTATCCTCTGCACCTTGCATGAATTGACTTATTTTTCCTTTTACTCCAAACTTTATATTGGCTTATTTTTCTGAAGTTCTTTATCTTCATCTTCACCTTTTTTTCCCTCCTCTATATTTTCTCAAGTTCTTTAGACTTAATGTCCATGCCATCTTCATATGCTTCACCATTAGATTTATCAATCTTAACTTCAATACCTGCATAATTAAATAAACCATAAACAATAACATCTTTTTCTTTAATTTCAACATCAGTTTGAACACTAGCATTCTTCCAGAACATCATCATGAGATGATAATAAAGCCTCATTTCTTCAAGGCTCCGTTTCTCAGAATGCTCATCTAGTTGTTCTTCATTTATTTCTTCCTGCTCATAAATAAGCATAAATGATGAAAATGCACGATATATCAAAAATAACAGAACACGGAAGGGATTTATTGATCACATGCCACTTCCAGGGGGCAACCTCCTTTGAGCAAGTTCAATACAAATAACTCATGGATGCCTTCATTGGCCTCAACACGTACTTATATACTAATTCTAAGCTAAAAAACTATTACTCCCCATGAATGTGGGATAATACAATATACTCATGGGATGGCTTACAAAGCATATGTGTCCAACAACAATATACTAATAATGTGGGATAATACAATATGCTCATGAGATGACTTACAAAGCATATGCGTCCAACAAAAATATACTAGCAAAGTAAAGAGAAGGATTGACATGTGTTCCTAACATCCCCTCCCCTTAGAAAAATCTTTGTCCTCAAATCTTTAGATGTGGAAATACAGTTGTTGAATCTGAAGGAGTGGTTCCCATGTAGCATCCTCTAATTGCATTCCATACCACTGAATTAATACCTCTGTGATGGATCGAGAGCGAAATTGATGAGTGCGCCTATTGAGTATGGCCTCTGGCTCTAAAATGATGGATCCTTCATTATCCAGTTCTGGTAAAACAATTTGTGCTCTGATGTTGGTGCCAAGAACTTTCTTTAGACAAGAGACATGAAATACTAGATGAATACGCGAAGAAGGAGGAAGTTCCAATTGGTAAGAAACAAGCCCAATCTTCTGAAGAACCTTATATGACTCATAGAAATTTGGAGCCAACTTATGACACCCTTTGAGTTGTAGGGAGGATTGATTGTAAGGTTGTAGACGAAGAAAAACCATATCACCTACTTGAAAAGTGCACTCAGAACGGTGTTGATCGGCTCGTTGTTTCATTCAATTTCTTGCCATGTGAAGATTGTCTTGCAAAATGCAAAGAATCTGATCTCGAGTTCGAAGAATCATGTCAATTTACTGTACTGGTGAACTAGTAGGGGTGTATGGAAGAATCATTAGCAATGCTTAACCATAGACTGCTTCATATGGATTCAGTTTAGATGCAGTGTGGTAGGAGGTATTGTACCACCATTCAATGAGAGGGAGCCACTTTTCCCACTGATGTTGTTGTTCGGAGGTGAAGCAATGAAGATAAGTTTCCAAATATTTGTTGATAACTTCATTCTGATCATCTGTTTGTGGGTGATACCCTAAACTCATCTTCAGTCTGGTGCCAGTGTGGAAAAATAGTTATGTCCAAAAATGATTGGTGAAAGTTGAATCGCGATCTGAGACAATCGAAGAAGGGATTCCATGAAGACAGAAGATATGGTCCAGGAAAATTTGTTCAACTAAGGAGGCAGTATAGGGATAGCTGAGGGCACAAAAATTACCATATTTGGAGAGGTGATCAACCACAACCAAAATCACTGTCTTCCCTCTAGATTTAGGGATCCATTCAATGAAATCCATTGAAATATCTATCCAAATCCGTGTAGGGATGGGAAAGGGTTCAAGCAATCCTGGAAGGAGTTTCGTTTCACCCTTGTTGCGTTGGTAGGTATCACATTCGTCCACCATCTGTTGAATTTAATTTGCATTCCCTTCCAAAAGAAGTTACGTTGTGCCCGCTCATACGTTTTGAGGGACCTAGAGTTCCCTGCCGATGGGGAAGCATGGAGTTCATAGAAGACATCCTGTTGAATATTTGTGCTCTAGGGAAGCACTAGACGACCCTTGTATCTCACGGAAGCACCATCCCAAGAGTAATGTGGTACATCAGAAAGGTTTTTGGCCAACTATTGGATGATTTGAGATAATGAGGATTCATTGACATAGCCCCGTTTAACATATTGCAACCAATTTGGAATAAGCATAGAAATAGATAAAAGAGAAACTTGGTCATCAAATGTGCGAGAAAGAGCATCCGACACAAGATTGTCTGTACCCTTCTTGTAAGTGATCTCATAGTCATAACCCATGAGTTTGTTAACCCATTTATGTTGTGCTTGGGAGGAGACTCGTTGTTCCAAGGAATATTTCAGACTCTGGTGATCAGTCTTGATGCATAAATGATTCCCTAATAGCTATGGCTGCCACTTCTGTACTGCCTGCAAAATAGCCACCATTTCCTTCTCATATGTAGAGGCGACTAAATTCTTACTAGAAAGGGATTTGCTGGTGAACACAATGGGATGTTCATCTTGAAGGATAACATCACCAAGTCCATTGTTGCATGCATTACTCTCAATAGTGAAGGGCTTGGAAAAATAGAGCATAGCTAGATCAAGTGTAGTACACATAACTTGTTTTAGTTTTTCAAATGCACACTCAGTAACATGTGTCCATATAAAAGCATCATTTTTCAATAGAGCGGTTAATGGAGCTGCAATCTTCCCGTAATCCCTGAAAAACTTGCGGCAATAGCCAGTCAATCCCAAAAATCCATGAAGGCTCTTGAGTGTCTGAGGATGGGGCCAATATTTCATGGCATCTATTTTGGTAGGATCCATGCAAACCCCTTGTGTTGAAATAATATGCCCGAGATACTCTACTTCCTCCTATCCAAAAACAAATTTAGACTATTTGGCATGGAGATGATGATCAGAGAAAAGTTGCAATACAATATCCAGATGCTGGATATGCTAGGCCCATGTTTTACTATAGAGGAGGATATCATCAAAGAAGATCAGAATGAATTTTCGTAAGTAGGGACATAATATTTTATTCATCAATGCCTTGAATGTGGAAGGAGCATTAGTGAGGTCAAATGGCATGAACAAAAACTCATAGTGGCCATCATGTGTGCAAAAAGTTGTTTTAGGGATATCATCCTCATGAACCCGAATTTGGTGATACCCAGAACGAAGATCCAACTTGGAGAAAAAATAAGCACCATGAATCTCATCAAGAAGTTTATAAACAACCGTTGAATTGGAAACTTATCCTTTATTGTGAGGTGATTAATTGCTTGGAAGTCAATGCAGAGGTGCCATGACCCATCTTTTTTTCAGAAAAGAAGAACTGGTGAAGAAAATGAATTGCTACTAGGGTGAATAATACCTTGCTTCAATAAGTCCTGAATGAGCATCTCAATCTCTGTATTTTGGTGAAATGGGTAGCGATAGGGCCTGCTGTTGGGAGGAAAAATTCCAGGAAGGAGATGAATACGATGGTCCTCTTGTCTTGAAGGTGGAAATCCCACTCGTTCAAAAAAGGCACATGCATATCTATCCAAAATTTGTTGTAGATCCAAAGGAGTAGTGGATACCTCTAATGGGTGCATATGAATGGAATGGGGTTGAGCTATGAAACCATGTGAATTCTTCTTAAGGAGCTTTTCCATGTGATGTGAATTGATGATGTTGAGAAACCCTAGTTGTAATCCCTCCCATGTGTGTTTTGTCCCATTGACTAAAAATTGCAGTTAAAGTTCAACAAAATCCCATAAGATGGGGCCAAGTGTGCATAACCATTGAGCACCCAAAACCACATCACATCCTCCAAAGGGAAAGGAAAACATATCAGAGCACGGGTTATAATATCCAATAGAGATACGCACATTGCAACACTTCCCCTTGCAAGATAAGGTTCCCCCATTGGCAATCATAACTTCAAAGCTGGAGCGACGATAAACAAAAAAATCAGCTTGTTTGGAGATCCAAGGGTCAATGAGGTTATGAGTGCTACAAGAATCAATGCGTATTGTAATAGGGAGATTCTTGAAGTAACCATTGAGCCACATTGTTTGGGGGGGGGGTGACTCCGGCTAAAGCATGGAGAGATATCTATGGGTGGTCATCATGCGAAGGAGGGTCAACGGGAGGCTGCTAAATGTTGACCTGACTCCATCTATTGTATCCTGAGCTTCTTCACAAATGTCAGTTGCAGGCGGAGAGTCTGCATCCAAGAGATAGAAATTTTGCTCAACACATCTATGTCCCTAAGTGAATTTCCCATCACAGTTATAACAAAGCCATTTTTCTCTATGTTCCCGCATCTCGGCTTCAAAAAAATGCTTGATAGGAGTTTGTCTAGGAGCTGGCATGATGGGAGTTCGTTGGGAAACCATATTTATGAATGGAACACAAGTGGATTTGGAGCGTTGTTGGGCTGTGATCTTGTCCTTCTCCAACTTATCCAACCCTAGGGCTTCCATCATTGTGCTGGGACATAAAATTTTAACCTCAGATCAGATTGCATCCTTTAGACCACTGACAAAACAACTCCTGTAGAATTCATAAGGAAATACTTCTATGTGATTGACCAGTTTCTCAAATTTTGTTTGATACTCTCTCACAGTGCCAATTTGGTGAAGTTTAGTGAGTGCTCCTGTGAATTTTGCAAAAGAGCTAGGACAAAATCATTGCAAAAGGAGTTGGAAAAAATATGTCCATTTTGGCTCTTCATGAGCCTTGATGTACCAACATAACTATTGAAGGGCTTCATATTTCAAATGAAAGGATGCAAGTGGAACTTTGTTGATATCAAAAGTATTATGCAAATTGAAATATTGTTCTTCCTAGTATATCCATCCAGTCAGATCATCACCATTGAAGCGAGGAAAATCAAGCTTCGGCCCGTGAAAATTGTTGGAAAAAGAGAATCCAATGTCTGCAAAAGACTCTAGCTGTCGTCTATTGTTCATGGTTGAATGTTATATGGAGGCCGAGAATTTTTTCATCCATATCTTGAAGTTTGGTCTTGAGGGCTACAATTTTTTCTTCCATGTTTTTCTCCTACATAGGTGACAACCATAACCAGGATTTTTTTTAAGGGGAGAATGGGTAGAAAAACAAAAACAAAAACTTCTTTAGTAAAAGAAAATTTGGATTTGGGAAAACTTTTGATGGGTAATTGGGGTTTGACTAGGTTTTGGACACTTTGTAATGGACATGGAAGTAGAAAATGAGGATTTCAAAAGCAGGGTGAAAGAATGAGAAAATTTGTCCCAAAGGGACAAAGAAGAAGAAATGGGAAATGAACAGTGTGGCAAAATTTGAAGGCAATTGGGTGAAAATCGAAGAAGTTATGGAAAACCCTAAAAATAGACATATGTGGGATTTCTGGATTCGGGAAGTGGAATTTGTGTAGGGTCCTTAGGAAGGAAATACGCAGAATGGAAGTGCAAGGGTTCCAGTGAATTTTCAAGGGAAACAGAGCTAAGGAAAAGAAGATATGAAAAAAAATAGAAATTTGTACTTGTTTTTTTCGGAATTGATCTGCAATGGCTCTGGACAGATGTAATCTTCTATTTATCAGCTGGCAATAGGTATGGACCCTAGGTATGCTAAGATTCCTAAATGTTCAGGGCATTCACTCGACTACCAATGTTGTTTGACGACTTGCATATTGGGGCAGTACCCCTCACTCCACAGCTAAGGTAAAACTGATAACCACTTTGCCACAAACGATAGCTCTTGGTCGGGTGGGAACTAGTCAATCAGGTAGGGACCACTTCCCTTTTCGCTGGCACGTCCTCTCAATGGGCCAGCTACTTTGGGGTTCTTGTGGTACTCCTCATAATTATTTTTAGGGCTATTCCCAGGTACTTCCCACAGTTAAGAAGATAGAGATTATTCCCTGATATGAACCTGCAATTGAAAGGAACAATACAGATGCAAAGAAAAACAACTACTACAATAATGACAATGCTTGGAAGCCACTGTGAAAAATTTTTTGGTAGAAATTCCACCCAACGAGCCCAAGAAGGTGCTTTGATACTAGATGTGCGGAACCTGCGGCAATTAAATGATGAAAATGCACGATATATCATAAATAACATAACAAAGAAGGATTTATTGATCGCAGACCACTTCGAGGGGAAAGCTCAATACAAATAAATCGTGGATGCCTTCATTGGCCTCAATACGTACTTATATACTAAGTCTAAGATAAAAAACTATTACCCCCCATGAATGTGGGATAATACAATATACGCGTAGAACGACTTACAAAGCATATGCGTCCAACAACAATATACTAACAATGTGGGATAATACAATATACTCACGAGACGACTTAAAAAGCATATGCATCCAACAACAATATACTAACAATGTAAAGAGAAGGATTGACACGTGTTCATAACATCTTCCTTCTTTTCTTCAATTGTTGTTGGCTTACTGTTGCTTCACCACCTACAAACTTAGAGACATTTGTTAGATTTTTAAATAAATATTTTTCATTTTTCTCTACTAGCTCTTCTTCAGCTTTTATACACAATACTTGATTTGATTTAGCCTTTGCGTTAGCATCAAGGCCATCATCAACAACGAATTTATTATTCATATTTTTTGTCTTTGTTGTAGCTTTAGTGCTGCACTCAGCTAAACTTCTGACACCTGCAGCTACAATGCAATCTAGTTCAACATAGTTTGGATTTTCAAGCCATTCTTCAGTGAGCTTCAATTGAACATCAAAATAAAAAATGCTATCATTTTCTTCAACTTGTGCATCATCTTGGATGCATTCATTTTGAACTAAAACTTTGTCAAATTCTGCAATAAAACGATAGTCTTCATCATCTTCATTTTCCTTTTTAGTTGGTGGTTGATTTGCCTTTGTACCTACACATTCACAAACAACTGAATTGTTATGAAAATCATTTTCCCTAATGGACTTGGCCTTCACAAGCTCTTCTTCTTTGTCTTCAGTTTCATATGCTTCACCTTTTACTTCAACGGCCTTTACTACCCCTGTTAGGTCTTCTTCAGCTACAACTTCCACTTTGTTTATGGTACCAAGCAGGGTTCGTCCATTCAACAAATAATCAATATCAGGGTTCCTTCGTAGTCAGTGCTGTAGTCTGCTCCTTTATGACCTTCTCTTTTGTGGTCAATGCTATAGTCTTCTCCTCTATGACCTTCTCTTTCACGACCAGTGATTTTTCCAATTCATCCCTTTCATCTATAACTTGTACCTTCATAGTCAGTGCCACAGCTTGTTCATCTCGAAGGTGTTGTGCCACCATCTTGCTGGTTTGTAGTTGCTTCTGGTATTCAATCATTTTATTGTGCATCGCAGCCTCACGGTTGTGGATTTATGCGCTTGATGCGGCTTGGACTCTATGTAGTGTTAACATTGGAAGAAAATTGAAATCTACCATCACCTGGTCGCACTTCTGACCCTCGAGGTCCAAGGTCTTATCCCCTGTCAAAATGGCATGGGATTCGAGTTGGACTATTCGCTGCTGGGTGTTGACTTCTACCTCAACTCTGGGAGTCGACAGATGTTGCTGGATGTCCCCATGTGGTATTTATTTTGATTATCGTACTTTCCATTGTGTTTAGCAGCTCCACTATGTACTGGAATTGTTCAACTGAATTCTGTGTGACCTTTTTGCGGTTCTTTTCCACTATTTCTGTAATGTTGTCCAGGAATCCGTCAGCCTGCTGCGTAGTGAGCCCTTCATGTGTGTTATTATCTGCATGGTCCATCCTTTTCTTTGTCCTTTTCTCTTCATGTTGGATCTCCAATTCTAAATCCATCAGGGTGTTGGCTGTGGATGCCCCATCGTGGTCGGATTCCTTCGTCTGGTCTTTCACATCCTCCTCCTGTTCTTCACTCTTCTTTCGGTTAGCCGATGCTATATCCTCCCTAGCCTGGTTTTGTCGACCGGTGTCTTTCCCATTTTCTATTTCCTTTGGATTGGCGGGGACCTTCCATTCCTCTGACCACTTGGCGATGATGCCGTCGATCTCAGCATTAGTGAGCTTGTACTATGTCCGTAACCATTGCTTCGCCAGATCTTCCCGGGCCTGGAGGTAAATCGTGTGTGCTTCGACCGATATCTTTGCGATGGAGTGATACTTTGTTGCAGCTTGCGCTGATATTCACAGTATCATCCATGCATCCATCCACATCCTTTCCAGCCATATATAAAATTGTATGGTGTTGTCTTTCTGTCATTCTTTATTGCTGGTCGCCCATAGATTCTGATACTGTGCACCTTCGCATACTTGTGGTCCCATGGGATCCACCCCCTGATAATCGTCTGGTTCCCTCCATCCTTTTAAGGAAATCAGCAGGAGTAGCCATGAATATGTAAATGGCCAGTCGTACTCCTGGGAATCGTACACATCCTCGGCCAATTCGTGTAGCAGGAACTGGGACGAGTTCATCTGCTCTCCTACGGCGCACCTTTCCATAGCAGCAATGACACCTGAATTACATTGTAGGAGCTGGTTCTTCCATGTTACTTTGACTGCTAATATCTTTGCCCCTACTGCAACTTCCTATTTGTTGATTGTGTCGATTAGGTACCCTTTGGAATATTTTTGTACTTCATACTTTGTCGTCAACTGTTCTACTAGTTTTTTGTCATTGTCCTTCCCCTGGAAAAACTGGGAAGGGTCGACTCCTTCTTGAGGAAATCCAGTGATTCTTGTGATTAGGTCAATGGGGACTGGAATCTTCTCGTGCAGCCATAGAAATACGTCATGAAAGCATGCTATAAGTTGCTTGACGCATGCATTGACCTGTGCCAATCACCCAAAGTGCGGCAGGAGGGTGATACCTAATAGCCCCGAGCGTTCTAGTCCCAATGCCCACTTCTTGGGTTCCTTCGTTGTTGGGCCTCCTACATGAGGGACATCATCATAAGCCTCTGCATATTCTTTGAATTTCCCAAGGTCATGGTCGGTATACTACAGTATCTACAACCTAGCTGTAATATCCCCAACTTGAACAACCCCCGGTGGTACCTGCGCTACTTCGATGGGGTATTTTTCATTCTTGTTGATCTGTGGTGTGGGTGTCCCGGACCGATGTGGGGGGACGTACGGTGTGAGCATTGGACCATCGTATCCATTATGTGCAGCTTCAACCACTGAAGGGCCTGCAACATTGTTTGTAAATCTCACTAATGCCCGAGTGCCCTTCTTTTTCTCCCGTCCAGTGTCTAGGGGTCGAGTCGCAGTCATTTTCTTCTAGTGTGGAATTGTAGACATAACTTCCGGTTGCTCCTGCATAATTGGTGTGGGTTACGGTCTTTCAGTGCTGGTGTTGGAAACATACACCTCCATACGACTCTGAAGTAGGTAATGTGTTTCAGTCTCCCATCCTTCGATATTTATAGCGCTGGCTAGTAACATCCAACTGATCGTGGGCCATGATTACCAAATCTAGCTGGGATTTTCTAAATCTACCGCCTGCATTGAGTATTAACTGCCATTGTTCTCATTTTTGTTGTTGTCCGGTGTGGTATAACTGCTGCATTTATTTTTGGATTGGACCTCCGCGCCTTGTGGCAGCTTCCAACTTTTTTTTTTTTGAATGCCCGACTACCTGATCGACACAGCGAGTTCTGTGGTGTTGATACTTCACCATATAGTATGTTTCTCTATCGTTGTTGATTTCTTCTGATTCCTCTGGGTCTCTGTTGTGTACTTCTCAACCTCATCCATCGGTGGTTCCACATTGGTCACCCTGCCAATCATAGCTTGCGTTGGCTGCTGGTATCTTAGATTTATTTGATGCAGCCGTTTCTTGACTGGCTTCACATTGGGTTTCAGGGGGATCTTCATTTCCCCTAAGTCTCTAGAGATTCCCTTCATTTCTGAGAATTTTGTTGGAAACAAATCCTGAAACTCATGCAGCAAGTCAGTCATCTTCGCAATGGTCGACTCATCCCACTAGTCGCCAATGCTCTTGAACTTTGGGTTCTCCTCCGATCCAATGTTCACCTTCTTGATCTTCAATGGTTGCTGGAATTTTTTCGATGGTATTTTTGGTGCCTCAACAATGCGACTACCCTCTGATTCTAGCATGTATGTATCCCAGGAATCATCCTCATTGTCGGGTTCTCCAGTGATCTTATAACACTCCATCAACATTTCTGGTGTCACATTCCATTGAAGTGCCATCGGTTGTCCTGTCGATACCACCTCAAATATATTTCCACGGATCGCTCGTAGTGCGGTGTGGATAAAAGGATTTTTCGTTTGAGAATGAAAACGATTGGCTGAAGCTAATGGTAAGCTATTCCCAAGAAGTCATCCCGCGTCGCAGTTCTGCTATGACATACCAGCTCCGCGGTACTTCATCCAACATGTGTACTAATGCATGTATCCACTCCTACTTTGCTCTCGATCCCCATTGGTGTTGACAAGCATTCAGATGCTCCTTCGGGTCGCCTCTCCCATCATATCTCATTTGGTCATACCCTGCATCTTTTCCGAACCGAACCTCCATGAGGCATCAATATAGTGGCCAAGTTGTGATGTTTGATTTGTGCGCCGCCCACCATCGTGCAGGGGTAGCCTTCAAGGCTTCCTCCGGGGCCAGTAGACGTTGCGGTTCTGCCACTTTTTCCTCAAATTCTATGAGAAAATTTCCCAAGTTGGGAAATCCCTCATATGTAGTTAACACACATTCCTCTGTGGCTACCCTTCATAAGGACGGCATTACCCATGCACATATTCTAAAGGATACTTCATGTAACCAGTTCTGCCAATTCTCGAGGGCCTCGTCTGAATCTGAGGATGCCGAGCTGGCGCTGTGCCATCTTAATTCTCCATCTGCGGTGGGATTAACATAATCCTCAGAAATTTTTTACAAGTCCCACCCTTCCGCAAACTCGTCTCTGGCTAGTTCCACATAGTGTAGTCCCTCTGCAGGATCCAGTGGTGCGATGACTCTCATCTCATGATTCTCAAATGACATCGTCCTCTTCTTAAAATTGATAATCGCTTGGTTTTCCATGGCCTAGTCTATCCCCAATAGTACTAGATAGGGAATGGTGTCATCCATAATTTCAATTACATCGAAATCAGCATACATCCTGAGCCCTTCAATTTCAACTAGAAGTTGACATACTTGACCAAGCGGAGTGACGTTACTCTGATTTTCCAATCGTAGTTGTAATGGTGACCAGGTCATCCGCGGATTTTCCATTGTCTCCCACGCCTGCTTGGTCAGAATATTCACATCCAAACCCAAATCCATAATGATGGAGTTGACATCAAATGCTCCAATTTGTGCCGACATCCACATCTCCCTTCCTGTCTTCTTCTTATGTATGTTATTAACTTTCTGTTCCTGACGTGCACTTTCCCGTCGATGCAGTAGACCAACTATTCCTTCCAGTGCATCTGGGTGTTTCGCCAACTCTAGGAAACTTTCCAAGAAGGCCTTTAGAGTGTTTTCCTTCCTTCGTGACTTCGTCGAGTCGAACATCAGTGGCATGTCATAGATTTCTTCCTAAAGAGGTAGCTGCCTCCTATTCCTCATTGTCTCATGTGCCTTCAAGAAGACATCCCTTTCTGCTTCCACGTCAAGGGTGACCTGCTTCCGTTGTGTTTGTGTTGGTCGAACATTGATGTGTGACCTATCGCCACCTATCACCACTTCTCGTCGTGTCACTATTCCAACCGCAGCATGGCTACTTCTAGCTTCTGTCGATATCATCTGCACAGTCGATGGCGCGTTCTGATTATTTTGGTTATGGTTATGGTTTTGGGGTGGATTCTTAGTCTTCCATTTTGCAATGAGCTGAGGGCAGTCCTCTACATTGTGATCTACAGCACTGCAGTATGTACACTGTGGCACTGGGTTTGGACAATCCCTCTGATAATGCCCCTGTTTTCTGCAATTGTAACAGATGATCGGTCCTCTTCCCCATCCAACAGCTCCTCCACGTCCCATAACGGTGCCTCAGCCTTCATGGAATCCTCCCTTGAAATATCTGTGTGGTGGCTCGTATGGTTGATACTGTGGCTTCCCCTACTGTGGTTGCTGATACTGTGGTTTCCCATACTGTGGTTGGCCATACGATGGTGCCGGATACTATAGGTGCCCATATTGCGGCTACCCGTAGTGCCCCTAATCGTATTGTTGCGGTTAGTTGAACTGTGGCTGTGGATGGATTTACTGTGGCTGCTGCTGCACCACCAATGGCTCTTCTCCCTTCATAAAATATGTGTCAGTTGTCCAATCTTGTAGCAGGTCATAGGCCCTGCAGTCCTTCTCATCATGGCCAACCGATCGAGAGAATTTGCAGTACAAGTTTGCGGGCTTCGACACCATCTTTTGCATATATACACATTCCTCTAGTCGATTCCCTCTAGTTTGATAGATATGACACCACAGCATGCCTCCTTGACTAAGGGGTTTTGGTTCCCCCTACTACAAATACTCATGGAACTCTGGGAAATCGTCCTTATGGTGTCCCTCAGCTTTGCATCTAGTGCACCATATGTCTCCGCAGGTTTCCTTTCCCTTCTTGATATCCTCCAATTGAAGCATTAGATTGGCCGATTGCGCTTGGACTCTATCCATTCCTATCCCTGCTTCGCTGATTGGTGAAGCCTCTAGCTTCATCGCAATCTCTAATGCTTCCACCTATGTCGCTACTTTTTGTTGCATTAGTGGTCCCCAGATATGCGGTACCAGTACTTCGATGAACCACTCTCTATGTTGCAGTTCATTTATTGGAGACCTCACTTTTTCTATCAACGTCTTGTACCGCTGATCGAATTCCCACACCAGCTCGTTCGGGAATCGCTTAATCTCCTTAATATCAGTAACATACTGTGACTCATATTTTGGATTATTAAATTCATCAATCATCGTTGTTCTGACCTGCGCTAACGTCTTGGCTGGTGTTCTCGTTGGAACCTTTACAAACTTCATGTACCAGTCTAATGCCCGACCCGTAAGGGTCCTCTCTAGTTGTCCCATATTTATGGATTCATCCTGGACCTGCTTTACAGTCCATACTGCTTCACATATGAACCAATACTGTTTGGGATCCTCAGTCCCGTTCCCATGAAAGGTAGGCATCTTCGCCTCATTTTCCATCCTAAGGTTGCTACTGTTATTGTTTACTGAAGTGATACTCTTACCACTACACGTAGGGAAACTCTGCGAGTAGTTTGGATTTATTCCTATAAAATTTGGAGTAGTGCGTGGGGTTGAAGGTATGTTGTAACTTACGATCTGTCCTCCTTCTACTTCTGGGGTAGCCTGGTCAACGTCTCCTTTGTAATAAGGTCGCTTACTCCCTTGTGGTCCTATTTCGTAGTTCTCCATTCTGTTCCTATCAGGAGACTCTCTCTTAGTCCTCCTCTTCTCCTTCGGATGCTGGAATATCATTCCACTCCTCAAGGTACCACACTCTTCGTTAGCTTCCCTTAGAAACTAGTCGTCGCTCATGTCCATCTACCCCACATCTTTCTGTCATATCCACATTCACACGATACCTTCAACCTCCGCACACCGATTTTTCTACTTGTCGGAAGACATCCTCAATATTCCCTTTTCGCATACAAGCATCTTAATCCACAATATTAACGATGACAAGAACCTTCCTCTCGTACCCCTAAAGAAGTCCTCTCGGTGTCACTGTACGACTTGATAGTGTCTACTGCGAACTCAGTTACGTATCCCTTGAGGATACTATCCACCCAAAAATCAATAGCTCACGATACCTTGTTATCAACTTGCTTCAGCTGTCGAATCAACTCCGGGGTCCAACAATCAGGTTCAGTCTTCTAGAAGTGATTCTTTTGGAACATCAACTGCGCTAGCCACTCATGCAGCAACACTAGGAATTAACAAAAGAATGTTTCATGGATATCTTAGTAGATGTATTTCTGTAGCCAACTGGTTGTTTTTTGTTTAGGGTCTCGCTTCTCACTTTCTGCAAATTCCTCTTCCTTCTTATCGAACCACTCTTAGATCTCTGGTTTCGTCGGATTCCACAGCATATCCTCTTCTTTTCTTCCTCAAGGTCCCGGCAACAGAACCATTTGTTGATGCAGCGTCTATCTATAGGGGTTCACTTCGCACTATCGCCAACAAACTACCAACCCAAAATCCCTTACACACCAGCCCAGAAAGGTGTAACCCTTTCCAGCAACACTTGCAGAGCAAGTGCAGTCTCACCCGAGATGGATAAGGGGGCTACAGGAACCAAGTTTCCGCAGTGGAGTTGAGGATATGCTTTCAACACACATTACCCTTGTAGAAACCATAGATTAGAACATTCGCAACATATTATCAATTCATAATTAAGTCATTCATAGAGTTCAATAGATAACAAACATTCAGAACAACATATTCAATTTACTTATCCAGATCAACAGTACTCCTTAAACCCATAGCATATTCGCATCAAAGATACTTTAAAACATTCACATTCATCATCACAGAAAAATAGCGACAAATATTGCACCATAATCGAACATCTTCATTCATTCATTAAACCCTGCGGAATGAACCTCGCAGAAACAATCAATACACCATGTCGCGGATACAAAACAGACCAAAAGATAGGATCGATCATAAAAAAACTGGATGCCCTTAGGCTTACAATCCTACTCTATTTATATGCTTCTATTTAGTTATAAAACGGTCCACATGACCAATTCTAACTATTTTAACTATTCTTGCACTTCCACGAACTCCGCGAATGGTCCTTCTTCCGCGGATTGACCCTTTCGCACCTGTTGGCTTCCGCACTTCCTGTGGACTTATCCCGTTCCAACAGTAAGGCTAAGGATGGATTACAATTCAATTGGGTGAGTTACCTTTTGAATGAATTCTTGGATGATTTAGCGGATGCGCAAGACAATGGCTATCAGTTTCACTATAGCTGGTTGATAGTCTTGATCGCATTCATGGGATGGAAAGAGCCAAACTACCAACAAAGTGTACCGTTGTTCGGTGGAGACTGCTGTGGACCAAGATATGTGAACATGTGGAGTAATTCAAATCCAGAATGACAAAGGGTAAATAATGTCCAGTTGTACACATTTTATGAGCAATTATGCAAAGTAATAAGGCGTACTTCACGTATTCCTAAGGGAATAACGACAACATACATCCGAAAGATGAGATTTAAAGAGGGCCTTCACTTTATCTTCATACAGCCTAGACAAACAACAAACCCTAAATGGTATGAGGGTCAATATTAGCTGGATGCGCAGAAGATTGACCTCATCATTGAAGATTGGCCGCCCGAATGGAATTGATGTGCTAGAGCTATTGATCACCAGATCTGAAGAAAACATAAACGAAAGCGATAACCAAGAGAAACGAGAAGAGCAGGAACAAGAACATCAGCAAACTGGAGACTTTCCAGAAGGAGATAAGAGGAAGAATCCCGACACAGATGTGTCGGAGGGACTGAAAAGAAAGAAGAAGAAAGCAAGTAAGACTCTACTCGATACAAAGTTGCATGATGATGACTATGACTGCATCGCAGCCATATTGCACGAGCATATTGAAGATATGTTCGCAGTGAAATACATCCAACAAGAGCAACTTCAAGCAAGTATGGTAGAGAGCATCGCAGAACTAAAAATCATGGTAGCAAGAGTAGAGAATGTCCAAAGAGATCTAATGAGGGAATTCGAATCTAAAGACAAATCAAAGGAGTCAAGCCGAAGAAAAAGAAAAGCGCCTGCACTAACAATGCGACCTCGGTTAGTACGCATTGAGCCGACGAATGTGATATTCCCATCTGATGAAATCATAGAAGGTGCAAAGCAGCTTGCACACTTGGATATTAATGTGGGAATGTTTCCCATTGAAGGACTACACAATCTACATCTTCAAGTTGTAGAAGAAATCAAGGACAAAGATACGATATCATACAACCAGCATCTCAAGCTAGAATAAATTTATAAAGAGTTGGGGAATGAATCCAGATTGAAGACCAATGAGCTAGAAAATGCTCATGAGAAGCAAAAGAAGTTGAAGAAGGTCGTAGAAGAAGTCTGTGCAAAGATCCCATATTGCGCATAAGACCCTGAGGTTGAAGAAACCATTGTTAAGATTGGTGTTGCAACAGACAATCTCAAAGCAAAAATGGAAGATATGGATATTGGTTACAAATAAAAGATTCCCTACTTAGAGTCAAGGAAACAACCTGGTACTTTTCCAGAAGTGAAGGAAGAAAGGGCTGAAGAACTGAATATTCCCACTGAGAACATCTCTGTAGAAGATGCGAGGTGTCAAGATTTGCTGGAAGAAGTGACTAAGTCATGATCCATGCTGCAAGAAGACCTAGACTTATGGAAAATTCAGGATGAAGTCCAAAAAAAGTAGAAGGACCTCGACACAATGAACACGGCTATGAAGGATTTTTCGCCAAGGAAAAGAATACGAAAGATCACAGAGACGAAGGATCTTTAGAAAGAATTGAAGGTGTTAGGAGAAAAAGAAGTTGAAACTTCAACGAAGTTGCAACCTATGCGGGAAGAAGCATTGGCAATGTCTGAAGAGATAGAGGCGAAGCTGCAAGAGCTTTGAATAATAGAGAGCATGGTGAAGGACCAAATGAAAGAACCAATACCTGCGATGTTGGTCGACACAATGAAAGAATACGAGCAAGAGACTAAGGAGGCTGTTGCAAAGTTGAGTGCAACATATCAATAATTTTCAGCGAATATGAGCACGCCAAGTGCTGCGAAATCAAAGAAGCCGAGTGTAAGTGGCTTGGAGACGAGCCACAAGTAAGTGTTAGGGGCTTGTTGGGCGTAGCCCAAGTAAAGAAATTTTTGGAAGCAAATTACAGTTAGGCGAGGCCTGACATTGACTAGTTTTGTAGATATGCAACTCTGCAAATCCCGGGAAGAGGGTATGGAGTGAAGTACATTCGACAAGAAATAACTTGTCTCCTTAGTAAAGACAAAGTACTAAGGACAGCCAGAGGTGGTTTAAGCAGTTAAAGACCAAGTGGTGACCTGAATGCTACAGAAGCAGAAAGTAAAGAAGCATAATGGTGTAAAGGACACACCACTGCAGAATTCAGAACTGTGCTTGTCAGAGAAGCATCAAATTTAGAAGAAGCGACAGTGAAGGGACAACTAAGTTAAAGCTTAGCGTGGCCTGACATTGACTAGTTTTGTAGATATGCAACTCTGCAAATCCCGGGAAGAGGGTATGGAGCGAAGTACATTCGATAAGAAAGAACTTGTCTCCTTAGTAAAGACAAAGTACTAAGGACAGCCAGAGGTGGTTTAAGCAGTTAAATACCAAGTGGTGACCTGAATGCTACAGAAGCAGAAAGTAAAGAAGCATAATGGTGTAAAGGACACACCACTGCAGAATTCAGAACTGTGCTTGTCAGAGAAGCATCAAATTTAGAAGAAGCGGCGGTGAAGGGACAACTAAGTTAAAGCTTAGCGTGGTCTATAGGAGAACCATGCATGGTTTTTGGTTTTTGGGTACTATGGGGGTTGGCCCATAGTTATTATAATATGTGACCTTCAGGCACATCTATATATATGGGTAATTTTGTATAAGGAAGGGTTAGTCTTTTGTTCAAGACAACCAAGCGTTGTTGTTATTTTGGATTGTAGATCTAGACTGAGAGAGAACATACTCTACAGTTGAGCTTGTGTGTAGAGATCTGATTGTAGATAAGAGTCTGCAGCTGAGTGCGAAGACTAGAACTATTACCCTTCCAAGTAATATAAGAACAGTTTTTGTGGACCTAGCTCCCGCCTGGGGATGAACCACATAAATATGTGTGTTATGTATGAGTTTATGGCATGTTTTGAGTTCATGTTAGTATATGTTTATGTGTTTGCTTTCATGTGTATGTGAATGGAAATCATATGTTAAGTGAACGCAACACATGTGTATGAATATTGTGAAGTAACACTAAGTATAATGAATGTGTAGTTAACCAGTAAAGATAACAGTGATTCAACGTAGTTCTTTAGGTTGTTGGTAACTGCGAAATGTGAATTCATCTGATTATAGTGACTTATTAAGTATATGTTAGCAAGGAAGAAGTTGTGAGGTCGAGTAACCACATCCACACATCACCACGGTTACAGAAACCTGATTCTATAACCCCCCATACTTCACTTCGGTTGAGACTTTATCATGTTTACAGGTTGATGCCGAAAGGGCTAGTGAAAGGGGTTTTGTTGTGTCTACAGTAAATTCGACGAACCTGGGTCATCCAAATTAAGACCAACAAGGTGTCACCAATACCTGTCTCCATAACATGACCAACCTTATTTTGTAGTCACTCGGAGTGAGCCACTTTGGATTGTTTTTGGAATCATTGCTACCTTTATCTAGATCTCCATACTTTCACCATTATTTGTGACATGTCAATTACTATCATCTATGTCCACCTAGTTGAACATTGTGGGTGGGATAGTGTGCAGTTCTTTCTTAGGTGATTATCTATGATTCACCATTTTGATCAAGATCAACATTCTAGAAAGTAAGCATTGTACAAAGCAATAATTCCTATTTCAACTCAGTGGTGGAAATAACTAGTGTCACATGCACTCTAGAAAGATGGATTAGTGTCCATATGGACACTCAAATTATGATGCTTTTCTTGATCATACATGAGTTCCTAATGAAGCATTTTGTGTTGGGACTCACTTTAGAGGACCAATCTCTTTTGGGTGGAATGTTGTGCATTGGATTCTCATTGCCTTAGGACTTTGAAATTGGTTTGTTGGATTTCTTTGTAGATCTTCTTTAGATACAACTCTAGGTCCCTTTTCAACATTAGCATTTATCTCTTTTTGGGGGAAGGGTTTTTCACCTTTTCTTCATTTATTAGAGTTTTGTACATGAGAACCTAAGCAGGACTTGTTGTTGGAACTAATTTTTTTTATGCTTACTCTCTAAGTTTCACTTAAAGCAAGAGTGTTATAGTGTATGCACAACTAGTTAAGCTTATGCAAACTAAATTATCCACCAAGGTGGTGTGCTTATTTACATGTTTGGTCCACCTTGTTGCTTAGTTGACATATCATCACTTATGAGATGGGATTTTCTAGATTGGTTATAAATTAACCTGGTGTCTTCTTCTGATAAACAAGATAGCAATATGCAATGTCATTGTTGTGTTTTTTATAATGTTGAGGATCATTTATGGCCCAGGTTGATCCCATATTTCTACATTATATATTAGCATTGCATATTCTAGTTGCATTAGGGGTGTTCAAGGTTGCCAAATCCATTTATGCATTAAAAACAAAATTTTTATCAAACCAAAATAACAAAGATTGCATGGCATTGGAAAAGTTCAAATTTATAAAAAGTTTAAAATTGTCCAACTTCAATGCTTTGTTAAATATACTTTTATAACACCATGTTTAAGTACTTAGTGAATGATAATTTAAGCATAATTTAATATATGGTTAAGTTTGCTTTATATTTGGCAATATTAGACACTGAGTTTATGTTTCCTCATTAATTAATATTTATTTATAAAAATAAATTGTTTTTTCATATATGAATATTAATATCAATAATATACAATGAGAAAGTGGAGACACTCAAAATATTGATTCGGTTTTTATGATCTCAAAAATATTGATTTGGGTTTTTATGATAAATCTTTAAGTAAGTTGTATTTTAAATTATGTTTGATATTTTTTTTTGGTTTATGAAAGTTCTTCATAAATAACTTACACAATATTTTTATTTAATAATGAAATTATCTATAAAATTTTGGATACATTACTTTATTTTAAATTTGATTTATTTAATAGTTTGATTAACCAAAATTATTATTTTTAGATCAACCGTTAATCATTGCTTTTGGGTTTTCTGGTTTGGTCATTGTCGTTAATCATATGCTTCTTAATATGTTCCTTGTGAGTTCATACCATATGTTAACCATGCTATGAAACAACTGCTGGTGGAAAATTTGAATTCCCCGACAACTCGTATTTGCATGCCAAGAAATTGCATTTGGTGGAAAAGCTCTGATTGAATAAAGTGACACAAGATTGTTCCCAAAACAACAAAATCTTAATATATGCTCCGGTGATGATGTTTCTCATTGATTCTTTTTCGACCTTGTTAAAACCAAGCAAAGTTAGATGGATAGCTATATTTTCTTTCTTGGGGGCAATTTTGCATTTTATTTGTAGTAAGATAATTCTAGTCCCAGACACTCAAAAACATTCTTTTAATGATGAATGCCAAGTATATTAGCTGATAAACAGGATTGTGTACTGGAGAAATAGATGTTTATGAGATTTTGCTATTTAATTCATATTTTGTTTATGGTGCTTCTTTCTTTGAAATGATTTTGGTCAATCATTGGTTTGAATATTTAGTGATTTGGAATTCTTAAGAGCTTTAAGATAAATATAAATATGGATATATTTATTATATAATTTAAAATATAATATTTTTTCAGTGTTTATGAAGATGTTTTTGTTTTAAACTTTTGAAATTAGTTATGATAATATTTACAACATAATGTGAGGGATGAAATCTCTTAAAGGTGCAAAACTCTTTTTACATTGTAAATGTTGAGAAAGTGTGTAATGTAGTGTTTATGATTTTAATTTATCTAATTTGCGGTTCTAAATATTTTAAATCTAATTTGAGTATATATATATATATAAAGAACATGTGTAAGTATAAACACCAAAAGGAGTTACACATCTCCCTCTATTGAGTTGTAGTAGGCCCAAAAATAATGTGTCTTAAAAAGTCTAGATTTTATAGTTATTTGCTATGCATTATTATTTCCCATTAAGAGTTCAATTATCAACTATAAAAAATTAAAAAATAATCTTATTTTATTATTTGGATTAGGGTTCCATTGAAAAGCTTGTTAGAAATAGTAATTACTTTTGTTAGCTTTAGCTTTTGCTTTAGTTCTTATTTTGAAGTTCAGTTAATAAAACGTGCAACAACATGCTTTGCATGCGTACAAAAGCTAGGTTAGATTTGTTTAGGTTTTCTATAAGTGTTTAAATACACATTCAAATTTGGTTTGTAATTGCATTAGTTGATCTTTCATTTATCAATAAAGATTGAAGAGCCCTAGCTCATTCTGCATAATATTTGTGTTTATTTATGCCTCCAACCTTCAGTTTGGTATTAGAGCGTTGGAAGATATTGATCGGAGCAAGGAAGAAGATCTTGAGAGTGCAAGTGAAGTCGTAGCTTCACATAAATTTGCAAAAAAACATTTGCAGGAAAATTTTCGGGCCTCTCCTGCAGGAAGGTGCGATAATTTTGAGTAAACTTACGAAATAAAAATTTCCTGGAAATTTTTGCGCCCTTAATATATCCCACGGAGCGAAAATTTATCCATATTTTCGCTGGAAATTTTCGCACCGGCGCTGCAACCTTGAGAAGACCTGTGATAATTTGGTTATTTCGAGAGGGGCGAAAACCATTCCACGAGAGTGTTTTTTTTTCACGGATTTTATGAGTTACTTCACATAAGGACTAAGATAAAGATTTTATATATCATATAAAAGTTTTTTTTAAAGTTTTTGATTATAAAAACTTTTCAAAAAGGTTGTGAACAAATGGTGGAATTTAAAAGAAAAGAAGAGATTTAAAAAAAAAAGAAAATTTTAAGGAAGTGAAAAGGAGATATTATTAAAAAAAAGGAAGGAGATTGTTTTTTGAACAAAGCCATTGAAATACTCTACATTTTCTATGGCTTCTAGCAGCAACAATCAATCTCATATTTCTCCTCTTACGAGGAAAAGGGACTATGATGTCTGGGCCACGAGGATAGCGGTTTATCTCATATTGGAAGATGTGTGGGAATATGTCGTGAATGGCTATTCGAACCAGAATATGACACATCTTATCAATCCCTATTAAACGAAGGAAATGATATTCTGAGAATTCACAGGAAGAAGGATGCAAAGGCACTGCATCACATAATGAACGCTTTGGATAACAACCTATTTCCAAATATATCGGCTTCATTGCATGCCAAAGCAACATGGGAAACCTTGGCAACCAGTTATCAGGGTGTTGGTAAGGTACAAACAGCTAAAATCCAAAACCTAAGAAGATATTTTGAAGATATGAAGATGAAAGAATCAGACATAGTAGATTATTTCATGACCCAAGTTATGGGGATTGTTAATTAGCTGAATACCTATGGTGAAAATATTGAATATCAAAGGGTGGTTGAAAGGGTTATGAGATCCCTACCCAACAAATTTGATCTGAAATTTGCAACGATTGAAGAAGCAAAGGATTTGGGTACTCTCTCTATAGATGAGTTGATTGGATCGCTACTATCATATGAATCCAGAATCAACAGGAATGAAGAGTCCTCTTTGGAGAATGCTTTCAAAGCACAAGTCTCATTCTGAAAAGGTAGAGGAAGAGGCATAGGTAGAGGAGGATAAAGAGGAAGAGGAAGAGGTGGCTAAAGTAATGGCAAGGAAGATCAAGATCATGATCATAACCATGAAGGCAAGAACTATGACCAAAAAAGGTCAGATAAATCTATGTTAAGTGTTATTATTGAAATAAATTTGGCCTTTATGCTAATGAATGTAAAAGGAAAAAGTCTGATCAGGAAAAACAGAATGCTAATGTGACTAATACCTTTGAGGATAAAGAACATATGTTATTTCTTACATGTCATGCTGCATACGAAATCCCAAAGGGACTTTGTATTTTTTGCAGTAACCATATGACAGGTGATAGAGGTCTAATTGTAGACCTAGATGGATCAGTGAAGATAGAGGTCAAAGTCGGCACAGATGAGGTAGTTCTAGTTCTTGGCAAATGAGTGGTCAATATTCTGACCAAACAAGGCCAACAAAAGACAATCATAGATGTATATTATGCTCCAAGATTGAAGTATAACCTGCTTAGCATTGGGAAACTTACTGAAAAGAAATACAGACTTGTCTTTTATGGATCAAACTATGGAATCTATGACAAACCCCCAAATAGACAGCTGATCATCAAAGTACAAGTGACTAGGAACATGATGTATTCACTAGTCATGAATTGCAGCAGAAAGGTAAGCTCTTTTGCTCAAAAAACCACATGCACATGGATGATTATTGGTTATGGCATTTCAGATATGGACATCCTCACTTTGGTGGTCTCAAGTTGTTGCGGCAGAAAGAGATGGTAAAAGGATTACCCCCTATGAAGGAGCCAACAAATAGTTGTGTGTTGCATCATTGCAAAGCAACACAAGGATATCTTTCCTAAAGGTATGTCTCGAAGGGCACATGCATCTCTAGAAATTATTCATAATAATCTGTGTGGTCCAATGCAGACTCAGTCAATTGGTGGAAGCTATTATTTTCTTACATTCATTGATGATTTTAGTAGAAAAACATGGGTGTATTTCCTTCATCGGAAGTCTAAAACTTTTGGCAAGTTCAAGGAATTTAAGGCTCTGGTTGAAAAACATAGTGGTCCTCAACTCAAAGTATTGAGATCACATGGAGGGGGAGAGTATGACTCAAATGAATTTCATGATTACTGCACATATCATGGAATCAAGAGGCAATTCACTACAAGATATACACCTCAACAGAACAGTATTGCAAAACACAAGAATAGAACCATCATGAATATGGCAAGGATAATGCTGAAAGGAAGAAACTTCTCCCGTGAATTTTGGGGAGACACACTGGATTGTGTTGTTCATGTGATGAAGAAATCTCCCACCAAAATTGTGAAGAACAGAGTACCAGAGAAAGCATGGATAGGTATGAGTTGTAATATTTCTCATTTCAGAATATTTGGTTGCATTTCTTATGCTCATGTTCCTAAAAATCTAAGAAAAAAGCTAGATGACAGGAGTGAGAAATGTATCTTTCTTGGATACGGTGAAGAATCTAAATCCTACAAACTGTATAACCCTATTACCAAAAAGGTTATCTTCAGTAGAGATGTGTTGTTCAAGGAGGAAGAGTCATGGAATGGAACCATAGACAAGGTTGTGGGAGCTGCAATACCCTAGCCAGAAGATGAATAAGAAGAAGAGATGATTGGACAATAGGGTCCAGTAGCATCTTCACCAGTAGCAAATACTCCATCAAGGACACCTAGAAACTTAGTTTGAGGTGAAGCATCAAGATCAATAGATCGATATACTTCTAGTCTGCAATCAAGTAATGAATCTGATCACAGTAATATAAAGACTAAAAGACTAGAAGATATTTATGATGAATTTGATGCAAATACCAATTGTGCTTTTATTGCTAGTCAACCTGTGTTTTATGAAGAGGTAGTAAAAGAAGAGCATTGGGTAAAAGATATGGACAAAGAGATAGATTCCATTGAGATAAATGGTACATGGGATCTAGTTGACCTACCAAAAAATAAGAAACCTATTGGTGTGAAGTGGGTCTATAAGACCAAACTCAATGAAAAAGGTGAGATTGATAGGTACAAGGTTTCTCACAACAACTAGGAGTTGATTTTGGAGAAAATTTTGCACCAGTGGCAAGATTGGACACAGTAAGAGAAGTCCTAGCAATAACAACCCAGAAAAAATGGAAAGTGTATCAGATGGATGTCAAGTCAGCATTCTTGAAGAAGAAGTTTATGTGGAGCAACCACATGGGTATGAAATCAAAGAACATGAAGAGAAAGTTTCTCTTCATCTAGGAGAAAAAGGTTTCTCGCAACAACTAGGAGTTGATTTTGGAGAAACTTTTGCGCCAGTGGCAAGATTGGACACAGTAAGAGAAGTCCTAGCAATAACAACCCAGAAAAAATGGAAAGTGTATCAGATGGATGTCAAGTCAGCATTCTTGAAGAAGAAGTTTATGTGGAGCAACCACACGGGTATGAAATCAAAGAACATGAAGAGAAAGTTTACAACTTGAAGAAAGCTCTATATGGGCTCAAGCAAGCTCCAAAAGCTTGGTACAACATAATTGATTCTTATCTGATAAAAAATGCTTTTAGCATAAGCGACAACAAACCAACACTTTACAAAAAGGTAAATCAACATGGACATATTTTGATAGTTTGTTTATATGTTGATGATATGATTTATATAGGTGACCTGTCAGTTGATGATTTCAAGGAAGATATGAATAAATAGTTCGAGATGGTAGACCTCGGATTAATGAAATTATTTCTTGGCTTAGAGGTAGAATAGTCAGAAAAAGGTATACTTATCTCTCAAAGTAAATATGCCAATGAAGTACTTAAGCGATTCAGAATGCTTAATTGCAAATCGGCACCTACACCAGTGGCAACAGGTACAAAGTTGAGCAAAGAAGATGACAGTCCCAAAGTAGATCCAACACGGTTTAAGAGACTTGTAGGAAGTTTCATGTATCTCATAGCTACGAGACTAGATATTATGTATGTTGTTAGCTTCATTTCCAGGGTCATGGAGTCTCCGAAATACTCGCATTGGCAAGTTAGCAAAAGGATCTTACGATATGTTGCAGGGACTTCAAGCTATGTAATTTTATACTCAAGCACTAAGTATGATGTTTTGATAGGTTTCACTAACAATGATTTTGCAGAAATTTTGGATGACAGGAAGAGCACTTTTGGTCATGTTTTTCATCTTGGATCAGGGGTTATTTCATGGGAATCCAAGAAGAATCCAATTGTGACACTTTCATCAGCAGAATCAGAGTATGTAGTAGCAACATCAACACCATGTTAAGCAGTATAGTTACACAGATTTTTAAAAGGTCTTCAATAGAAACAAGGACGAACAATAGTCTATTGTGACAACAATTCAACGATCACCCTATCCAGGAACCATGTTTTTCACCAGACAAAAAAAAAAAACAAAAAAAAACAACACATTGATACCAGATATCACTTCATAAGAGAACTCGTGAACAATGGTGAAGTTTATGTTGAGCATTGTAAATCGATTGATCAATTGGTTGACATATTCACAAATCCATTGACAAAAGAAATTTTTGAAACTCATAGAGATAATTTAGGCATTGTAAAAGTTGTAGTAGTCAGTAGTCGTAATTAAGAGGGAGTGTTATAAATAGTAATTAATTATGTTAGATTTAGCTTTTGCTTTAGTTCTTATTTAGAAGTTTAGTTAATAAGACATGCAACATCATGCTTTGCATGCATGCAAAAGCTAGGTTATATTTTTTTAGGTTTTCTATAAGTGTTTAAATACACATTCAGATTTGGTTTGTAATTGCATTAGTTGATCTTCTGTTTATCAACAAATATTGAAGAGATGTATCTCATTATGCATAATATTTGTGTTTATTTATGCCTCCAACCTTCAAAGCTAACAAAAGGACTCACATTGTAATCCGATGCATTGTTTGTTACTGTAAATATATGCTAATGAATAGATTTACGGTGATTGAATTTTACTATTTTCAATGAGAAAGTGTTTTGATCTCTCAAATATTTTGGGTATGTGAACTCCCTAGCTACAAATTTTGAATAATTTGATGCCCAAAATGAGTTATTGTTGGAGCGCGGCCATTGAAAAGCTACAAAAGGACTCACATTGCAATCTAATGCATTATTTTTTACTGTAAACCTATACTGACTAATAAATTTACCGTGATTGAATTTTTTATCTCTCAAATATTTTGGGTAAATGAAATCTCGGGCTATAAATTTTGAATAATTTTATGTCCAAAATGAGTTACTAATGGCTTCCCCATTATCAACTATCTACAAAATACCATTATCAATGCTCTACAAAATACCATACCAAACTTTGAAATGTATGTCCCATTATCAACTATCTACAAAATACCATTATCAATGATCTCCAAAATACCATACCAAAGTTCGAAATGTTTGTCCCACATCAAGTTCTTACTTTCACATAACATAATTCTAGCATGCACTGTTGTATATTGATGCAATGACTACCTATGGAATAACACATTGGCCACATTCAAAGTCAAATACAAATATGTTACTGGTTCTAAATTTTTTCTTCATTCATCTATTTGTATCCCACATAAAAAAAGGGGAGGTTCCCACCTAAAAAAAATAGAGTGAGTGCTAGCATGTATAGCTAGGCATTAAGGAAACCATTATATTGAACACCTCGCCTACATCCACAATAAAATTTGAAGAAATACAAGCTTACCCTATTCTATTTTCCATGCAAGATAGTGTGACCTTGGTTCATGTTAGATGAACTCACACTTCAACTTAAAATATCTTTCCCTTAAACTCGTCATTTAGTTATGTATGCTTCAACTACCTGTTATCACTGGATTTCTTCTATGTAGTAGCTATGAGTTATCCATGCATCGACTATTTTTTTTTTTTTATATTTCTTTGTTTTGCATGTCAAATCATGTATGGTGTTTGATGTACAACTAAAATGGAACCATGTCTAAGCTATTTTAGAACGGAATTTGAAAACTTAAAAATAAAGGTAATGGTAGTGGTCAATCAACTAAGGATTCATGGAGAAGACATAAAAGATGATAATGTTGTACAAAAGGTTCTAGGGAGACTTACTAAGAAATTTGGTATGGTAGTAGTTTCCATTGAAGATTCAAAGGACTTTTTAACATACTTAGTAGATGAGCTAACAGGATAATTATTGTCCCGTGAATCAAGAATTAATAGGGAAGAAGAATCACTTGAACATGCCTTCAAGACACAAGCATATGTTAGTAGATCCAAAGGAAGATATAGTAGATGCAGGGGCAGATCTAACAACTACACTTCACAAAGAGAAAACAAGCCACAACATGACCCTCTAAGCTCAAGGGGGAGAGGCAGGGGATATCAACAAAACATGAGGTATGACAAATTTAAAACTTGATGTTAGTATTGTAAAAAAATTTGCCATTTGGCCAATGAATGTATGACAAATCATGGAGACCTAAAAAAACAAAAATGTTTCTAATACATCTTAAAGTATCTAGATGGTCGTTTTCTTAAGATGTCATGAAGCTCAAGGACATTATAAATATCTTTGGTTGTTGGACATAGGTCATAGTAATCATATGATAGGAGATAAAAGTTTGTTTGTAAATGTAGACAATTCAGTCAAGTCTGATGTTATATTAGGAGATAATAAAGTTGTCAATGTAGTTTGTAAAGGGACAATGAGTTTCCTAACCATGCAAAATGGGAAAAAGAATATGTCTAATGTCTATCTAGTCCCTCGTTTAAAGCACAATTTGATGAGTGTTGGTAAACTCAGAGAACATGGTTACAAAGTCATCTTTATAGATAATGCTTGTACAATTTTGGATAAAATTCCAAGTAGGAAGCTTGGTTAAGATTAAAACATGACCAATAATAGGATGTTTCCTTTAACTTTAAGGAATGTCAAATAGTTAGCTTCATGTGTTCACAATGCAACCACTCTAGGTGAGTTTTGGTTATGCCATTTAAGATTTGGTCATTTACACTTTGGTGGGATGAATTTATTATAGAAGAAACAAATGGTTAAAGGCTTTCCAGTAATACGTGAGCAAAAACAATTCTTGTGAGATTTGCTTATTGGGAAAACAACACAGGGATAGATTTCTAGCTAGTGCATTCTATAGAGAAAGGTCACCATTGGCGCTAGTGCATACTAATTTATGTGGTCCTATGCAAACATAGTTCTTAGGAGGAAACCTTTATTTTCTGAATTTTATTGATGATTTCAATCGGAAGACTTGGGTATATTTCTTAAAGCACAAATTTTAAACTTTTGACAAGTTCAAGGAGTATAAGGCTTTACTAGAAAAACAAAGTGGCATGTACATTAAATTTTTGAGGTCTAACAGAGGAGGTGATTATGATTCCAAATAATTTTCAAATTATTGTAGACATCATGGAATTAAAATACAATTTATATCCAAATATACTCCTCAACAAAATGGCATAGCAGAAAGGAAAAACAGAACCATAATGGACATGGCTAGAAGTATGCTAAAAGAAAAACAACTTCAAAATGAATTTTGGGGTGAAGCAGTTGCATGTTTAGTTTATATATTAAATATATCTCCTAAAAAAAGTGTCAAGAACAAATTTCCTTAGGAAGCATGGAGTGGAACAAAGTCAAGTGCTTCACATTTTAGAGTATTTTATTATGTAGCTTATGCACATGGTCATAAAGAACTGAGAAGAAAGTTGAATTATAGAAGTGAAAAATGTATTTTCACACGGTACAGTGAACACTCAAAATCCTATAGGCTATACAATCCAATCACAAAGAAATTTATAGTAAGTAGAGATGTGGAATTCAAAGAAGCAGACACTACTACATGATGGGGATGTTTAAGACGATTTTTTAAGACAAAATTAACTTATTGTCTTAAATGTCCATTTCGAGTTGTTTTTTAATTTTTTTTAAATTAATTTAAAATCTATAATGATGTTTAAGATGATTTTTAAGAAAAAATAACTTTAAAATTTCTTTTTAATTTTTAAGTTTTTGAGGCTACTATTTTCTTATCACAAAAACTAATTTTATGATTTTAGGACAAAGGTAAAGGGATTTTGGATTCTGCATGAAGCTTTTTCTCTTCCATAGGGTTTGCGTGTCTGCCATAGGGGTTGTGATAGATAAATATTGAAAACTCATACGCCCCTCAATCAATATTTCTGTGCAGTGATCACTTCCAGGTAGTTTGGTGGCCACTTCCATCAAAAGATCAATATCCATAAAGTGGAAGCTAATGACATTCGTGAACAACTTGTCTGGGTTATTAACGAGAGGAAAATTTCCTTGGAGGAATTATGTAAAGTCGTATGCTCATTTCTATACAGCATAACACAAATAATTTCTCATGGAGGTTGTGAAGGAGGTATTTTTAATCTTAAGTTATTAAAGTTTATTTGATTGATGTTTACTGAATGTACTCATTCCTATATAGCATATCACAAACCATTTCTCATGATGACCATGTAGGTTGCGACAGAGATTCTTTTAATATTAAGTTATTAAAGGTTATTCGATTGATGTTTATGCTCGACTTATGAATGAAAACATGTTTTAAAACATGATAAAATTGGATCATGGAGACAATGAAGGTATGCATATTCATGTTAAGTGACACTTTTCATAAATGTCTTTTGAAATGTGCATAATAATTTAGGAGAAAATAATTCCTTCAAAAATTAAATGGAGTGTTTTTTAATGCACACAATAACACATAAAATAATTCGTTTAAAATTGAAATTTATTGGTTTCAATGTGCACAATAATATAAGAGAAAATAATTAAATTCAAATTGAAATGGAGGAATCCACTGTTAGGATATTTTAACACTCCATCCTTGTCCTGCTTGTATTATTTACCATTTTCTAGTACTTAGTGATGTTATTTGCCCCTAGTGGTGTGCAGATGTCATCCAGGACTCAGTAGCCACATAATGCACCCTGCATGCATGATTTTAGGGCCACTAGAGGTAGTTCCCTACTTTTTAGGAGCCAACTCAGTGTTCTAGTTCAGGCCACCTGAGCTAGATGACTCTAATGGGGGTTTTATTGTCGGAATTCTACTTATTATGGCCTCATGCACCCTTTTCTGAGTGATTTGCATGCCACACTCATGATGCACCCTCCTTGGTTAGTTAACTGACAATAGCTTCAGTTAACTGGGATTTGGTTGAGTTTAACTGAGTTTAGGAGCTCCAGAGCACTAATAGAGGTGACAACTAGCATAGATCCATCTTAAACTCGTATCTATCAAGCACCGAGAATGATCCATTTTTTTGAGGTGTATTTCTTTTTTTAAATTTAAACTCAAGAAATTTAATCTCTCTTGATTGATAAATCCGGTTTAAGTTTTAATTTTTAATTTTATAAACAAACATCTACTTTTTAATTACTTTTCATCATATTTTATTTTATGAGCCAACATGGATTTTTTTAAAATACTTTCCATAATTTTACTTTTTTTTACATTTTAATTTGACAATACATTTTACTTTTTTACTTTTCATTACATTTTACTTTTTACTTTTCATTAAATACTTTCCATTACATTTTACTTTTTTTAACATTTTATAGCCTAGGATTTAATTCAAACGAAAATACATGTCCATGTATTATAGCCTAGGATTTAATTCAAACGAAAATACACATCCTTTTATTAATCGCCGACATAATATTAATTTATTATTATTATTATGTTAAAGACAAACTTTATTTATTATGACTGACTATAAGGACAAACATGGACAAAATTTACAGGATCTCCCCCATACTGGGCTGTAGAGCACCTCGTTTCACTCGGTGCAATTACTATGCTAGATCAACTAAGACTCAAATTCCCCTAGGTGATTTGAATTCTCTCCATTGTAACATCATTGTTCATTATATTTATTATTGGATCATGTGACATTATTCTTCTCATATATGAGTTCTCATGCATGATTAATTGTTTGCTAATTTTTATTGCATTTTTCACTCTAATTCATCTTTTTTGCTCATCCTTTGTCTGTGAGGTATACTCATCTCTTAGATTTGTTGTGATTTATAATTTCACATGGTATCAAAGGCATTTGAGTGTAGTTTGAGCAACTGCTTTCAGTAGTTCACCAGAAGCCTCTGGATTTACATAGCAAATATTGGTGCCATTGCATTCAATTCATTGGAGAAATCCTTTGATGTCTAGCGAGGTGTGAAGGATCCAGAAAAATGTGCCCATTGTCCTAAATCAATTCTCAGTAGTATTATATTTCCTAAATTGAGAGTTTTTTGCAGGTTATTGAAAGTTTTTTTAGTGCAGTAGTAGCAACAGTTTCACCTTGTATTCGCTCCAACAGTTCTCATGGAGAATTTGAACTCTCCTCTCTCTCCCAGGATCCTGACACACTCCAATTACCTTGATTGGAGGGCTTATATGCAGATGGTATTGCACAACAAGTCACTATACAGGGTAACAATGGGAAAGGACGTCGAACCTCAAGTAATTGTTGAGAATTCCAAGTATTTAAATAGATTGGATGAAGCATTAGGTTTCATGTGTATTCATATTTCTAGAGATCTACTCTTCCACCTCGAAGGATTTAAGAATCCAAGAGAGGTTTGGTTGAAGTTGGAGACCCTCTTCGAAAAACAAGATGAGCTAAGGGGCCATATTATGGAGAATGAGTTGATTTCTCTTCAACCAAGCAGTTTCGAGACCATCCAACAATTATTTTCCAAATTGAAATCTTTGGTCATGCAATGCAAGTAGTGTGGAATTGAGAAGAAGGATGAGGACTTGGTGCTATCCATTCTAAGCAAGCTAGGTCTTGATTTCTCCATATTTTTTTCTACCTTCCATTCAGGGATATTATCAATCCCTAGTTGGAAAATTCCATCTCTATATGCATTCATTGAATCTCTCATCCAAGAACAAGACAAAATGATTCAGATGGGTGCTTTGCAAGCCTCCAAAAATCAGGCTCTTATGGATGGAGAGTCAAAAAGTGCAAATGCCAAAGGGAAGCACAAGGGAAAAGAGAAGAGGCAATTTGAACCCAAGCAGAATTCCAAGTCTAGTCCAAAAGAAGGATCCTCCAGCTCCAAGAAGGACAAGAGAAAAGGATTTGATAAATCCAAGTATTCCTATTGCAAGAAAGGAAACCACCCATATAGATATTACATGAAAAAGAATATAGATCATATGACCAAACATATTAAAAAACACAACATTTCCCTCCCAGAAGGCACAAGAGAGACTGATTCTAGAATTGATTCTGATGGTCACGAGAGATGACATGCATTGAAGGATGGATTTTCAAAATCACAAGCCTACCTCATAGATTCAGAAGCCTCCAACCACATGGTTTCCTCCAGAGAATCATTTTATTCTCTATATATCAAGGATGGTTTGATTATTCACATGGGATATAAATCTCATATCTCTACTAAATGGAAGGGAACAATACATCTGGAGCATGGAAAGTTCAAAAATGTTCTATTTGTGCCTTCTTTGTGAGCAAATTTTTTGTTTGTATAACAGATGACTCACACAATTTCACCAAAGAAAGTGGTCTTTGGTCCTGACACAATTGAGATTGCAAATATCTCTACTGGGAATATTATAGTGAAACGGTTTGCAAACCATGCCTCCAAGGCATATGAATTATCCCATTTTTTTCCATACTCTCTGCATACCCCATTGGCATATGATGAAGATCAGAGTGATATCTCTTCTAACGAATATGGGGCTCAATATATTGATGTTGAGAATAAATTTCAAGGAGATTTAGATCCAGATCCAACACATGCTCCCAATCCATGGCCAAGGCCAATATGGGCTCACAAAGTCCTTGTAGCTACTGGGAACATAGTTGGGGATCCATTTGACCATAGAGCCACCATATATCAGTATCATGAAAACCTTTCACTATGTCATGCAGATCCACCTCTCTCAGAGAGGTGCTACATGATGGTGTGGTTTGATCCACAATCCCTTGAAGAGACTTTCCATGGGGTATTTACAACCAAGAAACAATCTCAATTGTCTGACAAAGGGTACTCAAAGGTTCATGATTTGGACCACAATGAGCCATTCGCTCCAGTAGAAAGAAGGGTTCCTAAAATACTTGTTTTGGAGAATACAACTTCTACACATTAGGAGGTACATCAGAGAAGCAGGTCCAGGTCCAGATCCAGATCTAGATCTAGCATCTGCATTGCTATCCTACATAGGAGCAGATTTCCAATATTTTTGCCAAGGCTTTCACTTAGGAAATTGTTTTCCTTCTCTGCTTCGTATGAAGGTTCTTTGAGTTCCCTATTGTTGTTCCTTTTTAAGGGGGGGTATTTTTCCCATGAGCTTTTTCCCCATTTCCCTGGTTCATGGACAGTTCTTTTATTTTTTATCATTTATTTTGATTGTATGAGTGACCTTTGGTCTTAGTAACCAGGGACCAGGATGCACAAGTATGGATTAAGGGGGGGGTGTTAGGATATTTTAATACTCCATCCTTGTCCTACATGCATTATTTACCATTTGCTAGCACTTAGTGATGTTATTTCCCCCCTAGTGGTGTGAATATGTCATCCAGGACTCATTAGCCACCTAATGCACCATGGATGCATGATTTTAGGACCACTAGAGGCAGTTCCCTACTTTTCAGGAGCCAACTCAGTGTTTTAGTTCAGTCCACTTGAGTTAGTTGACTCTTATGGGGGGTTTATGCTCTGAATTCCACTGATTGTGGCCTCATGTGCCCTTTTCTAAGTGATTTGCATGTCAAACTCATGGATGCGACCTCCTTGGTCAGTTAACTAATAGTAGCTTCAGTTAACTGGGATTTGGTTGAGTTTAATTGAGTTTGGGAGCTCTGGAGCATTGATAGAGGTGACAATTACTATGCTAGATCAACTGAGACTCGAATTATCCTAGGTGATTCGAATTCTCTCCATTGTAACATCATTGTTCATTATACTGATTATTGGATCATGTGACATTATTTTGCTCCTATCTGAGTTCCCATGCATGATTAATTGTATGCTAATTTTTACTGTAGTTTTCACTATAATTCATCTTTTCTGCTCATTCTCTCTCTGTTAGGTATACTTAGCTCTTAGATCTTCCGTGATTTAGAATTTCACATCTACAACCATATAATTGTTTCATATGGGATTTCACTAGCGAGTAGCTATGCTAATTTTATTTCTTACATGATGGCATTAGATGATTCACACAACACTATAGTTGTTTCTTGCGGTAAAAGTTTTGAAATATTTACTAAGTATCACAAAAAATGAACCCTATATCAACATTTCTAAGGTAATTTAAATATGTTGAAGTTTAGTTGATCTTTGTCTTGAGTTTCTAATCTTATATTTAAATATTGAAAAAGAATCAATTGCTTGGCTTTGACAAGCTGTTTGAGGACACATGTTTTCTTTTCTTCTCATTCCATTCTGATCACTTCCCATCAAGTGGTATAAGGGTCGATTCTTTCATTTTTTTGCGTTACCCTCAGGGTTTAATATTTAATCGGAAAATACCAAAATTAAATGCATTCTGATATTTTCTAGATTTGTAGACATTTTGGGCACCTGAAAAGGTTGTCTTCCTTGCAATTGTTTTTAGAAAGCGATCAAAATTGTTTATTTCCTAGAGGTAGCTTTTGGAAATATAGTGCAAAGCATTCAAATGTGAATTTCCTTTTTCAACTACAAAAATCATGGAGGATAACGAAGAAAAAGCTACATTTGAATATGATATTACTGTTATTGTTGTCGAGATGTTGCAACATGTTTGATAAGGATGGGAATACTACCAAAGATTTGTTATATTTTGGAGATAATTATTCTTTGGTTCACATATCCGGTTATTGTCTTTTTACTTAATTTATTTGAAACCATTTAAATTATATGTGATGTAATGTTTAGACTTTCCATTCACAATGTATTGTGAGAGCATTATGAACTAGAGAAAGATGGGGAAAGATCTATAGAATTAGATAACAATATATTGAAATAAACTTTATAGACACGAGTGTATAATGTGATTAGAATATTGAAATTTGATTTCATTCTTGTTAAATGAAAACAAACAAGAATATTTTTTTAAAATGAGTATGTAATCTAGAGTATATGTCTTTTTATATATATATTTTAAATTCAATTTTAAATTTGATATAAAGAAATTAAATTTACACTTGAAAACAAGAAAACATTTGAAGTGCTTATATTTTTAAAATTTAATAAAATTTAATTTTGATATATTCTAATAAATCAATTAAACTAGAAGATATGAGAATTCGTACAAACTAGTTGACACAATTTTAGTTAATATATTATTCTTAAATTGTTCCATTTATTTAACTTAAAAAGTAACTTATAAATTAATATTTCATTTAAATTTGAAGCATATTAATTAGTTTAACTTTGATTTTATGTAGTTGTGTTGGTTTTTTACTTTAAACCATTTAACTTCCTCATCTTGATGGTATTCTTAAGTAATGTTTAACACTAAGTTAAAATTTTTCATTGTGGGATATGGTTATATGGTTTCTTTTTTAATTTTTTAAAGGATGCTATCTCGATGAAAGAACACCTGCCTAAGCAGGAGGTTAGTGGTTAGATTCCACTGTGCCTCATATTGCAGTTATTTAAAAAAACAAACATATTTATGTTGATTTAGTTTAATAATGAAAAATTATAGAGACAATTGATATTGTCTCTCTGAAAATAAAAACAAAAGAATTTTTATTTCATATTGTCTCTAAACATAAATATTTTAAATAGAGGATATTTTTTGTCTCAACTTTGAGACAATATGGTTATTTATAGAGACAATATGGTCTATAAATGGTGTATTATTTATTGTCTCTATAGAGACAATAATTTAAGACACTCGCTTAAAGACAATACACAACTTTTTTTTGTCTCTATTTAAGACAATTTATATAAATTTATCATCTCAAATATTGTCTCAAAACCCCCCTCTATGTAGTAGTGAGAATCTTGGACAGTCAATTATAGCTGGAAATTTAGCACTTGTATTACCAACAGAAAAATCAAGTGGAACCAACAAAACAAGGATCTCCATCTAGATACCAAGATTGCAAATTGAAGGTGAAAATTCAAGACACTGAGAACATCAAGGTAACAGTCCTCACTCTAGTGGTGATTCGGATCCCACGCTAACTTCTTTGAGAAATGAAAAGACAAGAAGTTTAAGAGAATTTACAATCAAGATGATAAAATAGATATACAAGGGCATTTTGCATTATTTTCTTGTGAGTCTATGCATTTTGAAGAGGCCATTAAAGACTAAACATGGATCCATGCAATGCATGAAGAAATTGATTGAATTGAAAATAATGATGCTTGGGATCTTGTAGATCTTCCAGAAGGAAAGGATAGCATACAAGTAAAATGGATCTGTAAAACTAAATTCAATGAAAAAGGAGAAGTGGAGAAGCATAAGGAAATGATAGTTGCAAAAGGTTTCGCACAAAAACCTCTTATATATTTTGGATAATTTTTTTCTCCAGTGGCAAGGTTAGACACCATTAGAACATTGATGGCATTAGCAACTCAAAATAAATGGAAAGTATATCAGTTGGATGTCAAATCAACATTCCTAAATGGAATTTTGGAAGAACACGTGTACATTAATTATACACCTGGATATGAAATCAGGAATCAAGATCATAAAGTTTACAAGCTGAAAAAGACACTGTATGGTTTGAAACAAGCTCCAAGAGCATGGTATGGAAGAATTGATTCATATCTAATCAATAATGGATTCTGCAAAAGCAAATTTGAACCCACATTCTAAACCAAAATAGATTAGAAAAACAAAATTTTCATTGTATGTCTATATGTAGATGATATGATTTACACAGGAAATTTAATGTTGGAAAATTTCAAATCAGTCATGAAAACAAAGTTTGAAATGAAAAATCTTGGATTAATGAAGTATTTTCTTGGCATTGAAGTTGAAAAATCAGACAATGGCATATTTATATCTCAACAAAAGTATGCTAGAAAGTTTTTGAACAGATTTAGAATGACAAATTGCAAGCTAGCAAACACTCTAGTAGTAACATGAAAAAAATTAAGCAAGGAGGATCAAGGAACAATAATGGATCCCATCTTATATAAGAGACTTGTTGGAAGCCTAATGTATTTAACAACTGGGAAACATCATCACCGGAGTACTCTATCTTCACATTTTGTTGTTCTTCGGAACGATCTTGTGTCACTTTATTATCTTCCTCCTCGGCAGCTTCATTTATGGCATTATGAGTTATCGGGGATTTCAAATTTTCCACCAGTTATTGTTTCATAGCTTGGTTAGTATATGGTATGAACTCACAAGCAACATATTAAGAAGCATATGATTAACTGCAATGATTAATGGTTGATCTAAACATGCACGTTGAACCAGAAAACCCAAAAGCAATTACCAAGAACGTCCGAAATCCAAAACGGAAAAAAATAAAGAACAGGCGCCTTTTATGGACTGCGTCGTCCCGGAGCACGCGTCGAAGTCGGCGTTGGCACCATGCTGAGCCCCGGCAGGGGCCAGGGAAGAGAGCGAAGCAGTGGTGGCTGTGGCGGGATTGAAATTTGCGTTGGAGTCGGCATTGGCACCAGGCAGGGCAGTGGTGGCTGTGGCGGGATTTAAATTGGCGTCGGAGTCGACGTTAGCACCAGGCAGGGCTGTGGTGGCTGTGGTGGGTTTGAAATTGGCGTCGGACTCGGCGTTGGCACCAGGCAGGGCAGTGGTGGCTGTGGCGGGATTGAAATTGAAGTCGGACTTGGCGTTGGCACCAGGCAGGGCAGTGGTGGCTGTGGCGGGATTGAAATTGGCATCGGACTCGGCGTTGGCACCAGGCAGGGCAGTGGTGGCTGTCGCGGGATTGAAATTGGCGTCGGAGTCGGCCTTGGCACCAGGCAGGGCAGTGGTGGCTGGGGCGGGATTGAAATTGGCGTCGGAGTCGGCGTTGGCCCTAGGCAGGGCAGTGGTGGCGGTGGCGGGATTGAAATTGATGTCGGACTCGACGTTGGCACCAGGCAGGGCAGTGGTGGCTGTGGCGGGATTGAAATTGAAGTCGGACTTGACGTTGGCACCAGGCAGGGCAGTGGTGGCTGTGGCGGGATTGAAATTGACGTCGGAGTCGGTGTTGGCACCAGACAGGGCAGTGGTGGCTGTGGCGGGATTGAAATTGCCGTTGGAGTCGGCGTTGGCACCAGGCAGGGCAGTGGTGGCTGTGGCAGGATTGAAATTGGCGTCGGACTCGGCGTTGGCACCAAGCAGGGCAGTGGTGGCTGTGGCGGGATTGAAATTGGCGTCGGAGTCGGCCTTGGCACCAGGCAGGGCAGTGGTGGCTGGGGCGAGATTGAAATTGGCGTCGGAGTCGGCGTTGGCCCTAGGCAGGGCAGTGGTGGCGGTGGCGGGATTGAAATTGGTGTCGGACTTGGCGTTGGCACAAGGCAGGGCAGTGGTGGCTATGGCAGGATTGAAATTGAAGTCGGACTTGACGTTGGCACCAAGCAGGGCAGTGGTGGCTGTGGCGGGATTGAAATTGACGTCGGAGTCGGCGTTGGCACCAGATAGGGCAGTGGTGGCTGTGGTGGGATTGAAATTTCCGTTGGAGTCGACGTTGGCACCAGGCAGGGCAGTGGTGGCTGTGGCGGGATTGAAATTGGCGTCGGAGTCGGCGTTGGCACCAGGCAGGGCATTGGTGGCTGTGGCGGGATTGAAATTGGCGTCGGAGTCGGCGTTGCCATCAGGCAGGGCAGTGGTGGCTGTGGCGGAATTGAAATTGCCCTCGGAGTCGGCATTGGAACCAGGCAGGGCAGTGGTGGCTGTGGCGGGATTGAAATTGGCGTCGTAGTCGGCGTTGGCCCTAGGCAGGGCAGTGGTGGCGGTGGCGGGATTGAAATTGGTGTTGGAGTCGGCCTTGGCACCAGGTAGGGCAGTGATCGCTGTTAAGGGATTGAAATTTACCCTCATGCGGTAGAAAAAACCAGCAAAAATTCGATGATCAAAAGTACAAAGATGATCAAAAGTACAAAGAAAAAATTCCAAAGGAAGAGCTCCTTTTACTTCGCAGATATCTCTCTCCTATGCACAATTCACAAGTGAGTGTGTTTCCAAATGACGAGCACGACACTTCTATTTATACTTTATATTTCACTTAACATTTTTCTTAACTAGGTCGGCCCCTAAAAAATTGACCTAATGCAAATTGAATTATCCACCAAGGTGGTATGCTTATTTATATGTTTGGTCCACCTTGTTGCTTAGTTGACATATCATCACTTATGACTGGGATTTTCTAGATTTGTTATAAACAAACCTAGTGTCTTCTTCTAATAAACAAGAAAGCAATATCCAATGTCATTGTTGTGTTTTTTATTATGTTGAGGATCATTTATGGCCTAGGTTGATCCCATATTTCTACATTATATGTTAGCATTGCACATTCTAGTTGCCTTAGGGGTGTTCAAGGTTTCCAAATTCATTTATGCATTAAAAAAACATTCCTCGATATAGATGATCAAAAGTACAAAGACAAAATTCCAAAGCAAGAGCTCCTTTTCCTTTGCAGATATCTCTCTCCTATGTGCAATCCACAAGTGAGTGTGTGTCTAAATGAGGAGCACGACTTCTGTTTACACTTTATATTTCACTTGACATTTTCCTTAACTAGGTCAGCCCCTAAAAAATTAACCTAATGCTGACTAGGCTGAATTCACTAGGGGACTTAAACACCCCATTACAATTGACTCAAGGGGATCTATTTCCCCGACTTACAAGGGAGGATTTACCTCAATGAATTTACATTCAATCAAATACAATAATGACATCCCAAGGGAGGAATAAACATCTCCGAATAAATTACAATGATAAAATAGAATATTCTTCGAAGTTACAATATTTCAACACTCCCCCTTAATCAGAAGGGTATTTTTCTGACAACAACAACATCAATGTTGGAAATATCATAATTAATGAGTTGATAGCGTATATGATATGCACCCGCTCTGTCAGAAGTCAGTCGGTCATTTTGTCAGTCTGCAATGTCAGACAGTGAGTCGGTTTGCAGCCAATCCGGCTCACGACAAGTTAGTATTTAAGTAGTAACATTTGTATTCCGCAAGATCATATCTTCTTAGGTAGAAATTTATTTCTGTGTTTAATGCAACCATGTAGCTTCCAAGTGAAGCGATCTTGAGTCGGTGATAATGAAACTCTATAAATAAAAATCATTCACAGAGGATTAGATAGAGTGAGAGGAGTGAAGAAGAGAAGAAGTGAAAGACCCGTGAAGTGTATGAAGAGCCCAAGCTCTGTGAATGTAAAAGATTGAAGTAAAATCTCATGTCAAAACCCAAAAATTTCGAAAAATTTAAAATTTTTAAAATAGTAAATAATGTTATTAAATGCATTCATTTAAATGTTTGTTTAGCTTACGTGATCGTAAATGTATCTGAATGATCTTTGTTATACTTAAATTTTAATATGCGTTTCTTTTTCCGTTACTGATTGTTTTACTATTTGCAACCATAAGGGGGAGTTGCCATAGCAGACTGGGCTTACTTAGCTTCCGAGCTAATGCATCAAATTGTCTTTCTCTTACAGATATACAGGTAATGTGCGGGTCACTACATTTAAATCTTTAAAGTATTAAAATTCCGTTAGCTATACCAATCGTTCAGTAAAGTATCTAAGCATGCTAACCAGGTTATCAAGTGTTTAAAGGTAGAATCCTTCTTCGATCTTCTTATAATCTTACTGATAGAGAGTTAGAAACTATTTTGTTTTGCATCTGCAATTGTACAGGATCTGGAGCGGTCAAATATAATTTGCTTGTTTCTAGCATTTGTAAAATATTCTATCAGTTACATATCTTCTCTTAACCTCTCAGGATTTATATGGATTGATAAATCATTCTTATGTCTATGATTGACAATGGTTTAGGAATTAGAAGCTATCCTGAGTAAACTCACCTACTTGTTATAAGAAATCTGAAACAATTATGTGTTTGTTGTTGTATCGTAACAATAAGTGAAATGGTTTAAAGTAACCCTGATCTAGAATTAAGAACTATGTAACTGAAATCCTAAAAATGGAAATCACCTAAAGAAGGACTGGCAAGTCCTATACCATCTGTGTACATCTATCGCATTTAGCATTATGATAGTATAATTGTAACAGCTAAATCCAATATCATTTCATTATCTTACAGGCTTGAAGAATAATCTAAGTTTTGTCACATAAGAAAATAGGGCCTTATAGTGGTAGGTTTTATAAACAACAAAAATAACATACTTGGAACTTACCTCTTTATAATTTTATAATAATTTATCATATCCTCTATGTTTAAACAGACTCCAAGTCTAAATCTTCAAATGCTATTGACATGCAAGTTTTCATTGAATATAAGGCAAGGTATTAAAGGCCATATTCTAATGTTTTGATTATTAGAAGGATGATATGTGAACTATGGTATTGCAACCATTATGGATAGCCATGCAATAATTTATGTTACCCATGCTATGATTTTATTTAGCAACAATAATGAGAACCTCATTGAATCTTGAACATTAATGACAAGGTACGATTTTATTGCTTGTAGGGCAATGTATTATGGTTCACAATTGCGAGTTCAAAAGCATTGTTTGCAATATGAGAATAGGGCAAGTTTAAACTATGGTGCCACGACCATAGAAGAATATCCATGCTATGATTATGGTTTACCCTCGCTATGATTATGGTGTATCCACTCTATGATTTTAATTGAAAACAAAATAATTAGAACTCATCGTGGACTTAGGAATGTCGACCCACTGCATGGAAATAATTAAAAAGGCTACGTGGTCACTCTTGAGCCATGCATTTGGTGATATATAACAGTTGAATAACCCTACTTGGCCATTTCTCCCTTTGCCTTCGGGCTCGGCCGCTTTGTAAACCCTTCTGTCCGAACTTACTGATACATTGTATGCTAGCAACCTCTATGCTACTCTTGGCATTCGTGCTTGCCATTTGCATCGTTTGGGAGTCATTTGTTTTGTTGTTAGCAGCTTGTGAGGTGGTTATGACCTAGGGTTATATTTTTTGCTACTCCTATTAACCCTGTCACGACTTCCTTCGTCTGCATCTTTTGATTTAGTTCTATCACAGCTTCCATGACAGATGATAACCCTTTGCTTTTGTTAACTCGTTCTCCAGTGCCAATGCTGGGCTTATCCTTCTTCGACTCGTGGCTATCAGTCTATCTACTGTATTTGCACTTCATTCGTAACACCGGTAAGCTATAGGAATTCCATCTTAGTTTTCTGATTACAAGAATTTGTTTTGTTTTTAAGAATAAAATTTGTAACTGATTCGTGTTTGTCATATGCAGGTGTTGGCTACTCATGAAGGTGTAAACGACACAACCCTCGACACTTTGCACTTACCTGGTAAGCCTGGTTTCACCATGGCTTTTCCTCCTTGCTGGTTGTTAGAGTGGTTAGGGTTTTGGTTTTGGAAAGAACAACTCTGTGACTATCTCCATTTGGTTTAGTCTTGTAACTGCTTGTCACCACGAGTTCCTTGACAGGTTTAACCCTGTGACGTAAAGGGAATGTTATGGCTTCAATCGTTTGTCATTTACTATTCTTGTTTTTGGTAGATAGGGTTTGCTACAAAAAGGTTTAATGTATAAGAAGAAAGGAAGACAAAGGCTCGAAGCCTATCTGTAAATGAGGTTACGGCCTTGTGGTTTTAATACTATACTTGCAAAGTTTTTACTCAGGGTTTTTACCCAGGGTTGAAATTTAACTTAATATAAAGTTCTGCCTGTACAACGGGCTTGTATAATGCATGCATTTTCTTTTTGTTCTAAGCTATGTACAGTAGTAAGTAAATCTCTAGTTTTTAAATCACTTATACAGTGAATTATGACTCGGCTGTAGGTAGAATATTATCTTAACTATCTAGCATTGGTTTTGTTATAAGTTTTGCCTGTGTGATTTAAGCTTTGATAATATGACTTATTAGGAATCCTTCTATGAATTTGTGCTGGTATATGGCATGTATTTTAAATTCCAAGTTTCTAAAATCACCTATACAGTGAACTTGAGCTACGGCCGTAGGTGAAATTGTTATCTTAGTTCTTAATGTTTATTTACTTGTGAATTCTGGAATGATAGGGTTCAACCCGAAATGACAGTGGTTATTTTGTTTAAATGCTGATTTTGTTGTTACGAATACGATTCTGTGGGTAAAATGGAAGTTTAAGGAAAGATAATACGGTATTGTTCAAGCTCGATGTCGAGCTAGATATTGTTCTGTTACTTCACTTGTTTTTAAAACAATAGCTAGTTTATTTATCTGTTAATAATTTATGTGTGATGAAGTTTTGTTAGGGTTTCTGCACATTCGTTTAGTTTGATAGGTAACGAATGGATAAAATGTTAACTAGGTTTTGGTGTATTAATTTAATTAATAGATTGAGACAGGTTAACTACTGACTAGGGTTTTGTACCCTGATAAAAAGATCCTATTTATGACTACAAAATCTCCTGTAAGGGCTGTCGACCAAGATATAATAAAAGTAAATTCCTATGGTTATAATTACTATAAACTTAAATCCTACTTATCTATTTAACTAATTATAATTAAACTAGGTTTTAAAAAAATTACAATAATAACTATTGCTTCAAATATTACTATTGTATGGAAAACAGTAAAGATACCTTATCAATAATGTAAAAATGATATTAAGGGATGCTGGAAACACAGTAACTCTCCTCAATCTATTACTGATATTCAGAGATGCTAACTTTTACTAAACTAAATACTATTCAGACATATAGATGATAAACACAACATACATTCATTTATACTTAATAAACATAAAAGAATAAATAGCAGAACTTGTTTCTGTGGATAACAACAGCAATGGGAGGCTTTTCCTCCCTACCAACTCCTGGAGAGTGCCCAGACAACACTTCTCAGGATCCCCGAGCTTATTCTGGTCTCCCTGGCTGGAACTAGGTGCAGCAAAGTAATTCACTCAGCCCAAACAGCTATAATGGAACCAAGTTACTGCAACATTCCTCTCAAACAACTTCCTTACTGTAATTCCCTCTTCCTCAATAAGATTCCTGAATAAAATTCACCTGAATGCATTCTCCCTCCAGAACAAATTCGAACCCTCAGCTCAGTTCATTGAGTACTATTTAAAAGATTGCCTAGGTCTTTGTTGGGTTAACTGTGATTAATGAGCCACCTGCTCTGATTCCACTTCCTTGGGGAATCATGACCCCAAATATAGGGAAGTTGCCACCTGCAACTTAGGAAGTGTTTGAGGATGCTGCCACTTGTCATTTGCCTTTCCACCTAGTTCCATCCACCAGTTTGACCTCTTTTTAACAGCTCTCCCATGCTGTTGTCTCCATAATTTATTTATTAATAATAAAATATTTTGAATTACATTCCATTTCTAGTGACTCTGCTGAGTCATCAATTCCTACTTAGCATTAAATTTAACATAATGTCTCAGGAATATAATGAAATAATTACATAATTTTTACAAAATTGGGGTATGTGACATCTCATCTCTCTGTATTGACGCAATTAGATAGGTATACAAATTTAACCACGCACTTAATCTTTGTAAAAGTTAAAAGAAGTTTGAGAAGTGATTTGTATGAAGTGCGCAGTCCATACAAAGTCAAGTTCCACAAAGTTAGAGATCTTCTAATTTATGCAAACATTCAACTGCGCAGTAGAAAGTGTAATTTGCAAACCCCAATATTTTATGGTAAAAATTATGAATATTGGTCTCTAACTATGAAAGCTTTGTTTAGAGGTCAAGATGTTTGGGATATAGTCTAGAATGGTTATGCAGAACCAGCAGATGCAGCAGCATACAACAATCTCACACAAGCTGAGACGGATGTCTTGAGGGAATAGAGAAAGAAAGATGGAAATGCATTGTTCCACATACATCAAGCAACACATGAATCCATACTCCCAAGAGTAGCAGCAGTGCAGGCAGCTAAGGAAGCGTGGGACACACTGGAAACTACATATCAATGTTTGAACAAGGTAAAGACTGCCAAACTTCAAATTCTTGCAAGAGATTTTGAATCTCTGTCAATGAAAAATACAGAGTCAGTAGACTCATTCTATACTCGTGTCATTGGTCTGGTTAATCAAATAAAGTCTCATGGAGAAACTCTAGGTGATCAAAGAGTTGTTGAAAAATTTCTAAGAGTTCTTCCAAAGAAATTTGAATCTTTAGTTGTGACCGTGGAGGAAAACAAAGATCTGTCCACTTTTACCATTGATAAATTGAAAGCCTCATTACTCAATCATGAACATAGAATTAGTGGTTCAGATACATCGCTGGAAGGTGCATTCGCAGCATAGTCATCCATAAGTCGTGGAAGAGGCAGAGGAAGATCAAGCTCTAGAGGCAGAGGACGAAGTTCGTTCAGAGGAGGTCGCAGCAGCAACCCTGTGCATGTCACTAGTAGAGGTCAGAATCAAACTCCCACTCAGTCAAGTGGACAAAGGTATGACAAATCAAAAATTCAATGTCATTACTGTAAGAAGTATGGACACTTCGTATATGAATGCAGAAAGAAGTAGTATGACCAAGGAAAGCAAGGTGAAGCTCAGTCAAGCAATAGTAGCACTCCGAACAACTCACTATTCTTAGCATGCGCATCCCCACTTGAATGCAATGTTGTCCAAGAAAGTCCAACTGACATATGGTATTTAGACTCAGGCTATAGCAATCACATGACTGGTAATTTAAATCTATTTTCTAGTCTAGATAAATCAGTACAAACTGAAGTGCTGATGAAAAGCAATTGCTTGTTTCCTTTGAAGATAACACCAATCATGAAAGGAAAAACAACTCAAGTTGTTTATGAAAGAAAAAATGAAAATTCTGGAATTGCGCTCAGCGTAGAGAGCAAAGGAGTAGACATTCACTGCGCAAAGGAAGAAAAAGACAGTACAATGCAAGCTGCGTTTCAAACAGAAATTCTGGATGAATCCTGGTTATGGCACTTCAGATTTGGACATCTGAATTTTGGTGGGTTGAAGCTACTGCACACTGTTGACGGACAATCCACTCGACTGGAGGCAAGTTGGATCTCCCTAGCTCAATGCGAGTCTAGAACAAATAAAACAGACTACAAATGTGTTTCCTAGATCTACTTAAGGATCAAGTACTAGATGTCTTACCTCTTTGATTCGCTATCCTTTCTCCCGCTATGTTGCTCCACGTCCCATGGTCGTCAGATCCAAGCTGCAAGACCTATCAAGACATAGAAAAGAGAAACGAGTAAAGAGCATCTATACAATAAGAGATCTATGTAAATAGTTAAGCAGGTAAACAACACAACATTATCATACATAAGAGACAATATTGGTGGAAAGCATTTGTATTACTGCAAATAGAGGAGTACATGATAGAGATATAGAACTACAACCAATGACTTAATGTAGCAGCCCTTCTCCACACAAGCCAATTTCCAAGCCCTTTTAAGGAAGCATGCGAGTCTCCAAGAGGTGAGTGAAAGTGTCCAAGAGAGATTTCACCAGCATGTAGATACCATAGTCTTCCTCCCTTTGGTATGGGAGTGAGCCTCATAATATAGGACTAAGTGGATGAGGTTATGGATAGGATAGGATGAGAGATGGTAGGAGAGAGATAGGGGATCTTCCCAATAGGTTAGGGGTCGAGTACCAGCTCTCCAAGAGATTAGGGATAAGCCCCCACATAGGCAAGTTTCGAGAAGGATCTTGAAATGGCTATTTTTTCCCATTAACAGACCTCATCGCACCTTGCTAAAGAGAAACCTGCGATGACCTCTCAAAAGGTTGTCCAAACTGAGCACCAATCCTCCCAAATGATCAATCAGTCCAAGTGACTTCAGGGATGTACACACTAAATCAGGATGATGAGTAGATTTTAGGTGTAACAGAATGCCTCCCAAAGCATGAAGCTGTTAAGGATGTGCAGGTGAAGTGCTTTGACAGAAAAATTGGCAAAAGGCTTGTCGGATGAAGGACGCTGTTGCAGTACAACTGACTCTGAACTAACAATCTCAGATGTAGTATAACATGGCTTCCGACCGATACATTGCAGATTCATGGTAGTAATGACCGACTGGACACAATCATGGCTGCTAGACACAAGCATAGATCCACGATGAGATGGTAACACAGCCACGACCAATACAAAAGTGGATCCGTGTAATATGACTCAATACAAAATCCATCGCAACCTGGGTAAAAACATGACTCCTCAGGGTCTTCAAGCTGAACCCGCAATGATACGAATCTATCCATGTGATTACAAAGGTCTTGACGTTGAACATGGTAGAAACCACTTGATTACCGGTCATTGATGTAAACCATTAACAAGTGCGAGGGAGATCATCATTAATGTCAATCATTTCCAAGGTATCACAGTACATATCATCAAGCGTGAATAAATGAGTTGAAGTCGAACACAAGATGAAATCTTTCAATCAAGAGTAAATGATGTGAACTCATGATGAAAGCGAGGTAACCTTCCATTGAGGCATGCATGGCCAAGGTACTTGGTTGGTTTTTAGATTCAATCCTCGGATGATGTGTTGAAGTCGACAAGGATGAACCCGTCGAAGGAGGGCAATAATGAATCCCCCATCAATCGACATGAAACACGAAAAAAGATGTGTAGAGTGGATCGGATGGTACAATAACATGTGAGATTGACGCAAAGTAACAACGGCATGACAGCGTGCATATTGATTGCAAAATGATGAGTGATGAATGTGTTCTTGAACATGGGCATGGCATGACTTGGCAGTATTGACATGAGAATGACGCAAACTTCTAATGCAACTGACGATGGAAGATTTCTCCGAATGACTCAGAGGAGTAACAAGACTCAAAAATTAAGCGGGGACTCATAGACAAACATATGACCCAAGTACTGTATGCAATGCAAACGAGTGCCATGTTCAAGAACGACTATATACTACCACTAAGGTATGTAACACAAACAATTTCATTTTTCCCATCATGAATGATGAGTGCCTCATGTGTTTTTTATGAGCTTGATGAGGGTAACCAGATGCTTGGTATAGCTCATCTCATAGATGAGTCCAATCCCAAATATTTTCCGAACCTAGGGTAGGAGGGGTTCGTCCCATGATGGACCCTTCAATGTGAAAATTTAACGAGTCCATAGAAGGAAAACTCGGTCATCATTTCATATTTAGAGAGTCTGAAAAGAACTAAAGAAGACTCGAACAGTCCTTTTTCGTAAAGTTAGCCTCATCGCCCGAAAAGGGTAAAACAACACGGGAGAGGACTCTTCTAGTCATGATTGGCTGGAGTATTCCTTTTTCGTAATTAGTGCCTCCTAGTCCAAAAATGTTGAGATATTGTAACTTCAAAGAATATTATATTTGTACTTTATTATTCCTGAGATGTTTCACTCCTCCATGAAGATCTTATTGTATATCCGGAGATGTTTATTCCTCCGTCGGAATGTGGTAACTCGGGTTATTAGACTTCCCTAGTGGGGGTCGGCCCTATATGTGTTATGTGGGTCAAAGGGTTATTAGACCACCCTAGAGGGGTCGGCCCAGTCAGTTGTAGTGGGGTATTTAACCCATTGGTTAAATATGAGCCTATGTGTACCTGTGTAAAATACATGTCAGTGTAGTGTATAAATAGAGGAGGTGTGTTCCTCATTTGACACACTCACACACTTGAGGATAGCGCACTTGTGGAGGAGAGGTCTGCTATTGTGGAGGAGGAGATCATGTCTCAGGGTTTCATATTTGTATATTGCTGGTCATCTATATTGAGGAAGCTTTGCTGGGTTTTCTACCCCATGAGGGTTTCCCAGGATAAATCTCTGTCTCTTGTGTTTATGCTGTGCTTGTTGTTTCTTCAGTGATCCTGTATATGCTATTATTGTGAAATGGAATGTAATGCTGCTATTTTCTATCTTAGCATATTGAATTTTAACATGGTATCAGATCTAACCTGAAGGAAGACAAGGTATGGCACTAAAGACACTTGCTTTACTTACGACAATTTGAAGGTTAGGGTTTTACATAGCAAAAACCAGTCATCGTAGAACTTTCGTTATAAATCCGTTTTGGCGAAGTTTTCGGATCTGAAATTGTTATAGGATGAAGATTAAATCTCCAGGTACCTTTTAACCAAAGGACAACCTCTAATTCGTTGTACTTTGTGATTTATGATCTGTACAATATATGGTTTCTGCCTCTTCCATATCTGAGTCAAAATCAGGTGACCTTGGGAAAAAGGTCATATCTTGGGCTAGGAAGCTCCAAATGAAATTTCGTAAAAGGTGACAGGTAGTACACAGTATTTACTATCTCAAAAAACTTTTTCAGAGGCCGAAGTTGAACCAGTGACACGTAGCACTCCGTACAAGTTAGCTCTCCTGTATTATCCCATAAACAGGTCATGTTGCGACACTTGGCATAACTCTCTCTCAGAGAGTCCAATTGAGGTAAGACCTATCAGGATGGAAAGATAACAGGCCGAGATACCTCAAGAAAGTTTTTCAGAGGCCGAAGTTCAAACAGTGACATGTGGCACGCTGTACAAGTTCGCTCTTATGTTTTATCCCAAAACAGGTCACGTTGCGACATTTGACATAACTCTCTCTCAGAGAATCCAATTGAGGTCAGACCTATCAGGATGGATAGATAACAGGTCAGGCTATCTCAGAAAACTTTTTTAGACCCTGTGGATTGAAAAGTTTGGAGTTACACCAGAAACAATCAGGTACATATTTCTGTCAAAACAGAATTATTTTTGAGTACCTTCATTCATGGCTTCCGAAATTTAGGGCTTTGAAGAAAGTTGGAATTTTTGTAAACGGAGACCACGGCTGAATGCTACTCATGAAAATAGAAATTTAGAGACCAAGATCAGATTTTTTGGTTGGGCAGAAGGCCGGGCTTGATCAAACCCTAGTTCGGGACTTTGATCAGAAAAGTGGAAAATTAGGGCTTCTGTAAAAATGGGAATTTTTGAAATCTGTGACCATGGCTGGAAGCTCCTCAGAAAAATAGAAGCTTAGAGCTTTGGATCAAACATTTTGATTGGGCAGAAGAGTGGGATTCATCAAACCCCAGTTCAGGGTCACGTCCAGTGAATCCGGAAGTTTCAAAGGCAAAATTGAGGAGTGAAACTTTGCAGTTTTCAAATTCTGAATATATCAGTTTGATCAGCTCATGAAGGCGCATATTTCTATCCTTTCGGAAGTTTGAAATTCAAAGTTTGAATTTTTGGGGTTTCTCTGACAAACCCATATCCAGCTCCAGGTCTAGTTCTTGCAAATCAAGTGGATAGGGTTAATCCTAGAAGAAGATGGATTGGTCACCTGCATAAGTGAAGGAGTTCCTGTTTCAGAGGGAGATGAGGCTAAGGCTTTACATAAGGAGATTACAAGTGATCTCGACAGGTATGACTCATCGAGGTATGTTTTGAGATTTGTTCATGATTAAGTTTATGGTATGTTTGTCTTCATGTTATTACGGTTAGTACAATCTTGATTTTAGATTTGTTGTATCACCTTAACAAAATTATGAATGCATGATAGAAGATATTCATTGGTTAGGGTGTTGACACTTATGATTGTACTAATGCATTATGATGTTGTGTGAGGTTGATGTTGTCTGCTAACAAGATACAGGTACATCACAAAAGACAAATCAGGTTCCATGACCATGAAAACATGAAGACAAAGACTCATCCATAATCTTTGTTCTACTTACGAGGTATGTATGACTTTGTTATATTATGCTTAACCTATGAGACATGCAGGTTCTAGCTCAGGATCTCTAAATCATTGAAGAGATTGTTTAGGTATGTTGTACATAACCAAGTAGGTATACTAATCCAGGTATGTTTCCCATGAATCTTACCTTGTGTTAGGATCCCTTATATAAGTATACTTGGAATGATTGGTTATGCTTATTCATAAAGTTAGTAATCAAGGGATTATGCATATTATATCTTTTATCTTGATTGATGATATGCATGAGTAAAAGAAGACTTCCCTGAAATCTTGAATACTAATGTTTATTAACTATAATCATGACTATACATTTTCAAGATTATTTAGTACTATAATGTTTTGATAGCATTTAGAATATACTAATGAGTGTATGTTTGTGCATGAGATCATGAGGATGACTCTTGAGCATGCACAGTGGTACAAAATGAATAGAAGTTCAAAAGACATATAGAAGATCAAGCGGGAGGCAACCACACAAACATAAAAGATAAGTATTTGAGTTGTTATTTGAAATAGTAATGATATTGCCTGTAATAGGTTGTATGCATATTTGTATTCCTAGAATATATAATGCTGAGTATAAACATTCATAGAGCATTGAACAGTATACTACTAATGTGCATATGATTGGTAAGTTGGACAAACATTCCATTGTTGCTTGTCTAGAATGAAACCTCTTTGCTGACATGCCGAGAGCTGTGCACACTCTTGATAGTATGTTCTGGTAGAGATGGAAGGCATCTAGATAGCCACTATATGCATACAAGATATGGGAAAGTGTTGTGCCAAAGTATTGGTCAAATTAGTTGCATAACTATGTAAATGATATCTGTATGCATAATAGGTTATCATGTCAATATGATTTGATGATTATGAAGTATTACTAATTCTGTACTTAATTTTGATTTGTAGGAAAGATTGTGATAAATGATGAACACTGAACAAGCGATGGATGTTCAACAAAAGATTTACAAATCAAACACACTATAGAAAGCTTGTGGCTAGAAGATTATCTTAAAAAAAGAAGAAGAGAATCATGATGAGATGTTTTGCTCCAAGTGAATAGATAAAGACCATTCTCTTAAATGGTACAATTAAAGAAGAAGTGTGAATCATGGTACCCAGGATCGATAATCAATTGATGAGCTTAATGATCACCATGGGTGATGTGGATCTCAGCCTTTGCTACAAGTTTGAATATGGTTTCTATACACAAATGACATGGATGCAAGAAGGAACTCACCACAGAGTTCGAATGATATTAAGGCTCATATCAGTAGATCCATCTAACGAGAGATGGCACAGATAGATGGCTGCAGAAATGAAAATGAAAGATCTCATATTGATGCATTACTTCCTAGGTCTGGAAGTATGGCAAGGATCAGAAGGAATATTTCTCAACTAGGGAAAGTATGCAGAGAAATATTAAAAGGACTTGAGGTGTTGGAATGACCACACTTATGGATTCCAAACTGAAGAGTTAGTGGATATAACTCTGTACAGTCAAATTATTGGGTGGTTGATGTATCTAACATATACTAGGTTAGATATATGCTTTGTTGTGAACACCTTGAGTTAGTATCTAGTGGAAACTAGATGTGTTCACGTGATAGTTGCAAAGCATGTGATGAGGCACCTAAAGGATAGGATAGACATTGATCTATGCTATCTTGGAGATCATGACTTCAGATGGCTACTCAGATGCTGATTGGGCAGAAAGTGTATCAGACAGGAAGAACACATCAAGAGGATGTTATTGTCTGGGATTAACCATGATCTCATGGTTTAGCTGGAAGCAGTCTAGTGTGGCTCTCAGCACAAGCAGAATATATGGCTGCTTGCTCTGCTAGTTGTGAAGAAGTTTGGCTTCAGGATTGTTTGACTTAGAGATAGAACCAACTGTGATCCTATGTGACAAATAGAGTTGTATCAAGATGACATAGAATCTAGTGTTCCATGATAAGTCAAAGAACATAGGGATCTAAGAAGATATGATGCAGAAAGGAACTATAAAGTTTGAATTTGTAACAGGTTGCTGATGTACTAACCAAACCTCTATCTCGAGTGAAATTTGAATACTTCCGAGACAAGCTTGGTGTAGCTCAAAAGGACCCTCCTCGAAAGGGGGAGTAGTATAGTCACCGATGATGAGATTGTCTCATCGAACAACAAGGTCGATGATGAGGTAACCTGTTCTCTACACCTAGATACTTAGAAATATTTAGATTTAGGACTCTTATACTTAGAATACTTAGTTTTACTTATACATGCTGTTGATGATAGATGTATTGATGAGAATACATGTGGGGATTGTATCATCCTTGAACACATGTTTTAAAGTGAGCCGTAGACGTATGGTCTCCGAAAATGAAGTCCTTAGTGGACAGGTAGGGATTGTATCATCCCTGGACTTCGGTCCCTGAATAGATCCGTAGACGTATGGTCTCCGAAAATGAAGTCCTTAGTGGAAAGGTAGGGATTGTATCATCCCTGGACTTCGGTCCCTGAATAGATCTGTATACGTATGGTCTCCGAAAATGAAGTCCTTAGTGGACAGGTAGGGGATTGGATCATCCCTGGACTTTCAGTCCTAAAGAGAGCCGTAGACGTGAGGTCTCCGAGAATGAAGTCCTCAGTGGACAGTTGAGGGGATTGGATCATCCCTGGACTTTCAGTCCTAAAGAGAGCCGTAGACGTGAGGTCTCCGAGAATGAAGTCCTTAGTGGACAGTTGAGGGGATTGGATCATCCCTGGACTTTCAGTCCTAAAGAGAGCTGTAGACGTGAGGTCTCCGAGAATGAAGTCCTTAGTGGACAGTTGAGGGGATTGGATCATCCCTGGACTTTCAGTCCTAAAGAGAGCCGTAGACGTGAGGTCTCCAAGAATGAAGTCCTTAGTGGACAGTTGAGGGGATTGGATCATCCCTGGACTTTCAGTCCTAAAGAGAGCCGTAGACGTGAGGTCTCCGAGAAGTGGGGATTGTATCATCCCCGGACTTAGGTCCCTGAATTGATCCGTAGACGTGAGGTCTCCGAGAAGTGGGGATTGTATCATCCCCGGACTGCGGTCCCTGAATTGATCCGTAGACGTGAGGTCTTCGAGAAGTGGGGATTGTATCATCCCCGGACTTAGGTCCCTGAATTGATCCGTAGACATGAGGTCTCTGAGAAGTGGGGATTGTATCATCCCCGGACTGCGATCCCTGAATTGATCCGTAGACATGAGGTCTCCGAGAAGTGGGGATTGTATCATCCCCGGACTTAGGTACCTGAATTGATCCGTAGACGTGAGGTCTCCGAGAAGTGGGGATTGTATCATCCCCGGACTGCGGTCCCTGAATTGATCCGTAGATGTGAGGTCTCCGAGAAGTGGGGATTGTATCATCCCCGGACTTAGGTCCCTGAATTGATCCGTAGACGTGAGGTCTCCGAGAAGTGGGGATTGTATCATCCTCGAACTGCGGTCCCTGAATTGATCCGTAGACGTGAGGTCTCCGAGAAGTGGGGATTGTATCATCCCCGGACTGCGGTCCCTGAATTGATCCGTAGACGGATGGTCTCCGAGAAGTGGGGATTGTATCATCCCCGGACTGCGGTCCCTGAATTGATCCGTAGACGTGAGGTCTCCGAGAAGTGGGGATTGTATCATCCCCAGACTGCGGTCCCTAAATTGATCCGTAGACGGATGGTCTTCGAGAAGTGGGGATTGTATCATCCCTGGACTGCGGTCCCTGAATTGATCCGTAGACGTATGGTCTCCGAGAAGTGGGGATTGTATCATCCCCGGACTTAGGTCCCTGAATTGATCCGTAGACGTATGGTCTCCGAGAAAGTGATATTTTTTTTATTTGGTTACTTGTATCGGTAGGATACTTGTATTGATGATGTGGTTACCTGTATCGGTAGGATACTTGTATTGATGATGTGGTTACTTGTATCGGTAGGATACTTGTATTGATGATGTGGTTACTTGTATTGATGATGTGGTTACTTGTATCGGTAGGATACTTGTATTGATGATGTGGTTACCTGTATCGGTAGGATACTTGTATTGATGATGTGGTTACTTGTATCGGTAGGATACTTGTATTGATGATGTGGTTACCTGTATCGGTAGGATACTTGTATTGATGATGTGGTTACTTGTATCGGTAGGATACTTGTATTGATGATGTGGTTACTTATATCGGTAGGATACTTGTATTGATGATGTGGTTACCTGTATCGGTAGGATACTTGTATTGATGATGTGATTACTTGTATCGGTAGGATACTTGTATTGATGATGTGGCTACTTGTATCGGTAGGATACTCGTATTGTTGATATGATCACTTGTATTGGCATGAATATTTGATACTGCTGATTGTGTGACGACGATGCTGTTGATCGTGTGATGACGATGCTGATGATCGTGTGATGACGATGCTGCTGATCGTGTGATGACGATGATGCTGATCGTGTGATGACGATGCTGCTGATCGTGTGATGACGATGCTGTTGATCATGTGATGACGATGCTGATGATCGTGTGATGACGATGCTGATGATCGTGTGATGACGATGCTGATGATCGTGAGATGACGATGCTGATGATCGTGTATCAAGAGGATCCAAATGATGATATTGTTGTAGCTGTTCAAGTGCTACAGAAGATAAAGACTCAATACTGAAGATGTCGATGTTCCAGTATTGAAGATGTTCCAGTAACTGCTTGAGTTACTAATGATGTTGAGAAAGCTTCCAATGATTTATAGATGTATCATGTATGATGTTGATGACTCCTTGCTCGTGCAGATGCTGTTATAATATCCTTCTCGTTAAGGGGGAGTGTTGAGATATTGTAACTTCAAAGAATATTATATTTGTACTTTATTATTCCGGAGATGTTTCACTCCTCCGTGAAGATCTTATTGTATATCCGGAGATGTTTATTCCTCCGTCAGAATGTGGTAACTCGGGTTATTAGACTTCCCTAGTGGGGGTCGGCCCTATATGTGTTATGTGGGTCAAAGGGTTATTAGACCACCCTAGAGGGGTCGGCCCAGTCAGTTGTAGTGGGGTATTTAACCCATTGGTTAAATACGAGCCTACGTGTACCTGTGTAAAATACATGTCAGTGTAGTGTATAAATAGAGGAGGTGTGTTCCTCATTTGACACACTCACACACTTGAGGATAGCGCACTTGTGGAGGAGAGGTCTGCTATTGTGGAGGAGGAGATCATGTCTCAGGGTTTCATCTTTGTATATTGCTGGTCATCTATATTGAGGAAGCTTTGCTGGGTTTTCTACCCCATGAGGGTTTCCCAGGATAAATCTCTGTCTCTTGTGTTTATTCTGTGCTTGTTGTTTCTTCAGTGATCCTGTATATGCTATTATTGTGAAATGGAATGTAATGCTGCTATTTTCTGTCTTAGCATATTGAATTTTAACAAAAAAAGGGGTAAACTATCACCAGGAAGATGACCATTCAAATACTTTAACAAGCGTGAATGTGACAAGTTCGCTTGGCAATCTTTTCAATTTTAGGGAGTCTAAAAAGAGCTTAACTATGGACTCTAGGGGGTGTCCTTTTCCGTGGAAGTTTAACGAGCCCGGAAAAGTGATAATCATAACTCGGTACTTGTTCTCATGATTTGGTGAGTATGAGAACAAATGAAGAGTAAACTCATCCTCATGCAATTAATGCGAATAACCAAAAATAATAATGACAAAACGTTCAAAGGAATGTTCATATCTGTAATTGCCATTGGTAATGCATGAAACGTTATGAAAGACCATTTTTACGATTCTTGTACACTAGAAAAAGTGTCAAATAGCCCAAATATAATGACAAACGGTCAAAACTATAGTAAATGGCCCAAAAGCATCAAAATATTCGAAAAGAAATATTCCATTTCATTCTATAAATAGAAATATAGGCCAAAAACAGAAACATTATTCAAATTGCCAATTTGGGTGGAGAAGTACCAATTTGGAGCCAAAACTTCCATCGTCGATTCTAGGAGATACGATCCGCCATTTCACTAGCCGTCCGGACTAGGTAGGCCTAAATCTCAGCCAACAACTTTGTAGTGGTTTAGTTTTTCAATTTTTATGCATTTTTTGAGTTTTTTGATGGTTTGGGGAGGGGCCAATGCGCTCTCGGCTCATCACAAGTGGCCCTTTCGGGACTCACGACGAGCCTAGGTCATCGCAAGTCTCGAAAATGGGACTTGTGACGATGTCGTGCTATATTTGATGGTGACCTGCGATGGCGAAAAATCCAATTCCAAACATCACATGTATCCCAAAAAATAAGTTGTTTCCAGTTGGAGAAAGTCCTAACATGCTTTAAATGCTCCTTTTGGCAGGTTCCCAGCAAGCAGAGATGGTTTTAGAGTGGAGAGAAAGAGAACATGAGTTGGAAGATGAGTAAGCCGCAAGTGATCCAAAATGTGTGGCTGCTTTGCAAAACTGTGGGTTGCTCAAATTCTTTCAGGTACGGGGGATGAGATCCCAGGTGCCGTTCTTGACACACATGCTTCAGAGTTGGGATGCAGCCCAACAATATTTCGTCATAGGTGAGCACATCCTCAACATTGACATTGAGGACATATACTTTCTAACTGGTTTGTCTCGAAAAGGGGATGTGGTACAACTCACTGGGACACGAGCTAGTGACTGTACTGTCGAGGACATGGTGTCACAACACTGTGTTGCTATTGCTCGTCCCTCCAACGGGAAGATACTCATCCAAGATGTGGTGAGTCATCCACTGAGGACTATACTGCTTACTATTACCAGGGTGGTAGGTAGCCAAGCTCCACATATAGCTACTTGGACCCATATGTTATATGCGGAGGACTGTATGTCCCCCATGGTCTTCAACTGGTGCGAGGGCCTCCTCGCAAACATCCAAGCTCAGCTGACCAAGTGTCGGTGAGGGGAGCTCAAGCAGTTCGGGTATGGTTCTATCATAGTGTCGTTCCTCTTGGAATGGGTTCCTCTCTTGCACTTGCAGGTGATAGTGGATGCCAGGGATCTGAGAGATCCACATATGCTTAGGTGGGCAGAGATGATGAACCACCATGGTGGGGGTCCCATCATCACTTTTGGTCCTTAGTTTTTTAGCTGGCCAGAGGGCTATATGCTCATGGTGGAGGACTTTCCTTACAGTGGCACAGACTTTCGGGAGGATCCCGACTTGGCACTGTCAGAGGGTGCAACATGGGGTGATATTGGTAAGAAAAAAAACCCTTGTATTTTTAAGTTTTGTGGATTATATTATTTTTTTGATGTAGTGCTGACAAGTACATTGTGTGTGCAGATGTTGGCCCTGTACGATCGGTGGGTCTCTCCCTTCTGGAGAGGAGAGACAGAGGCGGGGAAGCAGTGATTCCTGCCGGTGAACATGCCACCATCGAGGAGATGGAGGAGGTGTACCGGAACTTGTCAGAGTTGACTGTGGGGATTCCAGAGCCTGCTATTGATGACCTTCCGAGGCCCATGTAGAGATTTGGGGTTGGAGCGTCTGTGTGCTTCAACGCCTTACTCCGTAAGGTGGCTCGTACTGTGGAATGCTTCTTTACACAGCGATAGAGAGCTGTGCGAGTCAGGGGTGTGCGGATCAGGCATGGTGCCTGAGACACTTTTATACTTGTACTTGAGAGCTTTAGAAGCCTCAGATTTTTGTACTTACTGAAAGCTTATGATGCTTCAGATTTTTGTAGAGACTCACTGAAAGCCAGCGTGCTTCAAATTTTGTACCAGCACTACTTTTGAGTGATTTATATATATTATCGACGATTTATACATTATGTGTCTTTGAAATGATTAGTGATGTGATCTTGTTTACATGTTTGCTTTTGTACATGACATTTACATGTTATGAATGCTTTTACATATTATGATTATTATGTGTGTGCAATGTACCAATCCATGATGAAATTGGCCATTGAGTTAGCAACTGTGTTCAATTCTCGTGGAATGTGTAGGTATTGAATGGATTCAAATGACCTTTCCAAGAGACGTACTTGTCTAAAGAGACAGAGTAGGGTGGGATCACAGATAGCGTAAATCCGGTTGAGATGAGAAACCACTAGTTGAGAATCCATATGGTTGACAATGTGGTCCAAACCCAAGGAAATGGCATTGGTCAGGGTTTCGATTACAACCTGATATTCTGTGGCATTGTTGGTCGCAAAACCTAGACAATTTCCTCCTGAGCTAATGAGCTCACATGTAGGGGAATAAAGTACCCAAGTTGCCGAAGCAAGGTCACGGGTATGCCAGCTGGCGCCTTCCGTGAATCCATAACACGTCGCCATATGCACACACAGACAGAACATGGTGTAAGGAGCGCAAAACAAGATCAAAGACACTCAAAAAATAAAATGCGTCACACCACACAAAAACACAAAAACACGCCATGTATAGTATATACAAGTCAATCTATGCATGAGAAATCAAGCATATTATCTCTTTAGGTAAAGCCCATTGCGGGGTTCACCCAAAGAGATGCTGTCATAATCTTCGAGCTCGTAGGATCCTTTTTCCAACACACGTTTAATGACGTAAGGTCCATGCCACATGGACTTGAACTTCCCAGCTCCTAGCTTATCGTGCTTCTGGTCATAAGTGAGGACCAGGTCACCCTCGTTGAATATATGAGGTTCGACTAACTTATCGTACTGGGCCTTGATGCATTTCTTATGTGCTTTGTTAGCAAGAGCAGCATCACGGTGGGACTCGTCAAGCTTAACTAAGTACAAGAGTCGTTCTTCCTGAGCAGTATTGTCAGGAAGAAGTTCTACAGTGAGTTGAAGAGACGTAATTTCGCATTCTATCGGTAAAACAACCTCCAATCCATATACCAATTGGAAAGGAATGAATCCTATGGCGATTTTAATGGTAGTTTGGTAGGCCCATAATGCTGAGAAGAGCATATTGTGCCAGTTGGTCTTTTGTGTCCCTACCATCCTTTGGATCATAGTTTTCAAGACCTTGTTAATGGCCTCGACTTGTCCATTGGATTCCGGGTAGTAGGGAGTTGAGTTTTCATGGCGAAAACCCAACCTGTCACTCAATTCAGCAACCATATGGTTTTGAAAGTGAGAACCCTGATCGGTGACTATAGCCCTAGGAACTCCAAACCGTGCTATTACATGGTTGAACATGAAGAGTGCAGCGTTTTTTCCGTCATTTTGGTATGTAGGCATAGCCTTGGCCCACTTCGTAAAGTAATCCACAGCTATGATGATGTAACTATGCCCCCCGACCGAGGTAGGCTTACAATGCATAAATTCTATGCCCCATTTTGTGAATGGGCCAACGACAATAACCGGATGTAACGGGGCAGGATGCGTGCGCTTCTTCGTATGGAAGTGTTGGCAAGGAGGAAACTTCTTGATGACCTCAATACAATCTTTGAAGATAGTAGGCTAGTAGTATCCTGCACACAAAATTTTCTGGGAAGTAGCCATCCCAGAGAGGTGACCGCCACATGCCCCAGCGTGACAGTCATTCAGAATGCGTTCGGATTCCTTGTGCATTAGACAACGTCGAAGAATGGAATTGATGCCATAGCAATACAAAGTATCAGTTATGATCAAGTAATACTTTGCGTGGTGGCGTATCTTACGCTGATCGTCGCGAAACAGTTGAGGATCAAAGCGTTGGGTCTAAAGATATAACAGGATATCTCCATACCATGGGTCAGACGTACTAATGGGAAACAATGTTTCATCTGGAAATGAATCATTGTGCTCTACTTCTACATCAGAACGGGGGAGGTCGCAGATGAGCTCAACAAACACCAAAGACTTCTTAGACTTAGCCTTTTCGAAAAGAAGATCAAATTCTTGCACTATCACAATCCAGCGTGAATACTTGCCCCCAAGTACTTGACGTGTCAGTACATGGTACATGGGGTTCGAATCAGCGATGATGGTGGTGGTGTGGAGCAAGATGTAGTGATGGAACTTCTAGACGGCAATGACTGCCGTGAAAGCTAGTTTTTTGACATGTGAGTATCTAGTTTTGGTGTCAGTGAGACCCTTACTCGCATAGTATATCACATGTTCCTAATCATTTTGATATTCCTATACCAAAACCATGGCGATAGTGGTAGCAGAAGCGCCGAGATACAAAATGTAATCGCGATAATAATTAGGCGATTGAAGCACGGGGGCATGAGTGATAGCATGTTTGATACTGTCAAAAGATTTTTGAGCTTGGTCGTCCCAAATGAATGGGATGTCCTTCTTAAGCAGTTTCATGTAACCCTGAGTCTTCTCTGTGAAATTACAGACAAAACGTCGTAGATAAGTCACCTTCCCCTGGAGACTTTGAAGTTCTGTAACATCAGTAGGAGGTGGTAGGCTGATGATGGCCTCCACCTTCAAGGGATCAATGCGGATCCCATCTTTCGATACAATGAATCCTAAGAGGCACCCGGACTCGACGCAAAAGATACACTTATGAGGATTTAGACGGATATTGTACCATCTGTATCTGAGGAATATGGCCATTAGATGATCGATGTGGAACTCATGTTGCTTTGAATGAGTAGGGAGATCGTCCAAGTAAGGTTCCACAAAGTCCTTAATATCGTGGAAAGCATACTACATAGCCCGCTGGAACATGGCGCTAGCATTTTTAAGGCCAAATGGTAGCTTGCGATAAGTGAATGTACCCCATGGGCAGATGAAAGCCGTCTTATGCTAATCGGCTGGGTTAATCTCGATTTGTTTGTAACCGGAAAAGCCATCCATGAATGAAAAAATAACGCTTCTAGCACAATTGTCGATGATCTAGTCAATGAAAGGGGTCGGGTAGTTGTCTTTTGGACACGCCCGATTAAGGTCCTGATAATCAACACAGACGCGAATGGTGCCCTGCTTTTTGTTCATAGTGACGACATTCAAGACCCAATCCTTCAATGGGACGGGATAGATAAAGCCAGCCTTTAAGAGCTTTTCAATCTCTGCCTTTATTGCCGTAGTTTTTTGGGGGTGTACCGGTCGCAACTTTTGGCGCACAGGCTTGATGTCGGGATAGGTTTTTATCTCGTGAGAGACAATCGTGGGGTCTATCCTAGGCATCTCCTCATAGGACCAAGCGAAAACATCTTGAAATCGCTTGAACAAGGCCATGCTAACAATGATTTCTTCAGGGGAACACTTATGGCCTATGAGAATGTGTTCCACTATACCTGGTTTCACCAAGATGTCTACCGTAGTGGTTGGCTCAATGTTAGCCAAGTTTCCCTCCGATTCTGTAGAACATGTGAGGATGGGAAAATGAGTGGATGGGTAGATATCTGGTGAAAAGAGGGTATGTATGTTATTCTCTATGTACTCCCATGGTGGAAGAAAAGATGACCTGTGATGAAGATCATCCCATGGACCGTTGTCTACATTCATTACTTCCACGATGGACTTGTCTAAATGAAAAGTCTGGAGCAAGAGATCAGGTAGAGAGGACATCCATCGTGGAGAACAGGAAGGAGAAACCATGGATGAATGGTCCTCTGGCGTTGTTTGGATCGCCTCATAAGTGCGTTCAGTGGGTGAAAGAGGCATCAAGTCTCCAAACAGATGTGTTGTGGCTTCATCAGGTACAAGCCAAGCATCGTTGGAGTGAGATAAAATCTCTGTAGAGATCATGTTCACCGTCATGACATGATTAGGGGGGTCCATGGATGGATAAACTCCCATGAGAGATGAATCTTTCAATAGGCCAACCCCTACACTCTCATACTGTTGTGCCATCTGTCCGATGGAAGGAATATGGTCACTAGGATGAGTAGTGGTGTTTGGTGTACAAAAATCGAGTTGGTCGATAGTAATAATTCATCCTTGGTGGGGGAATTGCACTATGTGGAATACTGAAGAGGCTACCACCTGCATGGTGTAAAACCAATTGCGACCAAGCAAGAGATTATAATCTAACGGGGCCGAGACCACTTCCACGTTAATAGTTACGGTCTTTCCGCCCAACTCAACTGCAAGAGCTTGTAAGAGCATATGAGGTTGAAAGCCACGGCCGTTGAATGCTTTCAACGTGGTAGGAGAGTGATTCAATTCAGGAGAATCGATGGCTCTCCAGTAGGCGATCGACATGACAGAGGTAGAGGAACCTTCGTCTAGAAGGGTGCGATGGACCATCTTCCCAGCAATGTTCACAGTAACTTGGAATGCAAGCTGGTGTGAGAGCCTCTACTTAAGGTTGTCAAGTCGAAACATGATGGTGTTCAAGGAATCCGGGTCAAATGCACCAATGGCGGCGAGGAGAGTTTTGCATTGATTGGGACAATTATGCAAAACTTCCAAGGTAGACATGGCATAAGGAGCTTGGGCCAAGTCTTCGACAATATTGTAATTCTGTGCCGCGCAAGCATTAGGATTGAAAACAGCTTTTCGAATCGTGCTCTTGGGTGGACGCAATATCAAATCCAAGATGGCTTCTCAATGGTAAGAGAATTCAAAGGTACAGTGACATTAGGTAGCGATTCAGAAGCTTTTTCAGTATTACTTCTGGCGGGTTCCTTCGAAAAGGCCTATTTGTAGGATCGTGCGCGAGTATTCAAATTGATCGTCTAATTACGCAACATGAGAACATGCGTGGTATTGGATGATTCCCCATGGGCTGAGGGGGTTTGAGCAACTAGCTGTTGGTTTTGAGTAGGAAACGGATTGTTGAGGACTGCGGGATTCAGTTTACCCCTAAGAGACTTTTGAACTTCGTCTCTATGGGGACACTCCTTGGAGAAATGGTCATCTCCACACAGTGAACAAGGATATTTCAGTTTCAGTTTCTGCTTAGTATCTTCGGGAGTGCTCTTTGGGTCCTATTGGGTAGAAAATTTCTTGGATTTTCCTCTGTTCTTCTCTTTATCGTTAAACTTCTGAGATGAAGTTGATTGAACAGAATTCACCTCTTCAGTTACAGCAGGAGTAGTAGACTTGGTGGTGCTGTGGCCAGCCGGAGTTGGGTTGGATGATCCAACAGTGCTAGCAGCAGGATGGGTGTTAAGGGAACCAATGATTCCATCAACTTGGGGTCCCTTATGTGGTTTCATGGGATTGTTAACATCTCGAGGTGCATCAGGAAAAATGTTGAACATAGTGTCGGACTAAGTGTATACTAAGTCGAGCAAATGAGCACTCGCAATGGCTTGTTCTTCAGTGACAACACCTCGCATGGAAACATCTTTTGCTATGACAGGAAGGAGTGATTTCGTAAACCAGTCTGCTAGGAGCTGATTTGGAATGGGAGATTTATTGAGATGTCGTCTCCTTCACCACTTGTGGATATGATCCGAAATGTGAGTGGTGGTATTCTGATGGAGCGAGGTTAAAAGTTCCGTACCAGTCTCATACCGTATAGGCAGCTGGAAATGCGTAAAAAAGTTCATAGCAAGAGAGCCAAAATCAGGAAAATAGTGTGGTGGCAACTCAATGTACCACTTGGCAGCCAAACCGGTGAGATTCCTTTGAAACAATCTAAGATGAATTGAATCGTCCATTAAGGAATTCGATGAACACCATAAATGGTATGTTATTACGTGGTTTTTCGGGTCTTCACCCAGCTTGTGGTCAAACTTGGGTATATCGGATGGGAGTTTCACCGGAATAGGTGGCTAGTTAGATCCATGATAAATAGGATCATTGGTTAACTGAGACAGGTCAGGTAAATCCAAGGTAGCCAAAAAGGGAAGCTGTCGATTAGGCTGCACATATTGAAAATACGGGTAAGGTGTGTATGGATTGTACTGACCATAAGGTGTGCTCGGATAGAACTGACCGTAGGGGGTTGTGCCGCCCGGACCATAAGTAGGTCCACCACCATAAGGTGGTTCATTCCAGTAAGGTGGGGGTCCACCTCCGCCACCGGGAGGGGGTGGAGGTCCGCTACCACCGCCGGGAGGAGGTGGGGGTCCATATCCATAATAAGGTGGCCCACCGCTGCCTCCACCGGGAGGAGGGGGTGGACCACTTCTGCCGCCAGAAGGATGGGGGCCTCCACCACCTTTCCTGCCAGAAGGATGGGGGCCTCCACTGCCACCGCCACCACCAGAAGGATTAGGTCCTCCGTCGCCTCCTCCTGGAGGGGGTGGGGGACCACCTCCGCCACCCGAAGGGAAATGTCCTCCTCCACCATGATAAGGCGATCCACCGCCTCCTTCGCCTAGAGGGGGTGGGGGACCATACCCTCCACCATCGGAAGGGTGGGGGGGATTGTAGGAAAAATGGGGTGGCCCTCCACCAATGTTCGGTGGGGGTGCGTCGCCTCCAACAGGAGGAGGAGGAGGTTCGATCGGGGGTAGTGGTACTTGAGGGATAACCAATTGGGGTCCGTGCTGTAAAGGAGGTTGTCGCCCCCATAGAGTGTTTGAATTACCGGGATAAGGTATCCCATATGATGTGTTTCCGGGATTAGGTTGACCCGGCATAGGGTTATTAGAACCTGGATACGCTTGACTCCATGAGGATTGGGATACATTTGACGGCCCTCCAACATGAGATAATCCCATGGTGGACAGTCTAGCGGGTTGGGTAGGTCCAACGGAAGGCCTGTTGGGGATTCCACTAACTATACTCTGGTTAGGAAATGGGGGTTTCCCCCCAGCCACAATAGGCTGACCACTATTCAAAGGTTGAACCAACGTAGGTTGTTGACTAGATGCCGTGGTAATAACATTACCAATAAGACAATCCATAGGAATGGAATACCCTCCCCTTGAATTTTGAGGTGGGGGAGGAACTGGTAAAGTAACCATGGTAGTGACAGGTGTGTTGGACCGTTGTCTTTCCACCGGTTGGTTCACTTGAGGTGCGGGACTGGACTCTTGTGAGGGTTGATCAGTCTTAGTAGTGGTCATGGGGTGGGGTTGTTCCGATGATCCAAAAGATATCGAACAAACTGGGATGTTTCCATCGTCAAGTCGTATTTGGAAATGACGATTATGGAACTCTTCAGAGTGTCACTTAAGACTTTGTCTTCGAAGCTCATCTCCTTTGACACGTAACTGTTCCAAACATTCATGGATGGGGCCGAAAATTTCGGCAGGGTCTGGCCTATAGGGGGATGAGATGGCAAAATGAACCACTAGGTGTTCTATAGAGGATGTCCAGTAAGCTGCTGATGGACCAATAGCTACTGTAGGGTCATCCTGGGGTTGGTTTATCCATTCCAATGATCTAGGTTCTCCCAAGATGACGGGAGGAAGGTTTTGAGAAGTGGGGGTATGTGCTTCTTCATCCTGCGTGGGATGAGAGGCAGGTGAATCTGATGGAAACAAATGTCTGCCAATATTCAAAGTGGGGTTCCCTACTTTAGTAACTACGACCGCATTACGCTGATCCATTCTTACCCTCAAAATAACCTCCGGATTAAGGGGAAATTCGGGTGGCAAGTTCAAGATCCTACGGGATCTTCTCTAGGGAAAAAACGCTAGAGTATCAGGAAAACCAGCCAAAAAAGGCTGAAACAGCATCTCTCTCTCCTAAAGGTATTCTAAAAGAAAAGCAGTCCAAGAAAACCTACTCAAACTAAGGCAACAAGAAAACTTATGTGACAGAGTGGATTCAAAAGTCTGGAACCTCACGGGATTATCAAGGCATTGCAAACTGCGATATACTGCAGGGTCCAATAGTATGACGCAACAAGGAGGATTGGGACCGTACCCTTGCCTGCATACCTGACTACCTGGACAAGATGTGGGTGCTAATCTCCCCGAGTGCTGTTCTCGGTGTATTGCTTTGCCAAGATGGCCAAATGGTTAACTCGGTTGGTTTCAGGAATCCTAATGGCGTCTCCCGATATACGCAAGGTACGTGGGAGCTCAAATCCGTAGTGGTGATGTCTAATGCACAGCCGTTGGCACGAGACCTTCCGATATACGTGTCGAGTATGTGATACACCCTTCGATATATGCCAAGTACGGATTATGGTACTTGGTGGGTACGTGAAGGAGCTCGATATACCGATGTACGTGGAAGACTACAATACCCCCGGACTACAGTGCTGGCAAGTAACGACAGCTACCACGCTTAACGACGCCAGAACACATCTCTAACTTACACACAAGTTACTAAAAATTTTACCAAGTTCTACCGTTTATTTTATCTTGGGTGGTTAGGTGAATGCATAAGGTGAGTACATAATCGGAAACATAATGCAAGCCCTAGCTACATGCACGAAATGATCTTTTCTTTTGATGAATTCTACCTATGGTAAGGAGAAAGTTTTTCCTAATGATTTTGCCAAAACAAACTCAATGCAACACAAACTCAATTCATACAAATTTGACAATGAAAGTACTCTTTTCTTTTTCAACGAAACTCACAAAAAATACACAGCACTACTATCCAAATCAAAGTATTTTCTCTTTTCTTTTCTTTTGCTTTTCAAATCAAAACAACGCTAAGTAATGAAATGAAAGAATTCTGATATGGAATCTGCAAACTTTTCACTTTCTCTTTTCAATGATCTAAAGGAAACAAGAAACAAAAATGCATCTACCTTTCCTTAACATGGAACACCTTTTGCAAAAATTGAAAGTAATTGAGTTTTTCAAGAAGATGACTGATTCATAATTCAATAAAAACACAACCAATCATATTTCCATTCAACTTTTCCAAAAACATTCCAATGCACAACAATCTTTCTTCAACAATTTTCTTGAGAAACAATGGGAAAGAAGCACTTTTGATCTTTCAATGAGTGTATCAAAGTAGTGAAATTTAAAACAACTTTTTCTTTCAGATCTAAACAACTAAAAAGAAAATGCTACTTGCGGAACTCATACACTCAGAAAATCCAAGAAATGACAAGCACTCAAACCAAGCAAAAAGACACACTTGACTCAAAATCAAACAGCAGCAAGCAAAGCTCAAAACAAAAGTAGATAAGGTCTGGGAGCTGATCTAATGTACTGATCAGATCAGGGATGGAAGGATAGGGATGCAAGAGTGAAATGGATGAAGGTGGAGGGGACAAAGATGCCCAACACTACCAGTTTCAGACTTGTCCAAAACGGAACCCAAGATCAATCCAAACAGACCAAACAAAGCACAAATGGGATCTCTAGTTGAATGATGCAACACATGTAATGTCCCTATTTTGACTCCCTTTTTCATTAAATCGTAAATGATGTAAATATTGTTATTTAATCATGGTGAGGAGCTCAAGGCCAAGGCCCCACCATTGATTTAGCGTTTTATGTATCGGCAATTAAAAATAGATACCTATGGTTCTTGTGCTAGATAGGCACAATGTAAATTAAGACATTATGTAAATACGAATTTTAATGAAAAAAAAACCCACAACTAGCTATGCAATGCAACAAAGAGATGGGGGCATGATTCTACAAGGAATAGGGAGGAAAATTATTCAAACCCTTGAGCCAATGGTGTTAATCCATGTGTCAATGAGAAAACCCATAAACCACCAACTACCCATTTTGGGTTATGCACCCAATCATTTAATTCTTCCAGAAATTGGTTGAGGCAGTTAATGCCTTGGGAATGAAGAGGTATGGAAGCCAATTTCGTGCATGGGTAAGCCATCAACTTGGAAAAACGTACTTTTGCTTCTGGGGCAAAAAAACACCCACGAAATGGTGCCCAAATCCATTCTGAACCCATAGTATTTCCTCCCTCATGCAGTTTGAGCTAGCTGGGCTTTCCCCATCACGGTTTTTACCAATTTCCTGCATTTTTCCATAGCTGGGAGATCATTTTTTTGTTACACAATGGCTGGGAGAAAGGGAGTCACATTTTGGGGGTTTATAGAGGTTGTTTTTACCCCTGAAATGCAGAAAAACATTTTCTGAAAACGAATTTGCTCTCCTAGGGTTTATTCCCCATCTACCAGTTCGTTTTGGTTGCCCACGCTTTTCAGCACTTGTGTTTTGTTGTAGGGTGCATCCCTGTGTTGGTTGGAAATTATGAGCAAGAATTAGGAGTGGAAGTGGACCAGAATTGGCTTGATAAACCTAGTGAGGAGGTAACCTCCCAAGAGTATCACAAGGGCTGGTTGCTCTTCTATGCACACCTTGAAGGGCACTAGAATGGGAGGTATGGCCTGAGGGACCGTGTACTAGTGAAGGGAATACTTCCTTGTGCCAGGTTTGTAGGTATTGTGGAGACCAAGCTAGATAGATCTTGCAGAGGGTGCCCATATCTCTATGGATGATCCCACTAGCTTAACAATTCTTCCTTCCATTGCCTAACAGCCTAGTAAACCCAACTGTAGCTTGGCTTGGCTGATTTGGTGTATCTTTGAGCTATGTGTGAGTCTGCTGTTCCCTGATTCCTTGTAGAGATCATGCCCATCTTGGGGGTGGCAGTGTGTTGAGATATTGATGATCACAACTGACCTATGGTTGGGTGGAACGTTGTAGTTGCATAGCCAGTTGCTTGGGACTACTTTGTTATAAGATAAGTACTCTCTTGTGTTAACTTTGCAATTATTTATTTGATGAATATCGTGAATGTATGATGTATGTGTTATTGTAATTACTTCCGCTGTGTTTTCTTATAATTATACATTTCCATATGTCTTTTTATATTATGTGAATGCTTATTTAAAATTTCATGGGGCTAGATGCCCAGATTTAGCATCACGTTCTCTCTATCATGTTGGTATGATGGGAGGGGACATTACAGCACATAAGAGAGTTTATACACCAAACCAAGGTTCAGACTGTCAAACAAGGGAATGGATGCTTGTATTCCAAGCATTGACTGATCGGCCCAGTCTATCTTTGCAGACAGTGCGATGTCACAGTTTACCTATATGGAAGGTGCGACAACATCGTAGTTCACTAATGCACGGGTCATGACGAGAAAGCTACAGTCACAAGCAGAAGATCAGGAAAACACAATGTCGCTCTGTTTTCACTGCCTAGGTGTGACAGGCGAGTTCTAGATTAAAAAATGAATCAGATCTCTCAAGGATGAACCACAAACAGGTTTGAAACTAGGTTATACAAACTCAAAGGAAGAATATCAGGATCTTCAATGTGAAGATCTGACAATGGAATAACTCCAAAGAAGGAAAAATGACAAAAACGATAACAAGGCTTGTGTCAAGCAATCAACTGAAAATGACTCAGATTAACGACTACTAGACAAGGAAACTCCCTAGTATGGTTGCCAGATTTGTTGACGGACAATCCACTCGACCGGAGGCGAGATGGATCTCCCTAGCTCAATGCGAGTCTAGAACAAATAAAACATCCTACAAATGTGTTTCCTATATCTACTTAAGGATCAAGTACTAGATGTCTTACCTCTTTGATTCTCTATCCTTTCTCCCACTATGTTGCTCCACGTCCCACAGTTGTCAGATCCAAGCTGCAAGACCTGTCAAGACACAGAAAAGAGAAACGAGTAAAGAGCATTTATACAATAAAAGATCTATGTAAACAGTTAAGCAGGTAAACAACACAACATCATCATACATAAGAGACAATATTGGTGGAAAGCATTTGTATTAATGCAAATAGAAGATTACATGATAGAGATATATAACTACAACCAATGACTTAAAGTAGCAGCGCTTCTCCACACAAGCCAATTGCCAAGCTCTTCTAAGGAAGCATGAGAGTCTCCAAGAGGTGAGTGAAAGCGTCCAAGAGAGATTTCACTAGCATGTAGATACCATAGTCTTCCTCCCTTTGGTATGGGAGTGAGCCTCATATATATAGGACTAAGTGGATGAGGTTATGGATAGCATAGGATGAGAGATGGTAGGAGAGAGATATGGGATCTTCCCAATAGGTTAGGGGTCGAGTACCAGCTCTCCAAGAGATCAGGGATAAGCCCCCACATAGGCAAGTTTCGAGAAGGATCTCGAAATGGCTATTTTTTCCCATTAACAGACCTCGTCTCACCTTGCTAAAGAGCAACCTGCGACGCCGGATGTTGCTAGTGTGCAACCTGAGACAACCTCTCAAAAGGTTGTGCAAACTGAGCACCAATCCTCCCAAATGATCAATCAATCCAAGTGACTTCAGGGATGTACACACTAAATTAGGATGATGAATAGATTTTAGGTGTAACACACACAAAGGACATGGTAAAAGGATTGCCATTTTTTGAAAAGCTAGAGAGGATTTGTGAAGGCTGTATTTTTGGAAAACAGCACAGAAATAATTTTCCAGTTGGAAGTCATATAGAGCTTGCACACCACTTGAAATTGTGCACTCTGATATTTGTGGACCGATGCAAACACCGTCCATGGGAGGATGCACTTATCTTCTCACATTCATTGATGATTTTTTTTAAAAACATAAATCTGATGCATTTCGTTGTTTTCAGCAGTTCAAGGCACTCGTGGAGAAGCAGAGTGGTTACAACATCAAGATCTTAAGAACAAACAGAGGTGGTGAGTATGTCTCAAATGATTTCCTAAACTTCTGAAAAAATCATGGCATACATAAGCAATTCACTACGCGGTATACACCGCAACAGAATGACATCGCAGAAAGGAAGAACAGAACCATTATGGATATGGTGCGCAGTAAGGAAGAACAAAACCATCTTCAAATTTTCTTGTTTTTCTGAACAATCTTGTGTCACTTTAGTATCTTCGTTTCTCATTGTCTCCTCCTCGGCAGCATCTTTTCTCACAGATTTCAAATTTTCCACCAATTGTTGCTTCATAGCAAGGTTAGTATATGGTATGAACTCACAAGGAACATATTAAGAAGTATATCATTAAATGCAATATATTTAGCTGACAAATCACACTTTAACCCTAGCAATTTCATTTCCCTACACAAACCATTCCTAGGCTCCTTAAGTATTAAGTAGAAATTGAAAACATTTCCTCTTTCAATTGATTTTTTTCTTTGCAAAATATCTTTTTAACAGTTACAAATTTACATTCATAGGTGTTTATATTTTAGAATTTAGGTGGAGTAGCAAGTATGTTTGTCCTAGATTGAAGGAGGATGAGACAAGTATTGATTTTAGGGGTAGTTCCAAATTCCTTAAATAATTATATATCAAAAATATATAGAATATCAAAACTAACTGTAAGGTGATCCATGATAACTCACACTAGAAGAAAACAAAACTTGTTCATTGCACTTAACTTGTGACCTATCTATATTCATCTACCACAAATTAAATAACTGTGCTAATTGTATAGACTAAAAATTTATAAACATAGATTTGAATTCAACATTCCAACAATTAAGAACATAAAAAAAAATAAAAAAATTCAAAACGTTGTGAGACTTGTGAATGATTTGTGAGACCATTCCTAAACTCTTTATGCTTGAGGGATTGCTATGGTTTGGATGGTTATTATGATTTTAAACTAGACCTAGTTGTTGTAATTTTTTTTGTGATTGCTGTGATTTTTAGTGGGTGTTCCTGCCATTGTTGTTGTTGCATTTTTTGTGGCAATTACGAAAGGCATTGAAGTAGAATTGCGGGTGGCAATTTGGAAAACCAATTTGTTCATCATAAGGTATAAGATAAAAAAAATAAGTTGATCAATAAGCAACTTATAAGGTGACTAGCTGAGTATGTGTCTCTGTACTCCACAATGATATCTAATGGGTCAATGAAACGACCATTTGTAAACTTGTTCTATTTTACAGCTTTGAAAGCTGTTGTTGAGTATGTAACTTTGCCTGATACTCTCATTTGCAAGCTACGTCTGCAGATCTGTGTGGACGTGTTTGAAACTGTGTATAAAAATTGTGAATTCTAGATTACCCACATAGTACATTGAACAATTACGTAACAGACTGAAACAACATAATGAAATATTACGTAACAGACTGAACAATTTCGTACTATAATATTATGAAATATTATAGTCCATGTCCTCATGTTCTCTCTCTCTCCATGTCAAGACCATACCTGCATTCCATTTTCAAATCATTTCACACTTTAGTTTCTTTGTTTTTGCATTTTAATAGCCATACCTACGACTATCACTACTGGACAGTGGCAGGTACCCTCGAGATGCCTTGTGCCAAACCCGCGCATTTTCTGTGTGCCCACGAGTTTTCCACAAGGAAACCCGCAGGTACGCAGACCTAAATTTTAAACCTTAATAAAAAAAAAATAAACCACTACAAATAAAAATTAAGGCTTTGAAATGATGCTAGGAGGGCAGTATACTTACTTGTAGCTGACGGTATGTGATGTGATGTCCTGATGTGATCACCACGAGTGTTTGAAATATGAGGTTGTTTGCAACTTTGTACTCCAACAAATGAATTGGTAAATTGTTTTTAGTTTTGTAACTAATTATAAAAATATGTTTTGATTTTTGACCCACTTTTTCAAGCTCTATATAGTTTCAATTCCATTTTGAAAACTTTATTTAATCAAACTGATACATTTTGAAGTCTTTTTTATTAGGTGAAGAACGAAGCGACAATTTCCACTACTTTTTGCAACCACGATCTATTAAGGTTTGTTTTCCTATATGACACATCAGTTAGGTGTAATACCTCATGTCTTTATGAAATCTCTTATTGATCATGTTTTATATCATTTGTCACTAATCTGGTCATTTCAGCATGTCGTCATCTGACAAGATCACGGAACTCAGCTTCCCTAATGTCTATAAAGTCCTTTTAAGCCTTTGTTTAACTTTTCAAAACAAAAAATATCGCTGAGCATACTTGTTCTCTTCAGATTCGTTAAAGGAATTGAAGGAACATCCACTTAAGTATAAGTTTACCCCATTTTTGGACTTTTGTGGATCAACTATGAAAAATGTATACTCTAGTCACATGTGGCTAGAAGAGTTATTCTTTCATTGTTTTATACTTTTTCGGGTGAGGAGACTAACTTTACGAAAATGGACCTTTAAGAGTCTTCTTTAGGGTTTTCAAACTCTCGAAACATGAAAACACCAAAGAGCATTCACCTACTCGGGATCGATGCGAAATCCACGAGAGGGTATATAAAGTTATTGTTTAAGTTTTTCAGACTCTTCAAACAAGGAAACACCGGCGAGCACATACCAACTTGGGATCGATACTAAAATCCACGAGTAGGTGCATGGAGTTATTGTTTAAGTTTTTCACACTCCTTAAAAAAGAAAACACCGACGAGCATAAACTGATCCAGGATCGATATTAAAATCCATGGATCAGTGTTATGGGGTATTCGTCTATCTCTTCTTCAAACTCTATAAAACATGAAGAAGGTCCTGAGTTTTCGTCCCATGGACTTGTTAAAATTAAACATGGTTGGAATTGTATCAAGCAGTCTTCTCCTTCTTTCTTTGAGCTTGCTTAAAAAATGAAGAGAGACTATTGAGTTTGCTTTCTTGGACTCATTAAAACCAATAAGAAGGATCTTCTTTAAATAAAAGGAGAAAAGGGAAGGGAAGTATGTCTAACATATTTTTCAGTTCTATGGCAGCAAGTCAGTCATGTCCTTGAACACAACACCTTTTTGAGTCTATCAAACAGTTTGGTTTAGTTTTTGGCCTTTGGATAAAACATGATCTCAGAGTTTTTACTCCTTTGATTGGTTACTCTTCCAATCATATGGAGAATCTGTCAATGTCTCCTGCATTGCATATTTATATCATGGCCCCTTTGTTGGTTGTGGAGCTTGATCTCCAGATTCAGAGACATTATTATTCAACTGTGTTTGTACCCCATCTTTATATGATATATAAAAGGACTGTACACTCACCCCAGTGGGGGGGGAGAATCCCCTGAAGGAAATTTTTGGTGTTGTTTTACGGGCCCATGGTTTTGGCTAACCCGTGGTATTTCCCCTTTATAAGAAAGACATTGTAATATGGCTAGGGTTGATGTATTAGGTATTATGCATTGTAAAGATCTCTGAGATTAGAAGAGATACTGTGAGACACTGAAGAGGAAGTGGAGCGGTTGTGCTACAGGTTGTATCCATTCACTTTGCTGGATGGTATAATAATAAGGATTGGGAAATTCAGTGTGGACGTAGCCCATCTTGGGTGAACAATGATATATCTGTGTCTCTCTTGCAATGTGTATGTGTGATTATCCTAATGGCCATGCTATATACATCTCTCAGTTATGTATTTGATATTATGTTCTACATCATGAACATATCCTAATGTCAAGATTGTAATTGCTCGCTGACCTGGTCTTTTGTTTCAGGTACTTTTGTGACTTTGTCCAGTGGTTTCCTCGTTCCTCCTTTAACTTTGGATTTGTAATGTATTTTAGCCATCGTTTCCCTCTGACCTCACACATTAGGGGGCATCTGTTATAGGTCAAATTAGCACTTCTCCATCTTTGATCACATCGCCATGTCGATCACACAAAACAACACTATGGATAGAAGAGCTCACTTGACCTTGGATGATTTGGAGCTGAACCCTTACTCTTTCAGCTAAAAACTTATTTTTTTTCTGAATTATTTCACCCTAGAGCCGCGACTCCCATGTTTGACACCTCGCGAGTCACTTGCGGGTCTCTATATTGACAACCCACGGGTATCAATTAAAAGATGCACCCGTGAGTTGCTGAGCCTACTTGCTGTGAGTCACTCGCTAGTTGATTTGTCCTATAGTCGCGGGTGACTTAAGAAAAAATTGAAAAATATATTAAAAACATGAATTAGGATTAGTTGAGTCAGTTCCCCCAACTCCCAATTCAACCACCTTTCGAACCACTTCTCCCTGCCTTGCTATAACTACAAGGGGGAGGCATGAGAAAGGGACCATTAATGGAAGAGCTATTGTTATGTTGGAGAAATATTAAGTCAAGAGAGGAGCAAGAGCCTAGGTCTTGGTTGTGAAGGTGCCTCAAACAAAAGTCAAGTATAATTGGACTTGCTTCATTTATTGATTAATAGAAGTGGACATTCTTCCTTTGCCAACATAATCTTTGTTATATGTTGTATATTTGATTATAATTGATGCTTTATGTCATTATATATCTCAATTTGTTTTATATAATCAAATAGGCTTGAGGAAGGTTCAGGGTTTGTTTTGCAGGTTAGCACATCGAGGAGCGAAAGAGGAGAAAGCTAGGATCAAAGTTCGGTAATAAGGTACATATCTTTCTCCCCTTTATCTCATTTGCTTAAGATTATGTGTTTGTAGAACTGTATATGTCCACTCCACACCCCTGTATGTTGGTAGTATCCATCCCCCTACTATTAGGTAAAATCCCTAACAACAGTATGAATAGCTTCCTGGGTGATGCCTATAGCATCAAGGATCTGTCTGTCATGGAGAAACCCGAATTTTTCAGCAGATAATGCACAAGAGAGAAAGGGCTTAATTCTGAGAGATAAAATCTTAGTGATTAGCTTGTACACAATATTGCACAAGGCGATCGGCCTGAAATATGAATTTTGTTTTGGCTTGTTAGTCTTGGGTACTAGAGTAAGAAATGTTGAGTTCAAGGCTCCCGAGACAAACCCTTCTTTCTTGGAGTACTCTACCATGTCCAATAGGTCTTTACCCATGTCATCAAAGAAATGTAGGAAGAGATCGATTGTCCAGCCATCCGGGCTAGGAATTTTCTCTTTTGCAAATTGTTGGAGAGTAGAATTGATCTCTTCAAGTGTAACCTCTTTTCCAATTTCAATTCCATCATCAACTTCAAAAAACTTTGGGAATAATTTTATAACATGTAGTTGAGCTTCCAAGGAGAAATGTTATTTTTCCTTAAATATATCATTGAAGTAGCTGAATGCATGTTTTTGTAAATCATATTGACCTTTAATAACAAAACCATTTTCATTAGAGAGATCCCATATTGCATTAGAATTCCTTCTTGGCGAGGCAAAGGAATGGAAAAATTTAGAATTGTTGTCACCCAATTTTATCCAGAGCACTCTTCTTTTGAGACGCCAAGCCATCTCTTCCTACTTTAGCAACATATCTTTATTTTCTTTGAGGATCTGAATTTGTGCTTTGTCTTCTATAGAGATTGAAAAATCAAAATTCTTAGCATAAATATGACTAATACTTCTTTGCACGAGGATAAATTCTTCCATGTCTTTTCGATTTTTTTCTTTAACCCAGGATTTAACTTCCACGTTGAGTATAGATCATTTATGAACAAGCATGTCCATCGGATTAAGGTGATCAGAAACCAAAATGTTGTTCCATGTAGTATTAACAAAAGTACAAAACTCATCATTTTGAAGACAGGAGTTGTTAAACTTGAAAGGGTACCTTAGATTTGGCATGGAACCATGAAACTGAATAAGGACAAGATAGTGATGATAGATTTTGGATTTGTCAACCCAGGACCTATATCTCTGATGGTTTTGAAGAAGAGATGACTTGATAATGAACATGTCCATCCTTTTCTCAATTCCCTCCGCTCCACATCTTACATTAGTCCAAGTAGGCTCAATAACCAAAGGAGCAAGATCAATTAACTCAAATTTTTGAAGCAGATTGTCGAAAAAACCAGACAAAGGATCTAACCTGGCCGATGGGCCCCATATTTCATCAGTAGAGGTTATAAAATTCAAGTCTCTAGCAATTAAGAGGTTCTCCAGATTAAGAATACTAGACATGGAGAGGGAGTTCCAGAAGGGATCCCTATTCTTGTAGGGCCCATAGATGTTTAGGATGGAGACTCTTAGATTCAGGTTAAGAATGTGTCCAGTTAAAAGAAGCCCCCAATTTGTTTTGTAGGAAGTAAAATGAAATATATTTGGGTTCCAATAAGTTAAAAGCCCACTAGATAAACCCAGAGCATCCAAAGCGGAAATTTCCCAACCAGGAAGGATATTTGCAACAATTTCAATAGCCACCAAAGAAGGACACATGGTTTCCTAGAGAAGAACTAAGTCAGGATTATTCTTTTTAAGGAGCTTAGATAGGGCCCTAATCCTAATAGCCCTACCTAGACCTCTGACATTTAATGAGAGAAAAGACATTGTTAGGAACCTGTGTAAACCATTCTCTTTACTTTGTTAGTGTATTGTTGTTGGATGCATATGCTTTGTAAGTCGTCCCATAGTATTATATGTTCCATGGTATTGATCCTTAGTTTGTATTAGCCCATAGTATTATTTGTTCCATGGTATTGATCCATAGTATTGGATGCATATGCTTTGTAAGTCATCCCATAGTATTATATGTTCCATGGTATTGATCCATAGTATTGGTGCATATACTTAGTATATAAGTACGTGTTGAGACCAATGAAGGCACCGCGAAGTTATTTGTATCGAGCTTGCTCAAAGGAGGTTTCCCCCTCGAAGTGTCCCACGATCAATAAACATATTCTTTGTTCTAATATATCGTGAATTTTATCAATTAATTGTTGCAGTTTCCTCACATTTGGTATCATACCACTTTCTTGGCCTTGTTGGGTGGAATTTATGCCAAAATGTCTTTTCGCAACTGTAATTGTTCCTATCAATTGCAGGTTCGGATCCGGGAATAATCCCTATCTGCTTAACTGTGGGAAGTACTTGGGTATAATACCTAAAACTCATTGTGACGAGTACCATAGGAACCCCAAAGTAGCTATCCCATTAAGAGGACCTGCCAACGAAAAGGGAAACGACCCCTACCTGATTGACTAGTTCCCGTCCGTGAGGTAAACCAAGAGCTGTCGTTTGTGGCAAAGTGGTTATCAGTTTTACCTGAGCCGTGGAGTGAGGGGTACTTCCCCAATATGTAAGTCATTAAATAGCATTGGTGGCCGAGTGAATCCCTTGAACCTTTAGGAAGCCGCACATAGCGATGGTCCATATCTATTTCCAGCTGATAAATCGCAGATTACATCTGTCCAGAACTGTTGCCGATCACTTCCGTGCCATTGTAGATCCATTTTGAACTGTTTTTTCACCATATCTTCTTTGTTTTAACTTAGTTTCACTTGAAACTTCACTGAGAACCCTGCAACCCATTCTGCGTATTTCATTCCTGAGGATCCTATCCCAAATTCCACTTCCCGAAGCCATAAATCCCACATTTGTCTATTTTTAGGGTTTTCCATAAATTCTTTGATTTTCACCCAATCGCCTTCAAATTTTTCCACAGTGTTCATTTCCTATTTCTGCTTCTTTGTCCCTGTTTGAAAAAAAATTCTATCTTTCAACCCACTTTTGAAATCCCTATTTTCTGCTTCCCTGTCCATTAAAACGTGTCCAAAACCTAGTCAAACCCCAAATACCCATTGGAGTTTTTCCCAAATCCAAATTTCCCTTTACTAAAGAAGCTTCTGTTTTTGTTTTTCTAACCATTCATAAAAAAAAACTCATGGTTATGGTTGTCATCCGTACAGGAGCACAAATCATGAAGGAAGAACTTGCAACCCTCAAAACTAAACTCCAATATCTAGATGAAAAATTTCTCAGCCTCCATCTTCAGCATTCAGCCATGAACAATAAAGGGAAGCCAAAATATTCTGTAGACACTGGGTTCTCTTCTTCCAACAATTTTCGTGGGATGAAGCTTGATTTTCCTCGCTTCAATGGTAATGATCTGATTGGATGGATATACCAGGAAGAACAATATTTTAGTCTACATAATACTTTCGATGCCCACAAAGTTCCACTTGCATCCTTTCATTTGGAACAGGAATCCCTTCAATGGTACCGTTGGTACATCACAGCTCATGACAATCCAAAATGGACATATTTTTTCCAACTCCTTTTGCAACAATTTGGTCCTAGTGCTTTTGATGAATCCACAGGAGCACTCACTAAACTTCACCAAATTGGCACTGTGAGAGAGTATCAGATAGAATTTGAGAAACTGGCCAATCACATAGAAGGATTGTCAGATGAATTCTATAGAAGTTGTTTTATTAGTGGTATCAAGGATGAAATCTGCTCAGAGGTTAAAATGTTATGTCCCAACACAATGATGGAAGTCTTAGGGATGGCTAAGTTGGCGAAGGACAAGATCACAGCCCAACAACACTCCAAATACACATTTGTTCCATTCAGAAATATGGTTTCCCAATGACCTCCCATCACGCTAGCTCCTTGAACAAATCATATCAAGCATTTGTCTAGAGCAGAGATGCGGGCACGTAGAGAAAAAGGGCTTTGTTATAATTGTGATGAGAAATTGACCTGGGGACATAGATGTGTTGAGCAACAGCTCTATCTCTTGGATGTGGATTCTTTGCTTGCCTCTGAACTTGGTGAGGAAGCTCCAGAAACAATAGATGATAATGTCGACATTCAGCAGCCGCCTATTGACCCTCCATCTCAGGACGACCACCCAGAGATATCCCTCCATGATTTATCTAGAGTCACCACCCCACAAACAATGCAGGTCAGGGGTTACTTCAAGAAGCTCCCTCTTACAATACTCATTGATTCTGGTAAGCACTCATAAATTCATTGACCCTCGGATTGCCAAACAGGATGATTATTTTGACCATCCTTGGTCCAACTTTGAAGTCATGATTGCCAATGGGGGCACCTTACCTTGCAAGGGGAAGTGTTGCAATGTGCGTATCTCTATGGAATATTATAACCTGTGCTCTGACATGTTTGCCTTGTCCTTAGGCAGATGTGATGTGGTTTTGGGCGCTCAATGGTTACGCACAATTGGCCCCATCTTATGGGATTTTGATGAACTTTGGATGTAGTTTTCAGTTAATGGGAAAAAACACACATTTACGGGCTTACAACTAGGGTCTCTCCGCATCATCAGTTCACATCGCCTGGAAAATATCCTTAAGAAGAATTCACATGGTGTCATCGCTCAACTCCATTACATTCAGATGCACCCATCAACAGTCTCCACTACTCCCTTGGATATACAACACATTAAGGATAGATATGCAGGTGTCTTTGCTAAACTAGTGGGATTGCCTCCTTCAAGAGACCTTTCCAGTAAGAATTTATCTGTCTCTACATCTAAGAAGGAAATGATGGCTATTTTGCATGCAGTACAAAAGTGGAAACCATACCTATTAGGGAATTCTTTCTGCATCAATACTGATCGCCAGAGTCTAAAAAATTTCCGAGAACAACGAGTCTCCTCCCCAGCACAACTTAAATGGGTTAGCAAACTCATGGGTTATTCCTATGAGATCACTTACAAGAAGGGTAAGGATAATCTGGTGGGGGATGCTCTTTCTTGCACATTTGATGACCAAGTTTCGCTTTCATCTATTTCTATGCCTATTCCAAATTGGTTGCAATCTGTTCAACAGGGCTATGTATTCTATGAAGTCCATGCTTCTCCATTAGCAGGGAACTCTGGGTTCCTCAAAATGTATGAGCGAGCACAGTGTAACTTCTTTTAGAAGGCAATGAAAAGGACAATTCAACCGATGGTGGATGAATGTGATACTTTCCAGGTCAACAAGGGTGAAATGACACACCTTCCGGGATTGCTCAAACCCTTTCCCATCCCTACATGGATTTGGACAAATATTTCTATGGATTTCATTGAAGTGCTCTGGTGGTAAAATCCTGCATCTAAAATGACTCCATATGAAGCAATCTATGGTTAGGCACCGCCAGTTCTTCTTCCATACACCCTCAGCAGTTCCCCAGTTCAGGGTATTGACTCAATTCTTCGAAATCGTGATCAAATTCTTCACATTTTGCAGGACAATCTTCACATGGCAAGAATTCTAATGCAACAACAAATTGATTAGCACCGTTCTACATGTAATTTTCAAGCAGGTGATATGGTTTTTCTTTGGAAATCCTCCCTGAACTCAAAGGGCATCATAAGCTCGCTCCAAATTTATATGGGCCCTATAAGGTTCTTCAGAATATTGGGCCTGTTGCTTATAAATTGGAACTTCCTCCTTCTTCCTACATTCATCCAGTATTTCATGTCTCTTGTCTGACGAAAGTTCTTGGCACAAACATCAAAGGAAAAACTATTTTACCAGAACTGGATAATGAAGGATCCACCCTTTTGGAGCCGGAGGCCATCCTCAATAGGTGCACTCACCAGCTTCACTCTCGATCTATCACAGGGGTATTAATTTAGTGGTACATAATGCAATTAGAGGATGCTACATGGGAACCACTCTTTAGATTCATCATCAATTTCCACATCTAAAGCGTTGAGGACAAAGCTTTTTCTAAGGGGGAGGGGATGTTAGGAACCTGTGTCAACCCTTCTCTTTACTTTGTTAGTATCTTGTTGTTGGATGCATATGCTTTGTAATTCATCCCATAGTATTATATGTTCCATGGTATTGATCCTTAGTTTGTATTCGCCCATAGTATTATCTATTCCATGGTATTGATCCATAGTATTGGATGCATATGCTTTGTAAGTCGTCTTGTAGTATTATATGTTCCATGGTATTGATCCATAGTATTGGCACATATACTTAGTATATAAGTAAGTGTTGAGGCCAATGAAGGCACCGAGAAGTTATTTGTATTGAGGTTGCTCAAAGTATTTTCCCCCGTCGAAGTGGCTCGCGATCAATAAAAATATTCTTTGTTCTAATATATCGTGCATTTTATCAATTAATTGTTGTAGGTTCCTCACAGACATTAAGGAAACTGCTCACAGGTCTTTTGCGCTCTAAGTGCCCTAGGAGTAGTGTTTGAAAAGTTTGTAACCTGATCAAATGTGGAATTTTGCAGTTTGATAGACAGAGGGATAAAATACAACTTCTTGTGAGATGACTGGATAGTGCTGGAAGAGGCCTTTTTATTTTTTCTAATTGTAACATTTTGGAATCTTATGGACTGTAGCCCCAGGGTGTTAGGGTTAGTTGAAGGCTTTTTTGAGAAAATAGGGAGAGAGGTAATAAAGGCATTTATTTCAAAATTAGTCTATCCACATTTTGAAAGCAAAGAGTTATCAGGAGGAGTAGGTGGAGGAATAGCTTCCCCAGGGGAGGCGAAATTCGGTAAAGTGACCTCACAAGAAGGATGTGGAGGAGTAATAACAAAGGAGGTAATATGGTCAAGTATGATAGGGATAGGGTTAGAAGGAGAGCCCTGTTCTATGTCATTTGAGGGCAAGTCATCCAGATTAGTCTCTTTAAATAAAGGAAGGGAATCCAAATTTTCAATCTTCTTGGAAGCAGTCGGAACAAAATTTAAACTATGGACCCAACCGAGAGCACCAAGCAGTTTATCAAAAGTAGACAAACATCAGGAGATATTATCCTCTACAGATTGATAAAATGCAAGTTCTCGTTACGATAAATCTTCATAATGTGTAGAGGATTCAGATTTTGACTTACCGTTAACCATAAGAGGTGCTAGAGGAGGCGGCAAAAAAACTTTTGCAGCAGAGGTTGCTTCAGATTCGGCCTGTAGAGTGGAGAGATCTTCAGAAGAAGAAGTTGCACGAGCATGTCGAAGGAAGGGGCAGTGAGCCTGAATATGTCCCACTTGTCGGCATGAAAAAAACCTAAATGGTATTTTAAAATAGTCCAAATTTAGAGTGATGATCCTTTTCCCCCAAACCAACTCGATTTCTACCGGAAGACCTTTACCCATATCAAATTCCACTAAAATTTTTGCCACTTTGTTTTCAATGCCATGAAGGGAAGTATTGTCCACTCTCATAAATTTACCCACTGTATTGGCTAACCCAATGAAGATGTTTTCTATCCAGAGCTCTAGAGGTAAGCTGGGGACCAGCATCCAAAGATGTCGCTTAGTAATCTTTTCCCGAGCTGAGTTAAATGCCGCATGACAATGCTTGAGATTGAGAAAACCCCCATTGTAGAGCCAAACTTCCCGAAGGATAAATTTTAAGCTAACATTTTGGGGGAAAATGAAGATAATCTAGCCATTTATAAGAAGATTGATTCACGGAGCAAAATCCATTAATGGGAGCCAGTGACAGTTAATGCATTCCGTGATCTCCAACTTATTTAGACGGGCTTGCTCCACTCTGCCAACTAGGGCTCTAGATGCAAGCATTTCAATTCAGTCAAGGTTAACATCAGCACCAAGAACATACCTCTGTAAACCCTCACAAGCCTTAATAGTTTTAAGCTTTCTTCGACGACGAGCTCTCTCACCAGTTAAACCATAGGGACTCTACAAGTTTCTAGCGATACCAGATAGGGAGGAAACGTGTGTAGGAGAATACTTCCGAGAAGAAACCCCATCAATACAATGTTGGAGGGAGTGTGGAGGGTTGAAATACGACAAAGGGTGAGTGATAACCATCACATGGGCCTCCCTCCACACGTACAAACAAACAAGGGGAGCCCAATGATCAAGGAAAGGGTAGTAAAAGTAGTCAAAAAAGTGAAAAGGACAGAAAGGGAGCTGTCATTACTCAGAGAGGTAAGATAGGTAGATCAAACCACAAAGGTAAAAAAGGTGTAAACCCTAAAAAACAAGAAAAGTGAGGGTTATAATAACCAAACCAGCCTAGGAAGAAAAACCTAGAACCAATGACACCAGAATCGAAACAAAGCCATGTAAACCCCAAATGAGTCAAGGAAGCAAAAATAAGTTTGTAAGGATATCTGAAGAACCAGAAGCAAAAAGTTAAGGAGTGAGACTGATAGGAGAAAAACATTCCCAACTTTTTTTCTTGGTTAGTACTGGGATGATCCAGTGGACCAGGTTGCCTCCAAGTCCTGCCATCGTCGATCCATTAAACCATTGTCCAGTTTTCTAGGGAGACCTCAAACCGTAGCTTTCCCGGCTCTGCGATATTATCCTAGTGTTGGTCATCTATCATGATTGATTTAAGAGTGTGTGTGTGTGTGTGTGTGTATAATTAAAATTTTTGATTTATTTAATATATCTAATTTTTTATTTGAAATTTAATTAAATTTTCATTGTAAGTTTTATTCAATGAATAATTTAGAAAAACTAAAATTTGAATTATTTTTATTACAATATATCAAAATGAAAATCATCAGAAAACATCATAACATAAACTCCAATTTTTTTAAATGAATGATATATTATGAACTCAAAACAACTTTAAAGTTAATTTATATATATATATATTTTTAAATATTATTATTAACACATCCACTTAACTTGTGGCGGTAAATATCAATAGGCCACAAGTTAAGTGTCACCAACAAATTAAATCTATTACTTGTTCTACTTGTTCTCCATGTGTAGTTGTAATCACCTAGTTGTGTATGTCTTAGTTAGTTGTTATCACCACCTTACTTGTTTGCCATTATCCATACATAAACTAGAAAGTATTTTTTTTTGAAAAAGATAGTTCGAATGTTTTATTATATATAAAATTTTGAAAATGAATATGAAATAATTTGGAATTAATCATTTTAATCTATTTGTAATATTTTAAATAGATGGTTTTTAAAAAAGAGATACTAAATATTAATGTTAAAAAATTACTTTGGAAAAGAATTAACCGTCTTTTTATTATTTTTAAAGAAATATTGTATTTTTATAGAAGATATTTTATTATTATTCTTAATTAATGATGTTTTATTTCATGTGAACTTTTTTAATACTAATTATTGATTTTACGAGTGTTATTCAAAATTCAAAATAAACAATTATATATAGATATATATGTGTGTGTTAGTTAATACTGTTTCATAGATTAAGGAACAGTTAATGGCAGGCAATCTATTTAATTAGGAAAAGTCAAGTGAGAATAGGTAGCTGAAACATACCTAACTGAAAATAAAATTGAGTAAGTTGATATTTCTTCAAATTCAATAAATTCCTCTGTTTTTTTTAAGAAGGAGCCGATCCACTATTATTATGTAGAATACAAATAGGTGGGTGAACAATTGGAGGTCCCTCTTACTCTCTGCTCGATTTCAATGATGAGTGTCGTGAATTCCCTCCATATCTGGTCCAGCTTAACGGCGATGGCAGGAAGGATGCCCACCTCAGTCTGGCTAGCCGTGGTGGAAGAAGAGACGCTTGTGGCCTTGCTGGCGAGGCACACCAAGCCGATCCCCAACGACTCCACCAACTGTTGTGTGCTGTCGCAAGCGACTTGCAGCAGCTCGTATTGCTGCTTGAGGTTTTCAAGTACTGCGTCTGTGGTGGGCATCTTGGCACCACCTGAGGATTTGTAGGCTTCCAAAACGCACATCGCCGCTGCGATGAAGACCTGGTCGGCCTGGGACTCCACTATGCTATCCAATTCCATAATAATGTATTTCTGTGTAGCTCACCCTTTTTAAACGTAGTAACACACACCTTTATAGCACACATAGTTGCTATAAATTGTTACGTTCATAGTTACCAAATTCGTCCTAAACAAAGAACTTGGAGAATCCGATAGGGTTGTAAATTATTGGGTGAATCTTATCCCATTATAGGGAAAAATAGAAGTCATTGTCAAATTGAATTCGTTAGTTAACTAAATTTGTCTTAACTAAAAAACTCGAGAACTCGAGAATTCGATAGAGATGTAAATAATTCGATGAATTCCGATCTGGTTATAGTGGAAAATGTTGGAATGGGACACCAAAAAGTTCACATAGCTACAACTATTAATCAGACAAATATAGAGTTACAGTTCACACATCAAAATGAGCATAATGCTCTTCTTCTATAATGCTATAATGCTCTTCTTCTATTAAGACATGCAAAACTCCCTTACAAAGACTTTATACATATTTAAACATGTCTTACACTAGTTTGGGAAGGAAGTTTTCTACATTAACTAAACTACCTAACTTTATGATTTGCACATCTTATTGTCAAAGTTGTGCATTAGGCATACTTCTCTCAATAATACATTGACAAGTTTAATTCTTTCAGACAATAACTTGATTTGATGACTATATGGAGGGAGGAATTACATATCCCTGTCAACAATCCTGGCAGGGGGTAGGGTTGCTCATTGGCCCGTTGTGACAAGGCTCGAAGGGTAGGAGACCCCTGGGATAGAGGCTCTCCCCTGGGATAAAGGGTCTTGGGAGGTCTCGGCCCTTGTTGAGTCACAAATTTTTGGTATATCTAGCTTGCGGGCTGTTGGATATACCCTTGGGAGGTCGCTGTTCCCATGGTTTAAAAAAAAAACAATCCCCCTTAATTCCAATGAGTCCCCCTTGATGCTTGCTAGTCTCACTGTCAACCAAGCTTACAATATACACAAAAGAACAATTCAAAACTTGTTAAATATTGCTGCAAACTAACACAAGTTATCCTGTGCACCTTTCATGACTTGATTTATTTTTCCTTTTACTCCAAACTTTATATTGACTTATTTTTATGAAGTTCTTTATCTTCATCTTCACCTTTTTTTTCCTCCTCTATATTTTCTCAAGTTATTTAGACTTAATGTCCATGCCATCTTCATATGCTTCAGCATCAGATTTATCAATCTTAACTTCAATACCTGCATAATTAAATAAAGCATAAACAATAACATAATTTTATTTCATTTCAACATCGGTTTGAACACTATCATTCTGCCAAAACATCATCATGAGATGATAATAATGCCTCATTTCTTCAAGGATCCATTTCTCAAAATGTTTATCCAGTTGTTCTTCATTGAGTTCTTCCTACTTATAAATAAGCATAAATGTTTTAACTTCAGCTACAATATCTTCTTCCACACTATACATAGGCTTTTCAAGCAAATTTTCAAAAAAGCTTATTTCATCATCAAATATTTTTGGCACTGTGGCTAAGTGCGGTTCCTTTTTTTCTTCAACTATTGTTGGCTGACTGTTTCTTTCACCACCTGCAAACTTAGAGACATTTGTTATATTTTTAAATAAATCTTTTTCATTTTGCTCTACTAGCTCTTCTTCAACTTCTATACATAATTTACTTGATTTGTTTTAGCCTTTGCTTCAACATCAAGGCCATCATCAACAACAACTTTATTATTCATATATTTTTTTATCTTTGTTGCAACTTTAGTGTTGCGTTTAGCTAAACTTCTGACACCTGTAGCTACAATGCAATCTAGTTCAACATAGTTTGGCTTTTCAAGCCATTCTTCAATGAGCTTCAATTGAACATCAAAATAAAAAATGCTATCATTTTCTTCAACTTGTGCATCATCTTGGATGCATTCATTTTGAAGTAAAACTTTGTCAAATTCTGCAATAAAACTACAACCTTCATCATCTTCATTTTCCTTCTCAGTTGGTGGTTGATTTGTCTTTGTACCTGCACATTCACAAACAACCGAATTGTTATGAAAATCATTTTCCCTAACGGACTTGGCCTTCACAAGATCTTCTTATTTGTCTTCAATTTCATCTACTTCACCTTTTACTTCAATGACCTTTACTACCCTTGTTAGGTCTTCTTCAACTACAACTTCCACTTGGTTTATGGTACCAAGCAGGGTTCCTCCATTCAACAAATAATCAATATCATTCTTCTCTTTCAACATCGGTAACCATTCTTCTGTTGAATAGTCTTCTTCATCTTACAATATTTTAGTTGTTTCAACAATTTTTTCTGTATATTCTTCAAGGGAAAATGCTTTTGGTTCTTTAACTTCATCATCCACAACTATTTGGGGTTCACAAAAATTATCAACATCTTCTATGGCTGGAAATTCTATTACTACAATGATAGTTGCAACCTTATCATTATCCACATGCATATATGCATTGTGGGATTCACAATTTTTATCATCATATTCTTTTATAGCTATCCATGTGCCATCATGACTGCTCCCCCTTACACCAAAAGTAGTGTTCAATATATCCCAAGCCTCTTTGGTTGTTTTGGATGTTGCAATTTTAGGCAAAATGCTCTCATCCATAGTTTGTTGAATGAGACAAAATGTTGCTGCATCATTCCTTTTGTTTGATAATAAGTTAACTTTCTAAGTTTCTGACATGGCCTCATAGAATCCTTGTTGGAATATTATCACCATCTTATCTTGGTCCTGCATGCTTTTCATGCATTTTGCATTTTGCATGCATTCCATGCATCCATGCATTAGCAGTTGAGACTCCTAGCAACTAATCCTTACTTTGGCCCCCCCGGAGCTTATTTTTTGCCATCATTAGCCCTCCTGTCCTCTCATATCGCCTTGTTTACATCACTGAAGTTCCAATGTGCTCTCATGCACAGATTTAGGAGACTATATAGTCAGTTCCATGATTTGGGGTGCCTTGTCCCCCTGATTGCTCAATTAACTGATTGTAGCTCCTAGTTTGAATGCTACTGAGTATAGTAGAAAACTCCTTGACCACTGACAATTAGTTATGCATCTCCTTGGAGTCTCCTCCCCTATTTTGATTCCCACATGATTCGGTTATGATCAGTTCTAGCTCAGTTAACTGATTATTCATCATCGATGGCCACTGAACCTTATCAGGAGATGGTTCCAATGCAAACTAATCCTACACTTGAGGTGAATTTGAATCCTCCTGGGAGTATCGAATTCATTCCATTGTAACACTTTTTGATTGCCATATTACAGTTGATTAATGTATCAACAACAGTTTTTCATGTGTGTTTCAGTTTTATGAGTGAATTGATCCATGTTTTTGTCTAATTCTTCCGAGTAATTACATTGTGAAATTGTGAGGTTTGTTCAAGCTCAATGATCTACGCCTATGGAATTTCACATGGTATCAGAGCTTGTGAAAGCTATTGAGTGCAATAGTTGTAGTAGTTGCAGTAGTAGATTGAGCAGCTTATTTCAGTAGAGCACCATAAGCCTTTGGATTTCCATAGAAAATCTTGGTGCCATTGCATTGAATTCATTAGAGAAATCCTTTGAGGTCTATCCAGGTGTGAAGGATCCATATAAAATTTCCTACTATCCTAAAGTAGTGTTTAGTCATTTCAGAAACAATCCTCCAGCTATTTTTCCATTGTTTTTGCAGGTTATTCCATCATTAGAAGCGCATTTAGTTAGCTACTATGCATATAACTTTTACTCTGAATATCAATCCTTTCCATTTCTTTGAATGGAAGGAACAAATGGAGATATTCATGCACAACAGAGGTCTCTACAGAGTGTTATAGGGAATTGAGTTCGAACCAAATGGTGTTATAGAGAAGGCCAAGTATCTAAACAAGCTTGATGAAACATATGGATTGCTATGCCTCAACATTTCCAAAGATCTAATCTTTCATCTCTCTGGTCTAAAAACTACCAAGGATTTTTGGACAAAGCTCGAATCCTTATTTGGGAAACAAGATGATTTGAGAGGACATCAATTAGAAAATGAGTTGATCTCACTGAGCCCCAACAGTTTCAAATCCATTACAGATTTCTTCACAAGATTCAAGAACTTGGTCGTGCAGCTAAAACTATGTGGAATTGAGAAGGAAGATAAGCAGTTGATCCTTGCTATTATTTCAAAATTGGGATCAGACTAGGGTGTGTGCAAGAAGATGAGGGACCTTTTAGATGCAATCCTAGTTTTTGAAAACACGTTCTTGATACATAAAAATATAACATGTTTCTGATACCTAGCACTTGGTAAGGTAAAAACCAAGCCTGACATGTCACTAGACATGTAGGATAGGTAAACATAATGCATACGTGTTATATAACTACAAAATGCATATGCTTGATGTAGTTACAAAACGCGTACACGTTTTGTAAATCTAAAATCAATTTAAATACACACTCCTGACCACCCCCGACCACCCGCGGCGCATTTCACGCATCAGAAACGCGAATTTGAGCTTGGAAGCGTTCCCTAGAGTATTGGAGGAGTTGGAGGGGAGGAAAATTCACCGGTGGATTGTCATCTAATCAGGTAATTCATTCACCCATACCATTTATTTGTCAATTCTAAACCTAAATTACCATTTTTTTATAGTTTAAAACAACCTAATTTTTTAATATTTATCAAATTGGAAATAACCCAATCTCTAATTAAATTCACATATCCCTCAACCAAGATGAGTGAATAATTACAATGAATCCCTTTTCAAGAACTCAAAAATTCCTAATGCAACCAAAAATAAAAAAAAATAGAACTCCTCCCTTTCTACAATGTATCCATCCACATGAAACCCAAATTTCCAACCCTCAAAGGCCATTTCCCCATGATACTATTTGAATAAGTTTCCTCGGAAATGGCCATAACAAGATGAAATGTATGCACAAGTGTGAATAGAAAAAATGCATAAAAAATTATTAACTTGGTTTCTCAAAATTTCATCACAATCATTTGTCCATGAACATAATCAAAATTTCATCACAAGTGTATGTAGTTATACATTGCCTCTTAGTTAAGTACTCTTAACTAAATGCCAAAACACATTAAGAAAGTGCCTCTTGGGCCTGCCCTATCCACACCCTCGATCAATCTACTCAATGCTCAGGGACTGTCGATTCAACTCAAAGATATGTCGAGTCTCTAAGCTCATCTACAACTAATTGTATTCCAGTCCACAATTTTCCCATTTTCCCATGTCACTTTTGGTTGGTTTCCATGTTTATAGAACAATGGAAATGGTGAACACCCATGAACTACCTAGAGTGTGTCATGAGAGTGTTCCCAACCACGATCGAGTCAATGATATTTAGAGGATTGGTGGCAGACCTGCATCACCCCTTTTCTTCCCTCACATATCCTAATAATCCCTTGCCCCTATAGTTTACATATCCAATAATCCTAATCTACACTCAAAAAGACCTGCGGCCCTGACCTAGTAACTACTCCTAGAAACCTATCCTAAAACCCTTCTAACATTCTTACCTATCTCGACCCTTCTTCCCTTGGATGTTGTCCTAACCATACATCTATCCTAAACTTCCATCCTTCTTAAAGACTGTGTTTAAGACACTGGTCTGAGTTTTACCACCTGACATGCCCCCGGGCATGTTACCTTAACCATCTTTCTAAGCCTAACAAGTCAAATCCTATTCTTACTTATTCATTAGCTGAATGTACTCACAGTCCTAGGACTGTGACATTTAAATTTAGTTGTTCTATCTCAACTTAATCTTCATCCTCCTAATCAACCATCTTGTCATATCAATCACATATCATAATACTTGGATCATTAATAAATATACATGTGATAATTTTGAGATAACACTGTCATATTCCACTTGTGATATCTTATTAAGTTGACATTGTTGTTATTGTCATTCTAGTCACAATCTCTAGTTGATTATTCAACATCTTAATCATTGATAGTCATCTCAAGTATATGTAATCATATTTGCAAGACAAACTCATACATATCCATTTCATTCCATGCCACTGTGTCCTCCCCTCCAACCACAAGGCATAATATGTTGAAATCAATAAATTTAATGTTAGCTTATGAAGTTGATAGAAATATTGTTTTCTGCAAGGGACATAAAGGCCAAAACATGTCAAAATAACACTCCTAAATTCTAAGAAGTTTAAACCCAATTTCGCATGGAAAAATCACCAATAAGGGTTAAGAAGTTCCTTAACTTCTAGAAAGAAGTTGAACGAAACTTACTTTTAATTGTTAAATGTTTAATTTTAAGTTTTAAATGTATGTAAATGAATGCTATTAAATTGCTTACTTGAGTTTGATTAATACATTTTCAATTTTGAAGAGACGTCATTATATACCATGTATATGTTTCTAATGATTTTCATATTGATGTTTTTATTGCAGTTGTGGCTATGGACACAAATGCCGAGATACTGATTGAGCTTGCTCGCCTGAGGGGCATTAGTGCAGCTTTTAGTGGTGGTGATAGGATTCGCCGCTCACTTGCATCAACCTTGGATGCAATTGTTGACACCATTTTATAGTCTAGCAATGTACTATATGATATTACATCATATAGTGAAAGAAAAAGGCAAGAATATGTTGATGGGATAGACTACAATGCAATAAAAAAGTTGAAAATATCCAAAGAGCTCATATTTTCATTGTTTAGGGACCCTCGATCGGGGGAAATCACAAATGCAAACAGGCCTCATATCTCTATTGAGTGGTGCACATTTCAACCATTTGTTGATAACTGGATGGACAGATGGTACATGCTTTTTGATATGCCACCACATAACAACAGGGAAATTCCCTTGTATGTCTTTTGAAAGATGTATGCAGAGTTCGTGTTACATAAACATGTAAACTATTTTGATACCTTGCAGTGTCAGGGGATCGGTTGGGGGATGCCCCAAAACTGACCCAATGCGAGGCTTTGAGACCAAGATCTCCCTATCCCTACACCTCGCAGGCAGTTGCCTGGGCCAGATGTCTGACCTGCACATCGTGTTATTCCACAGACACATGATACATTTTTGAGTTTGGCACGGGCGGTTGTTCGCCGTGGCACTATGGTTTAGCATATGGGTGAGGAAGGGGCATTTGTCCTTGGTGTGGTACATACACCAGGTCATCACCATGTAGGACCATCGTCTAGTGCAGGACCATCGGCTAGTGCAGGACCATCCACTAGTGCAGGACCATCGGCACATCCCCATCCTAGTATTGAGCCTCATGAGCGCACATCGTGTGGTCGTCTCTGCTATGGTATTGCCTCAGATGTTTCCTTCAGTGGGTTTTTGAGTGAGGTATGTAGATGGTTATTGTAATAAATTCTTCATTTATTTTCCTCTTTGTACACAATGTAAGTGGGTATATAGAAACAAGATGGGATCAAATGGAGTCACAAGCAAGTACAAGGCTCACTTGGTTGCTAAAAGTTTATCACAAGTTCAAGGGATTGACTATATAGAGACCTCCGCTCCTGTTGAAAAGATGCACTACATCCATCTTGTTTTGGCTCTTGCTACATCCAAGCACTGGGAGGTGCATCACATGGATGTGAAGAGTGCTTTCCTTCATGGATATCTATAGGAGGAGATCTACCTGAAGCAACTTGAGGATACATTGATGATCCTTCATTAGTGTGCAGATTGAGGAAGTCCTTGTATGGGCTCAAGAAGGATCCCCGAGCATGGTATGCTAAGATGGAATCCTTTCTATTGTCACAATATTTTCACAGATGCAAGTCCGATTCGAATGTATACATGACACATGATGGTAACTCTATTATCCTTAGTGTCCTCTATATTGATGATTTACTGATTATAGGGATTCTCTCTTCATGTCTTCTATTAATCAAAACAACCTTGCACAATTCCTTCTCTATGTCATATTTGGGACTGCTAAATCCATTTCTTGGTCTTGAAGTCTCTCAGAGTGATTCAGGAATCAAGATTGCACAGTCCAAGTATGCATCATATCTACTTGATAGGTTTCACATGATAGAATGCAAACCAACAACATTTCCTTTTCTTTCAAGTATCATCCTTGAGGATGGTTCTTGATCTTCACCTTTGGTGGATAGTACTTGTTGGAATATTGGTCAATACTGAGAGGGGGGGTGAATCAGTATTGTTATATTTTTAACAATTTAAACCACTTTTTATATTAATTAAAACAAAGAATCAACAAGATACACATAACACAAATTTGATCGTGGAATCCCAATTGGGAAAACCACAAAATCTTTCTATACTACAAAATTATATTTACAATAGTTTTTGCAAGCTACAACTTGTTGGAGACTTCAATACCCAAGTTTCTTAGCTACAACTGAATGATGATACAACACCCTAGTTTCTGCATTCTACAATAGACAAGGATGATACTACACCCTATTTACTAGCTGCCACTGGAAGTAGGCTATGACCCCCTGGTTGATCAACTACTACTGAAAGGATGCTTCGATACCCTATTTACCAGCAACTATTGGAAGGAGGCTACGAACCCCTGGTTTATCAATTACTACTGAAAGGATGCTTCGGCACCCTATTTACCAACTACCACTGGAAGGAGGACACAACCCCCTTGTAGGCATGTAGCCTTCCCTAGCACCACCCTACCTCCCTAATTTCATCGTATAAATTCAATGGGATGTACATCTGTTTATACTTTCACTGTCATATTTTTATGATCTTCAATCCAAGATCCAAAGACTACCTCTGTTCCTTTTATTCTTTCTCTGATATCTATACTACTTCAGATCTTTATCTAAGCACATAGCAGACACTCTCATCTTCTTCAATCTGCCCCTAGCATCACCCAACCACCCTTTTTCTGTCTTCTTTCAGATTTCCAGAACTTCTGTTACTTTTCTTTTGTTTCTTCATTTCAATGGTCTCTGTCTGATCTTTATTCTTATTCGATTTGGGATGTTGAGACATCTTTATTCTAAATCAAACCTCCATTTAAATACCTTAGTCACTCATAGAAATGTGTCTCTTCAGTTCGTGTCCTTCCCATTCATGTATTTCCAAATCTCTGTTAATTAACATTTAATTTATAAATCTGTTTATTACTAATTTTTAATTAATTAATTAATTAAAACTTCTTTGATAATATTAGTCTTGCGGGCTCCTTCCATCTCAATCCTGTGGGATTCCTCTATCTCAGGTTGCAGGCTTCCTTTCGTGGGCTCACCTTTATTTCCTTGTGGGATCACCCGATCCTCCCTTGTGGGCTCTTTACGGGCTTCATCCTTTAGCCCTTTGAGATTCACCCTTAGGACTTCACTTTTAGCCTTTGCGGGCTTCACCTTTAGTGGTCATCACCCATTGCGGGCTTCCCCATTGTAGAATTCCCCATTGCGGGATTCTCCTCCATGGGTATATCTCCCATTGCATGCGACAGTCCGATTGCGGGCACCTTCTTGCGAGCTCATCTTGTAGGCAAGTGGGCTCACCTTTTGCAAGCATCTTTTCCTCCTATGTGGGCATATCCTCATTCACCTGTAGGCATATCCTTATGACTTCTGCAGGAATATTATTATGACTTATGCGGGCGTACTTGAAAACCCTCTTGCGAGCATAAATTAGGCTTTGTTCGGGCATTTTTCCTTCTTAAGGCTAATATGATTTTTATTAACTTGGCAGGTGTAATTTTCGCATGTGTAACTTCCAGAGTAAATTCTGAGGCCATGACTATATAACTAGATCATCAACGAACAAGACCATGCCAACTGACGAATTTATCATCACAAGTAAACTTCCTGGCCCACATTTCCAAATGCCTCTTCAACCTTCTGATTTCAACACTTAGCCAAATTTCATTTGTTCTTAATATGCAAAACAAGATTTTTCTCACTTTGGCAGATTGATTTCTAGCACATGTGACCATCATAAGGAAAAATGAAAACATGACTCGATAACTAATTCAACAAGGAACTGATCCATGTCACCTTTTGATTTTGTAGATACACACACATCATTTGGCAAACATTTGAAACTAGCCTTTTAAACTACCAGTTCAACACTTGGACAAAATTGTCAAACCCCAAGTCATCATGAAGGGATTTTTGTTTTCATCAAATTGGAAGTATGAGACATCCATAAGATATAAGCCAACAAGGTGATTCTATCTAGACCAATTTCATCCCTTGAAACCTCTTTCTATCTCCTCAACGGTCATTTTTTTGGAGCAATGCAAATCAGGCTAAGAGGCACTTTTGGAAGTTCAATATATTCTCCTAGAAGGACTTTTTGGAAAAACCAATGATATGGTTGGATGAAACACTCAACATTGTAGAGACCCATACCCTTAAAATACTTTAAGACATCAACCACAGGAAATGGCAGACATTTTATTGAGGTCACTCAGGCATTTTTACCAGCATTTTTATACTTAGACAATTTGTGCAATCCCCAAGGTGTATTTTTTATTTCACAAAAATACTGAATCAATGATACCAGATGATGTATTACATCTCACTAAGCACAAACAAAGTAATTTCACCTTTAAACTCATCCCCCTCTAACCTAGGTGGACATTTACTGGACTGGTGCAAAACTGCCTAAAACCTTGTTTTGGCAGACCTATAACTTCCTCCTGAGACACTGTCAAGACAAATTGAGACCATGTTCAGGTAGACAGATCAATAGAATACAACCTAACAAGATGGGGCAGACATTTAACTTATCCTATGAGGTATGACAAACATTTTCCCAAGGCCACTTGGACCAATTTTCCAACACTTAGCCATTTTCGAGAATTTCTCCAAACTGACAAATCTCTATATAATTAGGTCAAATTGTAATAATGACATGATGAAGTTACTTGAACACCATCAGGTGGATTTTCATCATCATCACCCATTCCACATCATCATACATGCTATGTCATCACTTCCTTTTTTATTCCTTTGTCTTTCACTGAGTTTTTCCTGCCATCATGTCCTTGGTTATTCCTTTGTCATTATTGAACTCCTGGACATAAATGAAAATCATATTCAACATTCCCCCCCTTTGGAATTGATGGAAACATATAAATATTCTACCCCTTTGAAAACAATGACAAGGGATAACCTGTTATGCCCTTGTTGTAATCATCTTGATAGAGAATTTCCTATTTTTCTTCTTTTTGGCAACTTCTCTTGCCAATATATCTCCCTTTTTTAAAAGAAATTTAGCTCTTTGATTCTCTTCCTCTTGTTAACTGGACTTGGTTCTAATCATTGTGTTATGATTGTTGATGTATTTGTAACTTTGGAAGATATTCACTTGTATATTATGTTTGTACTTTATTGTATCCCCAACGGAGATGTATTATTCCTCTGACTGGAAGTGTCATCATTTGTATTTGCAAGTGTCGCAAGTTACATTGTAAGTGTCGTAACTTATATTTGATGGGTTATTAGACCACCTTGGTGGGGTCAGCCATGTATGAGTCATGTGGATGGGTTAATAGGATCACTCACTCATCCAAATCGCATAGTTGAGAGAGAGGAGTGTGCACAAGTGGAGGAGGAGTAGCTGTTGGAGACATCTTGTCTTGGGGTTTGATCTTTGTGATCTTTGTATTGGTGCTCATTCTATCTCTGAGGAAGTTGCGGGGTTTTTCACCTTCTTGGTTTTCCCTGGTGAAATGCTTTGTGTCTCTTGTCTCTTATGTTTGATATGTTGTACATGTTGTTCTCTCAGTTATGATCCTAGATCATATTGAATTAAATGATGAAAAAATAACATGGTATCAGAGCTAGCCTGAAGGAAGGCATTATATGGAATTTACGACACTTGTTGCACTTGCGACAAATTGGAAGCTAGGGCTTGATACAGTAAAAACTAGTCATCGTGGACCTTTTTCTATAAATCCATTTTGGGGAAGGTTCAGGATATGAAAATTTTACAGGCCGAAGATGAAATGTTCATGTACCTTGTGTACAAAGATCTGCCTCAAATTCATTGTACTTTGTGAGATATGATTTGTACAAGTTAAGGTTTCTTCCTCTTCCAAAATGCATCCCTAAATAGGTGACCTAGGAACAGAGGTCATATCTAGGGATAGGAAGCTCCAAATGGAATTCCATAAAAATTGGAATTCAGGGCATAGAATTTAGTTTCAAAGGTTCGAGTTTCAGAGGCCGAAGTTGAAATAGTGACACGTGGCACTCCGTACAAGTTCTCTATGTTGTTTCATCCCATAAACAGGTCATGTTGCGACACTTGGCATATCTCTCTCATGGAGAATATATTGGAGCTTAGATCTGTGGGGTTGGAAATATGATAGGTCAGAATACCACAAGATGAAATTTTAGACCTTGAGGATCCAAATTTTCAGAGATACAACAGAAACAATATTGCATATATTTATGTCAAAACAGAATTGGATTTTGAGCATTTTCCTTTTTGGCTCGTCACTGTTGTGGGAAATTAGGGATTTTGACAGAAGTGAAATTTTGGAGTTCTCTCAGCATAAGATTTCTCTCCTCAGAAAAATCAAAATTTAGAGAGCAAGATTGAAGTTTTTGGTTGGGTAGAACCCCAAGATCTATCAAACCCTAGTTCAGGTTTTGGACCAGAAAAACCAGAAAACTAGATTTTGACAGAAGTTGCAGATCCGAAATTCATAGGTCATTTTTTGAGGTTCAATTTTTGGAGTTTTCAAAATCTGAGCACACCAGCTTGCTCACCTTAGTTAATTGCATCTCCCTGTCCAGATAGAAGTTTGAAATTCCAAGTTTGGATTTTTAGGGTTTTTTCTGTCAAACCCTAGTCAGCTCCAGATCCAGTTTCATCAATTGAAGGGGATTGGGTTAATCCTATAAGAGAATGAATTGGAAACCTATATAAGTGAAGAGGTTCCAGTTTTAGAGGGAGATGAGGTTAAGGCCTTACATAAGAAGACTACAAGCAATCCTGATAGGTATGACTTGAGGAGATATAGGTATGTGTTGAAATCTATTCATGATTAAGTTTGTCTTCATATTATTGAGGTTAGTACAATCTTGATTAATTTTAGACTTGTTTTATCACCTTAGTAAAAGTATGAATGCATGTGAATGATAGAAGACATTCATTGATTAGGGTTATGACACTTATGATTATACTAATGCACTGTGGTGTTGTATGAGGATGATGTGGTCCGCTAACATAGAAGGTACATCAAGAAAGACAAATCAATTTCTAGATCAAGAACATATGACCATGGTGACATGAAGACAAAGACTCATCCATAGCCATTGATCACATAGAAGCTCTACTTATGAGGTATGTATAATTTGGTTCTACAATGCTTAACATATGAGATATGCAGGTTACTAGCACAAGGTCTCTAAATCATTGAAGATAACAAAAAAGACATTGTTTGGGTATGTTAGACATAACTCACAAACATGATAATCCAAGTATGTTTTTCCTATGTCAAGTTAGAATCCTACCTTATGTTAGTGTCTCATATAAGTATACTTTTGTATGATTGATAATGATTATTCATTAAGTTATAGGTTTGAGTAATCATGGGTTTATGCATATTATGCTTCTTAGTTTGATTAATGATATGACAAACTAGAAGAGTCCTAGGGTCAAATAAGAATATGCATGAGTAAAAGAAGTACTCCCTAAAACCTTGAATACTAACGCTTGTGATAAATTACATGTGTGTGAAATTATCACGACCATACATGTTTAGAATCATAATGTTTTGATAGTATTGAGATTATACTAATGCATGTATGATTATGTATGAGATCTTGAGGATGACACAATGATGACACTAGTGCACACTTAAGCATGCATAGTGGTCCAGGATGGATATAAGTTCAAAGACAATAATCCAGGAAGCAAATATCAAGAGGGAGCACACTCTAGTAGTTCTTGCAAGGAAGCAAAGATCAAGAGGGAGCACACTCCAGTAGTTCCTGCAAGGAAGAAAAGATCAAGAGGGAGCCCACTCCAGTAATTCCTGTAAGGAAGCAAAGATTGAGAGGGAGTCCACCCAATAAGAAAACAAAGATAAGTATTTGAGTTGTCATTTCTTATTACTTAAATGTTGTTGTTCATTCATGTACATACTTATGTTCCTAGATTTAGGATGTACATTATGCATTTTAGAAAAGTTGCATTAATGAACAAGATACTACTAATATAGTAATGGGTGTGTGGCCTATGGTACCGTACAACACTCCATTGCTACTTATCTAGAATGAAACCTCTTTACTGACATGTTGGAGCAGTGCACACTCTTAAAAATGTTCTAGTAGAGATGGAAGGCATCTAGAAAGTTACGGGATATGGATAAATGTTGTATTGAAGCATTAGCTAAGATAATTGCATGACTATATGACATATGTCTTTATGTGTAATAATTTGTTCTTAAATCTATGAGATGTTTCTAATCATTCAATTGAATTTGACTTGTAGGAAAGATTGTGTACAATCACCTACAAAAGAATGACAATGACATTTGTTCCAGGAACGAAGTTCAAGAAAACTACCTATTGAAGATATTGAAGAATCTGAAGTTCCTAGGATTTGGGATGCAGTAATGGAAGGATGCCATTGTTATGTGGAATTCTGCCCTACGGATAAGTCAAAATTCCCTTAGGCTAAAGTAGACTTTAACTAACTCTAGGCTAAGAACAGACAAAACAAATGCAACCTTGAATCCCTAGATCTAACAAACATCTCAGAATTAAAATGCTGGAGAGAATAGAAGGAATTTAACTGACCTTATGTCCAAACGCTTGTCTTTGATATTTGCTCCAAGCTCCAAGTCCTCACAAGTAAACCTGTAAACAATGGAACCAAAACACAAGCATGTACTATTCTCTAGCAATCTGAAAACATGAGTTAGGATCTAAATCTGTGAGAGATACAAATCATATCATTAAAACAAGATTAACACAAATGATTTGGGAAAACAAGACAAGTTATTCCATTACAACTTGAAGATTACTTACAAAGGGTGCTTGATGCCCAAGTCAATCCTCCAACTCCAAGTGTCTTCTCCTCTAGCTATCTCCACAATGCTGCAAGACCATAAGTTTGGTGCTCTCAAGAGTCCTCCCCCTTTTCCAATGGCATGCCTCTCTTTTATAGTGAATGGTGAGGTTAACCAACAAGAGAGATGAGTGGATCTAAGGAGGGATAAGTGGATCAGGGTTTCTAATCGAAGGAGATGAGTTGAGATCGAATCAAGGAACCCAATCTTCCATTATCTTCGAAAATCCAAGATCCCACAAGCCAAGGGCAAAAAACTATTAAAAGGGTGCCGCGCTTTGCAAAGTCTGCAGAGCGCGGCACTGCCGCGCTTTGAGGAAAAAGTAGCACGCGGCAGTGTCTAGTGCCGCGTTTTGGGATCATGGCAAGGCGCGGTAGTGTGTAAAAATAAAGTCCAAGGTGGGTCAAAACTTGCCAGGGTAGATTTACCTTCAAAGTTGACTCATCATCTGTCTCTTCTGGATGGTTCAAAACAGTAGGGAAAGTGTCGTCAACTTGTTTTGTGATGGGGATGCGACACTGTGAAACATTGAGGTATAACAGATGCCCCCTAAAGTGTGAGGTCAGAAGGGACTGATGGCCGAAAGACTTTACGAATAAAATGTGCAGAGATAGCATCGAGGAGAGCGACACGGAGCTGAAATAGAAACAAAGTGTTAGATATACCACCGAGGCGGGCATTCCCATGCTCGGAAACAAATGACTCAAAGCATGGCTGCCGACCAATACATTGCAGATCCATGAGTACTGAGATAATGTAAACTGTGGACAGGTCATGGCTACTATGAACAATCGTAGATCCATGAGACAGTAACGACACAGCCACGACCAATACAATAAGTGGATCTGTGTGACAATACAAAAGACATCTCCATCGCAGCCTGGATGCAGTCAAGATACAGTGATGCACCCAGGGTCTTCTACCCGATCAAATAAAGATACGAATCTAACCATGTGATTACAATGTGTTGGAGTCGAACATGGAAGAAACCATTTGATTACTGGTCAATGATGTGGACCGTTAACAAATGCGAGGGAGATCACCAATAATGACAATGATTCCCAAGGTATCAATAGTACATCTCAATGAAATGCGAATGAATGAGTTGATGTCGAGCATCCGAGAGATTGCTTGATCAGAGGTCAATGAGGTGAACCTACTGTCAAACACGAGGAAACCTGCCATTGAGGCATGCAGGTACCAAGGTACTAATGGTTGATTTCTAAGTCTAATTCCCGGATAGTGATTTGGTGTCGACAGGAATAGACTCGTCGAAGGTGGGCCATGATGATTCCCACATCATCGACACGAAATCGGCACATATGATAGGATGATAAAGTAATGAAATATGTACTGACACAGCGGAGGCCTGACACAGTGAATGACTCGATATAATGCAACCCTTTGAACATATAACGGCATGTAACAAGACTTGGCAGCAGGGATTATTGATAAATAGAGGATAGACACCGGATGAGTGGACTCGTGGCCAGGGAGACGACCCATAATGATGACTATGACTCAATGAAAGACGGATACCCCAAATATAGACAAGAGATGGACACATGCCATGTTCAAAGGTAACGACTGACAAGCTGCCATGTTCAAAGGTAACGACTGACAAGCTGCCATGTTCAAAGGTAACGACTGACAAGCTGCCATAGATAACCTTGACTTGTTCCCCCATATTTCCCCGACATGATGGACGAGTACCTCTTTCTTGTTTTACGAGCTTGAAGAGGATAACAGATGCTCGGTGTAGCTCATCTTGTGGATGAGTCCAATCTCACATGTTTTACGAACCTGAGAAAGGAGGGGTTCGTCCCAAAGTGGGTCCTTCGATGTTAATATTTTAACGAGTCCAAGGAAGGAAAACTCGGCAGTTTTTCATATTTAGAGAGCCTAAAAAACTTAAAGGAAGCTCCATAATGTACTTTTTCGTAAAATTTAGTCTCTCGATCCCGAAAAAGTGTAAAACGATTCCCGAGAGAACTCTCCCAGCCGAGATTGACTGAGGTATACCTTTCTCGTAAATAGTCTAGACGGGCCGAAAAAGGGGTAACCTATCACCGAATAGACGACCTTTCAAATACTTTTACAAGTGTGAAAGAGTCAAGATCACTTGGCAATCTTTTCAATTTTAAGGAGTCTGAAAAGAGCTTAACTATGGACTCCTATGGTCTTTTTCGTAAATTTTAAATTATTCTGGTCCGAAAAAAGAATAAAATACAACCAGGATAATACTTTCCTCATCATTTAACGAGCATGAGTAAAGCTGACCGTACTCGACACCGTTTACTTCCGCTTGACAAGCACGACACAGGTGTGAAAGCGCTTGGAATCTTTTTCAAGTTTTAAATCCGGAGCACGAAAAAGATAAAGTGGGCTCAATATGAAGGTCAAACTACGAACAAATACCAGTATGAATGCATCCCATTTCTACCGCAGATCCTGTCAATGAATGCTCAAAAATCGGGCATTAGTAATATGAATAAGGGTTTATTAATTTGAAAATAGTAATTAATTAATTAAAAAAATGTGAAAAAATGCTATATAAAGCATGGTAAAAATAGAAATTACTATTCATTTGTGATTTTTACCCAAAGGAGACATTTTTACCCATTTTGGAGCAAAATTTCAAGGATCGATACCGAGAGTTCTGGGACACCATTTCGACCGCCGTCTGTGCCAGGTAAGAGTGCTTGAACCCCTCTTTCATTTCATGTAAGAAATTTTTACTTTCACCAGGGGAAAATCAATTTTTTGGGAAGCCCTTTTGGGCAAAAATCGCCTGCCGTACTGCCGCGCGGGGACCCTATCGAGGAACGCGGCACTGTTGAACAGTGCCGCGCTGTAACCTCAAAATGAGGCGCGGCACTGTGAACTGCCGCGCGGCAGGGTGCCCTCCAGGAGCGGCACGTGCGAAAATTGAGTTCAAAAAATCAATTTTTCCTCAAATTTTTGCTAGAAGCAAGTTGTTAAATAGTCACTAATTACTTTGTTTGCCTTTTTGCAGGGATTTGCAACTTGTTTGAGGCAAAATGGTGAGTTGGAAAGAGAGGGAGCATGAAACGGACGATTTTAGGGCCGAAAATGACTTACCAACCGTGACCGCATTGCGAGAATGCGGTTTGCTAAAGTTTTTCAAGACTAAAGGGATCCGCCAACAACCTAAGCTCCTTACTCACCTTATTCAATTGTGGGACCCTGATATCGAAGCTTTCCGAGTGGGAGAGCACGTGCTTGAAATCCAACTTGAAGACATCTACTTTCTCACGGGCCTCTCGAAAAGAGGGGCCCGGCCGAATCTTACCGGGTACAGTGCTTCAGACTCAAGCACGGATGATTTGATTGCTCGATATTGTCAGGCGGGTTCGAGTAAGAAGAGTGGGAAAGTGGCCATAAAAGAGGTCACAAATCTTCCTTTCAAAACTTTGCTATTCACTATTACACGTGCAGCAGGAAGCGTGAGCCCACATCAGGCAACCCGCACACAGGTAAATCTCGCAGCAGAGTGCATGGGAGGGATAGTCTTCAACTGGTGTGAGGCATTGTTGTCCCACATGAAGGAACAGGTGCACAAATGTAGAACCGGGAAAAATACCCAGTTTGGCTATGGGAGTATCTTGGTCACTTTCTTCCTGGAAAGGGTGCCATTACTGCGTCCACAGATATCTATGCATCCTCGTCCACCTACTGAGCCATGGATGGCTCGATGGAGCGACTACGCCGGGCGCCTTGGAGGACCTCAGCGGCTAGCTTTTGGAGAGGATTTTTTCTCTTGGCTAGAGGAGCAGATAGTCATGATCGACGACTATCCCTATTCAGGGGTAGATTTCCGTGAGGATATCGACTTGGCTTTGCCAGAAGATGATGACTGGGACAACTCTGGTATGACCTTCAAGGATATGTATTTTTCTTTTTGAATATTTAATTTTTTAATGCTTTTTTAGAATGTGTAAAAGACGCCTAATGTATATTCGCATGCATGTTGCAGACCGTGGACCACAGAGGCCAGCCGGATACTCTCCACTACGTCGTGGTGGTGTCGATCGTCCAGCTGATCCTGTCGAAGAAGAAGATGAAGACGAGGCAGGGGGTGTCCGGGACATTGAGAGGAACCTGCAGGGATTGACCCATGGCATCCCTGCTATGCGGATGGATGATGTCCCCTACCACCTCCAGCGGCATACTGTGGGTGTACCTGGACGTATTAGTCGACTTCTTCGCAAGGTGGTTCGAGCTGTGATGTGTTACCACCGTCAGCAGGAGGAGTCCGATGAGGGACACGATAGGTCCCCTAGATCTCCATAGATGGTCTTTTGGTCTCTTTTGCGGCATGTACACGATATGTAGGCTTTGAGGGCCAATTTTTGTATATGGGATTTAATCCCCAATTTTGTCTTTGACACAAACTTTATGTATTTTGGAAAAAACACTTTTATATACAGTGATATGGACCTATTTATGACCTAAATATTTACAATGACTTGTGCATTTTATTTTTTATGATGTGTTTATGTATGGGCAAGATGCCAGTCCAAAATGTAATTAGCCAATGAATCGGCAATACAATTGAATTCTCTCGGTATGTGTTGATATGTGATAAAATCAAATGACCGTTCCAAGAGGCGTACTCTTCGGAATAAACGAAGTAATGTAGGATCGCGAACTGTGTAAACACGGTTTAGATGTGAAACCACGAGTTGGGAGTCTAAAAAGACCGATAAGGAGTCAATCCCGAGTGAGGCAACCTCTGTTAAGAGACCAATGACTGCATGGTACTCTGTGATATTGTTGGTTGCGGGACCTAAACAAATGGCTCCTGAAGAAAACAACTCGCCAGTGGGGGAATAGATCACCCATGCTGCGGAAGCGAGATTCCGGGTATGTCGGCTTGCACCGTCAGCGAATCCAAAGTAGGTAGACATCTGCGCATAAAGGCACGAGTCAAAGTAAGAGTAGATACATAAGATCCATGTGCACACTAAAGCAAAAAGCAAACTAAGTACATTATGTACAAAAAGTAACCTGCGCGGGGTAACCTCACGCGTAGAAACGCTTGAGGTATAGCCCGTTGCGGGGCCGTGCCAATGGCGTACCATCACAGTCGACTAGTTCATAGGCTCCTTTTTCTAGGACACGTTTTACAATGAAGGGGCCGTACCACATAGATTCAAGTTTACCTTTACCAAGTTTATCATGCATCTGATCATATGTAAGTACGAGATCACCCTCATTGAAGATCCGAGGTTGAACGGATTTGTCGTATTGAGCTTTGACGCGTTTTTTGTGAGCTTCATTAGCCAAAGCGGCGTCGCGGCGGGTTTCATCTAGCTTGGCTAGGTATAGAAACCGTTCTTCTTCGGAAGTAGTGTGTGGGAGTAGCTCTATGGCTATCTTGAGTGATGGAATTTCACATTCAATCGGGAGAATGGCTTCCAGGCCGTACACCAATTGAAATGGTGTAAACCCAGTAGCACTTTTCACTGAGGTTCGGTATGCCCACAGTGCTGAGAACAGAGCTGAGTGCCAATTGGATTTTTGGGTACCCACAATGCGCTGAATCATTCGTTTCAGGACCTTATTGATGGCTTCAACTTGGCCATTAGCTTGTGGGTAATACGGGGTTGAGTTTTCATGGCGAAAACTCAATTTGGCACTTAGTTCTTCGATCATATGATTCCTAAAATGGGAACCATGATCGGTCACAATAGACTGTGGGACACCGAATCTAGCTATGATATGATTGAATATGAACTGCGCTGCTGTTTTGCCGTCTTCAGCATACGTAGGCATCGCTTCAGCCCATTTTGTAAAATAGTCCACAGCTACTATGACATAGCTATGCCCCCCGGCTGAAGTGGGCTTACAGTGCATAAAATCAATGCCCCATTTGGAGAAGGGGCCGACGGCAATGACAGGATGGAGTGGAGCAGGATGCGAGCGTGTTTTGCTATGAAAGAATTGACATGGCGGACACTTCTTGACTGTTTCAATGCAGTCTTTGAAAATCGAGGGCCAGAAGTATCCTGCTCGCAGTATTTTCTGGGCCGTAGCCATCCCAGAGAGATGACCACCACATGCTCCAGCGTGGCAGTCATTGAGAACGCGTTCTGCCTCATCTAAGGTCAAACAGCGTCGAAGGACAGTGTCGACACCACGCCGATACAAAGTATCGTTCACTATAAGGTAGTATTTTGCGTGATGTCTGATACGTCGTCGTTCATCGCGGTTGAGGTCGGGACGGAAGCGTTGGGTTTGGAGATATAAGAGAATATCCCCATACCATGGATCAGACGTGCTAATGAGGAACAATGATTCGTCGGGAAGAGAATCAATGGGTTCGGATTGCTCAGTAGCACGGGGCAAGTGACAAATTAACTCAGCGAAGACAAGAGATTTCTTAGACTTGGCTTTGACAAATTCCAAGTCAAACTCTTGAAGGATGACAATCCAACGGGAGTACTTGCCCCCAAGCACTTGTCGTGTGAGGATATAGTACATCGGATTGAAATCAGCGATGATGGTGGTCCGACGGAGTAAGATGTAGTGACGGAATCTCTGGACAGCAAATACTGTTGCCAGAGCCAGCTTTTCAACATGTGAGTGGCGAGTTTCAGAGTCGAGAAGACTCTTGCTGAGGTAGTACACCACATGTTCTATGCTGTTGTGGTCTTCCTGGACTAACACCATACCAATGGTGGAAATCGAGGCTGCGAGATAAAGGATGTAGTCCTGTGTGTAATTCGGGGGTTGAATCACAGGATCTTTGGTTAAGGCTGCCTTTAAATTATCAAAGGATCGTTGGGCTTCATCATCCCATATGAAGGGAACATTCTTCTTGAGAAGCCGCATGTAGCCTTTTGTTATCTCGGACAGATTACAGATAAAACGGCGTAGAAAGTTTGCATGCCCTTGCAAACATTGAAGTTCTGGAATATTGGTAGGTGAAGGCAGAGCTATGATAGCTGCTACCTTTGCGGGATCTAGACGTATCCCGTCTTTGGAGACTATGAAGCCTAACAGTTTTCCGGCTTCTACACAGAAGACGCACTTATGCGGGTTCAAACGTATATTGTAGCACCGACACCTTTCGAAAATGGCACTCAAGTGATCTGGATGTTCTTCCCGAGTTCGAGAATGAGCGGGAAGGTCATCGGGATATGGCTCTACGATATGTTTGATGTCATGAAATGCGTAGGACATCGCCCGTTGGAAAGTTGCCCCGGCATTTTTGAGGCCAAAAGGTAACTTTCGATATGCAAAGATCCCCCAAGGGCAGATAAAGGCCGTTTTGTGCTGGTCGGCTGGGAGGATATCGATCTGATTATAGCCAGAAAAGCCATCCATAAATGAAAAGATAACACTTCCGGCACAGTTATCGATGATCTGGTCAATAAACGGAGTTGGGTAGTTGTCCTTGGGACAAGCTTTGTTCAAATCACGGTAATCGACACAGACTCTGATCGTTCCCTGTTTCTTGGCTACAGGGACGATGTTGGATACCCATTCTGTCAATGGGACAGGATAGATAAAACCAGCGCGCAAAAGTTTTTCAACTTCTGCTTTAATGGCGGCTGCCTTACGAGGATGAACGGGTCGAAGCTTTTGCCGAACAGGTCGGGCGCCAGGAAAAGTTGGAATTTCATGGACCACAATCGACGGGTCGATTCCTGGCATCTCTTCATAACTCCAAGCGAAAATATCGCGGAAAGTTTTAAAGTAGGAATTATAGAACTCCGTCTCGAGAGGAGTACATGTTTTGCCAATGTGTACGTTTTCCACGATACCAGGCTTTACTGAAATGTCGATGGGAGTGGTTGCCATAAGATTGGCCAAGTTGCCTTCAGAAAATACTTCGTCGAGGGAAGTGGGGAACTTGGTTTGAAGCATCCCAAGTGAAGCACTGGATTTGGTATCAGGCTCAAGTGACTGAATGATGGGGAATGAAGATCGATGATGAAAATCTCCCCATGGTGGCTCATTACCGCACATAACCTCTATGATTGATTCATCGGTGGGAAAAATCAAGTTGAGAGGATCAAACAATGGTGGGCGTGTATGAGTTTCAGTCGAGAGCTGTGCCACTGTGTGATCAGTAGAACAGTCGACCCAATCTGTGGCTGATTGGATCGCGTCATAAGCTGCAAGGTTTCTGTTGAAAGGCATGGAGTTGCCATAGCCTTGGATCTGAGTAGGACTCGGGATCACCCATGAATCATCGGACGGGGTGACATGCGATGAAATCATGTTGACTGGTTGAAGATGGGTTCCCAGCTTTGGAAAAACTCCAATGGGGGATGAATCCTTCATGAGACCAACACCTATGTCTTGGAACCGGTACCGTGGTTGATCCAATAACGGAACGGTATTGGCGGAGTTCGGATGGGAGCCTGGGATACAGTAATCCAATTGATCAATAGTGACAATTTTCCCTTCATGAGGAAATTGTACGATCCGGAAGACTGTAGATGCTATGGCAGTCATGGCATAGAACCAATTCCGACCAAGTAGGAGGTTGTAATCCAAAGGTGCATCTACGACTTCGATGTGTACGGATACTGTTTTGCCCCCCAGTTCAACACCGATTGAGGGGATGAGTCCGTATGGTTGAAAACCATGTCCATCAAACGCTCTAAGAGTAGTGGGAGAAGTTGTGACCTCAGGCGAGCCGAGGGCTCTCCAGCAGTTCAAAGACATAATCGACGTGGAAGCACCCTCATCTAACACTATGCGGTGGATAACATTTCCACGGATTTTTGTATGCACCTGGAAGGCTAACTGGTGAGAAAGCCTAGGTTTAGCGTGCTCCAAGTTAAACATGATGGAGTTTGAAGTATCTGGGTCCAATGCCCCCAGTGCTAAAAGTAGGGTTCTACGCTGCGTGGGGCAGTGTTGGAGAACCTCGAGAGTTGACATAGCGCAAGGTGCTTGAGCCAAATCTTCAACAATGTTGTAGTTTTGGGCAGCTCGCGCATTCGGATTGAATGTCGCCTTTCGTATAGTGCCCTTGGGTGGGCGTAGCACTGTGTCCATAAGTGGTCTTTCGATATGGAGATGACCATTAGGGGGGGGGGTAGGAATCGGATCTTCAACAGGAGATTTGCCTTTGGCTGTCTCCGATTGTTTGGTTGAACTTGGAGGATTGTCATACGTCTTTGAACGAGTGGTGATGTTAATCTCCTCATTACTTGTCATTAGGATCTCGCGGTTTGTGGACGTCTCTCCACGGGAAGGATTGGTCGGGTTGCCCCCTTGTGGGGATTCTTGGGCAACCATTTGCTGTTGCTGTTGGGGGAAAGGGTCAGTTAGCACTGCAGGTCTAGAGGATCCTTTAACGAACTTATGGACCTCGTCCTTGTAGGGACAGTCACGCGTATAATGATCATCTTGACAAATCAAGCAGGGAAACTTAGCTTTCCGACGTGGTTTTTGGTCATTCTGGGTAGGTTGTGGTTTGGGGTTCTCCTGCTGGTTCTTTTTAGGTTTACCACGATTGTTTTTCTTCTTTCCTCCGGATGGTTGTGATGTAGATTGGACTGCATTCACTTCGGAGGAGACAGCAGGAGAAGTGGAAGCTTTTGAAGCGGCCTGGGTAAAAGCGGGGGAAGCAGAAGCTTGTTGCCCCGTCGAGTTGGTGGCAGGCTGAGCTTTAACTGAACCAACGATACCATCAATGGGTGGTTCGGTAGTAGGCTTTGTAGGATCAGTGTGAATGCGGGAAGCATGTGGAAGAAGTTCGTGTAAAGTACCGGATTGAGTATATACTAAATCCATGTATTGTGCTGCCGAGATGGCTTGTTCTTCCGTAACAGGTCCGCGCATAGCAATGTCTCTGGCTATGGGAGGCAAAAAGGATTTTGTAAACCAATCAGCGAGTAGCTGATCTGGAATAGGTGCCTTTATTAGCCTACGGCGTCTTCGCCACTCGTGGATATGATCCGAAATGTGTGTGGAAGTGGTTTGACGCAGTGAAGTTAGCAGTTCTGTTCCAGTCTCATACCGGATGGGAAGCTGGAAATGTGTCAAAAACTGCATAGCCAAAGTGTTGAAATCACGAAAAGAGTGCTGTGGCAGCTCGATGTACCATTTTGCTGCCGTTCCGGTAAGCATACGTTGGAAGAGCCGAAGTCGGATGGAATCATCCATCAAGGAGTTTGATGAACACCAAAGATGGAAGGTCATCACGTGGTTCTTGGGGTCTTCCCCGGGCTTAGCATCGAACTTGGGAATGTCCGATGGTAGTTTGGCTGGGATAGGTGGCCAGTGAGGTTCGTGCCATATAGGATCGTTGATAAGCCTCGACAAATCAGGTATATCAAGTGTGGCTAAAAAGGGAAGTTGCCGGTTGGTCTGCGGGTATGAGTAATAACCATGTGGTGCAGAGAATCCTGGAGGACCCTGCATAGCATGCTGCTGTGTGTTATACCCATATGAGTTTCCCGCGGGATACTGCTGGAAGTTCTGTGGATAGTAATCCATCTGGTTAACCGGTTGATTGTAAGCAGCCGGTTGGTAAGTGTTCTGCTGAGTGGGTATAGTACCCTGCGGTTGTTGATACCCAGGAATGGTTGCTGTTCCTTGTTGGGGAAAAGTTCCTTGGAATTGTTGTGTTCCAAGGATGTTGCCACCATACTGTGTAAGTGGAGGATTTCCCATAGCAGGGTTGGGGGGTGGCTGCGACGGTGGTGTCCATGGAATGCTCGTTCCTGCTTGAGGAACGAGTGGAAGTTGAAGTGACGGGTTCCAAGGAGTTGTAGCAGCTGAAGGGTAAGGGAAACCAGAATTCAAGTTGGGGGAAATCTGAGATTGCCCCCCAGCTTGGTTCCAGTTTCTGAAAAGTGAGTACCCCCCACTCTGTGGGATTTGATGATCCCAAGAAGGAAGCATACCTGACGGGGGTGGTTGAGAGTAAGGTCCGGTTGGAACACCGGAATAAGGTTGCCCACTGCCAGGTGGATTGTACATACCGAACTGAGTAGACACTGCTGGTTGGGAAACTTGTTGGAACGAGCCAATAGGTTGTCCGCCAACAGTTAGGTTGGATGGCCCTATGTGAGGAGGCTGTAGACTGGGAAGTGGATTCCCAGCAAAAGGTTGTCCTCCGACTGGTTGGGTTGATGGCCCACCAGTTGGAGGTTGTTGACTAACGATGGGGTTCCCAACAAAAGTTTGCCCCCCAGCTGGTTGGGTTGATGGCCCACCAGGGAGGGTTTGTAAGTTGGAGTTAGGGACCATTGCAGTCGGTTGTCCACCTCCTGAAATAGTATAAATGGTGGCTGAAGGTGATCCTCCGGTCGAAACGGAAGATCCAGCAGTATGACTAGGTGTTCTTCCGCCGCTAGCCAAATATGATAGCATGGATTGACCAACGGCGCCAAAAGTACCGATTTGCGGAGGAGGTCGTCCATATTGGACAGGTGAGGACGGAGAAAAAACTGGGTTATCCCTCATGGAATGTGCACCAAACATGGGTGATGACAGCAAATGTGGGGAATTTAGCCCAGGGGTATCGGCGTCGTCCATAACGTGTTCAATAATAGGAGGACCAACGAGAACTGGGTCCGAGTTCATATCCTGAAAAAGATGTTGGGGATCCGGCAGGAATCTAGGTGTAGTAAAGTCCGAAGGTCCTGAGCCGTCTGCAAAAGAGTGATGAAATTCTGTGCTAGATGGGACGTTGGGATCCCTATAGTCAGAAGGATGAGAAACAGGGGGGTATCTAGACGCTGTCGAAAGCATTTGCTCTGTGTTGCGTCTAAATTGTGCCGATGCTAACGGAGAGTTCGCTAGGCTAACCATACTAGACTGGATGGAAGCCATAATTTCGTGTCCCGGTGGGATGTTGGGTAGATGAAAAGTGCGAGGTACGTTGCTAGAAGAACTTGTCTCCTGAGGATGAACACTGGGTGACGTAGTAATAACAGGCGGAAGTTCCGTCTGGGAAGTAATGAAGCCATAATCAGGTTCAAAAGGTGTGTCAGGTAGACGAGTATCTTCAACGATCTCAACGTATCCGCCTGGGACTGAAATTAAGCCAGGTATGTCCTGGTCGGACCCTTCTGTGGTGCCAATAGATCCGTCTATATCATCGTGAAAAGTGTCTGATGGACGGGAAGTGTTGGTATCCGGTAGAAGGATGACCTCTGGTCTAGTAGTCTGGGTCGTGCTAGGTTCAGCTGCTGTAACTGTGTCCACTGTTACAGATAAATCTGGAATGACAGTGGGTGAGGTGACAGTGGAAGCCTCAGACATGCTAGTGGTCATAGAAGCTGCAATAGAGTCTGAGACTGTGCTGTGTGTGGCAGTTACAGGCGTAACTGAAGATGTTGTACGGATCGGCGGTGGGATGTTGCCTCGACCAACACCGCGGCCGGGAGGAGTAGGGATGCGTGATGCAGGCGGACCAGAAGTCCGTGGCGGTGGTGGTGGTGGAGGGCTTAGGCCCTGTTGTCTTCGTGATCTTCGTTGTTGATCTGACATGATGACAGGAAAATGAAAATCGGGGGCAGTACCGTAAACAAAAGAACTCAAAAACTCTAATGCAGCCGAGTGTGCAAAAGAGGAGCTAGAAAAAGCAAGGCTCACAGGCCAAAAAAGAAAGCTCTAAAATCTATACTGAGACCGGTGTCTCAATAAGCGAGCTAATCAACAAAAATGGCCAGAATGCCAACAAGCAGTCCCTACAAAGAAAAAATGACCCTCTACAAAGATGAGACGCCAAGCAAACTCCTAACTAAGAGCTGGAGACCTCAACAGGCTGTATCCTTCGCAAGGTGATGAAATCCAAGTCGAACAATACAACATGAGAGACCGATATAAGAAGGATATCCCTCTACCGAAAGGGATCCTGGGTAAAAGAGCCCTAGTAGAATAGATACTAAGCCACCTCGTTCATGACACGTCGGAAAAGGTTTTGGGCACTTCAGCCTTCCGAAGAAGACAGCGATCGATGTTGCCTTAGGGCTAAGTGGAGTGCGGTATTCCACAGAGTCCGTCCGGTTCTCAATCTCGCGGCCGTTTAACCCCTGAACAGTTGGAAACAGTCAGGAGGCCCCTCCACAAACTAGCTGTGACCGTGTCAATAAGTACTAGAGGATTTTAGTTCCCTAAAGACAACGACTATGTCTCAGATGAAAATGACAAGGGGGAATTATTTTGATGCCTATCCCCGGTGTCCTACCTAACTACCAAATTCTTTTGATTTCCTCAAGTGAGGTTAAAGTTGGTTTAATTAGGGTGATTAATTTTAGTGGCTGTCTTTACTCAAGCGGGTAGTGGACGTGAAGCTTGATGGTGTTATGACAACTCAAACCATGCAAATGAGAATGAATCATAAACAAGCCTTTGTCTTCGATGAAATCTAGCTAAGGTAAAGATAGAGGTTCTTCGATCAAATATGCATAACAATTTTCACAAGCAATCAAAGTAAAAGATTTTTCTTTTCTTTTTGATTTATAAACAAAGCCAAACTGAAGTAAATACTCTTTTCAATGCACTGATTTTACAATCTACAATGCTTCTATAATGAGAATTTCTATGGCAAAATTAATGGTTCATTTCTCTATGCAAAATACCACTAGACTTTTTCAATTTAAACAACAAATTTGCTCTCAACCAATGATCTTTTTAATTTACTGAAAATGATAATGCCAATATGATTGTAAAACTACAGTGTTCAGTAACAGAAGACAGTGGTGTTGAGTTGGTTGTGGGGAAAAAGTCAAGCCAAATGCAATCAAATTGAAAAATGACCAATATGTCAAAAGTGCCACTTAATTCAATTAATCAATCAAACTCACAGACCATACAGACTGGGAATTAACCAGGATGCTAACAGGCAACAGTAAAGACTATCTGAGGCAGGGAGAAACTCAGGAAACCAAGCAAAAACTAAAAAATTTACACACTTGCAGACACTACCGCGGGCTATAGCCTGTCTGAAGCGCGGCACTGTGTAACTACCGCTCTGGTATTAAGGGCTAGGACGCGGCACTGTGTAACTGTCGCGCTGGAAGTGGTTATGAGGGCGCGGCACTGTGGAAAGAGATGAAAAAAGCGCAACTGGGAAAGAAAAAATCAAGTTTTCAGGGTTGTTGCTAACCCAGGGGACTCAGTAATTGAACAGGGAGATAAATACTGCGAGGAGGGGTGAATAAGGGTCAAAAAAGACCAAAATTCAAGCTGGTTTGAAGTGCAACAAAAACTCACAATTCAAAGATAAATGACTGTGAATTAAATCAATCAAGCAGTAATCAAAACCAGCGGAGTCGCCATTCTTGTTATGTGGAATTCTGCCCTACGGATAAGTCAAAATTCCCTTAGGCTAAAGTAGACTTTAACTAACTCTAGGCTAAGAACAGACAAAACAAATGCAACCTTGAATCCCTAGATCTAACAAACATCTCAGAATTAAAATGCTGGAGAGAATAGAAGGAATTTAACTGACCTTATGTCCAAACGCTTGTCTTTGATATTTGCTCCAAGCTCCAAGTCCTCACAAGTAAACCTGTTAACAATGGAACCAAAACACAAGCATGTACTATTCTCTAGCAATCTGAAAACATGAGTTAGGATCTAAATCTGTGAGAGATACAAATCATATCATTAAAACAAGATTAACACAAATGATTTGGGAAAACAAGACAAGTTATTCCATTACAACTTGAAGATTACTTACAAAGGGTGCTTGATGCCCAAGTCAATCCTCCAACTCCAAGTGTCTTCTCCTCTAGCTATCTCCACAATGCTGCAAGACCATAAGTTTGGTGCTCTCAAGAGTCCTCCCCCTTTTCCAATGGCATGCCTCTCTTTTATAGTGAATGGTGAGGTTAACCAACAAGAGAGATGAGTGGATCTAAGGAGGGATAAGTGGATCAGGGTTTCTAATCGAAGGAGATGAGTTGAGATCGAATCAAGGAACCCAATCTTCCATTATCTTCGAAAATCCAAGATCCCACAAGCCAAGGGCAAAAAACTATTAAAAGGGTGTCGCGCTTTGCAAAGTCTGCAGAGCGCGGCACTGCCGCGCTTTGAGGAAAAAGTAGCACGCGGCAGTGTCTAGTGCCGCGTTTTGGGATCATGGCAAGGCGCGGTAGTGTGTAAAAATAAAGTCCAAGGTGGGTCAAAACTTGCTAGGGTAGATTTACCTTCAAAGTTGACTCATCATCTGTCTCTTCTGGATGGTTCAAAACAGTAGGGAAAGTGTCGTCAACTTGTTTTGTGATGGGGATGCGACACTGTGAAACATTGAGGTATAACAGCCATGATCGAGGAGTACCAGTTGATCATGAAGAATGATATTTGGGATGTGGTCCCGAGACCAGTAGGGAAGTCTGTTGTGAATTCTAAGTGGATCTACAAGAGCAAGCATGCTGCAGATGATAGCATAGAGAAATACAAGGCAAGGTTTGTGGCTCATGGCTTCTCCCAGAAAGAAGTGATAGATTATGAAGAATATTTTGCACCTGTAGTTAGATACACTTCCATCATAATAGTACTTGCTCTAGCTGTAGTGATGAAGTGGAATATACATCAGATGGATGTCAAGACAACTTTCTTGAATGGTGTAGTCGAAGAAGAAGTGTATGTGGAGTAGCCACTTGGATTTGAGACACATGACAAGGAGTCACATGTGTGCAAATTAAAGAAAGCCTTGTACGGTTTGAAACAAGCACCCATGACATGGTACGATAGGATTGACAGCTTACTGACTAGTTTGGGCTTTACCAATAGTAAAACGGATTCCAACCTTTACTACAAGGTTGAGGAAGGAAATCCAGTAGATGACTTATTTATGACAGATGAGATTGGGTTGATTGCTGATACGAAGAGGAAGCTTGCTGCCAAGTTCGAGATGAAGGACTTGGTTATGACGCATTACTTTCTAGGTATGGAGGTGTGGCAGAGTGTAGATGGAATCTTCCTTGGACAAGGGAAGTATGAAGTAGAGATCCTAAAGCAATTCAGGATGATGGACTGCAAGGCCATATCCACACCTATGGCATTGAACATGAAGCTATTGAGTGATGCTTCTTCAAAGTCGGTTGATGCCACGATGTATCATTAGATGATTGGGTCCTTGATGTACCTGATGAACATGAGACCAGATATTTGCTTTGCTGTCAACACTTTGAGTCAGTTCCTGATGGATCCTAGACATGTTCACTTGATTGTTGTAAAGCATATTCTGAGGTACCTGAAGGGTACGATTGATTATGGTCTCAAGTATGATGCAAATCAAAAGATTAACCTGGAGGGTTATGTTGATTTAGATTGGGAAGGAAGTGTTGCAGATAGGAAGAGCACTTCGGGGTGCTGCTTCAATATAGGATTAGGTGTGATCTCTTGGTTTAGCAAGAAGCAATCCTGTGTAGCACTGAGTACAGCCGAAGTAGAGTATGTCGTAGCTTGTTCAGCTAGTTGTGAGGCAGTATGGCTAAGGAAGCTACTGTATGATTTGTTTGATCTCTAGTTGGATGCTACTTGTATCTTTTGTGACAACCAGAGTTGTGTGAAGTTGTCTGAGAACCCCGTGTTCCATGATAAGTAAAAGCACATCGAGATCAAGTATCACTATATCAAGGATATGGTACAGAGAGGAGCATTGAACCTCCTATATGTTGCGATCGATGAGCAGATTGCAGATGTGTTGACCAAACCACTAGCCAGAGTGAAGTTCGAGTACTTTAGAGAGAGGCTTGGTGTTCTTCGGATGGAAGATAGTTCAAGGAGGAAGTGATGGGACACATTTGCAGAAGCCATTCCAAGCATGGTGGTAGGAGGATCCTTCCCATGGATGTCGCTGTAAGTGCTGTGTGATGAGCATCAGGATGATGCTCCAGATGATGATGTGCATAAGGATGATGAACTGTAAAATTATGATCAGTATGATCATGAGCATCAGGATGATGCTCTGTGCGAGGATGATCATGAGTATCACGATGATACTTCGAGGTTGTGGATATGTCGCAGGTTGTGCAGTATCATATAATAGCTCCTTGGGAGATCCAATAGGTTGAACAGTAAGCTCGTAATTAGTCTTGGGATTCTCTTTCGAGGTTTTGCGAGGTAGGCATGTAATTAGTCCTGGAGATCCAATAGGTTGTGTTAGACACGTAAAAGTCCAGGGATGATATTTAGAGATTTTGCAGGTCGCAAGATGCTCTTTTAAGGTTTTCCTTGTTCACATGTAATTAGTCCTGGAGATCGGATAGGTTGTGCTAGTCATGTAAAAGTCCTAGGATTCTCTTAAGAGATCTTACAGATCGCAAGATGATCTTTTAAGGTTTTGTGAAGTTCACATGTAATTAGTCCTAGAGATCTGATAGGTTGAGCAGTAAGCTCGTAATCAATCCTCGGATGCTCTTTAGAGATCTTGTCGATCATGCTAGGCACATAAAGGATCCTGAGATGCTCTTTAAAGGTTTTGTGAAGGTTGCATGTAATCAGTCCTAGGAGATCTTGCCAGTCGTGCTAAGGCACATAAAGGATCCTGGGATGCTCTTGTCAGGTTTTGCATAGGCACATAATCAGTCCTGATATTCCACCTCTATCAGACTGCTCGTAGAGATGATGAATACCTATAGGAGGCTAGGCCTACATCTAGCATGAAAAAGGGATGGCTTTGTAGAACTTCCTATGACAAGAATAATTGAGAGATAGGACCAGTGATCGAGATGATGAGTACAACAGGAGTGACGATGATGCTCCGTGATCTAGTGACGATGATCCAACTCCAAAATTGAAGAATTGTGCCGATATGTATTGATGACCTATGTCAAGAGAATACCTTCCTAGTTAAGAGGGAGTGTTGATGTATTTGTAACTTCGTAAGATATTCACTTGTATCTTATGTTTGTACTTTATTGTATCCCCAACATAGATGTATTATTCCTCTGATTGGAAGTGTTGTCATTTGTATTTGCAAGTTTCGCAAGTTACATTGTAAGTGTCGTAACTTATATTTGATGGGTTATTAGACCACCTTGGTGGGGTCGGCCATGTATGAGTCATGTGGATGGGTTATTAGGCTTCCTTAGGAAGTAGGCCCAATTAGGGTTAAAGGAAGGTCAAGTCATTGTATAAATAGAGAGTGTGATTCTCTCATTCTATTCATTCACTCACTCATCCAACTCGCATAGTTGAGAGAGAGGAGTGCGCACAAGTGGAGGAGGAGTAGTTGCTGGAGACATCTTATTTTGGGGTTTGATATTTGTGATCTTTGTATTGTGCTCATTCTATCTCTGAGGAAGTTGCGGGGTTTTTCACCTTCTTTTTTTTCCCTAGTGAAATGCTTTGTGTCTCTTGTCTCTTGTGTTTGATATGCTGTACATGTTGTTCTCTCAGTTAATATCCTAGATCATATTGAATTAAATGATGAAAACCTAACAATGATACTTTGGTTAACATCCTCAATTACCTTCTTGTAGCGAGTCTTTGAAAGAGACCATGGATGATTAGTTCATAGACCCACCCTTTCAATGTTCCTCCCCTTTGTCAACATTGTCTACATTTTGTGACATTGTTTACACTCTGCTCTTTGTCAACCATACACCAGTCTTATCATTTAACCATGACCATCTCTTATCTTCTCTAATTTTGCTTCTGATTTTGTTACACTTCAACCATTAAGTGTGCATGTCACATAGATGTTTTCTGGAAAAAATGTTTTCTTTAATTTTGTCACCTCCACTTTACTTCTTATCCCTGATGGAGATAGACTTTTAGCAAGTGATATTAATTACCTTCAAATACCAATTGAATTTTTATGATATTTGCTCCCCCTGAGTATATGATTCCTTAATACTAATTTCAGGGTTCTCTTTTAGGTCATGAGAGACTTTAGAAGATAATTTCAAAATCTTTCTCTCCATCGATGTATTTTACATATTCATCTAGCTTTCCATCATAATGGAGGTCATTCTTATCTACAACACTATTATGCTGAGCATCATCTTTGGAAACTTTATTGATGCTTGGAATTTTTGTTTCTTCTGAACCTTTGTAGTCTTCCTTTCTTCTCCACATATTTCCATGAGGTACCCTGCTTACTGATCTTCTTTGTCTTTTAGATTTTGTACTTTGATTTTTTCCCTTGGTTCTGCAATCAACAGCTTTGTGACCAAACTTGTGATAAAAATGACAATATCCATAGAACCTTCCTTTATATTTGAGGAATCTTTGATTTTCATGCCTCACAACTTCCATCTTCTTCCATCCCTTCCTTTGTTTTTGAACTTTTACTAAAGCATTCTTTCTCAGCTTACATTCTCTAGACATATGTCCAAAATTATTACAAGAGTAGCAATGACTGAAAAAGATTTGCTGGAACCTGCTTGTCATTGGTATTTTAGGTATCATATCAGTTCTATATTTATTATGAGAGGAGGGAACATATTTCTGACTATCCTTCTTAATCGTACTTTTGAGTGGAGCAGCATAGCTTCTTTTATTCTTATCTTGGAGTGTAAGAGAAAAAAATTCTGGATTCTTTTCTTGGTCATAACCTGATCCAGTTTTCTCACTTGATGCTCTTTGGCTACTTAGGATTTCATCTAAAGTGTTTGAGTTGTTCTCAAATTTTGATTTAATAGATTCTTTATCAAGCATATTTCTAAGCAAAATAACTTCTGCTTCAATTATTTTAGAGTCTTGTATTTTCTCCTTGAATTTGGAGACTTCTTGTTTTAAGCTCTCGGCCTCTTTCATGTGAACCATCACTTGTTGACTTGATTTGTGCAGATATTCTTGGAGGGTCTTGACTTCCTCTTCTTTTGACTTTAACTCTTCTTGGTATTTTGACACTTGTCCTTTTAAGGATTTGTTCCTTCTTCTACATTTTTCAATTTCCTCAAGAGCACACATGAGTTCAACCTCTAGCTCCAACTCTTCTTCCACATCTGATTCTTCTTCCGAAGCTTGAGTTACCATACCCATGAATAGATTTTATCCATCTTCACTAGCATCCTCGAGAATAGAAAGGCTTGCTTCTACTCTTTCTTCAACTGATTACAGTTTCTCGAATTTGACCCAGAGTTCCTTAGTTGAGATGCATTGCCCTACCTTCTCTTTGATGGGTTGAGATAAGCCATCAAGTATTGCCTCCTTTTCCCTTGAGTTATTTTTCTTGGACTCTTTCTGAGATGCAGTCCTTATTATTTTTGGTGGGATATAATCATAGTTTACTGAATTCCATACACCATATCCTAATGATTGTAAGTATGCATTCATTCTTTTTCTCCAATATGCATATTCTTCTTTATTAAGAACTGGAGCACTTTTGGGTGCAATCTCTTCTTATTGATCCATAGTGTTTTTTAATAGGATATTCCTTCTAGTGGTTGAAACCGTAGTGAAGGTTCCTCCTCTGATACCAATTGTTGGAATATTGGTCAATATTGAGAGGGGGCAGTGAATCAGTATTGTTATCTTTTTAACAATTTAAACCACTTTTTGATATTAATTAAAACATAGAATCAACAAGATACACATAACACAAATTTTATCATGGAAGCCTAATTGAAAAAACCACAAACTCTTTATATACTGCAAAATTATATTTAAAATAGTTTTTGCAAGCTACAACTTGTTGGAGACTTCAATCCCCAAGTGTCTTAGATACAACTGAATGATGCTACAACACTTTGGTTTCTTCCTGCTACAACAGACAAGGATGCTACTGCACCCTATTTACTAGCAGCCACTGGAAGGAGGCTATGAACCCCTGGTTTATTAGCTACTACTGAAAGGATGCTTCGACACCCTATTTACCAGCAACTACTGGAAGGAGTCTATGACTCCCTGGTTTATCAGTTACTACTGAAAGGATGCTTCGACACCCTATTTAACAACTACCATTGGAAGGAGGCTACAACCCCCTTCCAGGCATGTAGCCTGCCCTAGAACCACCCTACCTCCCTAATTTGATCTTATAATTTCAATGAGATATACATATGTTCATACTTTCATTGTCCTCTATATATGATCTTTAATCCAAGCTCCAAAGACTGCCTATGTTCCTTTTATTCTTTCTTTGATACCTGTACTACTTCAGATCTTTATCTAAGCACATAGCAAACACTCTCATCTTCTTCAATTTTGTTGATGTATATGTAACTTCGGAATGTATTTCACATATATGTATATTGTATTCCTATAGAGATGTTATTATTCCTCTATACGGAAGTGTCGTCATTTATATTGTAAGTGTCGTAACTTATATTTGATGGGTTATTAGACCACCTTGTTGGGGTCAGCCCTATATAAGTCATGTGGGTCAAAGGGTTATTAGACCACCCTATTGGGGGTTGGCCATGTGAGTCAAAGGGTTATTAGACCACCCTAGTGGGGGTCATCCCAGTCAGCATTATGTTAAGTGGTTAAGTTGAGGCCGACCTAGTTGAGTAAAGGTCAAGTCAAGTTAGTGTATAAATAGAGAGTGTGCCTCTCTCATTTTACACATTCTATTCTCTCACTCACACTTGGGAGAGTGGCGCACTTGTGGAGGAGGAGGCTCTGTTGCTAGGAGAAGACTATATCTTGTATTCTGGTTGTATCATTGCTCTGTCTATCTCTAAGGAAGTTATTGGGGTTTTTCACCTTTGTGGTTTTCCACAAGTAAACTCTGTGTCTCTTGTGTGCTTGCATTATTGTGTCCATGCTTGATATGTTGTAGATTTGCTGTACATGTTGTTCTCTCAGTTAAGATCCTAGATCAGATTGAAGCAAATTCTGAAAATTTAACATGGTATCAGAGCTAGCCTGAAAGAAGGCATGATATGGCATGTATGACACTTGTTGCACTTACGATGCTAGGGCTTGATATAGTAAAAACCAGTCATCGTATCACTTTTTCTATAAATCCATTTTGGTGATGTTTTTAGATCTAAAACTTTTACAGGTCGAATACCATATCCCCATGTACCTTGTATCCAAAGAAAAACCTCTAATTCGTTGTACTTTGTGATTTATGATTTGTACAATATAGGGTTTCTGCCTCTTCCAGATCTGAGTCAAAATCAGGTGACCTTGGGAGAAATATCATAACTTGGGCTAGGAAGCTCCAAATGAAATTTCGTAAAAAGTGACAGGTAGTAAAAAAACTGTACTATCTCTGGAAACATTTTTAGAGTCCGAAGTTGAACCAGTGACACGTGGCATGACGTACAAGTTTGATATCCTGTATTATCCCATAAAAAGGTCACTTTGCGACACTTGGCATAAATCTCTCTTAGAGAATCCAATTGAGGTCATACCTATCGGGATGGAAAGATAACAGGTCAGGATATCTAAGGATAATTTTTCAGAGGCTGAAGTTGAACCAGTGACACGTGGCTTGCTATACAAGTTCGCTCTCCTGTATTATCCCATAAACAGGTCACATTGCGACACTTGGCATAAATCTCTCTCAGAGAATCCAATTGAGGTAAGACCTATCAATATGGAAAGATAACAGGTCGGGCTATCTCAAGAAAAATTTTCAGACCCTGTGGATCAAAAAGTTCGGAGTTACACCAGAAACAATCAGGTACATATTTCTATCAAAACAAAATTATTTTTGAGTTCCTTCATTCATGGCTTTCGGAATTTAGGGCTTCGGAGAAAGTTGGAATTTTTGTAATAGGAGACCACGGCTGGATTCTACTCATCAAAATTGAAATTTAGAGACCAAGATCAGATTTTTTGGTTGGGTAGAATGCCGACCTTGATCAAACCTCAGTTCGGGACTTTGATCGGGAGGATGGAAAATTAGGGCTTCTGCCAAAATTGGAATTTTGGAAATCTGTGACCACGGCTGGAAGATCCTCAGAAAAATTGAAGCTTAGAGTTTTGAATCAAATCTTTTGGTTGGATGAAGCTCTGGGAAACTCAAACCCTAATTTAGGGTCCCCCCTAGTGAATCCGAAAATCTAAAAGGCAATTTCGAGGGGTGAAACTTTGCAGTTTTCAAATTCTGAATATACCAACTTGATTAGCGCATCAAGGCGCATATTTCTATCCTTTAGGAAGTTTGAAATTCAAAGTTTGAATTTTTGGGGTTTCTTTGACAAACCCTAATCTAACTCCAGGTCCAGTGCTTGTAATTCAAGTGGATTGGGTTAATCCTAGAAGAAGATGGATTGGTCACCTGCATAAGTGAAGAAGTTCCTGTCTTAGAGGGAGATGAGGCTAAGGCCTTCCATAAGAAGATTACAAGAAATCTTGATAGGTATGGCTTACAGGTATGTTTCATGGTTAAGTTTATTATATGTTTTTCTTCATATCATTACAGTACAATCTTGATTAGTTACTGGACTTGTCATATCACCTTAATAGAAGATATTCATTGATTAAGGTTTTGACACTTATGATTGTACGAATGCATTGTGATGTTGTATGAGGTTTATGTTGTTTGCTAACACAAAAGGTACACCAAGAAAGTCAAATCATGTTCTACTTCAAGAACATATGCTCATGGTGAGATGAAGACAAAGATTCATACATTGTCATGGATCACATAGAAGATCTACTTTCGAGGTATGTATAACTTGGTTCTACAATGGTTAACTTATGAGACATGCAGGTTACTAGCACAAGTCACTAAAGAGAATCAGAAGACATTATGCGGGTATGTTAGATGTAACTAGCTAGCATGCTAATCCAAGTATGTTTTTCCTATATCAAGCTAGAATCCTACCTTATGTTAGGATCTTATACTATTGTGTTGTTGATAATGATTATTCATGAAGTCATAGGTTTGAATAATCATGGTTGTATGCATATTATGTTTCTTACCATAATTAATGATATGACTAACCATAAGAATCATGAAGGTATAGGTTTGAATAATCACGGGTTTTATGCATATTATATCTCTTATCTTGATTGATGATTCAACTAACTAGAAGATTCCTATGATCAAATAAGAATGTGTATGAGTAAAAGAAGACTTCCCTGAAACCTTGAATACTAATGCTTATTATCTGTGAATGATCATGAATATACATGTTTAAGATTATTGTGTTTTGATAGTCTTAAGATTATACTAATAAATGTGTGATTATGTATGATACCTCAAGGATAACACAATGATGATACTAATAAGCATGCATAGTGATTAAGGATGGATGTAAGTTCAAGTACAGGTAATCCAGGAAGCAAAGATCAAGAGGGAGCACACTCCAGTTGTTCCTGCAAGAAAGAAAAGGAGCACACTTCAGTAGTTTCTGCAAGGATGCAGATATTCAGAGGGAGTTGACCACTTCTCACAGTCCACATAAGAATGGAGTTGTAGAAAAGAAGCAAAGATTGAGAGGGAGTCAACCCAACAAACAAAGAAAGATAAGTATTTGAATTGTCATTACTTGCATATTTTATTGTTTAAATAATATTGTTCAATAATGTATATACTGATGTTCCTAGAATTAGGTTGTGTATTATGCATATTAGAATAGTTGCATTGATGAACATTATACTACTAATATGCATGGGTAAGCGGACTATGGCACTGTACAACATTCCATTGCTACTTATCTAGAATGAAACCTCTTTGCTGACATGTTGGCAGTTGTGCACACTCTTAACAATGTTCTGGTAGAGATTGGAAGGCATCTAGAAAGTTACGGGATATGGATAAATGTTGTATTGAAGCATTGGATAAGATAATTGCATGACTATATGACATATTTCTTTATGTGTAAGAATTTGTTCTGAAAACTATGAGATGTTTTCTAATCATGCAATTTAACTTGTTGTGTAGGAAAGATCGTATGCCATCACCTACAAAAGAAGAACTACAACATTTGTTCAGCAACAAAATTATCTATTGAAGATATTGAAGTTCCCAGGATATGGGAAGAATGCCATGATCCGTCGATCATGAAGAATGATGTTTGGGATGTAGTCCCAAGACCTGAAGGGAAGTTTGTTATGACTTCCATATGGATCTATCAAGATCAAGCATGCTGCAGATGGCAGCATAGAGAAATATAAAAGTGATGAAATAAAAGATACACTAGATGGATTTGAAGACAGCTTTCTTGAATGGTGTAGTTGAAGAAGAAGTGTATTTGGAACAGCCACTTGGTTCTGAGACACATGACAGGGAGTCATATATGTGTAGAACTTGGGTATGAGGCACCACTTTCTAGGTATGGAGGTGTGGCAGAGTGCTGATGGAATCTTCCTTGGATAAGGGAAGTATGCAGTAGAGATCCTAAAGAGGTTCGGGATGATGGACTGTGAGGCTATGGCATCGAACCTGAAGCTTCTATGTGATGCTTCATCTGAACCAGTTGATGTCACTATGTATCGTCAGATGATTGGGTCCTTGATGTACCTGATGAACATGAGACCAGATATTTTCTTTGCGGTGAACACATTGAGCCAATTCCTGACAGATCCGAGGAGTGTTCACCTGGTTGCTGTAAAGCATATTATGAGGTACCTGAAGGGTACAGTTGATTATGGGCTCAAATATGATGCGAATCAAAAGTTTAACCTACAGGGTTATGTAGATTCAGATTGGGCAGGCAGTGCTGCAGATAGGAAGAGCACATGTGGGTGTTGCTTCAGTATGGGATCAGGTGTGATCTCTTGGTTCAGCAGGAAGCAGTCCTACGTAGCACTGAGTACAGCTGAGGTAGAGTATGTTGCAGCCTGTTCAGCTAGTTGTGAGGCAATACAGCTATGGAAGCTACTGTCTGAGTTATTTGATCTCCTGTTGGATGCGACTGGCATCTTTTGTGATAACCAGAGTTGTGTGAAGCTGTCCGAGAACCCAGTGTTTCATGACAGGTTGAAACACATAGAGATCAAATATCACTATATTAGGGATATGGTGCAAAGAGGAGCTGTGGAGCTCTTGTACATTGTGACGGATGAGCAGATTGTAGATGTGCCGACGAAGCCACTAGCCAGGGTGAAGTTCGAGTACTTCAGGGAGAGGTTTGGTGTTCTTCAGATTGATGACACTTCGAGGAAGAAGTGATGGACACATTTGCAAAAGCCATTCCAAGCATGTTGGAAGGAGGATCCTTCACATGGCCGTGGATGTAAGCGCTGGATGATGAGCATCAGGATGATGCTCCAGTTACTGCTCTGTATACGCATCATGTTGGATGATGGATATGATCAGTTGGATTATTTATATATGTATGCATCATGTTGGATGTTGGATATGATCAATTGGATCATTTATATGTATATGTATGTATGCATCATGTTGGATGCTGGATATGATCGGTTGGATCATTTGTATGTATTTTGTATATGCATCATGTCGGATGCTTGGACCATGTATCTATATATGTATCAGGTGGATACATTGTATGATCAGGTGGATCATGTATGGTGATATGTATCATGTATTTGTATTTGTATCAAGTGGATACACTGTATGACTAGGTGGATCATGTATGATGATATGTATCAGGTAGATACTTGGTATGCATCAGGTAGATGCATTGTATGATTAGGTGGATCATGTATGGTGATATATATCATGTATTTGTATTTGTATTAGGTGGATATACTGTATGATCAGGTGGATCATGTATGATGATATGTATCAGGTAGATACTTGGTATGCATAAGGTAGATGCATTGTATGATCAGGATGATCATGGATGACGAGCTTCAGGATGATGCTCCAGATGACATGCAGCAGAATGTTGCAGAGATGATGATCAGGATGATCATGTGTACATCAGGATGATGTATGGTGAGTATCAGGTTGATACTCTGTGGCCGTGGAACAGGTTGTGCAGATAAGCATGTAATTTGTGCCCTGGGAGATTTGTAGATAGTCTTTCGAGGTTTTTCCTATGGCATGTAATTTGTACCCTGGGATATCTGGCAAATGCTCTTTCGAGGTTTTGCTTGGGAGGACATATAATTTGTTCCCTGGGAGATCTGCAGATAGTCTTTCGAGGTTTTTCCTATGGCATGTAATTTGTGCCCTGGGATATCTGGCAGATGCTCTTTCAAGGTTTTGTCCTGTAGCATGTAATTTGTGCCCTGGGAGATCCGATAGGTTGAGCCGTGTGCTTGTAATCAGTCCTAGGATGCTCTTTTGAGTTTTTTCCATGACCACATGTAATTTGTGCCCTGGGAGATCCGATAGGTTGAGCCTTGTGCTCGTAATCAACCCTAGGATGCTCTTTCGAGGTCTTGTGGTGACCACATGTAATTTGTGCCCTAGGAGATCCGATAGGTTGAGCCTTGTGCTCGTAATCAGTCCTGGGATTCTCTTTTGAGGTTTTGTGGTGGGGTCACATGTAATAAGTCCTAGAGATCTAGATAGGATGAAAAAGGCCTCAGATGCTCTTTAGGGTTCTTGCTAGTCAAGAGATTCTTTTAAGGTTTTGTGACACACGTAATAAGTCCTGAGATTTCCACAGTATGGCTAGTGATGACAAAGACCTGCAGCTGGTGGGCCTACATCCAGTATGAAAAAGGACTAGCTCTATAGAACTTTCAATGATGAGTAGATTCAGAGATTGATTGAGATAGTGTCATGTCCCAAATTTGGAATTGGGTCACAATGGCCTAATCACATTAGCCATATTCATTAGAGTTTGTAAAATTGATGTTAAGGGTCAAATAATTGCCAAGGAGGAAAATTACTAGTTTCCTAGGTTTGGGGTGGAAGCTTTGGGATTTGGAATAATGGAGATAATAAATGATGTTTGAACATTAGAATGGAATAAATATTTAATAAAGGACCTAAATAAATATATACAAGTGAAAATCAAAGTGGCATTTGATCATGAAGACACATGGAGGAAGTGGGACCCACATATGGCTAGATTTCCCCACTACATTTGGCCTCATTCTCTCACCAATTCGAATTCAAGGTGAATGGTAACATACTTGGGGGAGTCCAAAAGGTATTATTCATGGCATGACTCATCCAAGGTCGAAATATAGAGGAAGAGTAACTCCCATGGAAGAGGAAGAGGCAATTTGGAGCTAGTGAGACACTTGGGCTAGATTCTCTAGCTCTATGACAACAATGATGAAGATGCTATGACACCTATGACACAAATCAGACCTGAAGGCTGACATATGACATATATGACATGTCAGGGCTAAAAATAGACTCCAAGAGGGTGCTAAATGGTGTTAGGGCAGCTAAGATGCTTCCACATGTGATTTGGTGGAAGTGGGAGACTAGGAATTGTTGTACAAGTGGCGTTCTTTGGAATCTCTTCCCAACTTGAGTTGGCATGAGTCTCTTGGAAGGAATTCGACCCATGGAGGCCATTAGAACTTTATAAATGTCAATAACAAAGAATGAAAGCAGCTTTTGATCATTTGTAGAATTTGCAATTGCATTTGTGAAGAGGGAGAGCTAGTGGATGACTAGTTTCTTGCCTTAGCCAATTTCGAGGGTGAAAGATTCCCATCCAAGTTGGTAATTGGAAAGGCCATTCAGACCTTTCATTTGGAGCTTTAATGGAGTCTTTATTTGCAGGTTTAAGCTACAGGGAATCTCATGGTTTCTTCTATTGCAGCTCAGTCTTTCAACCATTTCCAGTTTTGATGGCATATTCTTGATCCTTAAGGGAGGGCGTTTTTTGTGAGCTATTGTACTCTTTGGGGAAGCTCTTAATGCCCCATTTCTTTTGTAATATGAATTAAATACTCTTTTCTACATATCCAAGAAGTTTCAGGTCGAAATTCCAAGTAGAAATGTATAAATCTCATTTTTAATGGAAGAACAACGCCATTTCCCCACTACCTTGTTGTGAGCCAATGTATTAATGATGATTTCGAATGAATGGATGATTATATGATATATGTGTGATAAATATACTGCCATGGATGTCTTCTACAAGTTTCATGTACTGTACTTGAGCATTTGAAGCATTTTTACTCGGTTTAATTGCATTGGGAGAAGAAATAGTGTCATTTCCCCAAGGGTCGAATCGATGATTTTTGCAGTTGAATGGGAGAGGGTGAGAACAGTTGTAATAAAACATTAATGGTGAATATGAGACCTTAATAACATACTTAACACATTACATACCTCTGTTCATAAATTTGAGTGGGTTTGGAGGCATTTGGGAAGCCATTTTCAGTACTTACCTTAGGGGGATTTGAACCCCAAATTACTAGTAAAATTGCATACTTGGTCCAGAATCTTAAGAGAGTTTGCAGAGGTCTTTTGGTGGCCATATGTTATCCTTGAACATCATATTCAATTCCTAATATCATTCATAAACCTTCCTTGAATATTTGAAGGCATTTGGAGTCAATTTGAGACCTAGAGACCAATACTAGTCAAAGGGAAATCACTAGTAAAGTTACCTACATTGACCAGAATTGAAAGAGTATTTGCAGAAGTGTTTTAAAGGTACAAAGGCATCCCTGAAACACATATTTATGTTCTAATATCATTCATATACCTTCTCAGAAGATTTGGGATCATTTGGGGCAAATTTGGGACCTAGAGATCGAAACTAGTCAAAGGTTGAATTAGGGAAAAAAAGTGGAAAATTGCAATTTTAATAAAATTCCTAACAAGGGACATTACAGTGGTATCAGAGCATGGTCCTTGCACCTGTGTATTAGGTACATACATTCAAGAATAATTGGCAGCCATGTCTTACTATTATGATGAATCCTATGAGTACAATTCTTATGAGGAATATGCAGATGCTTATGAGTAATATGAAGCAGAATGTGAATGGTATGAGGAAGAGGTGCCATCATGCAACACTTCTTACAATTTCAAGAGAAATGAAGATTATTCTTATGACTTTAAATCCGATGAATATGAATGTGTCACACCAACCAAGGATAATTCTATGAGTGAGTTCCAAAGATGGAGAGCAAATTATAAAACCTTGCCCCAGCAATATAAAAAATATCAAGAATATCTTGCTTCGAGCAAAAATACACAAAATGCCATGTCTTTTGAGTACTATGCGGAACATGTTTTTGAAAGTAGGCCCCAAAATGAATATGTGGAGTTAGTGAAGAAAGGTTTATGCCCTTCTTGTAAGAACCCTTGGAGCGAGTATCATATATGTGTGCATGAAATGATGTCCTCTTTGATGAGAGCTTTTGAGATTTATTCAAGAAGGGATTCCAAATATACCGATCCTAAGGAAAACAAGGGGAAAAATGAATCAGCTTGCTTGAAGGAGAAAAATGAAGAGACATCACAAGAGCATGAAGAAGATTCTATTGAAAATATGGAAGATCATTTCGAGACACCTTCTAGCTTATACATGAACCAAAGAGCATCTACTGATGGATGCTTAAACTATGAAGGAGTACCTACTGATGGGTGCTCACACCTCTATGTTGGTGACATAGAGATCACTTTTGAAAGTGTTGCTGCAAGCCCAAGTTCCATTAAGCATGATAATGAAGACCTTGTAGCAGTTGAAGAAGAACCAAGATCAACTTCCCCATCACCACTTGAGCTTCATGAAGTTGGTCCAAGCAAAAATGAAGAAGATGAGGAGGTTCATTTGCAAGAGCCTCATTTTCTTGAAGGGTCCTTAAAGATGAATGAAAAGAAGATCCAAGAGTCCCTCAGCATTCTCCATGAGACTCAAGCATTGGTGTCAAATTCTTGTTGGAGAGCTACTTCATTGGAGGAAACATCCTTCCTTGAAGATATGGAGAAGATTCAAAGAGCAATGTGCCACATCAAAGGTAATTTCATGTCTTTGCTTTTTGATAGAAACCATTTGTTTGAGCTTAATGAATTGTTACATGATGCATACTTGAAGAATAATGAGGATATTCATAAGCTCACAATTCAAAATGAGCAACTTCTTGAAAAGTTGCAAGATACTTGTTTTTCCTCCTATGTTTCAGATTGTCAAATGGTAGATTGTTTGGAGGATTCTCATGACATGGTGGATCATGAGAAATGTGAAAATTTGAATGTTCTTGATGTGTTTGGAGATGAACTTGAAGAGATCCAAACACTTGATGTGGTGGAAGAAGAATTTGAATTGCCTATTGATGAAGGTTGTGCAATTTTTAAAGAAGAGCATGATTCATCTACATTGGAACCAAACTATGACAAAGAGTTCACACTTTTGAAGGAGCTGCATGATACTACCCATATGGATCTTCCCCATGATGAAACTTCTGTACTTTTTGATCATTTGGGTGATTTGGTTCATTCTCCTACATCCTACAATTCCATGTTTTGCAACATTAGTTTCAATGAAGTATGGGTGAAAGGGTTCTTTTTGATGGTGCCACATGAGGAGTATGGAACTCCTACATTTACTTTTTATGATGATATGGTTGGAGCACATTCTTATTCACATTTGCAGCAACATTATTTGTCACTTTATGATGATGCAAATCTACATGGATGCACCTATGATATGCATTTGAGTCACTTGAAGACTCATGGTTTTTCTTGCTCAACATTTGATTCATTTGATGTTGGAGGAACTTCATCCAACACTTGGGAGAATAGATTTATGATTGGAGAACATTTTTGTTGGCAGCCACATACTTTGTTATATTTTTATGATTCTCACATTCATGGATGTATGGGTGAGACTTCTTTGATTCATTTGAAGTCTCCTTGTTTTTTCTGCTCATTATTTGGTTCAGATTCTAGTGAAGATTCTTCATTCACTTCTTGGATGAAAGAATACATGGCTGAATATTTTGATGCATATCACATCCTTTTGGAGCAGCATTATAGGACATGGGATCCTCACCTATGTCATTGGAGCATATTTGATTGGTCACTTGAAGCTTGTATGCACTTGGAAAATGGTGGTCTACTTGCTTGGAGGTATAAGCACTTTCATGACTCTTTGATGAAGCATATCCTTGATGTACATTTTCATTATGTTGTTATGCACTTTGATGATATATATTTGGTACTCATGATGTTTGGAATAATGCATACAAGAAAATGGGATCCAGGATCCAGGAATCCTCTTATCTAATGGTGTAGGTTGGAGAGCACTCTTAATTGTTGGGGTGCAATACAAGCAATGGGACCCTGGAATAATTTTTGTCTCATTGGTTTCATTTTTTTGGCGGAAGCAAGCAGTATGGGAGATGGATTCCCCACTTAATAAAGTGATTTTAATCATATTAGTGCAGCAGCAAGCATGGTGGTTCCTCTCAAAAATATTCATGGAAACTCAAAGACGCAAGGTTTGGCAATTCAATGGCAACTTCAAAGAATTATACAGAAAGCAGGTTCTTCAACTCCCATGTTTGAAATTGCTTGAGGACAAGCAATATTGGGAAGGGAGGATTTGTCATGTCCCAAATTTGGAATTGGGTCACAATGGCCTAATCACATTAGCCATATTCATTAGAGTTTGTAAAATTGATGTTAAGGGTCAAATAATTGCCAAGGAGGAAAATTACTAGTTTCCTAGGTTTGGGGTGGAAGCTTTGGGATTTGGAATAATGGAGATAATAAATGATGTTTGAACATTAGAATGGAATAAATATTTAATAAAGGACCTAAATAAATATATACAAGTGAAAATCAAAGTGGCATTTGATCATGAAGACACATGGAGGAAGTGGGACCCACATATGGCTAGATTTCCCCACTACATTTGGCCTCATTCTCTCACCAATTCGAATTCAAGGTGAATGGTAACATACTTGGGGGAGTCCAAAAGGTATTATTCATGGCATGACTCATCCAAGGTCGAAATATAGAGGAAGAGTAACTCCCATGGAAGAGGAAGAGGCAATTTGGAGCTAGTGAGACACTTGGGCTAGATTCTCTAGCTCTATGACAACAATGATGAAGATGCTATGACACCTATGACACAAATCAGACCTGAAGGCTGACATATGACATATATGACATGTCAGGGCTAAAAATAGACTCCAAGAGGGCGCTCAAGGGTGTTAGGGAAGCTAAGATGCTTCCACATGTGATTTGGTGGAAGTGGGAGACTAGGAATTGTTGTACAAGTGGCGTTCTTTGGAATCTCTTCCCAACTTGAGTTGGCATGAGTCTCTTGGAAGGAATTCGACCCATGGAGGCCATTAGAACTTTATAAATGTCAATAACAAAGAATGAAAGCAGCTTTTGATCATTTGTAGAATTTGCAATTGCATTTGTGAAGAGGGAGAGCTAGTGGATGACTAGTTTCTTGCCTTAGCCAATTTCGAGGGTGAAAGATTCCCATCCAAGTTGGTAATTGGAAAGGCCATTCAGACCTTTCATTTGGAGCTTTAATGGAGTCTTTATTTGCAGGTTTAAGCTACAGAGCATCTCATGGTTTCTTCTATTGCAGCTCAGTCCTTCAACCATTTCCAGTTTTGATGGCATATTCTTGATCCTTAAGGGAGGGCGTTTTTGGTGAGCTATTGTACTCTTTGGGGAAGCTCTTAATGCCTCATTTCTTTTGTAATATGAATTAAATACTCTGTTCTACATCTCCAAGAATTTTCAGGTCGAAATTCCAAGTAGAAATGTATAAATCTCATTTTTAATGGAAGAACAACGCCATTTCCCCACTACCTTGTTGTGAGCCAATGTATTAATGATGATTTCGAATGAATGGATTATTATCTGATATATTTGTGATAAATATACTGCCATGGATGTCTTCTACAAGTTTCATGTACTGTACTTGAGCATTTGAAGCATTTTTACTCAGTTTAATTGCATTGGGAGAAGAAATAGTGTCATTTCCCCAAGGGTCGAATCGGTGATTTTTGCAGTTGAATGGGAGAGGGTGAGAACAGTTGTAATAAACCATGAATGGTGAATATGAGACCTTAATAACATACTTAACACATTACATACCTCTGTTCATAAATTTGAGTGGGTTTGGAGGCATTTGGGAAGCCATTTTCAGTACTTACCTTAGGGGGATTTGAACCCCAAATTACTAGTAAAATTGCATACTTGGTCCAGAATCTTAAGAGAGTTTGCAGAGGTCTTTTGGTGGCCATATGTTATCCCTGAACATCATATTCAATTCCTAATATCATTCATAAACCTTCCTTGAATATTTGAAGGCATTTGGAGTCAATTTGAGACCTAGAGACCAATACTAGTCAAAGGGAAATCACTAGTAAAGTTACCTACATTGACCAGAATTGAAAGAGTATTTGCAGAAGTGTTTTAAAGGTACAAAGGCATCCCTGAAACACATATTTATGTTCTAATATCATTCATATACCTTCTCAGAATATTTGGGATCATTTGGGGAAAATTTGGGACCTAGAGATCGAAACTAGTCAAAGGTTGAATTAGGGAAAAAAAGTGGAAAATTGCAATTTTAATAAAATTCCTAACAAGGGACATTACAGATAGCAGCAGCAGTGACGATGATCAAGAGAAGATGACTTGTGATAGAAGACCTGTGCCAACAAATATATTCCTAGTTAAGAGGGAGTGTTGATGTATATGTAACTTTGGAATGTATTTCACATATATGTATATTGTATTCCTATAGAGATGTTATTATTCCTATATACGGAAGTGTTGTCATTTATATTGTAAGTGTCGTAACTTATACTTGATGGGTTATTAGACCACCTTGTTGGGGTTGGCCCTGTATAAGTCATGTGGGTCAAAGGGTTATTAGACCACCCTATTGGGGGTCGGCCATGTGGGTCAAAGGGTTATTAGACCACCCTAGTGGGGGTCGGCCCAGTCAGCATTATGTTAAGTGGTTAAGTTGAGGCCGATCTAGTTGAGTAAAGGTCAAGTCAAGTTAGTGTATAAATAGAGAGTGTGTCTCTCTCATTTTACACATTCTATTCTCTCACTCACACTTGGGAGAGTAGTGCACTTGTGGAGGAGGAGGCTCTGCTGCTAGGAGAAGACTATCTTTTGTATTCTGGTTGTATCATTGCTCTATCTATCTCTGAGGAAGTTATTGGGGTTTTTCACCTTTATGGTTTTCCCCAAGTAAACTCTGTGTCTCTTGTGTGCTTGCATTATTGTGTCCATGATTGATATGTTGTAGATTTGCTATACATGTTGTTCTCTCAGTTGAGATCCTAGATCAGATTGAAGTAAATTCTGAAAATTTAACAAATCTACCCCTAGCATCACCCAACCACTCTTTTTCTACCTTCTTTCATATTTCCAGAACTTCTGTTACTTTAATTTTGTTTCTTCCTTTCATTGGTCTCTGTCTGATCTTTCTTCTTCTTTGATCTGGGCTATTGAGACATATTTCTTCTAAATCAAACCTCCATTTAAATACCTTATTCACTCATAGAAACATGTCTCTTCATTTCGTGTCCTTCCCATTCATGTCTTTCCAAATATTTGTTGATTAACATTTAATTTATAACTCTGTTTATTACTAATTTTTAATTAATTAATTAAAACTTCTTTGATCATCTCAAGCCTGCGAGATCCTTCCATATCAAGCATGCGTGATTCGTTTATCTCTGGTTACGGGATTCCTTTCACGAGCTCACCTTTCCTTCCTTACGGGCTTAGCCCATCCTCCCTTGCAGGCTCTTTGCAGGATTCATCCTTTAGCCCTTATGAGCTTCACCCTTAGCTCTTGTGGGATTCACTTTTAGCTTTTGCGAGCTTCACCTTTAGAGGTCATCACCCATTGCGGGCATCACCCATTGCAAGCTTCCCCATTGCAGGCTTCCCCATTGCGGGCTTCTCCTCCATGCGGGCATCTCCCATTTCATATGAGCTTCCCCTTGTGGGCACCTTCTTGCGGGCTCATCTTGTGAGCAAGTGGGATCACCTTTTGTAGGCATCTTTTCCTCCTATGTAGGAATATCCTCATTCACCTACAGGCATATTCTTATTCCTTATGCGGGCATACTTCACAACCTTCTTGCGAGCATAAATTAGGCTTTGTGCGGGCATTTTTCCTTCTTAAGGATAATATGATTTTTTTTTAACTTGGTAGGTGTAATTTTCGCACGTGTAACCTCCAGACTAAATTCTAAGACCATAACTAGAAAACTAGATCATCAACGAACAAGTCCATGCAAACTGATGAATTTTTCATCACAAGGACACTTCCTGGTGGAAATTTCCAAATGCCTCTTCAACCTTCTTATTTCAACACTTCACCAAATTTCATTTGTTCTTAATATGCAAAACAAGATTTTTCTCACTTTGGCAGATTGATTTCTTGCACATGTGACCATCATAAGGAAAACTGAAAACATGATTGGATAACCACTTCAACAAGGAACATATCCATGTCACCTTTTGATTTTTTTGATACACACACATCATTTGGCGGACATTTGAAACTAGCCTTTTAAACTACCAGTTCAACACTTAGACAAAATTGTCAAAACCTAAGTCGTCATGAAGGGATTTTTATTTTCATCAAATTCGAAGTATGATACATCCACTAGATAGAGGCCAATAGGGTGATTCTATCCAAACCAATTTCATCCCTTCAAACCTCTTTCTCTCTCCTTGGTAGGCATTTTTTTGGAGCAGTGCAAATCAAGCTAAAATGCACTTTTGGAAGATCAATATCTTCTCCTATAGGGAATTTTTGGACAAACCAATGATATGTTTGGATGCACCACTCAACAGTATAGAGACCCATACCCTTAAAATACTTTAAGACATCAACCATAGGAAATGGCAGACATTTTACCAAGGTCACTCAGGCAATTTTACCAGCATTTTTATACTAGACAATTTGTGCAATCTCCAAGGTGGATCTTTTATTTCACAAAAATTCTGAACCAGTGTTACTAGATGATGTAGTACATCTCACTGAGCAAAACCAAAGTGATTTCACCTTTAAAATCATGTCCCTCTGACCTAGGTGGACATTTTACTGGATTGGTGCAAAACTACCAAAAACCATGTTTTTCCAGACCTATAACTTCCTTGTCACACACTCTCAAGACAAAATGAGACCATGGTCAGGTAGACAGATCAAAATACTATAGCCTGACAAGATGAGGCAAACATTGAACTTATCCTATGAGGTACAACATACATTTTCCGAAGGCCACTTGGACCAATTTTCCAACACTTAGCCATTTTCTAGAATTTCTCCGAACTGACAAATCTCTATATAATTAGGTCAAATTGTAATAATGACATCATGAAGGTACTAGAACATCATCGGGTGGATTTGCATCTTCATCACCCATGCTACATCATCATACATGCCATGTCACACTTCCTTTGTTATTCCTTTGTCTTTCATTGAGTTTTCCCTGCCATCATGTCCTTGGTTATTCCTTTGACATCAATGACAATCATATTCAACAGTAGTTTGTATCGGCAACTGATCAAGAGTCTTTTGTTTCTTACACATACTCGCCTTGATCTATCCTATGTAGTGAGTGATGTCTTGAGATACATGCAAGAGCCTCATGAGCTTCACTAGAAGGAATCTGGAAGGATATTGCACTACATGTGAGGGACGAATACCTATGGTATTCACTATGGAGTTGGGTCTCCATTAAACCTAGTTGGGTATACAGATTCAGATTGGGATGGAGACAACTCAGATTGAAAGTCTACATCAGGTTTTCTCTTCATGATTGGATCTGGTCCTATCTATTGGTTGAGAAAAAAGAAGACTGCTCTTTCTCTTTCATCAGCTGAGACCGAGTATAGAGGTGCATTGAATGCAGCTAAACAGTTCATCTTGTTGGAGGGCATCTTGTTAGAGTTTGGGATTCGCTACAGTACTCCACCAGTCATCTATTGTGACAATCAGAGTGCTATTAGGATTTCTACAGATCCGATTTTGAGACAAAGAACCAAACATGTTGAGATACACATGCATTACATCCGAAGATTAGTGCATGATCATACCATCACACTTCTCTATTGTCCTTCAAAAGAGTAGATTATAGATATTTTCACGAAGAATTTTTCAATGAAAAAGTTCACTCACATATGATCCCTTCTTAAGGAGAGTGCTACCTTGGTTGATTAGTTTTTTACAGTCTATCTTGAGGCAGGGGGGTTTCCCACTGGGTTTTCTCTCTTTCCTCACTTTTTTCTAGATTAACTATACGAGGTGACCTTTAGTCTCAATAACCAGGGCCCTATTTTCCATTTATTTACTTTTTTTCCCTCAAAGTCTGGCTCAAGGGGGGGTGTTGGAATATTCTCACCATATTCTCTTAGTCCTACATGTTTTGCATACATTTTGCATGCATGCAGCATTCCATGCATCCATGCATTAGCAGTTAAGGCCCCTAGCACCTATTCCTTACTTTGCCCCCCCCCGTAGCTTGCTTTTGGCCATCATTATCCCTCCTATCCACTAAGAGCGCCCTTTTTATATCACTGGAGTTCCAATGCACCCTCATGCACAGATTTAGGAGACTACATAGTCAGTTCCATGATTTGGGGCACCTTGTACCCCTGATTGCTCAGTTAACTGACTGTAGCTCCTAGTTTGGCTGCTACTGAGTATAGGAGCACCCTCCTTGACAACTGGCCATTAGTTATGTGGCTCCTTGGAGTCTCCTCCCCTATTTTGGTTCCCACATGATTTAGTTATGATCAGTTCTACATTAGTTAGCTGATTATTCATCATCGGTGGCCACTGAACCTTATCGAGAGATGGTTCCAATGCAAACTAAGACAAGACTTGAGGTGAATTCGAATCCTCCTAGGAGTATCGAATTTATTCCATTGTATCACTTTTGATTTCCATCTTACAGTTGATTAATGTATCAACAATAGTTTTTCATGTGTGTTTTAGTTTTATGAGTGAATTGATCCATGTCTTTGTCTAATTCTTCTCAGTAATTACTTTGTGAAATTGTGAGGTTTGTTCAAGCTCAATGATCTACCCCTGTGGAATTTCACACTCCTTGATCTGTTTCTTCAAATCCATTCAATACTAGTCCACAAATCATCAACACACATCCTCTAAGTCTTCATTATGACTGGCCAAATCTCATAATTCATACTTGAGAAATATGGGGGGCAATAAAATATGTTCCACTCATCTTGTGATTGTTCTGCAATGCCATCTGATTCATCATATTCCTCAATACTTGTCCCAAGTGTGTCTGTAATAACTTGACCAATTTCTTTTGCATCATACATTTTCTTCTTCATTTGCTTAAGCCTTCTTCTCTTTCCCAATTTTTCTTTCTTTATTTTCTAGTGTTCTTTGTCTTCAAGTTAAGCTTCTTGAATCCTAATCTTAGCCTCTTTAGGGTTTCTTTCACCTCATCTTACTCCAAGCATACATAGGGTTTCTTTCACCTCATCTAAATATCATCCCAGGACTTTTACGTGTCTAACACAACCTATTGGATCTCCAGGACTGATTACATGCCTACCTTGCAAAACCTCGAAAGAGCATCCCAGGACTAATTACGAGCTTACTATTCAACCTATCGGATCTCCCAAGGAGCTATTATATGATACTACACAACCTGCCACATATCCACAACGTCGAAGTATCATCCTGATACTCATGATCATCCTCGCACAGACTATCATCCTGATTCTTATGATCATACTGATAATCATTATACAATGCATCATCTTGATGCACATCATCATCTGGAGCATCGTCCTGATGCTCATCACACAACACTTACAACCACATCCATGGGAAGGATCCTCCTACCACCATGCTTGGAATGGCTTCTGCAAATGTGTCTCATCACTTCCTCCTCGAAGTATCTTCCATCTGAAGAACACCAAGCCTCTCTCTAAAGTACTCAAACTTCACTCTGGCTAGTGGTTTGGTCAACACATATGCAATCTACTTGTCCATCGCAACATACAGGAGGTTCAATGCTCCTCTCTGTACCATATCCCTGATATAGTGATACTTGATCTCGATGTGCTTCAACTTTTCATGGAACACGGGGTTCTCAGACAACTTCACACAACTCTGGTTGTCACAAAAGATACAAGTAGCATCCAACTGGAGATCAAACAAATCATACAGTAGCTTCCTTATCCATACTCCCTCACAACTAGCCGAACAAGCTACGACATACTCTACTTCGGTTGTACTCAGTGCTACGCAGGATTGCTTCTTGCTAAACCAAGAGATCACACCTGATCCTATATTGAAGCAACACCCCGAAGTGCTCTTCCTATCTACAGGACTGCCTTCCCAATCTGAATCAACATAACCCTCCAGGTTAATCTTTTGATTTGCATCATACTTGAGCCCATAATAAATCGTACCCTTCAGGTACCTCAGAATATGCTTTACAACAATCAAGTGAACATGTCTAGGATCCATCAGGAACTGACTCAAAGTGTTCACAGCAAATCAAATATCTGGTCTCGTGTTCGTCAGGTACATCAAGGACCCAATCATCTGACGATACATCGTGGCATCAATTGACTCTGATGAAGCATCACTCAATAGCTTGATGTTCAATGCCATAGGTGTGGCTATGGCATTGCAGTCCATCATCCTGAACTGCTTCAGGATCTCTACTGCATACTTCCCTTGTCCAAGGAAGATTCCATCTGCACTCTGCCACACCTCCATACCTAGAAAGTAATGCATCATAACCAAGTCCTTCATCTTGAACTCAGCAACAAGCTTCCTCTTCATATTAGCAATCAACCCAATCTCATCTGTCATAAATAGGTCATCTATTAGTACAAAATGAGTGATAAGTGACTAAAAAAATGTTTAAAAACAAGTGATAAATGACTAAATTTGGTCACATGACCAATGGTCATAAATTAGCAGTCACTTATCAGCCAACCAAAATGGTCATTTATCTCTTGGTCATATATTGCTTGAATTGCTTCAAGTGTTGGTCATATATTTAGTCATTTATTTGGTCATTAATTGTTGTTATTTGGTCATTAATTGTCTCTATTTGGTCATTAATTATAGTCATTGGTGGTTGTTAACTGGTCATTTATTTAGTTAGTGATTGTTTTTAACTGGTCATTTAATTAGTCATTGATTTATATAGATAGAGCACAGAGGAATCAAAGCACCAACTCCTACATGTAAGGAAGATGCTCTTCCATTAAGCTAACACCCTTAAATAGAATCAAAGGTCACACTGAATCAAAGTTCCATGAACCTAAAATATATGTACTTGAAAACTATAAAACTATTCTCTATCAACTAAAGAGACTAATTCTTGCAATGATTCCTCTTTAAAAATGCATAAAACTCATCTATTAGACTCCTTTCTCATACTAGACTTGTCAAATAAGAAAACCATACCAGCAATTCAATAAATTAAATGGATATATTCATAAGAAATGGATATGGATAAACCATATATTTTATAGATTTCATAAATATAATATTTCCAATATAAAAAATAAATCAGAACCACATATAATTCATATTCTCATATCTACATGTGTTGAATATTTTATCTTAATATATACAACAAGAAACCATATATAAAAATAAAACAAGAGTTGCAAGGCAAGGTAATCCTTGGCTAAAAGAATTATATAAAGATAAATAAACAAATTTTCGAGGCATTCAAGTTTCTATTAAACCAATGCCTTCAGCTTGGACAACTATATTTCGTGTTTCTAACTTGCGTTCAAGATCATGCGACTATGCATTTTAATCCTTGTTTTTTGAATTTTTCATATAAGTCGATAGCTTATCTTCATATAATAGCTAACATTAATCGCTGCAAAGGATAAAACATCTCTAATCGAGTGAGTGAAATATAACAAAGTGCAACACCAGCTTCATGTTGTAGTTGTCATATCCCATACATTCCATACGTTTTCAAATAAATAAATTAATATATATTAACTTTCATAAATAAACAATAACCTTATGATTTGAAAATAAGTTTACCTGCCTTGATTTTCATTCAAATTATTAAAAAAAAAATCATAAAACCTTTATGTTCTAATTAATTTACATTTTGCATCTATTTATAATTTGAATTTTACAACTATTTACCAGTTAAAAAATTAACGACAGTTACTACTATTGACCAGGCTAAAGTTTAGAGCAAGGGACTTGCCGAATGGACAAAAGCTTTTTGGGGAGATTAATGGAGTCTATGATTTATGCTATTTAGAACGTTGTGGCAGGGGTGGGCTCATTTATGGGCATCGTTCAGGTTCAAATCATTATCAGTATAAAGTCTCTTTTGATCAGTATAAAAATCCAGATCTTTAAGTTGGATATGATCTTACTGAAGAATTAGCTCAGTCGAAATGACCAGGTGAACATAGTTGATAATTTTGAAGACTCTGTATTGGGGAGGGTGGATTCTATCAACCTAGTTTTGGTGACAAAGGGAAATAATTTTGCATGCAGCGAGCATGGGGATGAACCAAGTCAGTGTGACAAACTGTATGTATTGGCGGTCGATGATTTCCTGATAAAATGGAAGGTCATTGAAAATATTTTGAAGCCTAATTTTTTCAAAGTTTACCACTGTAGATAGTGCCAAAAGAGCGTTGGAAGTCTTAGGGTTTCATGAAGAGCAGTTGATATGTGCAGGAAGTATTTCATTCAGGGTTAATGCCATCATTACCGACTATTGTATGCCAGAAATGATGGGTTATGATCTGCTAAAGAAAATATAGGAAACTAAATGTCTGAAGGAAATCTTAGTTGTGACAATATTTTCAGAAAAAGTGAGATTACAAGTTGTGTGGCAGGATGACCAAAATTTGTAGTGGTTTTCATTACAGGTCCGCATCATCGCAATGATAGCTTCTTCCCGCCATCCGTCAACCAAAGGAGATCAATTTCCTTGATTCTATTTATATTATATCCATTAACGCTATGCGACTGTATAAACAATACGTTTACCCTAGTTTGGGCGCACACACCAGTGATGATTTCAAACATTAAAAGAGGCATGGTCTTAATGACACACGTCGAAATGCAGAGCTTGCAGGAAACGACAAAGAGGTATTCATGTCATTTGGATGTCCAGTGAGTCTCATCATCTCTGTGACCATTACACACAGGAAGACGCCGGTCTCAGTATACGGGAGAATGCATGGATGAAGGTGTGTGGTGAGACAAGATCCATCCTTTGGTTTTGGTTAGCCAAGGGAAGATTCAAAGTATTAGTGATGGCACTCGCTCTTCCCTCGTAAACCACCTCCAACCAAATCAAATGAAAAAGGAGGACCAACATTATAAGATAAGATTTAGAGAGGAGATAAAACTGGTAAGATGGCGAGCAGAATACTATAGGACTTGGGCCCCTGATACCCACCCACTTAGAGTGAACGCTCTCTTATGGAACAGGTTAGATAGGATCTCGAGGTAGAGCTAAAGGTAGAACTGATTTGGATGGGCTCATTTATGGATTTCTTAATTAGGCTAAAGTTAGGTTGATTTCTCTCCACCTTAGAAACGGAAAAAGAGGTTAATACTTTATCCTTAGACATTGTGAAGTGTCAAAACTCAGTTCCAATGTGCAAGACTAAAAAATAAATGGAACAAATGCAACATGATCAACTTCATTGGATTCCTTGGCAATTCGAAAAAATTGTACCGTGGTTACATGTTGAATGGTTTTGTGCTCTCCATGGAGAACTTAATGGAGGTGCAATTTTTCCATAGCTTTCTTATAATGTAAAAGATAAGAAAACAAGGAGTAATGGCCTCAAGAATTCCTATATATATTGTAATTATAAAATATGAAATGTATTGTATTCTTTATCATGAAATGCATGATAACCACAAGGGGTTAAACCTCTCATCAAATAAGCCTATCATGTAATCAATTATTCTATTGTGTTATGATAATTAATACTTCAACCTTGTCCATGTTAGTGTTATTAGTATTTTCCTAGTATTAGATGATGTCATTTTCCCCTAGTCGTTTGCATATGTCATGAAGGATCCATTAGCCACTTGATGCACCCTGCATGCATGATTTTAGGCCAACCAGAGTCAGTTCCCTACATTTTGGTTGATTTGCACCCTTTTTTGGTTGATTTGCATGACAAACTCATTTATGCGGCATTCTTGATCAGCTACCTAGCAGTAGCTTCAGTTCATTTTGGTGAAGTTTGGATCCTCCAAAGCACTCTAGTGGTGATATTTACTAGGCTAGAATGACATGGATTTGAATTCTCTCTGGACAATCGAATTCTCTCTATTGTAACATATATGTTGACTATACTGATTAATGGAATATAAAACACTTTTATGTGCACATCTGAGTTTCAATGCATGTGTAATTTTACAGCTCAATTCACTACAATTTTCACTGTAATTCATTATTCTTGTTAATTATTTCACTAAGATATTTTCTCAGGCTCAATGATCTACTACGTTCCATAATTTCACATGGTATCAGAGCTCAATAGGGTTGGTTTATCTTCAATTTGGTATTTTTTGCAGTATTTTGAGAAGTTTTCAGTGTAGCAATAGCAAAAATTTTAGTTTGTATTCGCTCTAGCAGTTACACACAGAGAATTCAAATGCTCCTTTGTATCCAAGAATCCTAACACCATTCAATTATCTTAATTGGAGGGCTGTGCATACGTTGTTGGGCAACAAGAGTTTGTATAGGGTCACAATGGGCAAGGAGGTCGAACCTCAGGAAGCTGTTGAGAAAGAAACGTATTTGAACAGATTAAATGAGGATTTTGGTTTTATGTGTATTCACATCTCCAGATATTTTATCTTCCACCTTAATGGATTGAAGACACCAAGAGATGTTTGGTTGAAAATTGAAACTCTATTTGGAAAGAAAGATGAGCTGAGAAGCCACATTCTAGAGAATGAATTAATTTCTCTTCAACCCAGCAGTTTCGAAACCATACAACAGTTCTTTTCAAGTTCAAGTCCTTAGTTATGTAGTGAAAACAATGTGGCATTGACAAAAAGGATGAGAAGTTGGTGCTATCCATCCTAAGCAAGCTTGGTCCTTAATTTTCAATATTTGTTTATACCTTCCATTTAGGGATATTTTCAATCCCCAATTGGAAAATGCTTTCTTTAGATGCATTCACTGAATCTCTCATCTAGGAACAAAACAAACGGATTTATATGGGCATCTTGAAGGCCTCCAAAATCAAGCTCTTATGTCCAGGGAGTTAAAAAGTGTGAATGATAAAGGGAAGTAGAAAGGAAAAGAAAAGAAAGAATTTGAATCCAAGTAGAAGGAGAAGCCTAATCCATCAAAAGGATCCTCCAACTCCAAGAAGGATAGTCAAAAGAGGTTTGAAAAAACCAAGTGTACATATTGCAAGAAAGGAAACCATCCAGAGAGATCTTGCATGAAGAAGATGTTCGGGTGTTGATGTATATGTAACTTCGGAATGTATTTCACATATGTGTATATTGTATTCCTATAGAGATGTTATTATTCCTCTATACGGAAGTGTCGTCATTTATATTGTAAGTGTCGTAACTTATACTTGATGGGTTATTAGACCACTTTGTTGGGGTCGGCCCTGTATAAGTCATGTGGGTCAAAGGGTTATTAGACCACCCTATTGGGGGTCGGCCATGTGGTTCAAAGGGTTATTAGACCACCCTAGTGGGGTTCAGCCCAGTCAGCATTATGTTAAGTGGTTAAGTTGAGGCCGACCTAGTTGAGTAAAGGTCAAGTCAAGTTAGTGTATAAATAGAGAGTGTGTCTCTCTCATTTTACACATTCTATTCTCCCACTCACACTTTGGAGAGTGGCACACTTATGGAGGAGGAGGATCTGCTGCTAGGAGAAGACTATCTCTTGTATTCTGGTTGTATCATTGCTCTATCTATCTCTGATGAAGTTATTGGGGTTTTACACCTTTATGGTTTTCCCCAAGTAAACTCTATGTCTCTTGTGTGCTTGCATTATTGTGTCCATGATTGATATGCTGTAGATTTGCTGTACATGTTGGTCTCTCAGTTAAGATCCTACATCAGATTGAAGTAAATTCTGAAAATTTAACATGGTATCAGAGCTAGCCTGAAAGAAGGCATGATATGGCATGTATGAAACTTGTTGCACTTATGATGCTAGGGCTTGATATAGAAAAAACCAGTCATCGTAGCACTTTCGCTATAAATCCATTTTGGCGAAGTTTTTGGATATGAAACTTTTACAAGTCAAATATCAGATCCCCATGTACCTTGTATCCAAAGAACAACCTCTAATTCGTTGTACTTTGTGATTTATGATCTGTACAATATAGGGTTTCTTCCTCTTCCAAATCTGAGTCAAAAATAGGTGACCTTGGAAAAAAGATCATAACTTGGGCTAGGAAGCTCCAAATGAAATTTCATAAAATGTGACAGGTAGTACATAGATTGTATTATCTCAAGAAAAATTTTCAGAGGCCAAAGTTGAACCAGTGACACATGGCATGCCGTACAAATTCTCTCTCCTGTTTTATCCCATAAACAGGTCACGTTGCAACACTTGGCATAACTCTCTCTGAGAGAATCCAATTGAGGTCAGACCTATCGGGATGGAAAGATGACAGGTCAGGCTATCTCAAGAAAAGTTTTTAGACCCTGTGGATCGAAAAGTGCGGAGTTACACCAGAAACAATTAGGTACATATTTCTGTCAAAACAAAATTATTTTTGAGCACCTTCATTCATGGCTTCCGGAATTTAGGGTTTCGGAGAAAGTTGAAATTATTGTAATCAGAGACCAAGGCTGAATGCTACTCATCAAAATCAAAATTTAGAGACCAAGATTAGAATTTTTGGTTGGGCAGAAGGTCAGGCTTGATCAGACCCTAGTTCGGGACTTTGATTAGAAAAGTGGAAAATTAGGGCTTCTGTAAAAATGAGAATTTTTGAAATCTGTGACCACGGCTAGAAGCTACTCAGAAAAATAGAAGCTTAGAGCCTTGGATCAAACCTTTTGATTGGGCAGAAGAGGTGGCTTCATCAAACCCTAGTTCGGGGTCACATCCAATGAATCCGGAAGTTTCAAAGGCAAAATTGATGGGTGAAACTTTGCAGTTTTCAAATTCTGAATATACCAGCTTGATCAGCTCATCAAGGCGAATATTTCTATCCTTTCGGAAGTTTGAAATTCAAAGTTTGAATTTTTGGGGTTTCTTTGACAAACCCTAATCTAGTTCTAGGTCCAGTTCTTGCAAATCAAGTGGATTGGGTTAATCCTAGAAGAATATGGATTGGTCACCTGCATAAGTGAAGAAGTTCTTGTTTCAGAGGAAGATGAGGCTAAGGCCTTACATAAGAAGATTACAAGCGATCTCGACAGGTATGACTCATCGAGGTATGTTTCGAGATTTGTTCATGATTAAGTTTATGGTATGTTTGACTTCATGTTATTATGATTAGTAGAATCTTGATTTTAGATTTGTCGTATCACCTTAACAAAATTATGAATGCATGATAGAAGATATTCATTGGTTAGGGTGTTGACACTTATGATTGTACTAATGCATTATGGTGTTGTATGAGGTTTATGTTGTCTGCTAACATAAAAGGTACACCAAGAAAGACAAATCATGTTCTACTTTAAGAACATATGATCATGGTGACATGAAGACAAATATTCATCCATTGTCATGGATCACATAGAAGATCTACTTTCAAGGTATGTATAACTTGGTTCTACATTGGTTAACTTATGAGACATGCAGGTTACTAGCACAAGTCACCAAAGAGAACCAGAAGATATTATGCGGGTATGTTAGACATAACTAGCTAGCATGCTAATCCAGGTATGTTTTTCCTATATCAAGCTAGAATCCTACCTTGTGTTAGGATCTTATACTGTTGTGTTGTTGATAATGATTATTCATGAAGTCATAAGTTTGAATTGTCATGGTTGTATGCATATTATGTTTCTTACCATAATTGATGATATGAATAACCAGAAGAATCATGAAGGTATAGGTTTGAGTAATCACGGGTTTATGCATTGATGATTTAACTAATCAGAAGAGTCCTATGATCAAATAAGAATATGCATGAGTAAAAGAAGACTTCCCTGAAACCTTGAATACTAATGTTTATTAGCTGTGAATGATCATGACTATACATGTTTAAGATTATTGTGTTTTGATAGTATTAAGATTATACTAATAAATGTGTGATTATGTATGAGACCTCAAGGATAACACAATGATGATAATAATAAGCATGCATAGTGATTAAGGATGGATATAAGTTCAAGGACAGGTAATACAGGAAGCAAAGATCAAGAGAGAGCACACTCCAGTTGTTCCTGCAAGAAAGCAAAGGAGCACACTTCAATAGTTTCTGCAAGGATGCAGATATTCAGAGGGAGTTAACCACTTCTCACAATCCACATCAGAATGGAGTTGCAAAGATTCAAAGGGAGTCCACCCAGCAACCAAACAAAGATAAGTATTTGAATTGTCATTTCTTACATAATGTTATTCAATGATGTATATGCTTATGTTCCTAGAATTAGGTTGTGTATTATGCATATTATAATAGTTGCATTGATGAACAGTATACTACTAATATACATGGGTAAGTAGCCTATGGCACTGTACAACATTCCATTGCTACTTATCTAGAATGAAACCTCTTTGCTGACATGTTGGGAGTTGTGCACACTCTTAACAATGTTCAGGTAGATACTGGAAGGCATCTAGAAAGTTACGGAATATGGATAAATGTTGTATTGAAGCATTGGCTAAGGTAATTGCATGACTATATGACATATTTCTTTATGTGTAAGAATTTGTTCTGAAAACTATGAGATGTTTTCTAATCATGCAATTTAACTTATTGTGTAGGAAAGATTGTATACCATCACCTACAAAAGAAGGAATACAACATTTGTTTAGCAACAAAATTATCTATTGAAAATATTGAAGATATTGAAGTTCCTAGGATCTAGGAAGAATGCCATGATCGAGGAGTACCAGTCGATCATGAAGATGTTTGGGATGCAGTCCCAAGACCTGAAGGGGAGTCTGTAGTGACTTCCAAGAGGATCTACAAGATCAAGCATGCTGCAGTGATGAAGAGGAAGATACACTTTCTTGAATGGTGTAGTTGAAGAAGAAGTGTATGTGGTGCAACCACTTGGTTTTGAGACACATGACAGGGAGTCATATATGTGAAAAACTTGGTATGGTAGGATAGACAGCCTTCTATCGAGTTTGGGCTTTACCAAGAATAAAGCGGATTTCAACCTTTACTACAAGGTTGACAAAGGCAATCTAGTGATACTACTATGTGGATGACCTGTTTGTAATAGGTGAGGATAGATTGATTGCTAACATGCAATGGAAGCTTGCTGTTGAGTTCGAGTTGAAGAACTTGGGGATGATGCACTATTTGTTTTTGGCATGGAGGTGTGGCAAAGTGATGGAATCTTCCTTGGACAAGGGAAGTATGCAGTAGAGATCTTGAAGAGGTTCGGGATGATGGAATGCAAGGCTATGGCCACACCTATAGCATCAGACCTGAAGCTTCTATGTGATGCTTCATCTGAGCCTGTTGATATCACTATGTATCGTCAAATGATTGGGTCCTTGATGTACCTGACGAACACGAGACCAGATATTTGCTTTGTGGTGAACACATTGAGTGAGTTCCTGACGGATCCGAGGAGTGTTCACCTGGTTGCCGTAAAGCATGTTCTGAGGTACTTGAAGGGTACAGTGGATTATGTTATGGGCTCAAGTATGAAGTGAATCAAAAGTTTAACCTACAGAGTTATGTTGAATAAGATTGGGCTGGCAGTGCTGCAAATAGGAAGAGCACATCTGGACGCTTCTTCAGTATGGGATCAGGTGTGATCTCTTGGCTTAGCAGGAAGCAGTCTTGTGTAGCACTGAGTACAGCTGAGGCAGAGTATGTTGCAGCCTGTTCAGCTAGTTGTGAGGCAGTATGGCTACATAAGCTACTGTCTAAGTTATTTGATCTTTCGTTGGATGCTACTGGTATCTTTTGTGATAACCAGAGTTGTGTGAAGCTGTCCGAGAACCCAGTGTTTCATGACAGGTCGAAACACATAGAGATCAAATATCACTATATCAAGGATATGGTGCAGAGAGGAGCTGTGAAGCTCCTGTACATTGTGACAGACAAGCAGATTGCAGATGTGCTGACAAAGCCACTAGCCAAGGTCAAGTTCGTGTTAAATTTTCAGAATTTACTTCAATCTGATCTAGGATCTTAACTGAGAGAACAACATGTACAGAATATCTACAACATATCAATCATGGAGACAATAATGCAAGCACACAAGAGACACAAAGATTTACTTGGGAAAAACCATAAAGGTGAAAAACCCCAATAAATTCCTCAGAGATAGACAGAGCAATGATACAACCATGAGAGATAGACATAACCTAGCAGTAGATCCTCCTCCTCCATAAGTGCGCCACTCCTCCTTGAGTGCATGAGTGAGAAGTGAGTGAGTAAATAGAGTGCCTCCCGCACTCTATTTATACTTGACTTGACTTGCCTTTTTACCTAACTCATGTAGGCTCGAACTTAACCACATAACATAATGCTGACTGGGCCGACCCCCAATAGGGTGGTCTAATAACCCTTTGACCCACATGACTTATACGGGGCCGACCCCAACAAGTTGGTCTAATAAGCCATCAAGTATAAGTTACAACACTTACAATATAAATGACGACACTTCCGTATAGAGGAATAATAACATCTCTATAGGAATACAATATACATATATGTGAAATACATTCCGAAGTTACATATACATCAACAATCCCTCTTAACTAGGAAGGTATTTCTCAGCACAGTTCTTCTAGCACAAGTCATCTTCTCTGGATCATCGTCATCGTCACTGCTGCTGCTATCTCAATCAATCTTTGAATCTACTCGTCATAGGAAGTTCTACAGAGCCAGTCCTTTTTCATATTGGATGTAGGCCCACCACCTGCAGGTCTTCATCATCACTGGCCATACTGTGGAATCCTCAGGACTTATTACGTGCGTCACAAAACCTCGAAAGAGCATCCTAGGATGTTACAGGTACACAACTCCGACCTGTAGGATCTCCCAGGGTGCTATTACATGTGACCCCACCACAAAACCTCGCAAGAGCATCTCAGGATGTTACGGGTACACAACTCCGACCTGAAATCTCCCAGGGCACAAATTACATGTGGTCACCACAAAACCTAGCAGGAGCATCTCAGGATGTTACGGGTACACAACTCCGACCTGAAATCTCCCAGGGCACAAATTACATGTGGTCATGGAAAAAAATCGAAAGAGCATCTCAGGATGTTACGGGTACACAACTCCGACCTGAAATCTCCCAGGGCCCAAATTACATGCCATAGGACAAAACCTCGCAAGAGCATCCCAGGATGTTATGGGTACACAACTCTGACCTGAAGGATCTCCCAGGGCACAAATTACATATCCTCCCAGAGCAATGTCTCGAAAGAGCATCCCAGGCTATTACGGGTACACAACTCCAACCTATAGGATCTCCCATACATGCTCATCTGCACAACCTAATCCACGGCCCCAGAGTATCAACCTGATACTCACCATACATCATCCTGATGTACTCATGATCATCCTGATCATCATCACTGCAACATCCTACTGCATGTCATCTGGAGCAACATCCTAAAGCTCATCATCCATGATCCTCCTGATCATACATTGTATCCACCTGATACATAATACATATCACCATACATGATCCACCTGATCATACAATGTATCCACCTGATACATATACAGATACATGGTCCAAGCATCCAACATGATGCATATACAAAATACATACACATGATCCAACTGATCATATCCAGCATCCAACATGATGCGTACATACAAATGATCCAACTGATCATATCCAAGCAGAAACCAGAACATCATCCTGATGCTCATCATTCAGCGCTTACATCCACAGCCATGTGAAGGATCCTCCTTCCAAAATGCTTGGAATGGCTTCAACAAATGTGTCCATCACTTCTTCCTCGAAGTGTCCTCGATATGAAGAACGCCAATCCTCTCTCTGAAGTAATCGAACTTCACCCTGGCTAGTGGCTTCGTCAGCACATATGCAATCTGCTCATCCATCACAACATACAGGAGATTCACAGCTCCTCTCTGCACCATATCCCTGATATAGTGATATTTGATCTCTATGTGTTTCGACCTGTCATGAAACACTGGGTTCTCAGACAACTTTACACAACTCTGGTTATCACAGAAGATACCAGTAGCTTCCAACAGGAGATCAAATAACTCAGACAGTAGCTTCCATAGCCATACTGCCTCACAACTAGCTGAACAGGCTGCAACATACTCTGCCTCAGCTGTACTCAGTGCTACGCAGGACTGCTTCCTACTAAACCAAGAGATCACACCTGATCCCATACTGAAGCAACACCCAAATGTGCTCTTCCTATCTGCAGCACTGCCAGCCCAATCTGAATCAACATAACCCTGTAGGTTAAACTTTTTATCCACCTCATACCTGAGTCCATAATCCACTGTACCCTTCAGGTGCCTCAGAACATGCTTTACAGCAACCAGGTGAACACTCCTCGGATTCGTCAGGAACTAGCTCAATGTGTTCACATAAAAGCAAATGTCTGGTCTCGTGTTTGTCAGGTACATCAAGAACCCAATCATCTGACGATACAAAGAGACATCAACCGGCTTAGATGAGGCATCACATAGAAGCTTCAGATTCGATGCCATAGGTGTGGCCATGGCCTTGCAATCCATCATCTGAAATATCTTTAGGATATCTACTGTGTACTTCCCTTGACCAAGGAAGATTCCATCTGCACTCTGTCACACCTCCATGCAAAAAAAAATAGTGCATCATCCCCAAGTTCTTCATCTTGAACTCGGCAGTAAGCTTCCGGTGCGTGTCGGCAATCAATCTATCTTCACCTATAACAAACAGGTTATCCACATACAAAAGTAGTATCACTGGATTGTCTTCCTCAACCTTGTAATAAAAGTTGGAACCCGCTTTACTCTTGGTAGAGACCAAACTGGATAGAAGGCTATCTATCCTACCATACCAAGTTCTGCACACATATATGACTGCACCATGCTGTCTTGAAATCCATCTGGTGCATCTTCTATTTCATCACTTTTCTATTTCTCAATGCTGCCATCTGCAACATGCTTGATCTGATAGTTCCATTTGGAAGTCATAACAAACTTCCCTTCACGTCTTGGGACTACATCCCAAACATCATTCTTCATGATCGACGGATCATGGCATTCCATTTCTTCATCCTAGATCCTGGGAACTTCAATTTCTCTAATAGATAATTTTGTTGCTGAACAAATGTTGTAGTTCTTCTTTTGTAGGAGATGACATATGATCTTTCCTACACAACAAGTTAAATTGCATGATTATAAAACATCTCATAGTTTTCAGAACAAATTCTTACACATAAAGAAATATGTCATACAGTCATGCAATTGTCTTAGCCAATGCTTCAATACAACATTTATCCATATCCCGTAACTTTCTAGATGCCTTCCAATCTCTACCAGAACATTGTTAAGAGTGTGCACAACTCCCAACATGTCAGCAAAGAGGTTTCATTCTAGATAAGTAGCAATGGAATGTTGTACAGTGCCATAGGATACTTACCCATGTATATTAGTAGTATACTGTTCATTAATGCAACTATTCTAATATGCACAATACATATCCTAAGTCTAGGAACATGAGCATATACATCATTGAACAATTCTATTTAAACAAACAAATATGCAAGAAATGATAATTAAAATACTTATCTTTGTTTATTCGTTGGGTGGACTCCCTATGAGTCTTTGCTTCCTTGCAGGAGCTGCTGGAGTCCTAATCTGAAGTAGCTTCTTCTACACCTTTCTGTTGTGGAGTGTAGAGAGATGGTCAACTCCCTCTGAATATCTGCATCCTTGCATAAACCATTGGAGTGTACTCCCTCTTGATCTTTGCTTCCTGAATTACCTGTTCTTGAACTCATATTCATCCTTGGTCCCTATGCATGCTTATTAGTATCATGATTGTGTTATCCTTGTGAACTCATATAAAATCATACATTCATTAGTATACTATTAAAACACAATAATCTCAAGCATGTATAGTCATGATCATTTCAAACAAAAATAATAAGCATTAGCATTCAAGGTTTATGTAGGATTCTTATGGTTAGTCAAATCATAAGAAACATAACATGTCTAAACCTGTAATTTCTCAAACCTATGACTCTTCGGGTTAGTTGAATCATCAATGCATAAAACCTGTGATTATTCAAACCTATACCTTCATGATTCTTCTGGTTAGTCATATCATCAATTATGGTAAGAAACATAATATGTATACAACCATGATTATTCAAACCTATGAATAATCATTATCAACAACACAACGGTATAAGATCCTAACCCAAGGTAGGATTCTAGCTTGATATAGGAAAAACATACCTGGATTAGCATGCTAGCTATTTATGTCTAACATACCCGCATAATGTCTTGTGGTTCTCTTAAGTGACTTGTGCTAGTAACCTGCATTTCTCATAAGTTAACCATTGTAGAAACAAGTTATACATACCTCGAAAGTAGATCTTCTATGTGATCCATGACAATGGATGAATCCTTGTCTTCATGTCATCATGACCATCTGTTCTTGGACCAGAACATGATTTGTCTTTCTTGGTGTACCTTTCATGTTAGTAGACAACATAAACCTCATACAACACCATAATTCATTAGTACAATCATAAGTGTCAATACCCTAATCAATGAATATTTTCTATCGTGCATTCATAGTTTTATTAAGGTGATATGACAAGTCTAAAATCAAGATTGTACTAACCGTAGTAACATGAAGACAAACATACCATAAAATTAATCATAAACAAATCTCAAAACATACCTCGACGAGTCATACCAGTTGAGATCACTTGTAATATTCTTATGTAAGGCCTTAGCCTCATCTCCCTCTGAAATAGGAACTTCTTTATTTATGCAGGTGACTAATCCATCTTCTTCGAGGATTAACCCAATCCACTTTAATTGCCAGAACTGGACCTGGAGCTGGATATGGGTTTGTCAGAGAAACCCAAAAAATTCAAACTTTGAATTTCAAACTTTCGAAAGGATAGAAATATGCACCTTGATGAGCTGAACAAGCTGGTATATTCAGAATTTGAAAACTGCAAAGTTTCACTCCTCAAATTTGCCTTTGAAACTTCCAGATTCACTGGACGTGACCCTGAACTAGGGTTTGATGAAGCCCACTCTTCTTCCCCATCAAAAGGTTTTTATCCAAATCTCTAAGATTCTATTTTTCTAAGGAGCTTCCAGCCGTGGTCTCAGATTTCAAAAATTCCCATTTCTACAGAAGCCCTAATTTTCCACTTTTCTGATCAAAGTCCCGAACTAGGGTCTGATCAAGCCCTGCCTTCTGTCCAACCAAAAATTCTGATATTGGTCTCTAAATTTCTATTTTTATGAGTAGCATCCAGCCGTGGTCTCCGATTACAAAAATTCCAACTTTCTACGAAGCCCTAAATTCCGGAAGCCATGAATGAAGGTACTCAAAAATAATTCTGTTTTGACAGAAATATGTACCTGATTGTTTCTAGTATAACTCAGAACCTTTTGATCCACAGGGTCTGAAAACATTTCCTGAGATAGCCTGACCTGTTATCTTTCCATCCTGATACGCCTGGCCTCAATTGGATTCTCTGAGAGAGATTTATGCCAAATGTTGCAACATGACCTGTTTTGGGATAATACAGGAGAGCGAACTTGTACGGCGTGCCACGTGTCACTGTTTGAACTTCGGACTCTAAAAACTTTTCTTGACATATCTCTCCCTATTATATTTCCATCCTGATAGGTCTGACCTCAATTGGACTTTCTGAGAGAGAGTTATGCCAAGTGTCGTAACGTGACTTGTTTATGGGATAATACAGGAGAGCGCACTTGTACGGCGTGCCACGTGTCACTGGTTCATCTTCGGCCTCTAAAAATGTTTTCTGAGATAGAAACGTCTGTGTACTACCTGTCACATTTTACGAAATTTCATTTGGAGCTTCCTAGCCCAGGTTATGACCTTTTTCCCAAGGTCACCTGATTTTGACTCAGATCTAGAAGAGGCAGAAACCCTATATGGTACAGATCATAAATCACAAATTACAACGAATTAGAGGTTTTCCTTTGGACAAAAGATACATGTGGATCTTAGCTTCGTCCTGTAACAATTTCAGATCCGAAAACTTCGCCAAAACGGATTTATAGAGAAAGTGCTACGATGACTGGTTTTTGCTATATCAAGCCCTAGCATCGTAAGTGCAACAAGTGTCATACATGCCATATCATGCCTTCTTTCAGGCTAGCTCTGATACCATGTTAAATTTTCAGAATTTACTTCAATCTGATCTAGGATCTTAACTGAGAGAACAACATGTACAGCATATCTATAACATATCAATCATTGAGACAATAATGCAAGCACACAAGAGACACAAAGATTTACTTGGGGAAAACCATAAAGGTGAAAAACCCCAATAACTTCCTAAGAGATAGATAGAGCAATGATACAACCATGAGAGATAGACATAACCTAGCAACAGATCCTCCTCCTCCATAAGTGCGCCACTCCTCCTTGAGTGCATGAGTGAGAAGTGAGTGAGTAAATAGAGTGCCTCCCGCACTCTATTTATACTTGACTTGACTTGCCTTTTTACCTAACTCATGTAGGCTCGAACTTAACCACATAACATAATGCTGACTGGGCTGACCCCCAATAGGGTGGTCTAATAACCCTTCGACCCACATGGTCGACCCCCAATAGGGTGGTCTAATAACCCTTTGACCCACATGACTTATACAGGGCCGACCCCAACAAGTTGGTCTAATAACCCATCAAGTATAAGTTACAACACTTACAATATAAATGACGACACTTCCATATAGAGGAATAATAACATCTCTATAGGAATACAATATATATATATGTGAAATACATTCCGAAGGTACATGTACATCAACAGTTCGAGTACTTCAGGGAGAGGCTTGGTGTTCTTCAGATTGATGACACTTCGAGGAAGAAGTGATGGACACATTTGTAGAAGCCATTCCAAGCATGTTGGAAGGAGGATCCTTCACATGGCTGTGGATATAAGCACTGGACGATGAGCATCAGGACGATGCTCCAGTTACTGCTCTGTATATGCATCATGTTGGATGTTGGATGCTGGATATGATCAGTTGGATCATTTACATGTATATGTATGTATGCATCATGTTGGATGCTGGATATGATCAGTTGGATCCCTTGTATGTATTTTTGTATATGCATCATGTTGGATGCTTGGACCATGTATCTGTATATGTATCAGGTGGATACACTGTATGATTAGCTGGATCATGTATGATGATATGTATCATGTAGATACTTGGTATGCATCAGGTAGATGCATTGTATGATCAGGATGATCATGGATGACGAGCTTCAGGATGTTGCTCCAGATGACATGGAATAGGATGTTGCAGCGATGATGATCAGGATGATCATGTGTACATAAGGATGATGTATGGTGAGTATCAGGTTGATACTCTGCAGCCATGGAATAGGTTGTGCAGATAAGCATGTAATTTGTGCCCTGGGAGATTTGTAGATAGTCTTTCGAGGTTTTACCTATGGCATGTAATTTGTACCCTGGGATATCTAGCAAATGCTCTTTTGAGTTTTTGCTTGGGAGGACATATAATTTGTGCCCTGGGAGATCTGCAGATAGTCTTTTGAGGTTTTTCCAATGGCATGTAATTTGTGCTCTGGGATATCTGGCAGATGGTCTTTCGAGGTTTTATCCTGTGGCATGTAATTTGTGCCTTGGGAGATCCGATAGGTTGAGCTGTGTGCTCGTAATCAGTCCTGGGATGCTCTTTGAAGTTTTTGTGGTGACCACATATAATAGTGCCCTCGGAGATCCGATAGGTTGAGCTATGTGCTCGTAATTAGTCCTAGGATTCTCTTTCGAGGTTTTGTGGTAGGGTCACATGTAATAGCTCCTTGGGAGATCCTATAGGTTGGGCTGTGTGCCTGTAATAAGTCCTGGGATGCTCTTGCAAGGTTTCATGATGCACGTAATAAGTCTCGAGGATTCCATAGTATGGCCAGTGATGACGAAGACTTGCTGGTGGTGGGCCTATATCTAGTATGAAAAAGGACTTGCTCTGTAGAACTTCCTATGATGAGTAGATTCAAAGATTGATTGAGATAGCAGCAGTAGTGACGATGATGATGACTCGATGATGATTATCCAATGACGATGATCCAAAGAAGATGACTTGTGCTAGAAGACCTATGTCGAGAAATACCTTCCTTGTTAAGATGGATTTTTGATGTCTATGTAACTTTGGAATGTATTTCACATATATGTATATTGTATTCCTATAGAGATGTTATTATTCCTCTATATGGAAGTGTCGTCATTTATATTGTAAGTGTCGTAACTTATACTTGATGGGTTATTAGACCACCTTGTTGGGGTCGGCCCTGTATAAGTCATGTGGGTCAAAGGGTTATTAGACCACCCTATTGGGGGTCGGCCATGTGGGTCGAAGGGTTATTAGACCACCCTATTGGGGGTCAGCCCAGTCAGCATTATGTTATGTGGTTAAGTTGAGGCCGACCTAGTTGAGTAAAGGTCGAGTCAAGTTAGTGTATAAATAGAGAGTGTGTCTCTCTCATTTTACACATTCTATTCTCCAACTCACACTTTGGAGAGTGGCGCACTTGTGGAGGAGGGGGCTCTACTGCTAGGAGAAGACTATCTCTTGTATTTTGGTTGTATCGTTGCTCTATCTATCTCTGAGGAAGTTATTGGGGTTTTTCACTTTTATGGTTTTCCCCAAGTAAACTCTATGTCTCTTGTGTGCTTGCATTATTGTGTCCATGATTGATATGATATAGATTTACTGTACATGTTGTTCTCTCAGTTAAGATCCTAGATCAGATTGAAGTAAATTCTGAAAATTTAACATCAGGTACACAAGGTACTCCCAAAAGACCGAACGCCTAGAGCAACCACTTCACACAAATAGATCACAGATCGATACACCAATGTTTTGACGTGGTTTAAACCCTTGAGAGGGAAACACTCCATGGCCTTGGCCAAATAGCTTCTATGGAGCAATTTATTATGCAAAGAAAGAAAGTTACAAATGAGCTTCTCATAATCGATCAACTAGACAATGACCCTCCATGCTCTTTAAATAGAGATCATGGACCAATCGGGTGTTAAGCCATGGATCAAGGTTAGGTATGATCTAAGAGAAGTTGAGCCGTCGGATCACTCTGTGTCTAGAACATATCATGACCGTCGGATTAAATATTTACAAATGCATACTAATTCATATTGAAGAAACACACTTTTCCTAACAGATATATTACACAAGTTGATCTTAACTAACTCCTAAGTGTCTAAATATCCTAACATCCCACCTTAAGAACAACTTGGGATAGGATTGAAGGATTTACAAAAGTGACAATATTAGGAGAAGGAAGGAGGCATTAGAGCCTATCCCCCCTTAATGACAAATTCCTGAACTCCTAACATAGATCGAAGTTTAGAAAACTTCACTTCTGTAAGAGACTTGGTGAAGATGTATGCAACTTGATCATTTCTAGGACAAAAGAGCACTTCAAGAACATGATCATGAACAAGATTTTTGATGAAGTGCATATGTAGCTCAATGTGTTTGCTACGTTGATGTAGGATTGGATCTTTGGCAAGCTTGATGGCACTTTGATTGTCGCACCAAAGTGGAATAGGCTGCTGCTGCTCAAATCCAAACTCTGAAAGGATTTGTCAAAGCCATAAAGCTTCCTGACTGGCATTCACTGCAGCTCAATATTCTGCCTCTGCTAAAGAAAGAGAAAGAGCTTGTTGTTTCTTACAAGCCCAAGTAACAGGTCTAGATCCCAGACTGAAAACATAACCTACTGTAGACTTTCAATCGTCAGGATCGTCGTTAGTGAAACCAACCAACAAAGGTTTCCCCCCTGTACTGTAATGAATCTCAAACTGAATTGTACCTCGAATATATCAAAGTATTCTTTTAGCTGCTTTCCAGTGACTTTTATGAGGTGTTTGCATATAACGGGCAACATGACCAACGACAAAGGAAAGGTTAAGACGGGAATGAGTCAAGTATAAGAGACTACCAACAAGCTGATGATACAAGGTGGCATCTACTTCAGGTGAAGTATAGGTGGTAGAAAGTTTGACTCTAGATTGGAAGGGAGAAGGGGCTGGTGTACAATCTTCCATGTGAAAGCGACAAAGAAAGTCACAAGCATACTTAGACTAAGAAAGAAAGATTCCTTCTTTGGTTTGTAGGACTTGGAGACCAAGAAAATAATGCAAATGTCCTAAGTCTGAGATTTCAAAATGTTGCTTAAGACTGAATTTCACATGGGTTATAAGCTTAGGGTCACTGCCAATAAGGATACTTGGTCATCAACATATAGAACAAGTATGATGAGATGGTTTCCTACTTTCTTGGTATAGACATTGGGGTCAGAATGGCATCTAGAAAAACCAATATCAAGGAGAAAGCTATCCATTTTGGCATACCAAGCTCTAGGATCTTGCTTAAGGCCATATAAGGATTTCTTAAGGCGGCAGACAAGGCTAGAGTTATTTTGAACATATCCAGGAGGTTGTTCCATGTAAATTTCCTCCTGTAAATCACCATGTAAGAAGGTAGACTTGACATCCATTTGATGGACTTCCTAGTTATTTAAGGCTGCAAGGGAAATAACAAGGTGGATAGAGTTCATTTTCGTGACATGAGCAAAGGTTTCATTGTAGTCAATCCCTTCAACTTGGGAAAAAACTTTGGCAACTAACCTTTCCTTAAGTTTTTCAACACTTCCATCTGATGCATACTTAGTTCTGTAGACCCATTTACATCTGAAAAATTTTATTCCTTTTGGAAGAGGTACAAGATCCCAAGAATCGTTCACCATTAAGGAACAATATTATTCATCCATAGCTGTATCCCAATCCGGATTTCCTGAAGCTTCTGCAAAGGTTTCTGGATCATGATTCTCGGAAACTTGAGTCAAAAGAGAAGAGGCTCACTGAAACTGAGAACATGTTCAATGTTGATCTCTAGGATCACCAGCAAGATCACCAGTGGCTTCACATGTTGAACAGACCCATCGACAAAGCACTTGTGTTGGTGCAACTTGAGGAACATGAGCAAGCAGAGGTGGATTTTCATCCTCACTATCATCATCAGAAATTGTAGTTGGAAACCTGTCAAGGAAGTTGGAAGAAGAAGAAGGCACAATCATCGAATCAAGCTCATAGGCCAAAGATGGCACAATCGCCAAGTTAGGCTCACAGGCCAAGATATTTTCATCAAATTTAACATCTCTTCTAATGATTACATCATGGAAATGTGGTTGAAGAAGTCTATAACCTTTTACATTTTCAGAATATCCAACAAATATGTACTTTTCACTTTTAGGCTGCAATGCTTTTTGTTTTTCATTCGGAATGTGAGCCCATGCTTCACTACCAAACACACAGAAGTGACTTACATCTGGTTTAATTTTACTCCATGCTTCTTCCGGTGTGATACCTTGTAAAGCTTTAGTGGGGGTGCGATTAACTATGTAATTTGCACAATTTATGGCTTCAGCCCAAAATTGAAGACTTAGTCCCTTAGATTGGATCATACAATTAGCCATTTCTTTTAAAGTGCGGTTCTTCCATTCAGCTACACCACTTTGTTGTGGTGGATATGGAAAAGTGCGTTGTTGTTGGATTCCTTGTTCAGTGCAGAAAATAGTGAACTTTTTGTTAACATATTCTCCTCCATTGTCAGATCTTAACTTAATAATTTGATGACCAGATTGTTTTTCAACAAGGGCCTTGTAGGCCAAGAACATGTTTAATACTTCGCTCTTAAGTTTTAGGAAATAAACCCAAGTGTGTCTGGTGTAATCATCAATGAAAGTTAAGAAATATTTGAAACCAGAAAAGGAAGCAGATGGAAGAGGACCACACAAGTCACTATGCACAAGCTCCAAGGGAATTGAGGCGTGACAAGAGGCATGTTTTTCAAAACCGTCCCGATGATGTTTTCCGAGTACACAACCGAAACAAACACCATCCCTGCAAGATACCATTGAAAGATTTGTCACCATATTGTATTTACATAGTTGTTGCAATGAGCGATAATTTAAGTGACCAAATCGCTCATGCCAAAGTTTGCTCAAGTTATCACTATGAGCAACAAAAATTGAAGGAAAAGGTGATGACCCAAAGTTGTTAAATTTGTATTTTGTCACCATATTGTATTTACATAGTTGTTGCAATGAGCGATAATTTAAGTGAACAAATCGCTCATGCCAAAGTTTGCTCAAGTTATCACTATGAGCAACAAAAACTGAAGGAAAAGGTGATGACCCAAAGTTGTTAAATTTGTATAGCCTGGTAATATTATCAACAATTCCGATAGCTAGGACCTGTTGAGGATCTTTAAAATCCTTGATTACAACTTGGTGAGGTGTAATCATCACAGTTTTACCTTCACCAGAATGAGTGATTTGATAGACTGATAACAAATTGCAAGAAATTCTTGGAACACATAGTACATCACTGAAATGACCATTATCTACTGGAACTATTCCATCTCCTACAAAACTTAGAGATCTATCATCACCAACAAATATTTGTTTGGTGTTACATTCATGCATAGTAGAAAATATGGCTTGATCCTTAGCCACATGATAAGATGCTCCAGAATCAATGATCCATTCATTTGAAGTAGAAGAAGAAGATGCATTATAAGAATAACTAGAAGCACAAAGTGTATGTCCATGAGAGGTAGATTCTGAAGGCAAATCTAGGCTGATGTGGTGCTTCTTCATTGCTGCTTCCAAGGCTGCACGGGGGCCTCACTCAATAAACCGCTATCATAGCACGTTCGTTCGTGGCATATGAAACAATACCCCTAATTTCACTAAATATTGGAAAATGCCTTCCAAAATCATTTTTTTTTACCCCCTCCCAATATGCCTTCCCAATTTAAAAAAACCCTTATTTTCACTAGATATTGTATGTATCAATTTTTTCATTAACAATTTGTACACCCCTTTATATTTCTACCTAGTATATTGATATGATACCCCTCTTATGACCCCGCATGCATTCTACATTGCACCTTGCTTCTTTCGATGTATATTATGGATGCACATTACTTCACCCACAATGGAATTACTCAACCACATATCATTATGATTTGAAACATCTAATGGTCTAATGAAGAGATAGGAGATAACTTCTTGTATGTCACTAGAGCCAATGCACATAGTACAACATGTAGATTGCATGTTGTAGTTCCCTAATTGCTGACTAAGCCTGTTGTTGGCTAGGTATCCAATCCCCAGGGCCTGTAACAAGCTCTAGGAGGCTGAATAAACCTCCCAAGGCCTATAATAAGCACGAGTGGTTGGGTATTCAAGCCCCCAAGGACTACTGAGGGCCTATAACAGGCCCTGGAGGATTAGAGCCTCCTAAGGATATTGGTAACAACTAGCTAAGTGCTATTGGTAACAATTGGCTATCAATTACCACTGTCTCTCGACTATGATCGACTGGAAACCCACTTCCCCACGAAACCCCTAGGCTCAAGCATGCCTCAAGAAGCGATTTCCCTACGTACTGGTAAGCCCGAGCCTTGCCTCAACCCGATTTCTCATTTTTCCGTGATCCCACCATCTCCTTTTGGCGGATATTTGTCAACCTGCCCATATAAAAAAGACCCCAAAGTATTTTTGTATTGTTACATTAAATAAATAAAAAACCCTTTTCCCCTTAATATATAAGCAATATAATTTTTAGGTTTTCATCAATATTTAATACCGCAATATGAACGAACATGATATTATATTTCCTTCTAGAGAAGCCCCCATGCAAGGCTACCATCTTCTTGAAACACTTAGATTATCTTTCCCGCAATAGTTGCAATGATGCTCAGTATTCTTGCCTTTTGGCTTGGATGCTTTGTCATTTTTTAAAGAAGGAGCTGACTAAGAAGGTTTGGTACCCTTGTTTGTCTTATTATTGCGAAAATTTTGTTTCTTGGGAGGCTTGGACTTTTCTTTCTATTGGGACAATAAGGATTTCCCAGATGTATCTACATTGTTAATTATTCCAAGATGGATGAGCTTATCTTTCTCTCTAATCAAGGAATCACAAAAGGATTCAAGACTAGGCTCTTGATAGCTAGCTGCATTCAAAGATTCTTTCATGGAGTAAAATGTAGATACAAAAATAGAATATGCAGGTCCAAGTTTGGAAAGAATATGATAAATGCATTGTTTGTCTTCCCTCTTAATCTTCCATTCTTCACATAAGAGTTTAAGAGTTTTGTACTTAGATAAGTAATCTTGTATGTATGAAAAATCACTGGGATTTAAAGAAATCAACTCATTTTCAAGTTCGTGACCTCGAATTTCATTGTGTTTACCAAAAACAGATTCCAACGTGTCCCAAGCAGCATCAGGTTCATCAATTCCATATATGTGGAATCCCAAATCTGTAGAGATTGACATCCCAATCAATCACGAGCTTCATCACATCTATTTTCCCATTTGATTTTCTTATCATCATCAGTGGGTTCTGTTTCTTTCCCTGAGGTAATTATGAAAAGTCCTCTACTTCATAGAACATCCTCCATACGATATTTTCATGAGAAATAGTTGGAATTGGTAGGTAGAATATCACAAGGGGTGGCCATATTTGTAAATTAATAGTTGTAAAAGCAGAAACCAATAGTCTATATGTGAAGAGCTCGAACAAATAGGCGGTTTAAAAAAACACGGCACTGAAAACTGACTCCATATGATGAAGTTATGCTTGATCAAAGAAAATTTTGAAGATGTCTCCAATAGTGACGTGGCAGATAGAGAATGACCAGCTAAAAAAAAAGGAGCCCCCCTCTTCCCAAGATGAACCTTTGACAATCACTTTACAAGAAAGTTTCTTTAAGTGAATCACTTTTGTAAAATAAGTGATTTCACTTTTACAATGATGTTACTTTAAATAGTGGAGTGATAAAAAGGAACTTAAGTGACTCACTTTTTATTTTTATTTTTATTTTTATTATTTAAGTGAGATGCACTTTTACAATAAAGTAACTTGAAAATAGAAATTGCATACACTTTTTCTTTTAAAAGTAACTTCCTAAGACTTGAACTCAAGACCTAGCAACTTTGAACCAAGCGGGCTAGATTAAAATGTATGTAAAATATGGGAAGGAGGAAGGTTTTTTTTTTTTATTCTTCTTGCTTGGTTTCCATGCTTGCCTTTTTTTTTTTTTTTTTTCCGCAAATCACACCATAAACCAAAACAAAAAAACTTTTCCACACTTGTGGGGTTAGATCTCATTAGCTTGCCTAGAAATTCTGCGTTTTCTCTCTGTTTCTGATTTGCTGAGATCGCACAAGGTGCACGGCAAAGAGCATACACAGCCGAGAAAAACCCTTGTTACACAGAAATCTTCCACCCTGTGAGCATCAACATTATTTGGCCTGTAGGATCCATTTCAGTGACTTAGATCCATTTTCGTCCTTCAATGATACCAGTTTACCCTATTTTTGTTCCTACCCACATGTTGCATCACTATAGCATGCGTACCTGCGAGTTGCATCCCTATAGCCCACGGGTATCAAGTAAAATGGTAAAAACCACTATTTTATCACTTTTTACTCCCAAAAAGCGGTCATTGGGTGACCTTTGACTCTCCATTTTCCCAAGTAACGTCTCGATGAGTCCTTTCACATACCTTTGAGAGGACTATATATTGAGCACATATGGCTTATGGACGGGAGGAAGAGGATAATAATAAAGGAATTCTAGTGGATTTTTGCCCTATCTTGAGTCTACACTCATTGATCCTTGTAGTTGTGAACCAGTTATGTTCACCTTCCAAACTCCTCTCTAGTTTGAATTTGCCATTCATAGAGGATTGAAGTGGTGGAGGCACAAGTGGATTGATCTAGATCTTGGTTCAGATTGGTTGCCGGCAGGAGGTCATATCACTTTGTACTTCTTCTTGTTCATTAATACAAATACTCATATTCTCGTCCATTCATGGTGTGAATGTCATTTATTATACATTGGGTTACATTTGCTTATGATATTATGGACCATTGTTATTGATAATGTTAATGTCATTTATATATCACATGTACTTGTTAGATATTGATTGTCAAGACTAATTTGCAGATTACAAGTACTTGGATGTGTGCGGATTGAAAGCTCCAACGGGGATCTACATCAAACGTTGGATCGAGGTTGGTTACATTTCTCCATTATCTTAACATTGTCATTTATAATAGCATTGCTTTGAGAATTGAGTAGATTTATGGTAGTCATCTATCTGTTGTGGTATTCCCAAGCCATAGCGAGTTTTCTCCAATACAGAAATGGCGACTCCGCTGGGAAAAACATCCATGTTTGGGAAATTTTTTTAGCATTAGTCCATAATTAGAGTTGCTTTTTATCGAAGCTCTGTGTCACTGATTGGCCGTTAAGATACATTGTAGAAAACTTGTTTTTTTTTTTTTTCTGAGCCTCTGGACTCTTTATTTGACCATTTTGCTTTTCCTCATCCGCGGGCTGGCTTAGTTCTGCCCACGTATACCCGCCTCTGTTTACACTACTGCTCGCAGGTACTCGCAGGTATTCCTTCGACAGTAGCGTGTAACTCTGACTTTTGTTGGTTTATGGCTATTGGTTGTTACTGGGTGAGTTTGGTTGGTTCTTGAGTCTTTGTTGGCCTCTTTCTTGACTATTTCATGCCTTGGTTGTGACCAGATCTCTTCATTTCTCGTGGTTGAGCCTTCTTGGTTTTTTACCAATCTTTGGTTTTAGCCTCTTGGTTTCTTCCTTTTGAGCTCTTTCTTTTGGCTGAGTCTTGCTATTTAGGATCTGTTGGGTTGTATTAGTGATCTTCTCGGCACTTCAGTGACTGAATAGTAGGATTTTGCTTGCATTTTTTCATTCCATATATATTGAAAAAATACAAAAATATTCATTTAGTTTTTTGCATTTTCCTTTCTGTTTATAAGAGAAAATACAAAAATATTTTATTTCCATGTACTACATTTTTCATTGAGTGCTTGTTGTCTTCATTTTAGGTTCTGCTTGTGCATTGAAAAGATAAAAGTTTGCATATTTATTTCGGAATTGTTGGTTGATTTTGCATATTAGTGACATTGTTTTATTGGATAGATGAGTCTAGGATTGGACGATGTTGCATACTATTGAGTCTATACATCACTAGTTTCACGACCATATCCCTTGAGTAATCACAACCACTAAAATTAACGCTTAATCATAAAATTGATTAGACTTATTTTATTTATAGGGTACACCAACTAGCATAGGTTTAGAGTCTTGGAATAGATCACTATGAATTAACAATCCAAGACTACTGAACAAAACATTAGGTGTCTAACCAGGGAGTGGAGGAATCCATGGTATAGATCGGTGTTCTCAGGAAAGCTCTACTCAATCCAGAGTTAAGCACGAGGTCACAGGAGGTTGGTTGAGGAGATATCCCTCTGATACCGGCTAAACGTGGGAGATATATCCAGGATTTGTTCGTATATGGGGGTACTGGAGGTTCATCCTCTTGTGCTTCGGGCTTAGCTACCCTGCCCATACGACGGGTCCCACCTGCGACCATCCCCCTTAGCATTGGTTATATTGCGGTAAACATAGTTGCCTTACCTAGGTACCGCATAGGGTACTTGCCATGGTTATGCTGTTTGTGTCCTGAGTCAGATAGGGATTGGACAACATAGTTGTGTTTGTGTAGTGGACTTGACCCTGTCGACACAGTGAAGCCTGGGTGTCTCTATAACTGATTCTGTTACCTCCAGCTATAGTTTGGGAGTCTCAAGCCTCTCCTAGGTGAGACATACTAGCTTTAGTGTCAGGAGCTCATTTAGACACTCTGTTTGTCTGCTCTTGGTTGTAGTTTCTCTAGGTGTGTGCTTTTGATTTACTATTTTTGATCGATAGCTGGCCTTTAGGAGATGCTGTGTCTCTCTCCAGAGAGAACGTGGCGCGGAGCCCTACTCTCCTCTGGTCCCATCGTTTGGCTAGTTTAAAGCCACTCAAGGTTACAAATCTTATTGCTAGAGGACGCCGGAGGGCTCCCTTTGAGTCTTCGGATTCTTACGAGACTTACATTGAGGACTACATGGCTGCACATCCTGATATCGGTAAATACCTTTCTACTCCTTTGGGTAGAGTTGAACATACTTTCGATCCCCAGACTCCTTGTGAGGATTGGAGAGGTGATCCACCTGAGACTCAACCTGGTTCTATTTGGCCTAATCCACTTGACCGGGATCTATTTGATCCTTCGAATCTGGATAATTATCTTTATGGGATGCCCGACTTACCCGAGGAGGAAGAACAGGACGAGCCTTTCGTTCCTTCGTTTCCACACAATTTTAGATATAGGAGGCCTGAGTGAATAATCTAATGGAATACATTGTATATATTTGCAATACTTTAATAATCTAATGCAATTCTTTTCACTTTTCCATTTAGTATATATTTGCTTGATTTATTGAGTGATCCATGAATCATGTTATTTGCTTGAGTTATTTTCCATCCTCTTGACAACACCCAATTTCATTTTCTGAGCTATATTTGTAGTCTGAATATTTTTGCACATGCTCATTTAAATGCGAGAGCCTCATATCTAGATAGAATGCGTATATCCAAATAGAATGTTAATTATTAATATTTAAATTTGCCACTTTTATTTAATTAAATTTGAATTTTTTTGGCAGAAGATTTAAGATTTTCAAGGCACCAGATCAACCAAGGCTGAAGATTTACAAGGCATGAGTCACCAATCTGCCAATATTTAAGATTTACAAGGAACTCGATTGTGTAGGCAAATAAACCCTAATTGGCTACCATTTAGAATTGATTTTTATATGAGAAAACATCTTGATAAATTTATATTCATAAATTTACTTTTGAAGTTTACACGTAAATTTTCAAAATGACTATAAAAACATTTGACAAAAAAAATTTAATGATCGAACATATATTCATATATAATTTTAATAGTTGTAATGCCCCATATTTTGATTAGGCATATTTATCAATTAGACACACTATACTTTATTTGCTTATTATCCATTGAACTCAGCTCGACTGACTAAACTTTATTACGACATGATGGAACCGATTATATGATGTTACTGTGTTTTATAATTCCACTATGATTATGATGTTATTATGTTATGTGGTTATGATGTCATGATTTTCATGGGACACCCTTGTTTTACAATTACAGTATATCTTTATATGTTTTCATTAATAAGATGTGAAATATATGATGCGGTACGTGGATACCATCTTATGATATGATTTATTGAAGTGTTATATGTCATATGCATCCATGATAAACTAAAACTGTTACAAGAAATAAAATGATGTTGATAGTATGGATCAATTGGTGAATGATGGGAATCCTTTCTATAAAATTTGTATTTTGCGAAATACTAACCTACAGGACACAAGGGCTATGGGATAACCAGTTACTTGATCTGATATATGGGATAAAAACTTGTTCGTACAGTACACCTTAGTAGCCAAAAATGATGATACGATGACACAAACTGATAATCTTGATAGCAACGAAGTATGAGTTAATAAGGGTGTAGGCCCAGTATGTTGAGAGGGATGGATGTGTTTACAACCTTATGTTTCCATGATACCCGAGGTCGTGGGAGGGCCGTTATAAGACACGCTCCCCATGTTGTTGTGATGACGATGGTCGGATGCCTTCTAGGAGAGGATAGTTCCGCTGTTTAGTTGACGCTATCACTCTCAAGTTCTATGTGGTCAGGTCGGTGAGTCCGACAACCACTTTTGTACTAGCAAAGGAAGGATAGGGAGGATGCGGGATGTAGGTTATGATGGAAGGATATGTTAGTTAGTACTGTTGAGGGTTGGGTATTTATTGATTCTAAGTTAGTGGTAATAGGTGCCCTTCCTTGTACATGATTGATTAAACTAATGTAAACATAAAAATAATGATGTGAAATCGTAAAGGGTTAACTGTTAAATAAATGAGGATGTTAAAAGTAATTCTACTATATATTATGCTTGCTCTTCTGCATGAGGGTAAATACTATTATTAGTTAGCAGGTATGCATAAGTGGGATGGGGTTTGTTTATAGTACATATCTGACCTGTGCATACGCTGGCCACGCATGCACACTTTGCACATGTACACTAGTATCGATGTACAAACACTTAACATATTGAATAAGTGTATAAGTTGTCATAAGTAAATATGTTAATCATGCATTGATTGAATTCAGATAACAAATATAAAGTTATTTGATATGTGTAAAAGAAGTCAATTAAGCTATGTATTAATTGTTGTTAAACATTGTAATAAACAATTGAGACAAGTGTCATCAGTTAGCATTATCATATGAGAAATGTTGTGAATAAGGTAATGGTACTGTCTAATTCATTAGTAAAATTGTTTAAGCTTAAGGGTGCTTTGTTTATAAGAACGAGGATACTATGTTGATGTTAGGGTACTCATGTGACAAACAAATGATTTAAAAACATTGTTATTAATTCACCATTTATTATTGCTTCATGGTGATTTAATTAATATTATTACTTAATTAATGTTATTCTAATAATATTAATATTCCTGCTGTAACAATTACAATATAATTTAAAATATTGATTAATAAATTATTAAGTGTGTGATTATTTCCAATTCAAAGATTAGACATAATAGGATGATAAATATTGAATGGATATGATGTGATGGAACGGGTTTTTAAATATTATTATTTCTTCAATATGAGTCTTAGAGTTTAAGTTACAAGATAAATTATCTTGTCGGATTAGGTAAACCATTAAGACACACCTTGTCCAAATTGAAAAGGTCAACTATATATATGTATATATATTATATATGTATATATATAATTTTATTACTTTATCCTAATAACACTAAATACAAAGGTGGTGAATAGACTAAATAGTTATTAAACCATGCCTCGAATAATGAATCCTTAGGTAATAATTCCTGCCATAATAAATGCTTACAATCAACAGTTGAAGTCTAATAAATTTACCATGAGTATATCTAATTGTTCGGTACATTGAATGTGAAAATATATTTTAATAATGTAATTTGTATGAATGAACTAAGTGAGGGTATTAAATGCTTGAGGGGCTCGAGAGAAGGAATTGGGGGGCGGTGGAGTAGGCCCAAAGTCTTCTCGAGGAAGAAAATCTATATAGAGAAGAGTGGAAGGGTGAAAAGGGGTGGGATTTTTGGGAGATGATGGAGAGGAAATTTGAAGGTAGCAGAAAAGAAAAGAGGGGATTATCGGGATGATGGAGAGGAAATTTGAAGGTAGCAGAAAAGAAAAGAAATCTAAGTGAAGAAAGGAGGGAGATCACAGAAGTACTGCTCTCAAGATTATCGGGATTATCAGTTTGTGAGCTTGGGGGCTTGGAAATCCTTTGATTTCCAAGGGCCAGCAAGATAATAGCTCGTCGGTAGGGTGGACACATCATCTTGGCTGGCTAAGGGATCTACTAGGGATCTAGTAGCATCAGCATCAGGTAATTTCCATGTTATTTATTTGATTTGATTATTATGCTAAAAACGTACTCTGAAACATACATATACCTTGTTATTTACTGATTATTATGCTGAAACATATTCTTATGCTCAAACAAATTGAAGGAAAATATTAATATGATAGTTTATTTTTAAATATGAATGTATGATTGTTAAAGACGAAACAATATACTAAATTTCACTTAAAAGCACAAAAGTTTTTATTAGAAATTTACTCACATATACCTGGATAAGTTTAATACATAGAAAAGACAAAAGAGAAATTGACCTTGTGCTCTGTGTGCTAAAAATGGAGCACTACAATAGTAGAACATATATTCATAGATAATCTTTTAATTATATATAAAAGATGATATATAGCAATATATATCTACCCATGGTACATATATTATGTTGATTGTTACAATTTTAAATCCATTATTACATAATACACAGTTCTGCATTTATATATTTTTATTCATTATATTATTACAAAATATTAATATTTGCACACTAGGTTTTATCCTTATATTTATTTAATGGTAATGTTCTTTCAATAAACCATAGTTAGGTTTTATACTTATATTCATTTAATGGTAATGTTCTCTCAATAAAACATAGTTAAGTGTCGTAAATTATATATAAACAATGTTTTAAAATAATTCTTTATCGTTTGATCATTTTTAATGGTCAGCCATATATAATTTATAATTTAAGTTATTAATTTAAAATTGATATAATTTATAATAATAATAAAAGGTATTTCAAGTAGTTTTAATTCTATTTTAGCTAGAAAAAAAGTAGTTTTAATTATATTTTTTTCATAATACTTTTTTCCTAAATTTTTTAGGTTATTAATTTTGAATTGAAAATTATTTTAATATTGTTTTCCAAAATGTTCCTTAAAATACATCAATATGAGAGCATAATAACTTTAGGGTATAAAAATTCTCAAATTTACATATTCTTTAATCTTATTTTAAGATATTATTGTGGAATTTTTTTATTTTTTTCTACATTATAATGATCATCAATTCACATAAAATTCATTCTATTAGAAATGATCAATTCACATAAAATTCATTCTATTAGAAATGATTAATTTACATAAAATTCATTTAATTAGAAATGTTTAATAGATAGAATTCAAAAGTTTATATTTTTTAATTTTTGATAAATTTATTTCAATTTATTAATTCATTTAATTAGAAGTGTTTAAATGATAAAATTCAAAAGTACAAATTATTAATTATTCATAAATTTATTTAATTTTAAGTGAAGATGCATTGAAATACAAGATTTGGTTTGGTTTTTGATATTTTGTTTTTAAATAAATAAAAAGATTTTTTGCTGAAAATAATTCATCCTATCCTATTCTATATATAAAGAATATATTTTTTTTCACTTTAAATATATATCAATATCAATAATGATATACAAGAACCTTCATAATTATCTTCCACACATAAATTAATAATAACACATTTTGTATTTCAAATCTACATCAATATGAATCCACATGCAACCCTAGAGCATGGAGCATGCCCATGAAATTTGAATTTCGATATATTTATCACTACAATTCCCTAAGATCACTAGAATTTTTATGTTACTTGATCTCCATGCATACTTGTAGTCACTCGTTTTCTAGATCTATGCTTCAGCTACATGTAAACCATGGTTAAATATAGTAAACCATGGTTGACCAAAGTCAACCATTGTAAACCAAAGTGAACCATTCTCAAACAACCAAAATCAACTAAATTCAACTGTGCATGAACAACCAAATTCAATCAAAGTCAACCATTTTCAAACAACCAAAGTCAACCATGCTCAAACAATCCATTCACCCATGCCCAAAAAATGTAAGCCAAACTCAACCAAACCAAAAAAAACATGGCCAATAAAAAAAACTAAAGTCAACCAAAGAACTAAAGTCAACCAAATTCAACCAACTATAGTCAACCAAAGCCATCCAAATTCAACCAACCATAGTGAACCATGGTCAACCATAGTCAACCAACCATAGTCAACCATAGTCAACAGACCATAGTCAACCAAAGCCAACCAAATTCAACCAACCATAGTCAACCATGGTCAACCAAAATTCAAGCCGAAGTTAACCATAGTCAACCAAAGTCAATTGTTCTCAACCATTCTCTCCCACAGTCAACCATGTAGAACTAATGTCAACTAAAGTTTACTAAAATTCAACTGTGGTAAAAAAAAGCCAATCATGGTCAAACATTGTCAACATGGGTAACCATAGTCAACCAAGGTCAACCAAAAGTCATCCATGTTCAACCATAGTTAACCACGATCAGCCAAAAGTCAACCATATGCCAACAAAGTAAGCCAAAGTCAACCATGGTTAACCAAAGTCAACCATTGTCAATCAAAGTCAACCGTTTTCCACCATGGTTAACCTTGGTCCGTAACAATCAACCATGGTTAGCGAAAGTCAATAATGGTTAACCAAAATTCAACCAAAAGTAAACCAAATTAAACCATGGTTAACCAAAAGTGAATCAAAGTCAATCAAAGTTAACCATGGTCACCCAAAGTCAATCAAAAGTTGACCATGGTCAACCAAATCAAACCATAAGTTAATTATGGTCAACCGTAGTCAACAAAAAGTATACCATGGTCAACAAAATTCAATCGTGGTTAACCATGGAAAACCATGGCTAATCATGGTCAATCATAGTCAACCGTGGTCAACCATGGTCTACCTTGCTCAACCAAAGTCAAACATGGTTAAACAAAGTCAACCATGGCCAACCATAGTTAACCAAAATTAAACTAAAGTCAACCACATTATGGTTAGTAAAAAAGTCAACGAAGCTCAACTAAAGTCAACCTTAGGAAGACAAATTCAACCATGGTCAACCAGAAGTCAACTATGGTTGAATAAGAAAGTCAACCAAAGTAAACCATGGTCAACTAATGTTAACTGTGGTCAACCAGATTCAGTTATGGTAAACCATAGTCAAGAAAAAGCAACCAAAAGTCAACCATGGTCAACTGAAGTGAACCATGGTCAACCAAAAGTCAACCATGGTCAAACAAAGTCAACCATGGCTAAACAAAAAAAAAAACCAAAGTAAACCAAATTCAACCATGGTCAACCAAAATCCTACCAATGTCAACCATGATCAGCTAATGTCAACCATGGTTAAGCAAAAGTCAACCATGGTTAACCAAAGTCAACCATAGTAAACCATATTCAACCAATGTTAACCAAATTCAACTATGGTCAACCAAAGTCAACCATGGTCAGTCATAGTCAAACATGGTCATCCATGGTCAACTATGGTTGAACCAAATGTCAACCATGCTCAACCAAAGTAAACCATGGTCAACTAAAGTCAAACATTATCAACCAAATACAACCACATTCAGCTATGGTAAACCAAAGTCAATCTTGGTCAACCAAGTCAATCATGGTCAACCATAGTCAACAATAGTTATCCATTGTTAGCCTTGATTAACCATGGTCAACCAAAGTCAACCATGGTTAACCAAAAGTCAATCATGTTCAAACAAAGTCAAGTATGGTCAATCATGGTCAACCATTATCAATAAAAAATAAACCAAAGTAAACCAAATTCAACCATGCTCAACCAAATTCAACCATGGTCAACCAAATCCAAACCAATGTCAACCATGGCTAAGCAAAATTCAACCAAAACATCAACCATGGTCAACCAAAGTGATCCATATTAAACCAAATTCGACCATGGTCAACCATGGTTAGTCATAGTCAAACATGGTTAACCAAAGTCAACCATGGTCAACTAAAGTAAACCATGGTCAACTAAAGTCAACCATAGTCAACCAAATTTAGTCATGGTTAACCAAAATAAGCCATCGTCAACCATAGTAAACAAAAATCAATTAAAAATAAACCAAATCCAACCATGGTTATTGATGATCAGCCATGGTAAACCGTGGTCAACCGAAGTCAACCATAAGTCCAGCATGGCCAAACAAAGTCAAGCTTAGTCAACCATGGTCAACCATTATCAACAAAAAAAATCCATATTCAACCATGGTCAACCAAAACCCAGCCAATGTCAACCATGGTTAAGCAAAATTCAACCAAAAAGTCAACCATGGTTAACTAAATTAAGCCACAATAAACCAAAGCCGACCATGGTCAACCAAAGTTAGCTATGGTCAACCAAAGCTAGCCATTGTCAACCATAGTCAACCATGGTCAACCAACGTTAACCGTAGTCATCAATGGTCAACTATGTTAAACTAAAGTCAACTCTAGTTAAACAAAGTCAACCATATTCAACCAAATTCAACAATAGTCAACCCTATTCAACCATATTCAACAATAGTCAACTAAAGTCAACCCTTGTGTCACCCATGATTAAGTGAATAAGTCAACCATAGTCAACCATATGATATTGAAATCAACTATATAAAGTCAACCATATGTTATATTAAAATCAATCGAAGTCAACCATTACCAACCATGGGAAACTATAGTTAACCATGGGAAACCATTGTCAACCATGCTCATCCATAGTCAACCATGGGAAACATCTATAGTTAGTCATGGTCAACCATAGTCAACCATTGTCAAGTATCATCGACCACTATGAACCATAATCAACCGTGGCTAACCATGGTCAAACAAACTCAACCATGGTCTACTTAGGTCAACCATAGTCAACCATGGTCAACCACCATTAGCCATGGTAAACCATGGCCAGAAAAGTCAACCATGGTCACCCAAAGTCAACTATAGTCAACCATAGTCACCCATGGTCACCCATGTTCAACCAAAGTTAACCATGGTATACCATGTTAAACAATGGTCAACCAAAGTCAACTATCATCAACCATGGTCAAACATCATCAACCATGGTCAACCATAATCATGCACTGTCAACCAAAGACATCTTGGGTAAACCATGGTCAACCATGGTAAATCGTAGTGAATGATGGTCAACCAAATTCAACCATGGTAAGTCATAGTGAATGATGGTCGACCAAATTCAACCATGGTCAAACATGGTCAACCATGGACATCCAAATTCAACCATGGTCAAACATAGTCATCCATGGTCAACTAGGGTCAACCATACTTAACCATGGTCAAACTTTGTTAACCGTTATCAACCATAGTCAACCATGGTTATCCACAGTCAAACAAAGTCAACCATGGTTATCCATGTTCAACCAAAGTCAACCATGGTCAATTAGAGTCAGCCATGTTGAACCATGGTTAACCATATTCAACCATGGCTAACTGAAGCTAGCCATGGTTAACCATGGTCATCCAAAGTCAACCATGGTCAACAAAATTCAACCATAGTCAACCATAGTCACCCATCGTAAACCATGTTCAACCAAAGTCAACCATGTTAAACAATGGTCAACCAAATTCAACTATGGTCAACCATGGTCGACCAAAATCATTCAATATGAAGTAGAGTCAGCCATTGACAACCATGGTCAACCATGTTCAACTATGGACATCCAAAGTCAACCATATTCAACCATGGTAAACCATGTTACACCATGGACAACCAAACTCAACCACAGTTAACTAAAGTCATCCATGGTAGACCACGGTCAACCAAAGTTGACCATTGATTGACCATGGTAAACCACGATTGACTTTGGTAAAGCAAAGTCAAACATGCTTAATAATGGTCAACCAACCATGGTCAACCATAGTGAACCATGCTTAACATTTGTCAACCATGGTTAACCATTATATTTAATTATTATTAACCATATTAACTATTATTATTTAATTTTAATTAATATTTTCTTTTATAAATAATTAATATTTTTTTTAATAACAATTATTATAATAATAATTATTTAATTATTATAATAAATAATAATTAAAACTCTACAATTTTTCCCCTCACACCGACCGTCAACTAGAAAGCCATATTAATAATTAATATGGCTTATATACGTCGATCGGCGTATATCAACCATGGCCACACATTTAAATGTGATTGATATACACCGATCAGTATATATAATCCATATTAATTATTAATATGGCATGCTAGTACTTTCTAAGACAATTTTTTTTGTAATTACGTTCACTATGCATAAGTCACAAACACAAACTGAAAATAATTTAAGGTTATATAGATTTGTCCTTGATCACATTATGTTGTAGATATCATCATGATTTTCAGAAATTGAAAACAAAAACATCTTCATATAAACACTGAAAAAATATCATATTTCTAATTATATCAATAAATATATTCATATTTATATTTATCTTAAAGCTCTTAAGAATTCCAAATCACAATATATATTCAAACCAATGATTGACCAAAATCATTACAAAGAAAGAAGCACCATAAACAAAATATGAGTTGCGTTGCAAAATTTCAGAAACTTATACTTCTCTAGTACATAAACCTGTTTATCGGCGAATGTACTTGGCATTCAAAAGAAAGTTTTTTTTTAGAGTTTGGCACTATAATTATCTTACTACCAATACAATGCAAAATTGCCATCAAGAAAGAAAATATAGCTATAAGGTCGAAGAAGAATCACTGGGAGACATCATCACTGGAGCCTATCTTTAGATTTTCTTGGTCTTTCGAACAATCTTTTGTCGCTTTAGTATCTTTGTTTCTCATTGTCTCCTCCTCCATAGCATCTTTTCTCGGGTATTTCAAATTTTCCACCAACTATTGTTTCATAGCTTGGTTAGTATATGGTATGAACTCACAAGGAACATATTAAGAAGCATATGATTAAATGCAATATATTTAGTTGACAAATCATACTTTAACCCTAGTAACGTCATTTGCCTACACAAACCATTGCTAACCATTGCTAGGCTCCTTAAGTATTAAGTAGAAATTGAAAACATTTTATCTGAAGATAGTCATTACGTAGGATAGTTGAGTGAAGAAGGAGTTGCGTTAAATAGTTTGAAATTCTAAGTTTCAATCCCTACTTTGAGATCATCACGAGGAGACAATTGAACCCTAAAAAAAAATCTTTAACCCAGCTCCTTCTCCAGTCAACATTTTATCTTTCAAAGATTTTTTTCTTTGCAAAATATGTTTTTAGCAATTACAAATTTACATTCATAGGTGTTTATATTTTAGAATTTAGGTGGAGTAGCAAATGTGTTTGTCCTATATTGAAGGAGGATGAGACAAATATTGATTTTAGGGGTAGTTCCAAATTCCATAAATAATTATAAAATAAATATATAGAATATCAAAACTAACTGTAAGAAAACAAAACTTGTTCATTGCACTTAACTTGTGACCTATCTATATTCATCCACCACAAATTAAATAACTGTACTAATTGTATAGACTAAAAACTTATAAATATAGATTTGAACTCAACACTCCAACCATTAAGAACATAAAAATAAAAAAAATAAAAAATTCAAAATGTTATGAACTCGTGAATGATTTGTGAGACCATTCCTAAACTCTTTATGCTTGAGGGATTATTATGGTTTGGATGGTTATTATGATTTTAAACAAGACCTGGGCATGGTAATTTTTTTTGTGATTGTAGTTATTTTTAGTGGGTGTGTCTGCAATTGTTGTTGTTGCGTTTTTTGTGAGTGTGCTTGCAATTGCATTGAACGTTTTGTCGCATCGTAGCTGCAACTACAAAAGGAATTGAAGTAGAATTGTGGTGGGCAGTTTGGAAACCAATTTTTTCATCACAAGGTATAAGATAAAAAAGATAAGTTGATCAATAACCAACTTATAAGGATACTAGCTGAGTATGTGTCTCTGTACTCTACAATGATATCTAATGGATTAATGAAACGACCATTTGTAAACTTGTTCTCTTTATAGCTCTGAAAGCTACTGTCGAGTATGTAAGTTCGCCTGCTACTTTCATTTGCAAGATACGTCTGCAGATATGTATAGATGTATTTAAAACTATGCATAAAAATTGTGAATTCTGGACTACACACATAGTAGATTGAACAATTAAGTAACGAACTGAAACAAGATCATGAAATATTCAGGATAATACTTCATTTAAACATGCACAAACCAGAAAACCCAAAAGCAATGACCAAGAACGCGACATCCAAAATGGAAAAAAAGAAAAAGAAAAGAACAGGTGCTTTTGGGAAGTTTTCTGCATTAACTAAACTACCTAACTTTATGATTATCACATCTTATTGTCAAAGTTGTGCTTAGGCATACTTCTCTCAGTAATACATTGACAAGTTTACTTCTTTCAGACAATAACTTGATTTGATGACTATACAGAGGGAGGAATCACATATCCCTGTCAACAGTCCCCCCTTAATTCCAATCATAGTCTACTACAACAATTACAAAATTTACATGAACACTAACTCCTATTAACATGCTTCAGCAATGCCTCTATGGGCTTTTGACTCAAGAAAAATCAGAAATTTGATATTTGATGCTTGCTAGTCTCACTGTCAGCCAACCTTAGAATATACACAAAAGAACAATTCAAAGCTTGCTAAATATTGCTGCAAACTAACACAAGTTATCCTCTGCACCTTGCATGACTTGACTTATTTTTCCTTTTACTCCAAACTTTATATTGGCTTATTTTTATGAAGTTCTTTATCTTCATCTTCACCTTTTTTTCCCTCCTCTATATTTTCTCAAGTTCTTTAGACTTAATGTCCATGCCATCTTCATATGCTTCACCATTAGATTTATCAATCTTAACTTCAATACCTGCATAATTAAATAAACCATAAACAATAACATCTTTTTCTTTCATTTTAACATCAGTTTGAACACTAGCATTCTTCCAAAACATCATCATGAGATGACAATAAAGCCTCATTTCTTCAAGGCTCTGTTTCTCAAAATGTTCATCTAGTTGTTCTTCATTGATTTCTTCCTGCTCATAAATAAGCATAAATGATGAAAATGCACGATATATCAAAAATAACAGAACACAGAAGGGATTTATTGATCACATGCCACTTCCAGGGGGAAACCTCCTTTGAGCAAGTTCAATACAAATAACTCATGGATGCCTTCATTGGCCTCAACATGTACTTATATGCTAAGTCTAAGCTAAAAAACTATTACTCCCCATGAATGTGGGATAATACAATATACTCACGGGATGGCTTACAAAGCATATGCGTCCAACAACAATATACTAATAATGTGGGATAATACAATATGATCATGAGATGACTTACAAAGCATATGCGTCCAACAAAAATATACTAGCAAAGTAAAGAGAAGGATTGACATGGGTTCCTAACATCCCCTCCCCTTAGAAAAATCTTTGTCCTCAAATCTTTAGATGTGGAAATACGGTTATTGAATCTGAAGGAGTGGTTCCCATGTAGCATCCTCTAATTGCATTCCATGCCACTGAATTAATACCTCTGTGATGGATCGAGAGCGAAGTTGATGAGTGCGCCTATTGAGTATGGCCTCTGGCTCCAAAATGATGGATCCTTCATTATAAAGTTCTGGTAAAACAATTTGTGCTCTGATGTTGGTGCCAAGAAATTTCTTTAGACAAGAGACATGAAATACTAGATGAATACGTGAAGAAGGAGGAAGTTCCAATTGGTAAGAAACAAGCCCAATATTCTGAAGAACCTTATATGACTCATAGAAATTTGGAGCCAACTTATGACACCCTTTGAGTTGTAGGGAGGATTGCTTGTAAGGTTGTAGATGAAGAAAAACCATATCACCTACTTGAAAAGTGCACTCAGAACGGTGTTGATCGGCTTGTTGTTTCATTCAATTTCTTTCCATGTGAAGATTGTCTTGCAAAATGCGAAGAATCTGATCTCGGGTTCGAAGAATCATGTCAATTTCCTGTACTGGTGAACTAGTAGGGGTGTATGGAAGAATCATTAGCAATGCTTAACCATAGACTGCTTCATATGGATTTAGTTTAGATGCAGTGTGGTAGGAGGTATTGTACCACCATTCAGTGAGAGGGAGCCACTTTTCCCACTGATGTTGTTGTTCGGAGGTGAAGCAATGAAGATAAGTTTCCAAATATTTGTTGATAACTTCATTCTGATCATCTGTTTGTGAGTGATACCCTGAACTCATCTTCAGTCTGGTGCCAGTGTGGAAAAATAGTTATGTCCAAAAATGACTGGTGAAAGTTGCATCACAATATAAGACAATGGAAGAAGGGATTCCATGAAAACAGAAGATCTGGTCCAGGAAAATTTGTGCAACTAAGGAGGTGGTATAGGGATAGTTGAGGGCACAAAAATTACTATATTTGGAGAGGTGATCAACCACAACCAAAATCACTATCTTCCCTCTAGATTTAGGGATCCATTCAATGAAATCCATTGAAATATCTGTCCAAATCCGTGTAGGGATGGGAAAGGGTTCAAGCAATCCTGGAAGGAGTTTCATTTCACCCTTGTTGCGCTGGTAGGTATCACATTCGTCCACCATATGTTGAATTTAATTTGCATTCCCTTCCAAAAGAAGTTACGTTGTTCCCGCTCATACGTTTTGAGGGACCCAGAGTTCCCTGCCGATGGGGAAGCATGGAGTTCATAGAAGACATCCTATTGAATATTTGTGCTCTAGGGAAGCACTAGACAACCCTTGTATCTCACGGAAGCACCATCCCAAGAGTAATGTGGTACATCAGAAAGGTTTTTGGCCAACTGTTGGATGATTTGAGATAATGAGGATTCATTGACATAGCCCCGTTGAACATATTGCAACCAATTTGGAACAAGCATAGAAATAGATAAAAGAGAAACTTGGTCATCAAATGTGCGAGAAAGAGCATCCGACACAAGATTGTCTGTACCCTTCTTGTAAGTGATCTCATAGTCATAACCCATGAGTTTGTCAACCCATTTATGTTGTGCTTGGGAGGAGACTCGTTGTTCCAGGGAATATTTCAGACTCTGGTGATCAGTCTTGATGCATAAATGATTCCCTAATAGCTATGGCTGCCACTTCTGTACTGCATGCAAAATAGCCACCATTTCCTTCTCATATGTAGAGGTGACTAAATTCTTACTGGAAAGGGATTTGTTGGTGAACCCAATGGGATGTTCATCTTGAAGGATAACATCACCAAGTCCATTGTTGCATGCATCACTCTCAATAGTGAAGGGCTTGGAAAAATAGAGCATAGCTAGATCAGGTGTAGTACACATAACTTGTTTTAGTTTTTCAAATGCACACTCAGTAACATGTGTCCATATAAAAGCATCATTTTTCAATAGAGCGGTTAATAGAGCTGCAATCTTCTCGTAATCCCTGAAAAACTTGTGGCAATAGCCAGTCAATCCCAAAAATCCATGAAGGCTCTTGAGTGTCTGAGGATGGGGCCAATATTTCATGGCATCTATTTTGGTAGGATCCACGCAAACCCCTTGTGTTGAAATAATATGCCCGAGATACTCTACTTCCTCCTATCCAAAAACACACTTAGACTTTTTGGCATGGAGATGATGATCAGAGAAAAGTTGCAATACAATATCCAGATGTTAGATATGCTAGGCCCATGTTTTACTATAGAGGAGGATATCATCAAAGAAGATCAGAATGAATTTTCGTAAGTAGGGACATAATATTTTATTCATCAATGCCTTGAATGTGGAAGGAGCATTAGTGAGGTCAAATGGCATGAACAAAAACTCATAGTGGCCATCATGTGTGCAGAAAGTTGTTTTAGGGATATCATCCTCATGAACCCGAATTTGGTGATACCCAGAACGAAGATCCAACTTGGAGAAAAAATAAGCACCATGAATCTCATCAAGAAGCTTATAAACAACCGTTGAATTGGAAACTTATCCTTTATTGTGAGGTGATTAATTGCTTGGAAGTCAATGCAGAGGTGCCATGACCCATCTTTTTTTCAGAAAAGAATAATTGGTGAAGAAAATGAATTGGTACTAGGGTGAATAATACCTTGCTTCAATAAGTCCTGAATGAGCATCTCAATCTCTGTATTTTGGTGAAATGGGTAGTGATAGTGCCTACTGTTGGGAGGAAAAATTCCAGGAAGGAGATGAATACGATGGTCCTCTTGTCTTTAAGGTGGAAATCCCACTCGTTCAAAAAAAGCACATGCATATCTATCCAAAATTTGTTGTAGATCCAAAGGAATAGTGGATACCTCTAATGGGTGCATATGAATGGAATGGGGTTGAGCTATGACACCATGTGAATTTTTCTTAAGGATCTTTTCCATGTGATGTGAACTGATGATGTTGAGAAACCCTAGTTGTAATCTCTCCAATGTGTGTTTTTTTCCATTGACTAAAAACTGCAGTCAAAGTTCAACAAAATCCCATAAGATGGGGCCAAGTGTGCATAACCATTGAGCACCCAAAACCACATCACATCCTCCAAAGGGAAAGGAAAACATATCAGAGCACAGGTTATAATATCCAATAGAGATACGCACATTGCAACACTTCCCCTTGCAAGATAAGGTTCCCCCATTGGCAATCATAACTTCAAAGCTGGAGCGACGATAAACAAAAAAATCAGCTTGTTTGGAGATCCGAGGGTCAATGAGGTTATGAGTGCTACAAGAATCAATGAGTATTGTAAGAGGGAGATTCTTGAAGTAACTATTGAGCCACATTGTTTGGGGGGGGGGTGACTCTAGCTAAAGCATGGAGAGATATCTCTGGGTGGTCATCTTGCGAAGGAGGGTCAACGGGAGGCTGCTAAATGTTGACCTGACTCCATCTATTGTATCCTGAGCTTCTTCACAAATGCCAGTTGCAGGCGGAGAGTATTCATCCAAGAGATAGAACTTTTGCTCAACACATCTATGTCCCTGAGTGAATTTCCCATCACAGTTATAACAAAGCCATTTTTCTCTATGTTCCCGCATCTCGGCTTCAAAAAAATGCTTGATAGGAGTTTCTCTAGGAGCTGGCATGATGGGAGTTCGTTGGGAAACTATATTTATGAATGGAACACAAGTGGATTTTGAGCATTGTTGGGCTGTGATATTGTCCTTCGCTAACTTAGCCAACCCTAGGGCTTCCATCATTGTGCTGGGACATAAAATTTTAACCTCAGATCAGATTGCATCCTTTAGACCACTGACAAAACAACTCCTGTAGAATTCATAAGGAAATCCTTCTATGTGATTGACTAGTTTCTCAAATTTTGTCTGATACTCTCTCACAGTGCCAATTTGGTGAAGTTTAGTGAGTGCTCCTGTGAATTTTGCAAAAGAACTAGGACCAAATCATTGCAAAAGGAGTTGGAAAAAATATGTCCATTTTGGCTCTTCATGAGCCTTGATGTACCAACATAACTATTGAAGGGCTTCATATTGTTTGGATATCCACATCATCTTTTTCAGGATCTTGCATGCAATTAGGGTTTGCATGCAAAATCTAGGGTTTGCATGCACTTGCATGCATCCCAGTCACCAGTTTGATGCCTCCAGCACCTTATCCACCTTATTCTAGCACCCGGGAGCCACTTACCACAGAGTTTTAGTCCTCCTAGGCTAAAAGGTGCCCACTTCTCACCTACTGCTAGAGAAGGGCGCACTTGTTCACCTACCACTGCAGTTCCACTTCAGTTACATTCAATTAGCTCCGATTCTCCCTGATTTGAGGATAGTTTCACTCCCGACTGACTATTTCACTTCCGTTGGACCTCCAGTTTGACTAGATGACTTGTTCTGACTTCAGTTAGTCTTCCATGCGCCCCCCACTAAGCCTCCTTCCCTTAATCAGTGCTACACACTTCAGTTACACATGACACACTTAGTTAGACTCAGATTGACACCTGGATGACTGGTTCTTGTGCATTGATGACCACCACCGATTGATGATGAGGACTCGTAATTGGATTCAAGCTACTCCATTCACTGATTCGAATGGCCTACTTAGTCAATTCGAATTGCTCATTGACAGAGATTGTATTCTATTGTAATTCATTCACCCTTTCTGGGATATTGAGCACTGCTGCATGTTTTGCACAGTTTTACACCATATTTTCTATATTCATCTGTTGTGATTGATTTACTTGTTCATTAGATCTGCTGTGACTAATTTTACACATATTTCAAATGAAAGGATGCAAGTGGAACTTTGTTGATATCAAAAGTATTATGCAAATTGAAATATTGTTCTTCCTGGTATATCCATCCAGTCAGATCATCACCATTGAAGCGAGGAAAATCAAGCTTCGGCTCGTGAAAATTGTTGGAAAAAGAGAATCCAATGTTTGCAAAAGACTCTAGCTGTCGTCTATTGTTCATGGTTGAATGTTATATGGAGGCCGAGAATTTTTTCATCCATATCTTGAAGTTTGGTCTTGAGGGCTACAATTTTTTCTTCCATGTTTTTCTCCTACACAGGTGACAACCATAACTAGGATTTTTTTTAAGGGGAGAATGGGTAGAAAAACAAAAACAAAAACTTCTTTAGTAAAGGAAAATTTGGATTTGGGAAAACTTTTGATGGGTAATTGGGGTTTGACTAGGTTTTGGACACTTTATAATGGACATGGAAGTAGAAAATGAGGATTTCAAAAGTAAGGTGAAAGAATGAGAAAATTTGTCCCAAAGGGACAAAGAAGAAGAAATGGAAAATGAACAGTGTGGCAAAATTTGAAGGCGATTGGGTGAAAATCGAAGAAGTTATGGAAAACCCTAAAAATAGACATATGTGGGATTTCTGGCTTTGGGAAGTGGAATTTGTGTAGGGTCCTTAGGAAGGAAATACGCAAAATGGAAGTGCAAGGGTTCCAGTGAATTTTCAAGGGAAACAGAGCTAAGGAAAAGAAGATATGAAAAAAACAGAAATTTGTACTTGTTTTTTTCGGAATTGATCTGCAATGGCTCTGGACAGATGTAATCTTCTATTTATCAGCTAGCAATAGATATGGACCCTAGGTATGCTGATATTCCTAAATTTTCAGGGCATTCACTCGACTACCAATTTTGTTTGATGACTTGCATATTGGGGCAGTACCCCTCACTCCACAACTAAGGTAAAACTGATAACCACTTTGCCACAAACGATAGCTCTTGGTCAGGTGGGAACTATTCAATCAGGTAGGGACCACTTCCCTTTTCGTTGGCACGTCCTCTCAATGGGCCAGCTACTTTGGGGTTCTTGTGGTACTCCTCATAATTATTTTTAGGGTTATTCCCAGGTACTTCCCACAGTTAAGCGGATAGAGATTATTCCCTGATATGAACCTGCAATTGAAAGGAACAATACAGATGCAAACAAAAACAACTACTACAATAATGACAATGCTTGGAAGCCACTGTGAAATTTTTTTTGGTATAAATTCCACCCAACGAGCCCAAGAAGGTGCTCTGATACCAGATGTGCGGAACCTCCAGCAATTAAATGATGAAAATGCACGATATATCATAAATAACATAACAAAGAAGGATTTATTGATCGCAGACCACTTCGAGGGGAAAGCTCAATACAAATAAATCGTGGATGCCTTCATTGGCCTCAACACGTACTTATATAATAAGTCTAAGATAAACAACTATTACCCCCCATGAATGTGGGATAATACAATATACGCGCAGAACGACTTACAAAGCATATGCGTCTAACAACAATATACTAACAATGTGGGATAATACAATATACTCACGAGACGACTTAAAAAGCATATGCATCCAACAACAATATACTAACAATGTAAAGAGAAGGATTGACACGTGTTCATAACATCTTCCTTCTTTTCTTCAACTGTTGTTGGCTTACTGTTGCTTCACCACTTGCAAACTTAGAGACATTTGTTAGATTTTTAAATAAATATTTTTCATTTTTCTCTACTAGCTCTTCTTCAGCTTTTATACACAATACTTGATTTGATTTAGCCTTTGCGTTAGCATCAAGGCCATCATCAACAACGAATTTATTATTCATATTTTTTGTCTTTGTTGTAGCTTTAGTGCTGCACTCAGCTAAACTTCTGACACCTGCAGCTACAATGCAATCTAGTTCAACATAGTTTGGATTTTCAAGCCATTCTTCAGTGAGCTTCAATTGAACATCAAAATAAAAAATGCTATCATTTTCTTCAACTTGTGCATCATCTTGGATGCATTCATTTTGAACTAAAACTTTGTCAAATTCTGCAATAAAATGGTAGTCTTCATCATCATCATTTTCCTTTTTAGTTGGTGGTTGATTTGCCTTTGTACCTACACATTCACAAACAACTGAATTGTTATGAAAATCATTTTCCCTAATGGACTTGGCCTTCACAAGCTCTTCTTCTTTGTCTCCAGTTTCATCTGCTTCACCTTTTACCTCAACAGCCTTTACTACCCCTGTTAGGTCTTCTTCAGCTACAACTTCCACTTTGTTTATGGTACCAAGCAGGGTTTCTCCATTCAACAAATAATCAATATCAGGGTTCCTTCGCATTCAATGCTGTAGTTTGCTCCTTTATGACCTTCTCTTTCGTGGTCAATGCTGTAGTCTTCTCCTCTATGACCTTCTCTTTCGTGACCAGTGATTTTTCCAATTCATCCCTTTCCTCTATAACTTGTACCTTTGTAGCCAGTGCCACAGCTTGTTCATCTCGAAGGTGCTGTGCTGCCATCTTGCTGGTTTGTAGTTGCTTCTGGTATTCAATCATTTTATTGTGCATCGCAGCCTCATAGTCGTGGATTTATGCGCTTCCTGCGGCTTGGACTCTATGTAGTGTTGACATTGGAAGAAAATTCAAATCTACCATCACCTAGTCGCACTTCTGACCCTCGAGGTCCAAGGTCTTATCCCCTGTCAAAATGGCATGGGATTTGAGTTGGACTATTCGCTGCTGGGTGCTGACTTCTACCTCAACTCTGGGAGTCGACAGATGTTGCTGGATGTCCCCATGTGGTATTCTTATTTTGATTATCGTACTTTCCATTGTGTTTAGCAGCTCCACTATGTACTGGAATTGTTCAACTAAATTCTGTGTGACCTTTTTGCGGTTCTTTTCCACTATTTCTGTAATGTTGTCTAGGAATCCATCGGCCTGCTGCGTAGTGAGCCCTTCACGTGTGTTACTGTCTGCATGGTCCATCCTTTTCTTTGTCCTTTTCTCTTCATGTTGGATCTCCAATTCTAAATCCATCAGGGTGTTGGCTGTGGATGCCCCATCGTGGTCGGATTCCTTCGTCTGGTCTTTCGCATCCTCCTCCTGTTCTTCACTCTTCTTTCGATTAGCCGATGCTATATCCTCCCTAGCCTGGTTTTGTTGATCGGTGTCTTTCCCATTTTCTATTTCCTTTGGATCGGCGGGGACCTTCCATTCCTCTGACCACTTGGTGATGATGCCGTCGAGCTCAGCATTAGTGAGCTTGTACTGTGTCCGTAACCATTGCTTCACCGGATCTTCCCGAGCCTGGAGGTAAATCGTGTGTGCTTCGACGGATATCTTTGCGATGGAGTGATACTTTGTTGCAGCTTGCGCTAATATTCAAAGTATCATCCGTGCATCCATCCACATCCTTTCCAGCCATATATAAAATTGTATGGTGTTGTCTTTCTGTCATTCTTTATTGCTGGTCGCCCATAGATTCTGATACTGTGCACCTTCGCATACTCGTGGTCCCATGGGATCCACCCCTTGATAATTGTCTGTTTCCCTCCATCCTTTTAAGGAAATCAGCAGGAGTATCCATGAATATGTAAATGGCCAGTCGTACTCCTGGGAATCGTACACATCCTCGGCCAATTTGTGTAGCAGGAACTGGGATGAGTTCATCTGCTCTCCTGCGGCGCACCTTTTCGTAGCAGCAATGACACCTGAATTACATTGCAGGAGCCGGTTCTTCCATGTTACTTTGACTGCTAATATCTTTGCCCCTACTCCAACTTCCTATTTGTTGATTGTGTCAATTAGGTACCCTCTGGAATATTTTTGTACTTCATACTTTGTCGTCAACTGTTCTGCTATTTTTTTGTCATTGTCCTTCCCCTGGAAAAACTGGGAAGGGTCGACTCCTTCGCGAGGAAATCCAGTGATTCTTGTGATTAAGTCAATGGTGACTGGAATCTTCTCGTGCAGCCAGAGAAATACGTCATGAAAGCATGCGTTAAGTTGCTTGATGCATGCATTGACCTGTGCCAATCACCCAAAGTGTGGCAGGAGGGTGATACCTAATAGCCCCGAGCATTCTAGTCCCAATACCCACTTCTTGGGTTCCTTCGTCGTTGGGCCTCCTACATGAGGGACATCTTCATAAGCCTATGCATATTCTTTGAATTTCCCTAGGTCATGGTCGGTATATTGCAGTCTCTGCAACCTAGCTGTAATATCCCCAACTTGAACAACCCCTGGTGGTACCTGCGCTACTTCGATGGGGTATTTTTCATTCTTGTTGATCTGTGGTGTGGGTGTCCCAGATCGATGTGGTGGGACGTACGGTGAAAGCATTGGACCATCGTATCAATTGTGTGCAGCTTCAGCCATTGAAGGGCTTGCAACATTGTTTGTAAATCTCACTAATGCCTGAGTGCCCTTCTTTTTCTCCCGACCAGTGTCTGGGGGTCGAGTCGCACTCATTTTCTTCTAGTGTGGAATTGTAGACATAACTTCCGGTTGCTCCTGCATAACTGGTGTGGGTTACGGTCTTTCAGTGCTGGTGTTGGAAACATACACCTCCATATGACTCTGAAGTAGGTAATGTGTTTCAGTCTCCCATCCTTCGATATTTATAGCATTGGTTGGTAACATCCAACTGATCATGGGCCATGATTACCAAATATAGCTGGGATTTTCTAAATCCACTACCTGCATTGAGTATTAACTGCCATTGTTCTCATTTTTGTTGTTGTCCGGTGTGGTATAACTGCTGCATTTATTTTTGGATTGGACCTCCGCGCCTCATGGCAGCTTCCAACTTTTTATTTTTTTGAATGCCCGACTACCCGATCGACACAGCGAGTTCCGTGGTGTCGATACTTCACCATATAGTATGTTTCTCTGTCGTTATTGATTTCTTCTGATTCCTCTGGGTCTCTGTTGTGTACTTCTCAACCTCATCCATCAGTGGTTCCGCATTGGTCACCCTACCAATCATAGCTTGCGTTGGCTGCTGGTATCTTAGATTTATTTGATGCAGCCATTTCTTGACTGGCTTCGCATCGGGTTTCAGGGGGATCTTCATTTCCCCTAAGTCTCTAGAGATTCCCTTCATTTCTAAGAATTTTGTTGGAAACAAATCCTAAAACTCATGCAGCAAGTCAGTCATCTTCGCAATGGTCGACTCATCCCACTAGTCTCCAATGCTCTTGAACTTTGGGTTCTCCTTCGATCCAATGTTCACCTTCTTGATCTTCAATGGTTGCTGGAATTTTTTCGATGGTATTTTTGGTGCCTCAACACTGCGACTACCCTCTAATTCTGGCACGTATGTATCCCAGGAATCATCCTCATTGTCGGGTTCTCCGGTGATCTTATAACACTCCATCAACATTTCTGGTGTCACATTCCATTGAAGTTCCATCGGTTGTCCTGTCGATACCACCTCAAATATATTTCCATAGATCGCCCGTAGTGCGGTGTGGATAAAAGGATTTTTCGTTTGAGAATGAAAACGATTGGCTGAAGCTAATGGTAAGCTATTCCCAAGAAGTCGTCCCGCGTCACAGTTCTACTATGACATACCAGCTCCACGATACTTCATCCAACGTGTGTATGAATGCATGTATCCACTCCTACTTTGCTCTCGATCCCCATTGGTGTTGACAAGCATTCAGATGCTCCTTCGGGTCGCCTCTCCCGTCATATCTCATTTGGTCATACCCTGCATCTTCGCCGAACCGAACCTCCATGAGGCATCAACATAGTGGCCAAGTTGTGATGTTTGATTTGTGCGCCGCCCACCATCGTGCAGGGGTAGCCTTCAAGGCTTCCTTCGGGGCCAGTAGACACTGCGGTTCTGCCACTTTTTCCTCAAATTCTATGAGAAACTTTCCCAAGTTGGGAAATCCCTCATATGTAGTTAACACGCATTCCTCCGTGGCTACCCTTCGCAGGGACAGCATTACCCATGCACATATTCTAAAGGATACTTCATGTAACCAGTTCTGCCAATTCTCGAGGGCCTCGTCTGAATTTGAGGATGCCGAGCTGGCGCTGTGCCATCTTAATTCTCCATTTGCGGTGGGATTAACATGATCCTCAGAAATGTTGTACAAGTCCCACCCTTCCGCAAACTCATCTTTGGCTAGTTCCACGTAGTGTAGTCCCTCTGCAGGATCCAGTGGTGCGATGACTCTCATCTCACGATTCTCAAATGACATCGTCCTCTTCTTAAAATTGATAATCGCTTGGTTTTCCATAGCCTAGTCTATCCCCAACAGTACCGGATAGGGACTGGTGTCATCCACAATTTCAATTACATCAAAATCAGCATACATCCTGAGCCCTTCAATTTCAACTAGAAGTTGACATACCCGACCAAGCGGAGTGACCTTACTCTGATTTTCCAGTCGTAGTTGTAATGGTGACCAGGTCATCCACGGATTTTCCATTGTCTCCCACGCCTGCTTGGTCAGAATATTTACATCCGAACCCAAATCCATAATGATGGAGTTGACATCAAATGCTCCAATTTGTGCCGACATCCGCATCTCCCTTCCTGTCTTCTTCTTATGTATGTTATTAACTTTTTGTTCCTGACGTGCACTTTCCCGTCGATGCAGTGGACCAACTATTCCTTCCAGTGCGTCTGGGTGCTTCGCCAACTCTAGGAAACTTTCCAAGAAGGCCTTTAGAGTGTTTTCCTTCCTTCGTGACTTTGTCGAGTCGAACATCGGTGGCATGTCATAGATTTCTCCCTGAATAGGTAGCTGCCTCCTATTCCTCATTGTCTCATGTGCCTTCAAGAAGACATCCCTTTCTCCTTCCACGTCAAAGGTGACCTGCTTCCATTGTGTTTGTGTTGGTCGAACATTGATGTGTGACCTATCGCCACCTATCACCACTTCTCGTCGTGTCACTATTCCAACCGCAGCATGGCTACTTCTAGCTTCTGTCGATATCATCTGCACAGTCGATGGCGCGCGTTCTGATTATTTTGGTTATGGTTATGGTTTTGGGGTGGATTCTTAGTCTTCCATTTTGCAATGAGCTAAGGGCAGTCCTCTACATTGTGATCTACAGCACTGCAGTATGTACACTGTGGCATTGGGTTTGGGCAATCCCTCTGATAGTGCCCCTGTTTTCCACAATTGTAACAGATGATCGGTCCTCTTGCCCATCCAATAGCTCCTCCACATCCCATAACGGTGCCTCAGCCTTCGCAGAATCCTCCCCTGAAATCTCTGCGTGGTGGCTCATATGGTTGATACTGCGGCTTCCCCTACTGTGGTTGCTGATACTATGGTTTCCCATACTACGGTTGGCCATACGATGGTGCTGAATACTATAGGTGCCCATATTGCGGCTACCCGTAGTGCCCCTAATCGTATTGTTGTGGTTAGTTGAACTGTGGCTGTGGATGGATTTACTGCGGCTACTGTTGCACCACCAATGGCTCTTCTCCCTTCATAAAATATGTGTCAGTTGTCCGATCTTGCAGCAGGTCATAGGCCCTGCAGTCCTTCTCATCATGGCCAACCGATCAAGAGAATTTGCAGTACAGGTTTGCGGGCTTCGACACCATATTTTGCATATATACACATTCCTCTGGACAATTCCCTCTAGTTTGACAGATATGACACCACAGCATGCCTCCTTGACTAAGAAGTTTTGGTTCCCCCTACTACAAATACTCATGGAACTCTGGGAAATCGTCCTTATGGTGTCCCTCAGCTTTGCATCTAGTGCACCATATGTCTCCACGGGTTTCCTTTCCCTTCTTGATATCCTCCAATTGAAGCGTTAGATTGGCCGATTGCGCTTGGACTCTATCCATTCCTATCCCTGCTTTGCTGATTGGTGAAGCCTCTAGCTTCATCACAATCTCTAATGCTTCCGCCTATGTCGCTACTTTTTGTTGCATTAGTGGTCCCCAGATATGCGGTACCAGTCCTGCGATGAACCACTCTCTACGTTGCAGTTCATTTATTGGAGACCTCATTTTTTCTATCAACGTCTTGTACCGCTGATCGAATTCCCACACCGGCTCATTCGGGAATCGCTTAATCTCCTTAATCTCAGTAACATACTGTGACTCATATTTTGGATTTTTAAATTCATCAAACATCGTTGTTCTGACCTACGCCAACGTCTTGGCTGGTGTTCTCGTTGGAACCTTTACAAACTTCATGTACCAGTCTAATGCCCGACCCGTAAGGGTTGTCGCTAGTTGTCCCATATTTATGGATTCGTCCTGGACCTGCTTTACAGTCCATACTGCTTCACATATGAACCAATACTGTTCGGGATCCTCAGTCCTGTTCCCATGAAAGGTAGGCATCTTCGCCTTATTTTCCATCCTAAGGTTGCTATTGTTATTATTTACTGAAGTGATACTCTTACCACTGCACGTAGGGAAACTCTGCGAGTAGTTTGGATTTATTCCTATAAAATTTGGAGTAGTGCATGGGGTTGAAGGTATGTTGTAACTTACGATCTGTCCTCCTTCTGCTTCTTGGGTAGCCTGGTTAACGTCTCCTTCGTAATAAGGTCACTTACTCCCTTGTGGTCCTATTTCATAGTTCTCCATTCCGTTCCTATCAGGAGACTCTCTCTCAGTCCTCCTCTTCTCCTTCGGACGTTGGAATATCATTCCACTCCTCAAGGTACCACACTCTTCGTTAGCTTCCCTTAGAAACTCGACGTCGCTCATGTCCATCTACCCCACATCTTTCTGTCATATCCACATTCACACGATACCTTCAACCTCCGCACACGGATTTTTCTACTTGTTGGAAGACATCCTCAATATTCCCTTTTTGCATATAAGCATCTTAATCCACAGTTTTAACGATGACAAGAACCTTCCTCTCGGACCCCTAAAGAAGTCCTCTCGGTGTCACTGTACGACTTGATAGTGTCTACTACGAACTCAGTTACGTATCCCTCGAGGATACTATCCACCCAAAAATCAATAGCTCACGATACCTTGTTATCAACTTGCTTCAGCTGTCGAATCAACTCCGGGGTCCAACAATCAGGTTCAGTCTTCTGGAAGTGATTCTTTTGGAACATAAACTGCGCTAGCCACTCATGCAGCAACACTAGGAATTAACAAAAGAATATTTCATGGATATCTGAGTAGATGTATTTCTGTAGTCAACTGGATGTTGTTTGTTTAGGGTCTCGCTTCTCACTTTCTGCAAATTCCTCCGCCTTCTTATCGAACCACTCTTAGATCTCTGGTTTCGTCGGATTCCATAGCATATCCTCTTCTTTTCTTCCTCAAGGTCTCGGCAACAGAACCATTTGTTGATGCAGCGTCTATCGATAGGGGTTCACTTCGCACTGTCACCAACAAACTACCAACCCAAACTCCCTTACACACCAGCCCAGAAAGGTGTAACCCTTTCCAGCAACACTTGCAGAGCAAGTGCAGTCTCACCCGAGATGGATAAGGGGGCTACAGGAACCAAGTTTCCGCAGTGGAGTTGAGGATATGCTTTCAACACACATTACCCTTGTAGCAACCATAGATTAGAACATTCGCAACATATTATCAATTCATAATTAAGTCATTCATAGAGTTCAACAAATAACAAACATTCAGAACAACATATTCAATTTACTTATCCAGATCAACAGTACTCCTTAAACCCACAGCATATTCGCATCAAAGATACTTTAAAACATTCACATTCATCATCACAGAAAAATAGAGACAAATATTGCACCATAATCAAACATATTCATTCATTCATTAAACCCTGCAGAATGAACCTCGTAGAAACAGTCAATACACCATGTCGCAGATACAAAACAGACCAAAAGATAGGATCGATCATAAAAAAACTGGATGCCCTTAGGCTTACAATCCTACTCTATTTATATGCTTCTATTTGGTTATAAAACGGTCCACATGACCAATTCTAACTATTTTAACTATTCTTGCACTTCCACGAACTCCCCGAATGGTCCTTCTTCCATGAATTGACCCTTTCGCACCTATTGGCTTCCGCACTTCTTGTGGACTTATCCCGTTCCAACAGTAAGGCTAAGGATGGATTACAATTCAATTGGGCGAGTTACCTTTTGAATGAATTCTTGGATGATGTAGCGGATGCGCAAGACAATGGCTACCAATTTCACTATAGTTAGTTGATAGTCTTGATCGCATTCATGGGATGGAAAGAGCCAAACTACCAACAAAGTGTACCGTTGTTTGGTGGAGACTGCTGTGGACCAAGATATGCGAACATGTGGAGTAATTCAAATCCAGAATGACAAAGGGTAAATAATGTACAGTTGTACACATTTTATGAGCAATTATGCGAAGTAATAAGGCGTACTTCGCGTATTCCTAAGGGAATAACGACAACATACATCCGGAAGATGAGATTTAAAGAGGGCCTTCACTTTATCTTCATACAGCCTAGAGAAACAACAAACCCTAAATGGTATGAGGGTCAATATTAGCTGGATGCGCAGAAGATTGACCTCATCATTGAAGATTGGCTGCCCGAATGGAATTGATGTGCCAGAGATATTGATCACCACATCTGAAGAAAACATAAATGAAAGCTATAACCAAGAGAAACGAGAAGAGTAGGAACAAGAACATCAGCAAACTGGAGACTTTCCAGAAGGAGATAAGAGGAAGAATCCCGACACAGATGTGTCGGAGGGACTGAAAAGAAAGAAGAAGAAAGCAAGTAAGACTCTGCTCGATACAAAGTTGCATGATGATGACTATGACTGCATCATAGCCAGATTGCACGAGCATATTGAAGATATGCTCGCAATGAAATACAGTCAACACGAGCAACTTCAAGCAAGTATGGTAGAGAGCATCGCAGAACTAAAAAGCATGGTAGCAAGAGTAGAGAAAGTCCAAAGAGATCTAATGAGGGAATTCAAATCTGAAGACAAATCAAAGGAGTCAAGCCGAAGAAAAAGAAAAACGCCTGCACTAATAATGCGACCTCGGTTAGTATGCATTGAGCTGACGAATGTGATATTCCCATCTGATGAAATCATAGAAGGTGCAAAGTAGCTTGCACACTTGGATATTAGTGTGGGAATGTTTCCCATTGAAGGACTACACAATCTACATCTTCAAGTTGTAGAAGAAATCAAAGACAAAGATATGATATCATACAACCAGCATCTCAAGCTAGAATAAATTTATAAAGAGTTGGGGAATGAATCCAGATTGAAGACCAATGAGCTAGAAAATGCTCATGAGAAGCAAAAGAAGTTGAAGAAGGTCGTAGAAGAAGTCTGTGTAAAGATCCCATATTGCGCATAAGACCCTGAGGTTGAAGAAACCATTGTTAAGATTGGTGTTGCAACAGACAATCTCAAAGCAAAAATGGAAGATATGGATATTGGTTACAAAGAAAAGATTCCCTACTTAGAGTCAAGGAAACAACCTGGTACTTTGCCAGAAGTGAAGGAAGCAAGGGCTGAAGAACTGAATATTCCCACTGAGAACATCTCTGCAGAAGATGCGAGGTGTCAAGATTTGCTGGAAGAAGTGACTAAGTCATGATCCATGCTGCAAGAAGACCCAGACTTATGGAAAATTCAGGATGAAGTCCAAAAAAAGTAGAAGGACCTCGACACAATGAACACGGCTATGAAGGATTTTTCGCCAAGGAAAAGAATACAAAAGATCACAGAGACGAAGGATATTTAGAAAGAATTGAAGGTGTTAGGAGAAAAGGAAGTTGAAACTTCAACGAAGTTGCAACCTATGCGAGAAGAAGTATTGGCACTGTCTGAAGAGATAGAGGCGAAGTTACAAGAGCTTTGAATAATAGAGAGCATGGTGAAGGACCAAATGAAAGAACCAATATCTGCGATGTTGGTCGACACAATGAAAGAATACGAGCAAGAGACTAAGGAGGTTGTTGCGAAGCTGAGCGCAACATATCAATAATTTTCAGCGAATATGAGCATGCCAAGTGCTGCGAAATCAAAGAAGCCGAGTGTAAGTGGCTCGAGGACGAGCCACAAGTAAGTGTTAGGGGCCTGTTGGGCGTAGCCCAAGTAAAGAAATTTTTGGAAGCAAATTACAGTTAGGTGAGGCCTGACATTGACTAGTTTTGTAGATACGCGACTCTGCAAATCCCGAGAAGAGGGTATGGAGCGAAGTACATTCGACAAGAAAGAACTTGTCTCCTTAGTAAAGACGAAGTACTAAGGATAGACAGAGGTGGTTTAAGCAGTTAAAGACCAAGCGGTGACCTGAATGCTACAGGAGCAGAAAGTAAAGAAGCAGAATGGTGTAAAGGACACACCACTGTAGAATTCAGAACTGTGCTTGTCAGAGAAGCGTCAAATTCAGAAGAAGCGGCGGTGAAGGGACAACTAAGTTAAAGCTTAGCGTGGTCTACAGGAGAACCATGCATGGTTTTTGGTTTTTGGGTACTATGGGGGTTGGCCCATAGTTATTGTAATATGTGACCTTCAGGCACATCTATATATATGGGTAATTTTGTATAAGGAAGGGTTGGTCTTTTGTTCAAGACAACCAAGTGTTGTTGTTATTTTGGATTGTAGATATAGACTGAGAGAGAACATACTCTACAGTTGAGTTTGTTTGTAGAGATCTGATTGTAGATAAGAGTCCGCAGCTGAGTGCGAAGACTAAAACTATTACCCTTCCAAGTAATATAAGAACAGTTTCTGTGGACCTAGCTCCTGCTTGGGGGTGAACCACATAAATATGTGTGTTATGTATGAGTTTATGGCATGTTTTGAGTTCATGTTAGTATATGTTTATGTGTTTGCTTTCATGTGTATGTGAATGGAAATCATATGTTAAGTGAATGGAACACATGTGTATGAATATTGTGAAGTAACACTAAGTATAATGAATGTGTAGTTAACCAGTAAAGATAGCAGTGATTCAACTTATTTCTTTAGGTTTTTGGTAACTACGAAGTGTGAATTCATCTAATTATAGTGTCTTATTAAGTATATGTTAGCAAGGAAGAAGTTGTGAGGTCGAGTAACCACATCCACACATCACCACGGTTACAGAAACCTGATTCTATAACCCCCCATACTTCACTTCGGGTGAGACTTCATCATGTTTACAGGTTGATGCCGAAAGGGCCAGTGAAAGGGGTTTTGTTGTGTCTATAGTAAATTCGACGAACCTGGGTCATCCAAATTAAGACCAACAAGGTGTCACCAATACCTGTCTCCATAACATGACCAACCTTATTTTGTAGTCACTCGGAGTGAGCCACTTTGGATTGTTTTTGGAATCATTGCTACCTTTATCTAGATCTCCATACTTTCACCATTATTTGTGACATGTCAATTACTATCATCTATGTCCACCTAGTTGAACATTGTGGGTGGGATAGTGTGCAGTTCTTTCTTAGGTGATTATCTATGATTCACCATTTTGATCGAGATCAACATTCTAGAAAGTAAGCATTGTACAAAGCAATAATTCCTATTTCAACTCAGTGGTGGAAACAACTAGTGTCACATGCACTCTAGAAAGATGGATTGGTGTCCATATGGACACTCAAATTATGATGCTTTTCTTGATCATACATGAGTTCCTAATGAGGCATTTTGTGTTGGGACTCACTTTAGAGGACCAATCTCTTTTGGGTGGAATGTTGTGCATTGGATTCTCATTGCCTTAGGACTTTGAAATTGGTTTGTTGGATTTCTTTGTAGATCTTCTTTAAATACAACTCTAGGTCCCTTTTCAACATTAGCATTTATCTCTTTTTGGGGGAAGGGTTTTTCACCTTTTCTTCATTTATTGGAGTTTTGTACATGAGAACCTAAGCAGGACTTGTTGTTGGAACTAATTTTTTTTATGCTTACTCTCTAAGTTTCACTTAAAGCAAGAGTGTTATAGTGTATGCACAACTAGTTAAGCTTATGCAAACTAAATTATCCACCAAGGTGGTATGCTTATTTACATGTTTGGTCCACCTTGTTGCTTAGTTGACATATCATCACTTATGAGATGGGATTTTCTAGATTGGTTATAAATGAACCTGGTGTCTTCTTCTGATAAACACAATAGCAATATGCAATGTCATTGTTGTGTTTTTTATAATGTTGAGGATCATTTATGGCCTAGGTTGATCCCATATTTCTACATTATATATTAGCATTGCACATTCTAGTTGCATTAAGGGTGTTCAAGGTTTCCAAATCCATTTATGCATTAAAAACAAAATTTTTATCAAACCAAAATAACAAAGATTGCATGGCATTGGAAAGGTTCAAATTTATAAAAAGTTTAACATTGTCCAACTTCAATGCTTTGTTAAATATACTTTTAAAACATCATGTTTAAGTACTTAGTGAATGATAATTTAAGCATAATTTAATATATGGTTAAGTTTGCTTTATATTTGGTAATATTGGATACCGAATTTATGTTTACTCATTAATTAATATTTATTTATAATAATAAATTGTTTTTTCATAGATGAATATTAATATCAATAATATACAATGAGAGAGTGGAGACACTCTCAAAATATTGATTTGGTTTTTATGATCTCAAAAATATTGATTTGGGTTTTTATGATAAATCTTTATGTAAGTTGTATTTTAAATTATGTTTGATATTTTTTTTGGTTTATGAAAGTTCTTCATATATAACTTACACAATATTTTTATTTAATAATGAAATTATCTATAAAATATTCGATACATTACTTTATTTTTAATTTGATATATTTAATAGTTTGATTAACCAAAATTATTATTTTTAATCAACACTTAATCATTGCTTTTGGGTTTTCTGGTTTGGTCATTGTCGTTAATCATATGCTTCTTAATATGTTCCTTGTGAGTTCATACCATATGTTAACCATGCTATGAAACCAACTGCTGGTGGAAAATTTGAATTCCCCGACAACTCGTATTGCCAAATAAGAAAAAAGAAGCTACCGAGGAGGAGACGATGAGAAACGAAGAAAATGCCAAGAAATACACATTCAAATTTGGTTTGTAATTGCATTAGTTGATCTTTCATTTATCAATAAAGATTGAAGAGCACTAGCTCATTCTGCATAATATTTGTGTTTATTTATGCCTCCAACCTTCAGTTTGGTATTAGAGCGTTGGAAGATATTGATCGGAGCAAGGAAGAAGATTTTGAGAGTGCAAGTGAAGTCGTAGCTTCACATAAATTTGCAAAAAAACATTTGCAGGAAAATTTTCGGGCCTCTCCTGCAGGAAGGTGCGATAATTTTGAGAAAACTTACAAAATAAAAATTTCTTGGAAATTTTTGCGCCCTTAATATATCCCACGGAGCGAAAATTTCTCCATATTTTCGTTGGAAATTTTCGCACCGGCGCTACAACCTTGAGAAGACCTGTGATAATTTGGTTATTTCGAGAGGGGCGAAAACCATTCCACGAGAGTGGTTTTTTTCACGGATTTGATGAGTTACTTTACATAAGGACTAAGATAAAGATTTTATATATCATATACAAGTTTTTTTTTAAGTTTTTTATTATAAAAACTTTTCAAAAAGGTTGTGAACAAATGGTGGAATTTAAAAGAAAAGAAGAGATTTAAAAAAAAAGAAAATTTTAAGGAAGTGAAAAGGAGATATTATTAAAAAAAAGGAAGGAGATTGTTTTTGAACAAAGCCATTGAAATACTCTACATTTTCTATGGCTTCTAGCAGCAATAATCAATCTCATATTTCTCCTCTTACGAGGAAAAGGGACTATGATGTCTGGGCCACGAGGATAGCGGTTTATCTCATATTGGAAGATGTGTGGGAATATGTCGTGAATGGCTATTCGAACCAGAATATGACACATCTTATCAAGCCCTATCGAATGAAGGAAAGGATATTCTGAGAATTCACAGGAAGAAGGATGCAAAGGCACTGCATCACATAATGAACGCTTTGGATAACAACCTATTTCCAAATATATCAGCTTCATTGCATGCCAAAGCAGCATGGGAAACCTTGGCAACCAGTTATCAGGGTGTTGGTAAGGTACAAACAGCTAAAATCCAAAACCTAAGAAGATATTTTGAAGATATGAAGATGAAAGAATCAGACACAATAGATTATTTCATGACCCAAGTCATGGGGATTGTTAATCAGCTGAATACCTATGGTTAAAATATTGAATATCAAAGGGTGGTTGAAAGGGTTATGGGATCCCTACCCAACAAATTTGATCCGAAATTTGTAGCGATTGAAGAAGCAAAGGATTTGGGTACTCTCTCTATAGATGAGTTGATTGGATCGCTACTGTCATATGAATCTAGAATCAACAGGAATGAAGAGTCCTCTCTGGAGAATGCTTTCAAAGCACAAGTCTCATTCTGAAAAGGTAGAGGAAGAGGCATAGGTAGAGGAGGATAAAGAGGAAGAGGAAGAGGCATAGGTAGAGGAGGATAAAGAGGAAGAGGAAGAGGTGGCCAAAGTAATGGCAAGGAAGATCAAGATCATGATCATAACCATGAAGGCAGGAACTATGACAAAAAAAGGTCAAATAAATCTATGTTAAGTGTTATTATTGCAATAAATTTGGCCTTTATGCTAATGAATGTAAAAGGAAAAAGTCTGATCAGGAAAAACACAATGCTAATGTGACTAATACCTTTGAGGATAAAGAACATATGTTATTTCTTACATGTCATGCTGCATACGAAATCCCAAAGGGACTTTGTATTTTTTGCAGTAACCATATGACAGGTGATAGAGGTCTAATTGTAGACCTAGATGGATTAGTGAAGACAGAGGTCAAAGTCGGCACATATGAGGTAGTTCCAGTTCTTGGCAAAGGAGTGCTCAATATTATGACCAAACAAGGTCAACGGAAGACAATCATAGATGTATATTATGCTCCAAGATTGAAGTATAATCTGCTTAGCATTGGGAAACTTACTGAAAAGAAATACAGACTTGTCTTTTATGGATCAAACTATGGAATCTATGACAAACCCCCAAATAGACAGTTGATTATCAAAGTACAAGTGACTAGGAACATGATCTATCCACTAGTTATGAATTGCAGCAGAAAGGTAAGCTCTTTTGCTAAAAAAACCACATGCACATGGATGATTATTGGTTATGGCATTTCAGATATGGACATCCTCACTTTGGTGGTCTCAAGTTGTTGCGGCAAAAAGAGATGGTAAAAGGATTACCCCCTATGAAGGAGCCAACAAATAGTTGTGTGTTGCATCATTGCAAAGCAACACAAGGATATATTTCCTAAAGGTATGTCTCGAAGGGCACATGCACCTCTAGAAATTATTCATAATAATCTGTGTGGTCCAATGCAGACTCAGTCAATTGGTGGAAGCTATTATTTTCTTACATTCATTGATGATTTTAGTAGAAAAACATGGGTGTATTTCCTTCATCAGAAGTTTAAAACTTTTGGCAAGTTCAAGGAATTAAAGGCTCTGGTTGAAAAACATAGTGGTCGTCAACTCAAAGCATTGAGATCACATGGAGGGGGAGAGTATGACTAAAATGAATTTCATGATTACTGCACATATCATGGAATCAAGAGGCAATTCACTACAAGATATACACCTCAACAAAACAGTATTGCAGAACACAAGAATAGAACCATCATGAGTATGGCAAGGATCATGCTGAAAGGAAGAAACTTCTCCTGTGAATTTTGGGGAGACACACTGGATTGTGTTGTTCATGTGATGAAGAAATATCCCACCAAAATTGTGAAGAACAGAGTACCAGAGAAAGCATGGACAGGTATGAGTTGTAATATTTTTCATTTCAGAATATTTGGTTGCATTTCTTATGCTCATGTTCCTAAAAATCTAATAAAAAAGCTAGATGACAGGAGTGAGAAATGTATCTTTCTTGGATACGGTGAAGAATCTAAATCCTACAAATTGTATAACCCTATTACCAAAAAGGTTATCTTCAGTAGAGATGTGTTGTTCAAGGAGGAAGAGTCATGGAATGGAACCATAGACAAGGTTGTGGGAGCTGCAATACCCCAGCCAGAAGATGAATAAGAAGAAGAGATGATTGGACAATAGGGTCCAGTAGCATCTTCACCAGTAGCAAATACTCTAGCAAGGACACCTAGAAACTTAGTTCGAGGTGAAGCATCAAGATCAATAGATCGATATACTTCTAGTCTGCAATCAAGTAATGAATCTGATCACAGTAATATAAAGACTAAAAGACTAGAAGATATTTATGATGAATTTGATGCAAATACCAATTGTGCTTTTATTGCTAGTCCACCTGTGTTTTATGAAGAGGCAGTAAAAGAAGAGCATTGGGTAAAAGATATGGACAAAGAGATAGATTCCATTGAGATAAATGGTACATGGGATCTAGTTGACCTACCAAAAAATAAGAAACCTATTGGTGTGAAGTGGGTCTATAAGACCAAACTCAATGAAAAAGGTGAGATTGATAGGTACAAGGCAAGGTTAGTAGCAAAAGGTTTCTTGCAACAACTAGGAGTTGATTTTGGAGAAACTTTTGCACCAGTGGCAAGATTGGACACAGTAAGAGCAGTCCTAGCAATAACAACCCAGAAAAAATGGAAAGTGTATCAGATGGATGTCAAGTCAGCATTCTTGAAGAAGAAGTTTATGTGGAGCAACCACATGGGTATGAAATCAAAGAACATGAAGAGAAAGTTTACAACTTGAAGAAAGCTCTATATGGGCTCAAGCAAGCTCCAAAAGCTTGGTACAACAGAATTGATTCTTATCTGATAAAAAGTGATTTTAGCATAAGCGACAAAAAACCAACACTTTACAAAAAGGTAAATCAACATGGACATATTTTGATAGTTTGTTTATATGTTGATGATATGATTTTTACAGGTGACCTGTCAGTTGATGAGTTCAAGGAAGATATGAATAAATAGTTCGAGATGGCAGACCTCGGATTAATGAAATTCTTTCTTGGCTTAGAGGTAGAACAGTCAGAAAAAGGTATACTTATCTCTCAAAGTAAATATGCCAATGAAGTACTTAAGCGATTTAGAATGCTTAATTGCAAATCGGCACCTACACCAGTGGAAACAGGTACAAAGTTGAGCAAAGAAGATGACAGTCCCAAAGTAGATCCAACACGGTTTAAGAGACTTGTAGGAAGTTTCATGTATCTCATAGCTACGAGACCAGATATTATGTATGTTTTTAGCTTCATTTCCAGGGTCATGGAGTCTTCAAAAGACTCGCATTGGCAAGTTAGCAAAAGGATCTTACGATATGTTGCAGGGACTTCAAGCTATGTAATTTTATACTCAAGCACTAAGTATGATGTTTTGACAGGTTTCACTAACAATGATTTTGCAGGAATTGTGGATGACAGGAAGAGCACTTCTGGTCATGTTTTTCATCTTGGATTAGGGGTTATTTCATGGGCACCCAAGAAGAAGCCAATTGTGACACTTTCATCAGCAGAATCAGAGTATGTAGTAGCAACATCAACACCATGTTAAGCAGTATGTTTACGCAGATTTTTAAAAGGTATTCAATAGAAACAAGGACCAACAACAGTCTGTTGTGACAACAATTCAATGATCCCCCTATCCAGGAACCATGTTTTTCACCAGACAAAAAAAAAAAACCAAAAAAAAAAACCAACACATTGATACCAGATATCACTTCATAAGAGAACTTGTGAACAATGGTGAAGTTCATGTTGAGCATTGTAAATCGATTGATCAATTGGATGACATATTCACAAATCCATTGACAAAAGAAATTTTTGAAACTCATGGAGATAATTTAGGCATTGTAAAAGTTGTAGTAGTCAGTAGTTGTAATTAAGAGGGAGTGTTATAAATAGTAATTAATTATGTTAGATTTAGCTTTTGCTTTAGTTCTTATTTAGAAGTTCAGTTAATAAGACATGCACCATCATGCTTTGCATGCATGCAAAATCTAGGTTAGCTTTTTTTAGGTTTTCTATAAGTGTTTAAATACACATTCAGATTTGGTTTGTAATTGCATTAGTTGATCTTCCGTTTATCAATACATATTGAAGAGATGTATCTCATTATGCATAATCTTTGTGTTTATTTATGCCTCCAACCTTCAAATCTAACAAAAGGACTCACATTGTAATCCGATGCATTGTTTGTTACTGTAAATATATGCTAATGAATAAATTTACGGTGATTGAATTTTACTATTTTCAATGAGAAAGTGTTTTGATCTCTCAAATATTTTGGGTATGTGAACTCCCTAGCTACAAATTTTGAATAATTTGATGCCCAAAATGAGTTATTGTTGGAGCACGGCCATTGAAAAGCTACAAAAGGACTCACATGGCAATCTAATGCATTATTTTTTACTGTAAACCTATGCTGACTAATAAATTTACCGTGATTGAATTTTTTATCTCTCAAATATTTTCGGTAAATGAAATCTCGGGCTATAAATTTCTAATAATTTTATGTCCAAAATGAGTTACTAATGGCTTCCCCATTATCAACTATCTACAAAATACCATTATCAATGCTCTACAAAATACCATACCAAACTTTGAAATGTATGTCCCATTATCAACTATCTACAAAATACCATTATCAATGATCTCCAAAATACCATACCAAAGTTCGAAATGTTTGTCCCACATCAAGTTCTTACTTTCACATAACATAATTCTAGCACACACTGTTTTATATTGATGCAATGACTACCTATGGAATAACACATTGGCCACATTCAAAGTCAATCCAAATATGTTACTGGCTCTAAATTTTTTCTTCATTCATCTATTTGTATCCCACATAAAAACAGGGGAGGTTCCCACCTAAAAAAATAGAGTGAGTGCTAGCATGTATAGCTAGGCATTAAGGAAACCATTATATTGAACACCTCGCCTACATCCACAATCAAATTTGAAGAAATACAAGCTTACCCTATTCTATTTTCCATGCAAGATAGTGTGACCTTGGTTCATGTTAGATGAACTCACACTTCAACTTAAAATATCTTTCCCTTAAACTCGTCATTTAGTTATGTATGCTTCAGCTACCTGTTATCACTAGAGTTCTTCTATGTAGCAGCTATGAGTTATCCATGCATCGACTATTATTTTTTTATTATAAATTTCTTTGTTTTGCATGTCAAATCATGTATGGTGTTTGATGTACAACTAAAAATGGAACCATATCTGAGCTATTTTAGAATGGAATTTGAAAACTTAAAAATAAAGGTAATGGTAGTGGTCAATCAACTAAGGATTCATGGAGAAGACATAAAAGACGATAATGTTGTACAAAAGGTTCTAAGGATACTTACTAATAAATTTGGTATGGTAGTAGTTTCCATTGAAGATTCAAAGGACTTTTTAAACATACTCAGTAGATGAGTTAACAGGATAATTATTATCCCGTGAATCAAGAATTAATAGGGAAGAAGAATCACTTGAACATGCCTTCAAGACACAAGCATATGTTAGTAGATCCAAAGGAAGATATAGTAGATGCAAGGGCAGATCTAACAACTACACTTCACAAAGAGAAAACAAGCCACAACATGACCCTCTGAGCTCAAGGGGGAGAGGCAGGGGATATCAACAAAACATGAGGTATGACAAATTTAAAACTTGATGTTAGTATTGTAAAAAAATTGGCCATTTGGCCAATGAATGTATGACAAATCATGGAGACCTAAAAAACAGAAATGTTTCTAATACATCTTAAAGTATCTAGATGGTCATTTTCTTAAGATGTCATGAAGCTCAAGGACGTTATAAATATCTTTGGTTGTTGGACATAGGTCATAGTAATCATATGATAGGAGATAAAAGTTTGTTTGTAAATGTAGACAATTCAGTCAAGTCTGATGTTATATTAGGAGATAATAAAGTTGTCAATGTAGTTTGTAAAGGGACAATGAGTTTCCTAACCATGCAAAATGGGAAAAAGAATATGTCTAATGTCTATCTAGTCCCTCGTCTAAAGCACAATTTGATGAGTGTTGGTAAACTCAGAGAACATGGTTACAAAGTCATCTTTATAGATAATGCTTGTACAATTTTGGATAAAATTCCAAGTAGGAAGCTTGGCTAAGATTAAAACATGACCAATAATAGGATGTTTCCTTTAACTTTAAGGAATGTCAAATAGTTAGCTTCATGTGTTCACAATGTCACCACTCTAGGTGAGTTTTGGTTATGCCATTTAAGATTTGGTCATTTACACTTTGGTGGGATGAATTTATTATAGAAGAAACAAATGGTTAAAGGCTTTCCAGTAATACGTGAGCAAAAACAATTCTTGTGAGAGTTGCTTATTGGGAAAACAACACAGGGATAGATTTCCAGCTAGTGCATTCTATAGAGAAAGGTCACCATTGGCGCTGGTGCATACTAATTTATGTGGTCCCATGCAAACATAGTTCTTAGGAGGACACCTTTATTTTCTGACTTGTATTGATGATTTCAATTGGAAGACTTGGGTATATTTCTTAAAGCACAAATTTTTAACTTTTGACAAGTTCAAGGAGTACAAGGCTTTATTAGAAAAACAAAGTGGCATGTACATTAAATTTTTGAGGTCTAACAGAGGAGGTGATTATGATTCCAAATAATTTTCAAATTATTGTAGACATCATGGAATTAAAATACAATTTATATCCAAATATACTCCTCAGCAAAATGGCATAGCAGAAAGGAAAAACAGAACCATAATGGACATGGCTAGAAGTATGCTAAAAGAAAAACAACTTCAAAATGAATTTTGGGGTGAAGCAGTTGCATGTTTAGTTTATATATTAAATATATCTCCTAAAAAAAGTGTCAAGAACAAATTTCCTTAGGAAGCATGGAGTGGAACAAAGTCAAGTGCTTCACATTATAGAGTATTTGATTATGTAGCTTATGCACATGGTCATAAAGAATTGAGAAGAAAGTTGAATTATAGAAGTGAAAAATGTATTTTCACACGGTACAGTGAACACTCAAAATCCTATAGGCTATACAATCCAATCACAAAGAAATTTATAGTAAGTAGAGATGTGGAATTCAAAGAAGCAGACACTACTACATGATGGGGATGTTTAAGACGATTTTTTAAGACAAAATTAACTTATTGTCTTAAATGTCCATTTCGAGTTGTTTTTTAATTTTTTAAAATTGATTTAAAATCTATAATGATGTTTAAGATGATTTTCAAGAAAAAATAACTTTAAAATTTCTTTTTAATTTTTAAGTTTTTGAAGCTACTATTTTCTTATCACAAAAACTAATTTTATGATTTTAGGACAAAGGTAAAGGGATTTTGGATTCTGCATGAAGCTTTTGCTCTTCCATAGGGTTTGCGCATCTGCCATAGGGGTTGTGATAGATAAATATTGAAAACTCATACGCCCCTCAATCAATATTTCTGTGCAGTGATCACTTCCAGGTAGTTTGGTGGTCACTTCCATCAAAAGATCAATATTCGTAAAGTGGAAGCTAATGACATTCGTGAACAACTTGTCTGGGTTATTAACGAGAGGAAAATTTCCATGGAGGAATTATGTAAATTCGTATGCTCATTTCTATACGGCATAACACAAATAATTTCTCATGGAGGTCGTGGAGGTTGTGAAGGAGGTATTTTTAATCTTAAGTTATTAAAGTTTATTTGATTGATGTTTACTGAATGTACTCATTCCTATATAGCATATCACAAACCATTTCTCATGATGACCATGTAGGTTGACAGAGATTCTTTTAATATTAAGTTATTAAAGGTTATTCGATTGATGTTTATGCTCGACTTATGAATGAAAACATGTTTTAAAACATGAGAAAATTGGATCATGGAGACAATGATGGTATGCACATTCATGTTAAGTGACACTTTTCATAAATGTTTTTTGAAATGTGCATAATAATTTAGGAGAAAATAATTCCTTCAAAAATTAAATGGAGTGTTTTTTAAGGCGCACAATAACACATAAAATAATTCGTTTAAAATTGAAATTTATTGGTTTCAATGTGCACAATAATATAAGAGAAAATAATTAAATTCAAATTGAAATGGAGGAATCCACTCTTAGGATATTTTAATACTCCATCCTTGTCCTGCTTGTATTATTTACCATTTTCTAGTACTTAGTGATGTTATTTGCCCCTAGTGGTGTGCAGATGTCATCCAGGACTCAGTAGCCACATAATGCACCCTGCATGCATGATTTTAGGGCCACTAGAGGTAGTTCCCTACTTTTTAGGAGCCAACTCAGTGTTCTAGTTTAGGCCACCTGAGTTAGATGACTCTAATGGGGGTTTTATTGTCCGAATGCTACTTATTATGGCCTCATGCACCCTTTTCTGAGTGATTTGCATGCCACACTCATGATGCACTCTCCTTGGTTAGTTAACTGACAATAGCTTCAGTTAACTGGGATTTGGTTGAGTTTAACTGAGTTTAGGAGCTCCAGAGCACTGATAGAGGTGACAACCAGCATAGATCCATCTTAAACTCGTATCTATCAAGCACCGAGAAGGATCCATTTTTTTGAGGTGTATTTCTTTTTTTAAATTTAAACTCAAGAAATTTAATCTCTCTTGATTGATAAATCCGGGTTTAATTTTTAATTTTTAATTTTATAAACGAACATCTACTTTTTAATTACTTTTCATAATATTTTATTTTATGAGCCGACATGGATTTTTTTTAAATACTTTCCATAATTTTATTTTTTTTTACATTTTAATTAATGGCTGACAATACATTTTACTTTTTACTTTTCATTAAATACTTTCCATTACATTTTACTTTTTTTAACATTTTATAGCCTAGGATTTAATTCAAACGAAAATACACGTCCTTTTATTAATCGCCGACATAATATTAATTTTTTATTATTATTATGTTAAAGACAAACTTTATTTATTATGACTGACTATAAGGACAAACACGGACAAAAGTTACAGGATCTCCCCCATATTAGGCTGTAAAGCACCTCGTTTCACTCGGTGCAATTACTATGCTAGATCAACTAAGACTTAAATTCCCCTAGGTGATTCGAATTCTCTCCATTGTAACATCATTGTTCATTATATTTATTATTGGATCATGTGACATTATTCTTCTCATATATGAGTTCTCATGCATGATTAATTGTTTGCTAATTTTTATTGCATTTTTCACTCTAATTCATCTTTTTTGCTCATCCTTTGTCTGTGAGGTATACTCATCTCTTAGATTTGCTGTGATTTATAACTTCACATGGTATCAAAGGAATTTGAGTGTAGGTTGAGCAACTGCTTTCAGTAGTTCACCAGAAGCCTCTGGATTTACATAGCAAATCTTGGTGCCATTGCATTGAATTCAATGGAGAAATCCTTTGATGGCTAGCGAGGTGTGAAGGATCCAGAAAAATGTGCCCATTGTCCTAAATCAATTCTCAGTAGTATTATATTTCCTAAATTGAGAGTTTTTTGCAGGTTATTGAAAGTTTTTTCAGTGCAGTAGTAGCAACAGTTTCACCTTGTATTCGCTCCAACAGTTCTCATGGAGAATTTGAACTCTTCTCTCTCTCCCAGGATCCTGACACACTCCAATTACCTTGATTGGAGGGCTTATATGCAGATGGTATTGCACAACAAGTCACTATACAGGGTAACAATGGGAAAGGACGTCGAACCTCAAGCAATTGTTGAGAATTCCAAGTATCTAAATAGATTGGATGAAGCATTAGGTTTCATGTGTATTCATATTTCTAGAGATCTACTCTTCCACCTCGAAGGATTTAAGAATCCAAGAGAGGTTTGGTTGAAGTTGGAGGCCCTCTTCGAAAAACAAGATGAGCTAAGGGGCCATATTCTGGAGAATGACTTGATTTCTCTTCAACCAAGCAGTTTCGAGACCATCCAACAATTATTTTCCAAATTGAAATCTTTGGTCATGCAATGCAAGCATTGTGGAATTGAGAAGAAGGATGAGGACTTGGTGCTATCCATTCTGAGCAAGCTAGGTCTTGATTTCTCCATATTTTTTTCTACCTTCCATTCAGGGATATTGTCAATCCCTGGTTGGAAAATTCCATCTCTATATGCATTCACTGAATGTCTCATCCAAGAACAAGACAAAATGATTTAGATGGGTGCTTTGCAAGCCTCCAAAAATCAGGCTCTTATGGATGGAGAGTCAAAAGTGCAAATGCCAAAGGGAAGCACAAGGGAAAAGAGAAGAGGCAATCTGAACCCAAGCAGAATTCCAAGTCTAGTCCAAAAGAAGGATCCTCCAGCTCCAAGAAGGACAAGAAAAAATGATTTGATAAATCCAAGTATTCCTATTGCAAGAAAGGAAACCACCCATAGAGATATTACATGAAAAAGAATATAGATCATATGACCAAACATATTAAAAAACAAAACATTTCCCTCCCAGAAGGTGCAAGAGAGACTGATTCTAGAATTGATTCTAATGGTCATGAGATATGACATGCATTGAAGGATGGATTTTCAAAATCACAAGCCTTCCTCATAGATTCAGAAGCCTCCAACCACATGGTTTTCTCCAGAGAATCATTTTCTTCTCTATATATCAAGGATGGTTTGATTATTCACACGGGATATAACTCTCATATCTCTGCTAAATGGAACGGAATAATACATCTGGAGCATGGAAAGTTCAAAAATGTTCTATTTGTGCCTTCTTTGTGAGCAAATTTTTTGTCTGTATATCAGATGACTCACACAGTTTCACCAAAGAAAGTGGTCTTTGGTCCTGACACAATTGAGATTACAAATATCTCTACTGGGAATATTATAGTGAAACGGTTTGCAAACCATGCCTCCAAGGCATATGAATTATCCCATTTTTTTCCATACTCTCTGCATACCCCATTGGCATATGATGAAGATTAGAGTGATACCTCTTCTAATGAATATGGGGATCAATATATTGATGTTGAGAATAAATTTCAAGGAGATTCAGATCCAGATCCAACACATGCTCCCAATCCATGGACAAGGCCAATATGGGCTCACAAAGTCTTTGTAGCTACTGGGAACATAGTTGGGGATCCATTTGACCATAGAGCCACCATATATTAGTATCATGAAAACCTTTCACTATGTCATGCAGATCCACCTCTCTCAGAGAGGTGCTACATGATGGTGTGGTTTGATCCACAATCCCTTGAAGAGACTTTCCATGGGGTATTTACAACCAAGCAACAATCTCAGTTGTCTGACAAAGGGTACTCAAAGGTTCATGATTTGGACCACAATGAGCCATTCGCTCCAGTAGAAAGAAGGGTTCCTAAAAGACTTGTTTTGGAGAATACAACTTCTACACATTGGGAGGTACATCAGAGAAGCAGGTCCAGGTCCAGATCCAGATCCAGATCTAGCACCTGCATTGCTATCCTACATAGGAGCAGATTTCCAATATTTTTGCCAAGGCTTTCACTTAGGAAATTTTTTTCCTTCTCTGCTTAGTATGAAGGTTCTTTGAGTTCCTTATTGTTGTTCCTTTTTAAGGGGGGGTATTTTTCCCATGAGGTTTTTCCCCATTTCCTTGGTTCATGGACAGTTCTTTTATTTTTTATCATTTATTTTGATTGTATGAGTGACCTTTGGTCTTAGTAACTAGGGACCAGGATGCACAAGTATGGATTAAGGGGGGGTGTTAGGATATTTTAATACTCCATCCTTGTCCTACATGCATTATTTACCATTTGCTAGCACTTAGTCATGTTATTTCCCCCCTAGTGGTGTGAATATGTCATCCAGGACTCATTAGCCACCTAATGCACCATGGATGCATGATTTTAGGACCACTAGAGGCAGTTCCCTACTTTTCAGGAGCCAACTCAGTGTTTTAGTTCAGTCCACTTGAGTTAGTTGACTCTTATGGGGGGTTTATGCTCTGAATTCCACTGATTGTGGCCTCATGTGCCCTTTTCTGAGTGATTTGCATATCAAACTCATGGATGCAACCTCCTTGGTCAGTTAACTAACAATAGCTTTAGTTAACTGGGATTTGGTTGAGTTTAACTAAGTTTGGGAGCTCTGGAGCATTGATATAGGTGACAATTACTATGCTAGATCATCTGAGATTCGAATTATCCTAGGTGATTCGAATTCTCTCCATTGTAACATCATTGTTCATTATACTGATTATTGGATCATGTGACATTATTTTGCTCCTATCTAAGTTCCCATGCATGATTAATTGTATGCTAATTTTTACTGTAGTTTTCACTATAATTCATCTTTTCTGCTCATTCTTTCTCTGTTAGGTATACTCAGCTCTTAGATCTTCCGTGATTTAGAATTTCACATCTACAACCACATAATTGTTTCATATGGGATTTCACTGGCGAGTAGCTATGCTAATTTTATTTCTTACATGATGACATTAGATGATTCACACAGCACTATAGTTGTTGCTTGCGGTAAAAGTTTTGAAATATTTACTAAGTATCGCAAAAAATAACCTTATATGAACATTTCTGAGGTAATTTAAATATGTTGAAGTTTAGTTGATCTTTGTCTTGAGTTTCTAATCTTATATTTAAATATTGAAAAAAGAATCAATTGCTTGGCTTTGACAGGCCATTTGAGGACACATGTTTTCTTTTCTTCTCATTCCATTCTGATCACTTCCCATCAAGTAGTATAAGGGTCGATTCTTTCATTTTTTTGCGTTACCCTATGGGTTTAATATTTAATCGAAAAATACCAAAATTAAATGCATTCTGATATTTTCTAGATTTGTAAACATTTTGGGCACCTGAAAAGGTTGTCTTCCTTGCAACTATTTTTAGAAAGTGATCAAAATTGTTTATTTCCTAGAGGTAGCTTTTGGAAATATAGTGCAAATCATTCAAATGTGAATTTCCTTTTTCAAATACAAAAATCATGGAGGATAACAAAGAAAAAGCTACATTTGAATATGATATTACTGTTATTGTTATCGAGATGTTGCAACATGTTTGATAAGGATGGGAATACTACCAAAAATTTGTTATATTTTGGAGATAATTATTCTTTGGTTCACATATCCGGTTATTGTCTTTTTACTTAGTTTATTTGAAACCATTTAAACTATATGTGATGTACTGTTTAGACTTTCCATTCACAATGTATTGTGAGAGCATTATGAACTAGAGAAAGATGGCAGGGAAAGATTTATAGAATTAGATAACAATATATTGAAATAAACTTTATAGACACACGTGTATAATGTGATTAGAATATTGAAATTTGATTTCATTCTTGTTAAATGAAAACAAACAAGAATATTTTTTTGAAAATGAGTATGTAATCTAGAGTATATGTCTTTTTATATATATATTTTTTTAAATTTAATTTTAAATTTGATATAAATAAATTAAATTTACACTTGAAAACAAGAAAACATTTGAAGTGCTTATATTTTTAAAATTTAATAAACATTTGAAGTGCTTATATTTTTAAAATTTAATAAAATTTTATTTTGATATATTCTAATAAATCAATTAAACTAGAAGATATGAGAATTCGTACAAACTAGTTGACACAATTTTAGTTAATATATTATTCTTTAATTGTTCCATTTATTTAACTTAAAAAGTAACTTATAAATTAATATTTCATTTAAATTTGAAGCATATTAATTAGTTTAACTTTGATTTTATGTGGTTGTGTTGTTTTTTTACTTTAAACCATTTAACTTCCTCATCTTGATGGTATTCTTAAGTAATGTTTAACACTGAGTTTAAATTTTTCATTGTGAGATGTGGTTATATGGTTTCTTTTCTAATTCTTTAAAGGATGCTATCTCGATGAAAGAACAACTGCCTAAGTAGGAGGTTAGTGGTTAGATTCTAGTGTGCCTCATATTGCAGTCATTTAAAAAAACAAACATATTTATGTTGATTTAGTTTAATAATGAAAAATTATAGAGACAATTGATATTGTCTCTCTGAAAATAAAAACAAAAGATTTTTTATTTCGTATTGTCTCTAAACATAAATATTTTAAATAGAGGATATTTTTTGCCTCAACTTTGAGACAATATGGTTATTTATAGAGACAATATAGTCTATAAATGGTGTATTATTTATTGTCTTTATAGAGACAATAATTTAAGACACTCGCTTAAAGACAATACACAATTTTTTTTTTGTCTCTATTTAAGACAATTTATATAAATTTATCATCTCAAATATTGTCTCAAAACCCCCCTCTATGTAGTAGTGAGAATCTTGGACAGTCAATTATAGCTGGAAATTTAGCACTTGTATTACCAACAGAAAAATCAAGTGGAACCAACAAAACAAGGATCTCCATCTAGATACCAAGATTGCAAATTCAAGGTGAAAATTCAAGACACGGAGAACATCAAGGTAACAGTCCTCACTCTAGTGGTGATTCAGATCCCACGCTAACTTCTTTGAGAAATGAAAAGACAAGAAGTTTAAGAGAATTTACAATCAAGATGATGAAGTAGATATGCAAGGGCATTTTGCATTATTTTCTTGTGAGTCTATGCATTTTGAAGAGGCCATTAAAGACTAAAAATGGATCCATGCAATGCATGAAGAAATTGATTGAATTGAAAATAATGATGCTTGGGATCTTGTAGATCTTCCAGAAGGAAAGGATAGCATACGAGTAAAATGGATCTGTAAAACTAAATTCAATGAAAAAGGAGAAGTGGAGAAGCATAAGGAAAGGATAGTTGCAAAAGGTTTTGCACAAAAACCTCTTATATATTTTGGATAATTTTTTTCTCCAGTGCCAAGGTTAAACACCATTAGAACATTGATGGCATTAGCAACTCAAAACAAATGGAAAGTATATCAGTTGGATGTCAAATCAACATTCCTAAATGGAATTTTGGAAGAACATGTGTACATTAATTAGACACCTGGATATGAAATCAGGAATCAAGAGCATAAAGTTTACAAGCTGAAAAAGACATTGTATGGTTTGAAACAAGCTCCATGTAATGTCCCCAGTTTGACCCCATGGCATTAACATTATAAATGATGTATTATTGTTATGAAATCATGGTGAGGAGCTCAAGGCTAAGGCCCCGCCATCGAATTAGTGATGCATATGATTTGCGTGCTAGCCATGCACATTGGAAACTCAAATATCATGTAATATGCATTATAATAAAAACACCCACAACTAGCTATGCAATGCAACAAAGAGATGGGGGCATGATTTCACAAGGAATTGGGAGGGAAAACATTCAAACCCTTGAGCCAATAGAGTCAAGCCAAGTGTCAATGAGGGAACCCATCAAACCCTCAACTACCCATGTTGACTTTTGTACCTAAACCATTGATTTCTCCCAAGAGTTGGTTGAGGTAGTTAATGCCTTGGGAATGGAGAGGTATGGCTGTCCAAATTCGGGTATGGGCAAGCCACCCTTTATGGAAAATCGTGTTGCTCTCCTTGGGAAAGAATAGAGCCACGAAATTGCTCTCTAAGCCAGGAGGAAACCATCAGTCTTGCTCCCTCACGTAGCTCTAGCTGCCTGGGCGTTTTTCCTCCATGGTTTTCTAGTTTTCTAGGCGTTTGTATTGATTACCAGTGGGGAAGAAAACAGAACGTTTGTGAGTCTTCCTGGAGGTCGTTTAGGCCATTGGAAAGGATCCTAACCAGTGGAGAGAAATCGGTTTTGCTCCCTGGGGTTGAAATCGAAATTCCACAGTTCGCTTGGGTGAACCACGAGTTAAGAGAGCCAATGTGGACCCTGTTTTGTGAACACCTCTGTTGTAAATGTGTAACCCTGTAAATGATCGTTTTGCTGTGAGAAGAAAGAGTATGTTGGGGTATGGGTAATGGGTAATCCATTGTTCTGGCTTGAGCTTGAGAATGAGCATCCATTGTTCCATTGTAGCCTGATAAACCTAGCTATGGATTGGCTTGGCTCGGATGAAATGGTTAATGGGCTGTGTGTGAGCTGGAATGTTCCCTTTTCCTTGTGAGAATCATGCCCAGCTCGGGGGTGGCCTTTGGACAGACTCAGTATAAGCTGTCGAAGAGCCTATGGTTGGGTGGAACGTTGCAGTGACATAGCTAGTTGCTTGGGGCAGTTGCAAAATGAAGATAAGTGTTTTATGCCTCTATATTTACTTCTGCACTATATTAATTCAATAACTGTTGATATGCTGTATGCATGAGTAATGTGTGTGGATGTTTTAATTCCGCTGTGTATCATAATTGATTTGTTTTACATCTGCACGTTCATAATTTATTTATATGAATCTAACTAATGGGCTGAGATCATGGGAAAGCCCTGAATTTAGCATCATGTACCCTGCCTTGCATTGGTTAAATGGGTGGGTATGTGACACTCCAAGAGCATGGTATGGAAGAATTGATTCATATCTAATCAATAATGGATTCTGCAAAAGCAAATTTGAACCCACATTCTAAACCAAAATAGATTAGCAAAACAAAATTTTGATTGTATGTCTATATGTAGATGATATGATTTACACAGGAAATTTTATGTTGGAAAATTTCAAATCAGTCATGAAAACAAAGTTTGAAATGAAAAATCTTGGATTAATGAAGTATTTTCTTGGCATTGAAGTTGAAAAATCAGACAATGGCATATTTATATCTCAACAAAAGTATGCTAGAAAGTTTTTGAACAGATTTAGAATGACAAATTGCAAGCTAGCAAACACTCTAGTAGTAACATGAAAAAAATTAAGCAAGGAGGATCAAGGAACAACAATGGATCCCACCTTATATAAGAGACTTGTTGGAAGCCTAATGTATTTAACAACTACAAGACTAGACATTATGTATGCAGTCAGTTTAATTTATAGATTCATGGAAACTCCAAAAAATTCCCATTGGAAAGTAGGTAAAAGAATTTTAAGGTATAGTATAGCTACAATCAATTTTGGACTCATGTATTTATCAAAAAATTCCATCTCTCTAATTGGATACACTAACAATAATTTTATAGGAAGTGTTGATGACGAAAGAGCACTTTAGGTTATGCTTTTCATCTTGGATCTTCAGTAGAAACAAAGTATGTAGCAGCAACATCAGCATCGTGTCACGATGTATGGTTGAGAAGGATACTAGAAGATCTTCAACATAAAGAAAACTTCCCGAATTACTTTAGATTTTACTCATATATGTAGGTGTAGAACAAGAACAAGATAGATATTTTGTTTTTGTTAATGGAGAAGAGCTTGAAAACTCCTATTGGGTGTTTATATCAGTTGTAGTTGTTTGTGTGCTATGTATTTCAAATTCAGTTCTTGTTTGGCGTATGAGATCCCCTCCCTATCCAACACGAAGTTGAAGCATGGTTTGGAAGTAGGATGCAATTTCCTATTAAGGGCATGGGTGAAAGCAAGGGAGCATTATGATGGCTAAGAGAGCAGAGGCCATCTGGTGATGATGGGTATGTGGAGAAACAAATCAGGTCTATGGAGAGTAAGAGGTTCGTGGAGAAGAAATAGTTTTGAAATAGTTAAGTAAATTTGTATTTTAAAAATATAATAGTTTATTTAAATAATAAAAATAATTTAAATTTATTATAGGATGATAAATTAATTTTGGTTGATTATATTATTAAATAAATTAAATTAAAAATAAGATAAGGAGTAAGGGTGAGTTCATCTAACCCGTAGTAGCTTTACTGGCAACATCAATGTTCAATCGAATTTCAAAGCAGAGCCCGCTATCTTGCGTGGAAAATAGAATAGGTGTTCAAATTTGATTGTGAAAGTGGACGAGGTGTTCAATGCTTTCTCGCTACTCTATTCCATAGGCGCGGCCGCCAACAGTGCATGGTAGAATTATGTTATGTGAAAGTGAGAACCTGATGTGGGACAGACATTTCGAATTTCGATATGGTAATTTTGTAGAGCATTGATAATGATATTTTGCAGATAGTTGATAATGAAAGGCCATAACTCAGTTTGGGCACCAAATTATTCGAAATTTCTAGACTGGACTTCATTTACACAAAATATTTGATAGATCAAAACAAAATTTCCCAAAAAAATTAGTAAAATTTAATCACCGTAAACTTACAATGTGAGTCCTTTTGCACCCTTTCAATGGCCGTGCTTCAACAATAATTTTTGCGTTTGAATCAATTTGTAGTAATTTTCTTTATATTCAGAGTGTCGAGCACGATATCCATAAAAAAAAAAGAGGGAGATTAAATTTGTATGAAACTCTAATCCAATAAATAAATTAAATTGTATTTTAATTTTTTTTTATAGTTCATTATACTGAACTTTTAATGAGAATATATTTCGGGGCAAAAATAATTGATTTTCCTGATAATACATAGCAAATTACGATAGTATCTGGGACTTTTTAAGACAAATTATTTTTGTAATTACGTTCACCATGCGCAAGTTTAAAAACTGAAAAATAATTTAAGGTTATAGATTTGACCTTCGCATAAGCGAATGATTCCATTATGTTATTGAGATATTTATCAATTTCAAATTTGCAAATCTGCAAATTTTAAAGACCTTTTACCGTTTTAAACACCGTGTTCAGAAGTTCTAAAAAACAAAACATTTTCATAAACTCTAAAAAATATTAATTCAAATCATATCAATAAATATATTCATATTTATATTTATTTAAAGCTCGTAAGAATTCCAAATCACCAAATATTCAAACCAATGATTGACCAAAATCATTACAAAGAATGAAGCACCGTAAACAAAATATGAGTTGCATTGCAAAATTTCAGAAACATGTACTTCTCCAATACATAAACCTGTTTATCACTTTGGCATTCAAAATAATTATTTTCGAGTGTCTCGCAGTAGAATTATCTTACTACGCATAAAATTCAAAATTGCTATGAAGAAAAAAAAAGTACTCTATCTTCACAAGGTTGAAGAAGAATCACTGGGAAACATCGTCACCGGAGTACTCTATCTTCACATTTTGTTGTTCTTCGGAACGATCTTGTCACTTTATTATCTTCCTCATCGGCAGCTTCATTTATGGCATTATGAGTTGTCGGGGATTTCAAATTTTCCACCAGCTGTTGTTTCATAACTTGGTTAGTATATGGTATGAACTCACAAGCAACATATTAAGAAGCATATGATTAACTGCAATGATTAACGGTTGATCTAAACATGCACGTCGAACCAGAAAACCCAAAAGCAATTACCAAGAACGTCCCGAAATCCAAAACGGAAAAAAATAAAGAACAGGCGCCTTTCTTTTACCTGTATGGACTGCGTCGTCCCGGAGAACGCGTCGAAGTCGGCGTTGGCACCACGCTGAGCCCCGGCAGGGGCCAGGGAAGAGAGCGGAGCAGTGGTGGCTGTGGCGGGATTGAAATTTGCGTTGGAGTCGGCGTTGGCACCAGGCAGGGCAGTGGCGGCTGTGGCGGGATTTAAATTGGCAAGCACCAGGCAGGGCAGTGGTGGCTGTGGCGGGATTGAAATTGGCGTCGGACTCGGCGTTGGCACCAGGCAGGGCAGTGGTGGCTGTGGCGGGATTGAAATTGGCGTCGGAGTCGGCCTTGGCACCAGGCAGGGCAGTGGTGGCGGTGGCGGGATTGAAATTGGAGTCGTAGTCGGCGTTGGCCCTAGGCAGGGCAGTGGTGGCGGTGGCGGGATTGAAATTGGTGTCGGACTCGGCGTTGGCACCAGGCAGGGCAGTGGTGGCTGTGGCGGGATTGAAATTGAAGTCGGACTTGACGTTGGCACCAGGCAGGGCAGTGGTGGCTGTGGCGGGATTGAAATTGACGTCGGAGTTGGCGTTGGCACCAGGCAGGGCAGCGGTGGCTGTGGCGGGATTGAAATTGCCGTTGGAGTCGGCGTTGGCACCAGGCAGGGCACTGGTGGCTGTGGCGGGATTGAAATTGGCGTCGTAGTCAGCGTTGCCATCAGGCAGGGCACTGGTGGCTGTGGCGGAATTGAAATTGGCCTCGGAGTCGGCATTGGCACCAGGCAGGGCAGTGCTGGCTGTGGCGGGATTGAAATTGGCGTCGTCGGTGGCGGGATTGAAATTGGTGTCGGAGTCGGCCTTGGCACCAGGCAGGGCAGTGATCGCTGTTGAGGGATTGAAATTTACCCTCATGGGGTAGAAAAAACCAGCAAAAATTCTATGATCAAAAGTACAAAGATGATCAAAAGTATAAAGAAAAAATTCCAAAGGAAGAGCTCCTTTTCCTTCGCAGATATCTCTCCTATGCACAATTCACAAGTGAGTGTGTTTCCAAATGACGAGCACGACACTTCTATTTATACTTTATATTTCACTTGACATTTTCCTTAACTAGGTCGGCCCCTAAAAAATTAACCTAATGCAAACTGAATTATCCACCAAGGTGGTATGCTTATTTACATGTTTGGTCCACCTTGTTGCTTAGTTGACATATCATCACTTATGACTGGGATTTTCTAGATTTGTTATAAACAAACCTAGTGTCTTCTTCTAATAAACAAGATAGCAATATCCAATGTCATTGTTGTGCTTTTTATAATGTTGAGGATCATTTATGGCCTAGGTTGATCCCATATTTCTACATTATATGTTAGCATTGCACATTCTAGTTGCCTTAGGGGTGTTCAAGGTTTCCAAATTCATTTATGCATTAAAAAAAACATTCCTTGATATAGATGATCAAAAGTACAAAGACAAAATTCCAAAGCAAGAGCTCCTTTTCCTTTGCAGATATCTCTCTCCTATGTGCAATCCACAAGTGAGTGTGTGTCTAAATGAGGAGCACGACTTTTGTTTACACTTTATATTTCACTTGACATTTTCCTTAACTAGGTCGGCCGCTAAAAAATTAACCTAATGCTGACTAGGCCGAATTCACTAGGGGACTTAAACACCCCATTACAATTGACTCATGGGGATCTATTTCCCCGACTTACAAGGGAGGATTTACCTCAATGAATTTACATTCAATCAAATACAATAATGACATCCCAAGGGAGGAATAAACATCTCCGAATAAATTACAATGATAAAATAGAATATTCTTCGAAGTTACAATATTTCAACACTCCCCCTTAATCAGAAGGGTATTTTTCTTACAACAACAACATCAATGTTGGAAATATCATAATTAATGTGTTGATAGCGTATATGATATGCACCCGCTCTGTCAGAAGTCAGTCGGTCATTTTGTTAGTCTGCAATGTCAGACAGTGAGTCGGTTTGCAGCCAATCCGGCTCACGACAAGTTAGTATTTAAGTAGTCACATTTGTATTCCGCAAGATCAGATCTTCTTAGGTAGAAATTTATTTCTGTGTTTAATGCAACCATGTAGCTTCCAAGTGAAGCGATCTTGAGTCGGTGATAATGAAACTCTATAAATAAAAATCATTCACAGAGGATTAGATAGAGTGAGAGGAGTGAAGAAGAGAAGAAGTGAAAGACCCGTGAAGTGTATGAAGAGCCCAAGCTCTGTGAATGTAAAAGATTGAAGTAAAATCTCATCTCTCTGTATTGACGCAATTAGATAGGTATACAAAGTTAACCGCGCACTTAATCTTTGTAAAAGTTAAAAGAAGTTTGAGAAGCGATTTGTATGAAGTGCGCAGTCCATACAAAGTCAAGTTCCACAAAGTTAGAGATCTTCTAATTTATGCAAACATTCAACTGCGCAGTAGAAAGTGTAATTTGCAAACCCCAATATTTTATGGTAAAAATTATAAATATTGGTCTCTAACTATGAAAGCTTTGTTTAGAGGTCAAGATGTTTGGGACATAGTCCAGAATGGTTATGCAGAACTAGCAGATGCAGCAGCATACAACAATCTCACACAAGCTGAGACGAATGTCTTGAGGGAATAGAGAAAGAAAGACGGAAATACGTTGTTCCACATACATCAAGCGACACATGAATCCATACTCCCAAGAGTAGCAGCAGTGCAGGCAGCTAAGGAAGCGTGGGACACACTAGAAACTACATATCAAGGTTTGAACAAGGTAAAGACTGCCAAACTTCAAATTCTTAGAAGAGATTTTGAATCTCTGTTAATGAAAAATACAGAGTCAGTAGACTCATTCTATACTCGTGTCATTGGTCTAGTTAATCAAATAAAGTCTCATAGAGAAACTCTAGGTGATCAAAGAGTTGTTGAAAAATTTCTAAGAGTTCTTCCAAAGAAATTTGAATCTTTAGTTGTGACCGTGGAGGAAAACAAAGATCTGTCCACTTTTACCATTGATAAATTGCAAGCCTCATTACTCAATCATGAACATAGAATGAGTGGTTCAGATACATCGCTGGAAGGTGCATTCGCAGCATAGTCATCCATAAGTCGTGGAAGAGGCAGAGGAAGATCAAGCTCTAGAGGTAGAGGACGAAGTTTGTTTAGAGGAGGTCGCAGCAGCAGCCCTGTGCATGTCACTAGTAGAGGTCAGAATCAAACTCCCACTTAGTCAAGTAGACAAAGGTATGACAAATAAAAAATTCAATGTCATTACTGTAAGAAGTATGGACACTTCGCATATGAATGCAGAAAGAAGTAGTATGACCAAGGAAAGCAAGGTGAAGCTCAGTCAAGCAATAGCAACACTCCGAACAACTCACTATTCTTAGCATGTGCATCCCCATTTGAATGCAATGTTGTCCAAGAAAGTCCAACTAACATATGGTATTTAGAATCAGGCTGTAGCAATCACATGACTGGTAATTTAAATCTATTTTCTAGTCTAGATAAATCAGTACAAACTGATGTCACACTTGGAAATAATTTTCAAGTCACTGTTTTGGGTAAGGGTACTGTTGATATTCTAACCAAACAGGGGGAGCAGCAATATATGCCTAATGTCTATTATGTTCAAGGTTTGAAGCATAATTTGATGAGCACTGGACAACTGATGGAAAAAGGTTACATAATTCATATGATAGGAAAGCATTGTCTGATCAAAGACAAATATCCAAGCAATCAGTTCATAACCGAAGTGCTGATGAAAAGCAATTGCTTGTTTCCTTTGAAGATAACACCAATCATAAAAGGAAAAACAACTCAAGTTGTTTATGAAAGAAAAAATGAAAATTTTGGAACTGCGCACAGCGTAGAGAGCAAAGGAGTAGACATTCACTGTGCAAAGGAAGAAAAAGACAGCACAATGCAATCTGCATTTCAAACAGAAATTCTGGATGAATCTTGGTTATGGCACTTCAGATTTTGACATCTAAATTTTGGTGGGATGAAGCTACTGCACACTGTTGACGGACAATCCACTCGACTGGAGGCGAGCTGGATCTCCCTAGCTCAATGCGAGTCTAGAACAAATAAAACAGACTACAAATGTGTTTCCTAGATCTACTTAAGGATCAAGTACTAGATGTCTTACCTCTTTGATTCGCTATCCTTTCTCCTGCTATGTTGCTCCACGTCCCATGATCGTCAGATCCAAGCTGCAAGACCTGTCAAGACACAGAAAAGAGAAACGAGTAAAGAGCATCTATACAATAAGAGATCTATGTAAACAGTTAAGTAGGTAAACAACACAACATCATCATACATAAGAGACAATATTGATGGAAAGCATTTGTATTATTGCAAATAGAGGAGTACATGATAGAGATATAGAACTACAACCAATGACTTAATATAGCAGCCCTTCTCCACACAAGACAATTGCCAAGCCCTTCTAAGGAAGCATGCGAGTCTCCAAGAGGTGAGTGAAAGTGTCCAAGAGAGATTTCACGAGCATGTAGATACCATAGTCTTCCTCCCTTTGGTATGGGAGTGAACCTCATATATATAGGACTAAGTGAATGAGGTTATGGATAGGATAGGATAAGAGATGGTAGGAGAGGGATAGGGGATCTTGCCAATAGGTTAGGGGTCGAGTACCATCTCTCCAAGAGATCAGGGATAAGCCCCCACATAGGCAAGTTTCGAGAAGGATCTCGAAATGGCTATTTTTGCCCATTAACAGACCTCATCGCACCTTGCTAAAGAGCAACCTGCGACGACCTCTCAAAAGGTTGTGCAAACTGAGCACCAATCCTCCCAAATGATCAATCAGTCCAAGAGACTTCAGGGATGTACACACTAAATCAGGATGATGAGTAGATTTTAGGTGTAACAGAATGCCTCCCAAAGCATGAAGCTGTTAAGGATGTACAAGTGAAGTGCTTTGACAGAAAAATTGGCAAAAGGCTTGTCAGATGAAGGACGTTGCTGCAGTACAACTGACTCTGAACTAACAATCTCAAATGTAGTATAACATGGCTTCCGACCGATACATTGCAGATCCATGGTAGTAATGACTGACTGAACACAATCATGGTTACTAGACACAAGCATAGATCCATGATGAGATGGTAACACAGCCACGACCAATACAAAAGTGGATCCGTGTAATATGACTCAATACAAACTCCATCGCAACCTGGGTAAAAACATGAATCCCCAGGGTCTTCAAGCTAAACCCGCAATGATACGAATCTATCCATGCGATTACAAAGGTCTTGACGTCGAATAAGGTAGAAACCACTTGATTACCTGTCATTGATGTAAACCGTTAACAAGTGCGAGGGAGATCATCATTAATGTCAATGATTCCCAAGGTATCACAGTACATATCATCAAGCGTGAATAAATGAGTTGAAGTCGAACACAAGATGAAATCTTTCAATCAAGAGTCAATGATGTGAACTCATGATGAAAGCAAGGTAACCTGCCATTGAGGCATGCAGGGCCAAGGTACTTGGTTGGTTTCTAGATTCAATCCTCAGATGATGTGTTGAATTCGACAAGGATGAACCCGTCGAAGGAGGGCAATAATGAATCCCCCATCAATCAACACGAAACACAAAAAAAGATGTGTAGAGTGGATCGGATGGTACAATAACATGTGAGATTGACGCAAAGTAACAACGGCATGATGGCGTGTTTATTGACTGCAAAATGATGAATGATGAATGTGTTCTTGAACATGGGCATAGCATGACTTGGCAGTATTGACATGAGAATGACGCAAACTTCTAATGCAATTGATGATGGAAGATTTCTCCGAATGACTCAGAGGAGTAACAAGACTCAAAAAGTAAGCGGGGACTTATAGACAAACATATGACCCAAGTACAGTATGCAATGCAAACGAGTACCATTTTCAAAAACGACTATATACTGCCACTAAGGTATGTAACACAAACACTTTCATTTTTCCCCATCATGAATGATGAGTGCCTCATGTGTTTTTTATGAGCTTGATGAGGGTAACCAGATGCTTGGTATAGCTCATCTCATAGATGAGTCCAATCCCAAATATTTTCCGAACCTAGGATAGGAGGGGCTCGTCCCATGATGGGCCCTTCAATGTGAAAATTTAACGAGTCCATAGAAGGAAAACTCGGTCGTCATTTCATATTTAGAGAGTCTGAAAAGAACTAAAGAAGACTCCAACAGTACTTTTTTGTAAAGTTAGCCTTATCGCCCGAAAAGGGTAAAACAACGCGGGAGAGGACTCTTCCAGTCATGATTGGCTGGACTATTCCTTTTTCGTAATTAGTGCCTCCTGGTCCAAAAAAGGGGTAAACTATCGCCAGGAAGATGACCATTCAAATACTTTAACAAGCGTGAACATGACAAGTTCGCTTGGCAATATTTTCAATTTTAGGGAGTCTGAAAAGAGCTTAACTATGGAATCTAGGGGGTGTCCTTTTCCGTGGAAGTTTAACGAGCCCGGAAAAGTGATAAATCATAACTCGGTACTTGTTCTCATGATTTGGTGAGTACAAGAACAAATGAAGAGTAAACTCATCCTCATGCAATTAATGCGAATAACCAAAAATAATAATGACAAAACGTTCAAAGGAATGTTCATACCTGTAATTACCATTGGTAATGCGAGAAACGTTATGAAAGACCATTTTTACGATTCCTGTACACTAGAAAAGTGTCAAATAGCCCAAATATAACGACAAATGGTTGAAACTATAGTAAATGGCCCAAAAGCATCAAAATATTCGAAAAGAAATATTCTATTTCATTCTATAAATAGAAATATAGGCCAAAAATAGAAACATTATTCAAATTGCCAATTTGGGTGGAAAAGTACCAATTTGGAGCCAAAACTTCCATCGTCAATTCCAGGAGCTATGATCCGCCATTTCACCAGCCGTCCGGACTAGGTAGGCCTAAATCTCAGCCAGCAACTTTGTAGTGGTTTAGTTTTTCAATTTTTATGCATTTTTTGAGTTTTTTGATGGTTTGGGGAGGGGCCAATGCACCCTCGGCTCGTCGCAAGTGGCCCTTTCGGGACTCGCGACGAGCCTAGGTCATAACAAGTCTCGAAAATGGGACCTACGATGACGTCGCGCTATATTTGATGGTGACCTGCGATGGCAAAAACTCCAATTCCAAACATCAAATGTATCCCAAAAAATAAGTTGTTGCAAGTTGGAGAAAGTCCTAACATGTTTTAAATGCTCCTTTTGGTAGGTTCCCAGCAAGCAGAGATGGTTTTAGAGTGGAGAGAAAGAGAACATGAGTTGGAAGATGAGCAAGCCGTAAGTGATCCACAATGTGTGGCTGCTTTGCGAAACTGTGGGTTGCTCAAATTCTTTCAGGTACAGGGGATGAGAGCCCAGGTGCCATTCTTGACACACATGCTTCAGAGTTGGGATGCAACCCAACAATACTTCGTCATAGGTGAGCACATCCTCAACATTGACATTGAGGACATATACTTTCTGACTGGTTTGTCCCAAAATGGGGACGTGGTACAACTCACTGGGACACGAGCTAGTGACCGTACTGTCGAGGACATGGTGTCACAACACTGTGTTGCTATTGCTCGTCCCTCCAACGGGAAGATACTCATCCGAGATGTGGTGAGTCGTCCACTGAGGACTATACTGCTTACTATTACCAGGGTGGCAGGTGGCCAAGCTCCACATATAGCTACTTGGAGCCAGATGTTATATGCGGAGGACTGTATGTCCCCCATGGTCTTCAACTGGTGCGAGGGCCTCCTCACAAACTTCCAAGCTCAGCTGACCAAGTGTCGGTGAGGGGAGCTCAAGCAATTTAGGTATGGTTCTATCATAGTGTCGTTGCTCTTGGAACGGGTTCCTCTCCTGCACTCACAGGTGATAGTGGATGACAGGGATCTGAGAGATCCACATATGCTCAAGTGGGCAGAGATGATGACCCACCATGGTGGGGGTCCCATCATCACTTTTGGTACTGAGTTTTTTAGCTGGCTAGAGGGCTATATGCTCATGGTGGATGAATTTCCTTACAGTGGCACAGACTTTCGGGAGGATCCCGACTTGGCACTGCCAGAGGGTGCAGCATGGGGTGATATTGGTAAGAACAAAAACCGTTGTATTTTTAAGTTTTCTGGATTATATTATTTTTTTGATGTAGTGCTGACAAGTACATTGTGTGTGCAGATGTTGGCCCTGTATGAACGATGGGTCTCTCCCTTCTAGAGAGGAGAGATAGAGGCGGGGAAGTAGTGATTCCTGCTGGTGCACATGCCACTATTAAGGAGATGGAGGAGGTGTACCGGAACTTGTTAGAGCTGACTGTGGGGATTCCAGAGCCTGCTATCAATGACCTCCCGAGGCCCATGCAGAGATTTGGGGTTGGAGCGTCTGTGCGCTTCAATGCCTTACTCCGCAAGGTGGCTCATACTGTGGACTGCTTCCTTACACAACGATAGAGAGCTGTGCGAGTCAGGGGTGTGCGGATCAGGCATGGTGCCTGAGACACTTTTATACTTGTACTTGAGAGCTTCAGAAGCCTCAGATTTTTGTACTTACTAAAAGCTTATGATGCTTCAGATTTTTGTAGAGACTCACTAAAAGCCAGCGTGCTTCAGATTTTGTACCAGCACTACTTTTGAGCGATTTATATATATTATCGACGATTTATACATTATGTGTCTTTGAAATGATTAGTGATGTGATCTTGTTTACATGTTTTCTTCTGTACATTACATTTACATGTTATGAATGATTTTACATATTATGATTATTATGTGTGTGCAATGTACCAATCCATGATGAAATCGGCCATCGAGTCAGCAACTGTGTTCAATTCTCATGGAATGTGCAGGTATTGAATGGATTCAAATGACCTTTCCAAGAGACGTACTCATCTAAAGAGATGGAGCAGGGTGGGATCACGGATAGCGTAAATCCGGTTGAGATGAGAAACCACTAGTTGAGAATCCATATGGATGACAATGTGGTCCATACCCAAGGAAATGGCGTCGGTCAGGGTTCTGATTACAGCCTGATATTCTGCGGCATTGTTGGTCGCAAACCCTAGACAATTTCCTCCTGAGCTAATGAGATCGCCTGTAAGGGAATAAAGTACCCAGGCTGCCGAAGCAAGGTTACGGGTATGCCGGCTGGCGCCTTCCGCAAATCCATAACACGTCGCCATCTGCACACACAGACAGAACATGGTGTAAGGAGCGAAAAACAAGATCTAAGACACTCAAAAAATAAAATGCGTCACACCACACAAAAACACGCCATGTACAGTATATACAAGTCAGTCTATGCATGAGAAATCAAGCATTGTATCTCTTTAGGTAAAGCCCATTGCGGGGTTCACCCAAAGAGATGCCGTCATAATCTTCGAGCTCATAGGCTCCTTTTTCCAACACACTTTTAATGACGTAAGGTCCATGCCACATGGACTTGAACTTCCCAGCTCCTAGCTTATCATGCTTCTGGTCATAAGTGAGGACCAGGTCACCCTCATTGAAGATACGAGGTTCGACTGACTTATCGTACTGGGCCTTCATGCATTTCTTATGTGCTTCGTTAGCAAGAGTAGCATCATGGCAGGACTCGTCAAGCTTAGCTAAGTACAAGAGTCGTTCTTCCTCAGCAGTAGTGTCAGGAAGAAGTTCTACAGTGAGTTGAAGAGACGGAATTTCGCATTCTATCAGTAAAATAGCCTCCAATCCATATACCAATTGGAAAGGAATGAAGCCTATGGCGGTTTTAATGGTAGTTTGGTAGGCCCATAACGCTGAGAAGAGCATATTGTGCCAGTTGGTCTTTTGTGTCCCTACCATCCTTTGGATCATAGTTTTCAAGACCTTGTTAATGGCCTCGACTTGTCCATTGGATTGCGGGTAGTAGGGAGTTGAGTTTTCATGGCAAAAACCCAACCTGTCGCTCAATTCAGCAACCATATGGTTTTGAAAGTGAGAACCATGATCGGTGACTATAGCCCGAGGAACTCCAAACCGTGCTATTACATGGTTGAACATGAAGAGTGCGGCGGTTTTGCCGTTGTTTTGGTATGTAGGCATAGCCTCGGCCCACTTCGTAAAGTAATCCACAGCTATGATGATGTAACTATGCCCCTCGGCCTAGGTAGGCTTACAATGCATAAAGTCTATGCCCCATTTTGTGAATGGGCCAATGGCAATAACCGGATGTAACGGGGTAGGATGCGTGCGCTTCTTCGTATGGAAGTGTTGGCAAGGAGGAAACTTCTTGACGACCTAAATACAATCTTTGAAGATAGTAGGCCAGTAGTATCCTGCACGCAAAATTTTCTGGGCAGTAGCCATCCCAGAGAGGTGACCGCCACATGCCCCAGTGTGACAGTCATTCATAACGCGTTCGGCTTCCTTGTGCGTTAGACAACGTCAAAGAATGGAATCGATGCCATAGTGATACAAATTATCAGTTATGATCAAGTAATACTTTGCGTGTTGGCGTATCTTACGCTGATCATCACGAGACAGTTGAGGATCGAAGTGTTGGGTCTGAAGATATAACAGGATATCTCCATACCATGGGTCAGACGTACTGATGAGAAACAATGTTTCATCTGGAAATGAATCATTGTGCTCTACTTCTACATCAGAACGGGGGAGGTCGCAAATGAGCTTAGCAAACACCAAAGACTTCTTAGACTTAGCCTTTTCGAAAAGAAGATCAAATTCTTGCAGTATCACAATCTAGCGTGAATACTTGCCCCCAAGTACTTGATGTGTCAGTACGTGGTACATGGGGTTCGAATCGGCGATGATGGTGGTGGTGCGCAGCAGGATGTAGTGACGGAACTTCTGGACGGCAATGACTGCCGCGAAAGCTAGTTTTTCGACATGTGAGTATCTAGTTTCAGTGTCAGTGAGACCCTTACTCGCATAGTATATCACATGTTCCTAAGCGTTTTGATCTTCCTATACCAAAACCATGGCGATAGTGGTAGCAGAAGCGCCAAGATACAAAATGTAATCGCGATAATAATTAGGCGGTTGAAGCACAGGGGCATGCGTGATAGCATGTTTGATACTGTCAAAAGATTTTTGAGCTTGGTCGTCCCAAATGAACGGGATGTCCTTCTTAAACAGTTTCATGTAACCCTGAGTCTTCTCTATGAAATTACAGACAAAACGTCCTAGATAAGGTGGTAGGTTGATGATGGCCTCCACCTTCAAGGGATCAATGCAGATCCCATCTTTCGAGACAATGAATCCTAAGAGGCACTCGGACTCGACGCAAAAGATACACTTATGAGGATTCAGACGGATATTGTACTGTCTGCATTTGAGGAATATGGCCATTAGATGATCGATGTGGAACTCATGCTGCCTTGAATGAGTAGGGAGATCATCCAAGTAAGGTTCCACAAAGTCCTTAATATCGTGGAAAGCGTACGACATAGCCTGCTAGAACGTGGCGCCAGCATTTTTAAGGCCAAATGGGAGCTTGCGATAAGCGAATGTACCCCATGGGCAGATGAAATCCATCTTATGCTGATCGGCTGGGTTAATCTCGATTTGGTTGTAACCAGAAAATCCATCCATGAATGAAAAAATAACGCTTCCGGCACAGTTGTCGATGATCTGGTCAATGAAAGGGGTCGGGTAGTTGTCTTTTGAACATGCCCGATTAAGGTCTCGATAATCAACACAGACGCGAATGGTGCCCTGCTTTTTGTTCACAGGGACGACATTCAAGACCCAATCCGTTAATGGGACGGGATAGATAAAGCCAACCTTTAAGAGCTTTCAATCTCTGCCTTTATTGCCGCATTTTTTTGGGGCTGTACCGGTCGCAACTTTTGGCGCACAGGCTTGATGTCGGGATAGGTTTTTATCTTGTGAGAGACAATCACGGGGTCTATCCCAGGCATCTCCTCATAGGACCAAGCGAAAACATCTCAAAATCACTTGAACAAGGCTGTGCTAACAACGATTTCTTCAGGGGAACACTTCTGGCCTATGAGAATGTGTTCCACCATACCTGGTTTCACCAAGATGTCTACCGCAGTGGTTGGCTCAATGTTAGCCAAGTTTCCCTCCGAGTCCATAGAACATGTGTGAGGATGGGAAAATGATTGGATGGGTAGATATCCGGTGAAAAGAGGGTATGTATGTTATCCTCTATGTACTCCCATGGTGGAAGAAAAGATGACCTGTGATGAAGATCATCCCATGGACCATCGTCTACATTCATTACTTCCATGATGGACTCGTCTAAATGAAAATTCCGGCCCAAGAGATCAGGTAGAGAGGACATCCGTCGTGGAGAACAGGAAGGAGAAACCATGGATGAATGGTCCTCCGGCGCTGTTTGGATCGCCTCATAAGTGCGTTCAGTGGGTGAAAGAGGCATCAAGTCTCCAAACAGATGTGTTGTGGTTTCATCAGGTACAAGCCAAGCATCGTTGGAGTGAGATAAAATCTCTGTAGAGATCATGTTCACCGTTGCGACATGATTAGGGGGGTCCATGGATGGATAAACGCCCATGAGAGATGAATCTTTCAATAGGCCAACCCCTACACTCTCATACTGTTGTGCCATCTATCCGATGGAAGGAATATGGTCACTAGGATGAGTAGTGGCGTCTGGTGTCCAAAAATCGAGTTGGTCGATAGTAACAATTCATCCTTGGTGGGGGAATTGCACTATGCGGAATACTGAAGAGGCTACCACCTGCATGGTGTAAAACCAATTGCGACCAAGCAAGAGATTATAATCTAACGGGGCCGAGACCACTTCCACATTAATGGTTATGATCTTTTCACCCAACTCAACTGCAAGAGCTTGTAAGATCCTATGAGGTTGAAATCCACGGCCGTTGAATGCTTTCAACGTGGTAGGAGAGTGATTCAATTCGGGAGAACCGATGGCTCTCCAGTAGGCGATCGACATGACAGAGGTAGAGGCACCTTCGTCTAGAAGGGTGCGATGGACCATCTTCCCAACAATGTTCGTAGTAACTTGGAATGCGAGCTGGTGTGAGAACCTCGACTTAAGGTTGTCAAGTCGGAACATGATGGTGTTCAAGGAATCCGAGTCAAATGCACCAATGGCGGCGAGGAGAGTTTTGCGTTGATTGGGACAATTCTGCAAAACTTCCAAGGTAGACATGGCACAAGGAGCTTTGGCCAAGTCTTCGACGATATTGTATTTCTGTGCCGCGCGCGCATTAGGATTGAAAAAAACTTTTCGAATCGTGCTCTTGGGTGGATGCAATATCGAATCCAAAGATGGCTTCTCAATGGTAAGAGAAGTTGAAGGTACAGTGACATCATGTAGCCAGTCAGAATCTTTTTCAGTATTACTTCTGGTGGGTTCCTTCGAAGAGGCCTATTTGTAGGATTGTGCATGAGTATTCAAATTGATCATCTCATTACGCAACATGAGAACATGTGCGGTATTGGATGATTCCCCCTGGGTTGAGGGGGTTTGAGCAACTAGCTGTTGGTTTTGAGCAGGAAACGTTGAGGACTGCGGGAGTCAGTTTACCCCTAAGAGACTTTTGAACTTCGTCTCTATGGGGACACTCCTTGGAGAAATGGTCATCTCCGCATAGTGAACAAGGATATTTCAGTTTCCGTTTCTGCTTAGTATCTTCGGGAGTGCTCTTTGGGTCCTGTTGGGTAGAAGATTTCTTGGATTTTCCTTTGTTCTTCTTTTTATCGTTAAACTTTTGAGATGAAGCTGATTGAACAGAATTCACCTCTTCAGTTACAGCAGGAGTAGTAGACTTGGTGGTGCTGTGGCCAACCAGAGTTGGGTTGGATGATCCAATAGTGCTAGCAGTGGGATGGGTGTTAAGGGAACCAATGATTCCATAACCTTGGGGTCCCTTATGTGGTTTCGTGGGATTGTTAACATCCCGAGGTGCATCAGGCAAAATTTTGAACAGAGTGTCGGACTAAGTGTATACTAAGTCGAGCAAATGGGCACTCGCAATGGCTTGTTCTTTGGTGACAGCACCTTGCATGGAAACATCTTTTGCTATGACAGGAAGGAGTGACTTCGTAAACCAGTCTGCTAGGAGCTGATTTGGAATGGGAGCTTTAATGAGACGTCATCTCCTTCGCCACTCGTGGATATGATCCGAAATGTGAGTGGCGGTATTCTGATGGAGCGAGTTTAAAAGTTCCGTACTAGTCTCATATCGTATAGGCAGCTGGAAATGCGTAAAAAAGTTCATAGCAAGAGAGCCAAAATCACGAAAATAGTGTGGTGGCAACTCAATGTACCACTTGGCAGCCAAACCGGTGAGAATCCTTTGAAACAATCTAAGATGAATTGAATCGTCCATTAAGGAATTCGATGAACACCATAAATGGTATGTTATTACGTGGTTTTTCGGGTCTTCACCCGGCTTGCCATCAAACTTGGGTATATCGGATAGGAGTTTCACCGGAATAGGTGGCCAGTTAGATCCATGATAAATAGGATCGTTGGTTAACCGAGACAGGTTAGGTAAATCCAAGGTAGCCAAAAAGGGAAGCTGTGGATTAGGCTGTGCATATTGAAAATACGGATAAGGTGTGTATGGATTGTACTGACCATAAGGTGTGCTCAGATAGAACTGACCGTAGGGGGTTGTGCCACCTGGACCATAAGCAAGTCCACCACCATAAGGTGGTTCGTTCCAGTAAGGTGGGGGTCCACCTCCGCCACCGAGAGGGGGTGGAGGTCCGCCGCCACCGCTGGGAGGAGGTGGGGGTCCATATCCATAATAAGGTGGCCCACCACCGCCTCCGTCGGGAGGAGGGGGTGGACCACTTCCACTGCCAGAAGGATGGGGGCCTCCACCACCTCCACTGTCGAAAGGATGGGGGCCTCCACCTCCATCGCCACCACCAGAAGGATTAGGTCCTCCGTCGCCTCCGCTTGGAGGGGGTGGGGGACCACCTCCGCCACCCAAAGGGAAATGTCCTCCTCCACCATGATAAGGAGATCCGCCGCCTCCTTCACCTGGAGGGGGTGGGGGACCATTCCTGCCACCACCGGAAGGGTGGGGGGGATTGTAGGAAAAATGGGGTGGCCCTCCACCAATGTTCAGTGGGGGCGCGTCGCCTCCAATAGGAGGAGGAGGAGGTCCGATCGGGGGTAGTGGTACTTGAGGGATAACCAATTGGGGTCCGTGCTGTAAAGGAGGTTGTCGCCCCCATAGAGTGTTTGAATTACCGGGATAAGGTATCCCATATGATGCATTTCCGGGATTAGGTTGACCTGGCATAAGGTTATTAGAACCTGGATACGCTTGACTCCATGAGGTTGGGCTACATTTGATGGCCCTCCAACATGAGATAATCCCGTGGTGGACGGTCTAGCGGGTTGGGTAGGTCCAACGGAAGGCCCGTTGGGGATTCCACTAACTATACTCTGGTTAGGAAATGGGGGTTGCCCCCCAGCCACAATAGGCTGACCACTATTCAAAGGTTGAACCAACGTAGGTTGTTGACTAGCTACCATGGTAATAACATTACCAATAAGATAATCCGTAGGAATGGAATACCCTCCCCTTGAATTTTGAGGGGGGAGAGGAATTGGTAAAGTAATCGTGGTAGTGACAGGTGTGTTGGACCGTTGTCCTTCCACCGATTGTTTCACTTGAGGTGCGGGACTGGACTCTTGCGAGGGTTGACCAGTCTCACTAGTGGTCATGGGGTGGGGTTGTTCCGATGATCCAAAGATATCGAACAAACTGGGATGTTTCCATCGTCAAGTCTTATTTGGAAATGATGAATATGGAACTCTTCAGAGTGTCACTCTAGACTTTGTCTTCGAAGCTCATCTCCTTTGACACATAACTATTCCAAACGTTCATGGATGGGGCCAAAAATTTTGGCAGGGTCTGGCCTATAGTAAATCCTAGTGAACTCTGGAGTAGTCTAGTTAGGTGGGGATGAGATGGAAAAATGAACCACTGGATGTTCTGTAGAGGATGTCCAGTAAGCTACTGATGGACCAACAGCTGTTGTAGGGTCGTCCTGGGGTTGGTTTATCCATTCCAACGATCTAGGTTCTCCGGAGATGATGGGAGGAAGGTTTTGAGAAGTGGGGGTATGTGCTTCTTCATCCTGCGTGGGATGAGAGGCAGGTGAATCTGATGGAAACAAATGTCTTCCAATATTCAAAGTGGTCTTCCCTACTTCAGTAACTACGACCGCGTTACGCTGATCCATTCTTACCCTCGAAATAATCTCCGGATTAAGGGGAAATTCGGGTGGCAAGTTCAAGATCCTACGGGACCTTCTCCAGGGAAAATCCACTAGAGTATTAGGAAAACCAGCCAAAAAAGGCTGAAACAGCATCTCTCTCCCCTAAAGGTATTCTAAAAGAAAAGTAGTCCAATAAAACCTACTCAAACTAAGTCAACAAGCAAACTTATGTGACAGAGTGGATTCAAAAGTCTGGAACCTCACGGGATTATCAAGGCATTGCAAACCGCGATATACTGCAGGGTCCAATAGTATGACGCAACAAGGAGGATTGGGACTGTACCCTTGCCTACATACCCGACTACCTGGACAGGATGTGCATGCTAATATCCCCGAGTGCTGTTCTCAGTGTATTGCTTTGCAAAGATGGCCAAATGGTTAACTCAGTTGGTTTCAGGAATCCTAATGGTGTCTCCCGATATATGCAAGGTACGTGGGAGCTCAAATCCATAGTGGTGCTATCTAATGTACAGTCGTTGGCACGAGACCTTCCGATATACGTGTCGAGTATGTGATACACCCTTCGATATACGATAAGTACGGATTATGGTACTTGGTGGGTACGTGAAGGAGCTTGATATACCGATGTACGTGGAAGACTACAATACCCCCGGACTACAGTGCTAGAAAGTAATGACAACTGCCACGCTTAACGACGCTGGAACACGTCTCTAACTTACACACAAGTTACAAATTTTTTTACCAAGTTCTACCATTTATTTTATCTTGGATGGTTAGGTGAATGCATAAGGTGAGTACATAATCGGAAACATAATGCAAGCCCTAGCTACATGCATGAAATGATCTTTTCTTTCGATAAATTCTACCTATGGTAAGGAAAAAGTTTTTCCTAATGATTTTTCCAAAACAAACTCAATGCAACACAATCTCAATTCATACAAATTTGACAATGAAAGTACTCTTTTCTTTTTCAATGAAACTCACAAAAAATACACAGCACTACTATCCAAATCAAAGTATTTTCTCTTTTCTTTTCTTTTGCTTTTCAAATCAAAACAACGCTAAGTAATGAAATGAAAGAATTCTGATATGGAATATGCAAACTTTTCACTTTCTTTTTTCAATGATCTAAAGGCAACAAGAAACAAAAATGCATCTACCTTTCCTTAACATGGAACAACTTTTGCAAAAATTGAAAGTAATTGAGTTTTTCAAGAAGATGAATGATTCATAATTCAAGAAAAACACAACCAATCATATTTCCATTCAACTTTTCCAAAAACATTCCAATGCACAACAATCTTTCTTCAACAATTTTCTTGAGAAACAATGGGAAAGAAGCACTTTTGATCTTTCAATGAGTGTATCAAAGTAGTGAACTTTAAAACAACTTTTGCTTTCAGATCTAAACAACTAAAAAGAAAATGCTACTTGCGGCACTCATACACTCAGAAAACCCAAGAAAAGACAAGCACTCAAACCAAGCAAAAAGACACACTTGACTCAAAATCAAACAGCAGCAAGCAAGCTAAGCAAGCAAAGCTCAAAACAAAAGTAGATGAGGTCTGGGAGCTGATCTAATGTATTGATCAGATCAGGGATGGAAGGACAGGGATGCAAGAGTGAAATGGATGAAGGTGGAGGGGACAAATATGCTTAACACTACCAGTTTCAGACTTGTCCAAAACAGAACCCAAGATCAATCCAAACAGACCAAACAAAGCACAAATGGGATATCTGGCTGAATGATGCAGCACATGTAATGTCCCTATTTTGACCCCCTTTTTCATTAAATCGTAAATGATGTAAATATTGTTATTTAATCATGGTGAGGAGCTTAAGGCCAAGGCCCCACCATTGATTTAGTGTTTTATGTATCGGCAATTAAAAATAGATGCCTATGGTTCTTGTGTTAGATAGGCACAATGTAAATTAAGACATCATGTAAATACGAATTTTAATGAAAAAAAACCCACAACTAGCTATGTAATGCAACAAAGAGATGGGGGTATGATTCTACAAGGAATAGGGAGGGAAATTATTCAAACCCTTGAGCCAATGGTGTTAATCCATGTGTCAATGAGAAAACCCATAAACCACCAACTACCCATTTTGGGTTATGCACCCAATCATTTAATTCTTCTAGAAATTGGTTGAGGCAGTTAATGCCTTGGGAATGAAGAGGTATGGCAGCCAATTTCGTGCATGGGCAAGCCATCAACTTGGAAAAACGTACTTTTGCTTCTGGGGTAAAAAAACACCCACGAAATGGTGCCCAAAGCCATTCTGAACCCATAGTCTTTCCTCCCTCACGCAGTCTGAGCTAGCTGGGATTTCCCCATCACGTTTTTTACCAATTTCCTACATTTTTCCATAGCTGGGAGCTCGTTTTTTTGTTACACAGTGGCTGGGAGAAAGAGAGTCACGTTTTGGGGGTTTATAGAGGTCGTTTTTACCCCTGAAATGCAGAAAAACGTTTTCTGAAAATGAATTTTCTCTCCCAGGGTTTATTCCCCATCTACCAGTTCGTTTTGGTTGCCCATGTTTTTCAGAACTTGTGTTTTGTTGTAGGGTGCATCCCTGTGTTGGTTGGAAATTATGAGCAAGAATTAGGAGTGGAAGTGGACCAGAATTGGCTTGATAAACCTAGTGAGGGGGTAACCTCCCAAGAGTATCACAAGGGCTGGTTGCTCTTCTATGCACACCTTGAAGGGCACTAGAATGGGAGGTATGGCCTGAGGGACCATGTACTAGTGAAGGGAATACTTCCTTGTGCCAGGAGTGTAGGTATTGTGGAGACCAAGCTAGATAGATCCTGCAGAGGGTGCCCATATCTCTATGGATGATCCCACTAGCTTAGCAATTCTTCCTTCCATTGCCTAATAGCCTAGTAAACCCAACTGTAGCTTGGCTTGGCTGATTTGGTGTATCTTTGAGCTATGTGTGAGTCTGTTGTTCCCTGATTCCTTGTAGAGATCATGCCCAGCTTGGGGGTGGTAGTGTGTTGAGATATTGATGATCACAACTGGCCTATGGTTGGGTGGAACGTTGTAGTTGCATAGCCAGTTGCTTGGGACTACTTTGTTATAAGATAAGTACTCTCTTGTGTTAACTTTGCAATTATTTATTTGATGAATATTGTGAATGTATGATGGATGTGTTATTGTAATTACTTCTGCTGTGTTTTCTTATAATTATACATTTCAATATGTCTTTTTATATTATGTGAATGCTTATTTAAAAGTTCATGGGGCTAGATGCCCAGCTTTAGCATCACATTCTCTCTATCATGCTGGTATGATGGGAGGGGACGTTGCAGCACAGAAGAGAGTTTATACACCAAACCAAGGTTCAGACTGTCAAACAAGGGAATGAATGCTTGTATTCCAAGCATTGACTGATCGGCCCAGTCTATCTTTGCAGAAAGTGCGATGTCACAGTTTACCTATATGGAAGGTGCGACAGCGTCGCAGTTCACTAATGCACGGGTCGTGATGAGAAAGCTACAGTCACAGGCAGAAGCTCAGGAAAACACAATGTCGCTCTGTTTTCACTGCCCAGGTGCAACAGGCGAGTTCTAGATTAAAAAATGAATCAGATCTCTCAAGGATGAACCACAAACAGGTTTGAAACTAGGTTATACAAACTGAAGGGAAGAAGATCAGGATCTTCTATGTGAAGTTCTGACAATGGAATCACTCCAAAGAAGGAAAAATGACAAAAACGATAACAAGGCTTGTGTCAAGCAAACAACTGAAAATGACTCAGATTAACGACTACTAGACAAGGAAACTCCCCAGTATGGTTGCCAGATTTGTTGACGGACAATCCACTCGACTGGAGGCGAGCCGGATCTCCCTAGCTCAATGCAAGTCTAGAACAAATAAAACATCCTACAAATGTGTTTCCTATATCTACTTAAGGATCAAGTACTAGATGTATTACCTCTTTGATTCGCTATCCTTTCTCTCGCTATGTTGCTCCACGTCCCACAGTTCTCAGATCCAAGCTGCAAGACCTGCCAAGACACAAAAAAGAGAAACGAGTAAAGAGCATCTATACAATAAGAGATCTATGTAAACAGTTAAGCAGGTAAACAACACAACATCATCATACATAAGAGACAATATTGGTGGAAAGCATTTGTATTAATGCAAATAGAGGAGTACATGATAGATATATAGAACTACAACCAATGACTTAACGTAGCATCCCTTCTCCACACAAGCCAATTACCAAGCCCTTCTAAGGAAGCATGAGAGTCTCCAAGAGGTGAGTGAAAGTGTCCAAGAGAGATTTCACCAGCATGTAGATACCATAGTCTTCCTCCCTTTGGTATGGGAGTGAGCCTCATATATATAGGACTAAGTGGATGAGGTTATGGATAGGATAGGATGAGAGATGGTAGGAGAGAGATATGGGATCTTGCCAATAGGTTAGGGGTCGAGTAACAGCTCTCCAAGAGATCAGGGATAAGCCCCCACATAGGCAAGTTTCGAGAAGGATCTCGAAATGGCTATTTTTTCCCATTAACAGACCTCATCTCACCTTGCTAAAGAGCAACCTGCGATGTCGCATGTTGCTAGTGTGCAACCTGTGACGACCTCTCAAAAGGTTGTGCAAACTGAGCACAAATCCTCCCAAATGATCAATCAATCCAAGTGACTTCAGGGATGTACACACTAAATCAGGATGATGAGTAGATTTTAGGTGTAACACACAAAAAGGACATGGTAAAAGGATTGCCATTTTTTGAAAAGCTAGAGAGGATTTGTGAAGGCTGTATTTTTGGCAAACATTACAGAAAGAATTTTCCAGTTGGAAGTCATATAGAGCTTGCACACCACTTGAAATTATGCACTCTGATATTTGTGGACCGATGCAAACACTGTCCATGGGAGGATGCACTTATCTTCTCACATTCATTGATGATTTTTTTTTAAAACATAAATCTGATGCATTTGGTTGGTTTTAGCAGTTCAAGGCACTCGTAGAGAAGCAGAGTGGTTACAACATCAAGATCTTAAGAACAGACATAGGTGGTGAGTATGTCTCAAATGATTTCCTAAACTTCTGAAAAAATCATAGCATACAGAAGCAATTCACTATGCAGTATACACCACAACAGAATGACATCGCAGAAAGGAAGAACAGAACCATTATGGATATGGCGTGCAGTAAGGAAGAACAAAACCATCTTCAAATTTTCTTGTTTTTCTGAACAATCTTGTGTGACTTTAGTATCTTCATTTCTCATTGTCTCCTCCTCGGCAGCATCTTTTCTCACAGATTTCAAATTTTCCACCAATTGTTGTTTCACAGCAAGGTTAGTATATGGTATGAACTCATAAGGAACATATTAAGAAGCATATGATTAAATGCAATATATTTAGCTGACAAATCACACTTTAACCCTAGCAATGTCATTTCCCTACACAAACCATTCCTAGGATCCTTAAGTATTAAGTAGAAATTGAAAACATTTTCTCTTTCAATTGATTTTTTTCTTTGCAAAATATGTTTTTAACAGTTACAAATTTACATTCATAGGTGTTTATATTTTAGAATTTAGGTGGAGTAGCAAGTATGTTTGTCCTAGATTGAAAGAGGATGAGACAAGTATTGATTTTAGGGGTAGTTCCAAATTCCTTAAATAATTATATATAAAAAATATATAGAATATCAAAACTAACTGTAAGGTGATCCATGATAACTCACACTAGAAGAAAACAAAACTTGTTCATTGCACTTAACTTGTGACCTATCTATATTCATCTACCACAAATTAAATAATTGTGCTAATTGTATAGACTAAAAATTTATAAACATAGATTTGAATTCAACATTCCAACAATTAAGAACATAAAAAAAAAAAAAAATTCAAAACGTTGTGAGACTCATGAATGATTTGTGAGACCATTCCTAAAATCTTTATGCTTGAGGGATTATTATGGTTTGGATGGTTATTATGATTTTAAACTAGACCTGGTTGTTGTAATTTTTTTTGTGATTGCTGTGATTTTTAGTGGGTGTTCCTGCCATTGTTGTTGTTGCATTTTTTGTGAGTGCACTTGCAATTGCATTGAACGTTTTGTTACGTCGTGGAAACTACGAAAGGCATTGAAATAGAATTGCGGGTGGCGATTTGGAAAACCAATTTGTTCATCATAAGGTATAAGATAAAAAAAAAAATTGATCAATAAGCAACTTATAAGGTTACTAGCTGAGTATGTGTCTCTGTACTCCACAATGATATCTAATGGGTCAATGAAACGACCATTTGTAAACTTGTTCTATTTTACAGCTCTGAAAGCTATTGTTGAGTATGTAACTTTGCTTGCTACTCTCATTTGTAAGCTACGTTTGCAGATCTGTGTGGACGTGTTTGAACTGTGTATAAAAATTGTGAATTATGGATTACCCACATAGTACATTGAACAATTACGTAACAGACTGAAACAACATAATGAAATATTACGTAACAGACTGAACAATTTCATACTATAATATTATGAAATATTATAGTCCATGTCCTCATGTTCTCTCTCTCTCCATGTCAAGACCATACCTACTTTCCATTTTCAAACCATTTCACACTTTAGTTTCTTTGTTTTTGCATTTTAATGGCCATACCCGTGACTATCACTACTGGACAGTGGCAGGTACCCTCGAGATGCCTTGTACCAAACCCACGCATTTTCTGCGTGCCCACGAGTTTTCCAGAAGGAAACCCACGGGTATGCAGACCTAAATTTTAAACCTTAATAAAAAAAAAATAAACCACTACAAATCAAAATTAAGGCTTTAAAATGATGCTGGGAGGACAGTATACTTACTTGTAGCTGATGGTATGTGATGTGATGTCCCGATGTGATCACCACGAGCGTTTGAAATATGAGGTTGTTTGCAACTTTGTACTCCAACAAATGAATTGGTAAATTGTTTTTAGTTTTGTAACTAATTATAAAAATATGTTTTGATTTTTGACCCACTTTTTCAAGCTCTATATAGTTTCAATTCCATTTTGAAAACTTTATTTAATCAAACTAATACATTTTGAAGTCTTTTTTATTAGGTGAAGAATGAAGCGACAATTTCCACTACTTTTTGCAACCACGATCTATTAAGGTTTGTTTTCCTTTATGACACATTAGTTAGGTGTAATACCTCATGTCTTTACGAAATCTCTTATTGATCATGTTTTATATCATTTGTCACTAATATGATCATTTCAGCATGTCGTCATTTGACAAGATCACGGAACTCAGCTTCCTTGATGTCTATAAAGTCCTTTTAAGCCCTTGTTTAAATTTTCAAAACAAAAAATATCGCCGAGCAGACTTGTTCTCTTCAGACTCGTTAAAGGAATTGAAGGAACATCCACTTAAGTATAAGTTTACCCCTTTTTCGGACTTTTGTGGATCAACTATGAAAAATGTATACTCTAGTCACACATGGCTAGAAGAGTTATTATTTCATTGTTTTATACTTTTTCGGGTGAGGAGACTAACTTTACGAAAATGGACCTTTAAGAGTCTTCTTTAGGGTTTTCAAACTCTCGAAACATGAAAACACCAATGAGCATTCACCTACTCGAGATCGATGCAAAATCCACGAGAGGGTATATAGAGTTATTGTTTAAGTTTTTCAGACTCTTCAAACAAGGAAACACCGGCGAGCGCATACCAACTTGGGCTCGATACTAAAATCCACGAGTAGGTGCATGGAGTTATTGTTTAAGTTTTTCACACTCCTCAAAAAAGAAAACACCGACGAGCATAAACCAATCCAGGATCGATATTAAAATCCATGGATCAATGTTATGGGGTATTCATCTATCTCTTCTTCAAAATCTATAAAACATGAAGAAGGTCCTGCGTTTTCCTCCCATGGACTTGTTAAAATTAAACATGGTTGGACTTGTATCAAGCAGTCTTCTCCCTCCTTCTTCGAGATTGCTTAAAAAATGAAGAGAGACTATTGAGTTTGCTTTCTTGGACTCATTAAAACCAATAAGAAGGATCTTCTTTAAATAAAAGGAGAAAAGGGAAGGGAAGTATGTCTAACATATTTTTCAGTTCTATGGCAGCAAGTTAGTCATGTCCTTGAACACAACACCTTTTTGAGTCTATCAAACAGTTTGGTTTAGTTTTTGGCCTTTGGATAAAACATTATCTCAGAGTTTTTACTCCTTTGATTGGTTACTCTTCCAATCATATGGAGAATCTGTCAATGTCTCCTGCATTGCATATTTATATCATGGCCCCTTTGTTATTTGTGGAGCCTGATCTCCAGATTTAGAGACATTATTATTCAGCTGTGTTTGTACCCCAGCTTTATATGATATATAAAAGGACTGTACACTCACCTCAGTGGGGGGGGAGAAGCCCTTGAAGGAAATTTTTGGTGTTGTTTTACGGGCCCATGGTTTTGGCTAACCCGTGGTATTTTCCCTTGTATTTCTCCTTTATAAGAAAGACATTGTAATATGGCTAGGGTTGATGTATTAGGTATTATGCATTGTAAAGATCTCTGATATTAGAAGAGATACTGTGAGACACTGAAGAGGAAGTGGAGTGGTTGTGCTGCAGGTTGTATCCCTTCACTTTGCTAGATGGTATAATAATAAGGATTGGCAACTTCAGTGTGGATGTAGCCCATCTTGGGTGAACAATGATATATCTGTGTCTCTCTTGTAATGTGTATGTGTGATTATATTTGCATTTCTGTTTATTGTTATTGCTCTGTGATCCTGTTTTTCTAACACCCTTTGTGTTTTCAAAATATGCCTCAGTCACTCTTGTGTCATGCTCATTGTTCAAGGATATCACCTGTGTCGGCCATTCCGTAGTTACCTTGACCTCATGTGTCGGCCACTACCTGGTGTCGGTTTGTTTCATCATGTATTCAGTCCTATTCCGGATCAAATCAGCCTTTGATTCAAACTCGTGTTGGATGATGGAGGATTCCTTAAGGCCTCCCTTCCAATGGACTTCTTCCCATCGACTTCAACTCATCTTGCTCTAGGAATGAAGTTTATAGTTATCAGTAGTATCTTGGGGAGTGTAGTCATCAGTGGCAATTTCCTTCACTGTTGAGTAGTGGGAATACATCAATGTCTCCTACTCGACATATTCTTCAAGTGTTCGACCTCAGAACCCCTTATTCACACTTGTTAGAATGTACTAGGAAACTTGGACCCCATTTTCATCACTAGTGGGTGTCCTCGCGTTTGTTAATGGTATACATCAATGACCAGTAATCAATTGGTATTCTCCATGCTCGAATCCAACCCATTTATTTGCATGGTCAAGATTCATACCTTGAGATGGTTTGGATGAAGACCTTGAGCCTATGATAGCATCATCTCAGTTTGTTATTGCCCAAGTTACGCAATATCGAGCCTCACTCATATTTGGCTCTTGATGAGACATAGATCCAACTTGTTGTTATGGCTATGATCTCCTATTTTTCCATGGATGCATGCTTGTATTCTAGTGGCCATGCTATATACATCTCTCAGTTATGTATTTGATATTATGTTCTACCTCACGAACATCTCCTAATGTCAAGATTGTAATTGCTCACTGACCTGGTCTTTCGTTTCAGGTACTTTTGTGACTTCGTCTAGTGGTTTCCTCATTCCTCCTTTAACTTTGGATTTGTAATGTATTTCGGCCATCGTTTCCCTCTGACCTCACACATTAGGGGGCATCTGTTATAGGTCAAATTAGCACTTCTCCATCCGTGATCACATCGCCATGTCGATCACACAAAAGAACACTATGGATAGAAGAGCTCACTTGACCTTGGATGATTTGGAGTTGAACCCTTACTCTTTCAGCTAAAAACTTCTTCTTCTTCTTCTTCTTCTTCTTCTTCTTCTTCTTCTTCTTTTTTTTCTTTTTTTTTTTTTTTTTTTTTTTTTTTCTTTTTTTTTTTTTTTTTTTTTTTTTTTTTTTTTTTTTTTTTTTTTTTTTTTTCACCCTAAAGCTGCGACTCCTATGTTTGACACCTCGCGAGTCACTCGCGGTTCTCTATATTGACAACCCAAGGGTATCAATTAAAAGATGCATCCACGAGTTGCTGAGCCTACTTGTTGTGAGTCACTCGCTAGTTGATTTGTCCTATAGTCGTGGGTGACTTAAGAAAAAATTGAAAAATATATTAAAAACACGAATTAGGATTAGTTGAGTCAGTTCCCCCAACTCCCAATTCAACCATCTTTCGAACCACTTCTCCCTGCCTTGCTATAAATACAAGGGGGAGGAATGAGAAAGGGACCATTAATGGAAGAGCTATTTTTATGCTGGAGAAATCTTAATTCAAGAGAGGAGCAAGAGCCTAGGTCTTGGTTGCGAAGGTGCCTCAGACAAAAGTCAGGTATAATTGGACTTGCTTCATTTATTGATTAATAGAAGTGGACATTCTTCCTTTGCCAACATAATCTTTGTTATATGTTGTATATTTGATTATAATTGATGCTTTATGTCATTATAGAACTCAATTTGTTTTATATAATCAAATATGCTTGAGGAAGGTTTAGGGTTTGTTTTGTAGGTTAGCACATTGAGGAGCGAAAGAGGAGAAAGCTAGGATCAGACTTCGGTAATAAGGTACATATATTTCTCACCTTTATCTCATTTTCTTAAGAATACGTGTTTGCAGAACTGTATATGTCCGCTCTACACCCCTGTATGTTGGTAGTATCCATCCCCCTACTATTAGGTAAAATCTCTAACAACAGTATGAATAGATTCCTAGGTGATGCCTATAGCATCAAGGATCTGTCTGTCATGGAGAAACCCGAATTTTTCAGCAGATAATGCACAAGAGAGAAAGGGCTTAGTTCTGAGAGATAAAATATTAGTGATTAGCTTGTACACAACATTGCACGAGGCGATCGGCCTGAAATCTGAATTTTTTTTTGGCTTGTCACTCTTGGGTACTAGAGTAAGAAATGTTGAGTTCAAGGCTCCCGAGACAAACCCTTCTTTCTTGGATTACTCTACCATGTCCAACAGGTCTTTACCCATGTCATCAAAGAAATGTAGGAAGAGATCGATTGTCCAGCCATTCGGGCTAGGAATTTTCTCTTTTGCAAATTGTTGGAGAGCAGAATTGATCTCTTCAAGTGTAACCTCTTTTCCAATTTCAATTCCATCATCAACTTCAAAAAACTTTGGGAACAATTTTATATCATGTAGTTGAGCTTCCAAGGAGAAATGTTCTTTTTCCTTAAATATATCATTGAAGTAGCTGAATGCACGTTTTTGTAAATCCTATTGACCTTTAATAACAAAACCATTTTCATCAGAGAGATCCCATATTGCATTAGAATTCCTTCTTGGCGAGGCAAAGGAATGGAAAAATTTAGAATTGTTGTCACCCAATTTTATCCAGAGCGCTCTTCTTTTGAGATGCCAAGCCATCTCTTCCTACTTTAGCAACATATCTTTATTTTCTTTGAGGATCTGAATTTGTGCTTTGTCTTCTATAGAGATTGAAAAGTCAAAATTCTTAGCATAAATCTGACTAATACTTCTTTGCACGAGGATAAATTCTTCCATGTCTTTTAGATTTTTTTCTTTAACCCAGGATTTAACTTCCGCGTTGAGTATAGATCATTTATGAACAAGCATGTCCATCAGATTAAGGTGATCAGAAACCAAAATGTTGTTCCATGTAGTATTAACAAAAGTACAGAACTCATCATTTTGAAGACAGGAGCTGTTAAACTTGAAAGGATACCTTAGATTTGGCATGGAACCATGAAACTGAAGAAGGACAGGACAATGATGATAGATTTTGGATTTGTCAACCCAGGACCTGTATCTCTGATGGTTTTGAAGAAGAGATGACTTGATAATGAACCTATCCATCCTTTTCTCAATTCCCTCCGCTCCACATCTTACATTAGTCCAAGTAGGCTCAATAACCAAAGGAGAAAGATCAATTAACTCAAATTTCTCAAGCAGATTGTCGAAAAAACCAGACAAAGGATCTAACCTGGCCGATGGGCCCCAGATTTCATCAGTAGAGGTTATAAAATTCAAGTCTCTAGCAATTAATAGGTTCTCTAGATTAAGAATACTAGACATGGAGAGGGAGTTCCAGAAGGGATCCCTATTCTTGTAGGGCCCATAGATGTTTAGGATGGAGACTCTTAGATCCAGGTTAAGAATGTGTCCAATTAAAAGAAGCCCCCAATCTGTTTGTAGGAAGTAAAATGAAATATATTTGGGTTCCAACAAGTTAAAATCCCACTAGATAAACCCAGAGCATCCAAAGTGGAAATTTCCCAACCAGGAAGGATATTTGCAACAATTTCAATAGCCACCAAAGAAGGACACATGGTTTCCTAGAGAAGAACTAAGTCAGGATTATTCTTTTTAAGGAGCTTAGATAGGGCCCTAATCCTAATAGCCCTACCTAGACCTCTGACATTTAATGAGAGAAAAGACATTGTTAGGAACCTGTGTCAACCATTCTCTTTACTTTGTTAGTGTATTGTTGCTGGATGCATATGCTTTGTAAGTCATCCCGTAGTATTATATGTTCCATGGTATTGATCCTTAGTTTGTATTAGCCCATAGTATTATTTGTTCCATGGTATTGATCCATAGTATTGGATGCATATGCTTTGTAATTCATCCCATAGTATTATATGTTCCATGGTATTGACCCATAGTATTGGTGCATATACTTAGTATATAAGTACGTGTTGAGACCAATGAAGGCACCGCGAAGTTATTTGTATCGAGCTTGCTCAAAGGAGGTTTTCCCCTCGAAGTGGCCCACGATCAATAAACATATTGTTTGTTCTAATATATCGTGTATTTTATCAATCAATTGTTGCAGTTTACTCACATTTGGTATCATACCACTTTCTTGGCCTTGTTGGGTGGAATTTATGCCAAAATGTTTTTTCGCAACTGTAATTGTTCCTATCAATTGTAGGTTTGGATCCGGGAATAATCCCTATCCGCTTAACTGTGGGAAGTACTTGGGTATAATACCTAAAACTCATTGTGATGAGTACCATAGGAACCCCGAAGTAGCTAGCCCATTGAGAGGACCTGCCAACGAAAAGGGAAACGACCCCTACCTGATTGACTAGTTCCCATCCGTGAGGTAAACCAAGAGCTATCGTTTGTGGCAAAGCGGTTATCAGTTTTACCTGAGCCGTGGAGTGAGGGGTACTTCCCCAATACACAAGTCATTAAATAGCATTGGTGGCCGAGTGAATCCCTTGAACCTTTAGGAATCCGCACATAGCAACGGTCCATATCTATTTCCAGCTGATAAATCGTAGATTACATCTGTTCAGAACTGTTGCCGATCACTTCCGTGCCGTTGCAGATCCATTTTGAACTATTTTTTCGCCATATCTTCTTTGTTTTAACTGTGTTTCACTTGAAACTTCACTAAGAACCCTGCAACCCATTTTGCATATTTCATTCCTGAGGATCCTATCCCAAATTCCACTTCCCGAAGCCATAAATCCCACATTTGTCTATTTTTAGGGTTTTCCATAAATTCTTTGATTTTCACCCAATCGCCTTCAAATTTTTCCATAGTGTTCATTTCCTATTTTTGCTTCTTTGTCCCTCTTTGAAAAAAAATTCTATCTTTCAACCCACTTTTGAAATCCCTATTTTCTGCTTCCCTGTCCATTAAAACGTGTCCAAAACCTAGTCAAACCCCAATTACCCATCGGAGTTTTTCCCAAATCCAAATTTCCCTTTACTAAAGAAGCTTTTGTTTTTGTTTTTATAACCATTCATAAAAAAAAAACTCCTGGTTATGGTTGTCATCTGTACAGGAGCACAAATCATGAAGGAAGAACTTGCAACCCTCAAAACTAAACTCCAATATCTAGATGAAAAATTTCTCAGCCTCCATCTTCAGCATTCAGCCATGAACAATAAAGGGAAGCCAAAATATTCTGTAGACATTGGGTTCTCTTCTTCCAACAATTTTCGTGGGATGAAGCTTGATTTTCCTCGCTTCAATGGTAATGATCCGACTGGATGGATATACTAGGAAGAACAATATTTCAGTCTACATAATACTTTTGATGCCCACAAAGTTCCACTTCCATCCTTTCATTTGGAACAGGAATCCCTTCAATGGTACCGTTGGTACATCATAGCTCATGACGAGCCAAAATGGACATATTTTTTCCAACTCCTTTTGCAACGATTTGGTCCTAGTGCTTTTGATGAATCCACAGGAGCACTCACTAAACTTCACCAAATTGGCCCTGTGAGAGAGTATCAGACAGAATTTGAGAAACTGGCCAATCACATAGAAGGATTATCAGATGAATTCTACAGGAGTTGTTTTATTAGTGGTATCAAGGATGAAATCTGCTCAGAGGTTAAAATGTTATGTCCCAACACAATGATGGAAGTCTTAGGGTTGGCTAAGTTGGCGAAGGACAAGATCACAACCCAACAACACTCCAAATACACATTTGTTCCATTCAGAAATATGGTTTCCCAATGACCTCTCATCACGCTAGCTCCTTGACCAAATCATATCAAGCATTTATCTAGAGCAGAGATGCGGGCACGTAGAGAAAAAGGGCTTTGTTATAATTGTGATGAGAAATTCACTCGGGGACATAGATGTGTTGAGCAACAGCTTTATCTCTTGGATGTGGATTCTACGCCTGCCTCTGAACTTGGTGAAGAAGCTCCAGATACAATAGATGATAAGGTCGACATTCAGCAGCCGCCTATTGACCCTCCGTCTCAGGACGACCACCCAGAGATACCCCTCCATGATTTATCTAGAGTCACCACCCCACAAACAATGCGGGTCAGGGGTTACTTCAAGAAGCTCCCTCTTACAATACTCATTGATTCTGGTAAGCAATCATAAATTCATTGACCCTCGGATTGCCAAACAAGTTGATTATTTTGACCATCCTTGGTCCAACTTTGAAGTCGTGATTGCCAATGGGGGCACCTTACCTTGCAAGGGGAAGTGTCACAATGTGCGTATCTCTATGGAATATTATAACCTATGCTCTAACATGTTTTCCTTGTCCTTAGGCAGATGTGATCTAATTCTGGGCGCTCAATGGTTATGCACAATTGGCCCCATCTTATGGGATTTTGATGAACTTTGGATGTAGTTTTCATTCAATGGGAAAAAACACACATTTACAGGCTTACAACCAGGGTCTCTCCGCATCATCAGTTCACATCACTTGGAAAAATATCCTTAAGAAGAATTCACATGGTGTCATCGCTCAGCTCCATTACATTTAGATGCACCCATCAACAGTCTCCACTACTCCCTTAGATATACAACACATTAAGGATAGATATGCAGGTGTCTTTGCTGAACTAGTGGGATTGTCGCCTTCAAGAGACCTTTCTGGTAAGAATTTATCTGTCTCTACATCTAAGAAGGAAATGATGGCTATTTTGCATGCAGTACAAAAGTGGAAACCATACCTATTAGGGAATTATTTCTGCATCAATACTGATCGCCAGAGTCTGAAATATTTCCCAGAACAACGAGTCTCCTCCCCATCACAACTTAAATGGGTTAGCAAACTCATGGGTTATTCCTATGAGATCACTTACAAGAAGGGTAAGGATAATCTGGTGGGGGATGCTCTTTCTCGCACATTTGATGACCAAGTTTCTCTTTCATCTATTTCTATGCCTATTCCAAATTGGTTGCAATCTGTTCAATAGGGATATGTCTTCTATGAACTCCATGCTTCTCCATTAGCAGGGCACTCTGGGTTCCTCAAAACGTATGAGCAAGCACAATGTAACTTCTTTTGGCAGGCAATGAAAAGGACAATTCAACCGATGGTGGATGGATGTGATACTTTCCAGGTCAACAAGGGTGAAATGACACACCTTCCGGGATTGCTCAAACCCTTTCCCATCCCTACATGGATTTGGACAAATATTTCTATGGATTTCATTGAAGTGCTCTGGTGGTAAAATCCTGCATCTAAAATGACTCCATATGAAGCAATCTATGGTTAGGCATCGCCAGTTCTTATTCCATACACCCTCAGCAGTTCCCTAGTTCAGGGTATTGACTCGGTTCTTCGAAACCGTGATCAGATTCTTCGCATTTTGCAGGACAATCTTCTCATGGCAAGAATTCGAAGGCAACAACAAACCGATTAGCACTGTTCTACGTGCAATTTTCAAGCAGGTGATATGGCTTTTCTTTGGCAATCCTCCCTGAACTCAAAGGGCATCATAAGCTCGCTCCAAATTTCTATGGGCCCTATAAGGTTCTTCAGAATATTGGGCCCGTTGCTTATAACTTGGAACTTCCTCCTTCTTCCTACATTCATCCAGTATTTCATGTCTTTTGTCTGAGGAAAGTTCTTGGCACAAACATCAAAGGAAAAACTATTTTACCATAACTGGATAATGAAGGATCCACCCTTTTGGAGCTGGAGGCCATCCTCAATAGGTGCACTCGCCAGCTTCACTCTCGATCTATCACAAGGGTATTAATTCAGTGGTACATAATGCAATTAGAGGATGCTACATGGGAACCACTCCTTAGATTCATCATCAATTTCGACATCTAAAGCTTTGAGGACAAAGCTTTTTCTAAGGGGGAGGGGATGTTAGGAACCTGTCTCAACCCTTCTCTTTACTTTGTTAGTATCTTGTTGTTGGATGCATATGCTTTGTAATTCCTCTAGTAGTATTATATGTTCCATGGTATTGATCCTTGGTTTGTATTAGCCCATAGTATTATCTATTCCATGGTATTGATCCATAGTATTGGATGCATATGCTTTGTAAGTCTTCTTGTAGTATTATATGTTCCATGGTATTGATCCATAGTATTGGCACATATACTTAGTATATAAGTACGTGTTGAGGCCAATGAAGGCACCGAGAAGTTATTTGTATTGAGGTTGCTCAAAGTATTTCACCCCCTCGAAGTGGCTCGCGATCAATAAAAATATTCTTTGTTCTAATATATCATGCATTTTATCAATTAATTGTTGTAGGTTCCTCACAGACATTAAGGAAACTACTCACAGGGCTTTTGCGCTCTAAGTGCCCTAGGAGTAGTGTTTGAAAAGTTTGTAACCTGATCAGATGTGGAATTTTGTAGTCTGATAGACAGAGGGATAAAATACAACTTCTTGTGAGATGACTAGATAGTGCTGGAAGAGGCCTTTTTATTTTTTCTAATTGTAAAATTTTGGAATCTCATGGACTGTAGCCCCAGGGTGTTAGGGTTAGTTGAAGGCTTTTTTGAGAAAATAGGGAGAGAGGTAATAAAGGCATTTATTTCAGAATTAGTCTATCCACATTTTGAAAGCAGAGATTTATTAGGAGGAGTAGGTGGAGGAATAGCTTCCCCAGGGGAGGCGAAATTCGGTAAAGTGACCTCACAAGAAGGATGTGGAGGAGTAATAACAAAGGAGGTAATATGGTCAAGTATGATAAGGATAGGGATAGAAGGAGAGCCCTGTTCTATGGCATTCGAGGGCAAGTCATCCAGATTAGTCTCTTTAAATAAAGGAAGGGAATCCAAATTTTTAAACTGCTTGGAAGCAGTCGGAACAAAATTTAAACTATGGACCCAACCGAGAGCACCAGGCAGTTTATCAAAAGTAGACAAACGTCAGGAGATATTTTCCTCTACAGATTGATAAAATGAAAGTTCTCCTTACGATAAATCTTCATAATGTGTAGAGGATTCAGAGTTTGACTTACCGTTAACCATAAGAGGCTCTAGAGGAGGCGACAAAAAAACTTTTGCAGCAGAGCCTGCTTCAGATTCGGCCTGTAGAGTGGAGAGATCTTCAGAAGTAGAAGTTGCACGAGCATGTCGAAGGAAGGGGCAGTGAGCCTGAATATGTCCCACTTGTCGGCATGAAAAAAACCTAAATGGTATTTTAGTCCAAATTTAGAGTGATGATCCTTTTCCCCCAAACCAACTCGATTTCTACCGGAAGACCCTTACCCATATCAAATTCCACTAAAATTTTTGCCACTTTGTTTTCAATGCCATGAAGGGAAGTATTGTCCACTCTGATAAATTTACCCACTGTATTGGCTAACCCAATGAAGATGTTTTCTATCCAGAGCTCCAAAGGTAATCCGGGGACCAGCATCCAAAGATGTCGCTTAGTAATCTTTTCCCGAGCTGAGTTAAATGCCGCATGCCAATGCTTGAGATTGAGCGAACCCCCATTGTAGAGCCAAAATTCCCAAAGGATAAATTTTAAGCTAACATTTTGGGGGAAAATGAAGATAATCCAGCCGTTTATAAGAAGATTGATTCATGGAGCAAAATCCATTAATGGGAGCCAGTGACAGTTAACGCGTTCCGTGATCTCCAACTTATTTAGACGGGCTTGCTCCACTCTGCCAACTAGGGCTCTAGATGCAAGCATTTCGATTCGGTCAAGGTTAACATCAACACCGAGAACATACCTCTGTAAACCCTCATGAGCCTTAACAGTTTTAAGCTTTCTTCGATGACGATCTCTCTCACCAGTTAAACCACAGGGACTCTACAAGTTTCTAGCGATACCAGACAGGGAGGAAACGTGTGTAGGAGAATACTTCCGAGAAGAAACCCCATCAATACAATGTTGGAGGGAGTGTGGAGGGTTGAAATACGACAGAGGGTGAGTGATAACCATCACATGGGCCTCCCTCCACGCGTACAAACAAACAAGGGGAGCCCAATGATCAAGGAAAGGGTAGTAAAAGTAGTCGAAAAATTGAAAAGGACAGAAAGGGAGCCGTCATTACTCAGAGAGGTAAGATAGGTAGATCAAACCACAAAGGTCAAAAAGGTGTAAACCCTAAAAAAAAAGAAAAGTGAGGGTTATAATAACCAAACCAGCCTAGGAAGAAAAACCTAGAACCAATGACACTAGAATCGAAACAAAGCCATGTAAACCCCAAATGAGTCAAGGAAGCGAAAATAAGTTTGTAAGGATATCTGAAGAACCAGAAGCAAAATGTTAAGGAGTGAGACTGATAGGAGAAAAACATTCCCACTTTTTTTTCTTGGTTAGTACTGGGATGATCCAATGGACCAGCTTGCCTCCAAGTCCTTCCATCGTCGATCCATTAAACCATTGTCCAGTTTTCCAGGGAGACCTCAAACCCTAGCTTTCCCGGCTCTGCCATATTATCCCAGTGTTGGTCATCTATCATGATTGATTTAAGTGTGTGTGTATAATTTAAATTTTTGATTTATTTAATATATCTAATTTTTGATTTGAAAGTTAATTAAATTTTCATTGTAAGTTTTATTCTATGAATAATTTAGAAAAACTAAATTTTGAATTATTTTTATTACAATATATCAAAATGAAAATCATCATAAAACATCATAACATAAACTCCAATTTTTTTAAATGAATGATATATTATGAACTCAAAACAACTTTAAAGTAATTTTATATATATATTTTTAAATATTAGTATTAACACATCCACTTAACTTGTGGCGGTAAAGATCAATAGGCCACAAGTTAAGTGTTACCAACAAATTAAATCTATTACTTGTTCTACTTGTTCTCCATGTGTAGTTGTAATCACCTCGTTGTGTATGTCTTAGTTAGTTGTTATCACCACCTTACTTGTTTGCCATTATCCATACATAAACTAGAAAGTATTTTTTTTTGAAAAAGATAGTTCGAATGTTTTATTATATATAAAATTTTGAAAATGAATATGAAATAATTTGGAATTAATCATTTTAATCTTTTTGTAATATTTTATATAGATGGTTTTAAAAAAAGAGATACTAAATATTAATGTTAAAAAATTACTTTGGAAAAGAATTAACCATCTTTTTATTATTTTTAAAGAGATATTGTATTTTTATAGAAGATATTTTATTATTATTCTTAATTAATGATGCTTTATTTCATGTAAACTTTTTTAATACTAATTATTGATTTTACGAGTGTTATTCAAAATTCAAAATAAACAATTATATATACATACATATATATATATGTGTGTGTGTGTGTGTGTGTGTGTGTGTGTGTGTGTGTATGTGTGTTAGTTAATGCTGTTTCATGGATTAAGGAACAGTTAATGGCAGACAATCTATTTAATTAGGAAAAGTCAAGTGAGAACAGGTAGCTGAAACATACCTAACTGAAAATAAAATTGAGTAAGTTGATATTTCTTCAAATTCAATAACTTCCTCTGTTTTGTTTAAGAAGGAGCCGATCCACTATTATTATGTAGAATACAAATAGGTGGGTGAACAATTGGAGGCCCTTCTTACTCTCTGGTCGATTTCAATGATGAGCGTCATGACTTCCCTCCGTATCTGGTCCAGCTTAACGGTGATGGTAGGCGGGATGCCCACCTCGGTCTGGCTGGCCGTGGTGGAAGAAGAGCCTCCTGTGGCCTCGCCGACGAGGCACACCAAGCCGATCCTCATCGACTCCACCAACTGTTGTGCGCTGTCGCAAGCGACTTGCAGCAGCTTGTATTGCTTCTTGAGGTTTTCGAGTACTGCGTCTTTTGTGGGCGTCTTGGCACCACCTGAGGATTTGTAGGCTTTTAAAACGCACATCGCCGCTGCGATGAAGACCTGGTCAGCCTGGGACTCCACTATGCTATCCAATTCCATAATAATGTATTTCTGTGTAGCTCACCCTTTTTAAACACAGTAACACACACCTTTATAGCACACATAGTTGCTATAAATTGTTACGTTCATAGTTACCAAATTTGTCCTGAACAAAGAACTTGGAGAATCCGATAGGGCTGTAAATTATTGGGTGAATCTTATCCCGTTATAGGGAAAAATAGAAGTCATTGTCAAATTGAATTTGTTAGTTAACTAAATTTGTCTTAGCTAAAAAACTCGAGAACTCGAGAATTCGATAGAGATGTAAATAATTCGGTGAATTCCATTCTGGTTATAGTGGAAAATGTTGGAATGGGACACCAAAAATTTCACATAGCTACAACTATTAATCAGACAAATACAGAGTTACGGTTCACACATCAAAATGAGCATAATGCTCTTCTTCTATAATTCTATAATGCTCTTCTTCTATTAAGACATAAAAAACTCTCTTGCAAAGACTTTATACATATTTAAACATGTCTTACACTAGTTTGGGAAGGAAGTTTTCTGCATTAACTAAACTACCTAACTTTATGATTTGCACATGTCACGTCCCCATTTTGGCCCCCTTTGTATTAAATCGTAAATGATGTAAATATTGATATTTAATCATGGTGAGGAGCTCAAGGCCAAGGCCCCACCATTGATTTAGCGTTTATGTATCGACAATTAAACTAGATGCTTATGACTCTTGTGCTAGATGGGCACAATGTAAATGAGACATCATGTAAATACAAATTTTAATGGAAAATACCCACAACTAGCTATGCAATGCAACAAAGAGATGGGGCATGATTCTACAAGGAATAGGAGGGGAAATTATTCAAACCCTTGAGCCAATGGTATTAATCCATGTGTCAATGGGGAAACCCATAAACCACCAACTACCCATTTTTTCTCATGCACCCAATCATTTAATTCTTCCATGTAATGTCCCCAGTTTGATCCCATGGCATTAACATTATAAATGATGTGATATTGTTATGAAATCATGGTGAGGAGCTCAAGGCCAAGGCCCCCGCCATCGATTTAGTGATGCATATGGGTTGCGTGCTGGAAATGCACATTGGAAATTCAAATATCATGTAATATGCATTTTAATAAAAATACCCACAACTAGCTATGCAATGCAACAAGGAGATGGGGGAATGATTTCACAAGGAATTGGGAGGGAAAACATTCAAACCCTTGAACCAATAGAGTCAAGCCAACTGTCAATGAGGGAGCCCATCAAACCCTCAACTACCCATGTTGACTTTTGTACCAAACCATTGATTTCTCCCAAGAGTTGGTTGGGGTAGTTAATGCCTTGGGAAGGGAGAGGTATGGCTGTCCAAATTTGGGTATGGGCAAGCCACCCTTCATGGAAAATCGTGTTGGTCTCCTTGGGCAAGAAGAGAGCCACAAAATTGCTCTCCAAGCCATTATCCATGTCCATTTTTCTTCCTCCCTCATGAGGGGAGAACTACCTGGGCGTTTTCCAGGCATGGGAAAAACGTTTTCTTCATTTCCCCAGCAGAGAAGGGCGTTTTTCTGTGTTATATACCAGTGGGGAAGAGGGGAAAACGAATGGGGGGTTCAATAGAGGCCATTTTGAGATGTTGAAGGCTGAGATATTGGGGAAGAAATCGTTTTTCCTCCCGGGGGTTGTTTGCCACATCCCACAATCCGTTTTTGTTGGGAACGTTTCTGGGAAAAACCCATGGCCATCTTATTTGTAATTCCCATAGTCTAAAATGTGTATCCCTGCCCCTGTTTGTGCTTACTGTGTGAATGAAGAGTGTGTTGGGTATGGGTATCCATGGCTTGAGCTTGAGTGTAAGCCTCCAGGGTTCAATTGTAGCCTGATAAACCCAGTTGGACTGGCTTGGCCAAAATGAATCGGTTAATGGACTGTGTGTGAGCGTGAATGTTCCCTTTCCCTTGTGAGAATCATGCCCAGCTCGAGGATGGCCTTCAGACGGACTCAGTATAAGCTGTCGAAGAGCCTATGGCTGGGTGGAACGTTGCAGTGACATAGCTAGTTGCTTGGGACAGTTGAAATGAAGATAAGTGTTTTTGTCTATGTATTTACTTTTGAAATGCTTTATTAATGACTGAAATTGATATGTTGAATGCATATGAAGTGTGTGTGGATGTTGTTTCTGCTGTGCATAATTGATTGTTTTGCATCTGCACACCCACTTATTGTTAGATGTATCTAATAATGGGCTGAGATCATGTGAAAGCCTTGACATTTGGTATCATGTTTCCCGCCTTGCATTGGGTCAGCAGGTGGGTACATGACATTCCAAAGATTGGTTGGGGCAGTTATTGTCTTGGGATTGGAGAAGTATGGCAGCCAGATTTTCATGCATGGGCAAGCCATCAACCTGAAAATCGTATTTTTGGCTTGCTGGGCAAGAAAACCCCCACGAAATGCTGCCTAAGGCAATTCCTCATCCATTACGTCCTTCCTCTCACGCAGACTGAGCTCACTGGAAGTTATCCTCACGTTTTTCACCATAACCCTACGTTTTTCCATGCCCAGGAACTCGTTTTTGGTTTTTTGCTGTAGCTGGGGAAGGAGGGACGCGATTTTGGACTGAGGGAGAGGTCGTTTTTGACCTTCGGGCGTTTTTCTGGAATGGGTTGCTCTCATAGTCGAATTTTCCTAGTTGCCAATTTGTTTTGAGTCTACCCACATTTTTCTGAAGCTCAGGAAACCCCACCTCATGTATTCCACTGTTGAAACATTTTTCTCATGCTCAGCAAGTGTAGTTTTGCTGTTATGAGCATCCTTATTTGATTTGAACTTGTAAGCAAGAAACTGGAGTGGTAGTGGACATAATTAGCTTGATAAACCTAGTGTGGGGAGTAACCTCTCAAGAAGATCAAGAGGGCTGGCTACTTTTCTATGCACACCCTGAGAGCACTAGAAAGGAAGGTATGGCTTGAGGGACTGTGTGGCAGTGAAGAGAATACTTCCTGGTGTTGGGTGTGTAGGCATTGTGAGTGCCAAGCTGAATAGATCTGGGAGGGGTACCCATAGCTCTGTGATTGAGCTCACTAGCTTAGCAATTCTTCCTTCCCATTTCCTAATAGCCTGATAAACCCAATTGCAGATTGGCTTGGCTCATCTTGGTGTATGCTTGGCTATGTGTGAGTCTGCTGTTCCCTGGTTCCTTGTAGTAATCATGCCTAGCTCGGGGGTGGCAGTTGCATCAAGAGGTTGATAAGCACAACTGGCCTATGGTTGGGTGGAACGTTGCAGTTGCATAGCCATTTGCTTGGGATTGCCTTATTGAGATAAGTATTCTCCTGTATTAACTTGCAATTACTTATTTGATGAACATCTTAAATGTATGATGGATGTGCAATTCTTAATATTCCACTGTGATTTTATTAAAATCATACATTTCCATATGTCTCTGTTATATTATGTGAATGCTTATGGTTAAAAGTTTCATGGGGCTAGACGCCCAGTTTAGCATCACGTTTGTTATGCACTTTCATATGTATATCTTTATTCTAATTTGAATGCTTGTTTACTATGTATGGGGCTGGATTCCCAGTTTAACATCACGATCCTCTCCATCTAGCTAGTATGATGGGAGGGGACGTGACAGCACATCTTACTGTCAAAGTTGTGCATTAGGCATACTTCTCTCAATAATACATTGACAAGTTTACTTCTTTCAGACAATAACTTGATTTGATGACTATACGGAGGGAGGAATTACATATCCCTGTCAACAATCCCGGCGGGGGGTAGGGTTGCTCATTGGCCCGTTGTGACAAGGCTCGAAGGGTAGGCGACCCCTGGGATAGAGGCTCTCCCCTGGGATAAAGGGTCTTGGGACGTCTCGGCCCTTGTTGAGTCACAAGTTTTTGGTATATCTAGCTTGCGGGTTGTTGGATATACCCTTGGGAGGTCGTTGTTCCCATGGTTTAAAAAAAAAAATCCCCCTTAATTCCAATGAGTCCCCCTTGATGCTTGCTAGTCTCACTGTCAACCAAGCTTACAGTATACATAAAAGAACAATTCAAAACTTGTTAAATATTGCTGCAAACTAACACAAGTTATCCTGTGCACCTTTCATGACTTGATTTATTTTTCCTTTTACTCCAAACTTTATATTGACTTATTTTTATGAAGTTCTTTATCTTCATCTTCACCTTTTTTTTCCTCCTCTATATTTTCTCAAGTTATTTAGACTTAATGTCCATGCCATCTTCATATGCTTTAGCATCAGATTTATCAATCTTAACTTCAATACCTGCATAATTAAATAAAGCATAAACAATAACATAATTTTATTTCATTTCAACATCGGTTTCAACACTAGCATTCTGCCAAAACATCATCATGAGATGATAATAATGCCTCATTTCTTCAAGGATCCATTTCTCAAAATGTTTATCCAGTTGTTCTTCATTGAGTTCTTCCTGCTTATAAATAAGCATAAATGTTTTAAATTCAGCTACAATATCTTCTTCCACACTATACATAGGCTTTTCAAGCCAATTTTCAAAAAAGCTTATTTCACCATCAAATATTTTTGGCACTGTGGCTGAGTGTGGTTCCTTTTTTTCTTCAACTATTGTTGGCTGACTGTTTCTTTCACCACCTGCAAACTTAGAGACATCTATTATATTTTTAAATAAATCTTTTTCATTTTGCTCTACTAGCTCTTCTTTAGCTTCTATACACAATTTACTTGATTTGTTTTAGCCTTTGCTTCAACATCAAGGCCATCATCAACAACAACTTTATTATTCATATTTTTTTTTATCTTTGTTGCAACTTTAGAGTTGCGTTTAGCTAAACTTCTGACACCTGTAGCTACAATGTAGTCTAGTTCAACATAGTTTTGCTTTTCAAGCCATTCTTCAATGAGCTTCAATTGAACATCAAAATAAAAAATGCTATCATTTTCTTCAACTTGTGCATCATCTTGGATGCATTCATTTTGAAGTAAAACTTTGTCAAATTCTGCAATAAAACTACATCCTTCATCATCTTCATTTTCCTTCTCAGTTGGTGGTTGATTTGTCTTTGTACCTGTACATTCACAAACAACCGAATTGTTATGAAAATCATTTTCCCTAATGGACTTGGCCTTCACAAGATCTTCTTATTTGTCTTCAGTTTCATCTACTTCACCTTTTACTTCAATGACCTTTACTACCCCTGTTAGGTCTTCTTCAACTACAACTTCCACTTGGTTTATGGTACCAAGCAGGGTTCCTCCATTCAACAAATAATCAATATCATTCTTCTCTTTCAACATCGGTAACCATTCTTCTGTTGAATAGCCTTCTTCATCTTACAATATTTTAGTTGTTTCAAATTTTTTTTCTTTATAATCTTCAAGGGAAAATGCTTTTGGTTCTTTAACTTCATCATCCACAACTATTTGGGGTTCACAAAAATTCTCAACATCTTCTATGGCTGGAAATTCTATTACTACAATGATAGTTGCAACCTTATCATTATCCACATGCATATATGCATTGTGGGATTCACAATTTTTATCATCATCTTCTTTTATAGCTATCCATGTGCCATCATGACTGCCCCCCCTTACACCAAAAGTAGTGTTCAATATATCCCAAGCCTCTTTGGTTGTTTTGGATGTTGCAATTTTAGGCAAAACGCTCTCATCCATAGTTTGTTGAATGAGACAAAATGTTGCTGCATCATTCCTTTTGTTTGATAATAAGTTAACTTTCTAAGTTTTTGACATGGCCTCATAGAATACTTGTTGGAATATTATCACCATCTTATATTGGTCCTGCATGCTTTTCATGCATTTTGCATTTTGCATGCATTCCATGCATCCATGCATTAGCAGTTGAGACTCCTAGCAACTAATCCTTACTTTGGCCCCCCCGGAGCTTGATTTTTGCCATCATTAGCCCTCCTGTCCTCTCATATCACCTTGTTTATGTCACTGAAGTTCCAATGTGCCCTCATGCACAGATTTAGGAGACTACATAGTCAGTTCCATGATTTGGGGTGCCTTGTCCCCCTAATTGCTCAATTAACTGATTGTAGCTCCTAGTTTGAATGCTAGTGAGTATAGGAGCAAACTCCTTGACCACTGACAATTAGTTATGCATCTCCTTGGAGTATCCTCCCCTATTTTGATTACCACATGATTTGGTTATGATCAGTTCTACCTCAGTTAACTGATTATTCATCATCGATGGCCACTGAACCTTATCAGGAGATGGTTCCAATGCAAACTAATCCTACACTTGAGGTGAATTTGAATCCTCCTGGGAGTATCGAATTCATTCCATTGTAACACTTTTTGATTGCCATATTACAGTTGATTAATGTATCAACAACGGTTTTTCATGTGTGTTTCAGTTTTATGAGTGAATTGATCCATGTTTTTGTCTAATTCTTTTAAGTAATTACATTGTGAAATTGTGAGGTTTGTTCAAGCTTAATGATCTACCCCTGTGGAATTTCACATGGTATCAGAGCTTGTGAAAGCTATTGAGTGCAACCATTGTAGTAGTTGCAGTAGTAGATTGAGCAGCTTATTTCAGTAGAGCACCATAAGCCGCTGGATTTCCATAGAAAATCTTGGTGCCATTGCATTGAATTCATTGGAGAAATCCTTTGAGGTCTATCTAGGTGTGAAGGATCCATATAAAATTTCCTACTATCCTAAAGCAGTGTTTAGTCATTTCAGAAACAATCCTCCAGCTATTTTTCCATTGTTTTTGCAGGTTATTCCATCATTAAAGCGCATTTAGTTAGCTACTATGCATATAACTTTTAATCCCAATATCAATCCTTTCCATTTCTTTGAATGGAAGGAACAAATGGAGATATTCATGCACAACAGAGGTCTCTACAGAGTGTTACAGGGAATTGAGTTCGAACCAAATGGTGTTATAGAGAAGGCCAAGTATCTAAACAAGCTTGATGAAACATATGGATTGCTATGCCTCAACATTTCCAAAGATCTAATCTTTCATCTCTCCGGTCTAAAAACTACCAAGGAGTTTTGGACAAAGCTCGAATCCTTATTTGGGAAACAAGATGATTTGAGAGGACATCAATTAGAAAATGAGTTGATCTCACTGAGCCCCAACAGTTTCAAATCCATTACAGATTTCTTCACAAGATTCAAGAACTTGGTCGTGCAGCTAAAACTATGTGGAATTGAGAAGGAAGACAAGCAGTTGATCCTTGCTATTATTTCAAAATTGGGATCAAACTAGGGTGTGTGCAAGAAGATGAGGGACCTTTTAGATGCAATCCTAGTTTTTGAAAACACGTTCTTGATACATAAAAAAATAACGTGTTTCTGATACCTAGCACTTGGTAAGGTAAAAACCAAGCCTGACATGTCACTAGACATGTAGGATAGGTAAACATAACGCATATGTGTTATATAACTACAAAATTCATATGCTTGATGTAGTTACAAAACGCATATGCGTTTTGTAAATCTAAAATCAATTTAAATACACAGTCCTGACCACCCCCGACCACCCGCGGCGCATTTCACGCATCAGAAACGCGAATTTGAGCTTGGAAGCATTCCTTAGAGTGTTGGAGGAGTTGGAGGGGAGGAAAATTCACTGGTGGATTGTCATCTAATCAGGTAATTCATTCACCCATACCATTTATTTGTCAATTCTAAACCTAAATTACCATTTTTTTATAGTTTAAAACAACTTAATTTTTTAATATTTATCAAATTGGAAATAACCCAATCTCTAATTAAATTCACATATCCCTCAACCAATATGAGTGAATAATTACAATGAATCCCTTTTCAAGAACTCAAAAATTCCTAATGCAACCAAAAATCGAAAAAAATAGAACTCCTCCCTTTCTACAATGTATCCATCCACATGAAACCCAAATTTCCAACCCTCAAAGGCCATTTCTACATGATACTATTTGAATAAGTTTCCTTGGAAATGGCCATAACAAGATGAAATGCATGCACAAGTGTGAATAGAAAAAATGCATAAAAAATTATTAACTTGGTTTCTCAAAATTTCATCACAATCATTTGTCCATGAACATAATCAAAATTTCATCACAATCATTTGTCCATGAACATAATCAAAATTTCATCACAAGTGTATGTAGTTATACATTGCCTCTTAGTTAAGCACTCTTAACTAAATGCCAAAACACATTAACAAAGTGCCTCTTGGGCCTGCCCTATCCACACCCTCGATCAATCTACTCAACGCTCAGGGACCGTCGATTCAACTCAAAGATATGTCGAGTCTCTAAGCTCATCTACAACCAATTGTATTCCAGTCCACAATTTCCCCATTTTCCCATGTCACTTTTGTTTGGTTTCCATGTTTATAGAACAATGGAAATGGTGAACACCCATGAACTACCTAGAGTGTGTCGTGAGAGTGTTCCCAACCATGATCGAGTCAATGATATTTAGAGGATTGGTGGCAGCCCTGCATCACCCCTTTTCTTGCCTCACATATCCTAATAATCCCTTGCCCCTGTAGTTTACATATCCAACAATCCTAATCTACACTCAAAAAGACCTGCGATCCTGACCTAGTAACTACTCCTAGAAACCTATCCTAAAACCCTTCTAACATTCTTACCTATCTCGGCCCTTCTTCCCTTGTATGTTGTCCTAACCCTACATCTATTCTAAACTTCCATCCTTCTTAAAGACTATGTTTAAGACATTGGTCTGAGTTTTACCACCTGACATGCCCCCGGGCATGTTACCTTAACCATCTTTCTAAGCCTAACAAGTAAAATCCTATTCTTACTTATTCATTAACTGAATGTAGTCACATTCCTAGGACTGTGACATTTAAATTTAGTTGTTCTATCTCAACTTAATCTTCATCCTCCTAATCAACCATCTTGTCATATCAATCACATATCATAATACTTGGATCATTAATAAATATACATGTGATAATTTTGAGATAACACTATCATATTCTACTTGTGATATCTTATTAAGTTGACATTGTTGTTATTGTCATTCTAGTCACAATCTCTAGTTGATTATTCAACATCTTAATCATTGATAGTCATCTCAAGTATATGTAATCATATTTGCAAGACAAACTCATACATATCCATTTCATTCCATGCCACTTTGTCCTCCCCTCCAACCACAATGCGTAGTATGTTGAAATCAATAAATTTAATGTTAGCTTATGAAGTTGATGGAAATATTGTTTTCTGCAAGGGACATAAAGGCCGAAACATGTCAAAATAACACTCCTAAATTCTAATAAGTTTAAACCCAATTTCGCATGGAAAAATCACCAATAAGGGTTAAGAAGTTCCTTAACTTCTAGAAAGAAGTTGAACGGAACTTACTTTTTAATTGTTAAATGTTTAATTTTAAGTTTTAAATGTATGTAAATGAATGCTATTAAATTGCTTACTTGAGTTTGATTAATACATTTTCAATTTTGAAGAGACGTCATTATATACCATGTATATGTTTCTAATGATTTTCGTATTGATGTTTTTATTGCAGTTGCGGCTATGGACACAAATGCCGAGATACTGATTGAGCTTGCTCGCCTGAGGGGCATTAGTGCAGCTTTTAGTGGTGGTGACAGGATTCGCCGCTCACTTGCATCAACTTTGGATGCAATTGTTGACACCATTTCATAGTCTAGCAATGTACTATATGATATTACATCATATAGTGAAAGAAAAATACAAGAATATGTTGATGGGATAGACTACAATGCAATAAAAAAGTTGAAAATATCCAAAGAGATCATATTTTCATTGTTTAGGGACCCTCGGTCAGGGGAAATCCCAAATGCAAATAGGCCTCATATCTCTATTGAGTGGTGCACATTTCAACCATTTGTTGATAACTGGATGGACAGATGGTACATGCTTTTTGATATGCCACCACATAACAACAGGGAAATTCCCTTGTATTTCTTTTGAAAGATGTATGCAGAGTTCGTGTTACATAAACATGTAAACTATTTTGATATCTTGCAGTGTCAGGGGATTGGTGGGGGGATGCCCCAAAACCGACCCAATGCGAGGCTTCAAGACCAAGATCTCCCTATCCTTGCACCTCGCAGGCAGTTTCCTGGGCCAGATGTCCCACCTGCACATCGTGTTATTCCACAGACACGTGATATGTTTTTGAGTTTGGCACGGTCGGTTGTTCGCCGTGGCACTATGGTTCAGCATATGGGTGAGGAAGGGACATCTGTCCTTGGTGTGGTACATACACCAGGTCATCACCATGCAGGACCATCGTCTAGTGTAGGACCATCGGCTAGTGCAGGACCATCCACTAGTGCAGGACCATCGGCACATCCCCATCCTAGTATTGAGCCTCACGAGTGCACATAGTGTGGTCGTCCCTGCTATGGTATTGCCTCAGATGTTGCCTTCTGTGGGTTTTTGAGTGAGGTATGTAGATGGTTAATTGTAATAAATTCTTCATTTATTTTCCTCTTTGTACACAATGTATGTGGGTATACAGAACCAAGATGGGATCAGATGGAGTCACAAGCAAGTACAATGCTCACTTGGTTGCTAAAAGTTTATCACAAGTTCAAGGGATTGACTATATAGAGACCTCCGCTCCTGTTGTAAAGATGCACTACATCCATCTTGTTTTGGCTCTTGCTACATCCAAGCACTGGGAGGTGCATCACATGGATGTGAAGAGTGCTTTCCTTCATGGATATCTATAAGAGGAGATCTACATGAAGCAACTTGAGGATACATTGATGATCCTTCATTAGTGTGTAGATTGAGGAAGTCCTTGTATGGGCTCAAGAAGGATCCCCGAGCATGGTATGCTAAGATGGAATCCTTTCTATTGTCATAATATTTTCACAGATGCAAGTCCGATTCGAATGTATACATGACACATGATGGTAACTCTATTATCCTTAGTGTCCTCTATATTGATGATTTACTGATTATAGGGATTCTCTCTTCATGTCTACTATTAATCAAAACAACCTTGCACAATTCCTTCTCTATGTCATATTTGGGACTGCTAAATCCATTTCTTGGTCTTGAAGTCTCTCAGAGTGATTCAGGAATCAAGATTGCATAGTCCAAGTATGCATCATATCTACTTGACAGGTTTCACATGATAGAATGCAAACCAACAACATTTCCTTTTCTTTCAAGTATCATCCTTGAGGATGGTTCTTGATCTGCACCTTTGGTGGATAGTACTTGTTGGAATATTGGTCAATACTGAGAGGGGGGTTGAATCAATATTGTTATATTTTTAACAATTTAAACCACTTTTTGATATTAATTAAAACAAAGAATCAACAAGATACACATAACACAAATTTTATCATGGAATCCCAATTGGGAAAACCACAAACTCTTTCTATACTACAAAATTATATTTACAATAGTTTTTGCAAGCTACAACTTGTTGGAGACTTCAATACCCAAGTTTCTTAGCTACAACTGAATGATGATACAACACCCTAGTTTCTGCATTCTACAATAGATAAGGATGATACTACACCCTATTTACCAGCTGCCACTGGAAGTAGTCTATGACCCCCTGGTTTATCAACTACTACTGAAAGGATGCTTCGATACCCTATTTACCAGCAACTATTGGAAGGAGGCTACGAACCCATGGTTTATCAATTACTACTGAAAGGATGCTTTGACACCCTATTTACCAGCTACCACTGGAAGGAGGACACAACCCCCTTGTAGGCATGTAGCCTTCCCTAGCACCACCCTACCTCCCTAATTTCATCATATAAATTCAATGGGATATACATATGTTTATACTTTCACTGCCATATTTTTATGATCTTCAATCCAAGATCCAAAGACTACCTCTGTTCCTTTTATTCTTTCTCTGATATCTATACTACTTCAGATCTTTATCTAAGCACATAGCAGACACTCTCATCTTCTTCAGTCTACCCCTAGCATCACCCAACCACCCTTTTTCTGTCTTCTTTCAGATTTCTAGAACTTCTGTTACTTTACTTTTGTTTCTTCATTTCAATGGTCTCTATCTGATCTTTATTCTTATTTGATTTGGGATGTTGAGACATCTTTATTCTAAATCAAACCTCCATTTAAATACCTTAGTCACTCATAGAAATGTGTCTCTTCAGTTCGTGTCCTTCCCATTCATGTATTTCCAAATCTCTGTTAATTAACATTTAATTTATAAATCTGTTTATTACTAATTTTTAATTAATTAATTAATTAATTAAAACTTCTTTGATAATATCAGTCTTGTGGGATCCTTCCATCTCAATCCTGTGGGATTCCTCTATCTCAGGTTGCGGGCTTCCTTTCACGGGCTCACCTTTACTTCCTTGTGGGATCACTCGATCCTCCCTTGCAGGCTCTTTGCGGGCTTCATCCTTTAGCCCTTCGAGATTCACCCTTAGGACTTCACTTTTAGCCTTTGCGGGCTTCACCTTTAGTGGTCATCACCCATTGCGGGCTTCCCCATTGTGGGATTCTCATCCATGGGTAGATATCCCATTGCATGCGACATTCCCATTGCGGGCACCTTCTTGCGGGCTCATCTTGTAGGCAAGTGGGCTCACTTTTTGCAGGCATCTTTTCCTCCTATGTGGGCATATCCTCATTCACCTGTAGGCATATCCTTATGACTTATGCGGGAATATTATTATGCCTTATGCGGGCGTACTTGACAACCCTCTTGCGAGCATAAATTAGGCTTTGTTCGGGTATTTTTCCTTCTTAAGGATAATATGATTTTTATTAACTTGGCAGATGTAATTTTTGCATGTGTAACTTCCAGAGTAAATTCTGAGACCATGACTATATAACTAGATCATCAACGAACAAGCCCATGCCAACTGATGAATTTATCATCACAAGTAAACTTCCTGGCCCACCTTTCCAAATGCCTCTTCAACCTTCTGATTTCAACACTTAGCCAAATTTCATTTGTTCTTAATATGCAAAACAAGATTTTTCTCACTTTGGCAGATTGATTTCTAGCACATGTGACCATCATAAGGAAAAATGAAAACATGACTCGATAACTACTTCAACAAGGAACTGATCCATGTCACCTTTTGATTTTGTAGATACGAAGAGGAATCTTGCTGCCGAGTTCGAGATGAAGGACTTGGTTATGATGCATTACTTTCTAGGTATGGAGGTGTGGCAGAGTGTAGATGGAATCTTCCTTGGACAAGGGAAGTATGAAGTAGATATCCTGAAGTAGTTCAGGATGATGGATTGCAAGGCCATATCCACACCTATGGCATTGAACATGAAGCTATTAAGTGATGCTTCATTAGAGTCGGTTGATGCCACGATGTATCATCAGATGATTGGGTCCTTGATGTACCTGATGAACACGAGACCAGATATTTGCTTTGTTGTGAACACTTTGAGTCAGTTCCTGATGGATCCTAGACATGTTCACTTGATTGTTGTAAAGCATATTCTGAGGTACCTGAAGGGTATGATTAATTATGGGCTCAAGTATGATGCGAATCAAAAGATTAACCTGGAGGGTTATGTTGATTCAGATTGGGAAGGCAGTGCTGCAGATAGGAAGAGCACTTCGGGGTGCTGCTTCAATATAGGATTAGGTGTGATCTCTTCGTTTAGCAAGAAGCAATCCTACGTAGCACTGAGTACAGCTGAAGTAGAGTATGTCGTAGCTTGTTTGGCTAGTTGTGAGGTAGTATGGCTAAGGAAGCTACTGTATGATTTGTTTGATCTCTAGTTGGATGCTACTTGTATCTTTTGTGACAACCAGAGTTGTGTGAAGTTGTCTGAGAACCCCGTGTTCCATGACAATTCAAAGCACATCAAGATCAAGTATCACTATATCAGGGATATGGTACAGAGAGGAGCATTGAACCTCCTGTATGTTGCGATCGACGAGCAGATTGCAGATGTGTTGGCCAAACCACTAGCCAAAGTGAAGTTTGAGTACTTCAGAGAGAGGCTTGGTGTTCTTCAAATGGAAGATACTTCAAGGAGGAAGTGATGGGACACATTTGCAGAAGCCATTCCAAGCATGGTGGTAGGAGGATCCTTCCCATGGATGTGGTTGTAAGTGCTGTGTGATGAGCATCAGGACGATGCTCCAGATGATGATGTGCATTAGGATGATGCACTATATAATGATGATCAGTATGATCATGAGCATTAGGATGATGCTCCGTGCGAGGATTATCATGAGTATCAGGATGATATTTCAAGGTTGTGGATATGTGGCAGGTTGTGCAGTATCATATAATATCTCCTTAGGAGATCCGATAGGTTGAACAGTAAGCTCGTAATCAGTCCTGGGATGCTCTTTTGAGGTTTTGCTAGGTAGGCATGTAATCAGTCCTGGAGATCTGATAGGTTGTGTTAGACACGTAAAAGTCCTGGGATGATATTTAGAGATTTTGTAGGTCGCAAGATGCTCTTTTAAGGCTTTCCCTATTCACATGTAATTAGTCTTGGAAATCTGATAGGTTGTTCTAGTCATGTAAAAGTCCTAGGATTCTCTTAAGAGATCTTGCAGGTCGCAAGATGCTCTTTTAAGGTTTTGTGAAGTTCACATGTAATTAGTCCTTGAGATCTAATAGGTTGAGCAGTAAGCTCGTAATCAATCTTGGGATGCTCTTTAGAGATCTTGTCGATCATGCTAGGCACATAAAGGATCCTGAGATGCTCTTTAAAGGTTTTGTGAAGGTTGCATGTAATCAGACCTGGGAGATCTTGCCGGTTGTGCTAAGGCACATAAAGGATCCTGGGATTCTCTTGTCAGGTTTTGCATAGGCACATAATCAGTCCTGATATTCCACCTCTATCAGGCCGCTCGTAGAGATGATGAATACCTACAGGAGGCTAGGCCTACATCCAGCATGAAAAAGGGTTGGCTTTGTAGAACTTCCTATGACAAGAATAATTGAGAGATAGGACCAGTGATCAAGATGATGAGTACAGCAGGAGTGACGATGATGCTCCATGATCTAGTGAGGATGATCCAACTCCAAAATTGAAGAATTGTGCCGATATGTATTGATGACCTATGTCAAGAGAATACCTTCCTAGTTAAGAGGGAGTGTTGATGTATTTGTAACTTCGTAAGATATTCACTTGTATCTTATGTTTGTAGTTTATTGTATCCCCAACATAGATATATTATTCCTCTGATTGGAAGTGTTGTCATTTGTATTTGCAAGTTTTGCAAGTTACATTGTAAGTGTCGTAACTTATATTTGATGGGTTATTAGACCACCTTGGTGGGGTCGGCCATGTATGAGTCATGTGGATGGGTTATTAGGCTTCCTTAGGAAGTAGGCCCAGTTAGGGTTAAAGGAAGGTCAAGTCATTGTATAAATAGAGAGTGTGATTCTCTCATTCTATTCATTCACTCACTCATCCAACTCGCATAGTTGAGAGAGAGGAGTGCACACAAGTGGAGGAGGAGTAGCTGCTGGAGACATCTTATTTTAGGGTTTGATATTTGTGATCTTTGTATTGTGCTCATTCTATCTTTGAGGAAGTTGCGGGGTTTTTCACCTTCTTTTTTTTCCCTGGTGAAATGCTTTGTGTCTCTTGTCTCTTGTGTTTGATATGCTTTACATGTTGTTCTCTCAGTTAATATCCTAGATCATATTGAATTAAATGATGAAAAACTAACAATTATACTTTGGTTAACATCCTCAATTACCTTCTTTTAGCGAGTCTTTGAAAGAGACCATGGATGATTAGTTCATAGACCCACCCTTTCAATGTTCCTCCCCTTTGTCAACATTGTCTACATTTTGTGACATTGTTTACACTCTGCTCTTTGTCAACCATACACCAGTCTTATCATTTAACCATGACCATCTCTTATCTTCTCTAATTTTGCTTCTGATTCTGTTACACTTCAACCATTAAGTGTGCATGTCACATAGATGTTTTCTGGAAAAAATGTTTTCTTCAATTTTGTCACCTCCACTTTACTTCTTATCCCTGATGGAGATAGACTTTTAGCAAGTGATATTAATTACTTTCAAATACCAATTGAATTTTTATGATATTTGCTCCCCCTGAGTATATTATTCCTTAATACTAATTTCAGGGTTCTCTTTTAGGTCACGGGAGACTTTAGAAGAGAATTTCAAAATCTTTCTCTCCATCGGTGTATTTTACATATTCATCTAGCTTTCCATCATAATGGAGGTCATTCTTATCTACAACACTATTATGCTGAGCATCATCTTTGGAAACTTTATTGATGCTTGGAATTTTTGTTTCTTCTAAACCTTTGTAGTCTTCCTTTCTTCTCCACATATTTCCATGAGGTACCCTGCTTACTGATCTTCTTTGTCTTTTAGATTTTTTACTTTGATTTTTTCCCTTGGTTCTGATATCAACAGTTTTGTGACCAAACTTGTGATAAAAATGAAAATATCCGTAGAACCTTCCTTTATATTTGAGGAATATTCGATTTTCATGCCTCACAACTTCCATCTTCTTCCATCCCTTCCTTTGTTTTTGAGCTTTTACTGAAGCATTCTTTCTCAGCTTACATTCTCTAGACATATGTCCAAAATTATTACAAGAGTAACAATGACTGAAAAAGATTTGTTGGAACCTGCTTGTCATTGGTATTTTAGGTATCATATCAGTTCTATATTTATTATGAGAGGAGGGAACATATTTCTGACTATCCTTCTTAATCGTACTTTTGAGTGCAGCAACATAGCTTCTTTTATTCTTATCTTGGAGTGTAAGAGAAAAAAATTCTGGATTCTTTTCTTGGTCATAACCTGATCCAGTTTTCTCACTTAACGGTCTTTGGCTACTTAGGATTTCATCTAAAGTGTTTGAGTTGTTCTCAAATTTTGATTTAATAGATTCTTTATCAAGCATATTTCTAAGCAAAATAACTTCTGCTTCAAGTATTTTAGAGTCTTGTATTTTCTCCTTGAATTTGGAGACTTCTTGTTTTAAGCTCTCGGCCTCTTTCATGTGAACCATCACTTGTTGACTTGATTTGTGCAGATATTCTTGGAGGGTCTTGACTTCCTCTTCTTTTGACTTTAACTCTTCTTGGTATTTTGACACTTGTACTTTTAAGGATTTGTTCCTTCTTCTACATTTTTCAATTTCCTCAAGAGAACACATGAGTTCAGCCTCTAGCTCCAACTCTTCTTCCACATCTGATTCTTCTTTCGAAGCTTGAGTTACCATCCCCATGAATAGATTTTACCCATCTTCACTAGCATCCTCGAGAATAGAAAGGCTTTCTTCTACTCTTTCTTCAATTGAGTAAAGTTTCTCGAATTTGACCCAGAGTTCCTTAGTTGAGATGCATTGCCCTACCTTCTCTTTGATGGGTTGAGATAAGCCATCAAGTATTGCCTCCTTTTTCCTTGAGTTATTTTTCTTGGACTCTTTTTGAGATGCAGTCCTTATTATTTTTGGTGGGATATAATCATAGTTTACTGAATTCCATACACCATATTCTAATGATTGTAAGTATGCACTCATTCTTTTTCTCCAATATGCATATTCTTCTTTATTAAGTATTGGAGCTCTTTTGGGTGCAATCCCTTCTTATTGATCCATAGTGTTTTTTAATAGGATATTACTTCCAGTGGTTGAGACCATAGTGAAGGTTCCTCCTTTGATACCAATTGTTGGAATATTGGTCAATATTGAGAGGGGGCAGTGAATCAGTATTGTTATCTTTTTAACAATTTAAACCACTTTTTGATATTAATTAAAACATAGAATCAACAAGATACACATAACACAAATTTTATCGTGGAAGCCCAATTGAGAAAACTACAAACTCTTTATATACTGCAAAATTATATTTAAAATAGTTTTTGCAAGCTACAACTTGCTAGAGACTTCAATCCCCAAGTGTCTTAGATACAACTAAATGATGCTACAACACTCTGGTTTCATCCTGCTACAACAGACAAGGATGCTACTACACCCTATTTACTAGCAGCCACTGGAAGGAGGCTATGAACCCCTGGTTTATCAGCTACTACTGAAAGGATGCTTCGACACCCTATTTACCAGCAACTACTGGAAGGAGTCTACGACTCCTTGGTTTATCAGCTACTACTGAAAGGATGCTTCGACACCCTATTTAACAACTACCATTGGAAGGAGGCTACAACCCCCTTCCAGGCATGTAGCCTGCCCTAGAACCACCCTACCTCCCTAATTTGATCTTATAACTTCAATGAGATATACATATGTTTATACTTTCATTGTCCTCTATTTATGATCTTTAATCCAAGCTCCAAAGACTGCCTATGTTTCTTTTATTCTTTCTTTGATACATGTACTACTTCAGATCTTTAACTAAGCACATAGCAAACACTCTCATCTTCTTCAATTTTGTTGATGTATATGTAACTTCGGAATGTATTTCACATATATGTATATTGTATTCCTATAGAGATGTTATTATTCCTCTATACAGAAGTGTCGTCATTTATATTGTAAGTGTCGTAACTTATATTTGATGGGTTATTAGACCACCTTGTTGGGGTCGGCCCTGTATAAGTCATGTGGGTCAAAGGGTTATTAGACCACCCTATTGGGGGTCAGCCATGTGGGTCAAAGGGTTATTAGACCACCCTAGTGGGGGTCAGCCTAGTCAGCATTATGTTAAGTGGTTAAGTTGAGGCCGACCTAGTTGAGTAAAGGTCAAGTCAAGTTAGTGTATAAATAGAGAGTGTGTCTCTCTCATTTTACACATTCTATTCTCTCACTCACACTTGGGATAGTGGCGCACTTGTGGAGGAGGAGGCTCTGCTGCTAGGAGAAGACTATCTCTTATATTCTGGTTGTATCATTGCTCTATCTATCTCTGAGGAAGTTATTGGGGTTTTTCACCTTTATGGTTTTCCCCAAGTAAACTCTGTGTCTCTTGTGTGCTTGCATTATTGTGTCCATGATTGATATGCTATAGATTTGTTGTACATGTTGTTCTCTCAGTTAAGATCCTAGATCAGATTGAAGTAAATTTTGAAAATTTAACATGGTATCAGAGCTAGCCTGAAAGAAGGCATAATATGGCATGTATGACACTTGTTGCACTTACGATGCTAGGGCTTGATATAGTAAAAACCAGTCATCGTATCACTTTCGCTATAAATCCGTTTTGGCGATGTTTTAGGATCTAAAAATTTTACAGGTCAAAGATCATATCCCCATGTACCTTGTCTCCAAAGGACAACCTCTAATTCGTTGTACTTTGTGATTTATGATCTGTACAATATAGGGTTTCTGCCTCTTCCAGATGTGAGTCAAAATCAGGCGACCTTGGGAAAAAGGTCATAACTTGGGATAGGAAGCTCCAAATGAAATTTCGTAAAAAGTGATAGGCAGTACATAGACTGTACTATCTCAGGAAATGTTTTTAGAGTCTGAAGTTGAACCAGTGACACATGAAACGACGTACAAGTTCGATCTCCTGTATTATCCCATAAACAGGTCACGTTGCGACACTTGGCATAAATCTCTCCAAGAGAATCCAATTGAGGTCAGACCTGTCGGGATGGAAAGATAACAGGTTGCGATATATAAGGAAAATTTTTTAGAGGCCGAAGTTGAACCAATGACACGTGGCATGCTGTACAAGTTCGCTCTCCTGTATTATCCCATAAATAGGTCACGTTGTGACACTTGGGATAACTCTCTCTCAGAGAATCCAATTGAGGTCAGACATATCGGGATGGAAAGATAACAGGTCGGGCTATCTCAAGAAAAATTTTCAGACCCTGTGGATCGAAAAGTTCAGAGTTACACCAGAAACAATCAGGTACATATTTCTGTCAAAACAAAATTATTTTTGAGTACCTTCATTCATGGCTTCTAGAATTTAGGGCTTCAGAGAAAGTTGGAATTTTTGTAATAGGAGACCACGGTTGGATGCTACTCATAAAAATCAAAATTTAGAGACCAAGATCAGATTTTTTGGTTGGGTAGAATGCCGGCCTTGATCAAACCCCAGTTCGAGAATTTGATCGGAAGGATGGAAAATTAGGGCTTCTGCAAAAATTGAAATTTTGGAAATCTGTGACCACGGCTGGAAGCTCCTCAGAAAAATCGAAGCTTAGAGTTTTGAATCAAATCTTTCGGCTGGATGAAGCTCCGGGAAACTCAAGCCCTAATTTAGGGTCCTCCCCAGTGAATCCGGAAATCTAAAAGGCAATTTCAAGGGGTGAAACTTTGCAGTTTTCAAATTCTGAATATACCAACTTGATCAGCGCATCAAGGTGCATATTTCTATCCTTTCAGAAGTTTGAAATTCAAAGTTTGAATTTTTGGGGTTTCTTTGACAAACCCTAATCTAGCTCCAGGTCCATTTCTTGTAAATCAAGTGGATTGGGTTAATCTTAGAAGAAGATGGATTGGTCACCTGCATAAGTAAAGAAGTTCCTGTCTCAGAGGGAGATGAGGCTAAGGCCTTCCATAAGAAGATTACAAGCAATCTTGATAGGTATGGCTTACAGGTATGTTTCATGGTTAAGTTTATTATATGTTTGTCTTCATATCATTACAGTACAATCTTGATTAGTTACTGACTTGTCGTATCACCTTAATAGAAGATATTCATTGATTAAGGTTTTGACACTTATGATTGTACTAATGCATTGTGATGTTGTATGAGGTTTATGTTGTTTGCTAACACAAAAGGTACACCAAGAAAGTCAAATCATGTTCTACTTCAAGAACATATGCTCATGGTGAGATGAAGACAAAGATTCATCCATTGTCATGGATCACATAGAAGATCTACTTTCGAGGCATGTATAACTTGGTTCTACAATGGTTAACTTATGAGACATGCAGGTTACTAGCACAAGTCATTGAAGAGAATCAGAAGACATTATGCGGGTATGTTAGACGTAACTAGCTAGCATGCTAATCCAGGTATGTTTTTCCTATATCAAGCTAGAATCCTACCTTGTGTTAGGATCTTATACTGTTGTGTTGTTGATAATGATTATTCATGAAGTCATAGGTTTGAATAATCATGGTTGTATGCATATTATGTTTCTTACCATAATTGATGATATGACTAACCAGAAGAATCATGAAGGTATAGGTTTGAATAATCACGGGTTTTATGCATATTATATCTCTTATCTTGATTGATGATTCAACTAACCAAAAGAGTCCTATGATCAAATAAGAATGTGTTTGAGTAAAATAAGACTTCCCTAAAACCTTGAATACTAATGCTTATTATTTGTGAATGATCATGAATATACATGTTTAAGATTATTGTGTTTTGATAGTATTAAGATTATACTAATAAATGTGTGATTATGTATGAGACCTCAAGGATAACACAATGATGATACTAATAAGCATGCATAGTGATTAAGGATGGATGTAATTTCAAGTACAGGTAATCTAGGAAGCAAAGATCAAGAGGGAGCACACTCTAGTTGTTCCTGCAAGAAAGCAAAGGAGCACACTTCAGTAGTTTCTGCAAGGATGCAGATATTCAGAGGGAGTTGACCACTTCTCACAATCCACATAAGAATGGAGTTATAGAAAAGAAGCAAAGAATGAGAGGGAGTCAACCCAACAAAAAAAAAAAGATAAGTATTTGAATTGTCATTACTTGCATATTTTATTGTTTAAATAATACTGTTCAATAATGTATATACTGATGTTCCTAGAATTAGGTTGTGTATTATGCATATTAGAATAGTTGCATTGATGAACAACATACTACTAATATGCATGGGTAAGTGGCCTATGGCACTGTACAACATTCCATTGCTACTTATCTAGAATGAAACCTCTTTGTTGACATGTTGGGAGTTGTGCACACTCTTAACAATGTTCTGGTAGAGATTGGAAGGCATCTAGAAAGTTACGGGATATGGATAAATGTTGTATTGAAGCATTGGCTAAGATAATTGCATGACTGTATGACATATTTCTTTATGTGTAAGAATTTGTTCTGAAAACTATGAGATGTTTTCTAATCATGCAATTTAACTTGTTGTGTAGGAAAGATCATATGCCATCACCTACAAAAGAAGAACTACAACATTTGTTCAGCAACAAAATTATCTATTGAAGATATTGAAGTTCCCAGGATATGGGAAGAATGCCATGATCTGTCGATCATGAAGAATGATGTTTGGGATGTAGTCCCAAGACCTGAAGGGAAGTTTGTTATGACTTCCATATGGATCTATCAAGATCAAGCATGCTGTAGATGGCAGCATAGAGAAATATAAAAGTGATGAAATAGAAGATACACTAGATGGATTTCAAGATAGCTTTCTTGAATGGTGTAGTTGAAGAAGAAGTGTATGTGGAACAGCCACTTGGTTCTGAGACACATGACAGGGAGTCATATATGTGCATAACTTGGGTATGATGCACCACTTTCTAGGTATGGAGGTGTGGCAGAGTGCAGATGGAATCTTCCTTGGACAAGGGAAGTATGCAGTAGAGATCCTAAAGAGGTTCAGGATGATGGACTGCGAGGCTATGGCATCGAACCTAAAGCTTCTGTGTGATGCTTCTTCTGAACCAGTTGATGTCACTATGTGTTGAGATATTGTAACTTCAAAGAATATTATAATTATACTTTATTATTCCGGAGATGTTTCATTCCTCCGTAAAGATCTTATTGTATATCCGGAGATGTTTATTCCTCCGTCAGAATGTGGTAACTCGGGTTATTAGACTTCCCTAGTGGAGGTCGGCCCTTTATGTGTTATGTGGGTCAAAGGGTTATTAGACCACCCTAGAGGGGTCGGCCCAGTTAGTTGTAGTGGGGTATTTAACCCATTGGTTAAATACGAGCCTACGTGTACTTGTGTAAAATACATATCAGTGAAGTGTATAAATAGAGGAGGTGTGTTCCTCATTTGATACACTCACTCATTCAAGGGAGGCGCACTTTTGGAGGAGAGGTCTGCTTGGTGGAGAAGGAGATCATGTCTTTGGTTTGCATCTTTGTATATTGCTGGTCATCTATATTGAGGAAGCTTTACTGGGTTTTCTACCCCATGAGGGTTTCCCAGGATAAATCTGTGTCTCTTGTGTTTATGTTATGCTTGTCGTTTCTTCAGTGATCCTGTATATGCTATTATTGTGAAATGGAATGTAATGCTGCTATTTTCTGTATTAGCATATTGAATTTTAACATGGTATCAGAGTTAACCTGAAGGAAGACAAGGTATGGCACTAAAGACACTTGCTTTACTTACGACAATTTGAAGGTTAGGGTTTTACATAGCAAAAACCAGTCATCGTAGCACTTTCGCTATAAATCCGTTTTGGCGAAGTTTTCGGATCTAAAATTGTTACAGGACGAATATAAAATCTCCAGGTACCTTGTGTCCAAAGGAAAACCTCTAATTCATTGTACTTTATGATTTATGATCTGTACAATATAGGGTTTCTGCTTCTTCCAGATCTGAGTCAAAATCAGGTGACCTTGGGAAAAAGGTCATAAATTGGGCTAGGAAGCTCCAAATGAAGTTTAGTGAAAAGTGACAGGTAGTACACAGACTGTACTATCTCAAAAAACATTTTCAGGGGCCGAAGTTGAACCAGTGACACGTGGCACGCCGTACAAGTTCGCTCTCCTATATTATCCCATAAACAGGTCATGTTGCGACACTTGGCATAACTCTCTCTCAGAGAATCCAATTGAGGTCAGACCTATCAGGATGGAAAGATAACAGGCCGATATATCTCAGAAAACGTTTTCAGAGGCCGAAGGTCAAACAGTGACACGTGGCATGCCGTACAAGTTCGCTCTCCTGTATTTTCCCAAAACAGGTCACGTTGCGACATTTGGCATAACTCTCTCTCAGAACATCCAATTGAGGTCAGACCTGTCAGGATGGAAAGCTAACAGGCCAGGCTATCTCAAAAAACTTTTTCAGACCCTGTGGATCAAAAATTTTTGAGTTACACTAGAAACAATCAGGTACATATTTCTGTCAAAACAGAATTATTTTTTGGTACCTTCATTCATGGCTTCCGGAATTTAGGGCTTTGAAGAAAGTTGGAATTTTTGTAATCGGAGACCACGGCTGGATGCTACTCATCAAAATAGAAATTTAGAGACCAAGATCAGAATTTTTGGTTGGGCAGAAGGCCGGGCTTGATTAGACCCTAGTTCGGGACTTTGATCAGAAAAGTGGAAAATTAGGGCTTCTGTAAAAATGGGAATTTTTGAAATCTGTGACCACGGCTGGAAGCTCCTCAGAAGAATAGAAGCTTAGAGCTTTGGATCATACATTTTGATTGGGTAGAAGAGTGGGATTCATCAAACCCCAGTTCAGGGTCACGTCCAGTGAATCCGGAAGTTTCAAAGACAATTTTGAGGGGTCAAACTTTGGAGATTTCAAAACTGAAGTATGCTAGTTTGATCAGCTCAGCAAGACACATCCTTCCATCCATTCAGAAGTGTGAAAGTCAAATATTGAATTTTTAGAGTTTCGCTAGCAAACACTAATCAAATCAAGTTTCAGGGGGAGTTGAGGCTAAGACCTTACATAAGAAGACTACAAAAAGTCTCGACAGGTATGACTTAAGGAGGTTCAGGTATGCCTTGAAATCTGATTCTTGATTAAGTTCATAATGTGTTTGTCTTCATGTTAGTTATTAGTACAATCTTGATTAATGTTATTAATTGTCTTATCACCCTAGTAACAATATGAATGCATGTGAATGATTTGATTAGGGCTATATGATTGTACTTATGCATTATGGTGTTGTGTGAGGTTGATGTTGTCTGCTAACAAGACACAGGTACATTACAAAAGACAAATCAAGTTCCATGACCATGACAACATGAAGACAAAGACTCACGAGGTATGTATGACTTTGTTATATTATGTTTAACCTACGAGACATGCAGGTTCTAGCTCAAGATCTCTAAATCATTAAAGAGATTGTTTAGGTATGTTGTACATAACTAAGCAGGTATACTAATCCAGGTATATTTTTCTATGTCATGATAGAATCTTACCTTATATAAGTATACTTGCTATGATTGGTTATACTTATTCATAAAGCGAGTAATCAAGGGTTTATGAACATTATGTCTTTTATATTGATTAATTATATGCACAAGTAAAAGAAGACTTCCCTGAAATATTGAATACTAATGTTTATTATCTATGATCATGACTATACATATTCAAGATTATTTATAATTAGAATGTTTTGAGAATATACTAATGAATGTATGTTTGTGTATGAGATAATGAGGATGACACTTGAGCATGCACAGTAGTACAGAATAAATAGAAGTTCAAAAGACATATAGAAGATCAAGCGGGAGGCAACCACACAAACATAAAAGATAAGTACTTGAGTTGTTATTTGAAATAGTAAATGATATTGCTTGTATTCATATTTGTATTCCTAGAATATATTATGCTGAGTGTAAACATTCATAGAGCATTGAACAGTGTACTACTAATATGCATATGATTGGTAAGTTGGACAAACATTCCATTGTTGCTTGTCTAGAATGAAACCTCTTTGCTGACATGCTGAGAGCTGTGCACACTCTCAATAGCATGTTCTGGTAGAGATGGAAGGCATCTAGATAGCCACTGTATGCATACAAGATATGGGAAAGTGTTGTACCAAAGTATTGGTCAATTTAGTTGCATAACTATGTAAATGATATCTGTATGCATAATAGGTTATTATGTCAATATGATTTGATGATTATGAAGTATTACTAATCCTGTACTTAATTTTGATTTGTAGGGAAAATCATGATGAATGATGAACAAGCGATGGATGTTCAACAAAAGGATTTACAAATCAAACACACTATAGAAAGCTTATGGTTAAGAGATTCTCTTAGAAAGAGGAAGAGAATCATGATGAGATGTTTTGACCATTCTCTTAATAATGTAATCAGGTTCTGTATGGGTTCCCAGGATCGGTAGTCAATTGATGAGCTTAATGATCATCATGGGTGATGTGGATCTCAACCCTTGCTACAAGATTAAATATGGCTTCTATACACATATGACATGAATGCAAGAAGAAACTCACCATAGAGTTCGAATGAATTTGAGGCTCATATTAGTAGACCATCTGACGAGAGATGGCACAGATAGATATGCAGAAGATCACTCAATACTGAGTGTGAATAATGGACAATTGACAGCTTCATGACAAAGCTTGGGATTTACCAGAAGTAAAGCTGTCCCTAACCTTTACCTTAAGGTTGTGGATAATGAACCTAACATACCATTATTGCATGACGATGATCTCTTTCTGACAAGGAATGAGAAACAGATCATGAAAATGGCTGCAGAAATAAAAATGAAAGATCTCAGATTAATGCACTACTTCTTAGGTCTAGAAGTATGGCATGATCCAAAAGGAATCTTTTAAATCGAGGTAAGTACGCTGTGAAGTTTCTAAAAAGATTTGATATGTTGGAGTGTAAAGCCATGGCCACTCCTATGGACTCCAACTTGAAGTTATTAGTTAATAACTCATCGGATTTAGTGGACCTAACCCTATATAGAAAAATCATTGGGCCAATGATGTATTTAACAAATACTAGGCCAGATATATGCTTTGTTGTAAATACCGTAAGTCAGTATCTAGTAGAACCTAGAAAGGTTCACTTAATAGCTACAAAGCATGTAGTGAGGTACCTAAAAGGTACTTTAGATTTTGGTCTATATAATCTTGGAGGTCATGAACTCCGTTTACATGGTTACTCAAATTCTGATTGGGTAGGAAGTGTCTCAGACAGAAAGAGTACTTTAGGTGGATGTTATAGTCTTGAATCTACCATGATCTCATGGTTTAGCAAGAAACAATCTAGTGTGGCTCTCAGTACTACTGAAACAGAATATATAGCTATCTGCTCTGCCAGCTGTGAAGCAGTGTGGCTTCAGAAGCTATTATATGGAGTGTTTGACTTAGAAATGGATTCCACTATGACTATGTGTGACAATCAAAGCTGCATCAAGATGATAGGAAATCTTGTATTCCATGATAAGTCAAAACACATAGAGATCCGTTACTTTTATATTCGAGATATGGTGCAGAAAGGAGCTATCAAGCTAGAGTATATAAGCACTGAGGATCAAATTGCTGATATCCTGACCAAGCCTCTGTCTCGAGTAAAGTTTGAACACTTCCGAGATAAGCTTGGTGTAGTTCAGAAGAACCCTCCTCGAAAGGGGGAGTAGCACAGTATGAGACAGACAAGCCTATCTCATCAATGACGAGGTTACATATTTTTTCCTGCACTTACTCACCTAGAATTATTTAGATTTAGGACTCTTATATTCTTTATTTTGATGGTTAGATGTATACATGCTCTTGATGATAGATGTATACATGCTAGATACTTTTGATGATAGATGCTTTTGATGATTAGATCTATACATGCTTTTGATGATAGATGTATACATGCTTTTGATGATAGATATACATGCTTTTGATGTTAGATATGCATGCTTTTGATGATAAATGTATACATGCTTTTGATGATAGATATACATGCTTTTGATGTTAGATATGCATGCTTTTGATGATAGATGTATACATGCTTTTGATGTTAGATATACATGCTTTTGATGATAGATGTATACATGCTTTTGATGATAGATGTTATGCATGTTTTGATGTTGAGGATACATGTTTTGATGATGATGATACATGTTGTGATTATACATGTTTTGATGTTGATGATACATGTTGTGGTTATACATGTTCTACATGTTGTGGTTACACATGTTTTGATGATGATGATACATGTTGTGGTTATACATGTTTTGATGATGATGATACATGTTGTGATTATACATGTTTTGATGATGATGATACATGTTGTGGTTATACATGTTTTGATATTGATGATACATGTTATGATGATGAGGATACATGTTCTTGTTGAACATGTGAGGGGATTGGATCATCCCTGGACCTTCAGTCCTAAAGAGAGCCGTAGACGTGAGGTCTCCGAGAATGAAGTCCTTAGTGGACAATTGAGGGGATTGGATCATCCCTAGACTTTCAGTCCTAAAGAGAGCCGTAGACGTGAGGTCTTCGAGAATGAAGGGATTGGGATCATCCCTGGACTTTCAGTCCTAAAGAGAGTCGTAGACGTGAGGTCTCCGAGAATGAAGTCCTTAGTGGACAGTTGAGGGGATTGGGATCATCCCTGGACTTTCAGTCCTAAAGAGAGCCGTAGACGTGAGGTCTTCAAGAATGAAGTCCTTAGTGGACAGTTGAGGGGATTGGGATCATCCCTGGACTTTCAGTCCTAAAGAGAGCCGTAGACGTGATGTCTCCGATAATAAAGGGATTGGGATCATTCCTGGACTTCAGTCCGAAAGAAGAGCCGTAGACGTATGTCTCCGATAATGAAGGGATTGGGATCATTCCTGGACTTCAGTCCGAAAGAAGAGCCATAGACATATGTCTTCGATAATGAAGGGATTGGGATCATTCCTGGACTTCGGTCCGAAAGAAGAGCCGTAGACGTATGTCTCCGATAATGAAGGGATTGGGATCATCCCTGGACTTTCAGTCCTAAAGAGAGCCGTAGACGTGATGTCTCCGATAATAAAGGGATTGGGATCATTCCTGGACTTCAGTCCGAAAGAAGAGCCGTAGACGTATGTCTCCGATAATGAAGGGATTGGGATCATTCCTGGACTTCAGTCCGAAAGAAGAGCCGTAGACGTATGTCTCCGATAATGAAGGGATTGGGATCATTCCTGGACTTCAGTTCGAAAGAAGAGCCGTAGACGTATGTCTCCGATAATGAAGGGATTGGGATCATTCCTGGACTTCAGTCCGAAAGAAGAGCCGTAGACGTATGTCTCCGATAATGAAGGGATTGGGATCATTCCTGGACTTTAGTCCGAAAGAAGAGCCGTAGACGTATGTCTCCGATAATGAAGGGATTGGGATCATTCCTGGACTTTAGTCCGAAAGAAGAGCCATAGACGTATGTCTTCGATAATGAAGGGATTGGATCATTCCTGGACTTCAGTCCGAAAGAAGAGCCGTAGACGTATGTCTTCGAGAAAGAAGGGATTGAATCATTCCTAGACCTCAGTACGAAAGAAGAGCCGTAGACGTATGTCTTCGATAATGATAGGACTGGATCGTCCCTGGACTTCGGTTCAAAAGGTACATGACTGGTTTACATCATTCCTTGACGATGACGACGATCGTGTGATGACGATGCTGATGATCGTGTAATGACGATGCTGATGATCGTGTGATGACGATGCTGATGACCGTGTGATGACGATGCTGATGATCGTGTGATGACGATACTGATGATCGTATGATGACGATGCTGATGATCGTGTGATGACAATGCCGATGATCGTGTGATGACGATGCTAATGATCGTGTGATGACGATGCTGATGATCGTGTGATGACGATGTTGATGATCGTGTGGCGATGATGCTGATGATCGTGTGATGACGATGCTGATGATCGTGTGATGACGATGCTGATGATCGTGCGATGACGATGCTGATGATCGTGTGATGATGATGTTGATCATGATGCTGTTGATCGTGTGATGATGATGTTGATCATGATGCTGTTGATCGTGTGATGATGATGTTGATCGTGATACTGATGATCGTATGATGACGATGCTGTTGATCGTGTGTTGACGATGCTGATGATTGAGTACTATCAACTCTGATGATGTTGATGTTCCATTATTGAAGATGTTCCAGTAACTGGTTGAGTTACTGATGATGTTGAGAAAGCTTCCAATGATTTATAGATGTATCATGTATGATGTTGATGACTCCTTGCTCGTGCAGGTGCTGTTATAATATCCTTCTTGTTAAGGGGGAGTGTTGAGATATTGTAACTTCAAAGAATATTATAATTATACTTTATTATTCCGGAGATGTTTCATTCCTCCGTAAAGATCTTATTGTATATCCGGAGATGTTTATTCCTCCGTCAGAATGTGGTAACTCGGGTTATTAGACTTCCCTAGTGGAGGTCGGCCCTTTATGTGTTATGTGGGTCAAAGGGTTATTAGACCACCCTAGAGGGGTCGGCCCAGTTAGTTGTAGTGGGGTATTTAACCCATTGGTTAAATACGAGCCTACATGTACTTGTGTAAAATACATATCAGTGAAGTGTATAAATAGAGGAGGTGTGTTCCTCATTTGATACACTCACTCATTCAAGGGAGGCGCACTTTTGGAGGATAGGTCTGCTTGGTGGAGAAGGAGATCATGTCTTTGGTTTGCATCTTTGTATATTGCTGGTCATCTATATTGAGGAAGCTTTACTGGGTTTTCTACCCCATGAGGGTTTCCCAGGATAAATCTGTGTCTCTTGTGTTTATGTTATGCTTGTCGTTTCTTCAGTGATCCTGTATATGCTATTATTGTGAAATGGAATGTAATGCTGCTATTTTCTATCTTAGCATATTGAATTTTAACACTATGTATCGTCAGATGATTGGGTCCTTGATGTACCTGACGAACATGAGACCAGATATTTGCTTTGCAGTGAACACATTGAGCCAGTTCCTGACATATCTGAGGAGTGTTCACCTGGTTGCTGTAAATCATATTATGAGGTACTTGAAGGGTATAGTTGATTATGGGCTCAAATATGATGCGAATCAAAAGTTTAACCTACAGGGTTATGTTGATTCAGATTGGGCAGGTAGTGCTGCAGATAGGAAGAGCACATCTGGGTGCTGCTTTAGTATGGGATCATGTGTGATCTCTTGGTTCAGCAAGAAGCAGTCCTACGTAGCACTGAGTACAACTGAGGTAGAATATGTTGTAGCCTGTTCAGCTAGTTGTGAGGTAGTATGGCTATGGAAGCTACTCTCTGAGTTATTTGATCTCCTGTTGTATGCTACTGGCATCTTTTGTGATAACCAGAGTTGTGTGAAGCTGTCTGAGAACCCAATGTTTCATGACAGGTCGAAACACATAGAGATCAAATATCACTATATCAGGGATATGGTTCAGAGAGGAGCTATGGAGCTCTTGTACATTGCGACGGAAGAGCAGATTGCAGATGTGCTGACGAAGCCACTAGCCAGGGTGAAGTTCGAGTACTTCAGGGAGAGGCTTGGTTTTCTTCAGATTGATGACACTTCGAGGAAGAAGTGATGGACACATTTTCAAAAGCCATTCCAAGCATGTTGGAAGGAGGATCCTTCACATGGCTGTGGATGTAAGCGCTGGATGATGAGCATCAGGATGATGCTCCAGTTATTTCCCTGTATAAGCATCATGTTGGATGTTGGATATGATCAGTTGGATTATTTATATATTTACGCATCATGTTGGATGTTGGATATGATCAGTTGGATCATTTATATGTATATGTATGTATGCATCATGTTCGATGTTGGATATGATCAGTTGGATCATTTGTATGTATTTTGTATATGCATCATGTTGGATGCTTGGACCATGTATCTGTATATGTATCAGGTGGATACATTGTATGATAAGGTGGATCATGTATGGTGATATGTATCATGTATTTGTATTTGTATCAAGTGGATACACTATATGACTAGGTGGATCATGTATGATGATATGTATCAGGTAGATACTTGGTATGCATCAGGTAGATGCATTGTATGATCAGGTGGATCATGTATGGTGATATATATCATGTATTTGTATTTGTATCATGTGGATACACTGTATGATCAGGTGGATCATGTATCATGATATGTATCAGGTAGATACTTGGTATGCATCAGGTAGATGCATTGTATGATCAGGATGATCATGTGTACATCAGGATGATGTATGGTGAGTATGAGGTTGATACTCTATGGCCGTGGAACAGGTTGTGCAGATAAGCATGTAATTTGTGCCCTGGGAGATTTGTAGATAGTCTTTCGAGGTTTTGCCTATGGCATGTAATTTGTACCCTGGGATATCTGGCAAATGCTCTTTCAAGGTTTTGCTTGGGAGGACATATAATTTGTGCCCTGGGAGATCTGCAGATAGTCTTTCAAGGTTTTTCCTATGGCATGTAATTTGTGCCCTGGGATATCTGGCAGATTCTCTTTCGAGGTTTTGTCCTGTGGGATGTAATTTGTGCCCTGGGAGATCCGATAGGTTGAGACGTGTGCTCGTAATCGGTCCTGGGATGCTCTTTCGAGGTTTTTCCATGACCACATGTAATTTGTGCCCTGGGAGATCGATAGGTTGAGCCTTGTGCTCGTAATCAGTCCTGGGATGCTCTTTCGAGGTTTTGTGGTGACCACATGTAATTTCTGCCCTGAGAGATCCGATAGGTTGAGCCTTGTGCTCGTAATTAGTCCTGGGATTCTCTTTCGAGGTTTTGTGGTGGGGTCACATGTAATAATTCCTAGAGATCTGGACAGGATGAAAAAGGCCTCACATGCTCTTTAGGGTTCTTGCTTGTCAAGAGACTCTTTTAAGGTTTTGTGACACACGTAATAAGTCCTGAGATTTCCATAGTATGGCCAGTGATGACGAAGACCTGTAGGTGGTGGGCCTACATCAAGTATGAAAAAGGACTAGCTCTATAGAAATTTCGATGACGAGTAGATTCAGAGATTGATTGAGATAGCAGCAGTAGTGACGATGATCCAGAGAAGATGACTTGTGCTAGAAGACCTGTGTCGAGAAATACATTCCTAGTTAAGAGGGAGTGTTGATGTATATGTAACTTCGGAATGTATTTCACATATATGTATATTGCAGTCCTATAGAGATGTTATTATTCCTCTATACGGAAGTGTTGTCATTTATATTGTAAGTGTCGTAACTTATACTTGATGGGTTATTAGACCACCTTGTTGGGGTCGGCCCTGTATAATTCTTGTGGGTCAAAGGGTTATTAGACCACCCTATTGTGGGTCGGCCATGTGGGTCAAAGGGTTATTAGACCACCCTAGTGGGGGTCGGCCCAGTCAGCATTATGTTAAGTGGTTAAGTTGAGGCCAACCTAGTTGAGTAAAGGTCAAGTCAAGTTAGTGTATAAATAGAGAGTGTGTCTCTCTCATTTTACACATTCTATTCTCTCACTCACACTTGGGAGAGTGGCGCACTTGTGGAGGAGGAGGCTCTGCTGCTAGGAGAATACTATCTCTTGTATTCTGGTTGTATCATTGCTCTATCTATCTCTAAGGAAGTTATTGGGGTTTTTCACCTTTATGGTTTTCCCCAAATAAACTCTGTGTCTCTTGTGTGCTTGCATTATTGTGTCCATGATTGATATTCTGTAGATTTGTTGTACATGTTCTCTTAGTTAAGATCCTAGATCTTATTGAAGTAAATTCTGAAAATTTAACAAATCTACCCCTAGCATCACCCAACCACTCTTTTTCTGTCATCTTTCATATTTCCAGAACTTCTGTTACTTTAATTTTGTTTCTTCATTTCATTGGTCTCTGTCTGATCTTTCTTCTTCTTTGATCCGAGCTATTGAGACATATTTCTTCTAAATCAAACCTCCATTTAAATACCTTATTCACTCATAGAAACATGTCTCTTCATTTCGTGTCCTTCCCATTCATGTCTTTCCAAATATTTGTTAATTAACATTTAATTTATAACTCTGTTTATTACTAATTTTTAATTAATTAATTAAAACTTCTTTGATCATCTCAGGCCTGCAAGATCATTCCATATCAATCCTGTATGATTCGTCTATCTCAGGCTACGGGATTCCTTTTGCGAGCTCACCTTTCCTTCCTTGCGGGCTCACCCCATCCTCCCTTGTGGGCTCTTTGTAGGATTCATCCTTTAGCCCTTATGAGCTTCACCCTTAGCTCTTGTGGGCTTCACTTTTAGCTTTTGCGGGCTTCACCTTTAGAGGTCATCACCCATTGCGGGCATCACCCATTGCAAGCTTCCCCATTGCGGGCTTCTCCTCCATGCGGGCATCTCCCATTTCATGTGAGCTTCCCCTTGCGGGCACCTTCTTGCGGGCTCATCTTGTGAGCAAGTGGGATCACCTTTTGCAGGCATCTTTTCCTCCTATGCAAGAATATCCTCATTCACCTACATGCATATTCTTATGCCTTATGCAGGCATACTTCACAACCTTCTTGCGAGCATAAATTAGGCTTTGTGCGGGCATTTTTCCTTCTTAAGGATAATATGATTTTTTTTTAACTTGGTAGGTGTAATTTTCGCACGTGTAACCTCCAGAGTAAATTCTGAGACCATAACTAGAAAAATATATCATCAACGAACAATTCCATGCAAACTGATGAATTTTTCATCACAAGGACACTTCCTGGTGGAAATTTCCAAATGCCTCTTCAACCTTCTTATTTCAACACTTCACCAAATTTCATTTGTTCTTAATATGCAAAACAAGATTTTTCTCACTTTGGAAGATTGATTTCTTGCACATGTGACCATCATAAGGAAAAAAGAAAACATGATTGGATAACCACTTCAACAAGGAACATATCAATGTCACCTTTTGATTTTGTTGATACACACACATCATTTGGCGGACATTTGAAACTAGCCTTTTAAACTACCAGTTCAACACTTAGACAAAATTGTCAAAACCTAAGTCATCATGAAGGGATTTTTATTTTCATCAAATTCGAAGTATGAGACATCCACTAGATAGAGGCCAATAGGGTGATTCTATCCAAACCAATTTCATCCCTTCAAACCTCTTTCTCTCTCCTTGGCGGGCATTTTTCTGGAGCAGTGCAAATCAAGCTAAGATGCACTTTTGGAAGATCAATATCTTCTCCTATAGGGAATTTTTGGACAAACCAATGATATGTTTGGATGCACCACTCAACAGTATAGAGACCCATACTCTTAAAATACTTTAAGACATCAACCACAGGAAATGGCAGACATTTTACCAAGGTCACTCAAGCAATTTTACCAGCATTTTTATACTAGACAATTTGTGCAATCTCCAAGGTGGGTTTTTTATTTCACAAAAATTCTGAACCAGTGATACTAGATGATGTAGTACATATCACTAAGCAAAACCAAAGTGATTTCACCTTTAAAATCATGTCCCTTTGACCTAGGTGGACATTTTACTGGACTGGTGCAAAACTACCAAAAACCATGTTTTTCCAGACCTATAACTTCCTTGTCACACACTCTCAAGACAAAATTAGACCATGGTCAGGTAGACAGATCAAAATAATACAGCCTGACAAGATGGGGCAGACATTGAACTTATCTTATGAGGTACAACATACATTTTCCCAAGCCCACTTGGACCAATTTTCCAACACTTAGCCATTTTCCAGAATTTCTCTGAACTGACAAATCTCTATATAATTAGGTCAAATTGTAATAATGACATCATGAAGGTACTAGAACATCATCGGGTGGATTTGCATCTTCATCACCCATGCTACATCATCATACATGCCATGTCACTCTTCCTTTGTTATTCCTTTGTCTTTCATTGAGTTTTCCCTGCCATCATGTCCTTGGTTATTCCTTTGTCATTACTGAACTCCTTTGACATCAATGACAATCATATTCAACAGTACTTTGTATATGCAACTGATCAAGAGTCTTTTGTTTCTTACACATACTCGCCTTGATCTATCCTATGCAGTGAGTGATGTCTCGAGATACATGCAAGAGCCTCATGAGATTCACTGGAAGGAATCTGGAAGGATATTGCACTACATGTGAGGGAATAATACCTATGGTATTCACTATGCAGTTGGGTCTCCATTGAACCTAGTTGGGTATACAGATTCAGATTGGGATGGAGACAGCTCATATTGAAAGTCTACATCGGGTTTTCTCTTCATGATTGGATCTGGTCCTATCTGTTGGTTGAGAAAAAAGAAGACTGCTCTTTCTCTTTCATCAGCTGAGGTCGAGTATAGAGGTGCATTGAATGCAGCTACGCAGTTCATCTTGTTGGAGGGCATATTGTTAGAGTTTGGGATTCGCTACAGTACTCCACCAGTCATCTACTGTGACAATCAGAGTGCTATTAGGATTTCTACAGATCCGATTCTGAGACAAAGAACCAAACACATTGAGATACACATGCATTACATCCAAGGATTAGTGCATGATCATACCATCACACTTCTTTATTGTCCTTCAGAAGAGCAGATTACAGATATTTTCACGAAGAATTTTTCAGTGAAAAAGTTCACTCACATCTGATCCCTTCTTAAGGAGAGTGCTACCTTGGTTGATTAGTTTTTTACAGTCTATCTTGAGGCGGGGGGGTTTCCCACTGGGTTTTCTCTCTTTCCTCACTTTTTTCTAGATTGACTGTACGAGGTGACCTTTGGTCTCAATAACCAGGGCCCTATTTTCCATTTATTTACTTTTTTTCCCTCAAAGACCGGCTTAAGGGGGGGTGTTGGAATATTCTCACCATATTATCTTAGTCCTACATGTTTTGCATACATTTTGCATGCATGCAGCATTCCATGCATCCATGCATTAGCAGTTAAGGCCCCTAGCACCTAGTCCTTACTTTGCCCCCCTCGTAGCTTGCTTTTGGCCATCATTATCCCTCCTATCCACTAAGAGCGCCTTGTTTATATCACTGGAGTTCCAATGCACCCTCATGCATAGATTTAGGAGACTACATAGTCAGTTCCATGATTTGGGGCACCTTGTACCCCTGATTGCTCAGTTAACTGACTGTAGCTCCTAGTTTGGATGCTACTGAGTATAGGAGAACCCTCCTTGACCACTGACCATTAGTTATGTGGCTCCTTGGAGTCTCCTCCCCTATTTTGGTTCCCACATGATTCAATTATGATCAGTTCTACATTAGTTAGTTGATTATTCATCATCGGTAGCCACTGAACCTTATCGAGAGATGGTTCCAATGCAAACTAAGACAAGACTTGAGGTGAATTCGAATCCTCCTAGGAGTATCGAATTCATTCCATTGTATCACTTTTGATTTCCATCTTACAGTTGATTAATGTATCAACAAGAGTTTTTCATGTGTGTTTTAGTTTTATGAGTGAATTGATCCATGTCTTTGTCTAATTCTTCTCAGTAATTACATTGTGAAATTGTGAGGTTTGTTCAAACTCAATGATCTACCCTTGTGGAATTTCACACTCCTTGATTTGTTTCTTCAAATCCATTCAATACTAGTCCACAAATCATCAACACACATCCTCTAACTCTTCATTATGACCGGCCAAATCTCATAATTCATACTTGAGAAATATGGGAGGCAATAAAATATGTTCCACTCATCTTTTGATTGTTCTGCAATGCCATCTGATTCATCATATTCCTCAATACTTGTTCCAAGTGTTTTTGTAATAACTTGACCAATTTCTTTTGCATCATAGATTTTCTTTTTCATTTGCTTAAGCCTTCTTCTCTTTCCCAATTTTGCTTTCTTTATTTTCTAGTGTTCTTTGTCTTCAAGTTAAGCTTCTTGAATCCTACTCTTAGCCTCTTCAGGGTTTCTTTCACCTCATCTTACTCCAAGCATACATAGGGTTTCTTTCACCTCATCTAAATATCATCCTAGGACTTTTACGTGTCTAACACAACTTATCGGATCTCCAAGACTGATTACATGCCTACCTTGCAAAACCTCGAAAGATCATCCCAGGACTGATTATGAGCTTACTGTTCAACCTATCGGATCTCCCAAGGAGCTATTATATGATACTACACAACCTGCCACATATCCACAACCTCGAAGTATCATCCTAATACTCATGATCATCCTCGCACGGACCATCATCCTGATGCTCATGATCATACTGATAATCATTATACAGTGCATCATCTTGATGCACATCATCATCTGGAGCATCGTCCTAATGCTCATCACACAACACTTACAACCACATCCATGGGAAGGATCCTCCTACCACCATGCTTGGAATGGCTTCTGCAAATGTGTCTCATCACTTCCTCCTTGAAGTATCTTCCATCTGAAGAACACCAAGCCTCTCTCTGAAGTACTCGAACTTCACTCTGGCTAATGGTTTGGTCAACACATATGCAATATGCTTGTCCATCGCAACATACAGAAGGTTCAATGCTCCTCTCTGTACCATATCCTTGATATAGTGATACTTGATCTCGATGTGCTTCGACTTGTCATGGAACACGGGGTTCTCAGACAACTTCACACAACTCTGGTTGTCACAAAAGATACAAGTAGCATCCAACTGGAGATCAAACAAATCATACAGTAGATTCCTTAGCCATATTGCCTCACAACTAGCCGAACAAGCTACGACATACTCTACTTCGGCTGTACTCAGTGCTACGTAGGATTGCTTCTTGCTAAACCAAGAGATCACACCTGATCCTATATTGAAGCAACACCCCGAAGTGCTCTTCCTATCTATAGGACTGCCTTCCCAATCTGAATCAACAGAACCCTCCAAGTTAATCTTTTGATTCACATCATACTTGAGCCCATAATCAATCGTACCCTTTAGGTACCTCAGAATATACTTTACAACAATCAAGTGAACATGTCTAGAATCCATCAGGAACTGACTCAAAGTGTTCACATCAAATCAAATAACTGGTCTCGTGTTCGTCAGGTACATCAAGGACCCAATCATCTGACGATACATCGTGGCATCAACCAACTCTGATGAAGCATCACTCAATAGCTTCATGTTCAATGCCATAGGTGTGGCTATGGCATTGCAGTCCATCATCCTGAACTGCTTCAGGATCTCTACTGCATACTTCCCTTGTCCAAGGAAGATTCCATCTGCACTCTGCCACACCTCCATACCTAGAAAGTAATGCATCATAACCAAGTCCTTCATCTCGAACTCAGCAGCAAGCTTCCTCTTCGTATTTTCAATCAACCCAATCTCATCTGTCATAAATAGGTCATCTACTAGTACAAAATGAGTGATAAGTTACTAAAAAAATGTTTAAAAACAAGTGATAAATGACTAAATTTGGTCACATGACCGATGGTCATAAATTAGCAATCACTTATCACCCAACCAAAATGGTCATTTATCACTTGGTCATATATTGCTTGAATTGCTTCAAGTGTTGGTCATATATTTAGTCATTTATTTGGTCATTAATTGTCTCTATTTGGTCATTAATTATAATCATTGGTGGTTGTTAACTGGTCATTTATTTAGTCAGTGATTGTTTTTAACTGGTCATTTAACTAGTCATTGATTTATATAGATAAAGCACAGAGGAATCAAACCATCAACTCCTACATGTAAGGAAGATGCTCTTCCATTAAGCTAACACTCTTAAATAGAATCAAAGGTCACACTGAATCAAAGTTCCATGAACCCAAAATAGATGTACTTGAAAACTATAAAACTATTCTCTATCAACTAAAGAGACTAATTCTTGCAATGATTCCTCTTTAAAAATGCATAAAACTCATCTATTAGACTCCTTTCTCGTACTAGACTTGTCAAATAAGAAAACCATGCCAACAATTCAATAAATTAAATGGATATATTCATAAGAAATGGATATGGATAAACTATATGTTTTATAGATTTCATAAATATGATATTTCCAATATGAAAAATAAATCAGAACCACATGATTTATATTCTCATATCTACATGTGTTGAATATTTTATCTTAATATATACAACAAGAAACCATATATAAAAATAAAACAAGAGTTGCAAGGCAAGGTAATCCTTGGCTAAAAGAATTGTATAAAGATAAATAAACAAATTTTCGAGGCATTCAAGTTTCTATTAAACCAATGCCTTCAGCTTGGACAACTATATTTCGTGTTTCTAACTTGCATTCAAGATCATGCAACTATGCATTTTAATCCTTGTTTTTCGAATTTTTCATATAAGTCAATAGCTTATCTTCATATAATAGCTAACATTAATCGCTGCAAAGGATAAAACATCTCTAATCGAGTGAGTGGAATATAACAAAGTGCAACACCAGCTTCATGTTGTAGTTGTCATATCCCATACGTTTCCAAATAAATAAATTAATATATATTAACTTTAAATAAACAAGAACCTTATGATTTGAAATAAGTTTACCTGCCTTAATTTTCATTCAAATTATTAAAAAAAAAATCATAAAACCTTTATGTTCTAATTGATTTACATTTTGCATCTATTTATAATTTGAATTTTACAACTATTTACCAGTTAAAAAATTAATGACAGTTACTACTATTGACCAGGCTAAAGTTTAGAGCAAGGGACTTGCCGAATGGACTAAAGCTTTTTGGGGAGATTAATGGAGTCTATGATTTATGCTATTTATAACCTTGTGGCAGGGGTGGGCTCATTTATGGGCATCGTTCAGGTTCAAATCATTATCAGTATAAAGTCTCTTTTGATCAGTATAAAAATCCAGATCTTTAAGTTGGATATGATCTTACTGAAGAATTAGCTCAGTCGAAATGACCAGGTGAACATAGTTGAAAATTTTGAAGACTCTGTATTGGGGAGGGTGGATTCTATCAACCTAGTTTTGGTGAAAAAGGGAAATAATTTTGCATGTAGCGAGCATGGGGATGAACCATCAGTGTGACAAACTGCATGTATTGGCGGTCGATGATTTCCTGATAAAATGGAAGCTCATTGAAAATATTTTGAAGCCTAATTTTTTCAAAGTTTACCACTGTAGATAGTGCCAAAAGAGCGTTGGAAGTCTTAGGGTTTCATGAAGAGCAGTTGATATGTGCAGGAAGTATTTCATTCAAGGTTAATGCCATCATTACCGACTATTGTATGCCAGAAATGATGGGTTATGATCTGCTAAAGAAAATATAGGAAACTAAATGTCTGAAGGAAATCTTAGTTGTGACAATATTTTCAGAAAAAGTGAGATTACAAGTTGTGTGGCAGGAGAAAAATATTTACTATAAAACCACTAAAGTTAGTAGACATTACGAAGTTAAAAGAACCAGATGTAGAAAAATATTTTGTGGTTTATAGATCCCAATATTTGCATTATTAATTTCTATAATGAAACCAGCGGGCTAGGGCTAGCTCGGGACAAGGATGAAAGTAGCACAAGCCTCTATAAAGAGATACCAATGGTGTAATTTTCTGTTAGGGACTCTGTAGAATTTCTCTATGGAACATAAAGGAATCTCGAGATGTTTGGGGCTGAGTCTCTGCTAGTATTTTATGGCGAGTAGGATGACCAAAATTTGTAGTGGTTTTCATTACAGGTCCGCATCATCGCAATGATAGCTTCTTCCCGCCATCCGTCAACCAAAGGAGATCAATTTCCTTGATTCACTGAATGGACGACATACTATTTATATTATATCCATTAACGCTATGCGACTGTATAAACAACACGTTTACCCTAGTTTGGGCGCACAAACCAGTGATGATTTCAAACAATAAAAGAGGCATGGTCTTGGTCTTAATGACACACGTCGAAATTCAGAGCTTGCAGGAAATGACAAAGAGGTATTCATGTCATTTGGATGTCCAGTGAGTCTCATCATCTCTGTGACCATTACACACAGGAAGACGCCAGTATCAGAATACGGGAGAATGCATGGATGAAGGTGTGTGGTGAGACAAGATCCATCCTTTGGTTTTGGTTAGCCAAGGGAAGATTCAAAGTATTAGTGATGGCACTCGCTCTTCCCTCGTAAACCACCTCCAACCAAATCAAATGAAAAAGGAGGACCAACATTATAAGATAAGATTTAGAGATGAGATAAAACTGGTAAGATGGCGAGCAGTATACTATAGGACTTGGGCCCCTGATACCCACCCACTTAGAGTGAACGCTCTCTTATGGAACAGGTTAGATAGGATCTCGAGGTAGAGCTAAAGGTAGAACTGATCTAGATGGGCTCATTTATGGATTTCTTAATTAGGCTAAAGTTAGGTTGATTTCTCTCCACCTTAGAAACGGAAAAAGAGGTTAATACTTTATCCTTAGACATTGTGAAGTGTCAAAACTTAGTTCCAATGTGCAAGACTAAAAAATAAATGGAACAAATGCAACATGATCAACTTCATTGGATTCCTTGGCAATTCGAAAAAATTGTACTGTGGTTATATGTTGAATGGTTTTGTGCTCTCCATGGAGAACTTAATGGAGATGCAATTTTTCCATAGCTTTCTTATAATCTAAAACATAAGAAAACAAGGAGTAATGGCCTCAAGAATTCCTATATATATTGTAATTATAAAATATGAAATGTATTGTATTCTTTATCATGAAATGCATGATAACCACAAGGGGTTAAACCTCTCATCAAATAAGCCTATCATGTAATCAATTATTCTATTGTGTTAGGATAATTAATACTCCAACCTTGTCCATGTTAGTGTTATTAGTATTTTCCTAGTATTAGATGATGTCATTTTCCCCTAGTCATTTGCATATGTCATCAAGGATCCATTAGCCACTTGATGCACCCTCATGCATGATTTTAGGCCAACCAGAGTCAGTTCCCTACATTTTAGGAGCTAAATAGTGATCTAGTTCAATCCACCCGAGTTCCTAACTCTACTAGGGTTTTTGGGATCCGATCACCACTGATTGTTATCTAATGCACCCTTTTTTGGTTGATTTGCATGACAAACTCAGTTATGCGGCATTCTTGATCAGCTACCTAGCAGTAGCTTCAGTTCATTTTGGTGGAGTTTGGAATCTCCAGAGCACTCTAGTGGTGATATTTACTAGGCTATAATGACATGGATTTGAATTCTCTCTGGACAATCGAATTCTCTCTATTGTAACATATATGTTGACTATACTGATTAATGGAATATAAAACACTTTTATGTGCACATCTGAGTTTCAATGCATGTTTAATTTTACTGCTCAATTCACTGCAATTTTCACTGTAATTCATTATTCTTGTTAATTATTTCACTAAGATATTTTCTCAGGCTCAATGATCTACTGTGTTCCATAATTTCACATGGTATCAGAGCTCAATAGGGTTGGTTTATCTTCAATTTGGTATTTTTTGCAGTATTTTGAGAAGTTTTTAGTGTAGCAGTAGCAAAATTTTTAGTTTGTATTCACTCTAGCAGTTACACATAGAGAATTCAAATGATCCTTTGTATCCAAGAATCCTAACACCATTCAATTATCTTAATTGGAGGGCTGTGCATACGTTGTTGCGCAACAAGAGTTTGTATAGGGTCACAATGGGCAAGGAGGTCGAACCTCAGGAAGCTGTTGAGAAAGAAACGTATCTGAACAGATTAAATGAGGATTTTGGTTTTATGTGTATTCACATCTCTAGATATTTTATCTTCCACCTTAATGGATTGAAGACACCAAGAGATGTTTGGTTGAAAATTGAAACTCTATTTGGAAAGAAAGATGAGCTAAGAAGCCACATTCTAGAGAATGAATTAATTTCTCTTCAACCCAGCAGTTTCGAAACCATACAACAGTTCTTTTCAAGTTCAAGTCCTTGGTTATGTAGTGAAAACAATGTGGCATTGACAAAAAGGATGAGAAGTTGGTGCTATCCATCCTAAGCAAGCTTGGTCCTTAATTTTCAATATTTGTTTATACCTTCCATTCAGGGATATTTTCAATCCCCAATTGGAAAATGCTTTCTTTAGATGCATTCACTGAATCTCTCATCCAGGAACAAAACAAACAGATTTATATGGGCATCTTGAAGGCCTCCAAAAATCAAGCTCTTATGTCCGGGGAGTTAAAAAGTGTGAATGATAAAGGGAAGTAGAAAGGAAAAGAAAAGAAAGAATTTGAATCCAAGTAGAAGGAGAAGCCTAATCCATCAAAAGGATCCTCCAACTCCAAGAAGGATAATCAAAAGAGGTTTGAGAAAACCAAGTGTACATATTGCAAGAAAGGAAACCATCCAGAGAGATCTTGCATGAAGAAGATGTCCGGGTGTTGATGTATATGTAACTTCAGAATATATTTCACATATGTGTATATTGTATTCCTATAGAGATGTTATTATTCCTCTATACGGAAGTGTCGTCGTTTATATTGTAAGTGTCATAACTTATACTTGATGGGTTATTAGACCACCTTGTTGGGGTCGGCCTTGTATAAGTCATGTGGGTCAAAGGGTTATTAGACCACCCTATTGGGGGTTGGCCATGTGGGTCAAAGGGTTATTGGACCACCCTAGTGGGGGTCAGCCTAGTCAGCATTATGTTAAGTGGTTAAGTTGAGTCCGACCTAGTTGAGTAAAGGTCAAGTCAAGTTAGTGTATAAATAGAGAGTGTGTCTCTCTCATTTTACACATTCTATTCTCCCACTCACACTTTGGAGAGTGGCACGCTTGTGGAGGAGGAGGATCTGCTGCTAGGAGAAGACTATCTCTTGTATTCTGGTTGTATCATTGCTCTATCTATCTCTGAGGAAGTTATTGGGGTTTTACACCTTTATGGTTTTCCCCAAGTAAACTCTATGTCTCTTGTGTGCTTGCATTATTGTGTCCATGATTGATATGCTGTAGATTTGCTGTACATGTTGTTCTCTCAGTTAAGATCCTACATCAAATTGAAGTAATTTCTGAAAATTTAACATGGTATCAGAGCTAGCCAGAAAGAAGGCATGATATGGCATGTATGAAACTTGTTGCACTTATGATGCTAGGGCTTGATATAGAAAAAACCAGTCATCATAGCACTTTCGCTATAAATCCATTTTGGCGAATTTTTTGGATATGAAACTTTTACAAGTCAAATATCAGATCCCCATGTACCTTGTGTCCAAATAACAACCTCTAATTCGTTGTACTTTGTGATTTATGATCTGTACAATATAGGGTTTCTTCCTCTTCCAGATCCGAGTCAAAAATAGGTGACCTTGGAAAAAAGATCATAAATTGGGCTAGGAAGCTCCAAATGAAATTTCGTAAAATGTGAAAGGAAGTACATAGATTGTACTATCTCAAGAAACATTTTCAGAGGCCAAAGTTGAACCAGTGACATGTGGCATGCCGTACAAATTCTCTCTCCTGTTTTATCCCATAAACAGGTCACATTGCGACACTTGGCATAACTCTCTCTGAGAGAATCCAATTAAGGTCAGACCTATCGGGATGGAAAGATGATAGGTCATGCTATCTCAAGAAAAGTTTTCAGACCTTGTGGATTGAAAAGTGTGGAGTTACACCAGAAACAATTAGGTACATATTTCTGTCAAAACAAAATTATTTTTGAGCACCTTCATTCATGGCTTCTAGAATTTAGGGTTTCGGAGAAAGTTGGAATTATTGTAATCAGAGACCACGACTGAATTCTACTCATCAAAATCAAAATTTAGAGACCAAGATTATAATTTTTGGTTGGGCAGAATGTCAGGCTTGATCAGACCCTAGTTCGGGACTTTGATTAGAAAAGTGGAAAATTAGGGCTTCTGTAAAAATGAGAAGTTTTGAAATTTGTGACCATGGCTAGAAGCTACTCAGAAAAATAGAAGATTAGAGCCTTGGATCAAACCTTTTGATTGGGCAGAAGAGGTGGATTCATCAAACCCTAGTTCGGGGTCACATTCAATGAATCTGGAAGTTTCAAAGGCAAAATTGAGGGGTGAAACTTTGTAGTTTTCAAATTCTGAATATACCAGCTTGATCAGCTCATCAAGGCGAATATTTCTATCCTTTCGGAAGTTTGAAATTCAAAGTTTGAATTTTTGGGGTTTCTTTAGCAAACCCTAATCCAGTTCTAGGTCCAGTTCTTGCAAATCAAGTGGATTGGGTTAATCCTAGAAGAAGATGGATTGGTCACCTGTATAAGTGAAGAAGTTCTTGTTTTAGAGGGAGATGAGGCTAAGGCCTTACATAAGAAGATTACAAGCGATATCGACAGGTATGACTCATCGAGGTATGTTTCGAGATTTGTTCATGATTAAGTTTATGGTATGTTTGTCTTCATGTTATTATGATTAGTAGAATCTTGATTTTAGATTTGTCGTATCACCTTAACAAAATTATGAATGCATGATAGAAGATATTCATTGGTTAGGGTGTTGACACTTATGATTGTACTAATGCATTATGGTGTTGTATGAGGTTTATGTTGTCTGCTAACATAAAAGGTACACCAAGAAAGACAAATCATGTTCTACTTCAAGAACATATGATCATGGTGACATGAAGACAAATATTCATCCATTGTCATGGATCACATAGAAGATCTACTTTCGAGGTATGTATAACTTGGTTCTACATTGGTTAACTTATGAGACATGCAGGTTACTAGCACAAGTCACCAAAGAGAACTAGAAGACATTATGCGGGTATGTTAGACATAACTAGCTAGCATGCTAATCCAGGTATGTTTTTCCTATATCAAGCTAGAATCCTACCTTGTGTTAGGATCTTATACTGTTGTGTTGTTGATAATGATTTTTCATGAAGTCATAAGTTTGAATTGTCATGGTTGTATGCGTATTATGTTTCTTACCATAATTGATGATATGACTAACCAGAAGAATCATGAAGGTATAGGTGTGAGTAATCACGGGTTTATGCATTGATGATTTAACTAATCTGAAGAGTCCTATGATCAAATAAGAATATGCATGAGTAAAAGAAGACTTCCCTGAAACCTTGAATACTAATGTTTATTAGCTGTGAATGATCATGACTATACATGTTTAAGATTATTGTGTTTTGATAGTATTAAGATTATACTAATAAATGTGTGATTATGTATGAGACCTCAAGGATAACACAATGATGATAATAATAAGCATGCATAGTGATTAAGGATGGTTATAAGTTCAAGGACAGGTAATACAGGAAGCAAAGATCAAGAGAGAGCACACTCCAGTTGTTCCTGCAAGAAAGCAAAGGAGCACACTTCAATAGTTTCTGCAAGGATGCAGATATTCAGAGGGAGTTGACCACTTCTCACAATCCACATCAGAATGGAGTTGCAAAGATTCAAAGGGAGTCCACCCAGCAACCAAACAAAGATAAGTATTTGAATTGTCATTTCTTACATAATGTTATTCAATGATGTATATGCTTATGTTCCTAGAACTAGGTTGTGTATTATGCATATTATTATAGTTGCATTGATGAACAGTATACTACTAATATACATGGGTAAGTAGCCTATGGCATTGTACAACGTTCCATTGCTACTTATCTAGAATGAAACCTCTTTGTTGACATGTTGGGAGTTGTGCACACTCTTAACAATGTTCAGGTAGAGATTGGAAGGCATCTAGAAAGTTACGGAATATGGATAAATGTTGTATTGAAGCATTGGCTAAGATAATTGCATGACTATATGACATATTTCTTTATGTGTAAGAATTTGTTCTGAAAACTATGATATGTTTTCTAATCATGCAATTTAACTTATTGTGTAGGAAATATTGTATACCATCACCTACAAAAGAAGGACTACAACATTTGTTTAGCAACAAAGTTATCTATTGAAAATATTGAAGATATTGAAGTTCCTAGGATCTAGGAAGAATGCCATGATCGAGGAGTACCAGTCGATCATGAAGATGTTTGGGATGTAGTCCCAAGACCTGAAGGGGAGTCTGTAGTGACTTCCAAGAGGATCTACAAGATCAAGCATGCTGTAGTGATGAAGAGGAAGATACACTTTCTTGAATGGTGTAGTTGAAGATGAAGTGTATGTGGTGCAGCCACTTGGTTTTGAGACACATGACAGGGAGTCATATATGTGCAAAACTTGGTATGGTAGGATAGACAGCCTTCTATAGAGTTTGGGCTTTACCAAGAATAAAGCGGATTTCAACCTTTACTACAAGGTTGACGAAGGCAATCCAATGATACTACTATGTGGATGACCTGTTTGTAACAGGTGAGGATAGATTGATTGCTAACATGCAACGGAAGCTTGCTGTCGAGTTCGAGTTGAAGAACTTGGGGATGATGCACTATTTGTTTTTGGCATGGAGGTGTGGCAGAGTGATGGAATCTTCCTTGGACAAGGGAAGTATGCAGTAGAGAACTTTAAGAGGTTCGGGATGATGGACTGCAAGGCTATGGCCACACTTATAGCATCAGACCTGAAGCTTCTGTGTGATGCTTCATCTGAGCCGGTTGATATCACTATGTATCGTCAGATGATTGGGTCCTTGATGTACCTGACGAACACGAGACCAGATATTTGCTTTGCGGTGAACACATTGAGCCAGTTCCTGACGAATCCGAGGAGTGTTCACCTGGTTGCCGTAAAGCATGTTTTGAGGTACCTGAAGGGTACAGTGGATTATGTTATAGGCTCAAGTATGAAGCGAATAAAAAGTTTAACCTACAGAGTTATGCTAAATAAGATTGGGCTGGCAGTGCTGCAGATAGGAAGAGCACATCTGGATGCTTCTTCAGTATGGGATCAGGTGTGATCTCTTGGTTTAGCAGGAAGCAGTCCTCCGTAGCACTAAGTACAGCTGAGGCAGAGTATGTTGCAGCCTGTTCAGCTAGTTGTGAGGCAGTATGGCTACGTAAGCTACTGTCTAAGTTATTTGATCTTCTGTTGGATGCTACTGGTATCTTTTTTGATAACTAGAGTTGTGTGAAGCTGTCCGAGAACCCAGTGTTTCATGACAGGTCGAAACACATAGAGATCAAATATCACTATATCAGGGATATGGTGCAGAGAGGAGCTGTGAAGCTCCTGTCCATTATGACAGACGAGCAGATTGCAAATGTGCTGACAAAGCCACTAGCCAAGGTGAAGTTCGAGTACTTCAGGGAGAGGCTTGGTGTTCTTCATATTGATGACACTCGAGGAAGAAGTGATGGACACATTTGCAGAAGCCATTCCAAGAATGTTGGAAGGAGGATCCTTCACATGGTTGTGGATATAAGCACGGGATGATGAGCATCAGGACGATGCTCCAGTTACTGCTCTGTATATGCATCATGTTGGATGTTGGATATGATCAGTTGGATCATTTATATGTATATGTATGTACGCATCATGTTGGATGCTGGATATGATCAGTTGGATCACTTGTATGTATTTTTGTGTATGCATCATGTTGGATGCTTGGACCATGTATATGTATATGTATCAGGTGGATACATTGTATGATTAGCTGGATCATGTATGATGATATGTATTAGGTAGATACTTGGTATGCATCAGGTAGATGCATTGTATGATCAGGATGATCATGGATGACGAGCTTCAGGATGTTGCTCCAGATGACATGCAATAGGATGTTGTAGCGATGATGGTCAAGATGATCATGTGTACATAAGGATGATGTATGGTGAGTATTAGGTTGATACTCTGCGACCGTGGAACAGGTTGTGCAGATAAGTATGTAATTTGTGCCCTGGGAGATTTGTAGATAGTCTTTCAAGGTTTTGCCTATGGCATGTAATTTGTACCCTGGGATATCTGGCAAATGCTCTTTCGAGTTTTTGCTTGGGAGGACATATAATTTGTGCCCTGGGATATCTGCAGATAGTCTTTTGAGTTTTTTCCAATGGCATGTAATTTGTGCCCTGGGATATCTGGCAGATGCTCTTTCGAGGTTTTGTCCTGTGGCATGTAATTTGTGCCTTGGGAGATCTGATAGGTTGAGCCGTGTGCTCGTAATCAGTCCTTGGATGCTCTTTCAAGGTTTTTCCATGACCACATGTAATTTGTGCTCTAGGAGATCCGATAGGTTGAGCCTTGTGCTCATAATCAGTCCTGGGATGCTCTTTCAAGGTTTTGTGGTGACCACATATAATAGCACCCTGGGAGATCCGATAGGTTGAGCTGTGTGCTCGTAATCAGTCCTAGGATTCTCTTTCGAGGTTTTGTGGTAGGGTCACATGTAATAGCTCCCTGGGAGATCCTATAGGTTGGGCTGTGTGCCTGTAATAAGTCCTGGGATGCTCTTGCAAGGTTTTATGATGCACATAATAAGTCTCGAGGATTCCATAGTATGGCCAGTGATGACGAAGACTTGCTGGTGGTGGGCCTACATCCAGTATGAAAAAGGACTTGCTCTGTAGAACTTCCTATGACGATTAGATTCAGAGATTGATTGAGATAGCAGCAGCAGTGATGATGATGATGACTCGATGATGATTATCCAATGACGATGATCCAAAGAAGATGACTTGTGCTAGAAGACCTATGTCGAGAAATAACTTCCTAGTTAAGAGGGAGTGTTGATGTATATGTAACTTTGGAATGTATTTCACATATATGTATATTGTATTCCTATAGAGATGTTATTATTCCTCTATATGGAAGTGTCGTCATTTATATTGTAAGTGTCATAACTTATACTCGATGGGTTATTAGACCACCTTGTTGGGGTCGGCCCTGTATAAGTCATGTGGGTCAAAGGGTTATTAGACCACCCTATTGGGGGTCGGCCATGTGGGTCAAAGGGTTATTAGACCACCCTAGTGGGGTTCGGCCCAGTCAGCATTATGTTAAGTGGTTAAGTTGAGGCCAACCTAGTTGAGTAAAGGTCGAGTCAAGTTAGTGTATAAATAGAGAGTGTGTCTCTCTCATTTTACACATTCTATTCTCCAACTCACACTTTGTAGAGTGGCACACTTGTGGAGGAGGGGGCTCTACTACTAGGAGAAGACTATCTCTTGTATTTTGGTTGTATTGTTGCTCTATCTATCTCTGAGGAAGTTATTGGGGTTTTTCACCTTTATGGTTTTCCCCAAGTAAACTCTGTGTCTCTTGTGTGCTTGCATTATTGTGTCCATGATTGATATTCTATAGATTTGCTGTACATGTTGTTCTCTCAGTTAAGATCCTAGATCAGATTGAAGTAAATTCTGAAAATTTAACATCAGGTACACAGGGTACTCCCAAAAGACCGAACGCCTAGAGCAACCACTTCACACAAATAGATCACAGATCGATACAACAATGTTTTGATGTGGTTTAAACCCTTGAGAGGGAAACACTCCACGACCCTGGCCAAATAGCTTCTATGTGTTGAGATATTGTAACTCAAAGAATATTATATTTGTACTTTATTATTCCGGAGATGTTTCATTCCTTCGTGAAGATCTTATTGTATATACGGAGATGTTTATTCCTCCGTCGGAATGTGGTAACTCGAGTTATTAGACTTCCCTAGTGGGGGTCGGCCCTGTATGTGTTATGTGGGTCAAAGGGTTATTAGACCACCCTAGAGGGGTCAGCCCAGTCAGTTGTAGTGGGGTATTTAACCCATTGGTTAAATACGAGCCTACATGTACCTATGTAAAATACATGTCAGTGTAGTGTATAAATAGAGGAGGTGTGTTCCTCATTTGATACACTCACTCACTTGAGGATAACGCACTTGTGGAGGAGAGGTCTGCTATTGTGGAGGAGGATATCATGTCTCAGGGTTTCATCTTTGTATATTGCTGGTCATCTATATTGAGGAAGCTTTGCTGGGTTTTCTACCCCATGAGGGTTTCCCAGGATAAATCTCTGTCTCTTGTGTTTATGCTGTGCTTGTTGTTTCTTCAGTGATCCTGTATATGCTATTATTGTGAAATGGAATGTAATGCTGCTATTTTCTGTCTTAGCATATTAAATCTTAACATGGTATCAGTGCTAACCTGAAGGAAGACAAGGTATGGCACTTACGACACTTGCTTTACTTACGACAATTTGAAGGTTAGGGTTTTACATATCAAAAACCAGTCATCGTGGAACTTTCAAAATAAATCCATTTGTACAAAGGTTCAGGGTCTGAAAAGTTTACAGGTCGAAGATAACATCCCCAGGTACCTTGTGTCCAAAGGGCACCCTCATATTCGTTGTACTTTATGAGTTATGATCAGTACAAGTTAGGGTTTCCGCCTCTTCCAGATCTCAGTCAAAATCAGGTGACCTTGGAAAAAAGGTCATAACTTGGGATAGGAAGCTCCAAATAAAATTTCATAAAAAGTGACAGGTAGTACACAGACTGTACTATCTCAAGAAATGTTTTTTAGAGGCCGAAGGTGAACCAGTGACACGTGGAACTCCGTACAAGTTCGCTCTCCTGTTTTATCCCATAAACAGGTCACATTGCGACACTTGGCATAAATCTTTCTCAGAGAGTCCAATTGAGGTCATACCTATCATGATGAAAAGATAACAAGGCGAGCTATCTCAAGAAAAGTTTTCAGAGGCCGAAGTTCAAACAGTGACATGTGGCATTCTGTACAAGTTCGCTCTCCTGTTTTATCCCATAAACAGGTCACGTTGCGACACTTGGCATAACTCTCTCTCAGAAAATCCAATTGAGGTCAGACCTATCAGGATGGAAAGATGACAGGTCAGGATACTGTAGAAAAAGTTTTCAGACCCTATGGAGCAAAAATTTCAGAGTTATAGCAGAAACAATCAGGTGCATATTTCTTTCAAAACATAATTATTTTTGGAGCACCTTTATTCATGGCTTCCGGAATTTAGGGTTTCGGAGAAAGTTAGAATTTTTGGAATCGGAGTCCATAGCTAAATGCTACTCAGGAAAATAGAAATTTAGAGACCAAGATCGAATTTCTTGGTTGGGTAGAAGACCGGGCTTGATCAAACCCTAGTTCGGGATTTTGATCAGAAAGATGGAAAATTAGGGCTTCAGCAAAAGTTGAAATTTTTGAAGTCTGTAACCACGGCTAGAAGCTCCTCAGAAAAATAAGAGTTTAGAGCCTTGGATCGAACCTTTTGATTGGATAGAAGGGTGGGCTTCATCAAGCCCTAGTTTGGGTTCCTGTCCAGAAGATTCAGATGTTTCAAAGGCAATTTTGAGGGGTCAAATTTTGGAGATTTCAAAATTGAAGAATGCTAGGTTGATCAGCTCAGCAAGACACATTCTTCCATCCATTCAGAAGTGTGAAAGTCAAAGATTGAATTTTTAGGGTTTCTCTAGCAAACCCTAATCAAGCTCTAGATCAAGTTTCAAGGGGTTGAGGCTAAGGCCTTACATAAGAAGACTACAAGAAGTCTCGACAGGTATGACTTAAGAAGGTTTAGGTATGTCTTGAAATCTGATTCTTGATTAATTTCATAATGTGTTTGTCTTCATATTATTGTCTTATCACTCTAGCAGCAGTATGAATGCATGTGAATAATCGAAGACATTCATTGATTAAGGCTATATGATTGTACTAATGCATTATGGTGTTGTGTGAGGTTGATGTTGTCTGCTAACAAGATACAGGTACATCACAAAAGACAAATCAAGTTCCATGACCATGACCACATGAAGACAAAGACTCATCCATAATCTTTGTTCTACTTACGAGGTATGTATGACTTTGTTATATTATGCTTAACCTATGAGACATGCAGGTTCTAGCTCAGAATCTCTAAATCATTGAAGAGATTGGTTAGGTATGTTGTACATAACTAAGCAGGTTTACTAATCCAGGTATGTTTTCCTATGTCAAGTTAGAATCTTACCTTGTGTTAGGATCCCTTATATAAGTATACTTGGCATGATTAGATATGCTTATTCATAAAGTTAGTAATCAAGGGTTTATGCATATCATGTCTCTTATCTTGGTTGATTATTTAACTAGCTAGATCAAACAAGAATATGCATGAGTAAAGGAAGACTTCCCTGAAACCTTGAATATTATCTATAATCATGACTATACATTTTCAAGATTATTTAGAACTATAATGTTTTGATAACATTGAGAATATACTAATGAATGTATGTTTGTGTATGAGATCATGAGGATGACACTTGAGCATGCACAGTGGTACAGAATGAATAGAAGTTCAAAAGACATACAGAAGATCAAGCGAGAGGCAACCAAACAAACTGAAAAGATAAGTATTTGAGTTGTTATTTGAAATAGTAAATGATATTGCCTATATGCATATTTGTATTCCTAGAACATATGATGCCGAGCATAAACATTCATAGAGCATTGAACAATATACTACTAGTATGCATATGATTGGTAAGTTGGACAAACATTCCATTGTTGCGTATCTAGCATGAAACCTCTTTGCTGACATGCTGAGAGCTGTGCACACTCTCAATAGTATGTTCTGGTAGAGATGGAAGGCATCTAGATAGCCACTATATGCATACAGGATATGGGAAAGTGTTGTGCCAAAGTAATGGTCAAAATAGTTGCATAACTATGTAAACGATATTTGTATGCATAATAGGTTATCATGTCAATATGATTTGATGATTATGAAGTATTACTAATCATGTACTTAATTTTGATTTGTAGGAAAGATCATGATGAATGATGAACAATTAACAAGCGATGGATGTTCAACAAAAGGATTTACAAATCAAACACACTATAGAAGGCTCATGGCTAGAAGATTCTCTTAGAAAGAGGAAGAGAATCATGATAAGATGTTTGCTCCAAGTGGATAGATAAGACCATTCTCTTAATGGTGTAACTAAAGAAGAAGTGTGAATTAGGTTCTGTATGGGTACCCATGATCGATAGTCAATTGATAAGATTAATGATCATCATGGGTGATATGGATCACAACCTTTGCTACAAGGTTGAATATGGTTTCTATACACAGATGAACTGGATGCAAGAAGGAACTCACCACAGAGTTTGAATGATGTTGAGGCTTATATTAGTAGAACCATCTAACGATATGGCTGCAGAAATAAAAATGAAAGATCTTAGTTTGATGCATTACTTCCTAGTTTTTGGAAGTATGGAAAGGCTCAGAAGAAATCTTTCTCAACCAGGGAAAGTATGATGAGAAATATTAAAAGTACTTGAGGTGTTGGAATGGCCACTCTTATGGATTCCAACTTGAAGCTGTTAGGGGATGACTCATCAGAGTTAGTGGATATAACTCTGTACAGTCAAATTATTGGGTCATTGATGTATCTAACATATACTAGGTTAGATATATGCTTTGTTGTGAACACCTTGAGTCAGTATCTAGTGGAAACTAGATGTGTTCACCTGATAGTTGCAAAGCATGTGATGAGGCACATAAAGGATACGATAGACTTTTATCTATGCTATCTTGGAGATCATGACTTCAGATGGCTACTCAGATGCTGATTGGGCAGAAAGTGTATCAGACAGGAAGAACACATCGAGAGGATGTTATTGTCTGGGATTAGCCATGATCTCATGGTTTAGCTGGAAGCAGTCTAGTGTGGCTCTCAGCACAAGCGGAATATATGGCTGCTTGCTCTACTAGTTGTGAAGAAGTTTGGCTTCAGGATTTTTTGACTTAGAGATAGAACCAACTGTGATCCTATGTGATAAATAGAGTTGTATCAAGATGACATAGAATCTAGTGTTCCATGATAAGTTAAAGAACATAGGGAACTAACAAGATATGACACAGAAAGGAACTATAAAGTTTGAATTTGTAACAGGTTATCGTTGTACTAACCAAACCTCTACCTCAAGTGAAGAAGTTACCAACCAAACCTCTGTCTCGAGTGAAATTTGAATACTTCCGAGACAAGCTTGGTGCAGTTCAAAAGGACCCTCCTTGAAAGGGGGAGTAGTATAGTCACTGATGATGAGATTGTCTCATCGATCAACAAGGTCGATGATGAGGTAACCTGTTCTCTACACCTAGATACTTAGAAATATTTAGATTTAGGACTCTTATACTTAGAATACTTAGTTTTACTTATACATGCTTTTGATGTTAGATGTATTAGTAAGAATACATGCTTTTTATGATAGATGTATTGATGAGAATACATGTGGGGATTGTATCATCCTTGAACACATGTTCTAAAGTGAGCCGTAGACAGGTGTCTCCGAGAAAGAAGAGGGATTGTATCATCCCTGGACTTCAGTACCTGAATTGATCCGTAGACGTATGGTCTTCGAAAAAGAAGTCCTTAGTGGATAGGTAGGGATTGTATCATCCTTGGACTTCGGTCCCTGAATTGACCCGTAGACGTATGGTCTCCGAAAATGAAGTCCTTAGTGGACAGTTGAGGGGATTGGATCATCCCTGGACTTTCAGTCCTAAAGAGAGCCGTAGACGTGAGGTATCCGAGAATGAAGTCCTTAGTGGACAGTTGAGGGGATTGGATCATCCCTGGACTTTCAGTCCTAAAGAGAGTCGTAGACGTGAGGTCTCCGAGAATGAAGTCCTTAGTGGATAGTTGAGGGGATTGGATCATCCCTGGACTTTCAGTCCTAAAGAGAGCCGTAGACGTGAGGTCTCCGAGAATGAAGTCCTTAGTGGACAGTTGAGGGGATTGGATCATCCCTGGACTTTCAGTCCTAAAGAGAGCCGTAGACATGAGGTCTCCGAGAATGAAGTCCTTAGTGGACAGTTGAGGGGATTGGATCATCCCTGGACTTTCATTCCTAAAGAGAGCCGTAGACGTGAGGTCTCCGAGAATGAAGTCCTTAGTGGACAGTTGAGGGGATTGGATCATCCCTGGACTTTCAGTCCTAAAGAGATCCGTAGACGTATGGTCTCCGAGAAGTGGGGATTGTATCATCCCCGGACTTCGGTCCCTGAATTGATCCGTAGACGTGTGGTCTCCGAGAAGTGGGGATTGTATCATCCCGGACTTCGGTCCCTGAATTGATCCGTAGACATGTGGTCTCCGAGAAGTGGGGATTGTATCATCCCCGGACTTCTGTCCCTGAATTGATCCGTAGACGTGTGGTCTCCGAGAAGTGGGGATTGTATCATCCCCGGACTTTGGTCCCTGAATTGATCCGTAGACGTGTGGTCTCTGAGAAGTGGGGATTGTATCATCCCTGGACTTCGGTCCCTGAATTGATCCGTAGACATGTGGTCTCCGAGAAGTAGGGATTGTATCATCCCTGGACTTTGGTCCCTGAATTGATTCGTAGACGTGTGGTCTCCGAGAAGTGGGGATTGTATCATCCTCGAACTTTGGTCCCTGAATTGATCCGTAGACGTGTGGTCTCCGAGAAGTGGGGATTGTATCATCCTCGAACTTTGGTCCCTGAATTGATCCGTATACGTGTGGTCTCCGAGAAGTGGGGATTGTATCATCCCCGGACTTTGGTCCCTGAATTGATCCGTAGATGAATGGTCTCCGAGAAAGTGATTTTTTTATGATGATGTGGTTACTTGTATCGGTATGGATACTTGTATTGATGATGTGGTTACTTGTATCGGTATGGATACTTGTATTGATGATGTGGTTACTTGTATCGGTATGGATACTTGTATTGATGATGTGGTTACTTGTATCGGTAGGATACTTGTATTGATGATGTGGTTACTTGTATCGATAGGATACATGTATTGATGACATGGTTACTTGTATCAGTATGGATACTTGTATTGATGATATGTATACTTGTATTGGCATGAATACTTGTACTAATGATGTGGATACTTGTATTGTTATGGATACCTATCTTGATGACGATGCTGACGATCGTGTGATGACGATGCTGATGATCGTGTGATGACGATGCTGATGATCGTGTGATGACGATGCTGATGATCATGTGATGACGATGCTGATGATCGTGTGATGACGATGCTGATGATCGTGTGATGACGATGCTGATGATCGTGAGATGACGATGCTGATGATCGTGTGATGACGATGTTGATGATCGTAAGATGATGATGCTGATGATCATGTGATGACGATAATCGTGAGGATCCAGATGATGATATTGTTGTAGCTGTTCAAGTGCTACAGAAGATAAAGACTCAATACTGAAGATGTCGATGTTCCAGTATTGAAGATGTTCCAGTAACTACTTGAGTTACTGATGATGTTGAGAAAGCTTCCAATGATTTATAGATGTATCATGTATGATGTTGATGACTCCTTGCTCATGCAGATGTTGTTATAATATCCTTCTCGTTAAGGGGGAGTGTTGAGATATTGTAACTTCAAAGAATATTATATTTGTACTTTATTATTCCGGAGATGTTTCATTCCTTCGTGAAGATCTTATTGTATATCCGGAGATGTTTATTCCTTCGTCGGAATGTGGTAACTCGGGTTATTAGACTTCCCTAGTGGGGGTCGGCCCTGTATGTGTTATGTGGGTCAAAGGGTTATTAGACCACCCTAGAGGGGTCGGCCCAGTCAGTTGTAGTGGGGTATTTAACCCATTGGTTAAATATGAGCCTACGTGTACCTATGTAAAATACATGTCAGTGTAGTGTATAAATAGAGGAGGTGTGTTCCTCATTTGATACACTCACTCACTTGAGGATAACGCACTTGTGGAGGAGAGGTCTGCTATTGTGGAGGAGGAGATCATGTCTCAGGGTTTCATCTTTGTATATTGCTGGTCATCTATATTGAGGAAGCTTTGCTGGGTTTTCTACCCCATGAGGGTTTCCCAGGATAAATCTCTGTCTCTTGAGTTTATGCTGTGCTTGTTGTTTCTTCAGTGATCCTGTATATGCTATTATTGTGAAATGGAATGTAATGCTACTATTTTCTGTCTTAGCATATTAAATCTTAACACTATGGAGCAATTTATTATGCAAAGAAAGAAAGTTACAAATGAGCTTCTCATAATCGATCAACTAGACAATGACCCTCCATGCTCTTTAAATAGAGATCATGGACCAATTGGGTGTTAAGCCATGGATCAAGGTTAGGTATGATCTAAGAGAAGTTGAGCCGTCGGATCACTCTATGTGTAGAACATATCATGACCGTCGGATTAAATATTTACAAATGCATACTAATGCATATTGAAGAAACACACTTTTCCTAACAGATATATTACACAAGTTGATCTTAACTAACTCCTAAGTGTCTAAATTCCTAACATCCCACCTTAAGAACAACTTGGGATAGGATTGAAGGATTTACAAAAGTGACAATATTAGGAGAAGGAAGGAGGCATTAGAGCCTATCCCCCCTTAATGACAAATTCCTGAACTCCTAACATAGATCAAAGTTTAGAAAAATTCGCTTCTGTAAGAGACTTGGTGAAGATGTATGCAACTTGATCATTTCTAGGACAAAAGAGCACTTCAAGAACACGATCATGAACAAGATTTTTGATGAAGTGCATATGTAGCTCAATGTGTTTGCTACGTTGATGTAGGATTGGATCTTTGGCAAGCTTGACGGCACTTTGATTGTCGCACCAAAGTGGAATAGGCTGCTGCTACTCAAATCCAAACTCTGAAAGGATTTGTCAAAGCCATAAAGCTTCTTGACTGGCATTCACTACAGCTCAATATTCTGCCTCTGCTAAAGAAAGAGCAAGAGCTTGTTGTTTCTTACAAGCCCAAGTAACAGGTCCAGATCCCAGACTGAAAACATAACCTGCTGTAGACTTTCAATCGTCAGGATCGCCGGCCCAATCTGAGTTAGTGAAAGCAACCAACAAAGGTTTCCCCCCTGTACTATAATGAATCTCAAACTGAATTGTACCTCGAATATATCGAAGTATTCTTTTAGCTACTTTCCAGTGACTTTTATGAGGTGTTTGCATATAACGGGCAACATGACCAACGGCAAAGGAAAGGTTAAGACGGGAATGAGTCAAGTATAAGAGACTACCAACAAGCTGATGATACAAGGTGGCATCTACTTTAGGTGAATTATAAGTGGCAGAAAGTTTGACTCTAGACTGGAAGGGAGAAGGGGATGGTGTACAATCTTCCATGTGAAAGCGACAAAGAAGGTCACAAGCATACTTAGACTAAGAAAGAAAGATTCCTTCTTTGGTTTGCAGGACTTGGAGACCAAGAAAATAATGCAAATGTCCTAAGTCTGAGATTTCAAAATGTTGCTTATGACTGGATTTCATATGGGTTATAAGCTTAGGTTCACTGCCAGTAAGGATACTTGGTCATCAACATATAGAACAAGTATGATGAGATGGTTTCCTATTTTCTTGGTATAGACATTGGGGTTAGAATGGCATCTAGAAAAACCAATATCAAGGAGAAAGCTATCCATTTTGGCATACCAAGCTCTAGGATCTTGCTTAAGGCCATATAAGGATTTCTTAAGGCGGCAGACAAGGCTAGAGTTATTTTGAACATATCCAGGAGGTTGTTCCATGTAAATTTTCTCCTGTAAATCACCATGTAAGAAGGTAGACTTGACATCCATTTGATGGACTTCCCAGTTATTTAAGGCTGCAAGGGAAATAACAAGGCGGATAGAGTTCATTTTCATGACATGAGCAAAGGTTTCATTGTAGTCAATCCCTTCAAATTGGGAAAATTTTTTGGCAACTAACCTTTCCTTAAGTCTTTCAACACTTCCATCTGATGCATACTTAGTTCTATAGACCCATTTACATCTGACAAGTTTTCTTCGTTTTGTAAGAGGTACAAGATCCCAAGAATCGTTCACCATTAAGGAACAATATTATTCATCCATAGCTGTATCCCAATCCGGATTTCCTGAAGCTTCTGCAAATATTTCTGGATCATGATTCTCGGAAACTTGAGCCAAAAGAGAAGAGGCTCACTGAAACTGAGAACATGTTTGACGTTGATCTCTAGGATCACCGGCAAGATCACCAGTTGCTTCACATGTTGAATGGACCCATTGACAAAGCACTTGTGTTGGTGCAACTTGAGGAACATGAGCAAGTAGAGGTGGATTTTCATCCTCACTATCATCATCAGAAATTGGAGTTGGAAACCTGTCAAGGAAGTTGGAAGAAGAAGAAGGCACAATCGCCGAATCAATCTCATAGGCCAAAGATGGCACAATCACCAAGTTAGGCTCACAGGCCAAGATATTTTCATCAAATTTAACATCTCTTCTAATGATTACATCATGGAAATGTGGTTGAAGAAGTCTATAACCTTTTACATCTTTAGAATATCCAACAAATATGTACTTTTCACTTTTAGGCTGCAATGCTTTTTGTTTTTCATCAGGAATGTGAGCCCATGCTTCACTACCAAACACACATAAGTGACTTACATCTGGTTTAATTTTACTCCATGCTTCTTCCGGTGTGATACCTTGTAAAGCTTTAGTGGGGGTGCGATTAACTATGTAATTTGCACAATTTATCGCTTCAGCCCAAAATTGAAGACTTAGTCCCTTAGATTGGATCATACAATTAGCCATTTCTTTTAAAGTGCGGTTCTTCCATTCAGCTACACCATTTTGTTGTGGTGGATATGGAACAGTGTGTTGTTGTTGGATTCCTTGTTCAGTGCAGAAAATAGTGAACTTTTTGTTAACATATTCTTCTCCATTGTCAGATCTTAACTTAATAATTTGATGACCAGATTGTTTTTCAACAAGGGCCTTGTAGGCCAAGAACATGTTTAATACTTCGCTCTTAAGTTTTAGGAAATAAACCCAAGTGCGTCTGGTGTAATCATCAATGAAATTTAAGAAATATTTGAAACTAGAAAAGGAAGCAGATGGAAGAGGACCACACAAGTCACTATGCACAAGCTCCAAGGGAACTGAGGCGTGCCAAGAGGCATGTTTGTCAAAACCGTCCCGATGATGTTTTCTGAGTACACAACCGGAACAAACACCATCCCTGCAAGATACCATCGAAAGATTTGTCACCATATTGTATTTACATAGTTGTTGCAATGAGCGATAATTTAAGTGACCAAATCGCTCATGCCAAAGTTTGCTCAAGTTATCACTATGAGCAACAAAAACTGAAGGAAAAGGTGATGACCCAAAGTTGTTAAATTTGTACAGCCTGGTAATATCATCAACAATTTCGATAGCTAGGACCTGTTGAGGATCTTTAAAATCCTTCATTACAACTTGGTGAGGTGTAATCATCACAGTTTTACCTTCACCAGAATGAGTGATTTGATAGACTGATAACAAATTGCAGGAAATTCTTGGAACACATAGTACATCACTGAAATGACCATTATCTACTGGAACTATTCCATCTCCTACAAAACTTAGATATCTGTCATCACCAACAAATATTTGTTTGGTGTTACATTCATGCATAGTAGAAAATATGGCTTGATCCTTAGCCACATGATAAGATGCTCCAGAATCAATGATCCATTCATTTGAAGTAGAAGAAGAAGATGCATTATAAGAAAAACTAGAAGCACAAAGTGTATGTACATGAGAGGTAGATTCTGAAGACAAATCTAGGCTAATGTGGTGCTTCTTCATTGCTGCTTCCAAGGCTGCACGGGGGCCTCACTCAATAAACCGCTATCATAGCATGTTTGTTCGTGGCATATGAAACAATACCCCTAATTTCACTAAATATTGGAAAATACCTTCCAAAATCGTTTTTTTTTTACCCCCTCCCAATATGCCTTCCCAATTTAAAAAAACCCTTATTTTCACTAGATATTGTATGTATCAATTTTTTCATTAACAATTTGTACACCCCTTTATATTTCTACCTAGTATATTGATATGATACCCCTCTTATGACCCCGCATGCATTCTACATTGCACCTTGCTTCTTTTGATGTATATTATGGATGCACATTACTTCACCCACAATGGAATTACTCAACCACATATCATTATGATTTGAAACATCTAATGGTCTAATGAAGAGATAGGAGATAACTTCTTGTATGTCACTAGAGCCAATGCACATAGTACAACATTTAGATTGCATATTGTAGTTCCCCAATTGCTGACTAAGCCTGTTGTTGGCTAGGTATCCAATCCCCAGGGCCTGTAACAAGCTCTAGGAGGCTGAATAAACCTCCCAAGGCCTATAATAAGCATGAGTGGTTGGGTATTCAAGCCCCCAAGGACTATTGAGGGCCTATAACAGGCCCTAGAGGATTAGAGCCTCCTAAGGATATTGGTAACAACTAGCTAAGTGTTATTGGTAACAATTGGCTATCAATTACCACCGTCTCTCGACTATGATCGACTGGAAACCCACTTCCCCATGAAACCCCTAGGCTCAAGCATGCCTCAAGAAGTGATTTTCCTGCGTACTGGTAAGCCCGAGCCTTGCCTCAACCCGATTTCTCATTTTCCCGTGATCCCACCATCTCCTTTTGGCGAATATTTGTCAACCTGCCCATATAAAAAAGACCCCAAAGTATTTTTGTATTGTTACATTAAATAATAAAAAAAACCCTTTTCCCCTTAATATATAAGCAATATAATTTTTAGGTTTTCATGAATATTTAATACCGCAATATGAACGAACGTGATATTATATTTCCTTCTAGAGAAGCCCCCATGCAAGGTTGCCATCTTCTTAAAACACTTAGATTCATCATGATTATCTTTCTCGCAATAGTTGCAATGATGCTCAGTATTCTTGCCTTTTGGCTTGGATGCTTTGTCATTTTTTAAAGAAGGAACTGACTAAGAAGATTTGGGACCCTTGTTTGTCTTATTATTGCGAAAATTTTGTTTCTTGGGAGGCTTGGACTTTTCTTTCTATTGGGACGATAAGGATTTCCCAGATGTATCTACATTGTTAATTATTCCAAGATGGATGAGCTTATCTTGCTCTCTAATCAAGGAATCACAAAAGGATTCAAGACTAGACTCTTGATAGCTAGCTGCATTCAAAGATTCTTTCATGGAGTAAAATGTAGATACAAAAACAGAATATGCAGGTCCAAGTTTGGAAAGAATATGATAAATGCATTGTTTGTATTCCCTCTTAATTTTGCATTCTTCACATAAGAGTTTAAGAGTTTTGTACTTAGATAAGTAATCTTGTATGTATGAAAAATCACTGGGATTTAAAGAAATCAACTCATTTTCAAGTTGGTGACCTCGAATTTCATTGTGTTTACCAAAAACAGATTCCAACATGTCCCAAGCAACATCAGGTTCATCAATTCCATATATGTGGAATCCCAAATCAGTAGAGATTGACATCCCAATCAATCACGAGCTTCATCACATCTATTTGCCCATTTGATTTTCTTATCATCATCAGTGGATTCTGTTTCTTTCCTTGAGGTAATTCTGAAAAGTCCTCTACTTCGTAGAACATCCTCCATATGAGATTTCCATGAGAAATAGTTGGAACTGGTAGGTAGAATATCACAAGGGGTGGCCATATTTGTAAATTAATAGCTGTAAAAGCAGAAACCAATAGTCTATATGCGAAGAGCTTGAACAAATAGGCAGTTTAAAAAAACACGGCACTGAAAACTGACTCGATATGATGAAGTTATGCTTGATCAAAGAAAATGTTGAAGATGTCTCCAATAGTGACATGGCAGATAGAGAATGACCAGCTAAAAAAAAGGCAGCCTCCCTCTTCCCAAGATGAACCTTTGACAATCACTTTACAAGAAAGTTGCTTTAAGTGAATCACTTTTGTAAAATAAGTGATTTCACTTTTACAATGATGTTACTTTAAATAGTGCAGCGATAAAAAGGAACTTAAGTGACTCACTTTTTTTTTATTTTTTTTTATTTTTATTATTTAAGTGAGATGCACTTTTACAATAAAGTAACTTGAAAATAGAAATTGCATGCACTTTTTCTTTTAAAAGTAACTACCTAAGACTTGAACTCAAGACCTAGCAACTTTGAACCAAGCGAGCTAGATTAAAATGTATGTAAAATATGGGAAGGAGGAAGGTTTTTTTTTTTTTACTCTTCTTGCTTGGTTTCCATGCTTGTCTTTTTTCTTTTTCTTTTTTTTCTGCAAATCACACCATAAACCAAAACAAAAAAAACTTTTCCACACTTGTGGGGTTAGATCTCGTTAGCTTGCCTGGAAATTCTGCGTTTTCTCTCTATTTCTGATTTGCTGAGATCGCACAAGGTGCACGACAAAGAGCATACGCAGCCGAGAAAAACCCTTGTTACACAGAAATCTTCCACCCTGTGAGCATCAACATTCTTTGGCCTGTAGGATCCATTTCAGTGACTTAGATCCATTTTCATCCTTCAGTGATACCAGTTTACCCTATTTTTGTTCCTACCCACATGTTGCATCACTATAGCATGAGTACCTGCGAGTTGCATCCCTATAGCCCGCAGGTATCAATTAAAATGGTAAAAACCACTATTTTATCACTTTTTACTCCCAAAAAGCGGTCATTGGGTGACCTTTGGCTCTCCATTTGCCCAAGTAATGTCTTAATGAGTCCTTTCACATACCTTTGAGAGGACTATATATTGAGCACATATGGCTTATGGACGGGAGGAAGAGGAGAATAGTAAAGGCATTCTAGTGGATTTTTGCCCTATCTTGAGTCTGCACTCATTGATCCTTGTAGTTGTGAACCAGTTATGTTCACCTTCCAAACTCCTCTCTAGTTTGAGTTTGCCATTCATAGAGGATTGAAGTGGTGGAGGCACAAGTGGATTGATCTAGATCTTGGTTCAGATTGGTTGCCGGCAGGAGGTCGTATCACTTTGTACTTCTTCTTGTTCATTAATACAAATACTCATATTCTCGTCCATTCATGGTGTGAATGTCATTTATTATACATTGGGTTACATTTGCTTATGATATTATGGACCATTGTTATTGATAATGTTAATGTCATTTATATATCACATGTACTTGTTAGATATTGGTTGTCAAGACTAATTTGCAGATTACAAGTACTTGGATGTGCGCGGATTAAAAGCTCCAACGGGGATCTACATCAAACGTTGGATCAAGGTTGGTTACATTTCTCCATTATCTTAACATTGTCATTTATAATAGCATTGATTTGAGAATTGAGTAGATTTATGGTAGTCATCTATCTGTTGTGGTATTCCCAAGCCATAACAAGTTTTCTCCAATACAGAAATGGTGACTCCACTGGGGAAAACATCCATGTTTGGGAAAATTTTTTAGCATTAGTCCATAATTAGAGTTGTTGTTTATCGAAGCTTTGTGTCACTGATTGGCCGTTAAGATACATTGTAGAAAACTTGCTTTTTTCTAAGCCTCTGGACTCTTTACTTGACCATTTGCTTTTCCTCACCCGTGGGCTGGCTTAGTTCTGCCCATGTATACCCGCCTCTGTTTACACTACTGTTCGCAGGTACCTGCAGGTATTCCTTCGACAGTAGCGTGTAACTCTGACTTTTTTTGGTTTATGGCTATTGGTTGTTACTGGGTGAGTTTGGTTGGTTCTTGAGTCTTTGTTGGCCTCTTTCTTGACTGTTTCATGCCTTGGTTGTGACCAGATCTCTTCGTTTCTCTTGGTTGAGCCTTCTTGGTTTTTTACCAATCTTTGGTTTTAGCCTCTTGGTTTCTTCCTTTTGAGCTCTTTCTTTTGGCTGAGTCTTACTGTTTAGGATCTGTTGGGTTGTCTTAGTGATCTTCTCGGCACTTCAGTGACTGAATAGTAGGATTTTGCTTGCATTTTTTCATTCCATATATATTGAAAAAATACAAAAATATTCATTTAGTTTTTTGCATTTTCCTTTCTGTTTATAAGAGAAAATACAAAAATATTTTATTTCCATGTATTACATTTTGCATTGAGTGCTTGTTGCCTTCATTTTAGGTTCTGCTTGTGCATTGAAAAGATAAAAGTTTGCATATTTATTTCGGAATTGTTGGTTGATTTTGCATATTAGTGACATTGTTTTATTGGATAGATGAGTCTAGGATTGGATGATGTTGCATACTATTGAGTCTACACATCACTAGTTTCATGACCATATCCCTTGAGTAATCACTGCCACTAAAATTAATACTTAATCATAAAATTGATTAGACTTATTTTATTTATGGGGTACACCAACTAGCATAGGTTTAGAGTCTTGGAATAGATCACTATGAATTAACAATCCAAGACTACTGAACGAAACATTAGGTGTCTGACCAGGGAATGGAGGAATCCATGGTATAGATCGGTGTTCTCAGGAAAGCTCTACTCAATCCAGAGTTAAGCACGAGGTCACAGGAGGTTGGTTGAGGAGATATCCCTCTGATACCGGCTGAACGTGGGAGATATATCCAGGATTTGTTCGTATCTGGGGGTACTGGAGGTTTGTCCTCTTGTGCTTCGGGCTTAGCTACCCTGCCCATACGACGGGTCCCACCTGAGACTGTCCCCCTTAGCATTGGTTATATTGCGGTAAACATGGTTGCCTTACCTAGGTACCGCATAGGGTACTTGCAGTGGTTATGATGTTTGTGTCCTAAGTCAGATAGGGATTGGACAACATAGTTGTGTTTGTGTAGTGGACTTGACCCTGTCGACACAGTGAAGCCTGCGTGTCTCTATAACTGATTCTGTTACCTCCAGGTATAGTTTGGGAGTCTCAAGCCTCTCCTAGGTGAGACATACTGGCTTTAGTGTCAGGAGCTCATTTAGGCACTCTGTTTGTCTGCTCTTGGTTGTATTTTCTCTAGGTGTGTGATTTTGATTTACTGTTTTTGATCGATAGCTGGCCTTTAGGAGATGTTGTGTCTCTCTCCGGAGAGAATGTGGCGTGGAGCCCTACTCTCCTCTGGTCCCATCGTTTGGTTAGTTTAAAGCCACTCGAGGTTACACATCTTATTGCTAGAGGACGCCGGAGGGATCCCTCTGAGTCTTTGGATTCTTACGAGACTTACATTGAGGACTATATGGCTACACATCCCGATATCGGGAAAGACCTTTCTACTCCTTTGGGTAGAGTTGAACATACTTCCGATCCCCAGACTCCTTGTGAGGATTGGAGAGGTGATCCACCTGAGACTCAACCTGATTCTATTTGGCCTAATCCACTTGACCGGAATCTGTTTGATCCTTCGAATCCGGATAATTATCTTTATGGGATGCCTGACTTACCTGAGGAGGAAGAACAGGACGAGCCTTTCGTTCCTTCATTTCCACACGATTTTAGATATAGGAGGCCTGAGTGAATAATCTAATGCAATAAATTGTATATATTTGCAATACTTTAATAATCTAATGCAATTCTTTTCACTTTTCCATTTAGTATATATTTGCTTGATTTATTGAGTGATCCGTGAATCATGTTATTTGCTTGAGTTATTTTCCATCCTCTTGACAACACCCAATTTCATTTTCTGAGCTATATTTGTAGTCTGAATATTTTTGCACATGCTCATTTAAATGCGAGAGCCTCATATCCAGATAGAATGTGTATATCCAAATAGAATGCTAATTATTAATATTTAAATTTGCCACTTTTATTTAATTAAATTTGAATTTTATTGGCAAAAGATTTAAGATTTTCAAGGCACTAGATCAACCAAGACTGAAGATTTACAAGGCATGAGTCACCAATCTGCCAATATTTAAGATTTACAAGGAACTCGATTGTGTAGGCAAATAAACCCTAATTGGCTACCATTTAGAATTGATTTTTATATGAGAAAACATCTTGATAAATTTATATTCATAAATTTACTTTTGAAGTTTACACGTAAATTTTCAAAATGATTATAAAAACATTTGACAAAAAAAATTTAATGATCGAACATATATTCATATATAATTTTAATAGTTGTAATGCCCCATATTTTGATTAGACATATTTATCAATTAGACACACTATACTTTATTTGCTTCTTATCCGTTGAACTCAGCTCGACTGACTAAACTTTATTACGACATGATGGAACCGATTATATGATGTTACTGTGTTTTATGATTCCACTATGATTATGATGTTATTATGTTATGTGGTTATGATGTCATGATTTTCATGGGACTCCCTTGTTTTACGATTACAGTATATCTTTATATGTTTTCATTAATAAGATGTGAAATATATGATGCGATACGTGGATACCATCTCATGATATGATTTATTGAAGTGTTATATGTCATATGCATCCATGATAAACTAAAACTGTTACAAGAAATAAAATGATGTTGATAGTATGGATCAATTGGTGATCGATGGGAATGCTTTCTATAAAATTTGTATTTTGCGAAATACTAACCTACAGGACACAAGGGCTATGGGATAGCCAGTTACTTGATCTGATATATGGGATAAAAACTTGTTCGTACAGTACACCTTAGCAGCCAAAAATGATGATACGATGACACAAACTGATAATCTCGATAGCAACGAAGTATGAGTTAATAAGGGTGTAGGCCCAGTATGTTGAGAGGGATGGATGTGTTTCCCACCCTATGTTTCCATGATACCCGAGGTCGTGGGAGGGCCGTTATAAGACACGCTCCCCATGTTGTTGTGATGACGATGGTCAGATGCCTTCTAGGAGATGATAGGTCCGCTGTTTAGTTGATGCTATCGCTCTCAAGTTTTATGTGGTCAGGTCGGTGAGTCCGACAACCACTTTTGTACTAGCAAAGGAAAGATAGGGAGGATGCGGGACGTAGGTTATGATGGGAGGATATGTTAGTTAGCACTGTTGAGGGTTGGGTATTCCTTGATTCTAAGTTAGTGGTAGTAGGTGCCCTTCCTTGTACATGATTGATTAAACTAATGTAAACATAAAAATAATGATGTGAAATCGTAAAGGGTTAACTGTTAAATAAATGAGGATGTTAAAAGTAATTCTACTATATATTATGCTTGCTCTTCTGCATGAGGGTAAATACTATTATTAGTTAGCAGGTATGCATAGGCGGGATGGGGTTTGTTTATAGTACATATCCGACCTGTGCATACGCTGGCCACGCATGCACACTTTGCACATGTACACTAGTATCGATGTACAAACACTTAACATATTGAATAAGTGTATAAGTTGTCATAAGTAAATATGTTAATCATGCATTGATTGAATTCAGATAACAAATATAAAGTTATTTGATATGTGTAAAACAAGTCAATTAAGCTATGTATTAATTGTTGTTAAACATTGTAATAAACAATTGAGACAAGTGTCATTAGTTAGCATTATCATATGAGAAATGTTGTGAATAAGGTAATGGTATTGTCTAATTCATTAGTAAAATTGTTTAAGCTTAAGGGTGCTTTGTTTATAAGAACGAGGATACTATGTTGATGTTAGGGTACTCATGTGACAAACAAATGATTTAAAAACATTGTTATTAATTCACCATTTATTATTGCTTCATGGTGATTTAATTAATATTATTACTTAATTAATGTTATTCTAATAATATTAATATTCCTGCCGTAACAATTACAATATAATTTAAAATATTGATTAATAAATTATTAAGTGTGTGATTATTTCCAATTCAAAGATTAGGCATAATAGGATGATAAATATTGAATGGATATGATGTGATGGAACGGGTTTTTAAATATTATTATTTCTTCAATATGAGTCTTAGAGTTTAAGTTACAAGATAAGTTATCTTGTCGGATGAGGTAAACCATTAAGACACACCTTGTCCAAATTGAAAAGGTCAACTATATATATATATTATTTTATTACTTTATCCTAATAACACTAAATACAAAGGTGGTGAATAGACTAAATAGTTATTAAACCATGCCTCGAATAATGAATCCTTAGGTAATAATTCCTGCCATAATAAATGCTTACAATCAACAGTTGAAGTCTAATAAATTTACCATGAGTATATCTAATTGTTTAGTACATTGAATGTGAAAATATATTTTAATAATGTAATTTGTATGAATGAACTAAGTGAGGGTATTAAATGCTTGAGGGGCTCGAGAGAAGGAATTGGGGGGCGGTGGAGTAGGCCCAAAGTCTTCTCGAGGAAGGAAATCTATATAGAGAAGAGTGAAAGGGTGAAAAGGGGTGGGATTTTTGGGAGATGATGGAGAGGAAATTTGAAGGTAGTAGAAAAGAAAAGAGATCTAAGTGAAGAAAGGAGGGATATCACAGAAGTACTGCTCTCGGGATTATCGAGATTATCAGTTTGTGAGCTTGGGGGCTTGGAAATCCTTTGATTTCCAAGGACCAACAAGATAATAGCTGGTCGGTAGGGTGGACACATCATCTTGGTTGACTAAGGGATCTACTAGGGATCTAGTAGCATCAGCATCAGGTAATTTCCATGTTATTTATTTGATTTGATTATTATGCTAAAAACGTACTCTGAAACATACATATACCTTGTTATTTACTGATTATTATGCTGAAACATATTCTTATGCTCAAACAAATTGAAGGAAAATATTGATATGATAGTTTATTTTTAAATATGAATGTATGATTGTTAAAGACGAAACAGTATACTAAATTTCACTTAAAAGCACAAATTTTTTTATTAGAAATTTACTCACATATACCTGGATAAGTTTAATACATAGAAAAGACAAAAGAGAAATTGACCTTGTGCTATGTGTGCTAAAAATGGAGCACTACAATAGTAGAACATATATTCATAGATCATCTTTTAATTATATATAAAAGATGATATATGGCAATATATATCTACCCATGGTACATATATTATGTTGATTGTTACAATTTTAAATCCATTATTACACAATACACAGTCTGCATTTATATATTTTTATTCATTATATTATTACAAAATATTAATATTTGCACACTAGGTTTTATACTTATATTTATTTAATGGTAATGTTCTTTCAATAAAACATAGTTAGGTTTTATACTTATATTCATTTAATGGTAATGTTCTCTCAATAAAACATAGTTAAGTGTCGTAAATTATATATAAACAATGTTTTAAAATAATTCTTTATTGTTTGATCATTTTTAATGGTCAACCATATATAATTTATAATTTAAGTTATTAATTTAAAAATGATATAATTTATAATAATAAAAAAGGTATTTCATATTATGTATAAGTAGTTTTAATTCTATTTTAGCTAGACAAAAAGTAGTTTTAATTATATTTTTTTCATAATACTTTTTTCCTAAATTTTTTAGGTTATTAATTTTGAATTGAAAATTATTTTAATATTGTTTTCCAAAATGTTCCTTAAAATACATCAATATGAGAGCATAATAGCTTTGAGGGTATAAAAATTCTCAAATTTACATATTCTTTAATCTTATTTTAAGATATTATTGTGGGATTTTTTAATTTTTTTTACATTATAATGATCATCAATTCACATAAAATTCATTTAATTAGAAATGATCAATTCACATAAAATTCATTTAATTAGAAATGTTTAATAGATAGAATTCAAAAGTTTATATTTTTTAATTTTTGATAAATTTATTTCAATTTATTAATTCATTTAATTAGAAGTGTTTAAATGATAAAATTCAAAAGTACAAATTATTAATTATTCATAAATTTATTTAATTTTAAGTGAAGATGCATTGAAATACAAGATTTGGTTTGGTTTTTGATATTTTGTTTTTAAATAAATAAAAATATTTTTTGCTGAAAATAATTCATCCTATCCTATTCTATATATAAAGAATATATTTTTTTTCACTTTAAATATATATCAATATCAATAATGATATACAAGAACCTACATAATTATCTTCCACACATAAATTAATAATAACACATTTTGTATTTCAAATCTACATCAATATGAATCCACATGCAACCCTGGAGTATGGAGCATGCCTATGAAATTTGAATTTCGATATATTTATCACTACAATTCCCCAAGATCACTAGAAGTTTTATGTTATTTGATCTCCATGCATACTTGTAGTCACTCGTTTTCTAGATCTATGCTTCAGCTACATGTAAACCATTGTTAAATATAGTAAACCATGGTTGACCAAAGTGAACCATTGTAAACCAAAGTGAACCATTCTCAAACAACCAAAATCAACTAAATTCAACCGTGCATGAACAACCAAATTCAATCAAAGTCAACCATTTTCAAACAACCAAAGTCAACCATGCTCAAACAATCCATTCACCCATGCCCAAAAAATGTAAGCCAAACTCAACCAAACCAACAAAAACATGGCCAATAAAAAAAACTAAAGTCAACCAAATTCAACCAACCATAGTCAACCAAAGCCATCCAAATTCAACCAACCATAGTGAACCATGGTCAACCATAGTCAACCAACCATAGTCGACCATGGTCAACCAACCATAGTCAACCAAAGCCAACCAAATTCAACCAACCATAGTCAACCATGGTCAACCAAAATTCAAGCCGAAGTTAACCATAGTCAACCAAAGTCAATTGTTCTCAACCATTCTCTCCCACGGTCAACCATGTAGAACTAATGTCAACTAAAGTTTACTAAAATTCAACTGTGGTAAAAAAAATCCAATCATGGTCAAACATTGTCAACATGGGTAACCATAGTCAACCAAGGTCAACCAAAATTCATCCATGTTCAACCATAGTTAACCACGATCAGCCAAAAGTCAACCATATGCCAACAAAGTAAGCCAAAGTCAACCATGGTTAACCAAAGTTAACCATTGTCAATCAAAGTCAACCGTTTTCCACCATGGTTAACCTTGGTCTGTAACAATCAACCATGGTCAGCGAAAGTCAATAATGGTTAACCAAAATTCAACCAAAGTTAACCAAAAGTAAACAAAATTAAACCATGGTTAACCAAAAGTGAATCAAAGTCAATCAAAGTTAACCATGGTCACCCAAAGTCAATCAAAAGTTGACCATGGTCAACCAAATCAAACCATAAGTTAATTATGGTCAACCATAGTCAACAAAAAGTATACCATGGTCAACAAAATTCAATCGTGGTTAACCATGGAAAACTATGGCTAATCATGGTCAATCATAGTCAACCGTGGTCAACTATGGTCTACCTTGCTCAACCAAAGTCAAACATGGTTAAACAAAGTCAACCATGGCCAACCATAGTTAACCAAAAGTAAACCAAGGTCAACCACATTATGGTTAATAAAAAAGTAAACAAAGCTCAACTAAAGTCAACCTTAAGAAGACAAATTCAACCATGGTCAACCAGAAGTCAACTATGGTTGAATAAGAAAGTCAACCAAAGTAAACCATGGTTAACTAATGTTAACCGTGGTCAACCAGATTCAGTTATGGTCAACCATAGTCAGGAAAAAGCAACCAAAAGTCAACCATGGTCAAACAAAGTCAACCATGGCTAAACAAAAAAAAAAACCAAAGTAAACCAAATTCAACCATGGTCAACCAAAATCCTACCAATGTCAACCATGATTAGCTAATGTCAACCATGGTTAAGCAAAAGTCAACCATGGTTAACCAAAGTCAACCATAGTAAACCATATTCAACCAATGTTAACCAAATTCAACTATGGTCAACCAAAGTCAACCATGGTCAGTCATAGTCAAACATGGTCAACTATGGTTGAACCAAATGTCAACCATGCTTAACCAAAGTAAACCATGGTCAACTAAAGTCAAACATTATCAACCAAATACAACCACATTCAGCTATGGTAAACCAAAGTCAATCTTGGTTAACCAAGTCAATCATGGTCAACCATAGTCAACAATAGTTATCCATTGTCAGCCTTGATTAACCATGGTCAACCAAAGTCAACCATGGTTAACCAAAAGTCAATCATGTTCAAACAAAGTCAAGTATGGTCAATCATGGTCAACCATTATCAATAAAAAATAAACCAAAGTAAACCAAATTCAACCATGCTCAACCAAATTCAACCATGGTCAACCAAATCCAAGCCAATGTCAACCATGGCTAAGCAAAATTCAACCAAAACATCAACCATGGTCAACCAAAGTGATCCATATTAAACCAAATTCGACCATGGTCAACCATGGTTAGTCATAGTCAAACATGGTTAACCAAAGTTAACCATGGTCAACTAAAGTAAACCATGGTCAACTAAAGTCAACCATAGTCAACCAAATTTAGTCATGGTTAACCAAAATAAGCCATGGTCAACCATAGTAAACAAAAATCAATTAAAAATAAACCAAACTCAACCATGGTTATTGATGATCAACCATTGTAAACCGTGGTCAACCGAAGTCAACCATAAGTGCAGCATGGCCAAACAAAGTCAAGCTTAGTCAACCATGGTCAACCATTATCAACAAAAAATAATCCATATTCAACCATGGTCAACCAAAACCCAGCCAATGTCAACCATGGTTAAGCAAAATTCAACCAAAAAGTCAACCATGGTTAACTAAATTAAGCCACAGTAAACCAAAGTTGACCATCGTCAACCAAAGTTAGCTATGGTCAACCAAAGTCAGCCATTGTCAACCATAGTCAACCATAGTCAACCAACGTCAACCGTAGTCATCAATGGTCAACTATGTTCAACTAAAGTCAACTATAGTTAAACAAAGTCAACCATAATCAACCATATTCAACCAAATTCAACAATAGTCAACCCTATTCAACCATATTCAACAATAGTTCAACAATAGTCAACTAAAGTCAACCCTTGTGTCACCCATGATTAAGTATATAAGTCAACCATAGTCAACCATATGATATTGAAATCAGCTATATAAAGTCAACCATATGTTATATTAAAATCAATCGAAGTCAACCATTACCAACCATGGGAAACTATAATTAACCATGGGCAACCATTGTCAACCATGCTCATCCATAGTCAACCATGGGAAACATCTATAGTTAGTCATGGTCAACCATAGTCAACCATTGTCAAGTATCGTCGACCACTATGAACCATAATCAACCGTGGCTAACCATGGTCAACCATGGCTAACCATGGTCAAACAAACTCAACCATGGTCTACTTAGGTCAACCATAGTCAACCATGGTCAACCACCATTAGCCATGGTAAACCATGGCCAGGAAAAGTCAACCATGGTCACCCAAAGTCAACTATAGTCAACCATAGTCACCCATGGTCACCCATGTTCAACCAAAGTTAACCATGGTATACCATGTTAAACAATGGTCAACCAAAGTCAACTATCATCAACCATGGTCAAACATCATCAACCATGGTCAACCATAATCATGCACCATCAACCAAAGACATCTTGGGTAAACCATGGTCAACCATGGTAAATCGTAGTGAATGATGGTCAACCAAATTCAACCATGGTAAGTCATAGTGAATGATGGTCAACCAAATTCAACCATGGTCAAACATGGTCAACCATGAACATCCAAATTCAACCATTGTCAAACATAGTCATCCATGGTCAACTAGGGTCAACCATACTTAACCATGGTCAAACTTTGTTAACCGTTATCAACCATAGTCAACCATGGTTATCCACAGTCAACCAAAGTCAACCATGGTTATCCATGTTCAACCAAAGTCAACCATGGTCAATTAGAGTCAGCCATGTTGAACCATGGTCAACCATATTCAACCATGGCTAACTGAAGCTAGCCATGGTTAACCATGGTCATCCAAAGTCAACCATGGTCAACAAAATTCAACCATAGTCAACCATAGTCACCATCGTGAACCATGTTCAACCAAAGTCAACCATGTTAAACAATGGTCAACCAAATTCAACTATGGTCAACCATGGTCGACCAAAATCATTCAGTATGAAGTAGAGTCGGCCATTGACAACCATGGTCAACCATGTTCAACTATGGACATCCAAAGTCAACCATATTCAACCATGGTAAACCATGTTACACCATGGACAACCAAACTCAACAACAGTTAACCAAAGTCATCCATGGTAAACCACGGTCAACCAAAGTTGACCATTGATTGACCATGGTAAACCATGATTGACTTTGGTAAAGCAAAGTCAAACATGCTTAATAATGGTCAACCAACTATGGTCAACCATAGTGAACCATGCTTAACATTTGTCAACCATGGTTAACCATTATATTTAATTATTATTAACCATATTAACTATTATTATTTAATTTTAATTAATATTTTCTTTTATAAATAATTAATATTTTTTTTAATAACAATTATTATAATAATAATTATTTAATTATTATAATAAATAATAATTAAAACTCTACAATTTTTCCCCTCACACCGACCGTCAACTAGCAAGCCATATTAATAATTAATATGGCTTATATACGTCGATCGGCGTATATCAACCATGGCCACACATTTAAATGTGATTGATATACGCCGATCAGTGTATATAAGCCATATTAATTATTAATATGGCATGCTAGTACTTTCTAAGACAAATTTTTTTGTAATTACGTTCACTATGCGTAAGTCACAAACACAAACTGAAAATAATTTAAGGTTATATAGATTTGTCCTTGATCACATTATGTTGTAGATATCATCATGATTTTCATAAATTGAAAACAAAAACATCTTCATATAAACACTGAAAAAATATCATATTTCTAATTATATCAATAAATATATTCATATTTATATTTATCTTAAAGCTCTTAAGAATTCCAAATCACAATATATATTCAAACCAATGATTGACCAAAATCATTACAAAGAAAGAAGCACCATAAACAAAATATGAGTTGCGTTGCAAAATTTCAGAAACTTATACTTCTCCAGTACATAAACCTGTTTATCAGCGAATGTACTTGGCATTCAAAAGAATGTTTATTTTGAGAGTTTGGCACTATAATTATATTACTACCAATACAATGCAAAATTTCCATCAAGAAAGAAAATATAGCTATAAGGTCGAAGAAGAATCACTGGGAGACATCATCACTGGAGCCTATCTTTAGATTTTCTTGGTCTTTCAAACAATCTTGTGTCACTTTAGTATCTTTGTTTCTCATTGTCTCCTCCTCCATAGCATCTTTTCTCGGGTATTTCAAATTTTCCACCAGCTATTCTTTCATAGCTTGGTTAGTATATGGTATGAACTCACAAGGAACATATTAAGAAGCATATGATTAAATGCAATATATTTAGTTGACAAATCACACTTTAACCCTAGTAACGTCATTTGCCTACACAAACCATTGCTAACCATTGCTAGGCTCCTTAAGTATTAAGTAGAAATTGAAAACATTTTATCTGAAGATAGTCATTACGCAGGATAGTTGAGTGAAGAAGGAGCTACGTTAAATAGTTTGAAATTCTAAGTTTCAATCCCTACTTTGGGATCATCACGAGGAGACAATTGAACCCTAAAAAAAAATCTTTAACCCAGCTCCTTCTCCAGTCAACATTTTATCTTTCAAAGATTTTTTTCTTTGCAAAATATGTTTTTAGCAATTACAAATTTACATTCATAGGTGTTTATATTTTAGAATTTAGGTGGAGTAGCAAATGTGTTTGTCCTATATTGAAGGAGGATGAGACAAATATTGATTTTAGGGGTAGTTCCAAATTCCATAAATAATTATAAAATAAATATATAGAATATCAAAACTAACTGTAAGAAAACAAAACTTGTTCATTGCACTTAACTTGTGACCTATCTATATTCATCCACCACAAATTAAATAACTGTACTAATTGTATAGACTAAAAACTTATAAATATAGATTTGAATTCAACACTCCAACCATTAAGAACATAAAAATAAAAAATAAAAAAAATTCAAAATGTTATGAGACTCGTGAATGATTTGTGAGACCATTCCTAAACTCTTTATGCTTGAGGGATTATTATGGTTTGGATGATTATTATGATTTTAAACAAGACCTGGGCATGGTAATTTTTTTTGTGATTGTAGTTATTTTTAGTGGGTGTGTCTGCAATTGTTGTTGTTGTGTTTCTTGTGAGTGCGCTTGCAATTGCATTGAACGTTTTTTCACATCGTAGCTGCAACTACAAAAGGCATTGAAGTAGAATTGTGGTGGGTAGTTTGGAAACCAATTTTTTCATCACAAGGTATAAGATAAAAAAGATAAGTTGATCAATAACCAACTTATAAGGATACTAGCTGAGTATGTGTCTCTGTACTCTACAATGATATCTAATGGGTTAATGAAACGACCATTTGTAAACTTGTTCTCTTTACAGCTCTGAAAGCTACTGTCGAGTATGTAAGTTTGCCTGCTACTTTCATTTGCAAGATACGTTTGCAGATATGTATAGGTTTATTTAAAACTATGCATAAAAATTGTGAATTCTGGACTACACACATAGTAGATTGAACAATTAAGTAACAGACTGAAACAAGATCATGAAATATTGAGGATAATACTTCATTTAAACATGCACGAACCAGAAAACCCAAAAGCAATGACCAAGAACCCGACATCCAAAATGGAAAAAAAGAAAAAGAAAACAACAGGTGCTTTTGGGAAGTTTTCTGCATTAACTAAACTACCTAACTTTATGATTATCACATCTTATTGTCAAAGTTGTGCATTAGGCATACTTCTCTCAGTAATACATTGACAAGTTTACTTCTTTCAGACAATAACTTGATTTGATGACTATACGGAGGGAGGAATCACATATCCCTGTCAACAGTCCCCCTTAATTCCAATCATAGTCTACTACAACAATTACAAAATTTACATGAACACTAACTCCTATTAACATGCTTCAGCAATGCCTCTATGGGCTTTTGACTCAAGAAAAATCAGAAATTTGATATTTGATGCTTGCTAGTCTCACTGTCAGCCAACCTTACAATATACACAAAAGAACAATTCAAAGCTTGCTAAATATTGCTGCAAACTAACACAAGTTATCCTCTGCACCTTGCATGACTTGAATTATTTTTCCTTTTACTCCAAACTTTATATTGGCTTATTTTTCTGAAGTTCTTTATCTTCATCTTCACCTTTTTTTCCCTCCTCTATATTTTCTCAAGTTCTTTAGACTTAATGTCCATGCCATCTTCATATGCTTCACCATTAGATTTATCAATCTTAACTTCAATACCTGCATAATTAAATAAACCATAAACAATAACATCCTTTTCTTTAATTTCAACATCAGTTTGAACACTAGCATTCTTCCAGAACATCATCATGAGATGATAATAAAGCCTCATTTCTTCAAGGCTCTGTTTCTCAGAATGCTCATCTAGTTGTTCTTCATTTATTTCTTCCTGCTCATAAATAAGCATAAATGATGAAAATGCACGATATATCAAAAATAACAGAACACATAAGGGATTTATTGATCACATGCCACTTCCAGGGGGCAACCTCCTTTGAGCAAGTTCAATACAAATAACTCATGGATGCCTTCATTGGCCTCAACACGTACTTATATACTAAGTCTAAGCTAAAAAACTATTACTCCCCATGAATGTGGGATAATACAATATACTCACGGGATGGCTTACAAAGCATATGCGTCCAACAACAATATACTAATAATGTGGGATAATACAATATGCTCATGAGATGACTTACAAAGCATATGCGTCCAACAAAAATATACTAGCAAAGTAAAGAGAAGGATTGACATGGGTTCCTAACATCCCCTCCCCTTAGAAAAATCTTTGTCCTCAAATCTTTAGATGTGGAAATACGGTTGTTGAATCTGAAGGAGTGGTTCCCATGTAGCATCCTCTAATTGCATTCCATGCCACTGAATTAATACCTCTGTGATGGATCGAGAGCGAAATTGATGAGTGCGCCTATTGAGTATGGCCTCTGGCTCTAAAATGATGGATCCTTCATTATCCAGTTCTGGTAAAACAATTTGTGCTCTGATGTTGGTGCCAAGAACTTTCTTTAGACAAGAGACATGAAATACTAGATGAATACGCGAAGAAGGAGGAAGTTCCAATTGGTAAGAAACAAGCCCAATCTTCTGAAGAACCTTATATGACTCATAGAAATTTGGAGCCAACTTATGACACCCTTTGAGTTGTAGGGAGGATTGCTTGTAAGGTTTTAGATGAAGAAAAACCATATCACCTACTTGAAAAGTGCGCTCAGAACGGTGTTGATCGGCTTGTTGTTTCATTCAATTTCTTGCCATGTGAAGATTGTCTTGCAAAATGCGAAGAATCTGATCTCGGGTTCGAAGAATCATGTCAATTTCCTGTACTGGTGAACTAGTAGGGGTGTATGGAAGAATCATTAGCAATGCTTAACCATAGACTGCTTCATATGGATTCAGTTTAGATGCAGTGTGGTAGGAGGTATTGTACCACCATTCAATTAGAGGGAGCCACTTTTCCCACTGATGTTGTTGTTCGGAGGTGAATCAATGAAGATAAGTTTCCAAATATTTGTTGATAACTTCATTCTGATCATCTGTTTGTGAGTGATACCCTGAACTCATCTTCAGTCTGGTGCTAGTGTGGAAACATAGTTATGTCCAAAAATAAAGGTGAAAGTTGCATCGCGATCTGAGACAATGGAAGAAGGGATTCCATGAAGACAGAAGATCTGGTCCAGGAAAATTTGTTCAACTAAGGAGGCGGTATAGGGATAGCTGAGGGCACAAAAATTACTATATTTGGAGAGGTGATCAACCACAACCAAAATCACTGTCTTCCCTCTAGATTTAGGGATCCATTCAATGAAATCCATTGAAATATCTGTCCAAATCCGTGTAGGGATGGGAAAGGGTTCAAGAAATCCTGGAAGGAGTTTCGTTTCACCCTTGTTGCGTTGGTAGGTATCACATTCGTCCACCATCTGTTGAATTTAATTTGCATTCCCTTCCAAAAGAAGTTACGTTGTGCCCGCTCATACGTTTTGAGGGACCTAGAGTTCCCTGCCGATGGGGAAGCATGGAGTTCATAGAAGACATCCTGTTGAATATTTGTGCTCTAGGGAAGCATTAGACGACCCTTGTATCTCACGGAAGCACCATCCCAAGAGTAATGTGGTACATCAGAAAGGTTTTTGGCCAACTGTTGGATGATTTGAGATAATGAGGATTCATTGACATAGCCCCGTTGAACATATTGCAACCAATTTGGAATAAGCGTAGAAATAGATAAAAGAGAAACTTGGTCATCAAATGTGCGAGAAAGAGCATCCGACACAAGATTGTCTGTACCCTTCTTGTAAGTGATCTCATAGTCATAACCCATGAGTTTGTTAACCCATTTATGTTGTGCTTGGGAGGAGACTCATTGTTCCAAGGAATATTTCAGACTTTGGTGATCAGTCTTGATGCATAAATGATTCCCTAATAGCTATGGCTGCCACTTCTGTACTGCATGCAAAATAGCCACCATTTCCTTCTCATATGTAGAGGCGACTAAATTCTTACTAGAAAGGGATTTGCTGGTGAACACAATGGGATGTTCATCTTGAAGGATAACATCACCAAGTCCATTGTTGCATGCATTACTCTCAATAGTGAAGGGCTTGGAAAAATAGAGCATAGCTAGATCAGGTGTAGTACACATAACTTGTTTTAGTTTTTCAAATGCACACTTAGTAACATGTGTCCATATAAAAGCATCATTTTTCAATAGAGCGGTTAATGGAGCTGCAATCTTCCCGTAATCCCTGAAAAACTTGCGGCAATAGCCAGTCAATCCCAAAAATCCATGAAGGCTCTTGAGTGTATGAGGATGGGGCCAATATTTCATGGCATCTATTTTGGTAGGATCCAGGCAAACCCCTTGTGTTGAAATAATATGCCCAAGATACTCTACTTCCTCCTATCCAAAAACACATTTAGACTATTTGGCATGGAGATGATGATCAGAGAAAAGTTGCAATACAATATCCAGATGCTGGATATGCTAGGCCCATGTTTTACTATAGAGGAGGATATCATCAAAGAAGATCAGAATGAATTTTCGTAAGTAGGGACATAATATTTTATTCATCAATGCCTTGAATGTGGAAGGAGCATTAGTGAGGTCAAATGGCATGAACAAAAACTCATAGTGGCCATCATGTGTGCAAAAAGTTGTTTTAGGGATATCATTCTCATGAACCCGAATTTGGTGATACCCAGAACAAAGATCCAACTTGGAGAAAAAATAAGCACCATGAATCTCATCAAGAAGCTTATAAACAACCGTTGAATTGGAAACTTATCCTTTATTGTGAGGTGATTAATTGCTTGGAAGTCAATGCAGAGGTGCCATGACCCATCTTTTTTTTAGAAAAGAAGAACTGGTGAAGAAAATGAATTGCTACTAGGGTGAATAATACCTTGCTTCAATAAGTCCTGAACGAGCATCTCAATCTTTGTATTTTGGTGAAATGGGTAGCGATAGGGCCTGCTGTTGGGAGGAAAAATTCCAGGAAGGAGATGAATACGATGGTCCTCTTGTCTTGAAGGTGGAAATCCCACTCTTTCAAAAAAGGCACATGCATATCTATCCAAAATTTGTTGTAGATCCAAAGGAGTAGTGGATACCTCTAATGGGTGCATATGAATGGAATGGGGTTGAGCTATGACACCATGTGAATTCTTCTTAAGGAGATTTTCCATGTGATGTGAACTGATGATGTTTAGAAACCGTAGTTGTAATCCCTCCCATGTGTGTTTTGTCCCATTGACTAAAAATTGCAGTTAAAGTTCAACAAAATCCCATAAGATGGGGCCAAGTGTGCATAACCATTGAGCACCCAAAACCACATCACATCCTCCAAAGGGAAAGGAAAACATATCAGAGCACAGGTTATAATATCCAATAGAGATAAGCACATTGCAACACTTCCCCTTGCAAGATAAGGTTCCCCCATTGGCAATCATAACTTCAAAGCTGGAGCGACGATAAACAAAAAAATCAGCTTGTTTGGAGATCCAAGGGTCAATGAGGTTATGAGTGCTACAAGAATCAATGAGTATTGTAAGAGGGAGATTCTTGAAGTAACCATTGAGCCACAATGTTTGGGGGGGGGGTGACTCCGGCTAAAGCATGGAGAGATATCTATGGGTGGTCATCATGCGAAGGAGGGTCAACGGGAGGCTTCTAAATGTTGACCTGACTCCATCTATTGTATCCTGAGCTTCTTCACAAATGTCAATTGCAGGCGGAGAGTATGCATCCAAGAGATAGAAATTTTGCTCAACACATCTATGTTCCTGAGTGAATTTCCCATCACAGTTATAACAAAGCCATTTTTCTCTATGTTCCCGCATCTCGGCTTCAAAAAAATGCTTGATAGGAGTTTCTCTAGGAGTTGGCATGATGGGAGTTCGTTGGGAAACCATATTTATGAATGGAACACAAGTGGATTTGGAGCGTTGTTGGGCTGTGATCTTGTCCTTCGCCAACTTAGCCAACCCTAGGGCTTCCATCATTGTGCTGGGACATAAAATTTTAACCTCAGATCAGATTGCATCCTTTAGACCACTGACAAAACAACTCCTGTAGAATTCATAAGGAAATCCTTCTATGTGATTGACCAGTTTCTCAAATTTTGTTTGATACTCTCTCACAGTGCCAATTTGGTGAAGTTTAGTGAGTGATCCTGTGAATTTTGCAAAAGAACTAGGACCAAATCATTGCAAAAGGAGTTGGAAAAAATATGTCCATTTTGGCTCTTCATGAGCCTTGATGTACCAACATAACTATTGAAGGGCTTCATATTTCAAATGAAAGGATGCAAGTGGAACTTTGTTGATATCAAAAGTATTATGCAAATTGAAATATTGTTCTTCCTGGTATATCCATCCAGTCAGATCATCACCATTGAAGTGAGGAAAATCAAGCTTCGGCCCATGAAAATTGTTGGAAAAAGAGAATCCAATGTTTGCAAAAGACTCTAGCTGTCGTCTATTGTTCATGGTTGAATGTTATATGGAGACCGAGAATTTTTTCATCCATATCTTGAAGTTTGGTCTTGAGGGCTACAATTTTTTCTTCCATGTTTTTCTCCTACACAGGTGACAACCATAACCAGGATTTTTTTTAAGGGGAGAATGGGTAGAAAAACAAAAACAAAAACTTCTTTAGTAAAGGAAAATTTGGATTTGGGAAAACTTTTGATGGGTAATTGGGGTTTGACTAGGTTTTGGACACTTTGTAATGGACATGGAAGTAGAAAATGAGGATTTCAAAAGCAGGGTGAAAGAATGAGAAAATTTGTCCCAAAGGGACAAAGAAGAAGAAATGGGAAATGAACAGTGTGGCAAAATTTGAAGGCGATTGGGTGAAAATCAAAGAAGTTATGGAAAACCCTAAAAATAGACATATGTGGGATTTCTGGCTTTGGGAAGTGGAATTTGTGTAGGGTCCTTAGGAAGGAAATACGCAGAATGGAAGTGCAAGGGTTCCAGTGAATTTTCAAGGGAAACAGAGCTAAGGAAAAGAAGATATGAAAAAAAACAGAAATTTGTACTTTTTTTTTCGGAATTGATCTGCAATGGCTCTGGACAGATGTAATCTTCTATTTATCAGCTGGCAATAGGTATGGACCCTAGGTATGCTAAGATTCCTAAATGTTCAGGGCATTCACTCGACTACCAATGTTGTTTGACGACTTGCATATTAAGGCAGTACCCCTCACTCCACAGCTAAGGTAAAACTGATAACCACTTTGCCACAAACGATAGCTCTTGGTTGGGTGGGAACTAGTCAATCAGGTAGGGACCACTTCCCTTTTCGCTGGCACGTCCTCTCAATGGGCCATCTACTTTGGGGTTCTTGTGGTACTCCTCATAATTATTTTTAGGGATATTCCCAGGTACTTCCCACAGTTAAGAAGATAGAGATTATTCCCTGATATGAACCTGCAATTGAAAGGAACAATACAGATGCAAAGAAAAACAACTACTACAATAATGACAATGCTTGGAAGCCACTGTGAAAATTTTTTTGGTAGAAATTCCACCCAACGAGCCCAAGAAGGTGATTTGATACCAGATGTGCGGAACCTCCAGCAATTAAATGATGAAAATGCATGATATATGTCATGTCCCAAATTTGGAATTGAGTCACAATGGCCTAATCACATTAGCCATATTCATCAGAGTTTGTAAAATTGATGTTAAGGGTCAAATAATTGCCAAGGAGGAAAATTACTAGTTTCCTAGGTTTGGGGTGGAAGCTTTGGGATTTGGAATAAGGGGGATAATAAATGATGTTTAGACATTAGAAGGGTTCAATTATTTAATAAATAGAGTGAATAAATAAATTCAAGAGAAATCCTAGATGACAAATGGTTTTGGAGACATATGGAGGATGTGGGACCCACACTAGCTTGATTTTTCATAATACATGGTATCTCTCTTTTGCAAATTCGAATTAATGGGAATGTGAACACTCTTGGGTGAGTTGGTAAGTCATAACACATGTCATTTATCATCTTAGGTCGAATTGGGAAGGATTGGTAACCTCCATGGAAGATAAAGAGTCAAAGTGGAAGTTTGTGGACACTTGGGCTAGATTCCCTAGCCCCTATGACACCAATGATGGAGCATCTATGAAAACTATGACAAATTGCAGACCTGACCTCTGACATCTGACCACTATGACATGTCAGCCCAAAAAATAGGCTCAAGGAAGTCGAATTTTGGAGTTGGAGAAGCCAAAGAGACTCAAAATCAAATTTGGGAGAAGATGGAAGGTTGGAACTAGGAGACAAGTGGCAAATGTGGAATATTTCCTAAATGGAAATCTATTGAATCTATTGAGAGGATTTCGACCCTTAGAAGGCTAATTTTGGTTATAAAATGTAGAAATGAAGTATGAGAATGGCTTTTAATCATTTGTAGAATTTGCAATTGCATTTGTGAAGAGGGAGAGCTAGTGGATGACTAGTTTCTTGCCTTAGCCAATTTCGAGGGTGAAAGATTCCCATCCAAGTTGGTAATTGGAAAGGCCATTCAGACCTTTCATTTGGAGCTTTAATGGAGTCTTTATTTGTAGGTGTAAGCTACAGGGCAGCTCATGGTTTCTTCTATTGCAGCTCACTCCTTCAACCATTTCCAGTTTTGATGGCATATTCTTGATCCTTGAGGGAGGGCGTTTTTGGTGAGCTATTGTATTCTTTGGGGGAGATTCTAATGCCCCATTTATTTTTTAATATGAATTAAATACTCTGTTCTTCATCTCCAAAAAGTTTCAGGTCGAAATTCCAAGTAGAAATGTATAAATCTCATTTTTAATGGAAGAACAATGCCATTTCCCCACTACCTTGTTGTGAGCCAATGTATTGATGATGATTTCGAATGAATGGATGATTCTCTGATATATTTGTGATAAATATACTGCCATTGATTTATTATACAAGTTTCATGTACTGTACTTGAGCATTTGAAGCATTTTTACTCAGTTTAATTGCATTGGGAGAAGAAATAGTGCCATTTCCCCAAGGGTCGAATTGGGGATTTTTGCAGTTGAATGGGAGAGGGTGAGAACAGTTGTAATAAACCATTAATGGTGCATATGAGACCTTAATAACATACTTAACACATTACATACCTCTTTTCATAAATTTGAGTGGGTTTGGAGGCATTTGGGAAGCCATTTTCAGTGCTTACCTTAGGGGGATTTGAACCCCAAATTACTAGTAAAATTGCGTACTTGGTCCAGAATCTTAAGAGAGTTTGCAGAGGTCTTTTGGTGGCCATATGTTATCCCTGAAAATCATATTCAATCCCTAATATTATTCATACACCTTCCTTGAATATTTGAAGGCATTTGGAGTCAATTTGAGACCTAGAGACCAATACTAGTCAAGGGGAAATCACTAGTAAAGTTACCTACATTGACCAGAATTGAAAGAGTATTTGTGTTAACACCCAAAAAGTGCTCACTAGCTCATTTTCCTATTCACATGACCCATTTTTCCACTTTTCCACCATCTGAGCCTCTGAAACCAACAAAAGGTCACCAAAAGACCTTAGTACACCCCTTTTTCCATTAAAAAAGATTATTTTTCCAAGAAAATCATAAAAAACCCTCAAAAAGGGTCCAAATTCCCAAAAAATATTAAAAAGGGAATTAAAATATTATTTTTATTCAAAAAAGGAAAAAGGAGGGAAAAGTACCTAAACCATGTTGGTCAATACCATTTGGTTTCCACAAAACCACAAATGGTATCTCCCACCACCAAAACCTATAAAAAGGTGGTAGGGGCTCCTCATTTCAAGATCCTTCCATTATCTCATCCTTATGCTGCTGAAATCTCCCCTGAGCACTGTTAGCCATTGAAGCAACCTTGGAGAAAGAGACCTATTGGAGTTTGGAGCTACTCATCTTGGGAGTTGCTCAACATCAACCTTCACCATTGAAGGTAATATCGCAAGCACTTGCTTGCCCCCCACTTTTCAATACAAAAAATTATTTATTATGTTTCTTGTTCTTGATTTTGAAATGTTTACATTATTTGCTTAGATTCTTGTTTAGATCCATGAAAAGTATTGTTTATTTAGTTTATTGTTTTTATTTCTATTGAAACTGCTGCTACTAGTTAGCAGGTGCCCATAGCACTAAGCCTGGTTGCAAAACCGGGCCAACAGTTTTTGGCGACTCCGCTTTGGTTTGAACTTTAGATCTCTAGTTTTGCCCTTAAATCTTAGTTTTTATGAGTTTTTAACCTTTAGATCCATAGATCTACCATCTTAGACAGCAGATCCATTGCTGTTCTAAGATTTGGCCCCATAAACAGCCCGAAATTTTCAATTTTCGGGTTCGTTTCTCGGTTTCCATGCACGGCTTCCGCCTCGCGGCTTTTTGCCAGACAGTCGCGCGGTCCATCGCGACTTTTCTGCTTTTTTCCGCGCGGTCCATCGCGGCCTTTTTCCAGACAGTCGCGCGGTCCATCGCGACTTTTCTGTGTTTTTTCGCGCTGCACACCGCGGCTTCGCGGCCTATTTCCGCGCTGTCCATCGCGACTGTGCGCCCAAAACCCGCGCGGTCCATCGCGACTGTGTGCCCAAAACCCGTGCGGTCCATCGCGACTGTGCGTCCAAAACCCGCGCGGTCCATCGTGACTGTTCGGCCAAAACCCGCGCGGCCCATCGCGGCTGTTCGTCCAAAACCCGCGCGGCTGAATTTTTCATTCGGCCATCCCGATTTTGAAAAATATTTTTTACTGTACTTTCTGCCCATAGCACATTTTTTTTTACAGTATTAAATTCTGCATATTTTACAACTTTGAAAATTTTTTTTACTATTTAAAAGTGCATACCTAGAAATCTTTTTAAAAAATTTCAAGAAAGTGAAAGAAAGACTCATTTTGCATTTTCATCTAGATTCAAATTTTTCCTTGTTTACTTCTTTAGAATCTTGCCCTTAGCAATTTTTCTTGAAACGAAGAAATCCATTTATTTCTTTTAAAAAGGAGTTTATTATTTGCTTTCATAAATCCAAGAAATCCTTTATTTTTTGAGTTATTTTTTGAAAAGCATATTAATTCCTTTTAGTGAAAAAAGTCTTAAATATTTGCTTTGTATTTTCGAAAAGTCCTTTATTTTTTGAAAATTTCCCTTAAAGCATTTAATTTTTTCAAGTTCAGTTTACAACACCTCACGTGCACTCACACGATCACTTAATTGAACTAAGACTTAAAACGTACCCTAAATTGAACACACTCTTAACCCCACTTGGGGAACACTAAAAGAATTCTTGTAGCTAGGTAGTATTGGGGGGATAGGTGTTCCAATAACACCCCTCAGTTCATACATCTGAGACATAGAAGTTGTCCAATTAGGGAGCTAAAATCTCTTAGTACTTTTTGGCGCGGTCACAACCGGTTTGTGGGAAGGCCTCTCCCCTAGGAGGGTTGAAGTCGCGAGGATGGTTCCGGAAGCCTGAGTGGGATACCGAAACCCATTCAGTAACCGAAGGGCTACCATTCGCAGTTCTCGGGATATCCCTGTATTGGGATATTGCGATCAAAGGACCAAACGGCAGATTTACCTTTTCTCGACGCGTCATGAACGGAGTATCCTAGTAGCCTGTCTTTTTAGGATTGATTACCCGGTGTCCCTCCCGGTAGGGGGATATCTAGCCGTTGTCTCAACATTCATATTGTCTGACTTGGATTTCATCACCTTGCAGAGGATATCGTCTGTTTGAGTCACAATACTTTTAGATTAGGTGTTTGCATGATCTTTACCACCTTTTGAGTCTAGTTACACCTATTTTTTTTTTTCTAGGAGCCGCTTGCATGTTGGTATTCTGACCGGTTGTTGCATTCCTCCACTTATTGTAGCACAGCTGCTAGGATAAGTGCATTTTTTGAGGATTGATTTTTTGGCCTGTGAGCCTTATTTTTTCACTCCCCTTCTTGCACCCTTGGTTGCATTAGGGTTTTGAGTCTTTTACATATATATCACCACCTGATACTTAAAACAATTTTTTACATAAAAAACATATTCTCACCATTGAGAATTCTAGACGTTCTCGTCGTCTACGGGGCGAACTCCCAGAGTTTAGTCCACTTGGCTCTCCACGTCACGGACGCAGAGCATTATCCCTTGATTCGACACATCGTCAATCAATTAGACGGTCATCCGATTCTGACATACCCCACTTCACCTTTGATTTGGAGGTAGAATCCGAAAACCCCACCGAGTTACCACCAACCACAATTATGTCTGGAACACCAGTTCATCCACTATATACATTAACCATAGGTCAGACATCCGCAGACCCTTCTGCGGGAGTACCATCAACGGCAACAGCCACCCCCTTGGGTATGCCCAATATGGGTAACACTCCACATTCAGGAATGCCTAGCACAGGACCACCACCTGTCATGGGCATGCCCAACATGGGGGTCATACCCCCTTCGGGTTCCACAAACCCTATCCCAGGAATCCCTAGTGCGATTCCTAACCCAAGTGTAACTCCTGTTGCACTTGGGAGTGCTATCCCAGGAATCCCTAGTGCGATTCCTAACCCAAGTGTAACTCATGTTGCACTTGGCAGTGCTATACCAGGAATCCCTAGTGCGATTCCTAACCCAAGTGTAACCCAAGTTGCACTTGGGAGCGCTAACCCATATCAGGCCACACCTTTTGGAGGGCACATACCCTCCATACCTAGCATACCTATAGGCGCTACTGGACCCCTACACCATACCACAATGGCTAGGCAGGTCCCGGTTCCGGTCACCACATCCGCTAGTCTACCATACATGGCAAGTCTCAACCTGCCAGATTTAGCTAGGCTCACAAATGACCCCATCAGGCATGATCCTGCTTGGCCCCATATGCCCACTAAGCTTCCCTCTGACATCCCTAAATTTGAGGGTAAAGCCGGAGAAGACCCCCAAAATCACATCATGTCATTCCATTTATGGTGTTCCTCCAACTCCATAGTGGATGACTCAATCCGCCTACGGCTTTTACAACGCACCTTCACTGGCTCTGCAGCCAAATGGTACATCGAGCAACCCCATGGGACGCATTCCACATTTACCTCCCTTGCCTCGACCTTTCTACAATTCTTCCAGCTACCTGTCCGCTACGATGCGGGCGTCGAGATCCTACTGTCTTGCAGACAGAACACGGCCACGCATATCACTGACCATATTCATGATTGGCGTCGGCGCCGAAGCCTATGCAAGATCAAATTAGACGATCGAATCTTTTTAGACTGGTTCCTTAAATCCCTCCTTCCTCTCATTGCGAAGGATGTAGCATCTGAAAGACCCCAGTCTGAGGAGGAGGCCATCCTTAAGGCCCAACAGTTTGATCTTATCTATGCCCAGTCAGGTTACCTATACACAATCATACCTGACGCCCCACGAGGTGACTCTGCACGCGGTCACACACCGGGGGCATCACATGCCGCTGATGGCATTATTGGCCAAATTACACCGCAAGCAAAACCTTTCAGTATGGTGAGCACCATGCCCGCCCCAGACCTTTCTAGGGCTACATCTAGCTCCGGGGCGACAACTTCTTATGCTCCAACAAACCAGACCCATCACGTTCATGGACCCTCTTGTCCACAACATTGTTATGGCCAAGCGCCATCAGCATATGTACCCCCTACGTACTATGCTCAACCTACAGTACAAAACCCCATGCAGTTCCAACAACAGCCCATGCATTACCCACAACCGGTTGCACCGGCTAACCTCACACCTCCACCAGCTCAGGGGTACCAACAACCCCAGCAGGCAACTGGACCACCTCCAGCTCCACCAGCGTACTATCCACCGCAACCTGCTCCCGCACCTGCGGCTCCTCAGAATCCCCCCAATGCTCAAGGGCATGTGTACGCACAACAACATCAGCCCCAATACCAAAATAACCAACGCAACCAGGGTGGGCAACCAAACCGCGGAAGAGGACGCAACCGTGGAAACAATCAAAACCGTAACCAAGCTCCACAACCTACCCATCCTCCGCAAGAAAATAACGCGGCGCCCGCTCATCAGAACCCTGATCGGCCACCTAAGCAACCCAAAAATGCTAATTTACGAACAAACCATCCTTGTTCCATTTGCGGTGTCTATGGCCACTATACCCACGCTTGCCCACATCTCGAGCGAGCTCGACAACTATGGACAAATGACGCCCATCGTCAAGGGCAGGCGGCTCCTCAGCCACCACCCAACCCCCCACCACCTCCACAACAACCTTTGGTACTACAAAACCCTTTTCCAACACAAGGAGTGGTGAACACTCAGCCGTTAGCCCCCCCACAGGGCAACGTGCAACCACAACAAATTACCTACGCAGCTCCTGACCAACCCATGTTTGATTCAGGCACCCACCACTTATTGATGATGTCCACTGCCGACGTCAATATCCAAACCCGTCGAAACCAATACGGACCGACTGCTGAGGCCCCCCCCGCTGAAAAGGATACTAATGCTCATCCCACTGATCAAACATTGCGTATCCCTCAGGTTCCACTCGACGGCGCTTCTAAAGCACCTCGCTTCCCCCTACGCCGAATCAACAACAACCCCAATGCACGGGCTGCGTCCAACTACAACATTGTAGATGACTTAGCTCAATCTCCCGCAGCCATGTCTGCGTTAGAAGTCTTAAAAACCTGTCCTACTCAGCGCAAGACTTTACTTTCCGCCATTGGGGCGATTGACCCAAATGATTCGAACTTGATGACCTTTGATTTAGACCAATCTGAACCACGGCTGCCTTCTACAATAGCAGTCCAAGTTTCCGTTTCTATTCGGAATCTTGTCATCCATCGATGTATCATCGACGAGGGTGCCTCCACATGCGTCATGTCCACTTTTGTTTGGCAGAAGTTGGGATCCCCTGCTCTCCAGCAATCCACCACTGCCTTGCGGGCCTACGAAGGCCGGTCAGCTCAACCTCAAGGTTTATTACCCAAGGTACCCGTCCAATTAGGTGGGAAAACTGTGCTCATCGACATAGAGGTCATTAACGCCCAGCTCGACTATAACCTTTTACTTGGCCGCAGTTACATGTACGCCATGAAAGCGGTCGCCTCCTCCGTTTTCCGCACCATGATGTTCCCCCACGAGGGACGCGTGGTCAAAATTGACCAACTCACCTACTATGATCCCAACGCCCCTGCAGCACCCGAGAATGTTCTTCCCATGATTGAACAACCCGCTTCTAGTGCAGTTACCTCCTTTGTGTCTTCTGTGGCACCCGGACTTTATTCGGATACACCAATGACCTCTACATTCCAGGCCATTCCACCACCATCACCGGAGACCCAAGTCGCAAACCTCTGTACTCTTTCGCAGAATACGCAAACGTCCAGTGGTCAACCACCATTGATCCCCAGTCACATTGGTGTTACACCCATCCACACCATCCCCTTCCTATTTCCTCCTTCGGGTGTAGTAAGCGCCCCGGTTATGGCTACCCTTAGCCTACCCGGGCTAACATTGGGATTACCCGTGTGGTATATTCCGCCTCCTGTTCGACCACCGACACCAGACGTCATCCTCCAACCGGTACAACCTATTGTTACCACAAATCAGCCTCCTCCTGGTGTCGCCATCCCTTCGTCGTCAACGACACCTCCTCCTAACCTCAATATCCCTTCGTCGTCAATGAAACCTCCTCCTGGCCTCACGATTGCTTCGACGTCAAAGGATCCCCCTCTTCTTGCTAAGCCCACTGGGGGCAGAGGTCCACAACCATACACTGCTATACCACCTCCTAAGGCAGCCAAACCCCCACCGGTGTTTCGAGCTCCCCCCAAATGTTCATTATGCGATGAAATTGGCCATCCAACTCATCAATGCCCACATTTACCGGCACTCCAAGAGCATATGAATATGTTGGACGATGACATCGGCATCCCAGTAGTCAGATTAGAGCCACCTCTACAGCCTCGCGACAAATCACTGCGCACTAACCATCCTTGTGCGATATGCAGTGTTTACGGCCACTACTCTCACCATTGCCCTGATCTACCTGACTATAGAGCAACGTTGTACGAGTTAAACAATGCCGACTTAGAGATATCTCCTCCCCTCATCGAGGAGATCCACCCCCCACCATCATCCTCGTCAGAAGAAGTCAATACGATATATATGATTTCAACAACCTTCAAACCAGAACCCCTTGATTTATGGTCTGACTACTTCAATACTGATGAGCAGATTTTGGAGACACTCACTGCACCCGATTACCCTTGGGATGATATGCATCATCGCTCGTACTTTCTCCCGGAAACATCTACCTCCACCGCATCCAACCAGCTATCAGTCGAGTCGAAAGACTTCATACCCGCTAAGGTCGATTGGTTAAAAGACCCTATCCCAGCACCGGATGCCTTTGAAGAAGGGAACATGTCAAACATTTCCCCCACTATACAGATAGACATTTCCACAACACCAGGGAAACCTGAGCTCATCTCGCTGGGCGCATTTTTCACTCAAGCAGAAACTCAGGCATACAAAAAACTCTTTCAAGAGTTCCGAGACGTCTTTGCCTGGTCTTATACCGAGATGCCTGGTCTCGACCCCGCCATTATTGAACACCACATCGATACATGGCCGGAAGTACCCCCTGTTCGTCAGAAACAGCGACCTATTCACCCTGCCAAGCTCCCCGCTGTTAAGGCTGAAGTCGAGAAACTTCGAAAAGCAGGTTTTATCTACCCTATTCCGTACACCACGTGGGTGTCGAACCCCGTTCCAGTCAACAAAAAGCAAGGCACCCTTAGAGTATGCACTGACTTCCGCGATCTAAACCACGCTTGTCCAAAAGACAATTTCCCCACGCCATTCATTGACCAACTCATTGATGAGTGTGCGGGCCATGAGGTCCTATCCTTCATGGACGGGTTTTCCGGATATAACCAGATTCACATCCGCAAGGAGGATCAGTACAAGACTGCCTTCACCACCCCATGGGGCACCTTTGCCTATCGCGTCATGCCATTTGGCCTTAAAATGCTGGTGCCACTTTCCAGCGAGCCATGACCTATTGCTTTCACGACTTGGTCCATATCTTGCGAGTCTATCTTGACGACCTCACAGCCCGTTCCCGAAAACGATCCGACCACCTTAACGACCTCCGGCAAGTTTTCCTGCGTTGTCGCAAACATAAAATCCGCTTGAACCCACACAAGTGTGTCTTTTGCGTCCCAGCGGGCCGGTTGTTGGGTTTCATTGTTTCCCAAGATGGAATCACTGTCGATCCCCTGAAATTCAAATCCATCTTAGAACTTCCCCCTCCTCGCACGCTTCGACAGCTTCAGAGCTTGCAAGGGCGGTCCAATTTTCTTAGGCGCTTTGTCCCTGATTATGCCACCAAAGTCCACGGGTTCTTACGCTTACTTCGTACCCACATACCCTTTGTTTGGGACGAGCAAGCAGACACGGCATTCGAAGCCCTCAAGAAAGCTCTCACACAAGCCCCCTTGATATCCCCACCGGATTTCTCCCAAGACTTCACCCTTTACGTCTCGGCATCTGAACATGCCGTGTCCGGAGTTTTGGTCCAGGAAGATGCCTCCCACAAAGAGCATGTGATTTATTACGTCAGCCAGACCTTATCTGGCCCACCTCTACGTTACCCATACGAGGAAAGATTAGCACTAGCTGTAGTCTTTTCCGTACAAAAATTGCGACACTATATTTTGCTTAGTCATACCACGGTTGTCGCCGACTCCAACCCCATGGTCGACCTCCTCACCCGGCGGCTCCTTCAGGGTCGTGTCGCTAAATGGGTCATTATCCTCCAGGAATATGACCTTACTTTCAAGACTCCCAAAAGCACCAAAGCCCTCGCGCTTGCTCACCTCATTACAGATCTCCCATCCTCTTCAACATCACCCGTCATCCAAACGGACCTGATTGACGAGCAGATCTTCGTCATTTCATCTGACGACCCTTGGTACGGAGACATTTTGACTTACCTTCGTACGCAAAAATTCCGACCACACATCGATCGTGATGGACGCCGTCGCATACGACACCACGCCCCCCGATACCTACTTATTGGGGATGTACTTTATCGACGCGGCGTTGATACTATCTTACGCCGCTGCCTATCCCATAGTGAGGCAGAACAAGTCCTCAATGATTGTCATAGCGGTGCCTGTGGAGGCCATTTCTCCGGCATGGCTACCGCCCAGAAAATCATTCGCGCCGGTTATTTTTGGCCATCATTGTTTACTGATTGCATCACCGCAGTCAAGCATTGCCAGAACTGCCAGCTGTTTTCCCCCAAAGCAAGAACCCCCCCTGCCCCCCTTCATCCAGTCATCACTGTTGGACCATTCTGCAAATGGGCCATAGACTTCCTCGACTGCAACCCCCCGTCAGCCGGCGGTCACAAACACATCATTGTGGCCGTAGATTATTTCACCAAGTGGGCAGAAGCCATGCCAACCTATAATTGCAAAGCCGACACTGCGGCACGGTTTTTCTTCAACCATGTTATCGCTCGTTTCGGAGTACCACAACAGCTAGTTTCTGACCACGGCTCTCACTTCGAAGATGCCGTCTGGAAGGAATTATCAACCATGTTGAAATTTGAACACCATTTCTCTTCCGCTTACTACCCCCAAGGAAACGGCCAAGTCGAAGCGATCAATAAAATATTGAAGACCATTCTCCAACGCACTGTAGACAAGCACAAATCCAATTGGCATCACATGCTTTTCCCGGCACTCTGGGCCTACCGCACATCAACCAAAACCGCCACCGGTTTTACCCCTTTCCATTTAGTTCACGGTGTCGAATCTGTCCTCCCTATTGAGTGCCAGATCCCTGCTCTAACCATCGCCGTTGAGCTCCTACCGGATACTTCCTCGATCGAGCAACGTTTACTGCTCCTAGAGCAGGCCGATGAAGATCGGCGCACCGCCATTCAAAACATGGAAGCTGCTAAACAACGATCGAAACTAAGTTACGACAAACGCGTCCACCCAAGAACCTTTTCAGAGGGAGACCTTGTCCTCGCTTACGATCAAGCTCATGATAAAACCGGAAAGGGAAAGTTCGTGTCTATGTGGCAAGGCCCCTACATCATACACACCTGCCTCGGGCAGGGGGCATACATTCTGACCGATTCAGAAGGCAACACCCTGCGCAACCCACGCAACGGGTTATACCTTAAAAGATTTTACCCATAGAAAATCTCATGGACACCATCGTCCATTTTAGTATAGGCATACATTTTTTCACAAAAAATTTTCAAAAAACCTAAATATTTGTTTTCTCTGCATGACCACAGATGGAGCCTCTTCCACTCTGCCATGTCGGTTTCGCTGATGGTGCAAGCCGTTGGTCTCCCAATCTCGCCTCCGCAGCTTGGGTAATATACTCCCCTTCACATGAGTTAATTCACATTGATGGAGTATGTCTAGGTGCCGCCACCAATAATCAAGCTGAATACGATGCCGTGACCGGTCTCCTGGCCGCTGCTCTCCAGATGAGCATACGTCACCTCAACGTTTTCTTGGAATCACAGCTCCTAGTTTCCCAGCTCAACAATGATTACCAGGTACGCGATCCCTGTCTGTTCAGAAAATTCCTGCGCACTAAACAAATGGTTAGACAGTTTGAATCCATTACATTCACACATGTCCCAAGACACCTCAATAGTGTAGCAGATAATATGGCCAACAGTGTCCTCGACTGGCACACCAATCACATCATGTCATATCCATAAACAAAAAATGCATCCATGTGCAAAACATGTGCCTCCATGGGCATATACAAAAACCAATATTGCATCCATGTGCATAACATGTGCCTCCACGGGCATAAAAACAACCAAAATAATGCATCCATGTGCATAACATGTGCCTCCACGGGCATATATAAATCAACAAACAAACTGCATCCACGTGCATAACATGTGCCTCCACGGGCATATACAAAAGACAAATGTGCATCCACGTGCATACACGACAATATATCCACAATATATATCCACATATATATACAAATCAAATAGTCAACATGTCATAAGTGCCCCCAGCACTCAATATACAAAAAATACATCTGTCATACACAAAATGCTTCCCCATATGCTCATGAGCATTTGGGGGCAAGTACAATGTCGTCTACTCATCTGGATCCTCAGGATCCTCGGGCTCCTCCTCCGGCTCCTCCTCCGACTCCACCTCCGCCGGCCCAGCCGGGTCAGGACGACCCCGAACTCGCCGCTCTGCTGGCCCTGCTGGATCATCCCTCAAACGGATCCTCCCCTGAGCCGGCCCTGCCGGAGCATCTCCTCCACCACCCCCGTGCCTCGCCGCAAGCACCGCTGTCCTCAACAGGAGCGACTGCCACTCAGGTGGCGCACCAAGACATCCCTGCAAAACATCCCGATCCAGATCCCTCCAACCATCCTCAGGGAACCTAGCTAGGATCCGGGCAAAGGTACGCCGGACACCATCTATGGCGTCACCATCAGGGCCAACCCCTCGCCCACGATCTGCATATCCTCCACCACGCGGAGGACGTACAGGTACTGGGGGACGAGCGACCACCATCGCCCGCCCCTGCCGAGCCACATAGTCAGGTGGTGGCACTGGACCCACATCTGCACAAAGCAAGTAAACCATTAGACACTATATAACAAAATCATCATAAACCAAACAACATATGATACATCATCAAATAAAACACAAAACATACCGTCCAAGCCCCAGGCCTGTCCTGGGGCACGAGGCATCTCCGCGTCACCTCTGTAATCCATGCCGACGTAGGGATAGTCCTCAATCACCAGAGGCATCTGCTCCCACTGCTGAAAAAAGTCCTCTGTGAAGTAGCCACGGATACCACCGCCAGCACGGGGCATCATCTGCCCCCACCTCATCATACGAGGCTCGCTCGGCAGACCAGCACGAACGGGTACATGTGGCCGCAAGGTCGGCACCCGCTCGAAGAAAAAACAGCATAAAAAAGAGGCGTAACAAAACTCGCCCCCCTCTCTCACGGCCTTGTCCAGATCTCTCTGGACACCGGCCAAGAACATCTGCGCCCAAGCGTAGTAAGTACCCCGTAGAACGGAGTCCACCATCATCGTCTGCCCCCCAGACATGCGATGTGGGGCAGCAGCACCCAAAACCCTCAGAACACAGGCACCAACAGCCCGCATATCCCACTCACGTAGGAACTTCAGACTAATAGAGCTGTTTACCAAAACAGCGTCATCCACACAGAAGGTCTGTAAGAGGTCCTCCATATCCACACCCGGAGGAAACCTCGGAGAAATATCACCCACCTCACCCAAGCGAGGCAAACCGGTCAAAAAATATACATCAGTGAGAGTAATCTCCAACCTCTCACCACCAATAATGAAGGCACCCTCTGCCGGCACCCACCACTGCACGAGCTTGTTCAGGAGTCTCCTCACTGAACGGATAGGAGGTATCTGAGCGAACTTCAAGAGTCCGCTCATGGCTAGGGTCTGTCTCACCCCTCCATCATTCTCAATCCTCAGCATCAGCTCACCATCAATCTCTCTCTCCCGCCACACAGACTGAGGTCTCCGCAACATCCTGCCCAAAAACAGAAGAAATTTTTAGCCCCAGCATAAAAATTTAAAAAAAAAAAAAAAATCCCATCGCGGCTTTTACACAAAAAGCCGCGATGCCCATCGCGGCTTTTCCACAAACAGCCGCGATGACCATCGCGAGATTCATGCAAAAACCCGCGATGAACATCGTGAGTTTTGTCCAAACAGTCGCGATGAACATCGCGACTATCACCCATGAACACGCGATGAACATCGTGGGTTCCGACCTCACAGTCGCGATGAACATCGTGACTGTGATTCTAAAACCCGCGCGGTTCATCACGGGTTCAGCCCCGAAACCCGCGCGGTTCCACGTTGGAGAGTCAACGTGGAGTTTCGCGGCCTTCGGGGGCCCACCGCCAACCAAAAAAGACATAATTGACAAGGTTAAGGCAAATAGAGTTACCTGCAACTCGCTAAATCGAAAACCAACGGTGAAATCTCCCGGAAATCAAGAAAGAGCTCTGACAGCTCTATCAAACTCGCACGTAACAATGACAAGTCATATTGGGCCCCACGTCCTATTTATAGAAATTCCACAAATTTCAAACAACCATTGCGGGGTCATACGAAGTCCATTTCTCAAACCGTTGATACCGTTGGGATCAGCACAACGAGAACTTCATAGAGGTTCCTTCTGTTTCCCGTTTTCACGGGGTCCATTTTTTGACCATTTTTTAGCCTCCCTCGTCACCTCGGTTTGCGTGCCACATCGGCCGTTCTCCGTTTTCGACGTGCCTTATATCGCCGGATTCAGTTTTCCGCACTCGTGACGATGCTTGAGATCATTTCTCGCTCTCACCTTTAGATTTTTCGGGCATTTTTTCCATGCCTCCTCGTCACCTCGGTTTGCGTGCCACATCGGTCGTTCTCCGTTTTCGACGTGCCTTATATCGCCGGATTCAGTTTTCCGCGCTCGTGATGATGCTTGAGATCATTTCTCGCTCTAACCTCTAGATTTTTTGGGCATTATTGCCTTGTGACCCCTTCGTCACCTCGGTTTGCGCGCCACATCGACCGTTCTCCGTTTTCAACAATCCTTAGGTCACCGGATCCAGTTTTCCGCACAGATGACGATGCTTGAGACCTTTTCTCGCCCTTATTAATCCATTTTTGTTCGGTATAATTTTATCCCTTTTTCGGGCCGAGCAACCCCTCTTTTACGAAAAAGGCACTTAGGGAGTTTCTGTTAAGCTCTTTTCTGACTCCTAAGACAATGAAAAGATCGCCGAGCAATCTTGCTTCCTTTCATGCTCGATAAACATATTTGAAAGGGCGTCTACCTGGTATAAGTTTACCCCTTTTCCGGACCTCGTAGACTAATTACGAAAAAGGTATACTCTAGTCACATCGGCTAGAAGAGTTCTCCATCCGCATCATTTTATGCTTTTTCGGGCCTTGGAGACTAAACTTACGAAAAAGAAACACCAATAGAGTCCACTTACCGTTTTCAGACTCTCTAAACATGAAAGCAACCATGAGCATGCGCCGTCCTGGGCTCACAAAATCCACAGGACTGTACCATTTCAGAGCATACTTTTATCCCTTCTTAGAGCTCATTAAAACCACGAAGAAGGAATCAATGGTGCCTCTTGGCGCTACAACACAACATGTCTACTCACAGAGCAGCTTCCCCATTTTGGTCGCCTTTGTTCAGAGTATTCTGCAGTATGTCACCCTGAAACTCCCTCGACAGCTACCATCAGCTGCACCCCCCCAGAGTCAGTACATACCCTTCAGTCCCGAAAAGATGATCCCCACACCTACAACTAGTTCCCTACGCTGCCAGGCCAACCATATCATCATACTCTGAACAAAGGAAGTTTGAGTCTACCCATTTTTCGACCCAGTTATTTCCCATCCCCACAAGTATGTCAGTCCTACCAGCAGTACTACATCGCTTCAGTTCTACACCTCGTGCTCCTATCAAGGAAACATCATTGCCTTGTTAGTTGCTGGTCTCCTTCTGTCGACGACAACTACATTGATTCCAGAGGATAGACCTAGAGGTCCCTGTGTCTTGGACTCATTACCATTTATGATGAGTGCCTACGAATCATTTCGAGAGGAATCCTCAGTACCTCTCCGAATGGTTGTCTCTCACATGCTCGACTTCAACACCTTGATCGCATCGTTGAGACTCGCACAGGGGATTAGTCCGTTCAGTTATTAGTCGAAGACCCCGGATGCCACCTAACTCCTCCACATTTGAGAGTCTACCTATGGATAAACACCAGTTACACTTTTTCTATAGAGATCCGGGTTGCGCATGGCGACAATATTCAGATTTACCCCAGTTTCATACTCACTTGAGTATACGGTTACATTATTGCTCAGAGATGACTCATAGTCTTTGAGTCCCTACAGATGTCGGACACCTTCAGTTTTAGGAGTTCAACAGTTATTCCAGTGTATCAGTTATTGAGATCAGTCATGATCATGAGTATATCCCACAATAATGTCCCCTCTGGACCATTATGATGTACCAGTATATTTCTTTACGTATTAGATCCCCCTTCTTGGGACTAATTGTTTTGTATATGTCTTGATACGAGCATGGGAATGCCCGCCTCGTCCTTTATCAGAGATTATACCTCATCCATATTGAGGTCATGTAATATTTTTTGTTTTTGCAGCTTCCAAGGGCCGTGGCTCCAGTCTCCAAACGGTCTCTTCTCTCCCCTAAAACCCCAGAAAAAGACAAATGAACTATGATGTCTATCGGCCATACGATGAGCTCCTGCCCTCACACATCAGGGGGCAATCTGTTAACACCCAAAAAGTGCTCACTAGCTCATTTTCCTATTCACATGACCCATTTGTCCACTTTTCCACCATCTGAGCCTCTGAAACCAACAAAAGGTCACCAAAAGACCTTAGTACACCCCTTTTTCCATTAAAAAAGATTATTTTTCCAAGAAAATCATAAAAAACCCTCAAAAAGGGTCCAAATTCCCAAAAAATATTAAAAAGGGAATTAAAATATTATTTTTATTCAAAAAAGGAAAAAGGAGGGAAAAGTACCTAAACCATGTTGGTCAATACCATTTGGTTTCCACAAAACCACAAATGGTATCTCCCACCACCAAAACCTATAAAAAGGTGGTAGGGGCTCCTCATTTCAAGATCCTTCCATTATCTCATCCTTATGCTGCTGAAATCTCCCCTGAGCACTGTTAGCCATTGAAGCAACCTTGGAGAAAGAGACCTATTGGAGTTTGGAGCTACTCATCTTGGGAGTTGCTCAACATCAACCTTCACCATTGAAGGTAATATCGCAAGCACTTGCTTGCCCCCCACTTTTCAATACAAAAAATTATTTATTATGTTTCTTGTTCTTGATTTTGAAATGTTTACATTATTTGCTTAGATTCTTGTTTAGATCCATGAAAAGTATTGTTTATTTAGTTTATTGTTTTTATTTCTATTGAAACTGCTGCTACTAGTTAGCAGGTGCCCATAGCACTAAGCCTGGTTGCAAAACCGGGCCAACAATTTGCAGAAGTGTTTTAAAGATACAAAGGAATCCTTGAAACACATATTTATGTTCTAATATCATTCATATACCTTCTCAGAAGATTTGGGATCATTTGGGGCAAATTTGGGACCTAGAGATCGAAACTAGTCAAAGGTCGAACCAAGGAAAAAAGTGGAAAATTGCAATTTTAATAAAATTCCTAACAAGGGACATTACAATATATCATAAATAACATAACAAAGAAGGATTTATTGATCGCAGACCACTTCGAGGGGAAAGCTCAATACAAAGAAATCGTGGATGCCTTCATTGGCCTCAACACATACTTATATACTAAGTCTAAGATAAACAACTATTACCCCCCATGAATGTGGGATAATACAATATACGCGTAGAACGACTTACAAAGCATATGTGTCCAACAAAAATATACTAAAAATGTGGGATAATACAATATACTCACGAGACGACTTAAAAAGCATATGCATCCAACAACAATATACTAACAATGTAAAGAGAAGGATTGACACGTGTTCATAACATCTTCCTTCTTTTCTTCAACTGTTGTTGGCTTACTGTTGCTTCACCACCTGCAAACTTAGAGACATTTGTTAGATTTTTAAATAAATATTTTTCATTTTTCTCTACTAGCTCTTCTTCAACTTTTATACACAATACTTGATTTGATTTAGCCTTTGCGTTAGCATCAAGGCCATCATCAACAACGAATTTATTATTCATATTTTTTGTCTTTGCTGTAGCTTTAGTGCTGCACTCAGCTAAACTTCTGACACCTGCAGCTACAATGCAATCTAGTTCAACATAGTTTGGATTTTCAAGCCATTCTTCAGTGAGATTCAATTGAACATCAAAATAAAAAATGCTATCATTTTCTTCAACTTGTGCATCATCTTGGATGCATTCATTTTGAACTAAAACTTTGTCAAATTCTGCAATAAAACGATAGTCTTCATCATCTTCATTTTCCTTTTTAGTTGGTGGTTGATTTGCCTTTGTACCTACACATTCACAAACAACTGAATTGTTATGAAAATCATTTTCCCTAATGGACTTGGCCTTCACAAGCTCTTCTTCTTTGTCTTCAGTTTCATCTGCTTCACCTTTTACTTCGACGGCCTTTACTACCCCTGTTAGGTATTCTTCAGCTACAACTTCCACTTTGTTTATGGTACCAAGCAGGGTTCCTCCATTCAACAAATAATCAATATCAGGGTTCCTTTGCAGTCAGTGCTGTAGTCTGCTCCTTTATGACCTTCTCTTTCGTGGTCAATGCTGTAGTCTTCTCCTCTATGACCTTCTCTTTCGCGACCAGTGATTTTTCCAATTCATCCCTTTCATCTATAACTTGTACCTTCATAGCCAGTGCCACAACTTGTTCATCTCGAAGGTGTTGTGCCACCATCTTGCTGGTTTGTAGTTGCTTCTGGTATTCAATCATTTTATTGTGCATCGCAGCCTCACGGTCGTGGATTTATGCGCTTGCTACGGCTTGGACTCTATGTAGTGTTAACATTGGAAGAAAATTGAAATCTACCATCACCTGGTCGCACTTCTGACCCTCGAGGTCCAAGGTCTTATCCCCTGTCAAAATGGCATGGGATTCGAGTTGGACTATTCGCTGCTGGGTGTTGACTTCTACCTCAACTCTAGGAGTCGACAGATGTTGCTGGATGTCCCCATGTGGTATGCTTATTTTGATTATCGTACTTTCCATTATGTTTAGAAGCTCCACTATGTACTGGAATTGTTCAACTGAATTCTGTGTGACCTTTTTGCGGTTCTTTTCCACTATTTCTGTAATGTTGTCCAGGAATCCGTCAGCCTGCTGCGTAGTGAGCCCTTCACATGTGTTACTATCTGCATGGTCCATCCTTTTCTTTGTCCTTTTCTCTTCATGTTGGATCTCCAATTCTAAATCCATCAGGGTGTTGGCTGTGGATGCCCCATCGTGGTCGGATTCCTTCATCTGGTCTTTCGCATCCTCCTCCTGTTCTTCACTCTTCTTTCGGTTAGCCGATGCTATATCCTCCCTAGCCTAGTTTTGTCGACCGGTGTCTTTCCCATTTTCTATTTCCTTTGGATCGGCGGGGACCTTCCATTCCTCTGACCACTTGGCGATGATGCCGTCGAGCTCAGCATTAGTGAGCTTGTACTGTGTCCGTAACCATTGCTTCACCAGATCTTCCCGGGCCTGGAGGTAAATCGTGTGTGCTTCGACCGATATCTTTGCGATGGAGAGATACTTTGTTGCAGCTTGCGCTGATATTCACAGTATCATCCGTGCATCCATACACATCCTTTCAAGCCATATATAAAATTGTATGGTGTTGTCTTTCTGTCATTCTTTATTGCTGGTCGCCCATAGATTCTGATGCTGTGCACCTTCGCATACTTGTGGTCCCATGGGATCCACCCCCTGATAATCGTCTGGTTCCCTCCATCCTTTTAAGGCAATCAGCAGGAGTAGCCATGAATATGTAAATGGCCGGTCGTACTCCTGGGAATCGTACACATCCTCGGCCAATTCCTGTAGCAGGAACTGGGACGAGTTCATCTGCTCTCCTGTGGCGCACCTTTCCGTAGCAGCAATGACACATGAATTACATTGTAGGAGCTGGTTCTTCCATGTTACTTTGACTGCTAATATCTTTTCCCCTACTGCAACTTCCTATTTGTTGATTGTGTCGATTAGGTACCCTTTGGAATATTTTTGTACTTCATACTTTGTCGTCAACTGTTCTACTAGTTTTTTGTCATTGTCCTTCCCCTGGAAAAACTGGGAAGGGTCGACTCCTTCTTGAGGAAATCCAGTGATTCTTGTGATTAGGTCAATGGGGACTGGAATCTTCTCATGCAGCCATAGAAATACATCATGAAAGCATGCGATAAGTTGCTTGACGCATGCATTGACCTGTGCCAATCACCCAAAGTGCGGCAGGAGGGTGATACCTAATAGCCCCGAGCGTTCTAGTCCCAATGCCCACTTCTTGGGTTCCTTCATCATTGGGCCTCCTACATGAGGGAAATCATCATAAGCCTCTGCATATTCTTTGAATTTCCCAAGGTCATGGTCGGTATACTGGAGTCTTTGCAACCTAGCTGTAATATCCCCAACTTGAACAACCCCCGGTGGTACCTGCGCTACTTCGATGGGGTATTTTTCATTCTTGTTGATCTGTGGTGTGGGTGTCCCAGACCGATGTGGTGGGATGTACGGTGTGAGCATTGGACCATCATATCCATTGTGTGCAGCTTCAACCACTGAAGGGCCTGCAACATTGTTTGTAAATCTCACTAATGCCCGAGTGCCCTTATTTTTCTCCCGACCAGTGTCTGGGGGTCGAGTCGCAGTCATTTTCTTCTAGTGTGGAATTGTAGACATAACTTCCGGTTTCTCTTGCATAATTGGTGTGGGTTACGGTCTTTCAGTGCTGGTGTTGGAAACATACACCTCCATACGACTCTGAAGTAGGTAATGTGTTTCAGTCTCCCATCCTTCGATATTTATAGCGCTGGCTGGTAACATCCAACTGATCGTGGGCCATGATTACCAAATCTAGCTGGGATTTTCTAAATCTACCGCCTGCATTGAGTATTAACTGCCATTGTTCTCATTTTTGTTGTTGTCCGGTGTGGTATAACTGCTGCATTTATTTTTGGATTGGACCTCCGCTCCTTGTGGCAGCTTCCAACTTTTTTTTTTTTGAATGCCCGACTACCCGATCGACACAGCGAGTTCTGTGGTGTCGATACTTCACCATATAGTATGTTTCTCTATCGTTGTTGATTTCTTCTGATTCCTCTGGGTCTCTGTTGTGTACTTCTCAACCTCATCCATCGGTGGTTCCGCATTGGTCACCCTGCCAATCATAGCTTGCGTTGGCTGCTGGTATCTTAGATTTATTTGATGCAGCCGTTTCTTGACTGGCTTCACATCGGGTTTCAGGGGGATCTTCATTTCCCCTAAGTCTCTAGAGATTCCCTTCATTTCTGAGAATTTTGTTGGAAACAAATCCTGAAACTCATGCAGCAAGTCAGTCATCTTCGCAATGGTCGACTCGTCCCACTAGTCGCCAATGCTCTTGAACTTTGGGTTCTCCTCCGATCCAATGTTCACCTTCTTGATCTTCAATGGTTGCTGGAATTTTTTCGATGGTATTTTTGGTGCCTCAACACTGCGACTACCCTCTGATTCTGGCACGTATGTAGCCCAGGAATCATCCTCATTGTCAGGTTCTCCGGTGTTCTTATAACACTCCATCAACATTTCTGGTGTCACATTCCATTGAAGTGCCATCGGTTGTCCTGTCGGTACCACCTCAAATATATTTCCACGGATCGCCCGTAGTGCGGTGTGGATAAAAGGATTTTTCGTTTGAGAATGAAAACGATTGGCTGAAGCTAATGGTAAGCTATTCCCAAGAAGTCATCCCGCGTCGCAATTCTGCTATGACATACCAGCTCCACGGTACTTCATCCAACGTGTGTACGAATGCATGTATCCACTCCTACTTTGCTCTCGATCCCCATTGGTGTTGACAAGCATTCAGATGCTCCTTCGGGTCGCCTCTCCCATCATATCTCATTTGGTCATAGCCTGCATCTTTGCCGAACCGAACCTCCATGAGGAATCAACATAGTGGCCAAGTTGTGATGTTTGATTTGTGCGTCGCCCACCATCATGCAGGGGTAGCCTTCAAGGCTTCCTCCGGGGCCAGTAGACGTTGCGGTTCTGCCACTTTTTCCTCAAATTCTATGAGAAACTTTCCCAAGTTGGGAAATCCCTCATATGTAGTTAACACGCATTCCTTTGTGGATACCCTTCGTAGGGACGGCATTACCCATGCACATATTCTAAAGGATACTTCATGTAACCAGTTCTGCCAATTCTCGAGGGCCTCGTCTGAATCTAAGGATGCCGAGCTGGCGCTGTGCCATCTTAATTCTCCATCTGCGGTGGGATTAACATAATCCTCAGAAATGTTGTACAAGTCCCGCCCTTCCGCAAACTCGTCTCTGGCTAGTTCCACATAGTGTAGTCCCTCTGCAGGATCCAGTGGTGCGATGACTCTCATCTCACGATTCTCAAATGACATCGTCCTCTTCTTAAAATTGATAATCGCTTGGTTTTCCATGGCCTAGTCTATCCCCAATAGTACTAGATAGGGAATGGTGTCATCCGCAATTTCAATTACATCGAAATCAGCATACATCCTGAGCCCTTCAATTTCAACTAGAAGTTGACATACCCGACCAAGCGGAGTGACGTTACTCTGATTTTCCAGTCGTAGATGTAATGGTGACCAGGTCATCCGCGGATTTTCCATTGTCTCCCACGCCTGCTTGGTTAGAATATTCACATCCAAACCCAAATCCATAATGATGGAGTTGACATCAAATGCTCCAATTTGTGCCGACATCCGCATCTCCCTTCCTATCTTCTTCTTATGTATGTTATTAACTTTCTGTTCCTGACGTGCACTTTCCCGTCGATGCAGTAGACCAACTATTCCTTCCAGTGCATCTGGGTGTTTCGCCAACTCTAGGAAACTTTCCAAGAAGGCCTTTAGAGTGTTTTCCTTCCTTTGTGACTTCGTCGAGTCGAACATCAGTGGCATGTCATAGATTTCTTCCTGAAGAGGTAGCTGCCTCCTATTCCTCATTGTCTCACGTGCCTTCAAGAAGACATCCCTTTTTGCTTCCACGTCAAGGGTGACCTGCTTCCGTTGTGTTTGTGTTGGTCGAACATTGATGTGTGACCTGTCGCCACCTGTCACCACTTCTCGTCGTGTCACTATTCCAACCGCAGCATGGATACTTCTAGCTTCTGTCGATATCATCTGCACAGTTGATGGCGCGTTCTGATTATTTTGGTTATGGTTATGGTTTTGGGGTGGATTCTTAGTCTTCCATTTTGCAATGAGCTGAGGGCAGTCCTCTACATTTTGATCTACAGCACTGCAGTATGTACACTGTGGCACTGGGTTTGGACAATCCCTCTGATAGTGCCCCTGTTTTCCGCAATTGTAACAGATGATCGGTCCTCTTCCCCATCCAACAGCTCCTCCACGTCCCATAACGGTGCCTCAGCCTTCATGGAATCCTCCCTTGAAATCTCTGCGTGGTGGCTCGTATGGTTGATACTGCGGCTTCCCCTACTGTGGTTGCTGATACTGTGGTTTCCCATACTGTGGTTGGCCATACGATGGTGTCGGATACTATAGGTGCCCATATTGCGGCTACCCATAGTGCCCCTAATCGTATTGTTGCGATTAGTTGAACTGTGGCTGTGGATGGCTTTACTGCGGCTGCTGCTGCACCACCAATGGCTCTTCTCCCTTCATAAAATATGTGTCAGTTGTCCGATCTTGTAGTAGGTCATAGGCTCTGCAGTCCTTCTCATCATGGCCAACCGATCGAGAGAATTTGCAGTACAAGTTTGCGGGCTTCGACACCATCTTTTGCATATATAGACATTCCTCTGGTCGATTCCCTCTAGTTTGACAGATATGACACCACAGCATGCCTCCTTGACTAAGGGGTTTTGGTTCCCCCTACTACAAATACTCATGGAACTCTGGGAAATCGTCCTTATGGTGTCCCTCAGCTTTGCATCTAGTGCACCATATGTCTCCGCAGGTTTCCTTTCCCTTCTTGATATCCTCCAATTGAAGCGTTAGATTGGCCGATTGCGCTTGGACTCTATCCATTCCTATCCCTGCTTCGCTGATTGGTGAAGCCTCTAGCTTCATCGCAATCTCTAATGCTTCCACCTATGTCGCTACTTTTTGTTGCATTAGTGGTCCCTGGATATGCAGTACCAGTCCTTCGATGAACCACTCTCTATGTTGCAGTTCATTTATTGGAGACCTCACTTTTTCTATCAACGTCTTGTACCGATGATCGAATTCCCACACCGGCTCGTTCGGGAATCGCTTAATCTCCTTAATATCAGTAACATACTGTGACTCATATTTTGGATTTTTAAATTCATCAATCATCGTTGTTCTGACCTGCGCCAACATCTTGGCTGGTGTTCTCGTTGGAACCTTTACAAACTTCATGTACCAGTCTAATGCCCGACCCGTAAGGGTCCTCTCTAGTTGTCCCATATTTATGGATTCATCCTAGACCTGCTTTACATTCCATACTACTTCACATATGAACCAATACTGTTCGGGATCCTCAGTCCCGTTCCCATGAAAGGTAGGCATCTTCGCCTCATTTTCCATCCTAAGGTTGCTACTGTTATTGTTTACTGAAGTGATACTCTTACCACTGCACGTAGGGAAACTCTGCGAGTAGTTTGGATTTATTCCTATAAAATTTGGAGTAGTGCGTGGGGTTGAAGGTATGTTGTAACTTACGATCTGTCCTCCTTCTACTTCTAGGGTAGCCTGGTCAACGTCTCCTTTGTAATAAGGTCGCTTACTCCCTTGTGGTCCTATTTCGCAGTTCTCCATTCTGTTCCTATCAGGAGACTCTCTCTCAGTCCTCCTCTTCTCCTTCGGACGCTGGAATATCATTCCACTCCTCAAGGTACCACACTCTTCGTTAGCTTCCCTTAGAAACTAGTCGTCGCTCATGTCCATCTACCCCACATCTTTCTGTCATATCCACATTCACACGATACCTTCAACCTCCGCACACCGATTTTTCTACTTGTCGGAAGACATCCTCAATATTCCCTTTTCGCATACAAGCATCTTAATCCACAGTATTAACGATGACAAGAACCTTCCTCTCGGACCCCTAAAGAAGTCCTCTCGGTGTCACTGTACGACTTGATAGTGTCTACTGCGAACTCAGTTACGTATCCCTTGAGGATACTATCCACCCAAAAATCAATAGCTCACGATACCTTGTTATCAACTTGCTTCAGCTGTCGAATCAACTCCGGGGTCCAACAATCAGGTTCAGTCTTCTGGAAGTGATTCTTTTGGAACATCAACTGCGCTAGCCACTCATGCAGCAACACTAGGAATTAACAAAAGAATATTTCATGGATATCTGAGTAGATGTATTTCTGTAGCCAACTGGTTGTTTTTTGTTTAGGGTCTCGCTTCTCACTTTCTGCAAATTCCTCTGCCTTCTTATCGAACCACTCTTAGATCTCTGGTTTCGTCGGATTCCACAGCATATCCTCTTCTTTTCTTCCTCAAGGTCCCGGCAACAGAACCATTTTTTGATGCAGCGTCTATCGATAGGGGTTCACTTCGCACTGTCGCAAACAAACTACCAACCCAAACTCCCTTACACACCAGCCCAGAAAGGTGTAACCCTTTCCAGCAACACTTGCAGAGCAAGTGCAGTCTCACCCGAGATGGATAAGGGGGCTACAGGAACCAAGTTTCCACAGTGGAGTTGAGGATATGCTTTCAACACACATTACCCTTGTAGCAACCATAGATTAGAACATTCGCAACATATTATCAATTCATAATTAAGTCATTCATAGAGTTCAACAGATAACAAACATTCAGAACAACATATTCAATTTACTTATCCAGATCAACAGTACTCCTTAAACCCATAGCATATTCGCATCAAAGATACTTTAAAACATTCACATTCATCATCACAGAAAAATAGCGACAATTATTGCACCATAATCGAACATCTTCATTCATTCATTAAACCCTGCGGAATGAACCTCGCAGAAACAGTCAATACACCATGTCGCAGATACAAAACAGACCAAAAGATAGGATCGATCATAAAAAAACTGGATGCCCTTAGGCTTACAATCCTACTCTATTTATATGCTTCTATTTGGTTATAAAACGGTCCACATGACCAATTCTAACTATTTTAACTATTCTTGCACTTCCACGAACTCCACGAATGGTCCTTCTTCCGCGGATTGACCCTTTCGCACCTGTTGGCTTCCGCACTTCCTGTGGACTTATCCCGTTCCAACAGTAAGGCTAAGGATGGATTACAATTCAATTGGGTGAGTTACCTTTTGAATGAATTCTTGGATGATTTAGCGGATGCGCAAGACAATGGCTATCAGTTTTACTATAGTTGGTTGATAGTCTTGATCGCATTCATGGGATGGAAAGAGCCAAACTACCAACAAAGTGTACCGTTGTTCGGTGGAGACTGCTGTGGACCAAGATATGTGAACATGTGGAGTAATTCAAATCCAAAATGACAAAGGGTAAATAATGTCCAGTTGTACACATTTTATGAGCAATTATGCAAAGTAATAAGGCGTACTTCATGTATTCCTAAGGGAATAACGACAACATACATCCGAAAGATGATATTTAAAGAGGGCCTTCACTTTATCTTCATACAACCTAGAGAAACAACAAATCCTAAATGGTATGAGGGTCAATATTAGCTGTATGCGTAGAAGATTGACCTCATAATTGAAGATTGGCCGCCCGAATGGAATTGATGTGCTAGAGCTATTGATCACCAGATTTGAAGAAAACATAAACGAAAGCGATAACCAAGAGAAACGAGAAGAGCAGGAACAAGAACATCAGCAAACTGGAGACTTTCCAGAAGGAGATAAGAGGAAGAATCCCGACACAGATGTGTCGGAGGGACTGAAAAGAAAGAAGAAGAAAGCAAGTAAGACTCTGCTCGATACAAAGTTGCATGATGATGACTATGACTGCATCGTAGCCAAATTGCACGAGCATATTGAAGATATGCTCGCAATGAAATACAGCCAACAAGAGCAACTTCAAGCAAGTATGGTAGAGAGCATCGCAGAACTAAAAAGCATGGTAGCAAGAGTAGAGAATGTCCAAAGAGATCTAATGAGGGAATTCGAATCTGAAGACAAATCAAAGGAGTCAAGCCGAAGAAAAAGAAAAGCGCCTGCACTATCAATGCGACCTCGGTTAGTACGCATTGAGCCGACGAATGTGATATTCCCATCTGATGAAATCATAGAAGGTGCAAAGCAGCTTGCACACTTGGATATTAATGTGGGAATGTTTCCCATTGAAGGACTACACAATCTACATCTTCAAGTTGTAGAAGAAATCAAGGACAAAGATACGATATCATACAACCAGCATCTCAAGCTAGAATAAATTTATAAAGAGTTGGGGAATGAATCCAGATTGAAGACCAATGAGCTAGAAAATGCTCATGAGAAGCAAAAGAAGTTGAAGAAGGTCGTAGAAGAAGTCTTTGCAAAGATCCCATATTGCGCATAAGACCCTGAGGTTGAAGAAACCATTGTTAAGATTGGTGTTGCAACAGACAATCTCAAAGCAAAAATGGAAGATATGGATATTGGTTACAAAGAAAAGATTCCCTACTTAGAGTCAAGGAAACAACCTGGTACTTTTCCAGAAGTGAAGGAAGCAAGGGCTGAAGAACTGAATATTCCCACTGAGAACATCTCTGTAGAAGATGCGAGGTGTCAAGATTTGCTCGAAGAAGTGACTAAGTCATGATCCATGCTGCAAGAAGACCCAGACTTATGGAAAATTCAGGATGAAGTCCAAAAAAAGTAGAAGGACCTCGACACAATGAACACGGCTATGAAGGATTTTTCGCCAAGGAAAAGAATACGAAAGATCACAGAGACGAAGGATCTTTAGAAAGAATTGAAGGTGTTAGGAAAAAAAGAAGTTGAAACTTCAACGAAGTTGCAACCTATGCGTGAAGAAGCATTGGCAATGTCTGAAGAGATAGAGGCGAAGCTACAAGAGCTTTGAATAATAGAGAGCATGGTGAAGGACCAAATGAAAGAACCAATACCTGCGATGTTGGTCGACACAATGGAAGAATACGAGCAAGAGACTAAGGAGGCTGTTGCAAAGTTGAGTGCAACATATCAATAATTTTCAGCGAATATGAGCACGCCAAGTGCTGCGAAATCAAAGAATCCAAGTGTAAGTGGCTTGGAGATGAGCCACAAGTAAGTGTTAGGGGCTTGTTGGGCGTAGCCCAAGTAAATAAATTTTTGGAAGCAAATTACAGTTAGGCGAGGCCTGACATTTAGTTTTGTAGATATGCAACTCTGCAAATCCCGGGAAGAGGGTATGGAGCGAAGTACATTCGACAAGAAAGAACTTGTCTCCTTAGTAAAGATAAAGTACTAAGGACAGCCAGAGGTGGTTTAAGCAGTTAAAGACCAAGTGGTGACCTGAATGCTACAGAAGCAGAAAGTAAAGAAGCATAATGGTGTAAAGGACACGCCACTGCAGAATTCAGAACTGTGCTTGTCAGAGAAGCATCAAATTTAGAAGAAGCAGCGGTGAAGGGACAACTAAGTTAAAGCTTAGCGTGGTCTACAGGAGAACCACGCATGGTTTTTGGTTTTTGGGTACTATGGGGGTTGGCCCATAGTTATTGTAATATGTGACCTTCAGGCACATCTATATATATGGGTAATTTTGTATAAGGAAGGGTTAGTCTTTTGTTCAAGACAACCAAGCGTTGTTGTTATTTTGGATTGTAGATCTAGACTGAGAGAGAACATACTCTACAGTTGAGCTTGTGTGTAGAGATCTGGTTGTAGATAAGAGTCTGCAGCTGAGTGCGAAGACTAGAACTATTACCCTTCCAAGTAATATAAGAACAGTTTTTGTGGACCTAGCTCCCGCCTGGGGATGAACCACGTAAATATGTGTGTTATGTATGAGTTTATGGCATGTTTTGAGTTCATGTTAGTATATGTTTATGTGTTTGCTTTCATGTGTATGTGAATGGAAATCATATGTTAAGTGAACGGAACACATGTGTATGAATATTGTGAAGTAACACTAAGTATAATGAATGTGTAGTTAACCAGTAAAGATAACAGTGATTCAACGTAGTTCTGTAGGTTGTTGGTAACTGCGAAATGTGAATTCATCTGATTATAGTGACTTATTAAGTATATGTTAGCAAGGAAGAAGTTGTGAGGTCGAGTAACCACATCCACACATCACCACGGTTACAGAAACCTGATTCTATAACCCCCCATACTTCGCTTCGGTTGAGACTTTATCATGTTTACAGGTTGATGCCGAAAGGGCCAGTGAAAGGGGTTTTGTTGTGTCTACAGTAAATTCGACGAACCTGGGTCATCCAAATTAAGACCAACAAGGTGTCACCAATACTTGTCTCCATAACATGACCAACCTTATTTTGTAGTCACTTGGAGTGAGCCACTTTGGATTGTTTTTGGAATCATTGCTACCTTTATCTAGATCTCCATACTTTCACCATTATTTGTGACATGTCAATTACTATCATCTATGTCCACCTAGTTGAACATTGTGGGTGGGATAGTGTGCAGTTCTTTCTTAGGTGATTATCTATGATTCACCATTTTGATCGAGATCAACATTCTAGAAAGTAAGCATTGTACAAAGCAATAATTCCTATTTCAACTCAGTGGTGGAAATAACTAGTGTCACATGCACTCTAGAAAGATGGATTAGTGTCCATATGGACACTCAAATTATGATGCTTTTCTTGATCATACATGAGTTCCTAATGAAGCATTTTGTGTTGGGACTCACTTTAGAGGACCAATCTCTTTTGGGTGGAATGTTGTGCATTGGATTCTCATTGCCTTAGGACTTTGAAATTGGTTTGTTGGATTTCTTTGTAGATCTTCTTTAGATACAACTCTAGGTCCCTTTTCAACATTAGCATTTATCTCTTTTTGGGGGAAGGGTTTTTCACCTTTTCTTCATTTATTGGAGTTTTGTACATGAGAACCTAAGCAGGACTTGTTGTTGGAACTAATTTTTTTTATGCTTACTCTCTAAGTTTCACTTAAATCAAGAGTGTTATAGTGTATGCACAACTAGTTAAGCTTATGCAAACTAAATTATCCACCAAGGTGGTGTGCTTATTTACATGTTTGGTCCACCTTGTTGCTTAGTTAACATATCATCACTTATGAGATGGGATTTTCTAGATTGGTTATAAATTAACTTGGTGTCTTCTTCTGATAAACAAGATAGCAATATGCAATGTCATTGTTGTGTTTTTTATAATGTTGAGGATCATTTATGGCCTAGGTTGATCCCATATTTCTACATTATATATTAGCATTGCATATTCTAGTTGCATTAGGGGTGTTCAAGGTTGCCAAATCCATTTATGCATTAAAAACAAAAATTTTATCAAACCAAAATAACAAAGATTGCATGGCATTGGAAAAGTTCAAATTTATAAAAAGTTTAAAATTGTCCAACTTCAATGCTTTGTTAAATATACTTTTATAACACCATGTTTAAGTACTTAGTGAATGATAATTTAAGCATAATTTAATATATGGTTAAGTTTGCTTTATATTTGGAAATATTGGATACTGAGTTTATGTTTCCTCATTAATTAATATTTATTTATAAAAATAAATTGTTTTTTCATAGATGAATATTAATATCAATAATATACAATGAGAAAGTGGAGACACTCAAAATATTGATTCGGTTTTTATGATCTCAAAAATATTGATTTGGGTTTTTATGATAAATATTTAAGTAAGTTGTATTTTAAATTATGTTTGATATTTTTTTTTGGTTTATGAAAGTTCTTCATAAATAACTTACACAATATTTTTATTTAATAATGAAATTATCTATAAAATTTTCGATACATTACTTTATTTTAAATTTGATTTATTTAATAGTTTGATTAACCAAAATTATTATTTTTAGATCAACCGTTAATCATTGCTTTTGGGTTTTCTGGTTTGGTCATTGTCGTTAATCATATGCTTCTTAATATGTTCCTTGTGAGTTCATACCATATGTTAACCATGCTATGAAACAACTGCTGGTGGAAATTTTGAAATCCCCGACAACTCGTATTGCCAAAAAAGAAAAAAGAAGCTACCGAGGAGGAGACGATGAGAAACGAAGAAAATGCCAAGAAATTGCATTTAGTGGAAAAGCTCTGTTGAATAAAGTGACACAAGATTGTTCCCAAAATAACAAAATCTTAATATATGCTCCGGTGATGATGTTTCTCATTGATTCTTTTTCGACCTTGTTAAAACCAAGCATGTTAAAAATCAAACAAAATGAAAACCCTAATTTATATATACTGGAAACTCCTGATTAAAACAATGAGTAGAAAATTAATAGCGGAAGCATACCTGAATCCATTGAAGGGGAAACCTTACAGGAAGAGAACCCTTTGAGATGGTCTTCCAATTCTAGCCACTAGATTCTGTGTCAATTTCTCTCTGAGAGGATTTTCAGAAATTGGAATGCGTCGTGGTAGAATGGGGACCATAACCCTATTTATAAACCGCTAGGGCAGTTTTATCACAATAACCGCTAGGGCAGTTTTAATTTTATCACAATTATATTTCCGCCCCTCATAGAAATAATAATTATCTAATGGTATCTACACAATAATCTCATGACAATTATACCCTTAAGCCAACTAATCAATTATTAATTAGATCACTATATTTAGGCTTAATTAAATGATAGCACACACATTTTAATTATTTACATGTGTGGCCCAAATTATAGATTAATTACAAAAATTAATCTAACAATCTCCCACTGGGCCACATGCATATGTAATCAAATAAATGTGCTTAACCTTATGAGCTCAAAATTTGCTATCATGTCCTTAGGGTATATCCGAACAATCTGGTCCATTAACTATACTGACATAGGATCAAGGTGGCCTTTGTTACATCAATCGTTACTAGACCAATCAATGGTCACATATATCTGCACAGCTAAATGACATAGATCAATCATGAGTGCATAGCATGGAAATTACATGCAATGTGATCTATTCATGCCTATTTCCAACTGGTCCTACTTAACTTTATTAAGATCAAATCTTTAGCATAATTTAACAGAGTGCAATAAAATGAATACTTTATTTCTGCAGAACACAATCCAAATGTATAGATAAAGTCTAAACATAACATAGAGCAATATACAATGAATAATATAAACTCCCACTAAATTTGGATATCCTCAAATGAGACAACACCCATATGAGCAGTGTGCTCATGAAAGACCTTGGGTGGTAATCCTTTTGTAAGCGGATCCGCTATCATGGAGTTTGTTCCAATATGCTCTATGGATATCTGTCCACTCTGTACTTTTTCTTTTACAACTAGGAACTTGATATCAATGTATTTTGATTTTGTAGAACTCCTGTTGTTATTGGAATATAAAACTGCTGATTTATTGTCACAAAATATCTTCAGTGGTCTTTCAATACCATCCAGAACACGCAGCCCAGTGACAAAATTTCGTAGCCATATTCCTTGATTGGATGCCTCATAACATGCTACAAACTCTGCTTCCATGGTGGATGAAGTTATGAGTGTCTGTTTGGAAGACCTCCATGAAATTGCTCCACCAGCCAACAGATAAATATAGCCTGATGTGGATCTTCTGCTGTCTTGGCATCCAGCAAAGTCGGAGTCGGAATACCCAATGATCTCTAACTGATCCGATCTCCTATATGTAAGCATGTACTCTTTTGTTCTCTGTAAATATCTCATAACCCTCTTGGCTGCTCTCCAATGATCCATTCCAGGGTTACTTAGATATCTGCCTAACATGCCAACAATGTACGCAATATCCGTACGTGTACATACCTGAGCATACATTAGACTCCCCACAGCCGAAGCGTAAGGAATCTTCTGCATTTCTTGACTTTATAAACTATTTTTAGGGCATTGATTAAGACTGAATTTGTCTCCTTTAGCGACAGGGGTATCACCTGGTTTGCTATTTTGCATGCCATACCTTTGGAGGACTTTATCAATATAGGTCCTTTGTGACAATCCTAAAATACCCCTAGAACGATCTCGGTGTATCTGGATTCCTAAGACAAAGGAGGCATCACCAAGATCTTTCATCTCAAAATGTTTTGATAAAAATCTCTTGGTGTCGTGCAATATGCTAATATCATTTGTGGCTAGCAATATGTCATTGACATATAAAACCAGGAAAATATACTTACTCCCACTGAATTTGTGATACACACATTCATCCATAAGATTTGCCTCAAAACCACATGAGACAATAATTTGATGAAACTTGAAGTACCACTGACGAGAAGCTTGCTTGAGCCCATAAATGGATTTAGTTAATTTACAAACCATATTCTTTGAGTCTTCAGACACAAAATTTTCTGGTTGTACCATATAAATTGTTTCATCAATGTCACCATTGAGAAACGTTGTTTTAACATCCATTTGATGTAACTCAAGATCATAATGTGCAACTAGTGCCATGATTATCCTGAAAGAGTCCTTCGTAGAAACTAGAGAGAAGGTCTCTTTGAAGTCAATTCCTTCTTTTTGAGTAAAGCCTTTAGCTACAAGACGTGCTTTATATCTTTATACATTACCATTTGAATCCCGCTTGGTTTTAAATATCCATTTACAACCAATGGGCTTCGTACCAACTGGTAATGGGACAAGTTCCCAAACTTTATTGTCTTGCATAGATTTGTACTCTTCATTCATGGCTTCAATCCATTTCTGAGAGTTGGAACTTTTCATGGCTTGCTGGAAGTTGATTGGATCATCTTCCATCATTCCACTTTCTACCTCACGTTCCTAGAGATATACGATATAATCGTCCGAAATTGCATTTCTCCTCTCTCTAGTGGATCTCCTTAATGGCATATTTTCTTGAGGTTGTTGAGTTTGTTCTTCAGGAGCAATGTCCTCATTTGCAATTAAGGGTTGAACAATATTGTCTGTTGGTTGAGGATCCAAATTTACTTCTTGATCAATGATAGGTAGTGAAACCTGTACATTATCAAAAGCAATAGTAGATCCCTCTTCCTCCTCAAGGACAATATTCCTAGCCTAATTTCTCCCCCCAAACTCAACATCCTCAAAAAATGTTGCAGTTCTCGTCTCAAAAATTGACCTAATAGCAGGATCATAAAATTTAAAACCCCTTGATCGCTCTGCATAGCCAATAAAGTAGCTGCTAACTGCTTTAGAGTCCAGTTTCTTTTCATGAGGCTTATAAGGTCTCGCTTCAACTGGACATCCCCAAATATGAAAATGCTTTAAACTGGGCTTTCGACCCATCCAAAGCTCATAAGGCGTTTTAGCAGCCGCTTTAGTTGGCACCCGATTTAGGATATAAGCTGTCGTTTTGAGTGCTTCACCTCAGAGTTTTTCGGGTAAAGTAGAATGACTAATCATACTCCTTACCATGTCCTTAAGAGTTCGGTTTCGTCTTTCTGCTACACCATTCATGCTAGGTGATCCTGGCATGGTGTATTGAGGGACGATCCCACATTCCTCTAGGTATTTAGCAAATGGTCCTGGACGTTGTTCACCTGATCCGTCATATCTACCATAGTATTCACCACCACGGTCAGATCTGACGCTCTTTATTCTTTTGTTGAGTTGTAACTCAACTTCTACTTTAAATGTTTTGAACACGTCCAATGATTGTGATTTCTCATGTATAAGAAATAGGTAGCCATATCTTGAATAGTCGTCTATGAATGTTATAAAGTACTGTTGACCATTCCAAGATGCTATAGGGTATGGTCCACAGATATCTGTATGAATTAATTCTAAGATGTCTGTAGCTCTATTGGCACCTAATTTCTTTGTTTTGGTCTGTTTTCCTTTAATACACTCAACACAAATATCAAAATCTGAAAAGTCAAGTGATTCCAAAATCCCATCGGACACAAGTCGCTCAACTCTAGATTTAGAGATATGACCTAGGCATTTGTGCCACAATGAAGCCGAATTATCTTTATTCAATTTACGCTTTGTACCTCGTGATTCCACATGCAAGGTTTCATTATAGGACGGAACAGTTTCCAACAAATATAGATTATCATAAACATTAAGTAAACCGGTTCCAACAGCATTTGAATTAATAGATAATGTAAATTTATTGTTTCCAAATGAACAACAATAACCTGATTTGTCCAAAACAGAAACTAAAATTAAATTCCGTCTGAAAGACGGTACAACAAAAGTATCTATTAAATCCAAAAAATAACCAGATTTCAATAATAATCTAAAGTGCCCTATTGCCTCTACTTCTACCGACTGACCATCTTCGACATAGATGCATCTTTCAGCATCACTTGGTTTTCGGTAACTCAGGCAACCCTGCATAGAAACACAAATGTGAGTAGTAGCACCAGAATCTAACCACCATGTGTTTCTAGATACTGAAGCTAAATTAACTTCAGAACAGACCAAAGTAAGAAATATACCTTTCTTAACACGCCAAGCAGCATACTTGGTACATTCCTTCTTAGTATGTCCAGGCTTATTACAGAAGAAACATGTTACCTCAACTTTCTGTTTCTTTTGTTCTGGACCCTTAGAAGCAGCAACCTTATTATCCTTATTCTTTCGTTTGCCCTTATCCTTGGAAGTGCTAGCCAGATGAGCACTTTCGGTCTTGTCTTGCTTCAATCTCTCTTCCTCTTGCACACAAAATGAAATGAGCTCATTAAGAGTCCATTTATCCTTTTGACAGTTATAACTGACCTTGAATTGATTAAATTGTGCAGGAAGAGAGATGAGAACCAAATGCACAAGTAAATCATCAGATAACTCGAGTTTCAAAGCCTTAAGTTTTGAAGCAAGATGAGACATCTCCATGATGTACTCCCGAACATTACCCTTGCTTTTGTACTTCATTGAAATCAATCTTGCTAAAAGCATGCTCGTTTCAGCCTTATCGTTTTTGGCAAAACGTTTCTAAATTTCTGCAAGGAAGTCACTGGCATTAGTAACCTCACCGGTTACCGCACCCCTGAAAGCTTCTGGAATGCCACGCTTCATGATCATAAGACTTAACCTATTTGAACGTTCCCACTTACCCCAATAAACCTCATCCTCTTGAGTACTATCCTCATTGAGTTCTTCGGGTTTGGGCATTCTCAAGGCTAAGTCTATATCCATGCAGCCTAAGAGAATCATCATATTCTCTTTCCAGTCCTTAAAATTAGTCCCATTTAACATAGGGACATTATTGATGTTGGAAGATATAGAAGTAGTTGATATAAAAGCTGAATAGAGAACAAAATAAAATGAATCAAATAAACCATCATGCTCACATAAAATAAGCAATTAAACACATAATCTTTAAATTTAAAAAACAAATTATGACATTTCAAGATACCTAGCACAACATTAATATCAAGTCTTTGGACAGTAATATTAACTGTAAGTGGTACTCTTGTTGTAGTGATCAAACATTGACGATAAGTTATGTCAAATAATAAATCTATATTTGGATTGATTATTATTCACATTAAGTTACCTTTATAATCATCACATATTTATCACCACAGGTATGTATGCAATTTGACCAAATATTAACTTTCCTTTGGGCCAGTCAATACCCGCATGAATCACATACACACAAATATCTAACACCCCGAACAGACTAATCTACACGAAAGATGTCACTTTGGTGATTTTCCGCTTTAATTAGCCTATTTAAAATGCTAGATCAATAACTTAAATATTAATATCATAAAATGCTATTAAATAATAATAATAATAGTAATAAAAAATCAAATTCAAATTCAAATTCACAGTTTTGATCAATAATTATATACTAAATACAATAACTGTGCCAAACCAAAAAAATTTTATTTAATACAAAAATTAAATTAAAACTTAATATATTATTATAAGAATATGATAAATATTGCAGCAGCAAGGGATAAAGGCGTTTTATACTCATATACATATATATATATATATGAAACTTTAACATAATCATCACCTACTATTCCCAAAGAAATTTCTAAGATAAATCATTGGAAAGGTAATACTTTTGACTTCAAATACAAATTTTTCTACACCTCTCTTCTTAACCAATGAATGTATCTATGTATACTCTTATAGAAAAAATAGCTAAAAGCACAGAAAGTAGGAAAATTTCCAAATGTATTTATGTATATTCTTATATTAATACAATCGATTTCTATTGACTTTATCAAAACGATCCACTGAATCCATTGACAAATATATATATATATTAAATTAATAACTCAAAGAATTAATCAAGAAGTAGGCTCTGATACCACTTGTTAAAAATCAAACAAAATGAAAACCCTAATTTATATATACTGGAAACTCCTCATTAAAACAATGAGTAGAAAATTAATAGCGGAAGCATACCTGAATCCATTGAAGGAGAAACCTTACAGGAAGAGAACCCTTTGAGATGGTCTTCCAATTCTAGCCACTAGATTCTGTGTCAATTTCTCTCTGAGAGGATTTTCAGAAATTGGAATGCGTCGTGGTAGAATGGGGACCATAACCCTATTTATAAACCGCTAGGGCAGTTTTATCACAATAACCGCTAGGGCAGTTTTAATTTTATCACAATTATATTTCTGCCCCTCATAGAAATAATAATTATCTAATGGTATCTACACAATAATCTCATGACAATTATACCCTTAAGCCAACTAATCAATTATTAATTAGATCACTATATTTAGGCTTAATTAAATGATAGCACACACATTTTAATTATTTACATGTGTGGCCCAAATTATAGATTAATTACAAAAATTAATCTAACAAAGCAAAGTTAGATGGATAGCTATATTTTCTTTCTTGGGGGCAATTTTGCATTTTATTTGTAGTAAGATAATTCTAGTGCCAGACACTCAAAAACATTCTTTTAATGATGAATGCCAAGTATATTAGCTGATAAACAGGTTTGTGTACTGGAGAAATAGATGTTTATGAGATTTTGCTATTTAATTCATATTTTGTTTATGGTGCTTCTTTCTTTGAAATGATTTTGGTCAATCATTGGTTTGAATATTTAGTGATTTGGAATTCTTAAGAGCTTTAAGATAAATATAAATATGGATATATTTATTATATAATTTAAAATATAATATTTTTTCAGTGTTTATGAAGATGTTTTTGTTTTAAACTTTTGAAATTAGTTATGATAATATTTACAACATAATGTGAGGGATGAAATCTCTTAAAGGTGCAAAACTCTTTTTACATTGTAAATGTTGAGAAAGTGTGTAATGTAGTGTTTATGATTTTAATTTATCTAATTTGCGGTTCTAAATATTTTAAATCTAATTTGAGTGTATATATATATATATAACGAACATGTGTAAGTATAAACACCAAAAGGAGTTACACATCTCCCTCTATTGAGCTGTAGTAGGCCCAAAAATAATTTGTCTTAAAAAGTCTAGATTTTATAGTTATTTGCTATGCATTATTATTTCCCATTAAGAGTTCAATTATCAACTATAAAAAATTAAAAAATAATCTTATTTTATTATTTGGATTAGGGTTCCATTGAAAAGCTTGTTAGAAATAGTAATTACTTTTGTTAGCTTTAGCTTTTGCTTTAGTTCTTATTTTGAAGTTCAGTTAATAAAACGTGCAACAACATGCTTTGCATGCGTACAAAAGCTAGGTTAGATTTGTTTAGGTTTTCTATAAGTGTTTAAATACACATTCAAATTTGGTTTGTAATTGCATTAGTTGATCTTTCATTTATCAATAAAGATTGAAGAGCCCTAGCTCATTCTGCATAATATTTGTGTTTATTTATGCCTCCAACCTTCAGTTTGGTATTAGAGCGTTGGAAGATATTGATCGGAGGAAGGAAGAAGATCTTGAGAGTGCAAGTGAAGTCGTAGCTTCACATAAATTTGCAAAAAAACATTTGCAGGAAAATTTTCGGGCCTCTCCTGCAGGAAGGTGCGATAATTTTGAGAAAACTTACGAAATAAAAATTTCCTGGAAATTTTTGCGCCCTTAATATATCCCACGGAGCGAAAATTTCTCCATATTTTCGCTGGAAATTTTCGCACTAGCGCTGCAACCTTGAGAAGACCTGTGATAATTTGGTTATTTCGAGAGGGGCGAAAACCATTCCACGAGAGTGTTTTTTTTTCACGGATTTTATGAGTTACTTCACATAAGGACTAAGATAAAGATTTTATATATCATATAAACGTTTTTTTTTAAGTTTTTTATTATAAAAACTTTTCAAAAAGGTTGTGAACAAATGGTGGAATTTAAAAGAAAAGAAGAGATTTAAAAAAAAAAAAAAATTTTAAGGAAGTGAAAAGGAGATATTATTAAAAAAAAGGAAGGAGATTGTTTTTTGAACAAAACCATTGAAATACTCTACATTTTCTATGGCTTCTAGCAGCAACAATCAATCTCATATTTCTCCTCTTACGAGGAAAAGGGACTATGATGTCTGGGCCACGAGGATAGCGGTTTATCTCATATTGGAAGATGTGTGGGAATATGTCGTGAATGGCTATTCGAACCAGAATATGACACATCTTATCAAGCCCTATCAAACGAAGGAAATGATATTTTGAGAATTCACAGGAAGAAGGATGCAAAGGCACTGCATCACATAATGAACGCTTTGGATAACAACCTATTTCCAAATATATCGGCTTCATTGCATGCCAAAGCAACATGGGAAACCTTGGCAACCAGTTATCAGGGTATTAATAAGATACAAACAGCTAAAATCCAAAACCTAAGAAGATATTTTGAAGATATGAAGATGAAAGAATCAGACATTGTAGATTATTTCATGACCCAAGTTATGGGGATTGTTAATCAGCTGAATACCTATGGTGAAAATATTGAATATCAAAGGGTGGTTGAAAGGGTTATGAGATCCCTACCCAACAAATTTGATCTGAAATTTGCAACGATTGAAGAAGCAAAGGATTTGGGTACTCTCTCTATAGACGAGTTGATTGGATCGCTACTATCATATGAATCCAGAATCAACAGGAATGAAGAGTCCTCTTTGGAGAATGCTTTCAAAGCACAAGTCTCATTCTGAAAAGGTAGAGGAAGAGGCATAGGTAGAGGAGGATAAAGAGGAAGAGGAAGAGGTGGCTGAAGTAATGGCAAGGAAGATCAAGATCATGATCATAACCATGAAGGCAGGAACTATGACCAAAAAAGGTCAGATAAATCTATGTTAAGTGTTATTATTGCAATAAATTTGGCCTTTATGCTAATGAATGTAAAAGGAAAAAGTCTGATCAGGAAAAACAGAATGCTAATGTGACTAATACCTTTGAGGATAAAGAACATATGTTATTTCTTACATGTCATGCTGCATACAAAATCCCAAAGGGACTTTGTATTTTTTGCAGTAACCATATGACAGGTGATAGAGGTCTAATTGTAGACCTAGATGGATCAGTGAAGACAGAGGTCAAAGTCGGCACAGATGAGGTAGCTCTAGTTCTTGGCAAACGAGTGGTCAATATTCTGACCAAACAAGGCCAACAAAAGACAATCATAGATGTATATTATGCTCCAAGATTGAAGTATAATCTGCTTAGCATTGGGAAACTTACTGAAAAGAAATACAGACTTGTCTTTTATGGATCAAACTATGGAATCTATGACAAACCCCCAAATAGACAGTTGATCATCAAAGTACAAGTGACTAGGAACATGATGTATTCACTAGTCATGAATTGTAGCAGAAAGGTAAGCTCTTTTGCTCAAAAAACCACATGCACATGGATGATTATTGGTTATGGCATTTCAGATATGGACATCCTCACTTTGGTGGTCTCAAGTTGTTGCGGCAGAAAGAGATGGTAAAAGGATTACCCCCTATGAAGGAGCCAACAAATAGTTGTGTGTTGCATCATTGCAAAGCAACACAAGGATATCTTTCCTAAAGGTATGTCTCGAAGGGCACATGCACCTCTAGAAATTATTCATAATAATCTGTGTGGTCCAATGCAGACTCAGTCAATTGGTGGAAGCTATTATTTTCTTACATTCATTGATGATTTTAGTAGAAAAACATGGGTGTATTTCCTTCATCGAAAGTCTAAAACTTTTGGCAAGTTCAAGGAATTTAAGGCTATGGTTGAAAAACATAGTGGTCGTCAACTCAAAGTATTGAGATCACATGGAGGGGGAGAGTATGACTCAAATGAATTTCATGATTACTGCACATATCATGGAATCAAGAGGCAATTCACTACAAGATATACACCTCAACAGAACAGTATTGCAAAACACAAGAATAGAACCATCATGAATATGGCAAGGATCATGCTGAAAGGAAGAAACTTCTCCCATGAATTTTGGGGAGACACACTGGATTGTGTTGTTCATGTGATGAAGAAATCTCCCACCAAAATTGTGAAGAACAAAGTACCAGAGAAAGCATGGACAGGTATGAGTTGTAATATTTCTCATTTCAGAATATTTGGTTGCATTTCTTATGCTCATGTTCCTAAAAATCTAAGAAAAAAGCTAGATGACAGGAGTGAGAAATGTATCTTTCTTGGATACGGTGAAGAATCTAAATCCTACAAACTGTATAACCCTATTACCAAAAAGGTTATCTTCAGTAGAGATGTGTTGTTCAAGGAGGAAGAGTCATGGAATGGAACCATAGACAAGGTTGTGGGAGCTGCAATACCCCAGCCAGAAGATGAATAAGAAGAAGAGATGATTGGACAATAGGGTCCAGTAGCATCTTCACCAGTAGAAAATACTCCATCAAGGACACCTAGAAACTCAGTTTGAGGTGAAGCATCAAGATCAATAGATCGATATACTTCTAGTCTGCAATCAAGTAATGAATCTGATCACAGTAATATAAAGACTAAAAGACTAGAAGATATTTATGATGAATTTGATGCAAATACCAATTGTGCTTTTATTGCTAGTCAACCTGTGTTTTATGAAGAGGTAGTAAAAGAAGAGCATTGGGTAAAAGATATGGACAAAGAGATAGATTCCATTGAGATAAATGGTACATGGGATCTAGTTGACCTACCAAAAAATAAGAAACCTATTGGTGTGAAGTGGGTCTATAAGACCAAACTCAATGAAAAAGGTGAGATTGATAGGTACAAGGTTTCTCACAACAACTAGGAGTTGATTTTGGAGAAACTTTTGCACCAGTGGCAAGATTGGACACAGTAAGAGAAGTCCTAGCAATAACAACCCAGAAAAAATGGAAAGTGTATCAGATGGATGTCAAGTCAGCATTCTTGAAGAAGAAGTTTATGTGGAGCAACCACATGTGTATGAAATCAAAGAACATGAAGAGAAATTTTCTCTTCAGCTAGGAGCAAAAGGTTTCTTGCAACAACTAGGAGTTGATTTTGGAGAAACTTTTGCACCAGTGGCAAGATTGGACACAATAAGAGAAGTCTTAGCAATAACAACCCAGAAAAAATGGAAAGTGTATCAGATGGATGTCAAGTCAGCATTCTTGAAGAAGAAGTTTATGTGGAGCAACCACATGGGTATGAAATCAAAGAACATGAAGAGAAAGTTTACAACTTGAAGAAATCTCTATATGGGCTCAAGCAAGCTCCAAAAGCTTGGTACAACAGAATTGATTCTTATCTGATAAAAAATGCTTTTAGCATAAGCGACAACAAACCAACACTTTACAAAAAGGTAAATCAACATGGACATATTTTGATAGTTTGTTTATATGTTGATGATATGATTTATATAGGTGACCTGTCAGTTGATGAGTTCAAGGAAGATATGAATAAATAGTTCGAGATGGTAGACCTCGGATTAATGAAATTATTTCTTGGCTTAGAGGTAGAATAGTCAGAAAAAGGTATACTTATCTCTCAAAGTAAATATGCCAATGAAGTACTTAAGCGATTCAGAATGCTTAATTGCAAATCGGCACCTACACCAGTGGCAACAGGTACAAAGTTGAGCAAAGAAGATGACAGTCCCAAAGTAGATCCAACACGGTTTAAGAGACTGGTAGGAAGTTTCATGTATCTCATAGCTACGAGACTAGATATTATGTATGTTGTTAGCTTCATTTCCAGGGTCATGGAGTCTCCGAAAGACTCGCATTGGCAAGTTAGCAAAAGGATCTTACGATATGTTGCAGGGACTTCAAGCTATGTAATTTTATACTCAAGCACTAAGTATGATGTTTTGACAGGTTTCACTAACAATGATTTTGCATAAATTTTGGATGACAGGAAGAGCACTTTTTGTCATGCTTTTCATCTTGGATCAGGGGTTATTTCATGGGAATCCAAGAAGAAGCCAATTGTGACACTTTCATCAGCAGAATCAGAGTATGTAGTAGCAACATCAACACCATGTTAAGCAGTATAGTTACGCAGATTTTTAAAAGGTCTTCAATAGAAACAAGGACCAACAATAGTCTATTGTGACAACAATTCAACGATCGCCCTATCCAGGAACCATGTTTTTCACCAGACAAAAAAAAAAAACAAAAAAAAAACAACACATTGATACCAGATATCACTTCATAAGAGAACTTGTGAACAATGGTGAAGTTCATGTTGAGCATTGTAAATCGATTGATCAATTGGTTGACATATTCACAAATCCATTGACAAAAGAAATTTTTGAAACTCATAGAGATAATTTAGGCATTGTAAAAGTTGTAGTAGTCAGTAGTCGTAATTAAGAGGGAGTGTTATAAATAGTAATTAATTATGTTAGATTTAGCTTTTACTTTAGTTCTTATTTAGAAGTTCAGTTAATAAGACATGCAACATCATGCTTTGCATGCATGCAAAAGCTAGGTTAGATTTTTTTAGGTTTTCTATAAGTGTTTAAATACACATTCAGATTTGGTTTGTAATTGCATTAGTTGATGTTCTGTTTATCAACAAATATTGAAGAGATGTATCTCATTATGCATAATATTTGTGTTTATTTATGCCTCCAACCTTCAAAGCTAACAAAAGGACTCACATTGTAATCCAATGCAGTGTTTGTTACTGTAAATATATGCTAATGAATAAATTTATGGTGATTGAATTTTACTATTTTCAATGAGAAAGTGTTTTGATCTCTCAAATATTTTGGGTATGTGAACTCCCTAGCTACAAATTTTGAATAATTTGATGCACAAAATGAGTTATTGTTGGAGCGCGGCCATTGAAAAGCTACAAAAGGACTCACATTGCAATCTAATGCATTATTTTTTACTGTAAACCTATACTGACTAATAAATTTACCGTGATTGAATTTTTTATCTCTCAAATATTTTGGGTAAATGAAATCTCGGGCTATAAATTTTGAATAATTTTATGTCCAAAATGAGTTACTAATGGCTTCCCCATTATCAACTATCTACAAAATACCATTATCAATGCTCTACAAAATACCATACCAAACTTTGAAATGTATGTCCCATTATCAACTATCTACAAAATACCATTATCAATGATCTCCAAAATACCATACCAAAGTTCGAAATGTTTGTCCCACATCAAGTTCTTACTTTCACATAACATAATTCTAGCATGCACTGTTGTATATTGATGCAATGACTACCTATGGAATAACACATTGGCCACATTCAAAGTCAAATCCAAATATGTTACTGGTTCTAAATTTTTTCTTCATTCATCTATTTGTATCCCACATAAAAACAGGGGAGGTTCCCACCTAAAAAAAATAGAGTGAGTGCTAGCATGTATAGCTAGGCATTAAGGAAACCATTATATTGAACACCTCGCCTACATCCACAATCAAATTTGAAGAAATACAAGCTTACCCTATTCTATTTTCCATGCAAGATAGTGTGACCTTGGTTCATGTTAGATGAACTCACACTTCAACTTAAAATATCTTTCCCTTAAACTCGTCATTTAGTTATGTATGCTTCAACTACCTGTTATCACTGGATTTCTTCTATGTAGTATCTATGAGTTATCCATGCATCGACTATTATTTTTTTTTTTATATTTCTTTGTTTTGCATGTCAAATCATGTATGGTGTTTGATGTACAACTAAAATGGAACCATGTATGAGCTATTTTAGAATGGAATTTGAAAACTTAAAAATAAAGGTAATGGTAGTGGTCAATCAACTAAGGATTCATGGAGAAGACATAAAAGATGATAATGTTGTACAAAAGGTTCTAGGGAGACTTACTAAGAAATTTGGTATGGTAGTAGTTTCCATTGAAGATTCAAAGGACTTTTTAACATACTTAGTAGATGAGCTAACAGGATAATTATTGTCTCGTGAATCAAGAATTAATAGGAAAGAAGAATCACTTGAACATGCCTTCAAGACACAAGCATATGTTAGTAGATCCAAAGGAAGATATAGTAGATGCAGGGGCAGATCTAACAACTACACTTCACAAAGAGAAAACAAGCCACAACATGACCCTCTGAGCTCAAGGGGGAGAGGCAGGGGATATCAACAAAACATGAGGTATGACAAATTTAAAACTTGATGTTAGTATTGTAAAAAAATTGGCCATTTGGCCAATGAATGTATGACAAATCATGGAGACCTAAAAAAACAGAAATGTTTCTAATACATCTTAAAGTATCTAGATGGTCGTTTTCTTAAGATGTCATGAAGCTCAAGGACGTTATAAATATCTTTGGTTGTTGGACATAGGTCATAGTAATCATATGATAGGAGATAAAATTTTGTTTGTAAATGTAGACAATTCAGTCAAGTCTGATGTTATATTAGGAGATAATAAAGTTGTCAATGTAGTTTGTAAAGGGACAATGAGTTTCCTAACCATGCAAAATGGGAAAAAGAATATGTCTAATGTATATCTAGTCCCTCGTTTAAAGCACAATTTGATGAGTGTTGGTAAACTCAGAGAACATGGTTACAAAGTCATCTTTATAGATAATGCTTGTACAATTTTGGATAAAATTCCAAGTAGGAAGCTTGGTTAAGATTAAAACATGACCAATAATAGGATGTTTCCTTTAACTTTAAGGAATGTCAAATAGTTAGCTTCATGTGTTCACAATGCAACCACTCTAGGTGAGTTTTGGTTATGCCATTTAAGATTTGGTCATTTACACTTTGGTGGGATGAATTTATTATAGAAGAAACAAATGGTTAAAGGCTTTCCAGTAATACGTGAGCAAAAACAATTCTTGTGAGATTTGCTTATTGGGAAAACAACACAGGGATAGATTTCCAGCTAGTGCATTCTATAGAGAAAGGTCACCATTGGCGCTAGTGCATACTAATTTATGTGGTCCTATGCAAACATAGTTCTTAGGAGGACACCTTTATTTTCTGAATTTTATTGATGATTTCAATCGGAAGACTTGGGTATATTTCTTAAAGCACAAATTTTAAACTTTTGACAAGTTCAAGGAGTATAAGGCTTTACTAGAAAAACAAAGTGGCATGTACATTAAATTTTTGAGGTCTAACAGAGGAGGTGATTATGATTCCAAATAATTTTCAAATTATTGTAGACATCATGGAATTAAAATACAATTTATATCCAAATATACTCCTCAACAAAATGGCATAGCAGAAAGGAAAAATAGAACCATAATGGACATGGCTAGAAGTATGCTAAAAGAAAAACAACTTCAAAATGAATTTTGGGGTGAAGCAGTTGCATGTTTAGTTTATATATTAAATATATCTCCTAAAAAAAGTGTCAAGAACAAATTTCCTTAGGAAGCATGGAGTGGAACAAAGTCAAGTGCTTCACATTTTAGAGTATTTGATTATGTAGCTTATGCACATGGTCATAAATAACTGAGAAGAAAGTTGAATTATAGAAGTGAAAAATGTATTTTCACACGGTACAGTGAACACTCAAAATCCTATAGGCTATATAATCCAATCACAAAGAAATTTATAGTAAGTAGAGATGTGGATTTCAAAGAAGCAGACACTACTACATGATGGGGATGTTTAAGACGATTTTTTAAGACAAAATTAACTTATTGTCTTAAATGTCCATTTCGAGTTGTTTTTTAATTTTTTTAAATTAATTTAAAATCTATAATGATGTTTAAGACGATTTTTAAGAAAAAATAACTTTAAAATTTCTTTTTAATTTTTAAGTTTTTGAGGCTACTATTTTCTTATCACAAAAACTAATTTTATGATTTTAGGACAAAGGTAAAGGGATTTTGGATTCTGCATGAAGCTTTTGCTCTTCCATAGGGTTTGCGTGCCTGCCATAGGGGTTGTGATAGATAAATATTGAAAACTCATACGCCCCTCAATCAATATTTATGTGCAGTGATCACTTCCAGGTAGTTTGGTGGCCACTTCCATCAAAAGATCAATATCCGTAAAGTGGAAGCTAATGACATTCGTGAACAACTTGTCTGGGTTATTAACGAGAGGAAAATTTCCTTGGAGGAATTATGTAAAGTCGTATGCTCATTTCTATACAGCATAACACAAATAATTTCTCATGGAGGTTGTGAAGGAGGTATTTTTAATCTTAAGTTATTAAAGTTTATTTGATTGATGTTTACTGAATGTACTCATTCCTATATAGCATATCACAAACCATTTCTCATGATGACCATGTAGGTTGCGACAGAGATTCTTTTAATATTAAGTTATTAAAGGTTATTCGATTGATGTTTATGCTCGACTTATGAATGAAAACATGTTTTAAAACATGAGAAAATTGGATCATGGAGACAATGATGGTATGCATATTCATGTTAAGTGACACTTTTCATAAATGTCTTTTGAAATGTGCATAATAATTTAGGAGAAAATAATTCCTTCAAAAATTAAATGGAGTGTTTTTTAATGGACACAATAACACATAAAATAATTCGTTTAAAATTGAAATTTATTGGTTTCAATGTGCACAATAATATAAGAGAAAATAATTAAATTCAAATTGAAATGGAGGAATCCATTGTTAGGATATTTTAACACTCCATCCTTGTCCTTCTTGTATTATTTACCATTTTCTAGTACTTAGTGATGTTATTTGCCCCTAGTGGTGTGCAGATGTCATCCAGGACTCAGTAGCCACATAATGCACCCTGCATGCATGATTTTAGGGCCACTAGAGGTAGTTCCCTACTTTTTAGGAGCCAACTCAGTGTTCTAGTTCAGGCCACCTGAGCTAGATGACTCTAATGGGGGTTTTATTGTCGGAATTCTACTTATTATGGCCTCATGCACCCTTTTTTTGAGTGATTTGCATGCCACACTCATGATGCACCCTCCTTGGTTAGTTAACTGACAATAGCTTCAGTTAACTAGGATTTGGTTGAGTTTAACTGAGTTTAGGAGCTCCAGAGCACTAATAGAGGTGACAACTAGCATAGATCCATCTTAAACTCGTATCTATCAAGCACCGAGAATGATCCATTTTTTTGAGGTGTATTTCTTTTTTAAAATTTAAACTCAAGAAATTTAATCTCTCTTGATTGATAAATCCGGTTTAAGTTTTAATTTTTAATTTTATAAACAAACATCTACTTTTTAATTACTTTTCATCATATTTTATTTTATGAGCCAACATGGATTTTTTTAAAATACTTTCCATAATTTTACTTTTTTTTACATTTTAATTAATGGCTGACAATACATTTTACTTTTTACTTTTCATTAAATACTTTCCATTACATTTTACTTTTTTTAACATTTTATAGCCTAGGATTTAATTCAAATGAAAATACACGTCCATGTATTATAGCCTAGGATTTAATTCAAACGAAAATACACATCCTTTTATTAATCGCCGACATAATATTAATTTATTATTATTATTATGTTAAAGACAAACTTTATTTATTATGACTGACTATAAGGACAAACATGGATAAAATTTACAGGATCTCCCCCATACTGGGTTGTAGAGCACCTCGTTTCACTCGGTGCAATTACTATGCTAGATCAACTAAGACTCAAATTCCCCTAGGTGATTTGAATTCTCTCCATTGTAACATCATTGTTCATTATATTTATTATTGGATCATGTGACATTATTCTTCTCATATATGAGTTCTCATGCATGATTAATTGTTTGCTAATTTTTATTGCATTTTTCACTCTAATTCATCTTTTTTGCTCATCCTTTGTCTCTGAGGTATACTCATCTCTTAGATTTGCTGTGATTTATAATTTCACATGGTATCAAAGGCATTTGAGTGTAGGTTGAGCAACTGCTTTCAGTAGTTCACCACAAGCCTCTGGATTTACATAGCAAATATTGGTGCCATTGCATTGAATTCATTGAAGAAATCCTTTGATGTCTAGCGAGGTGTGAAGGATCCAGAAAAATGTTCCCATTGTCCTAAATCAATTCTCAGTAGTATTATATTTCCTAAATTGAGAGTTTTTTGCAGGTTATTGAAAGTTTTTTAGTGCAGTAGTAGCAACAGTTTCACCTTGTATTCGCTCCAATAGTTCTCATGGAGAATTTGAACTCTCCTCTCTCTCCCAGGATCCTGACACACTCCAATTACCTTGATTGGAGGGCTTATATGCAGATGGTATTGCACAACAAGTCACTATACAGGGTAACAATGGGAAAGGACGTCGAACCTCAAGCAATTGTTGAGAATTCCAAGTATTTAAATAGATTGGATGAAGCATTAGGTTTCATGTGTATTCATATTTCTAGAGATCTACTCTTCCATCTCGAAGGATTTAAGAATCCAAGAGAGGTTTGGTTGAAGTTGGAGACCCTCTTCGAAAAACAAGATGAGCTAAGGGGCCATATTCTGGAGAATGAGTTTATTTCTCTTCAACCAAGCAGTTTCGAGACCATCCAACAATTATTTTCCAAATTGAAATCTTTGGTCATGCAATGCAAGTAGTGTGGAATTGAGAAGAAGGATGAGGACTTGGTGCTATCCATTCTGAGCAAGCTAGGTCTTGATTTCTCCATATTTTTTTCTTCCTTCCATTCAGGGATATTATCAATCCCTAGTTGGAAAATTCCATCTCTATATGCATTCACTGAATCTCTCATCCAAGAACAAGACAAAATGATTCAGATGGGTGCTTTGCAAGCCTCCAAAAATCAGGATCTTATGGATGGAGAGTCAAAAAGTGCAAATGCCAAAGGGAAGCACAAGGGAAAAGAGAAGATGCAATCTGAACCCAAGCAGAATTCCAAGTCTAGTCCAAAAGAAGGATCCTCCAGCTCCAAGAAGGACAAGAAAAAAGGATTTGATAAATCCAAGTATTCCTATTGCAAGAAAGGAAACCACCCATAGAGATATTGCATGAAAAAGAATATAGATCATATGACCAAACATATTAAAAAACACAACATTTCCCTCCTAGAAGGCGCAAGAGAGACTGATTCTAGAATTGATTCTGATGGTCATGAGAGATGACATGCATTGAAGGATGGATTTTCAAAATCACAAGCCTTCCTCATAGATTTAGAAGCCTCCAACCACATGGTTTCCTCCAGAGAATCATTTTCTTCTCTATATATCAAGGATGGTTTGATTATTCACATGGGATATAACTCTCATATCTCTGCTAAATGGAAGGGAACAATACATTTGGAGCATGGAAAGTTCAAAAATGTTCTATTTGTGCCTTCTTTGTGAGCAAATTTTTTGTTTGTATATCAGATGACTCACACAATTTCACCAAAGAAAGTGGTCTTTGGTCCTGACACAATTGAGATTGCAAATATCTCTACTGGGAATATTATAGTGAAACGGTTTGCAAACCATGCCTCCAAGGCATATGAATTATCCCATTTTTTTCCATACTCTCTGCATACCCCATTGGCATATGATGAAGATCAGAGTGATATCTCTTCTAATGAATATGGGGATCAATATATTGATGTTGAGAATAAATTTCAAGGAGATTCAGATCCAGATCCAACACATGCTCCCAATCCATGGCCAAGGCCAATATGGGCTCACAAAGTCCTTGTAGCTACTGGGAACATAGTTGGGGATCCATTTGACCATAGAGCCACCATATATCAGTATCATGAAAACCTTTCACTATGTCATGCAGATCCACCTCTCTCAGAGAGGTGCTACATGATGGTGTGGTTTGATCCACAATCCCTTGAAGAGACTTTCCATGGGGTATTTACAACCAAGAAACAATCTCAGTTGTCTGACAAAGGGTACTCAAAGGTTCATGATTTGGACCACAATGAGCCATTCGCTCCAGTAGAAAGAAGGGTTCCTAAAAGACTTGTTTTTTAGAATACAACTTCTACACATTAGGAGGTACATCAGAGAAGCAGGTCCAGGTCCAGATCCAGATCTAGATCTAGCACCTGCATTGCTATCCTACATAGGAGCAGATTTCCAATATTTTTGCCAAGGCTTTCACTTAGGAAATTGTTTTCCTTCTCTGCTTAGTATGAAGGTTCTTTGAGTTCTCTATTGTTGTTCCTTTTTAAGGGGGGGTATTTTTCCCATGAGGTTTTTCCCCATTTCCTTGGTTCATGGACAGTTCTTTTATTTTTTATCATTTATTTTGATTGTATGAGTGACCTTTGGTCTTAGTAACCAGGGAACAGGATGCACAAGTATGGATTAAGGGGGGGGTGTTAGGATATTTTAATACTCCATCCTTGTCCTACATGCATTATTTACCATTTGCTAGCGCTTAGTGATGTTATTTCCCCCCTAGTGGTGTGAATATGTCATCCAGGACTCATTAGCCACCTAATGCACCATGGATGCATGATTTTAGGACCACTAGAGGCAGTTCCCTACTTTTCAGGAACCAACTCAGTGTTTTAGTTCAGTCCACTTGAGTTAGTTGACTCTTATGGGGGGTTTATGCTCTGAATTCCACTGATTGTGGCCTCATGTGCCCTTTTCTAAGTGATTTGCATGTCAAACTCATGGATGCGACCTCCTTGGTCAGTTAACTAATAGTAGCTTCAGTTAACTGGGATTTGGTTGAGTTTAATTGAGTTTGGGAGCTCTGGAGCATTGATAGAGGTGACAATTACTATGCTAGATCAACTGAGACTCGAATTATCCTAGGTGATTCGAATTCTCTCCATTGTAACATCATTGTTCATTATACTGATTATTGGATCATGTGACATTATTTTGCTCCTATCTGAGTTCCCATGCATGATTAATTGTATGCTAATTTTTACTGTAGTTTTCACTATAATTCATCTTTTCTGCTCATTCTTTCTCTGTTAGGTATACTTAGCTCTTAGATCTTCCGTGATTTAGAATTTCACATCTACAACCATATAATTGTTTCATATGGGATTTCACTAGCGAGTAGCTATGCTAATTTTATTTCTTACATGATGGCATTAGATGATTCACACAACACTATAGTTGTTTCTTGCGGTAAAAGTTTTGAAATATTTACTAAGTATCACAAAAAATGAACCCTATATCAACATTTCTGAGGTAATTTAAATATGTTGAAGTTTAGTTGATCTTTGTCTTGAGTTTCTAATCTTACATTTAAATATTGAAAAAAGAATCAATTGCTTGGCTTTGACAGGCTGTTTGAGGACACATGTTTTCTTTTCTTCTCATTCCATTCTGATCACTTCCCATCAAGTGGTATAAGGGTCGATTCTTTCATTTTTTTGCGTTACCCTCTGGGTTTAATATTTAATCGGAAAATACCAAAATTAAATGCATTCTGATATTTTCTAGATTTGTAGACATTTTGGGCACCTGAAAAGGTTGTCTTCCTTGCAATTGTTTTTAGAAAGCGATCAAAATTGTTTATTTCCTAGAGGTAGCTTTTGGAAATATAGTGCAAAGCATTCAAACGTGAATTTCCTTTTTCAACTACAAAAATCATGGAGGATAAGAAAGAAAAAGCTACATTTGAATATGATATTACTGTTATTGTTGTCGAGATGTTGCAACATGTTTGATAAGGATGGGAATACTACCAAAGATTTGTTATATTTTGGAGATAATTATTCTTTGGTTCACATATCCGGTTATTGTCTTTTTACTTAATTTATTTGAAACCATTTAAATTATATGTGATGTAATGTTTAGACTTTCCATTCACAATGTATTATGAGAGCATTATGAACTAGAGAAAGATGGCAAGGAAAGATCTATAGAATTAGATAACAATATATTGAAATAAACTTTATAGACACGAGTGTATAATGTGATTAGAATATTGAAATTTGATTTCATTCTTGTTAAATGAAAACAAACAAGAATATTTTTTTAAAATGAGTATGTAATCTAGAGTATATGTCTTTTTATATATATATATTTTAAATTTGATATAAAGAAATTAAATTTACACTTGAAAACAAGAAAACATTTGAAGTGCTTATATTTTTAAAATTTAATAAAATTTTATTTTGATACATTCTAATAAATCAATTAAACTAGAAGATATGAGAATTCGTACAAACTAGTTGACACAATTTTAATTAATATATTATTCTTAAATTGTTCCATTTATTTAACTTAAAAAGTAACTTATAAATTAATATTTCATTTAAATTTGAAGCATATTAATTAGTTTAACTTTGATTGTATGTAGTTGTGTTGGTTTTTTACTTTAAACCATTTAACTTCCTCATCTTGATGGTATTCTTAAGTAATGTTTAACACTAAGTTAAAACTTTCATTGTGGGATATGGTTATATGGTTTCTTTTCTAATTCTTTAAAGGATGCTATCTCGATGAAAGAACACCTGCCTAAGTAGGAGGTTAGTGGTTAGATTCCACTGTGCCTCATATTGCAGTTATTTAAAAAAACAAACATATTTATGTTGATTTAGTTTAATAATGAAAAATTATAGAGACAATTGATATTGTCTCTCTGAAAATAAAAACAAAAGAATTTTTATTTCATATTGTCTCTAAACATAAATATTTTAAATAGAGGATATTTTTTGTCTCAACTTTGAGACAATATGGTTATTTATAGAGACAATATGGTCTATAAATGGTGTATTATTTATTGTCTCTATAGAGACAATAATTTAAGACACTCGCTTAAAGACAATACACAACTTTTTTTTGTCTCTATTTAAGACAATTTATATAAATTTATCATCTCAAATATTGTCTCAAAACCCCCTCTCTATGTAGTAGTGAGAATCTTGGACAATCAATTATAGCTGGAAATTTAACACTTGTATTACCAACAGAAAAATCAAGTGGAACCAACAAAACAAGGATCTCCATCTAGATACCAAGATTGCAAATTGAAGGTGAAAATTCAAGACACGGAGAACATCAAGGTAACAGTCCTCACTCTAGTGGTGATTCGGATCCCACGCTAACTTCTTTGAGAAATGAAAAGACAAGAAGTTTAAGAGAATTTACAATCAAGATGATAAAATAGATATACAAGGGCATTTTGCATTATTTTCTTGTGAGTCTATGCATTTTGAAGAGGCCATTAAAGACTAAACATGGATCCATGCAATGCATGAAGAAATTGATTGAATTGAAAATAATGATGCTTGGGATCTTGTAGATCTTTCAGAAGGAAAGGATAGCATACGAGTAAAATGGATCTGTAAAACTAAATTCAATGAAAAAGGAGAAGTGGAGAAGCATAAGGAAAGGATAGTTGCAAAAGGTTTCGCACAAAAACCTCTTATATATTTTGGATAATTTTTTTCTCCAGTGGCAAGGTTAGACACCATTAGAACATTGATGGCATTAGCAACTCAAAATAAATGGAAAGTATATCAGTTGGATGTCAAATCAACATTCCTAAATGGAATTTTGGAAGAACACGTGTACATTAATTATACACCTGGATATGAAATCAGGAATCAAGATCATAAAGTTTACAAGCTGAAAAGGACACTGTATGGTTTGAAACAAGCTCCAAGAGCATGGTATGGAAGAATTGATTCATATCTAATCAATAATGGATTCTTCAAAAGCAAATTTGAACCCACATTCTAAACCAAAATAGATTAACAAAACAAAATTTTGATTGTATGTCTATATGTAGATGATATGATTTACACAGGAAATTTAATGTTGGAAAATTTCAAATCAGTCATGAAAACAAAGTTTGAAATGAAAAATCTTGGATTAATGAAGTATTTTCTTGGCATTGAAGTTGAAAAATCAGACAATGGCATATTTATATCTCAACAAAAGTATGCTAGAAAGTTTTTGAACAGATTTAGAATGACAAATTGCAAGCTAGCAAACACTCTAGTAGTAACATGAAAAAAATTAAGCAAGGAGGATCAAGGAACAACAATGGATCCCACCTTATATAAGAGACTTGTTGGAAGCCTAATGTATTTAACAACTACAAGACTAGACATTATGTATGCAGTCAGTTTAATTTCTAGATTCACGGAAACTCCAAAAAATTCCCATTGGAAAGTAGGTAAAAGAATTTTAAGGTATAGTATAGCTACAATCAATTTTGGACTCATGTATTTATCAAAAAATTCCATCTCTCTAGTTGGATACACTAACAATAATTTTATAGGAAGTGTTGATGACAGAAAGAGCACTTTAGGTTATGCTTTTCATCTTGGATCTTCAGTAGAAACAAAGTATGTAGCAGCAACATCAGCATCGTGTCACGATGTATGGTTGAGAAGGATACTAGAAGATCTTCAACATAAAGAAAACTTCTCGAATTACTTTAGATTTTACTCATATATGTAGGTGTAGAACAAGAGCAAGATAGATATTTTGTTTTTGTTAATGGAGAAGAGCTTGAAAACTCCTATTGGGTGTTTATATCAGTTGTAGTTGTGTGTGTGCTATGTATTTCAAATTCAGTTCTTGTTTGGCGTATGAGATCCCCTCCCTATCCAACAGGAAGTTGAAGCAGGGTTTGAAAGTTGGATGCAATTTCCTATTAAGGGCATGGGTGAAAGCAAGGGAGCATTATGATGGCTAAGAGAGCCGAGGCCATCTGGTGATGATGGGTATGTGGAGAAACAAAGCAGGTCTATGGAGGGTAAGAGGTTCGTGGAGAAAGAAATAGTTTTGAAATGGTTAAGTAAATTTGTATTTTAAAAATATATTTGTTTATTTAAATAATAAAAATAATTTAAATTTATTATAGGATGATAAATTAATTTTGGTTGATTATATTATTAAATAAATTAAATTAAAAATAAGATAAGGAGTAAGGGTGAGTTCATCTAACCCGTAGTAGCTTTACTGGCAGCATCAATGTTCAATCGAATTTCAAAGCAGAGCCCGCTATCTTGCGTGGAAAATAGAATAGGTGTTCAAAGCAGAGCCCGCTATCTTGCGTGGAAAATAGAATAGGGTAAGCACGTCTTTCTTCAAATTTGATTGTGAAAGTGGACGAGGTGTTCAATGGCTTCCTCGCTACTCTATTTTGTTTAGGTGGGAACCTTCGCTTTTGTTATTGTTATGTGGGATACAAATAGCTGGATAAATTATGCCAACAGTGCATGGTAGAATTATGTTATGTGAAAGTGAGAACCTGATGTGGGACAGACATTTCGAATTTCGATATGGTAATTTTGTAGAGCATTGATAATGATATTTTGCAGATAGTCGATAATGAAAGGCCATAACTAACTCAGTTTGGGCACCAAATTATTCGAAATTTCTAGACTGGAGTTCATTTACACAATTTCCCATAAAAATTAGTAAAATTTAATCACCGTAAACTTACAATGTGAGTCCTTTTGCACCTTTTCAATGGCCGTGCTTCAACAATAATTTCTGCGTTTGAATAAATTTGTAGTAATTTTCTTTATATTCAAAGTGTCGAGCACGATATCCATAAAAAAAAAGAGGGAGATTAAATTTGTATGAAACTCTAATCCAATAAATAAATTAAATTGTATTTTTTTTTTTTTTTTATAGTTCATTATACTGAACTTTTAATGAGAATATATTTCGGGGCAAAAATAATTGATTTTCCTGATAATACATAGCAAATTACGATAGTATCTGGGACTTTTTAAGACAAATTATTTTTGTAATTACGTTCACCATGCGTAAGTTTAAAAACTGACCTTCGCATAAGCGAATGATTCCATTATGTTATTGAGATATTTATCAATTTCAAATTTGCAAATGTGCAAATTTTAAAGACCTTTTACCGTTTTAAACACCGTGTTCAGAAGTTCTAAAAAACAAAACATTTTCATACTCTTAAAAATATTAATTCAAATCATATCAATAAATATATTCATATTTATATTTATTTAAAGCTCTTAAGAATTCCAAATCATCAAAAATTCAAACCAATGATTGACCAAAATCATTACAAAGAAATAAGCACCGTAAACAAAATATGAGTTGCATTGCAAAATTTCAGAAACATGTACTTCTCCAATACATAAACCTGTTTATCACTTTGGCATTCAAAATAATTATTTTCGAGTGTCTGGCAGTAGAATTATCTTACTACGCATAAAATGCAAAATTGCTATGAAGAAAAAAAAAGTATAGCTATCCATCTAACTTTGCTTAGTTTTAACAAGGTTGAAGAAGAATCACTGGGAAACATCATCACCGGAGTACTCTATCTTCACATTTTGTTGTTCTTCGGAACAATCTTGTGTCACTTTATTATCTTCCTCCTCGGCAGCTTCATTTATGGCATTATGAGTTGTCGGGGATTTCAAATTTTCCACCAGCTGTTGTTTCATAGCTTGGTTAGTATATGGTATGAACTCACAAGCAACATATTAAGAAGCATATGATTAACTGCAATGACCGAACCAGAAAACCCAAAGCAATGATTAACGGTTGATCTAAACATGCACGTCGAACCAGAAAACCCAAAAGCAATTACCAAGAACGTCCCGAAATCCAAAACGGAAAAAAATAAAGAACAGGTGTCTTTCTTTTACCTGTATGGACTGCGTCGTCCCGGAGCACGCGTCGAAGTCGGCGTTGGCACCACGCTGAGCCCCGGCAGGGGCCAGGGAAGAGAGCGGAGCAGTGGTGGCTGTGGCGGGATTGAAATTTGCGTTGGAGTCGGCGTTGGCACCAGGCAGGGCGGTGGTGGCTGTGGCGGGATTTAAATTGGCGTCGGAGTCGGCGTTAGCACCAGGCAGGGCAGTGGTGGCTGTGGTGGGTTTGAAATTGGCGTCGGACTCGGCGTTGGCACCAGGCAGGGCAGTGGTGGCTGTGGCGGGATTGAAATTGGCGTCGGACTCGGCGTTGGCACCAGGCAGGGCAGTGGTGGCTGTGGCGGGATTGAAATTGGCGTCGGAGTCGGCCTTGGCACCAGGCAGGGCAGTGGTGGCTGGGGCGGGATTGAAATTGGCGTCGGAGTCGGCGTTGGCCCTAGGCAGGGCAGTGGTTGCGGTGGCGGGATTGAAATTGGTGTCGGACTCGGCGTTGGCACCAGGCAGGGCAGTGGTGGCTGTGGCGGGATTGAAATTGAAGTCGGACTTGACGTTGGCACCAGGCAGGGCAGTGGTGGCTGTGGCGGGATTGAAATTGACGTCGGAGTCGGCGTTGGCACCAGACAGGGCAGTGGTGACTGTGGCGGGATTGAAATTGCCGTTGGAGTGGGCGTTGGCACCAGGCAGGGCAGTGGTGGCTGTGGCGGGATTGAAATTGGCGTCGGACTCGGCGTTGGCACCAGGCAGGGCAGTGGTGGCTGTGGCGGGATTGAAATTGGCGTCGGAGTCGGCCTTGGCACCAGGCAGGGCAGTGGTGGCTGGGGCGGGATTGAAATTGGCGTCGGAGTCGGCGTTGGCCCTAGGCAGGGCAGTGGTGGTGGTGGCGGGATTGAAATTGGTGTCGGACTCGGCGTTGGCACCAGGCAGGGCAGTGGTGGCTGTGGCGGGATTGAAATTGAAGTCGGACTTGACGTTGGCACCAGGCAGGGCAGTGGTGGCTGTGGCGAGATTGAAATTGACGTCGGAGTCGGCGTTGGCACCAGACAGGGCAGTGGTGGCTGTGGCGGGATTGAAATTGACGTCGGAGTCGGCGTTGGCACCAGACAGGGCAGTGGTGGCTGTGGCGGGATTGAAATTGCCGTTGGAGTCGGCGTTGGCACCAGGCAGGGCACTGGTGGCTCTGGCGGGATTGAAATTGGCGTCGGAGTCGGCGTTGGCACCAGGCAGGGCACTGGTGGCTGTGGCGGGATTGCAATTGGCGTCGGAGTCGGCGTTGCCATCAGGCAGGGCACTGGTGGCTGTGGCGGAATTGAAATTGGCCTCGGAGTCGGCATTGGCACCAGGCAGGGCAGTGGTGGCTGTGGCAGGATTGAAATTGGCGTCGTAGTCGGCGTTGGCCCTAGGCAGGGCAGTGGTGGCGGTGGCGGGATTGAAATTGGTGTCGGAGTTGGCCTTGGCACCAGGCAGGGCAGTGATCGCTGTTGAGGGATTGAAATTTACCGGTCATGCGGTAGAAAAAACCAGCAAAAATTCGATGATCAAAAGTACAAAGATGATCAAAAGTACAAAGAAAAAATTCCAAAGGAAGAGCTCCTTTTCCTTGGCAGATATCTCTCTCCTATGCACAATGCACAATTCACAAGTGAGTGTGTTTCCAAATGACGAGCACGACACTTCTATTTATACTTTATATTTCACTCGACATTTTCCTTAACTAGGTCGGCTCTTAAAAAATTAACCTAATGCAAATTGAATTATCCACCAAGGTGGTATGCTTATTTATATGTTTGGTCCACCTTGTTGCTTAGTTGACATATCATCACTTATGACTGGGATTTTCTAGATTTGTTATAAACAAACCTAGTGTCTTCTTCTAATAAACAAGAAAGCAATATCCAATGTCATTGTTGTGCTTTTTATTATGTTGAGGATCATTTATGGCCTAGGTTGATCCCATATTTCTACATTATATGTTAGCATTGCACATTCTAGTTGCCTTAGGGGTGTTCAAGGTTTCCAAATTCATTTATGCATTAAAAAAACATTCCTCGATATAGATGATCAAAAGTACAAAGACAAAATTCCAAAGCAAGAGCTCCTTTTCCTTTGCAGATATCTCTCTCCTATATGCAATCCACAAGTGTGTGTGTGTCTAAATGAGGAGCACGACTTCTGTTTACACTTTATATTTCACTTGACATTTTCCTTAACTAGGTCAGCCCCTAAAAAATTAACCTAATGCTGACTAGGCCGAATTCACTAGGGGACTTAAACACCCCATTACAATTAACTCAAGGGGATCTATTTCCCCGACTTACAAGGGAGGATTTACCTCAATGAATTTACATTCAATCAAATACAATAATGACATCCCAAGGGAGGAATAAACATCTCCGAATAAATTACAATGATAAAATAGAATATTCTTCGAAGTTACAATATTTCAACACTCCCCCTTAATCAGAAGGGTATTTTTCTGACAACAACAACATCAATGTTGGAAATATCATAATTAATGAGTTGATAGTGTATATGATATGCACCCGCTCTATCAGAAGTCAATCGGTCATTTTGTCACTCTGCAATGTTAGACAGTGAGTCGGTTTGCAGCCAATCCGGATCATGACAAGTTAGTATTTAAGTAGTCACATTTGTATTCCGCAAGATCATATCTTCTTAGGTAGAAATTTATTTCTATGTTTAATGCAACCATGTAGCTTCCAAGTGAAGCGATCTTGAGTCGGTGATAATGAAACTCTATAAATAAAAATCATTCACAGAGGATTAGATAGAGTGAGAGGAGTGAAGAAGAGAAGAAGTGAAAGACCCGTGAAGTGTATGAAGAGCCCAAGCTCTGTGAATGTAAAAGATTGAAGTAAAATCTCATGTCAAAACCCAAAAATTTTGAAAAATTTAAAATTTTTAAAATAGTAAATAATGTTATTAAATGCATTCATTTAACTATTTGTTTAGCTTACGTGATCGTAAATGTATTTGAATGATCTTTGTTATACTTAAATTTTAATATGGGTTTCTTTTTCCGTTACTAATTGTTTTACTGTTTGCAACCACAAGGGGGAGTTGCCATAGCAGACTGGGCTTACTTAGCTTCCGAGCTAATGCATCAAATTGTCTTTTTCTTACAGATATACAGGTAATGTGCGGGTCACTACATTTAAATCTTTAAAGTATTAAAATTCCGTTAGCTGTACCAATCGTTCAGTAAAGTATCTAAGCATGCTAACCAGGTTATCAAGTGTTTAAAGGTAGAATCCTTCTTCGATATTCTTATAATCTTACTGATAGAGAGTTAGAAACTATTTTGTTTTGCATCTGCAATTGTACAGGATCTGGAGCAGTCAAATATAATTTGCTTGTTTCTAGCATTTGTAAAATATTCTATCAATTACATATCTTCTCTTAACCTCTCAGGATTTATATGGATTGATAAATCATTCTTATGTCTATGATTGACAATGGTTTAGGAATTAGAAGCTATCCTGAGTAAACTCACCTACTTGTTATAAGAAATCTGAAACAGTTATGTGTTTGTTGTTGTATCGTAACAATAAGTGAAATGGTTTAAAGTAACCCTGATCCAGAATTAAGAACTATGTAACTGAAATCCTAAAAATGGAAATCACCTAAAGAAGGACTGGCAAGTCCTATACCATCTGTGTACAGCTATCGCATTTAGCATTATGATAGTATAATTGTAACAGCTAAATCCAATATCATTTCATTATCTTACAGGCTTGAAGAATAATCTAAGTTTTGTCACATAAGAAAATAGGGCCTTATAGTGGTAGGTTTTATAAACAACAAAAACAACATACTTGGAACTTACCTCTTTATAATTTTAGAATAATTTATCATATCCTCTATGTTTAAACAGACTCCAAGTCTAAATCTTCAAATGCTATTGACATGCAAGTTTTCATTGAATATAAGGCAAGGTATTAAAGGCCATATTCTAATGTTTTGATTATTAGAAGGATGATATGTGAATTATGGTATTGCAACCATTATGGATAGCCATGCAATAATTTATGTTACCCATGCTATGATTTTATTTAGAAACAATAATGAGAACCTCATCGAATCTTGAACATTAATGACAAGGTATGATTTTATTGCTTGTAGGGCAATGTATTATGGTTCACAATTGCGAGTTCGAAAGCATTGTTTGCAATATGAGAATAGGGCAAGTTTAAACTATGGTGCCACGACCATAGAAGAATATCCATGCTATGATTATGGTTTACCCTCACTATGATTATGGTGTATCCACTCTATGATTTTAATTGAAAACAAAATAATTAGAACTCATCGTGGACTTAGGAATGTCGACCCACTACACGGAAAGAATTAAAAAGGCTACGTGGTCACTCTTGAGCCATGCATTTGGTGATATATAACAGTTGAATAACCCTACTTGGCCATTTCTCCCTTTGCCTTCGGGCTCGGCCGCTCTGCAAACCCTTCTGTCCGAACTTACTGATATATTGTATGCTAGCAGCCTCTATGCTGCTCCCGGCCTTCGTGCTTGCCCTTTGCATCGTTTGGGAGTCATTTGTTTTGTTGTTAGCAACTTGTGAGGTGGTTATGACCTAGGGTTATATTTTTTGCTACTCCTATTAACCCTGTCACGACTTCCTTCGTCTGCATCTTTTGATTTAGTTCTATCACAGCTTCCATGACAGATGGTAACCCTTTGCTTCTGTTAACTCGTTCTTCGGTGCCAATGCTGGGCTTATCCTTCTTCGACTCGTGGCTATCAGTCTATCTATTGTATTTGCACTTCATTCGCAACACCAGTAAGCTACAGGAATTCCATCTTAGTTTTCTGATTACAAGAATTTGTTTTGTTTTTAAGAATAAAATTTGTAACTGATTCGTGTTTGCCATATGCAGGTGTTGGCTACTCATGAAGGTGTAAAAGACACAACCCTCGGCACTTTGCACTTACCTGGTAAGCTTGGTTTCACCATGGCTTTTCCTCCTTGCCGGTTGTTAGAGTGGTTAGGGTTTTGGTTTTGGAAAGAACAACTCTGTGACTATCTCTGTTTGGTTTAGTCTTGTAACTGCTTGTCACCACGAGTTCCTTGACAGGTTTAACCCTGTGACGTAAAGGGAATGTTATGGCATCAATCGTTTGTCATTTACTATTCTTGTTTTTGGCAGATAGGGTTTGCTACAAAAAGGTTTAATGTATAAGAAGAAAGGAAGACAAAGGCTAGAAGCCTATCTGTAAATGAGGTTACGGCCTTGTGGTTTTAATACTGTACTTGCAAAGTTTTTACTCAGGGTTTTTACCCAGGGTTGAAATTTAACTTAATATAAAGTTCTGCCTGTACAACGGGCTTGTATAATGCATGCGTTTTCTTTTTGTTCTAAGCTATGTACAGTAGTAAGTAAATCTCTAGTTTTTAAATCACTTATACAGTGAATTATGACTCGGCTGTAGGTAGAATATTATCTTAACTATCTAGCATTGGTTTTGTTATAAGTTTTTCCTGTGTGATTTAAGCTTTGATAATATGACTTATTAGGAATCCTTCTATGAATTTGTACTGGTATATGGCGTGTATTTTAAATTCCAAGTTTCTAAAATCACCTATACAGTGAACTTGAGCTACGGCCATAGGTGAAATCGTTATCTTAGTTCTTAATGTTTATTTACTTGTGAAATCTGGAAAGATAGGGTTCAACCCGAAATGACAGTGGTGATTTTGTTTAAATGCTGATTTTGTTGTTACGAATACGATTCTGTGGGTAAAATGGAAGTTTAAGGAAAGATAATACGGTATTGTTCAAGCTCGATGTCGAGCTAGATATTGTTCTGTTACTTCACTTGTTTTTAAAACAATAGCTAGTTTATTTATCTGTTAATAATTTCTGTGTGATGAAGTTCTGTTAGGGTTTCTGCACATTCGTTTTGTTTGATAGGTAACAAATGGATAAAATGTTAACTAGGTTTTGGTGTATTAATTTAATTAATATATTGAGACAGGTTAACTTCTGACTAGGGTTTTGTACCCTGATAAAAAGATCCTATTTATGACTACAAAATCTCCTGTAAGGTATGTCGACCAAGATATAATAAAAGTAAATTCATATGGTTATAATTACTATAAACTTAAATCCTACTTATCTATTTAACTAATTATAATTTAACTAGGTTTAAAAAAATTACAATAATAACTATTGCTTCAAATATTACTATTGTATGGAAAACAGTAAAGATACCTTATCAGTAATGTAAAAATGATATTAAGGGATGCTGGAAACACAGTAAATCTCCTCAATCTATTACTGATATTCAGAGATGCTAACTTTTACTAAACTAAATACTATTCAGACATATAGATGATAAACACAACACACATTCATTTATACTTAATAAACATAAAAGAATAAATAGCAGAACCTGTTTCTGTGGACAACAACAGCAATGGGAGGCTTTTCCTCCCTACCAACTCCTGGAGAGTGCTCAGACAGCACTTCTGAGGACCCTCGAGCTTATTCTGGTCTCCCTGGCTGGAACTAGGTGCAACAAAGTAATTCACTCATCCCAAACAGCTATAATGGAACCAAGTTACTGCAACATTCCTCTCAAACAACTTCCTTACTATAATTCCCTCTTCCTCAATAAGATTCATGAATAACATTCAGCTGAATGCATTCTCCCTCCAGAACAAATTCGAACCCTCAGCTCAGTTCATTGAGTACTATTTAAAAGATTGCCTAGGTCTTTGTTGGGTTAACTGTCATTAATGAGCCACCTGCTCTGATTCCACTTCCTTGGGGAATGATGACCCCAAATATAGGGAAGTTGCCACCTGCAACTTAGGAAGTGTTTGAGGATGCTGCCACTTGTCATTTGCCTTTCCACCTAGTTCCATCCACCAGTTTGACCAGTAACCTCTTTTTAATAGCTCTCCCATGATGTTGTCTCCATAATTTATTTATTAATAATAAAATATTCTGAATTACATTCCATTTCTAGTGACTCTGCTGAGTCATCAATTCCTACTTAGCATTAAATTTAACATAATGTCTCGGGAATATAATGAAATAATTACATAATTTTTACAAAATTGGGGTATGTGACATCTCATCTCTCTGTATTGATGCAATTAGATAGGCATACAAAGTTAACCGTGCACTTAATCTTTGTAAAAGTTAAAAGAAGTTTGAGAAGTGATTTGTATGAAGTGCGCAATCCATACAAAGTTAAGTTCCACAAAGTTAGAGATCTTCTAATTTATGCAAACATTCAACTACGCAGTAGAAAGTGTAATTTGCAAACCCCAATATTTTATGGTAAAAATTATGAATATTGGTCTCTAACTATGAAAGCTTTGTTTAGAGGTCAATATGTTTGGGACATAGTCTAGAATGGTTATGCAGAACCAGCAGATGCAGCAGCATACAACAATCTCACACAAGCTGAGACGGATGTCTTGAGGGAATAGAGAAAGAAAGATGGAAATGCGTTGTTCCACATACATCAAGCAACACATGAATCCATACTCCCAAGAGTAGTAGTAGTGCAGGCAGATAAGGAAGCGTGGGACACACTGGAAACTACATATCAAGGTTTGAACAAGGTAAAGACTACCAAACTTCAAATTCTTAGAAGAGATTTTGAATCTCTGTCAATGAAAAATACAAAGTCAGTAGACTCATTCTATACTCGTGTCATTGGTCTGGTTAATCAAATAAAGTCTCATGGAGAAACTCTAGGTGATCAAAGAGTTGTTGAAAAAGTTCTAAGAGTTCTTCCAAAGAAATTTGAATCTTTAGTTGTGACCGTGGAGGAAAACAAAGATCTGTCCACTTTTACCATTGATAAATTGCAAGCCTCATTACTCAATCATGAACATAGAATTAGTGGTTCAGATACATCGCTGGAAGGTGCATTCGCAGCATAGTCATCCATAAGTCGTGGAAGAGGCAGAGGAAGATCAAGCTCTAGAGGCAGAGGATGAAGTTCGTTCAGAGGAGGTCGCAGCAGCAGCCCTGTGCATGTCACTAGTAGAGGTTAGAATCAAACTCCCACTCAGTCAAGTGGACAAAGGTATGACAAATAAAAAATTCAATGTCATTACTGTAAGAAGTATGGACACTTCGTATATGAATGCAGAAAGAAATAGTATGACCAAGGAAAACAAGGTGAAGCTCAGTCAAGCAATAGCAACACTCCGAACAACTCACTATTCTTAGCATGCGCATCCCCACTTGAATGCAATGTTGTCCAAGAAAGTCCAACTGACATATGGTATTTAGACTCAGGCTGTAGCAATCACATGACTGGTAATTTAAATATATTTTCTAGTCTAGATAAATCAGTACAAACTGATGTCACACTTGGAAATAATTTTCAAGTCACTGTTTTGGGTAAGGGTACTGTTGATATTCTAACCAAATAGGGGGAGCAGCAATATATGCCTGATGTCTATTATGTTCAAGGTTTGAAGCATAATTTGATGAGCACTGGACAACTGATGGAAAAAAGTTACAGAATTCATATGATAGGAAAGCGTTGTCTAATCAAAGACAAATATCCAAGCAATCAGTTGATAACTGAAGTGCTGATGAAAAGCGATTGCTTGTTTCCTTTGAAGATAACACCAATCATGAAAGGAAAAACAACTCAAGTTGTTTATGAAAGAAAAAATGAAAATTCTGGAACTGCGCTCAGTGCAGAGAGCAAAGGAGTAGACATTCACTGCGCAAAGGAAGAAAAAGACAGTACAATGCAAGCTACGTTTCAAACAAAAATTCTAGATGAATCCTGGTTATGGCACTTCAGATTTGGACATCTGAATTTTGGTGGGCTGAAGCTACTGCACACTGTTGATGGACAATCCACTCGACTGGAGGCGAGCCGGATCTCCCTAGCTCAATGCGAGTCTAGAACAAATAAAACAGACTACAAATGTGTTTCCTATATCTACTTAAGGATCAAGTACTAGATGTCTTACCTCTTTGATTCACTATCCTTTCTCCCGCTATGTTGCTCCATGTCCCATGGTCGTAAGATCCAAGCTGCAAGACCTGTCAAGACACAGAAAAGAGAAACGAGTAAAGAGCATCTATACAATAAGAGATCTATGTAAATAGTTAAGCAGGTAAACAACACAACATTATCATACATAAGAGACAATATTGGTGGAAAGCATTTGTATTACTGCAAATAGAGGAGTACATGATAGAGATATAGAACTACAACCAATGACTTAATGTAGCAACCCTTCTCCACACAAGCCAATTTCCAAGCCCTTCTAAGGAAGCATGCGAGTCTCTAAGAGGTGAGTGAAAGTGTCCAAGAGAGATTTCACCAGCATGTAGATACCATAGTCTTCCTCCCTTTGGTATGGGAGTGAGCCTCATAATATAGGACTAAGTGGATGAGGTTATGGATAGGATAGGATGAGAGATGGTAGGAGAGAGATAGGGGATCTTCCCAATAGGTTAGGGGTCGAGTACCAGCTCTCCAAGAGATCAGGGATAAGCCCCCACATAGGCAAGTTTCGAGAAGGATCTTGAAATGGCTATTTTTTCCCATTAACAGACCTCGTCGCACCTTGTTAAAGAGAAACCTGCGACGACCTCTCAAAAGGTTGTGCAAACTGAGCACCAATCCTCCCAAATGATCAATCAGTCCAAGTGACTTCAGGGATGTACACACTAAATCAGGATGATGAGTAGATTTTAGGTGTAACAGAATGCCTCCCAAAGCATGAAGCTGTTAAGGATGTACAGGTGAAGTGCTTTGACAGAAAAATTGGCAAAAGGCTTGTCGGATGAAGGATGCTGCTGCAGTACAACTGACTCTGAACTAACAATCTCAAATGTAGTATAACATGGCTTCCGACCGATACATTGCAGATTCATGGTAGTAATGACCGACTGAACACAATCATGGCTACTAGACACAAGCATAGATCCACGATGAGATGGTAACACAGCCACGACCAATACAAAAGTGGATCCGTGTAATATGACTCAATACAAAATCCATCGCAACCTGGGTAAAAACATGACTCCCCAGGGTCTTCAAGCTGAACCCGCAATGATACGAATCTATCCATGTGATTACAAAGGTCTTGACATTGAACATGGTAGAAACCACTTGATTACCGGTCATTGATGTAAACCGTTAACAAGTGCAAGGTAGATCATCATTAATGTCAATGATTTCCAAGGTATTACAGTACATATCATCAAGCATGAATAAATGAGTTGAAGTTGAACACAAGATGAAATCTTTCAATCAAGAGTCAATGATGTGAACTCATGATGAATGTGAGGTAACCTGCCATTGAGGCATGCAGGGCCAAGGTACTTGGTTGGTTTCTAGATTCAATCCTCGGATGATGTGTTGAAGTCGACAAGGATGAACCCATCGAAGGAGGGCAATAATGAATCCCCCATCAATCGACACGAAACACGAAAAAAGATGTGTAGAGTGGATCAGATGGTACAATAACATGTGAGATTGACGCAAAGCAACAACGGCATGACAGCATGTGTATTGACTACAAAATGATGAGTGATGAATGTGTTCTTGAACATGGGCATGGCATGACTTGGCAGTATTGACATGAGAATGACGCAAAATTCTAATGCAACTGATGATGGAAGATTTCTCCAAATGACTCAGAGGAGTAACAAGACTCAGAAAGTAAGTGGGGACTCATAAACAAACATATGACCCAAGTACTGTATGCAATGCAAACGAGTGCCATGTTCAAGAACGACTATATACTACCACTAAGGTATGTAACACAAACACTTTCATTTTTCCCCATCATGAATGATGAGTGCCTCATGTGTTTTTTATGAGCTTGATGAGGGTAACCAGATGCTTGGTATAGCTCATATCATAGATGAGTCCAATCCCAAATATTTTCCGAACCTAGGGTAGGAGGGGTTCGTCCCATGACGGACCCTTCAATGTGAAAATTTAACGAGTCCATAGAAGGAAAACTCGGTCATCATTTCATATTTAGAGAGTCTGAAAAGAACTAAAGAAGACTCCAACGGTCCTTTTTCGTAAAGTTAGCCTCATCACTCGAAAAGGGTAAAACAACGCGGAAGAGGACTCTTCCAGTCATGATTGGCTGGAGTATTCCTTTTTCGTAATTAGTGCCTCCTAGTCCAAAAAAGGGGTAAACCATCACCAGGAAGACGACCATTCAAATACTTTAACAAGCGTGAATGTGACAAGTTCGCTTGGCAATCTTTTCAATTTTAGGGAGTCTGAAAAGAGCTTAACTATGGACTCCAGGGGGTGTCCTTTTCCGTGGAAGTTTAACGAGCCTGGAAAAGTGATAATCATAACTCGGTACTTGTTCTCATGATTTGGTGAGTATGAGAACAAATGAAGAGTAAACTCATCCTCATGCAATTAATGCGAATAACCAAAAATAATAATGACAAAACGTTCAAAGGAATTTTCATATCTGTAATTGCCATTGGTAATGCATGAAACGTTATGAAAGACCATTTTTACGATTCCTGTACACTAGAAAAAGTGTCAAATAGCCCAAATATAATGACAAACGGTCGAAACTATAGTAAATGGCCCAAAAGCATCAAAATATTCAAAAAGAAATATTCCATTTCATTCTATAAATAGAAATATAGGCCAAAAATAGAAACATTATTCAAATTGCCAATTTGGGTGGAGAAGTACCAATTTGGAGCCAAAACTTCCATCGTCGATTCCAGGAGATACAATCCGCCATTTCACCAGCCGTCCGGGCTAGGTAGGCCTAAATCTCAGCCAACAACTTTGTAGTGGTTTAGTTTTTCAATTTTTATGCATTTTTTTGAGTTTTTTGATGGTTTGGGGAGGGGCCAATGTGCTCTCGGCTCATCACAAGTGGCCCTTTCGGGACTCACGACGAGCCTAGGTCATCGCAAGTCTCGAAAATGGGACTTGCGACGATGTCGCGCTATATTTGATGGTGACCTGCGATGGCGAAAACTCCAATTCCAAACATCACATGTATCCCCAAAAAATAAGTTGTTTCCAGTTGGAGAAAGTCCTAACATGCTTTAAATGCTCCTTTTGGCAGGTTCCCAGCAAGCAGAGATGGTTTTAGAGTGGAGAGAAAGAGAACATGAGTTGGAAGATGAGCAAGCCACAAGTGATCCACAATGTGTGGCTGCTTTGCGAAACTGTGGGTTGCTCAAATTCTTTCAGGTATGGGGGATGAGAGCCCAGGTGCCGTTCTTGACACACATGCTTCAGAGTTGGGATGCAACCCAACAATACTTCGTCATAGGTGAGCACATCCTCAACATTGACATTGAGGACATATGCTTTCTAGCTGGTTTGTCTCGAAAAGGGGACGTGGTACAACTCACTGGGACATGAGCTAGTGACCGTACTATCGAGGACATGGTGTCACAACACTGTGTTGCTATTGCTTGTCCCTCCAACGGGAAGATACTCATCCGAGATGTGGTGAGTCATCCACTGAGGACTATACTGCTTACTATTACCAGGGTGGCAGGTAGCCAAGCTCCACATATAGCTACTTGGGCCCAGATGTTATATGCGGAGGACTGTATGTCCCCCATGGTCTTCAACTGGTGCGAGGGCCTCCTCGCAAACATCCAAGCTCAGCTGACCAAGTGTCGGCGAGGGGAGCTCAAGAAGTTCGGGTATGGTTCTATCATAGTGTCGTTCCTCTTGGAACGGGTTCCTCTCTTGCACTCGCAGGTGATAGTGGATGCCAGGGATCTGAGAGATCCACATATGCTCAGGTGGGCAGAGATGATGACCCACCATGGTGGGGGTCCCATCATCACTTTTGGTCCTGAGTTTTTTAGCTGGCCAGAGGGCTATATGCTCATGGTGGAGGACTTTCCTTACAGTGGCACAGACTTTCGAGAGGATCCCGACTTGGTGTTTCCAAAGGGTGCAGCATGGGGTGATATTGGAAAGAACAAAAACCCTTGTATTTTTAAGTTTTGTAGAATATATTTTTTTTTGATGTAGTGCTGACAAGTACATTGTGTGTACAGATGTTGGCCCTGTTCGATCGGTGGGTCTCTCCCTTCTGGCGAGGAGAGACAGAGGCAGGGAAGCAGTGATTCCTGTCGGTGCACATGCCACCATCGAGGAGATGGAGGAGGTGTACTGGAACTTGTCAGAGCTGACTGTGGGGATTCCTGAGCCTACTACTGATGACCTTCCAAGGCCCATGCAGAGATTTGGGGTTGGAGCGTTTGTGCGCTTCAACGCCTTACTCCGCAAGGTGGCTCGTACTGTGGACTTCTTCCTTACACAGCGATAGAGAGCTGTGCGAGTCAGGGGTGTGCGGATCAAGCATGGTGCCTGAGACACTTTTATACTTGTACTTGAGAGCTTTAGAAGCCTTAGATTTTTGTACTTACTGAAAGCTTATGATGCTTCAGATTTTTGTAGAGACTCACTGAAAGCCAGCGTGCTTCAGATTTTGTACCAGCACTACTTTTGAGCGATTTATATATATTATCGACGATTTATACATTATGTGTCTTTGAAATGATTAATGATGTGATCTTGTTTACATGTTTGCTTCTGTACATGACATTTACATGTTATGAATGCTTTTACATATTATGATTATTATGTGTGTGCAATGTACCAATCCATGATGAAATTGGCCATCGAGTCAGTAATTATGTTCAATTCTCATGGAATGTGCAGGTATTGAATCGATTCAAATGACCTTTCCAAGAGACGTACTCATCTAAAGAGACGAAGTAGGGTGGGATCACAGATAGCGTAAATCCGGTTGAGATGAGAAACCACTAGTTGAGAATCCATATGGATGACAATGTGGTCCAAACCCAAGGAAATGGCGTTGGTCAGGGTTCCGATTACAGCCTGATATTCTGCGGCATTGTTGGTCGCAAACCCTAGACAATTTCCCCCTAAGCTAATGAGCTCACTTGTAGGGGAATAAAGTAACCAGGCTGTCGAAGCAAGGTCACGGGTATGCCGGCTGGCGCCTTCCGCGAATCCATAACACGTCGCCATATGCACACACAGACAGAACATGGTGTAAGGAGCGGAAAACAAGATCAAAGACACTCAAAAAATAAAATGCATCACACCACACGAAAACACAAAAACACACCATGTACAGTATATACAATTCAATCTACGCATGAGAAATCAAGCATAGTATCTCTTTAGGTAAATCCCATTGCGGGGTTCACCCAAAGAGATGCCGTCATAATCTTCGAGCTCGTAGGCTCCTTTTTCCAACACACGTTTAATGACGTAAGGTCCATGCCACATGGACTTGAACTTCCCAGCTCCTAGCTTATCGTGCTTCTGGTCATAAGTGAGGACCAGGTCACCCTCGTTGAATATACAAGGTTCAACTGACTTATCATACTGGGCCTTGATGCATTTCTTATGTGCTTTGTTAGCAAGAGCAGCATCACGGCGGGACTCGTCAAGCTTAGATAAGTACAAGAGTCGTTCTTCCTCAGCAGTAGTGTCAGAAAGAAGTTCTACAGCGAGTTGAAGAGACATAATTTCGCATTCTATCGGTAAAACAGCCTCCAATCCATATACCAATTGGAAAGGAATGAATCCTATGGCGATTTTAATGGTAGTTTGGTAGGCCCATAACGCTGAGAAGAGCATATTGTGCCAGTTGGTCTTTTGTGTCCCTACCATCCTTTGGATCATAGTTTTCAAGACCTTGTTAATGGCCTTGACTTGTCCATTGGATTGCGGGTAGTAGGGAGTTGAGTTTTCATGGAGAAAACCCAACCTGTCGCTCAATTCAGCAACCATATGGTTCTGAAAGTGAGAACCCTGATCGGTGACTATAGCCCGAGGAACTCCAAACCGTGCTATTACATGGTTGAACATGAAGAGTGCGGCGGTTTTGCCATCGATTTGGTATGTAGGCATAGCCTTGGCCCACTTCGTAAAGTAATCCACAGCTATGATGATGTAACTATGCCCCCCGACCGAGGTAGGCTTACAATGCATAAAGTCTATGCCCCATTTTGCGAATGGGCCAACGACAATAACCGGATGTAACGGGGCAGGATGCGTGCGCTTCTTCGTATGGAAGTGTTGGCAAGGAGGAAACTTCTTGACGACCTCAATACAATCTTTGAAGATAGTAGGCTAGTAGTATCCTGCACACAAAATTTTCTGGGAAGTAGCCATCCCAGAGAGGTGATCGCCACATGCCCCAGCGTGATAGTCATTCAGAACGCGTTCCGCTTCCTCGTGCATTAGACAACGTCGAAGAATGGAATCGATGCCATAGTAATACAAAGTATCAGTTATGATCAAGTAATACTTTGCGTGGTGGCGTATCTTACGCTAATCGTCACGAGACAGTTGAGGATAGAAGCATTGGGTCTAAAGATATAACAGGATATCTCCATACCATGGGTCAGACGTACTGATGAGAAACAATGTTTCATCTGGAAATGAATCATTGTGCTCTACTTCTACATCAAAACAGGGGAGGTCGCAGATGAGCTCAACAAACACCAAAGACTTCTTAGACTTAGCATTTTTGAAAAGAAGATCAAATTCTTGCAGTATCACAATCCAGCGTGAATACTTGCCCCCAAGTACTTGACGTTTCAGTACGTGGTACATGGGGTTCGAATCGGCGATGATGGTGGTGGTGCGGAGCAGGATGTAGTGATGGAACTTCTAGACGGCAATGACTGCCGTGAAAGCTAGTTTTTCAACATGTGAGTATCTAGTTTCGGTGTCAGTGAGACCCTTACTCGCATAGTATATCACATGTTCCTAAGCATTTTGATCTTCCTATACCAAAACCATGGCGATAGTGGTAGCAGAAGCGCCGAGATACAAAATGTAATCGCGATAATAATTAGGCGATTGAAGCACGGGGGCATGCATGATAGCATGTTTGATACTGTCAAAATATTTTTGAGCTTGGTCGTCCCAAATGAATGGGATGTCCTTCTTAAGAAGTTTCATGTAACCCTGAGTCTTCTCTGTGAAATTATAGACAAAACGTCGTAGATAAGTCGCCTTCCCCTGGATACTTTGAAGTTCTGTAACATCAGTAGGAGGTGGTAGGTTGATGATGGCCTCCACCTTCAAGGGATCAATGTGGATCCCATCTTTCGAGACAATGAATCCTAAGAGGCGCCCGGACTCGACGCAAAAGATACACTTATGAGGATTTAGACGGATATTGTACCATTTGTATCTGAGGAATATGGCCATTAGATGATCGATGTGGAACTCATGCTACTTTGAATGAGTAGGGAGATCGTCTAAGTAAGGTTCCACAAAGTCCTTAATATCATGGAAAGCATACGACATATCCCGCTGGAACGTGGCGCTAGCATTTTTAAGGCCAAATGGGAGCTTGCGATAAGCGAATGTACCCCATGGGCAGATGAAAGCCGTCTTATGCTGATCGGCTGGGTTAATCTCGATTTGGTTGTAACCGGAAAAGCCATTCATGAATGAAAAAATAACGCTTCCGACACAGTTGTCGATGATCTAGTCAATGAAAGGGGTCGGGTAGTTGTCTTTTGGACACGCCCGATTAAGGTCCCGATAATCAACACAGACGCGAATGGTGCCCTGCTTTTTGTTCATAGGGATGAAATTCAAGACCCAATCCGTCAATGGGATGGGATAGATAAAGCCAGCCTTTAAGAGCTTTTCAATCTCTGCCTTTATTGCCACAGTTTTTTGGGGGTGTACCGGTCGCAACTTTTGGCGCACAGGCTTGATGTCGGGATAGGTTTTTATCTCGTGAGAGACAATCGCGGGGTCTATCCCAGGCATCTCCTCATAGGACCAAGCGAAAACATCTTGAAATCGCTTGAACAAGGCCGTGCTAACAATGATTTCTTCAGGGGAACACTTCTGGCCTATGCGAATGTGTTCCACGATACCTGGTTTCACCAAGATGTCTACCACAATGGTTGGCTCAATGTTAGCCAAGTTTCCCTCCGAGTCCGTAGAACATGTGAGGATGGGAAAATGAGTGGATGGGTAGATATCTGGTGAAAAGAGGGTATGTATGTTATTCTCTATGTACTCCCATGGTGGAAGAAAAGATGACCTGTGATGAAGATCATCCCATGGACCATTGTCTACATTCATTACTTCCATGATGGACTCATCTAAATGAAAAGTCTGGAGCAAGATATCAGGTAGAGAGGACATCCGTTGTGGAGAACAGGAAGGAGAAACCATGGATGAATGGTCCTCTGGCGTTGTTTGGATCTCCTCATAAGTGCGTTCAATGGGTGAAAGAGGCATCAAGGCTCCAAACAAATGTGTTGTGGCTTCATCAGGTACAAGCCAAGCATCATTGGAGTGAGATAAAATCTCTTTAGAGATCATGTTCACCATCGCGACATGATTAGGGGGGTCCATGGATGGATAAACGCCCATGAGAGATGAATATTTCAATAGGCCAACCCCTGCACTCTCATACTGTTGTGCCATCTGTCCGATGGAAGGAATATGGTCACTAGGATGAGTAGTGGTGTCTGGTGTACAAAAATCGAGTTGGTCGATAGTAATAATTCATCCTTGGTGGGGGAATTGCACTATGTGGAATACTGAAGAGGCTACCACCTGCATGGTGTAAAACCAATTGTGACCAAGCAAGAGATTATAATCTAACGGGGCCGAGACCACTTCCACGTTAATAGTTACGGTCTTTCCGCCCAACTCAACTGCAAGAGCTTGTAAGAGCATATGAGGTTGAAAGCCACGGCCGTCGAATGCTTTCAACGTGGTAGGAGAGCGATTCAATTCGGGAGAACCGATGGCTCTCCAGCAGGCGATCGACATGACAGAGGTAGAGGCACCTTCGTCTAGAAGGGTGCGATGGACCATCTTCCCAGCAATGTTCATAGTAACTTGGAATGCGAGCTGGTGTGAGAGTCTCTACTTAAGGTTGTCAAGTCGGAACATGATGGTGTTCAAGGAATCCGGATCAAATGCACCAATGGCGGCGAGGAGAGTTTTGCATTGATTGGGACAATTATGCAAAACTTCCAAGGTAGACATGGCACAAGGAGCTTGGGCCAAGTCTTCGACGATATTGTAATTTTGTGCCGCGCAAGCATTAGGATTGAAAACAACTTTTCAAATCGCGCTCTTGGGTGGACGCAATATCGAATCCAGGATGGCTTCTCAATGGTAAGAGAAGTCAAAGGTACAGTGACATCAGGTAGCGAGTCAGAAGCTTTTTCAATATTACTTTTGGCGGGTTCCTTCGAAAAGGCCTGTTCGTAGGATCGTGCGCGAGTATTCAAATTGATTGTCTAATTACGCAACATGAGAACATGTGTGGTATTGGATGATTCCCCCTGGGCTGAGGGGGTTTGAGCAACTAGCTATTGGTTTTGAGCAGGAAACGGATCGTTGAGGACTGCGGGAGTCAGTTTACCCCTAAGAGACTTTTGAACTTCGTCTCTATGGGGAAACTCCTTGGAGAAATGGTCATCTCCGCACAGTGAACAAGGATATTTCAGTTTCTGTTTCTGCTTAGTATCTTCGGGAGTGCTCTTTGGGTCCTACTAGGTAGAAGATTTCTTGGATTTTCCTATGTTCTTCTTTTTATCGTTAAACTTATGAGATGAAGCTGATTGAACAGAATTCACCTCTTCAGTTACAGCAGGAGTAGTAGACTTGGTGGTGCTGTGGCCAGCTAGAGTTGGGTTGGATGATCCAACAGTGCTAGCAGCTGGATGGGTGTTAAGGGAACCAATGATTCCATCAGCTTGGGGTCCCTTATGTGGTTTCATGGGATTGTTAACATCCCGAGGTGCATCAGGAAAAATGTTGAACAGAGTGTCGGACTAAGTGTATACTAAGTCGAGCAAATGAGCACTCGCAATGGCTTGTTCTTCGATGACAGCACCTCGCATGGAAACATCTTTTGCTATGACAGGAAGGAGTGATTTCGTAAACCAGTCTGCTAGGAGCTGATTTGGAATGGGAGCTTTAATGAGACGTCGTCTCCTTCACCACTCGTGGATATGATCCGAAATGTGAGTGGCAGTATTCTGAAGGAGCGAGGTTAAAAGTTCTGTACCAGTCTCATACCGTATAGGCAGCTGGAAATGCGTAAAAAAGTTCATAGCAAGAGAGCCAAAATCAAGAAAATAGTGTGGTGGCAACTCAATGTACAACTTGGCAGCCAAAACGGTGAGATTCCTTTGAAACAATCTAAGATGAATTGAATCGTCCATTAAGGAATTCGATGAACACCATAAATGGTATGTTATTACGTGGTTTTTCGGGTCTTCACCCAGCTTGCAGTCAAACTTGGGTATATCGGATGGGAGTTTCACTGGAATAGGTGGCCAGTTAGATCCATGATAAATAGGATCATTGGTTAACTGAGACAGGCCAGGTAAATCCAAGGTAGCCAAAAAGGGAAGCTGTGGATTAGGCTGCACATATTGAAAACACGGATAAGGTGTGTATGGATTGTACTGACCATAAGGTGTGCTCATATAGAACTGACCGTAGGGGGGTTGTGCCGCCCAGACCATAAGTAGGTCCACCACCATAAGGTGGTTCGTTCCAGTAAGGTGGGGGTCCACCTCCACCACCGGGAGGGGGGTGGAGGTCCGCCGCCACAGCCGGGAGGAGGTGGGGGTCCATATCCGTAATAAGGTGGCCCACTGCTACCTCCACCGGGATGAGGGGGTGGACCACTTCTGCCGCCAGAAGGATGGGGGCCTCCACCACCTTTGCTGTCGGAAGGATGGGGGCCTCCATTGCCACCGCCACCACCAGAAGGATTAGGTCCTCCGTCGCCTCCGCCTGGAGGGGGTGGGGGACCACCTCCGCCACCCGAAGGGAAATGTCCTCCTCCACCATGATAAGGCGATCCGCCGCCTCCTTCGCCTGGAGGGGGTGGGGGACCATACCCGCCACCACCGGAAGGGTGGGGAGGATTGTAGGAAAAATGGGGTGGCCCTCCACCAATGTTCTATGGGGGTGCGTCGCCTCCAACAAGAGGAGGAGGAGGTCCGATCGGGGGTAGTGGTACTTGAGGGATAACCAATTGGGGTCCCTGCTGTAAAGGAGGTTGTCGTCCCCATAGAGTGTTTGAATTACCGGGATAAGGTAACCCATATGATGCGTTTTCGGGATTAGGTTGACCCGGCATAGGGTTATTAGAACCTGGATACGCTTGAATCCATGAGGATTGGGCTACATTTGACAGCCCTCCAACATGAGATAATCCCGTGGTGGACAGTCTAGCGGGTTGGGTAGGTCCAATGGAAGGCCCGTTGGGGATTCCACTAACTATACTCTGGTTAGGAAATGGGGGTTGCCTCCCAGCCACAATAGGCTGACCACTATTCAAAGGTTGAACCAATGTAGGTTGTTGACTAGATACCGTGGTAATAACATTACCAATAAGACAATCCATAGGAATGGAATACCCTCCCCTTGAATTTTGAGGTGGGGGAGGAACTGGTAAAGTAATCGTGGTAGTGACAGGTGTGTTGGACCATTGTCCTTCCACCGGTTGGTTCACTTGAGGTGCGGGACTGGACTCTTGCAAGGGTTGACCAGTCTTAGTAGTGGTCATGGGGTGGGTTTGTTCCGATGATCCAAAAGATATCGAACAAACTGGGATGTTTCCATCGTCAAGTCTTATTTGGAAATGACGATTATGGAACTCTTCAGAGTGTCACTCAAGACTTTGTCTTCGAAGCTCATCTCCTTTGACACGTAACTGTTCCAAACATTCATGGATGGGGCCAAAAATTTCGGCAGAGTCTGGCCTATAGGGGGATGAGATGGCAAAATGAACCACTAGGTGTTCTGTAGAGGATGTCCAGTAAGCTGCTAATGGACCAATAGCTGCTGTAGGGTCGTCCCGGGGTTGGTTTATTCATTCCAATGATTTAGGTTCTCCCGAGATGACGGGAGGAAGGTTTTGAGAAGTGGGGGTATGTGCTTATTCATCCTGCGTGGGATGAGAGGCAGGTGAATCTGATGGAAACAAATGTCTACCAATATTCAAAGTGGGGTTCCCTACTTTAGTAACTACGACCGCGTTACGCTGATCCATTCTTACCCTCGAAATAACCTCCGGATTAAGGGGAAATTCGGGGTGGCAAGTTCAAGATCCTATGGGATCTTCTCCAGGGAAAATCCGCTAGAGTATCAGGAAAACTAGCCAAAAAAGGCCGAAACAGCGTCTCTCTCTCCTAAAGGTATTCTAAAATAAAAGCAGTCCAAGAAAACCTACTCAAACTAAGGCAACAAGCAAACTTATGTGACAGAGTGGATTCAAAAGTCTAGAACCTCACGGGATTATCAAGGCATTGCAAACTGCGATATACTGCAGGATCCAACAGTATGATGCAACAAGGAGGATTGGGACCGTACCCTTGCCTGCATACCCGACTACCTGGACAGGACATGCGTGCTAATCTCCCTGAGTGCTGTTCTCGGTGTATTGCTTTGCCAAGATGGACAAATGGTTAACTCGGTTGGTTTCAGGAATCCTAATGGTGTATCTCGATATACGCAAGGTATGTGGGAGCTCAAATCCGTAGTGGTGATGTCTAATGCACAGCCGTTGGCATGAGACCTTCTGATATACATGTCGAGTACATGATACACCCTTTCGATATACGCCAAGTACGGATTATGGTACTTGGTGGGTACATGAAGGAGCTCGATATACCGATGTACGTGGAAGACTACAATACCCCCGGACTATAGTGATGGCAAGTAACGACAGCTACCACGCTTAACGATGCCGGAACACATCTCTAACTTACACACAAGTTACTAAAAATTTTACCAAGTTCTACCGTTTATTTTATCTTGGATGGTTAGGTGAATGCATAAGGTGAGTACATAATCGGAAACATAATGCAAGCCCTAGCTACGTGCATGAAATGATCTTTTCTTTCGATGAATTCTACCTATGGTAAGGAGAAAGATTTTCCTAATGATTTTGCCAAAACAAACTCAATGCAACACAATCTCAATTCATACAAATTTGACAATGAAAGTACTCTTTTCTTTTTCAACGAAACTCACAAAAAATACACAGCACTACTATCCAAATCAAAGTATTTTCTCTTTTCTTTTCTTTTGCTTTTCAAATCAAAACAACGCTAAGTAATGAAATGAAAGAATTCTGATATGGAATATGCAAACTTTTCACTTTCTCTTTTCAATGATCTAAAGGAAACAAGAAACAAAAATGCATCTACCTTTCCTTAACATGGAACACCTTTTGCAAAAATTGAAAGTAATTGAGTTTTTCAAGAAGATGAATGATTCATAATTCAATAAAAACACAACCAATCATATTTTCATTCAACTTTTCCAAAAACAACAATCTTTCTTCAACAATTTTCTTGAGAAACAATGGGAAAGAAGCACTTTTGATCTTTCAATGAGTGTATCAAAGTAGTGAACTTTAAAACAACTTTTGCTTTCAGATCTAAACAACTAAAAAGAAAATGCTACTTGCGGAACTCATACACTCAGAAAATCCAAGAAATGACAAGCACTCAAACCAAGCAAAAAGACACACTTGACTCAAAATCAAACAGCAGCAAGCAAGCTAAGCAAGCAAAGCTCAAAACAAAAATAGATATGGTCTGGGAGCTAATCTAATGTACTAATCAGATCAGGGATGGAAGGATAGGGATGCAAGAGTGAAATGGATGAAGGTGGAGGGGACAAAGACGCCCAACACTACCAGTTTTAGACTTGTCCAAAACGGAACCCAAGATCAATCCAAATAGACCAAACAAAGCACAAATGGGATCTCTGGCTGAATGATGCAACACATGTAATGTCCCTATTTTGACCCCCTTTTTCATTAAATCATAAATGATGTAAATATTGTTATTTAATCATGGTGAGGAGCTCAAGGCCAAGGCCCCACCATTGATTTAGCGTTTTATGTATCGGCAATTAAAAATAGATACCTATGGTTCTTGTGCTAGATAGGCACAATGTAAATTAAGACATTATGTAAATACGAATTTTAAAGAAAAAAAAACCCACAACTAGCTATGCAATGCAACAAAGAGATGGGGGCATGATTCTACAAGGAATAGGGAGGGAAATTATTCAAACCCTTGAGCCAATGGTGTTAATCCACGTGTCAATGAGAAAACCCATAAACCACCAACTACCCATTTTGGGTTATGCACCCAATCATTTAATTCTTCCAGAAATTGGTTGAGGCAGTTAATGCCTTGGGAATGAAGAGGTATGGCAGCCAATTTTGTGCATGGGCAAGCCATCAACTTGGAAAAATGTACTTTTGCTTCTGGGGCAAAAAAACACCCACGAAATGGTGCCCAAAGCCATTCTGAACCCATAGTCTTTCCTCCCTCATGCAGTTTGAGCTAGCTGGGCTTTCCCCATCACAGTTTTTACCAATTTCCTGCATTTTTCCATAGCTGGGAGCTCATTTTTTTGTTACACAGTGGCTGGGAGAAAGGGAGTCACGTTTTGGGGGTTTATAGAGGTTGTTTTTACCCCTGAAATGCAGAAAAACATTTTCTGAAAACGAATTTGCTCTCCTAGGGTTTATTCCCCATCTACCAGTTCGTTTTGGTTGCCCACATTTTTCAGCACTTGTGTTTTGTTGTAGGGTGCATCCCTGTGTTGGTTGGAAATTATGAACAATAATTAGGAGTGGAAGTGGACCAGAATTGGCTTGATAAACCTAGTGAGGAGGTAACCTCCCAAGAGTATCAGAAGGGCTGGTTGCTCTTCTATGCACACCTTGAAGGACACTAGAATGGGAGGTATGGCCTGAGGGACCGTGTACTAGTGAAGGGAATACTTCCTTGTGCCAGGTGTGTAGGTATTGTGGAGACCAAGCTAGATAGATCTTGCAGAGGGTGCCCATATCTCTATGGATGATCCCACTAGCTTAACAATTCTTCCTTCCATTGCCTAACAGCCTAGTAAACCCAACTGTAGCTTGGCTTGGCTGATTTGGTGTATCTTTGAGCTATGTGTGAGTCTGCTGTTCCCTGATTCCTTGTAGAGATCATGCCCAGCTTGGGGGGTGGCAGTGTGTTGAGATATTGATGATCACAACTAACCTATGGTTGGGTGGAACGTTGTAGTTGCATAGCCAGTTGCTTGGGACTACTTTGTTATAAGATAAGTACTCTCTTATGTTAACTTTGCAATTATTTATTTGATGAATATCATGAATGTATGATGGATGTGTTATTGTAATTACTTCCGTTGTGTTTTCTTATAATTATACATTTCCATATGTATTTTTATATTATGTGAATGCTTATTTAAAATTTCATGGGGCTAGATGCCCAGCTTTAACATCACATTCTCTCTATCATGCTGGTATGATGGGAGGGGACGTTACAGCACAGAAGAGAGTTTATACACCAAACCAAGGTTCAGACTGTCAAACAAGGGAATGGATGCTTGTATTCCAAGCATTGACTGATCGGCCCAGTCTATCTTTGTAGACAGTGCGATGTCGTAGTTTACCTATATGGAAGGTGCGACAGCATCGTAGTTCACTAATGCACGGGTCATGACGAGAAAGCTACAGTCACAAGCAGAAGATCAAGAAAACACAGTGTCGCTCTGTTTTCACTGCCCAGGTGTGACAGGCAAGTTCTAGATTAAAAAATGAATTAGATCTCTCAAGGATGAACCACAAACAGGGTTGAAACTAGGTTATACAAACTCAAAGGAAGAAGATCAGGATCTTCAATGTGAAGATCTGACAATGGAATAACTCCAAAGAAGGAAAAATGACAAAAATGATAACAAGACTTGTGTCAAGCAATCAACTGAAAATGACTCATATTAACGACTACTAGACAAGGAAACTCCCCAGTATGGTCGCCAGATTTGTTGACGGACAATCCACTCGACCGGAGGCGAGATGGATCTCCCTAGCTCAATGCGAGTCTAGAACAAATAAAACATCCTACAAATGTGTTTCCTATATCTACTTAAGGATCAAGTACTAGATGTCTTACCTCTTTGATTCGCTATCATTTCTCCCGCTATGTTGCTCCACGTCCCACAGTTGTCAGATCCAAGCTGCAAGACCTGTCAAGACACAGAAAAGAGAAACGAGTAAAGAGCATCTATACAATAAGAGATCTATGTAAACAGTTAAGCAGGTAAACAACACAACATCATCATACATAAGAGACAATATTGGCGGAAAGCATTTGTATTAATGCAAATAGAGGAGTACATGATAGAGATATAGAACTACAACCAATGACTTAATGTAGTAGCGCTTCTCCACACAAGCCAATTGCCAAGCCCTTCTGAGGAAGCATGAGAGTCTCCAAGAGGTGAGTGAAAGCGTCCAAGAGAGATTTCACCAGCATGTAGATACCATAGTCTTCCTCCCTTTGGTATGGGAGTGAGCCTCATATATATAGGACTAAGTGGATGAGGTTATGGATAGCATAGGATGAGAGATGGTAGGAGAGAGATATGGGATCTTCCCAATAGGTTAGGGGTCGAGTACCGGCTCTCCAAGAGATCAGGGATAAGCCCCCACATAGGCAAGTTTCGAGAAGGATCTCAGAATGGCTATTTTTTCCCATTAATAGACCTCGTCTCACCTTGCTAAAGAGCAACCTGCGACGCCGCATGTTGCTAGTGTGCAACCTGCGACAACCTCTCAAAAGGTTGTGCAAACTGAGCACCAATCCTCCCAAATGATCAATCAATCCAAGTGACTTCAGGGATGTACACACTAAATTAGGATGATGAATAGATTTTAGGTGTAACACACACAAAGGACATGGTAAAAGGATTGCCATTTTTTGAAAAGCTAGAGAGGATTTGTGAAGGCTGTATTTTTGGCAAACAGCACAGAAAGACTTTTCCAATTGGAATTCATATAGAGCTTGCACACCACTTGAAATTGTGCACTCTGATATTTGTGGACCGATGCAAACACCGTCCATGGGAGGATGCACTTATCTTCTCACATTCATTGATGATTTTTTTTTAAAACATAAATCTGATGCATTTGGTTGTTTTCAGCAGTTCAAGGCACTCGTGGAGAAGCAGAGTGGTTACAACATGAAGATCTTAAGAACAGACAGAGGTGGTGAGTATGTCTCAAATGATTTCCTAAACTTCTGAAAAAATCATGGCATACAGAAGCAATTCACTACGCGGTATACACCGCAACAGAATGACATCGCAGAAAGGAAGAACAAAACCATTATGGATATGGCGCGCAGTAAGGAAGAACAAAACCATCTTCAAATTTTCTTGTTTTTTTGAACAATCTTGTGTCACTTTAGTATCTTCGTTTCTCATTGTCTCCTCCTCGGCAGCATCTTTTCTCACAGATTTCAAATTTTCCACCAATTGTTGCTTCATAGCAAGGTTAGTATATGGTATGAACTCACAAGGAACATATTAAGAAGCATATCATTAAATGCAATATATTTAGCTGACAAATCACACTTTAACCCTAGCAATGTCATTTCCCTACACAAACCATTCCTAGGCTCCTTAAGTATTAAGTAGAAATTGAAAACATTTTCTCTTTCAATTGATTTTTTTCTTTGCAAAATATCTTTTTAACAGTTACAAATTTACATTCATAGGTGTTTATATTTTAGAATTTAGGTGGAGTAGCAAGTATGTTTGTCCTAGATTGAAGGAGGATGAGACAAGTATTGATTTTAGGGGTAGTTCCAAATTCCTTAAATAATTATATATAAAAAAATATATAGAATATCAAAACTAACTGTAAGGTGATTCATGATAACTCACACTAGAAGAAAACAAAACTTGTTCATTGCACTTAACTTGTAAAAATATGTTTTGATTTTTGACCCACTTTTTCAAGCTCTATATAGTTTAAATTCCATTTTGAAAACTTTATTTAATCAAACTAATACATTTTGAAGTCTTTTTTATTAGGTGAAGAACGAAGCGACAATTTCCACTACTTTTTGCAACCACGATCTATTAAGGTTTGTTTTCCTATATGACACATCAGTTAGGTGTAATACCTCATGTCTTTACGAAATCTCTTATTGATCATGTTTTATATCATTTGTCACTAATCTGGTCATTTCAGCATGTCGTCATTTGACAAGATCACGAAACTCAGCTTCCCTAATGTCTATAAAGTCCTTTTAAGCCCTTGTTTAACTTTTCAAAACAAAAAAATATCGCCGAGCATACTTGTTCTCTTCAGACTCATTAAAGGAATTGAAGGAACATCCACTTAAGTATAAGTTTACCCCTTTTTCGGACTTTTGTGGATCAACTATGAAAAATGTATACTCTAGTCACACGTGGCTAGAAGAGTTATTCTTTCATTGTTTTATACTTTTTTCGGGTGAGGAGACTAACTTTACGAAAATGGACCTTTAAGAGTCTTCTTTAGGGTTTTCAAACTCTCGAAACATGAAAACACCAACGAGCATTCACCTACTCAGGATCGATGCGAAATCCACGAGAGGGTATATAAAGTTATTGTTTAAGTTTTTCAGACTCTTCAAACAAGGAAACACTGGCGAGCGCATACCAACTCGGGCTCGATACTAAAATCCACGAGTAGGTGCATGGAGTTATTGTTTAAGTTTTTCACACTCCTTAAAAAAGAAAACACCGACGAGCATAAACTGATCCAGGATCGATATTAAAATCCATGGATCAATGTTATGGGGTATTCGTCTATCTCTTCTTCAAACTCTATAAAACATGAAGAAGGTCCTGAGTTTTCATCCCATGGACTTGTTAAAATTAAACATGGTTGGACTTGTATCAAGCAGTCTTCTCCCTCTTTCTTTGAGCTTGCTTAAAAAATGAAGAGGGACTATTGAGTTTGCTTTCTTGGACTCATTAAAACCAATAAGAAGGATCTTCTTTAAATAAAAGGAGAAAAGGGAAGGGAAGTATGTCTAACATATTTTTCAGTTCTATGGCAGCAAGTCAGTCATGTCCTTGAACACAACACCTTTTTGAGTCTATCAAACAGTTTGGTTTAGTTTTTGGCCTTTGGATAAAACATGATCTCAGAGTTTTTACTCCTTTGATTGGTTACTCTTCCAATCATATGGAGAATCTGTCAATGTCTCCTGCATTGCAGATTTATATCATGGCCCCTTTGTTGGTTGTGGAGCCTGATCTCCAGATTCAGAGACTTTATTATTCAACTGTGTTTGTACCCCATCTTTATATGATATATAAAAGGACTGTACACTCACCCCAGTGGGGGGGTAGAAGCCCCTGAAGGAAATTTTTGGTGTTGTTTTATGGGCCCATGGTTTCGGCTAACCCGTGGTATTTCCCCTTTATAAGAAAGACATTGTAATATGTCTAGGGTTGATGTATTAGGTATTATGCATTGTAAAGATCTCTGAGATTAGAAGAGATACTGTGAGACACTGAAGAGGAAGTGGAGCGGTTGTGCTGTAGGTTGTATCCCTTCACTTTGCTGGATGGTATAATAATAAGGATTGGGAAATTCAGTGTGGACGTAGCCCATCTTGGGTGAACAATGATATATCTGTGTCTCTCTTGCAATGTGTATGTGTGATTATATTTCCATTTCTGTTTATTGTTATTGCTCTCTGATCCTGTTTTTCTAACACCCTTCGTGTTTTCAAAATATGCCCCAGTCACTCTTGTGTCGTGCTCATTGTTCAAGTATATCACCTGTGTTGGCCATTCCGTAGTTATCTTGACCTCATGTGTCGACCAGTCCCTAGTGTCGGTTTGTTTCATCATGTATTTAGTCCTATTCCGGATCAAATCAGCCTTTGATTCAAACTCGTGTTGGATGATGGAGGATTCCTTAAGGCCCCCCTTCCAATGGACTTCTTCCCATCGACTTCAACTCATCTTTCTCTAGGAATGAAGTTTAGAGTTATCGGTAGTATCTTGGGGATTACAGTCATCAGTGGCAATTTCCTTCACCGTTGAGTAGTGGGAATACATCAATGTCTCCTACTCGACATATTCTTCAAGTGTTCGACCTCAGAACCCCTTATTCACACTTGTTAGAATGTACTAGGAAACTTGGACCCCATTTTCATCACTGGTGGGTTTCCTCGCGTTTGTTAACGGTATACATCAATGACCAGTAATCAATCGGTATTCTCCATGCTCGAATGCAACCCATTTATTTGCATGGTCAAGATTCATACCTTGAGATGGTTTGGATGAAGACCTTGAGCCTATGATAGCATCATCTTAGTTTGTTATTGCCCAAGTTACGCAATATCGAGCCTCACTCATATTTGGCTCTTGATGAGACATAGATCCAACTTGTTGTTATGGCTATGATCTCCTATTTTTCCATGGATGCACGCTTGTATTCTAGTGGCCATGCTATATACATCTCTCAGTTATGTATTTGATATTATGTTCTACATCACGAACATCTCCTAATGTCAAGATTGTAATTGCTCATTGACCTGGTCTTTTATTTTAGGTACTTTTGTGACTTCGTCCAGTGGTTTCCTCGTTCCTCCTTTAACTTTGGATTTGTAATGTATTTTAGCCATCGTTTCCCTCTAACCTCACACATTAGGGGGCATCTGTTATAGGTCAAATTAGCACTTCTCCATCCGTGATCACATTGCCATGTCGATCACACAAAAGAACACTATGGATAGAAGAGCTCACTTGACCTTGGATGATTTGGAGCTAAACCCTTACTCTTTGAGCTAAAAACTTATTTTTTCTGAATTATTTCACCCTAAAGCTGCGAATCCCATGTTTGACACCTCGCGAGTCACTCGTGGGTCTCTATATTGACAACCCACGGGTATCAATTAAAAGATGCACCCGTGAGTTGCTGAGCCTACTTGCTGCGAGTCACTCGCTAGTTGATTTGTCCTATAGTCGCGGGTGACTTAAGAAAAAATTGAAAAATATTTTTAAAACATGAATTAGGATTAGTTGAGTCAGTTCCCCCAACTCCCAATTCAACCACCTTTCGAACCACTTCTCCCTGCCTTGCTATAACTACAAGGGGGAGGCATGAGAAAGGGACCATTAATGGAAGAGCTATTGTTATGCTGGAGAAATCTTAAGTCAAGAGAGGAGCAAGAGCCTAGGTCTTGGTTGTGAAGGTGCCTCAAACAAAAGTCAAGTATAATTGGACTTGCTTCATTTATTGATTAATAGAAGTGGACATTCTTCCTTTGCCAACATAATCTTTGTTATATGTTGTATAGTTGATTATAATTGATGCTTTATGTCATTATAGATCTCAATTTGTTTTATATAATCAAATAGGCTTGAGGAAGGTTCAGGGTTTGTTTTGCAGGTTAGCACATCGAGGAGCGAAAGAGGAGAAAGCTAGGATCAGACTTCGGTAATAAGGTACATATCTTTCTCACCTTTATCTCATTTGCTTAAGAATATGTGTTTGCATAACTGTATATGTCCGCTCCACACCCCTGTATGTTGGTAGTATCCATCCCCCTACTATTAGGTAAAATACCTAACAACAGTATGAATAGCTTCCTGGGTGATGCCTATAGCATCAAGGATCTGTCTGTCATGGAGAAACCCGAATTTTTCAGCAGATAATGCACAAGAGAGAAAGGGCTTAATTTTGAGAGATAAAATCTTAGTGATTAGCTTGTACACAATATTGCACAAGGCGATCGGCCTGAAATATGAATTTTGTTTTGGCTTGTTACTCTTGGGTACTAGAGTAAGAAATGTTGAGTTCAAGGTGTTAGGATATTCCTATACTCCATCCTAGTCCCACCAGTATTTTGATCATTTACATTTTCAGTCATGCATGCACCTTTTAGGGTTTGCATGCATTCTAGGGTTTGCATGCATTTTGCATGCATCCCAGTCATCAGTCTAGCACCTAGGCCTCAGTTAGCCAGCCCCCAGGAGCTTCTCACTATTCAGTTTTAGCCCTCCAGTTGCTTAATGCGCCCTTCTTCCTTGATTTTAGGGAGCAACTCGCCCTCCTTCACCTACCAGTCCAGTTGTCACTCAGTTACACTCAGTTACAGTCAGTTACAGTCAGTTACACTCAGTTACACTCAGTTACAGTCAGTTACACTCAGTTACATTCAGTTACATTCAGTTACACTCAGTTACACTCAGTTACATTGAGTTACACTCAGTTACATTGAGTTACACTCAGTTACATTGAGTTACACTCAGTTACATTGAGTTACACTCAGTTACACCTACCAGAGCTAGTTTGACTGATGGTTGACAGTTACTTGAGCATTGATGACTCCACTGATGATGATGAAGACTTCCAATTGCGCTCCGATGATCATGAGGACACCTAGTTGTGCTCTGATGACACTCCAGTGATCCTTTGATCACTCCATGAAGGCTAATTCGAATTTCCACCTTAGGCATTCGAATTCCTCATGCATTGTATTATTTATATGTCCATTTGTGATTAATAACTTAGTATGACCGAAGTATTATTGCTTCTATCTGAGTTCTACTGTACCATATTATTCTGTTGCTCATTATACTGCATGTATCACTCTTCTTCTATTTTCTTGCTTAATCATAATTATTCTCTTGTGAGATACATCATCTCTTAGATCTGTTGTGAGGATTTTCACACAAGGCTCCCGAGACAAACCCTTCTTTCTTGGAGTACTCTACCATGTCCAATAGGTCTTTACCCATGTCATCAAAGAAATGTAGGAAGAGATCGATTGTCCAGCCATCCGGGCTAGGAATTTTCTCTTTTGCAAATTGTTGGAGAGTAGAATTGATCTCTTCAAGTGTAACCTCTTTTCCAATTTCAATTCCATCATCAACTTCAAAAAACTTTGGGAATAATTTTATAACATGTAGTTGAGCTTCCAAGGAGAAATGTTCTCTTTCCTTAAATATATCATTGAAGTAGATGAATGCATGTTTTTGTAAATCCTATTGACCTTTAATAACAAAACCATTTTCATCAGAGAGATCCCATATTGCATTAGAATTCCTTCTTGGCGAGGCAAAGGAATGGAAAAATTTAGAATTGTTGTCACCCAATTTTATCCAGAGCACTCTTCTTTTGAGACGCCAAGCCATCTCTTCCTACTTTAGCAACATATCTTTATTTTCTTTGAGGATCTGAATTTGTGCTTTGTCTTCTATAGAGATTGAAAAATCAAAATTCTTAGCATAAATCTGACTAATACTTCTTTTCACGAGGATAAATTCTTCCATGTCTTTTAGATTTTTTTCTTTAACCCAGGATTTAACTTCCGCGTTGAGTATAGATCATTTATGAACAAGCATGTCCATCGGATTAAGGTGATCAGAAACCAAAATGTTGTTCCATGTAGTATTAACAAAAGTACAAAACTCATCATTTTGAAGATAGGAGTTGTTAAACTTGAAAGGGTACCTTAGATTTGGCATGGAACCATGAAACTGAATAAGGACAAGACAGTGCTGATAGATTTTGGATTTGTCAACCCAGGACCCATATCTCTGATGGTTTTGAAGAAGAGATGACTTGATAATGAACATGTCCATCCTTTTCTCAATTCCCTCCGCTCCACATCTTACATTAGTCCAAGTAGGCTCAATAACCAAAGGAGCAAGATCAATTAACTCAAATTTCTGAAGCAGATTGTCGAAAAAACCAGACAAAGGATCTAACCTGGCCGATGGGCCCCATATTTCATCAGTAGAGGTTATAAAATTCAAGTCTCTAGCAATTAAGAGGTTCTCTAGATTAAGAATACTAGACATGGAGAGGGAGTTCCAGAAGGGATCCCTATTCTTGTAGGGCCCATAGATGTTTAGGATGGAGACTCTTAGATCCAGGTTAAGAATGTGTCCAATTAAAAGAATCCCCCAATTTGTTTTGTAGGAAGTAAAATGAAATATATTTGGGTTCCAACAAGTTAAAATCCCACTAGATAAAACCAGAGCATCCAAAGCGGAAATTTCCCAACCAGGAAGGATATTTGCAACAATTTCAATAGCCACCAAAGAAGGACACATGGTTACCTAGAGAAGAACTAAGTTAGGATTATTCTTTTTAAGGAGCTTAGATAGGGCCCTAATCCTAATAGCCCTACCTAGACCTCTGACATTTAATGAGAGAAAAGACATTGTTAGGAACCTGTGTAAACCATTCTCTTTACTTTGTTAGTGTATTGTTGTTGGATGCATATCCTTTGTGAGTCATCCCGTAGTATTATATGTTCCATGGTATTGATCCTTAGTTTGTATTAGCCCATAGTATTATTTGTTCCATGGCATTGATCCATAGTATTAGATGCATATGCTTTGTAAGTCATCCCATAGTATTATATGTTCCATGGTATTGATCCATAGTATTGGTGCATATACTTAGTATATAAGTACGTGTTGAGACCAATGAAGGCACCGCGAAGTTATTTGTATCGAGCTTGCTCAAAGTAGGTTTCCCCCTCGAAGTGGCCCACGATCAATAAACATATTCTTTGTTCTAATATATCGTGAATTTTATCAATTAATTGTTGCAGTTTCCTCACATTTGGTATCATACCACTTTCTTGGCCTTGTTGGGTGGAATTTATGCCAAAATGTTTTTTCACAACTGTAATTGTTCCTATCAATTGCAGGTTCGGATAGAGGAATAATCCCTATCCGCTTAACTGTGGGAAGTACTTGGGTATAATACCTAAAAATCATTGTGACGAGTACCATAGGAACCCCGAAGTAGCTAGCCCATTGAGAGGACCTGCCAACTAAAAGGGAAACAACCCCTACCTAATTGACTAGTTCCTGTCCGTGAGGTAAACCAAGAGCTGTCGTTTGTGGCAAAGTGGTTATCAGTTTTACCTGAGTCGTGGAGTGAGGGGTACTTCCCCAATACGCAAGTCATTAAATAGCATTGGTGGCTGAGTGAATCCCTTGAACCTTTAGGAAGCCGCACATAGCGATGGTCCATATCTATTTCCAGCTGATAAATGGCAGATTACATCTGTCCAGAACTATTGCCGATCACTTACGTGCCGTTGCAGATCCATTTTGAACTGTTTTTTCTCCATATCTTCTTTGTTTGGCCGAGTGAATCCCTTGAACCTTTAGGAAGCCGCACATAGCGATGGTCCATATCTATTTCCAGCTGATAAATGGCAGATTACATCTGTCCAGAACTGTTGCCGATCACTTCCGTGCCATTGCAGATCCATTTTGAACTGTTTTTTCTCCATATCTTCTTTGTTTTAACTTAGTTTCACTTGAAACTTCATTGAGAACCCTGCATCCCATTCTGCATATTTCATTCCTGAGGATCCTATCCCAAATTCCACTTCCCGAAGCCATAAATCCCACATTTGTCTATTTTTAGGGTTTTCCATAAATTCTTTGATTTTCACCCAATTGCCTTCAAATTTTTCCACAGTTTTCATTTCCTATTTCTTCTTCTTTGTCCCTCTTTGAAAAAAAATTCTATCTTTCAACCCACTTTTGAAATCCCTATTTTCTGCTTCCCTGTCCATTAAAACGTGTCCAAAACCTAGTCAAACCCCAATACCCATTGGAGTTTTTCCCAAATCCAAATTTCCCTTTACTAAAGAAGATTCTGTTTTTGTTTTTCTAACCATTCATATAAAAAAAACTCCTGGTTATGGTTGTCATCCGTACAGGAGCACAAATCATGAAGGAAGAACTTGCAACCCTCAAAACTAAACTCCAATATCTAGATGAAAAATTTCTCAGCCTCCATCTTTAGCATTCAGCCATGAACAATAAAGGGAAGCCAAAATATTATGTAGACAATGGGTTCTCTTCTTCCAACAATTTTCGTGGGATGAAGCTTGATTTTCCTCGCTTCAATGGTAATGATCCGATTGGATGGATATACCAGGAAGAACAATATTTCAGTCTACATAATACTTTCGATGCCCACAAAGTTCCACTTGCATCCTTTCATTTGGAACAGGAATCCCTTCAATGGTACCGTTGGTACATCACAGCTCATGACGATCCAAAATGGACATATTTTTTCCAACTCCTTTTGCAACGATTTGGTCCTAGTGCTTTTGATGAATCTACAGGAGCACTCACTAAACTTCACCAAATTGGCACTGTGAGAGAGTATCAGACATAATTTGAGAAACTGGCCAATCACATAGAAGGATTGTCAGATGAATTCTATAGGAGTTGTTTTATTAGTGGTATCAAGGATGAAATCTGCTCAGAGGTTAAAATGTTATGTCCCAACACAATGATGGAAGTCTTAGGGTTGGCTAAGTTGGCGAAGGACAAGATCACAGCCCAACAACACTCCAAATACACATTTGTTCCATTCAGAAATATGGTTTCCCAATGACCTCCCATCACGCTAGCTCCTTGACCAAATCATATCAAGCATTTGTCTAGAGCAGAGATGCGGGCACGTAGAGAAAAAGGGCTTTGTTATAATTGTGATCAGAAATTGACTCGGGGACATAGATGCGTTGAGCAACAACTCTATCTCTTGGATGTGGATTCTCTGCTTGCCTCTGAACTTGGTGAGGAAGCTCCATATACAATAGATGATAATGTTGACATTCAGCAGCCGCCTATTGACCCTCCGTCTCAGGATGACCACCCAGAGATCTCCCTCCATGATTTATCTAGAGTCACCACCCCACAAGCAATGTGGGTCAGGGGTTACTTCAAGAATCTCCCTCTTACAATACTCATTGATTCTGGTAAGCACTCATAAATTCATTGACCCTCGGATTGCCAAACAGGATGATTATTTTGACCATCCTTGGTCCAACTTTGAAGTCATGATTGCCAATGGGGGCACCTTACCTTGCAAGGGGAAGTTTCGCAATGTGCGTATCTCTATGGAATATTATAACCTGTGCTCTGACATGTTTGCCTTGTCCTTAGGCAGATGTGATGTGGTTTTGGGTGCTCAATGGTTACGCACAATTGGCCCCATCTTATGGGATTTTGATGAACTTTGGATGTAGTTTTCAGTCAATGGGAAAAAACACACATTTATGGGCTTACAACCAGGGTCTCTCCGCATCATAAGTTCACATCACCTGGAAAATATCCTTAAGAAGAATTCACATGGTGTCATCACTCAACTCCATTACATTCAGATGCACCCATCAACAGTCTCCACTACTCCCTTGGATATACAACACATTAAGGATAGATATGCAGGTGTCTTTGTTGAACTAGTGGGATTGCCTTCTTCAAGAGACCTTTCCGGTAAGAATTTATCCGTCTCTACATCTAAGAAGGAAATGATGGCTATTTTTCATGTAGTACAAAAGTGGAAACCATACCTATTAGGGAATTATTTCTGCATCAATACTGATCGCCAGAGTCTGAAAAATTTCCCAGAACAACGAGTCTCCTCCCTAGCACAACTTAAATGGGTTAGCAAACTCATGGGTTATTACTATGAGATCACTTACAAGAAGGGTAAGGATAATCTGGTGGGGGATGCTCTTTCTCGCACATTTGATGACCAAGTTTCTCTTTCATCTATTTCTTTGCCTATTCCAAATTGGTTGCAATCTGTTCAACAGGGCTATGTCTTCTATGAACTCCATGCTTCTCCATTAGCAGGGCACTCCGGGTTCCTCAAAATGTATGAGCAAGCACAGTGTAACTTCTTTTAGCAAGCAATGAAAAGGAAAATTCAACCGATGGTGGATGAATGTGATACTTTCCAGGTCAACAAGGGTGAAATGACACATCTTCCAGGATTGCTCAAACCCTTTCCCATCCCTACATGGATTTGGACAAATATTTCTATGGATTTCATTGAAGTGCTCTGGTGGTAAAATCCTGCATCTAAAATGACTCCATATGAAGCAATCTATGGTTAGGCACCGCCAGTTCTTCTTCCATACACCCTCAGCTGTTCCCCAGTTTAGGGTATTGACTCGGTTCTTCGAAATCGTGATCAGATTCTTCACATTTTGCAGGACAATCTTCACATGGAAAGAATTCGAATGCAACAACAAATCGATTAGCACCGTTCTACGTGTAATTTTCAAGCAGGTGATATGGTTTTTCTTTGGCAATCCTCCCTGAACTCAAAGGGCATCATAAGCTCGCTCCAAATTTCTATGGGCCCTATAAGGTTCTTCAGAATATTGGGCCCGTTGCTTACAAATTGGAACTTCCTCCTTCTTCCTACATTCATCTAGTATTTCATGTCTCTTGTCTGACGAAAGTTCTTGGCACAAACATCAGAGGAAAAACTATTTTACCAGAACTGGATAATGAAGGATCCACCCTTTTGGAGCCGGAGGCCATCCTCAATAGGTGCAGTCACCAGCTTCACTCTCGATCTATCACAGGGGTATTAATTTAGTGGTACATAATGCAATTAGAGGATGCTACATGGGAACCACTCTTTAGATTCATCATCAATTTCCACATCTAAATCTTTGAGGACAAAGATTTTTCTAAGGGGGAGGGGATGTTAGGAACCTGTGTCAACTCTTCTCTTTAGTTTGTTAGTATCTTGTTGTTGGACGCATATGATTTGTAATTCATCCCGTAGTATTATATGTTCCATGGTATTGATCCTTAGTTTGTATTAGCCCATAATATTATCTATTCCATGGTATTGATCCATAGTATTGGATGCATATGCTTTGTAAGTCGTCTTGTAGTATTATATGTTCCATGGTATTGATCCACAATATTGGCACATATACTTAGTATATAAGTAAGTGTTGAGGCCAATGAAGGCACCAATAAGTTATTTGTATTGAGGTTGCTCAAAGTATTTTCCCCCCTCGAAGTGGCTCGCGATCAATAAAAGTATTCTTTGTTCTAATATATCGTGCATTTTATCAATTAATTGTTGTAGGTTCCTCACAGACATTAAGGAAACTGCTCACAGGGCTTTTGCGCTCTAAGTGCCCTAGGAGTAGTGTTTGAAAAGTTTGTAACCTGATCAGATGTGGAATTTTGCAGTTTGATAGACAGAGGGATAAAATACAACTTCTTGTGAGATGACTGGATAGTGATGGAAGAGGCCTTTTTATTTTTTCTAATTGTAACATTTTGGAATCTTATGGACTGTAGCCCCAGGGTGTTAGGGTTAGTTGAAGGCTTTTTTGAGAAAATAGGGAGAGAGGTAATAAAGGCATTTATTTCAGAATTAGTCTATCCACATTTTGAAAGCAGAGAGTTGTCAGGAGGAGTAGGTGGAGGAATAGCTTCCCCAGGGGAGGCGAAATTCGGTAAAGTGACCTCACAAGAAGGATGTGGAGGAGTAATAACAAAGGAGGTAATATGGTCAAGTATGATAGGGATAGGGTTAGAAGGAGAGACCTGTTCTATGGCATTCGAGGGAAAGTCATCCAGATTAGTCTCTTTAAATAAAGGAAGGGAATCCAAATTTTCAATCTGCTTGGAAGCAGTCGGAACAAAATTTAAACTATGGACCCAACCGAGAGCACCAGGCAGTTTATCAAAAGTAGACAAACGTCAGGAGATATTTTCCTCTACAGATTGATAAAATGCAAGTTCTCCTTACGATAAATCTTCATAATGTGTAGAGGATTCAGAGTTTGACTTACCATTAACCATAAGAGGCGCTAGAGGAGGTGACAAAAAAACTTTTGCAGCAAAGCTTGCTTCAAATTCGGCCTGTAGAGTGGAGAGATCTTCAGAAGAAGAAGTTGCACGAGCATGTCAAAGGAAGGGGCAGTGAGCCTGAATATGTCCCACTTGTCGTCATGAAAAAAACTTAAATGGTATTTTAAAATAGTCCAAATTTAGAGTGATGATCCTTTTCCCCCAAACCAACTCGATTTCTACCGGAAGACCCTTACCCATATCAAATTCCACTAAAATTTTTGCCACTTTGTTTTCAATGCCATGAAGGGAAGTATTGTCCACTCTGATAAATTTACCCACTGTATTGGCTAACCCAATGAAGATGTTTTCTATCCAGAGCTCCAGAGGTAAGCTGGGGACCAGCATCCAAAGATGTCGCTTAGTAATCTTTTCCTGAGCTGAGTTAAATGCCGCATGCCAATGCTTGAGATTGAGTGAACCCCCATTGTAGAGCCAAACTTCCCGAAGGATAAATTTTAAGCTAACATTTTGGGGGAAAATGAAGATAATCTAGCCGTTTATAAGAAGATTGATTCACGGAGCAAAATCCATTAATGGGAGCCAGTGACAGTTAATGCATTCCGTGATCTCCAACTTATTTAGACGGGCTTGCTCCACTCTGCCAACTAGGGCTCTAGATGCAAGCATTTCAATTCGGTCAAGGTTAAGATCAGCACCGAGAACATACCTCTGTAAACCCTCACGAGCCTTAACAGTTTTAAGCTTTCTTCGACGACGAGCTCTCTCACCAATTAAACCATAGGGACTCTACAAGTTTCTAGCGATACCAGATAGGGAGGAAACGTGTGTAGGAGAATACTTCCGAGAAGAAACCCCATCAATACAATGTTGGAGGGAGTGTGGAGGGTTGAAATACGACAGAGGGTGAGTGATAACCATCACATGGGCCTCCCTCCATGCGTACAAACAAACAAGGGGAGCCCAATGATCAAGGAAAGGGTAGTAAAAGTAGTCAAAAAGTGAAAAGGATAGAAAGGGAGCCGTCATTACTCAGAGAGGTAAGATAGGTAGATCAAACCACAAAGGTCAAAAAGGTGTAAACCCTAAAAAGAAAGAAAAGTGAGGGTTATAATAACCAAACCAGCCTAGGAAGAAAAACCTAGAACCAATGACACCAGAATCGAAACAAAGCCATGTAAACCCCAAATGAGTCGAGGAAGCGAAAATAAGTTTGTAAGGATATCTGAAGAACCAGAAGCAAAAAGTTAAAGAGTGAGATTGATAGGAGAAAAACATTCCCACTTTTTTTTCTTGGTTAGTACTGGGATGATCCAGTGGACCAGCTTGCCTCCAAGTCCTGCCGTCGTCGATCCATTAAACCATTGTCCAGTTTTCTAGGGAGACCTCAAACCGTAGCTTTCCCGGCTCTGCCATATTATCCCAGTGTTGGTCATCTATCATGATTGATTTAAGTGTGTGTGTGTGTGTGTGTATAATTAAAATTTTGATTTGAAAGTTAATTAAATTTTCATTGTAAGTTTTATTCAATGAATAATTTAGAAAAACTAAATTTTGAATTATTTTTATTACAATATATCAAAATGAAAATCATCATAAAACATCATAACATAAACTCCAATTTTTTTAAATGAATGATATATTATGAACTCAAAACAACTTTAAAGTTATTTTATATATATATTTTTAAATATTATTATTAACACACCCACTTAACTTGTGGTGGTAAATATCAATAGGCAACAAGTTAAGTGTCACCAACAAATTAAATCTATTACTTGTTCTACTTGTTCTCCATGTGTAGTTGTAATCACCTCGTTGTGTATGTCTTAGTTAGTTGTTATCACCACTTTACTTGTTTGCCATTATCCATACATAAACTAGAAAGTATTTTTTTTTGAAAAAGATAGTTCGAATGTTTTATTATATATAAAATTTTGAAAATGAATATGAAATAATTTGGAATTAACCCTTTTAATCTATTTGTAATATTTTAAATAGATGGTTTTTAAAAAAGAGATACTAAATATTAATGTTAAAAAATTACTTTGGAAAAGAATTAACCATCTTTTTATTATTTTTAAAGAAATATTGTATTTTTATAGAAGATATTTTATTATTATTCTTAATTAATGATGTTTTATTTCATGTGAACTTTTTTAATACTAATTATTGATTTTACGATTGTTATTCAAAATTCAAAATAAACAATTATATATACATATATATATGTGTGTGTTAGTTAACGCTGTTTCATAGATTAAGGAACAGTTAATGGCTTTAATTAGGAAAAGTCAAGTGAGAACAGGTAGCTGAAACATACCTAACTGAAAATAAAATTGAGTAAGTTGATATTTCTTCAAATTCAATAAATTCCTCTGTTTTGTTTAAGAAGGAGTCGATCCACTATTATTATGTAGAATACAAATAGGTGGGTGAACAATTGGAGGCCCCTCTTACTCTCTGGTCGATTTCAATGATGAGCGTCATGAATTCCCTCCGTATCTGGTCCAGCTTAACGGCGATGGCAGGCAGGATGCCCACCTCGGTTTGGCTGGTCGTGGTGGAAGAAGAGCTGCCTGTGGCCTCACTGGCGAGGCACACCAAGCCGATCCCCGTCGACTCCACCAACTATTGTGCGCTGTCGCAAGCGACTTGTAGCAGCTCGTATTGCTGCTTGAGGTTTTCGAGTATTGCGTCTGTGGTGGGCGTCTTGGCACCACCTGAGGATTTGTAGGCTTCCAAAACGCACATCGCCGCTGCGATGAAGACCTGGTCAGCCTGGGACTCCACTGTGCTATCCAATTCCATAATAATGTATTTCTGTGTAGCTCACCCTTTTTAAACGCAGTAACACACACCTTTATAGCACACATAGTTGCTATAAATTGTTACGTTCATAGTTACCAAATTCGTCCTGAACAAAGAACTTGGAGAATCCTATAGGGTTGTAAATTATTGGGTGAATCTTATCCCATTATAGGGAAAAATAGAAGTAATTGTCAAATTGAATTCGTTAGTTAACTAAATTTGTCTTAACTAAAAAACTCGAGAACTCGAGAATTCGATAGAGATGTAAATAATTCGGTGAATTCCAATCTGGTTATAGTGGAAAATGTTGGAATGGGACACCAAAAAGTTCACATAGCTACAACTATTAATCAGACAAATACAAAGTTACAGTTCACACATCAAAATGAGCATAATGCTCTTCTTCTATAATGCTATAATGCTCTTCTTCTATTAAGACATGCAAAACTCTCTTACAAAGACTTTATACATATTTAAACATGTCTTACACTAGTTTGGGAAGGAAGTTTTCTACATTAACTAAACTAGCTAACTTTATGATTTGCACATCTTACTGTCAAAGTTGTGCATTAGGCATACTTCTCTCAATAATACATTGACAAGTTTAATTCTTTTAGAAAATAACTTGATTTGATGACTATATGGAGGGAGGAATTACATATCCCTGTCAACAATCCCGGCAGGGGGTAGGGTTGCTCATTGGCCCGTTGTGAAAAGGCTCGAAGGGTAGGCGACCCCTGGGATAGAGGCTCTCCCCTGGGATAAAGGGTCTTGGGATGTCTCGGCCCCTGTTGAGTAACAAATTTTTGGTATATCTAGCTTGCGGGCTGTTGGATATACCCTTGGGAGGTCGCTGTTCCCATGGTTTAAAAAAAAAAAAATCCCCCTTAATTCCAATGAGTCCCCCTTGATGCTTGCTAGTCTCACTGTCAACCAAGCTTACAATATACACAAAAGAACAATTCAAAACTTGTTAAATATTGCCGCAAACTAACACAAGTTATCCTATGCACCTTTCATGACTTGATTTCTTTTTCCTTTTACTCCAAACTTTATATTGACTTATTTTTATGAAGTTCTTTATCTTCATCTTCACATTTTTTTTCCTCCTCTATATTTTCTCAAGTTATTTAGACTTAATGTCCATGCCATCTTCATATGCTTCAGCATCAAATTTATCAATCTTAACTTCAATACCTGCATAATTAAATAAAGCATAAACAATAACATAATTTTATTTCATTTCAACATCGGTTTGAACACTAGCATTCTGCCAAAACATCATCATGAGATGATAATAATGCCTCATTTCTTCAAGGATCCATTTCTCAAAATTTTTATCCAGTTGTTCTTCATTGAGTTCTTCCTGCTTATAAATAAGCATAAATGTTTTAACTTCAGCTACAATATATTCTTCCACACTATACATAGGCTTTTCAAGCCAATTTTCAAAAAAGCTTATTTCATCATCAAATATTTTTGGCAGTGTGGCTAAGTGCGGTTCCTTTTTTTCTTCAACTATTGTTGGCTGACTGTTTCTTTCACCACCTGCAAACTTAGAGACATTTGTTATATTTTTAAATAAATCTTTTCCATTTTGCTCTACTAGCTCTTCTTCAGCTTCTATACACAATTTACTTGATTTGTTTTATCCTTTGCTTCAACATCAAGGCCATCATCAACAACAACTTTACTATTCATAATTTTTTTTTATCTTTGTTGCAACTTTAGTGTTGCGTTCAGCTAAACTTCTGACACCTGTAGCTACAATGCAATCTAGTTCAACATAGTTTGGCTTTTCAAGCCATTCTTCAATGAGCTTCAATTGAACATCAAAATAAAAAATGCTATCATTTTCTTCAACTTGTGCATCATCTTGGATGCATTCATTTTGAAGTAAAACTTTGTCAAATTCTGCAATAAAACTACAACCTTCATCATCTTCATTTTCCTTCTCAGTTGGTGGTTGATTTGTCTTTGTACCTGCACATTCACAAACAACCGAATTGTTATGAAAATCATTTTCCCTAATGGACTTGGCCTTCACAAGATCTTCTTATTTGTCTTCAGTTTCATCTACTTCACCTTTTACTTCAATAAACTCTACTACCCCTGTTAGGTCTTCTTCAACTACAACTTCCACTTGGTTTATGGTACCAAGCAGGGTTCCTCCATTCAACAAATAATCAATATCATTCTTCTCTTTCAACATCGGTAACCATTCTTCTGTTGAATAGTCTTCTTCATCTTACAATATTTTAGTTGTTTCAACAATTTTTTCTTTATATTCTTCAAGGGAAAATGCTTTTGGTTCTTTAACTTCATCATCCACAACTATTTGGGGTTCACAAAAATTCTCAACATCTTCTATGGCTGGAAATTCTATTACTACAATGATAGTTGCAACCTTATCATTATCCACATGCATATATGCATTGTGGGATTCACAATTTTTATCATCATCTTCTTTTATAGCTATCCATGTGCCATCATGAGTGCTCCCCCTTACACCAAAAGTAGTGTTCAATATATCCCAAGCCTCTTTGGTTGTTTTGGATGTTGCAATTTTAGGCAAAATGCTCTCATCCATAGTTTGTTGAATGAGACAAAATGTTGCTGCATCATTCCTTTTGTTTGATAATAAGTTAACTTTCTAAGTTTCTGACATGGCCTCATAGAATCCTTGTTGTAATATTATCACCATCTTATCTTGGTCTTGCATGCTTTTCATGCATTTTGCATTTTGCATGCATTCCATGCATCCATGCATTAGCAGTTGAGACTCCTAGCAACTAATCCTTACTTTGGCCCCCCCGGAGCTTGTTTTTTGCCATCATTAGCCCTCCTATCCTCTCATATCGCCTTGTTTACGTCACTGAAGTTCCAATGTGCCCTCATGCACAGATTTAGGAGACTACATAGTCAGTTCCATGATTTGGGGTTCCTTGTCCCCCTGATTGCTCAATTAACTGATTGTAGCTCCTAGTTTGAATGCTACTGAGTATAGGAGAAAACTCCTTGACCACTGACAATTAGTTATGCATCTCCTTGGAGTCTCCTCCCCTATTTTGATTCCCACATGATTTGGTTATGATCAGTTCTAGCTCAGTTAACTGATTATTCATCATTGATGGCCACTGAACCTTATCAGGAGATGGTTCCAATGCAAACTAATCCTACACTTGAGGTGAATTTGAATCCTCCTGGGAGTATCGAATTCATTCCATTGTAACACTTTTTGATTGCCATATTACAGTTGATTAATGTATCAACAACGGTTTTTCATGTGTGTTTCAGTTTTATGAGTGAATTGATCCATGTTTTTGTCTAATTCTTTTGAGTAATTACATTGTGAAATTGTGAGGTTTGTTCAAGCTCAATGATCTACGCTTGTGGAATTTCACATGGTATCAGAGCTTGTGAAAGCTATTGAGTGCAACAGTTGTAGTAGTTGCAGTAGTAGATTGAGCAGCTTATTTCAGTAGAGCACCATAAGCCTCTGGATTTCCATAGAAAATCTTGGTGCCATTGCATTGAATTCATTAGAGAAATCCTTTGAGGTCTATCCAGGTGTGAATGATCCATATAAAATTTCCTACTATCCTAAAGTAGTGTTTAGTCATTTTAGAAACAATCCTCCAGCTATTTTTCCATTGTTTTTGCAGGTTATTCCATCATTAGAAGCGCATTTAGTTAGCTACTATGCATATAACTTTTATTCCCAATATCAATCCTTTCCATTTCTTTGAATGGAAGGAACAAATGGAGATATTCATGCACAACAGAGGTCTCTATAGAGTGTTACAGGGAATTGAGTTCGAACCAAATGGTGTTATAGAGAAGGCCAAGTATCTAAACAAGCTGATGAAACATATGGATTGCTATGCCTCAACATTTCCAAAGATCTAATCTTTCATCTCTCCGGTCTAAAAAATACCAAGGAGTTTTGGACAAAGCTTGAATCCTTATTTGGGAAACAAGATGATTTGAGAGGACATCAATTAGAAAATGAGTTGATCTCACTGAGCCCCAGCAGTTTCAAATCCATTATAGATTTCTTCACAAGATTCAAGAACTTGGTCGTGCAGCTAAAACTATGTGGAATTGAGAAGGAAGACAAGCAGTTGATCCTTGCTATTATTTCAAAATTGGGATCAGACTAGGGTGTGTGCAAGAAGATGAGGGACCTTTTAGATGCAATCCTAGTTTTTGAAAACACGTTCTTGATACATAAAAATATAACGTGTTTCTGACACCTAGCACTTGGTAAGGTAAAAACCAAGCCTGACATGTCACTAGACATGTAGGATAGGTAAACATAACGCATACGTGTTATATAACTACAAAATGCATATGCTTGATGTAGTTACAAAACGCATACGTGTTTTGTAAATCTAAAATCAATTTAAATACACACTCCTGACCACCCCCGACCACCCGCGGCGCATTTCACACATCAGAAACGCGAATTTGAGCTTGGAAGCGTTCCCTAGAGTGTTGGAGGAGTTGGAGGGGAGGAAAATTCACCGGTGGATTGTCATCTAATTAGGTAATTCATTCACCCATACCATTTATTTGTCAATTCTAAACCTAAATTACCATTTTTTTATAGTTTAAAACAACCTAATTTTTTAATATTTATCAAATTGGAAATAACCCAATCTCTAATTAAATTCACATATCCCTCAACCAAGATGAGTGAATAATTAAAATGAATCCCTTTTCAAGAACTCAAAAATTCCTAATGCAACCAAAAATCGAAAAAAATAGAACTCCTCCCTTTCTACAATGTATCCATCCACATGAAACCCAAATTTCCAACCCTCAAAGGCCATTTCCCCATGATACTATTTGAATAAGTTTCCTTGGAAATGGCCATAACAAGATGAAATGCATGCACAAGTGTGAATAGAAAAAATGCATAAAAAATTATTAACTTGGTTTCTCAAAATTTCATCATAATCATTTGTCCATGAACATAATCAAAATTTCATCACAAGTGTATGTAGTTATACATTGCCTCTTAGTTAAGCACTCTTAACTAAATGCCAAAACACATTAACAAAGTGCCTCTTGGGCCTGCCCTATCCACACCCTCGATCAATCTACTCAATGATCAGGGACTGCCGATTCAACTCAAAGATATGTCGAGTCTCTAAGCTCATCTACAACTAATTGTATTCCAGTCCACAATTTCCCCATTTTCCCATGTCACTTTTGGTTGGTTTCCATGTTTATAGAACAATGAAAATGGTGAACACCCATGAACTACCTAGAGTGTGTCATGAGAGTGTTCCCAACCATGATCGAGTCAATGATATTTAGAGGATTGGTGGCAGCCCTGCATCACCCCTTTTCTTGCCTCACATATCCTAATAATCCCTTGCCCCTGTAGTTTACATATCCAACAATCCTAATCTACACTCAAAAAGACCTGCGGCCCCGACCTAGTAACTACTCTTAGAAACCTATCCTAAAACCCTTCTAACATTCTTACCTATCTCGGCCCTTCTTCCCTTGGATGTTGTCCTAACCCTACATCTATCCTAAACTTCCATCCTTCTTAAAGACTATGTTTAAGACACTGGTCTAAGTTTTACCACCTGACATGCCCCCGGGCATGTTACCTTAACCATCTTTCTAAGCCTAACAAGTCAAATCCTATTCTTACTTATTCATTAACTGAATGTAGTCACAGTCCTAGGGCAATGGCATTTAAATTTAGTTGTTCCATCTCAACTTAATCTTCATCCTCCTAATCAACCATCTTGTCATATCAATCACATATCATAATACTTGGATCATTAATAAATATACATGTGATAATTTTGAGATAACACTGTCATATTCCACTTGTGATATCTTATTAAGTTGACATTGTTGTTATCGTCATTCTAGTCACAATCTCTAGTTGATTATTCAACATCTTAATCATTGATAGTCATCTCAAGTATATGTAATCATATTTGCAAGACAAACTCATACATATCCATTTCATTCCATGCCACTGTGTCCTCCCCTCCAACCACAAGGCGTAATATGTTGAAATCAATAAATTTAATGTTAGCTTATGAAGTTGATGGAAATATTGTTTTCTGCAAGGGACGTAAAGGCCAAAACATGTCAAAATAACACTCCTAAATTCTAAGAAGTTTAAACCCAATTTCGCATGGAAAAATCACCAATAAGGGTTAAGAAGTTCCTTAACTTCTAGAAAGAAGTTGAACGAAACTTACTTTTTAATTGTTAAATGTTTAATTTTAAGTTTTAAATGTATGTAAATGAATGCTATTAAATTGCTTACTTGAGTTTGATTAATACATTTTCAATTTTGAAGAGACGTCATTATATACCATGTATATGTTTCTAATGATTTTCGTATTGATGTTTTTATTGCAGTTGTGGCTATGGACACAAATGCCAAGATACTGATTGAGCTTGCTCTCCTGAGGGGCATTAGTGTAGCTTTTAGTGGTGGTGACAGGATTCGCCGCTCAGTTGCATCAACCTTGGATGCAATTGTTGACACCATTTTATAGTCTAGCAATGTACTATATGATATTACATCATATAGTGAAAGAAAAAGACAAGAATATGTTGATGGGATAGACTACAATGCAATAAAAAAGTTGAAAATATCCAAAGAGCTCATATTTTCATTGTTTAGGGACCCTCGGTCGGGGGAAATCCCAAATGCAAACAGGCCTCATATCTCTATTGAGTGGTGCACATTTCAACCATTTGTTGATAACTGGATGGACAGATGGTACATGCTTTTTGATATGCCACCACATAACAACAGGGAAATTCCCTTGTATTTCTTTTGAAAGATGTATGCAGAGTTTGTGTTACATAAACATGTAAACTATTTTGATATCTTGCAGTGTCAGGGGATCGGTGGGGGGATGCCCCAAAACCGACCCAATGCGAGGCTTTGAGACCAAGATCTCCCTATCCTTACACCTCGCAGGCAGTTGCCTGGGCCAGATGTTCGACCTGCACATCGTGTTATTCCACAGACACGTGATACATTTTTGAGTTTGGCACGGGCGGTTGTTTGCCGTGGCACTATGGTTCAACATATGGGTGAGGAAGGGGCATTTGTCCTTGGTGTGGTACATACACCAGGTCATCACCATGTAGGACCATCGTCTAGTGCAGGACCATCGGCTAGTGCAGGACCATCCACTAGTGCAGGACCATCGGCACATCCCCATCCTAGTATTGAGCCTCACGAGTGCACATCGTGTGGTCATCCCTGCTATGGTATTGCCTTAGATGTTGCCTTTAGTGGGTTTTTGAGTGAGGTATGTAGATGGTTAATTGTAATAAATTCATTTATTTTCCTCTTTGTACACAATGTAAGTGGGTATATAGAACCAAGATGGGATCAGATGGAGTCACAAGCAAGTACAAGGCTCACTTGGTTGCTAAAAGTTTATCACAAGTTCAAGGGATTGACTATATAGAGACCTCTGCTCCTGTTGTAAAGATGCACTACATCCATCTTGTTTTGGCTCTTGCTACATCCAAGCACTGGGAGGTGCATCACATGGATGTGAAGAGTGCTTTCCTTCATGGATATCTATAGGAGGAGATCTACATGAAGCAACTTGAGGATACATTGATGATCCTTCATTAGTGTGCAGATTGAGGAAGTCCTTGTATGGGCTCAAGAAGGATCCTCGAGCATGGTATGCTAAGATGGAATCCTTTCTATTGTCACAATATTTTCACAGATGCAAGTCCGATTCGAATGTATACATGACACATGATGGTAACTCTATTATCCTTAGTGTCCTCTATATTGATGATTTACTGATTACAGGGATTCTCTCTTCATGTCTTCTATTAATCAAAACAACCTTGTACAATTCCTTCTCTATGTCATATTTGGGACTGCTAAATCCATTTCTTGGTCTTGAAGTCTCTCAGAGTGATTCAGGAATCAAGATTGCACAGTCCAAGTATGCATCATATCTACTTGATAGGTTTCACATGATAGAATGCAAACCAACAACATTTCCTTTTCTTTCAAGTATCATCCTTGAGGATGGTTCTTGATCTGCACCTTTGCTGGATAGTACTTGTTGGAATATTGGTCAATACTGAGAGGGGGGTTGAATCAGTATTGTTATATTTTTAACAATTTAAACCACTTTTTGATATTAATTAAAACAAAGAATCAACAAGATACACATAACACAAATTTTATCGTGGAATCCCAATTGGGAAAACCACAAAATATTTCTATACTACAAAATTATATTTACAATAGTTTTTGCAAGCTACAACTTGTTGGAGACTTCAATACCCAAGTTTCTTAGCTACAAATGAATGATGATACAACACCCTAGTTTCTGCATTCTACAATAGACAAGGATGATACTACACCCTATTTACCAGCTGCCACTGGAAGTAGGCTATGACCCCCTGGTTTATCAACTACTACTGAAAGGATGCTTTGATACCCTATTTACCAGCAACTACTGGAAGGAGGCTATGAACCCCTGGTTTATCAATTACTACTGAAAGGATGCTTCAGCACCCTATTTACCAGCTACCACTAGAAGGAGGACACAACCCCCTTGTAGGCATGTAGCCTTCCCTAGCACCACCCTACCTCCCTAATTTCATCGTATAAATTCAATGGGATATACATCTGTTTATACTTTCACTGTCATATTTTTATGATCTTCAATCCAAGATCCAAAGACTACCTCTGTTCCTTTTATTCTTTCTCTGATATCTATACTACTTCATATCTTTATCTAAGCACATAGCAGACACTCTCATCTTCTTCAATCTGCCCCTAGCATCACCCAACCACCCTTTTTCTGTCTTCTTTCAGATTTCCAGAACTTCTGTTACTTTACTTTTGTTTCTTCATTTCAATGGTCTCTGTCTGATCTTTATTCTTATTCGATTTGGGATGTTGAGACATCTTTATTCTAAATCAAACCTCCATTTAAATACCTTAGTCACTCATAGAAATGTGTCTCTTCAGTTCGTGTCCTTCCCATTCATGTATTTCCAAATCTCTGTTAATTAACATTTAATTTATAAATCTGTTTATTACTAATTTTTAATTAATTAATTAAAACTTCTTTGATAATATCAGTCTTGCGGGCTCCTTCCATCTCAATCCTGTGGGCTTCCTCTATCTCAGGTTGCGGGCTTCCTTTCGTGGGCTCACCTTTACTTCCTTGTGGGATCACCCGATCCTCCCTTGCGGGATCTTTGCGGGCTTCATCCTTTAGCCCTTCGGGATTCACCCTTAGGACTTCACTTTTAGCCTTTGCGGGCTTCACCTTTAGTGTTCATCACCCATTGTGGGATTCCCCATTGCAGAATTCCCCATTGCGGGATTCTCCTCCATGGGTATATCTCCCATTGCATGCGACATTCCCATTGCGGGCACCTTCTTGCGGGCTCATCTTGTAGGCAAGTGGGCTCACCTTTTGCAGGCATCTTTTCCTCCTATGTGGGCATATCCTCATTCACCTGTAGGCATATCCTTACGAATTATGCGGGAATATTATTATAACTGATGCGGGCGTACTTGACAACCCTCTTGCGAGCATAAATTAGGCTTTGTTCGAGCATTTTTCCTTCTTAAGGCTAATATGATTTTTATTAACTTGGCAGGTGTAATTTTCGCATGTGTAACTTCCAGAGTAAATTCTGAGACCATGATTATATAACTAGATCATCAACAAACAAGACCATGCCAACTGATGAATTTATCATCACAAGTAAACTTCCTGGCCCACATTTCCAAATGCCTCTTCAACCTTCTGATTTCAACACTTAGCCAAATTTCATTTGTTCTTAATATGCAAAACAAGATTTTTCTCACTTTGGCAGATTGATTTCTAGCACATGTGACCATCATAAGGAAAAATGAAAACATGACTCGATAAATACTTCAACAAGGAACTGATCCATGTCACCTTTTGATTTTGTAGATACACACACATCATTTGGCAGACATTTGAAACTAGCCTTTTAAACTACCAGTTCAACACTTGGACAAAATTGTCAAACCCCAAGTCATCATGAAGGGATTTTTGTTTTCATCAAATTGGAAGTATGAGACATCCACAAGATATAAGCCAACAAGGTGATTCTATCTAGACCAATTTCATCCCTTGAAACCTCTTTCTATCTCCTCAACGGTCATTTTTTTGGAGCATTGCAAGTCAGGCTAAGAGACACTTTTGGAAGTTCAATATATTCTCCTAGAAGGACTTTTTGGAAAAACCAATGATATGGTTGGATGAAACACTCAACATTGTAGAGACCCATACCCTTAAAATACTTTAAGACATCAACCACAGGAAATGGTAGACATTTTATTGAGGTCACTCAGGCATTTTTACCAGCATTTTTATACTTAGACAATTTGTGCAATCCCCAAGGTGTATTTTGTATTTCACAAAAATACTGAATCAATGATACCAGATGATGTATTACATCTCACTAAGCACAACCAAAGTGATTTCACCTTTAAACTCATCTCCCTCTAACCTAGGTGGACATTTACTGGACTGGTGCAAAACTGCCTAAAACCCTGTTTTGGCAGACCTATAACTTCCTCCTGAGACACTATCAAGACAAACTGAGATCATGTTCAGGTAGACAGATCAATAGAATACAACCTAACAAGATGGGGCAGATGTTTAACTTATCCTATGAGGTACGACAAACATTTTCCCAAGTCCACTTGGACCAATTTTCCAACACTTAGCCATTTTCGAGAATTTCTCCAAACTGACAAATCTCTATATAATTAGGTCAAATTGTAATAATGACATGATGAAGGTACTAGAACATCATCAGGTGGATTTTCATCTTCATCACCCATTCCACATCATCATACATGCTATGTCATCATTTCCGTTTTTATTCCTTTGTCTTTCATTGAGTTTTCCCTGCCATCATGTCCTTGGTTATTCCTTTGTCATTATTGAACTCCCTGGACATAAATAAAAATCATATTCAACATTCCCCCCCTTTGGAATTGATGGAAACATATAAATATTCTACCCCTTTGACAACAATGACAAAGGATAACCTGTTATGCCCTTGTTGTAATCATCTTGATAGAGAATTTCCTATTTTTCTTCTTTTTGGCAACTTCTCTTGCCAACATATCTCCCTTTTTTTAAAGAAATTTAGCTCTCTGATTCTCTTCCTCTTGTTAACTGGACTTGGTTCTAATCATTGTGTTATGATTGTTGATGTATTTGTAACTTCGGAAGATATTCACTTGTATATTATGTTTGTACTTTATTGTATCCCCAATGGAGATGTATTATTCCTCTGATTGGAAGTGTCGTCATTTGTATTTGCAAGTGTCGCAAGTTACATTGTAAGTGTTGTAACTTATATTTGATGGGTTATTAGACCACCTTGGTGGGGTCAGCCATGTATGAGTCATGTGGATGGGTTAATAGGATCACTCACTTATCCAAATCGCATAGTTGAGAGAGAGGAGTGTGCACAAGTGGAGGAGGAGTAGCTGTTGGAGACATCTTGTCTTGGGGTTTGATCTTTGTGATCTTTGTATTGGTGTTCATTCTATCTCTGAGGAAGTTGCGGAGTTTTTCACCTTCTTGGTTTTCCCTGGTGAAATGCTTTGTGTCTCTTGTCTCTTATGTTTGATATGTTGTACATGTTGTTCTCTCAGTTAAGATCCTAGATCATATTGAATTAAATGATGAAAAAATAACATGGTATCAGAGCTAGCCTGAAGGAAGGCATTATATGGAATTTATGACACTTGTTGCACTTGCGACAAATTGGAAGCTAGGGCTTGATACAGTAAAAACTAGTCATCGTGGAACTTTTTCTATAAATCCATTTTGGGGAAGGTTCAGGATATGAAAATTTTTCAGGCCGAAGATGAAATGTTCATGTACCTTGTGTACGAAGATATGCCTCAGATTCGTTGTACTTTGTGAGATATGATTTATACAAGTTAAGGTTTCTTCCTCTTCCAAAATGCATCCCTAAACAGGTGACCTAGGAACAGAGGTCATATCTAGGGATATGAAGCTCCAAATGGAATTCCATAAAAATTAGAAGTTAGGGCATAGAATTTAGTTTCAAAGGTCCAAGTTTCAGAGGCCGAAGTTGAAATAGTGACACGTGGCACTCCGTACAAGTTCTCTATGTTGTTTCATCCCATAAACAGGTCATGTTGCGACACTTGGCATATCTCTCTCATGGAGAATATATTGGAGCTCAGATCTGTGGGGTTGAAAATATGATAGGTCAGAATACCACAAGATGAAAGTTTAGACCTTGAGGATCCAAAATTTCAGAGATACAACAGAAACAATATGGCATATATTTATGTCAAAACAAAATTGGATTTTGAGCATTTTCCTTTTTGGCTCGTCACTGTTGTGGGAAATTAGGGATTTTGACAGAAGTGAAATTTTGGAGTTCTCTTAGCATAAGATTTCTCTCCTCAGAAAAATCAAAATTTAGAGACCAAGATTGAAGTTTTTGGTTGGGTAGAACCCCGAGATCTATCAAACCCTAGTTCAGGTTTTGGACCAGAAAAACCAGAAAACTAGATTTTGACAGAAGTTGCAGATCCGAAATTCATAGGTCATTTTTGGAGGTTCAATTTTTGGAGTTTTCAAAATCTGAGCACACCAGCTTGCTCACCTCAGTCAATTGCATCTCCCTGTCCAGACAGAAGTTTGAAATTCCAAGTTTGGATTTTTAGGGTTTTTTCTGTCAAACCCTAGTCAGCTCCAGATCCAGTTTCATCAATTGAAGGGGATTGGGTTAATCCTATAAGAGAATGAATTGGAAACCTACATAAGTGAAGAGGTTCCAGTTTCAGAGGGAGATGAGTTTAAGGCCTTACATAAGAAGACTACAAGCAATCCTGATAGGTATGACTTGAGGAGATATAGGTATGTGTTGAAATCTGTTCATGATTAAGTTTGTCTTCATATTATTGAGGTTAGTACAATCTTGATTAATTTTAGAGTTGTCTTATCACCTTAGTAAAAGTATGAATGCATGTGAATGATAGAAGACATTCATTGATTAGGCTTATGACACTTATGATTATACTAATGCACTGTAGTGTTGTATGAGGATGATGTGGTCCGCTAACATAGAAGGTACATCAAGAAAGACAAATCAATTTCTAGATCAAGAACATATGACCATGGTGACATGAAGACAAAGACTCATCCATAGCCATTGATCACATAGAAGCTCTACTTACAAGGTATGTATAATTTGGTTCTACAATGCTTAACAGATGAGATATGCAGGTTACTAGCACAAGGTCTCTAAATCATTGAAGATAACAAAAAAGACATTGTTTGGGTATGTTAGACATAACTCACAAACATGATAATCCAAGTATGTTTTTCCTATATCAAGTTAGAATCCTACCTTATGTTAGTGTCTCATATAAGTATACTTTTGTATGATTGATAATGATTATTCATGAAGTTATAGGTTTGAGTAATCATGGGTTTATGCATATTATGCTTCTTAGTTTGATTAATGATATGACAAACTAGAAGAGTCCTATGGTCAAATAAGAATATGCATGAGTAAAATAAGTACTCCCTAAAACCTTGAATACTAACGCTTGTGATAAATTACATGTGTGTGAAATTATCACGACCATACATGTTTAGAATCATAATGTTTTGATAGTATTGAGATTATACTAATGCATGTATGATTATGTATGAGATCTTGAGGATGACACAATGATGACACTAGTGCACACTTAAGCATGCATAATGGTCCAGGATGGATATAAGTTCAAAGACAATAATCCAGGAAGCAAATATCAAGAGGGAGCACACTCTAGTAGTTCTTGCAAGGAAGCAAAGATCAAGAGGGAGCACACTCCAGTAGTTCCTGCAAGGAAGAAAAGATCAAGAGGGAGCCCACTCCAGTAATTCCTGTAAGGAAGCAAAGATTGAGAGGGAGTCCACCCAATAAGAAAACAAAGATAAGTATTTGAGTTGTCATTTCTTATTACTTAAATGTTGTTGTTAATTCATGTACATACTTATGTTCCTAGATTTAGGATGTACATTATGCATTTTAGAAAAGTTGCATTAATGAACAAGATACTACTAATATAGTAATGGGTGTGTGGCCTATGGTACCGTACAACACTCCATTGCTACTTATCTAGATTGAAACCTCTTTGCTGACATGTTGGAGCAGTGCACACTCTTAAAAATGTTCTGGTAGAGATGGAAGGCATCTAGAAAGTTACGGGATATGGATAAATGTTGTATTGAAGCATTAGCTAAGATAATTGCATGACTATATGACATATGTCTTTATGTGTAATAATTTGTTCTTAAATCTATGAGATGTTTCTAATCATGCAATTGAATTTGACTTGGAGGAAAGATCGTGTACAATCACCTACAAAAGAAGGACAATGACATTTGTTCCAGGAACGAAGTTCAAGAAAACTACCTATTGAAGATATTGAAGAATTTGAAGTTCCCAGGATCTGGGATGCAGTAATGGAAGGATGCCATGATCGAGGAGTACCAGTCGATCATGAAGAATGATATTTGGGATGTGGTCCCGAGACCAGTAGGGAAGTCTGTTGTGAATTCTAAGTGGATCTACAAGATCAAGCATGCTGCAGATGGTAGCATAGAGAAATACAAATCAAGGTTTGTGGCTCGTGGCTTCTCCCAGAAAGAAGTGATAGATTATGAAGAAAATTTTGCACCTGTATCTAGATACACTTCCATCAGAATAGCACTTTCTCTGGTTGTAGTGATGAAGTGGAATATACATCAGATGGATGTCAAGACAACTTTCTTGAATGGTGTAGTCGAAGAAGAAGTGTATGTGGAGCAACCACTCGGATTTGAGACACATGACAAGGAGTCACATGTGTGCAAATTAAAGAAAGCCTTGTACGGTTTGAAACAAGCACCCATGACATGGTATGATAGGATTGACAGCTTCCTGACTAGTTTGGGCTTTACCAATAGTAAAGCGGATTCCAACCTTTACTACAAGGTTGAGGAAGGAAATCCAGTAGATGACCTATTTATGACAGATGAGATTGGGTTGATTGCTGATACGAAGAGGAAGCTTGCTGCCGAGTTCGAGATGAAGGACTTGGTTATGATGCATTACTTTCTAGGTATGGAGGTGTGGCAGAGTGTAGATGGAATCTTCCTTGGACAAGGGAAGTATGAAGTAGAGATCCTGAAGCAATTCAGGATGATGGACTGCAAGGCCATATCCACACCTATGGCATTGAACATGAAGCTATTGAGTGATGCTTCTTCAGAGTCGGTTGATGCCACAATGTATCATCAGATGATTGGGTCCTTGATGTACCTGATGAACATGAGACCAGATATTTGCTTTGCTGTGAACACTTTGAGTTAGTTCCTGATGGATCCTAGACATGTTCACTTGATTGTTGTAAAGCATATTCTGAGGTACCCGAAGGGTACGATTGATTATGGGCTCAAGTATGATGCGAATCAAAAGATTAACCTGGAGGGTTATGTTGATTCAGATTGGGAAGGAAGTGCTGCAGATAGGAAGAGCACTTCGGGGTGCTGCTTCAATATAGGATTAGGTGTGATATCTTGGTTTAGCAAGAAGCAATCCTGCATAGCACTAAGTACAGCCGAAGTAGAGTATGTCGTAGCTTGTTCGACTAGTTGTGAGGCAGTATGGCTGAGGAAGCTACTGTATGATTTGTTTGATCTCTAGTTGGATGCTACTTGTATCTTTTGTGACAACCAGAGTTGTGTGAAGTTGTCTGAGAACCCCGTGTTCCATGACAAGTCAAAGCACATCAAGATCAAGTATCACTATATCAGGGATATGGTACAGAGAGGAGCATTGAACTTCCTATATGTTGCGATCAATGAGCAGATTTCAGATGTGTTGACCAAACCACTAGCCAGAGTGAAGTTCGAGTACTTCAGAGAGAGGCTTGGTGTTCTTCGGATGGAAGATACTTCAAGGAGGAAGTGACGGGACACATTTGTAGAAGCCATTCCAAGCACGGTGGTAGGAGGATCCTTCCCATGGATGTGGCTGTAAGTGCTGTGTGATGAGCATCAGGACGATGCTCCAGATGATGATGTGCATCAGGATGATGCACTGTATAATGATGATCAGTATGATCATGAGCATCAGGATGATGCTCCGTGCGAGGATGATCATGAGTATCAGGATGATACTTCGAGGTTGTGGATATGTGGCAGGTTGTGCAGTATCATATAATGGCTCCTTGGGAGATCCGATAGGTTGAACAGTAAGCTCGTAATTAGTCCTGGGATGCTCTTTCGAGGTTTTACGAGGTAGGCATGTAATCAGTCCTGGAGATCCGATAGGTTTTGTTAGACACGTAAAATTCCAGGGATGATATTTAGAGATTTTGCAGGTCACAAGATGCTCTTTTAAGGTTTTCCTTGTTCACATGTAATTAGTCCTAGAGATCGGATAGGTTGTGCTAGTCATGTAAAAGTCCTAGGATTCTCTTAAGAGATCTTGCAGGTCACAAGATGCTCTTTTAAGCTTTTGTGAAGTTCACATGTAATTAGTCCTGGAGATCTGATAGGTTGAGCAATAAGCTCATAATCAATCTTGGGATGCTCTTTAGAGATCTTGTCAATCATGCTAGGCACATAAAGGATCTTGAGATGCTCTTTAAAGGTTTTGTGAAGGTTTCATGTAATCAGTCCTAGGAGATCTTGCCGGTCGTGCTAAGGCACATAAAGGATCCTGGGATGCTCTTGTCAGGTTTTGCATAGGCACATAATCAGTCCTGATATTCCACCTCTATCAGGCTGCTCGTAGAGATGATGAATACCTATAGGAGGCTAGGCCTACATCCAGCATGAAAAAGGGATGGCTTTATAGAACTTCCTATGACAAGAATAATTGAGAGATAGGACCAGTGATCGAGATGATGAGTACAGCAGGAGTGATGATGATGCTCCGTGATCTAGTGACGATGATCCAACTCCAAAATTGAAGAATTGTGCCGATATGTATTGATGACCTATGTCAAGAGAATACCTTCCTAGTTAAGAGGGAGTGTTGATGTATTTGTAACTTCGTAAGATATTCAGTTGTATCTTATGTTTGTACTTTATTGTATCCCCAACATAGATGTATTATTCCTCTGATTGGAAGTGTTGTCATTTGTATTTGCAAGTTTCGCAAGTTACATTGTAAGTGTCGTAACTTATATTTGATGGGTTATTAGACCACCTTGGTGGGGTCGGCCATGTATGAGTCATGTGGATGGGTTATTAGGCTTCCTTAGGAAGTAGGCCCAATTAGGGTTAAAGGCAGGTCAATTCATTGTATAAATAGAGAGTGTGATTCTCTCATTCTATTCATTCACTCACTCATCCAACTCGCATAGTTGAGAGAGAGGAGTGCGCACAAGTGGAGGAGGAGTAGCTGCTGGAGACATCTTATTTTGGGGTTTGATATTTGTGATCTTTGTATTGTGCTCATTCTATCTCTGAGGAAGTTACGGGGTTTTTCACCTTCTTTTTTTTCCCTGGTGAAATGCTTTGTGTCTCTTGTCTCTTGTGTTTGATATGCTGTACATGTTGTTCTCTCAGTTAATATCCTAGATCATATTGAATTAAATGATGAAAACCTAACAATGATACTTTGGTTAACATCCTCAATTACCTTCTTGTAGCGAGTCTTTGAAAGAGACCATGGATGATTAGTTCATAGACCCACCCTTTCAATGTTCCTCCCCTTTGTCAACATTGTCTACATTTTGTGACATTGTTTACACTCTGCTCTTTGTCAACCATACACCAGTCTTATCATTTAACCATGACCATCTCTTATCTTCTCTAATTTTGCTTCTGATTTTGTTACACTTCAACCATTAAGTGTGCATGTCACATAGATTTTTTCTGGAAAAAATGTTTTCTTCAATTTTGTCACCTCCACTTTACTTCTTATCCCCGATGGAGATAGACTTTTAGCAAGTGATATTAATTACCTTCAAATACCAATTGAATTTTTATGATATTTGCTCCCCCCGAGTATATGATTCCTTAATACTAATTTCAGGGTTCTCTTTTAGGTCACGAGAGACTCTAGAAGATAATTTCAAAATCTTTCTCTCCATCGATGTATTTTACATATTCATCTAGCTTTCCATCATAATGGAGGTCATTCTTATCTACAACACTATTATGCTGAGCATCATCTTTGGAAACTTTATTGATGCTTGGAATTTTTGTTTCTTCTGAACCTTTGTAGTCTTCCTTTCTTCTCCACATATTTCCATGAGGTACCCTACTTACTGATCTTCTTTGTCTTTTAGATTTTGTACTTTGATTTTTTCCCTTGGTTCTGCAATCAACAGCTTTGTGACCAAACTTGTGATAAAAATGACAATATCCATAGAAGCTTCCTTTATATTTGAGGAATATTTTATTTTCATGCCTCACAACTTCCATCTTCTTCCATCCGTTCCTTTGTTTTTGAACTTTTACTGAAGCATTCTTTCTCAGCTTACATTCTCTAGACATATGTCCAAAATTATTACAAGAGTAGCAATGACTGAAAAAGATTTGCTGGAACCTGCTTGTCATTGGTATTTTAGGTATCATATCAGTTCTATATTTATTATGAGAGGAGGGAACATATTTCTGACTATCCTTCTTAATCGTACTTTTGAGTGGAGCAGCATAGCTTCTTTTATTCTTATCTTGGAGTGTAAGAGAAAAAAATTCTGGATTCTTTTCTTGGTCATAACCTGATCCAGTTTTCTCACTTGATGGTCTTTGGCTACTTAGGATTTCATCTAAAGTGTTTGAGTTGTTCTCAAATTTTGATTTAATAGATTCTTTATCAAGCATATTTCTAAGCAAAATAACTTCTGCTTCAAGTATTTTAGAGTCTTGTATTTTCTCCTTGAATTTGGAGACTTCTTGTTTTAAGCTCTCGGCCTCTTTCATGCGAACCATCACTTGTTGACTTGATTTGTGCAGATATTCTTGGAGGGTCTTGAATTCCTCTCCTTTTGACTTTAACTCTTCTTGGTATTTTGACACTTGTCCTTTTAAGGATTTGTTCCTTCTTCTACATTTTTCAATTTCCTCAAGAGCACACATGAGTTCAGCCTCTAGCTCCAACTCTTCTTCCACATCTGATTCTTCTTCCGAAGCTTGAGTTACCATCCCCATGAATAGATTTTATCCATCTTCACTAGCATCCTCGAGAATAGAAAGGCTTGCTTCTACTCTTTCTTCAACTGAGTAAAGTTTCTCAAATTTGACCCAGAGTTCCTTAGTTGAGATGCATTTCCATACCTTCTCTTTGATGGGTTGAGATAAGCCATCAAGTATTGCCTCTTTTTCCCTTGAGTTATTTTTCTTGGACTCTTTTTGAGATGCAGTCCTTATTATTTTTGGTGGGATATAATCATAGTTTACTGAATTCCATACACCATATCCTAATGATTGTAAGTATGCATTCATTCTTTTTCTCCAATATGCATATTCTTCTTTATTAAGTACTGGAGCACTTTTGGGTGCAATCCCTTCTTATTGATCCATAGTGTTTTTTAATAGGATATTCCTTCCAGTGGTTGAGACCGTAGTGAAGGTTCCTCCTCTGATACCAATTGTTGGAATATTGGTCAATATTGAGAGGGGGCAGTGAATCAGTATTGTTATCTTTTTAACAATTTAAACCACTTTTTGATATTAATTAAAACATAGAATCAACAAGATACACATAACACAAATTTTATCGTGGAATCCTAATTGAGAAAACCACAAACTCTTTATATACTGCAAAATTATATTTAAAATAGTTTTTGCAAGCTACAACTTGCTGGAGACTTCAATCCCCAAGTGTCTTAGATACAACTGAATGATGCTACAACACTTTGGTTTCTTCCTGCTACAACAGACAAGGATGCTACTGCACCCTATTTACTAGCAGCCACTGGAAGGAGGCTACAAACCCCTGGTTTATCAACTACTACTGAAAGGATGCTTCGACACCCTATTTACCAGCAACTACTGGAAGGAGTCTATGACTCCCTGGTTTATCAGTTACTACTGAAAGGATGCTTCGACACCCTATTTAACAACTACCATTGGAAGGAGGCTACAACCCCCTTCCAGGCATGTAGCCTGCCCTAGAACCACCCTACCTCCCTAATTTGATCTTATAACTTCAATGAGATATACATATGTTCATACTTTCATTGTCCTCTATTTATGATCTTTAATCCAAGCTCCAAAGACTGCCTATGTTCCTTTTATTCTTTCTTTGATACCTGTACTACTTCAGATCTTTATCTAAGCACAAAGCAAACACTCTCATCTTCTTCAATTTTGTTGATGTATATGTAACTTCGGAATGTATTTCACATATATGTATATTGTATTCCTATAGAGATGTTATTATTCCTCTATACGGAAGTGTCGTCATTTATATTGTAAGTGTCGTAACTTATATTTGATGGGTTATTAGACCACCTTGTTGGGGTCAGCCCTGTATAAGTCATGTGGGTCAAAGGGTTATTAGAACACCCTATTGGGGGTCGGCCATGTGAGTCAAAGGGTTATTAGACCACCCTAGTGGGGGTCAGCCCAGTCAGCATTATGTTAACTGGTTAAGTTGAGGCCGACCTAGTTGAGTAAAGGTCAAGTCAAGTTAGTGTATAAATAGAGAGTGTGTCTCTCTCATTTTACACATTCTATTCTCTCACTGACACTTGGGAGAGTGGCGCACTTGTGGAGGAGGAGGCTCTGCTGCTAGGAGAAGACTATATCTTGTATTCTAGTTGTATCATTGATTTGTCTATCTCTAGGGAAGTTATTGGGGTTTTTCACCTTTATGGTTTTCCCCAAGTAAACTCTGTGTCTCTTGTGTGCTTGCATTATTGTGTCCATGATTGATAATCTGTAGATTTGCTATATATGTTGTTCTCTCAGTTAAGATCCTAGATCATATTGAAGCAAATTCTGAAAATTTAACATGGTATTAGAGCTAGCCTGAAAGAAGGCATGATATGGCATGTATGACACTTGTTGCACTTACGATGCTAGGGCTTGATATAGTAAAAACCAGTCATCGTATCACTTTCGCTATAAATCCATTTTGGCGATGTTTTCAGATCTAAAAATTTTACAGGTCGAATACCATATCCCCATGTACCTTGTATCCAAAGGAAAACCTCTAATTCGTTGCACTTTGTGATTTATGATCTGTACAATATAGGGTTTCTGCCTCTTCCAGATCTAAGTCAAAATAAGGTGACCTTGGGAAAAAGATCATAACTTGGGCTAGGAAGCTCCAAATGAAATTTCGTAAAAAGTGACAGGTAGTAAACAAATTGTACTATCTCAGGAAATGTGTTTAGAGTCTGAAGTTGAACCAGTGACACATGGCATGACGTACAAGTTTGATCTCCTGTATTATCCCATAAACAGGTCACTTTGCGACACTTGGCATAACTCTCTCTCAGAGAATCCAATTGAGGTCAGAACTGTCGGGATGGAAAGATAACAGGTCAGGATATCTAAGGATAATTGTTCAGAGGCTGAAGTTGAACTAGTGACACGTGGCATGCTGTACAAGTTCGCTCTCCTGTATTATCCCATAAACAGGTCACGTTGCGACACTTGGCATAACTCTCTCTCAGAGAATCCAATTGAGTTCAGACCTATCGGGATGGAAAGATAACAGGTCGAGCTATCTTAGGAAAAATTTTCAGACCCTGTGGATCAAAAAGTTCAGAGTTACACCAGAAACAATCAGGTACATATTTCTGTCAAAACAAAATTATTTTTGAGTTCCTTCATTCATGGCTTCCGGAATTTAGGGCTTCGGAGAAAGTTGGAATTTTTGTAATAGGAGACCACGGCTGGATTCTACTGATCAAAATCGAAATTTAGAGACCAAGATCAGATTTTTTGGTTGGGTAGAATGCCGACCTTGATCAAACCCCAGTTCGGGACTTTGATCGGAAGGATGGAAAATTCGGGCTTCTGCAAAAAGTGGAATTTTAGAAATCTGTGACCACGGATGGAAGCTCCTCAGAAAAATCAAAGCTTAGAGTTTTGAATCAAATCTTTTGGTTGGATGAAGCTCCGGGAAACTCAATCCCTAATTTAGGGTCCTCCCCAGTGAATCCGAAAATCTAAAAGGCAATTTCGAGGGGTGAAACTTTGCATTTTTCAAATTCTGAATATACCAACTTGATCAGCACATCAAGGCACATATTTCTATCCTTTTGGAAGTTTGAAATTCAAAGTTTGAAGTTTTGGGGTTTCTTTGACATACCCTACTTTAGCTCCAGGTCCAGTTCTTGTAATTCAAGTGGATTGGGTTAATCCTAGAAGAAGATGGATTGGTCACCTGCATAAGTGAAGAAGTTCCTGTCTCAGAGGGAGATGAGGCTAAGGCCTTCCATAAGAAGATTACAAGCAATCTTGACAGGTATGGCTTCCAGGTATGTTTCATGGTTAATTTTATTATATGTTTGTCTTCATATCATTACAGTACAATCTTGATTAGTTACTGGACTTATCGTATCACCTTAAGAGAAGATATTCATTGATTAAGGTTTTGACACTTATGATTGTATGAATGCATTGTGATGTTGTATGAGGTTTATGTTGTTTGCTAACACAAAAGGTACACCAAGAAAGTCAAATCATGTTCTACTTCAAGAACATATGCTCATGGTGAGATGAAGACAAAGATTCATCCATTGTCATGGATCACATAGAAGATCTACTTTCGAGGTATGTATAACTTGGTTCTACAATGGTTAACTTATGAGACATGCAGGTTACTAGCACAAGTCACTGAAGAGAATCAGAAGACATTATGCGGGTATGTTAGACGTAACTAGCTAGCATGCTAATCCAGGCATGTTTTTCCTATATCAAGCTAGAATCCTACCTTTTGTTAGGATCTTATACTGTTGTGTTGTTGATAATGATTATTCATTAAGTCATAGGTTTGAATAATCATGGTTGTATGCATATTATGTTTCTTACCATAATTGATGATATGACTAACCATAAGAATCATGAAGGTATAGGTTTGAATAATCACGGGTTTTATGCATATTATATCTCTTATCTTGATTGATGATTCAACTAACCAGAAGAGTCCTATGATCAAATAAGAATGTGTATGAGTAAAAGAAGACTTCCTTGAAACCTTGAATACTAATGCTTATTATCTGTGAATGATCATGAATATACATGTTTAAGATTATTGTGTTTTGATAGTATTAAGATTGTACTAATAAATGTGTGATTATGTATGATACCTCAAGGATAACACAATGATGATACTAATAAGCATGCATAGTGATTAAGGATGGATGTAAGTTCAAGTACAGGTAATCGAGGAAGAAAAGATCAAGAGGGAGCACACTCCAGTTGTTCCTGCAAGAAAGCAAAGGAGCACACTTCAGTAGTTTCTGCAAGGATGTAAATATTCAGAGGGATTTGACCACTTCTCACAATCCACATAAGAATGGAGTTGCAGAAAAGAAGCAAAGACTGAGAGGGATTCAACCCAACAAACAAACAAAGATAAGTATTTGAATTGTCATTACTTGCATATTTTATTGTTTAAATAATACTGTTCAATAATGTATATACTGATGTTCCTAGAATTAGGTTGTGTATTATGCATATTAGAATAGTTGCATTGATGAACATTATACTACTAATATGCATGGGTAAGTGGCCTATGGCACTGTACAACATTCCATTGCTGCTTATCTAGAATGAAACCTCTTTGATGACATGTTGGCAGTTGTGCACACTCTTAACAATGTTCTGGTAGAGATTGGAAGGCATCTAGAAAGTTACGGGATATGGATAAATGTTGTATTGAAGCATTGACTAAGATAATTGCATGACTGTATGACATATTTCTTTATGTGTAAGAATTTGTTCTGAAAACTATGAGATGTTTTCTAATCATGCAATTTAACTTGTTGTGTAGGAAAGATCGTATGCCATCACCTACAAAAGAAGAACTACAACATTTGTTCAGCAACAAAATTATCTATTGAAGATATTGAAGTTCCCAAGATATGGAAAGAATGGCATGATCCGTCGATCATGAAGAATGATGTTTGGGATGTAGTCCCAAGACCTGAAGGGAAGTTTGTTATGACTTCCATATGGATCTATCAAGATAAAGCATGCTGTAGATGGAAGCATAGAGAAATATAAAAGTGATGAAATAGAAGATACACTACATGGATTTCAAGACAGCTTTCTTGAATGGTGTAGTTGAAGAAGAAGTGTATGTGGAATAGCCACTTGGTTCTGAGACACATGACAGGGAGTCATATATGTGCAGAACTTGGGTATGAGGCACCACTTTCTAGGTATGGAGGTGTGGCAGAGTGCTGATGGAATATTCCTTGGACAAGGGAAGTATGCAGTAGAGATCCTAAAGAGGTTCGGGATGATGGGCTGCGAGGCTATGGCATCGAACCTGAAGCTTCTATGTGATGCTTCATCTAAACCAGTTGATGTCACTATGTATCATCAGATGATTGGGTCCTTGATGTACCTGATGAACATGAGACTCGATATTTGCTTTGCGGTGAACACATTGAGCCAATTCCTGACAGATCCGAGGAGTGTTCACCTGGTTGCTGTAAAGCATATTATGAGGTACCTGAAGGGTACAGTTGATTATGGGTCCAAATATGATGCGAATCAAAAGTTTAACCTACAGGGTTATGTTGATTCAGATTGGGCAGGCAGTGCTGCAGATAGGAAGAGCACATCTGGGTGTTGCTTTAGTATGGGATCAGGTGTGATCTCTTGGTTCAGCAGGAAGCAGTCCTACGTAGCACTAAGTACAGCTGAGGTAGAGTATGTTGCAGCCTGTTCAGCTAATTGTGAGGCAGTATGGCTATGGAAGCTACTGTTTGAGTTATTTGATCTCATGTTGGATGCTACTGGCATCTTTTGTTATAACCAGAGTTGTGTGAAGTTGTCCGAGAACACAGTGTTTCATGACAGGTCGAAACACATAGAGATCAAATATCACTATATCAGGGATATGGTGCAGAGAGGAGCTGTGGAGCACTTGTACATTGTGACGGACGAGCAAATTGTAGATGTGCTGACGAAGCCACTAGCCAGGGTGAAGTTCGAGTACTTCAGGGAGAGGCTTGGTGTTCTTCAGATTGATGACACTTCGAGGAAGAAGTGATGGACACATTTGCAAAAGCCATTCCAAGCATGTTGGAAGGAGGATCCTTCACATGGCCATGGATGTAAGCGCTGGATGATGAGCATCAGGATGATGCTCCAGTTACTGCTCTGTATACGCATCATGTTGGATGCTGGATATGATCAGTTGGATTATTTATATATGTACGCATCATGTTGGATGTTGGATATGATCAATTGGATCATTTATATGTATATGTATGTATGCATCATGTTGGATGATGGATATGATCGGTTGGATCATTTGTATGTATTTTGTATATGCATCATGTTGGATGCTTGGACCATGTATCTATATATGTATCAGGTGGATACATTGTATGATCAGGTGGATCATGTATGGTGATATGTATCATGTATTTGTATTTATATCAAGTGGATACACTGTATGACCAGGTGGATCATGTATGATGATATGTATCAGGTAGATACTTGGTATGCATCAGGTAGATGCATTGTATGATTAGGTGGATTATGTATGGTGATATATATCATGTATTTGTATTTGTATCAGGTGGATACACTATATGATCAAGTGGATCATGTATGATGATATGTGTCAGGCAGATACTTGGTATGCATCAGGTAGATGCATTGTATGATCAGGATGATCATGGATGACGAGCTTCAGGATGATGCTCCAGATGACATGCAGCAGGATGTTGCAGAGATGATGATCAGGATGATCATGTGTACATCAGGATGATGTATGGTGAGTATCAGGTTGATACTCTGTGGCCGTGGAACAGGTTGTGCAGATAAGCATGTAATTTGTGCCCTGGGAGATTTGTAGATAGTATTTCGAGGTTTTGCCTATGGCATGTAATTTGTACCCTGGGATATCTGGAAAATGCTCTTTCGAGGTTTTGCTTGGGAGGACATATAATTTGTGCCCTGGGAGATCTGCAGATAGTCTTTCGAGGTTTTGCCTATGGCATGTAATTTGTGCCCTGGGATATATGGCAGATGCTCTTTCGAGGTTTTGTCCTGTGGCATGTAATTTGTGCCTTGGGAGATCCGATAGGTTGAGCCATGTGCTCGTAATCAGTCCTAGGATGCTCTTTCGAGTTTTTTCCATGACCACATGTAATTTGTGCCCTGGGAGATCCGATAGGTTGAGCCTTGTGCTCATAATCAGCCCTGGGATGCTCTTTCGAGGTTTTGTGGTGACCACATGTAATTTGTGCCCTGGGAGATCCGATAGGTTGAGCCTTGTGCTCGTAATCAGTCCTAGGATTCTCTTTCGAGGTTTTGTGGTGGGGTCACATGTAATAAGTCCTAGAGATCTAGACAGGATGAAAAAGGCCTAAGATGCTCTTTAGGGTTCTTGCTAGTCAAGAGACTCTTTTAAGGTTTTGTGACACACGTAATAAGTCCTGAGATTTCCACAGTATGGCTAGTGATGACAAAGATCTGCAACTGGTGGGCCTACATCCAGTATGAAAAAGGACTGGCTCTATAGAACTTTCAATGACGAGTAGATTTAGAGATTGATTGAGATAGCAGTAGCAGTGACGATGATCAAGAGAAGATGACTTGTGCCAGAAGACCTGTACCGAAAAATACATTCCTAGTTAAGAGGGAGTGTTGATGTATATGTAACTTCGGAATGTATTTCACATATATGTATATTGTATTCCTATAGATATGTTATTATTCCTCTATATGGAAGTGTTGTCATTTATATTGTAAGTGTTGTAACTTATACTTGATGGGTTATTAGACCACCTTGTTGGGGTTGGCCCTGTATAAGTCATGTGGGTCAAAGGGTTATTAGACCACCCTATTGGGGGTCGGTCATGTGGGTCAAAGGGTTATTAGACCACCCTAGTGGGGGTCGGCCCAGTCAGCATTATGTTAAGTGGTTAAGTTGAGGCCGATCTAGTTGAGTAAAGGTCAAGTCAAGTTAGTGTATAAATAGAGAGTGTGTCTCTCTCATTTTACACATTCTATTCTCTCACTCACACTTGGGAGAGTGGCACACTTGTGGAGGAGGAGGCTCTGCTGCTAGGAGAAGACTATCTTTTGTATTCTCGTTGTATCATTGCTCTATCTATCTCTGAGGAAGTTATTGGGGTTTTTCACCTTTATGGTTTTCCCCAAGTAAACTCTGTGTCTCTTGTGTGCTTGCATTATTGTGTCCATGATTGATATGCTGTAGATTTGCTGTACATGTTGTTCTCTCAGTTGAGATCCTAGATCAGATTGAAGTAAATTCTGAAAATTTAACAAATCTACCCCTAGCATCACCCAACCACTCTTTTTCTACCTTCTTTCATATTTCCAGAACTTCTGTTACTTTAATTTTGTTTCTTCCTTTCATTGGTCTCTGTCTGATCTTTCTTGTTCTTTGATCTGGGCTATTGAGACATATTTCTTCTAAATAAAACCTCCATTTAAATACCTTATTCACTCATAGAAACATGTCTCTTCATTTCGTGTCCTTCCCATTCATGTCTTTCCAAATATTTGTTGATTAACATTTAATTTATAACTCTGTTTATTACTAATTTTTAATTAATTAATTAAAACTTCTTTCATCATCTCAAGCCTGCGAGATCCTTCCATATCAAGCCTGCGTGATTCATTTATCTCAGGTTATGGGATTCCTTTCACAAGCTCACCTTTCCTTCCTTACGGGCTCAGCCCATCCTCCCTTGCAGGCTCTTTGTAGGATTCATCCTTTAGCCCTTATGAGCTTCACCCTTAGCTCTTGTGGGCTTCACTTTTAGCTTTTGCGAGCTTCACCTTTAGAGTTCATCACCCATTGTGGGCATCACCCATTGCAAGCTTCCCCATTGTGGGATTCCCCATTCCGGGCTTCTCCTCCATGCGGGCATCTCCCATTTCATATGAGCTTCCCCTTGTGGGCACCTTCTTGCGGGCTCATCTTGTGAGCAAGTGGGATCACCTTTTGCAGGCATCTTTTCCTCCTATGCAGGAATATCCTCATTCACCTACAGGCATATTCTTATGCCTTATGCGGGCATACTTCACAACCTTCTTGCGAGCATAAATTAGGCTTTGTGCAGGCATTTTTCCTTCTTAACGATAATATGATTTTTTTTTAACTTGGTAGGTGTAATTTTCGCACGTGTAACCTCCAGAGTAAATTCTGAGACCATAACTAGAAAACTAGATCATCAACGAACAAGTCCATGCAAACTGATGAATTTTTCATCACAAGGACACTTCCTGGTGGAAATTTCCAAATGCCTCTTCAACCTTCTTATTTCAACACTTCGCCAAATTTCATTTGTTCTTAATATGCAAAACAAGATTTTTCTCACTTTGGCAGATTGATTTCTTGCACATGTGACCATCATAAGGAAAAATGAAAACATAATTGGATAACCAATTCAACAAGGAACATATCCATGTCACCTTTTGATTTTTTTGATACACACACATCATTTGGCGGACATTTGAAACTAGCCTTTTAAACTACCAGTTCAACACTTAGACAAAATTGTCAAAACCTAAGTCATCATGAAGGGATTTTTATTTTCATCAAATTCAAAGTATGAGACATCCACTAGATAGAGTCCAATAGGGTGATTCTATCCAAACCAATTTCATCCCTTCAAACCTCTTTCTCTCTCCTTGGCAGGCATTTTTCTGGAGCAGTGCAAATCAAGCTAAGATGCACTTTTGGAAGATCAATATCTTCTCCTATAGGGAATTTTTGGACAAACCAATGATATGTTTGGATGCACCACTCAATATTATAGAGACCCATACCCTTAAAATACTTTAATACATCAACCACAGGAAATGGCAGACATTTTACCAAGGTCACTCAGGCAATTTTACCAGCATTTTTATACTAGACAATTTGTGCAATCTCCAAGGTGGATTTTTTATTTCACAAAAATTCTGAACCAGTGATACTAGATGATGTAGTACATCTCACTGAGCAAAACCAAAGTGATTTAACCTTTAAAATCATGTCCCTCTAACCTAGGTGGACATTTTACTGGACTGGTGCAAAACTACCAAAAACCATGTTTTTCCAGACCTATAACTTCCTTGTCACACACTCTCAAGACAAAATGAGACCATGGTCAGGTAGACAGATCAAAATACTACAGCCTGACAAGATGAGGTAGACATTGAACTTATCCTATGAGGTAAAACATACATTTTCCCAAGGCCACTTGGACCAATTTTCCAACACTTAGCCATTTCCTAGAATTTCTCTGAACTGACAAATCTCTATATAATTAGGTCAAATTGTAATAATGACATCATGAAGGTACTAGAACATCATCGGGTGGATTTGCATCTTCATCACCCATGCTACATCATCATACATGCCATGTCACACTTCCTTTGTTATTCCTTTGTCTTTCATTGAGTTTTCCCTGCCATCATGTCCTTGGTTATTCCTTTGTCATTACTAAACTCCTTTGACATCAATGACAATCATATTCAACAGTAGTTTGTATCGACAACTGATCAAGAGTCTTTTGTTTCTTACACATACTCGCCTTGATCTATCCTGTCCAGTGAGTGATGTCTTGAGATACATGCAAGAGCCTCATGAGCTTCACTAGAAGGAATATGGAAGGATATTGCACTACATGTGAGGGATGAATACGTATGGTATTCACTATGTAGTTGGGTCTCCATTGAGCCTAGTTGGGTATACAGATTCAGATTGGGATGGAGACAGCTCAGATTGAAAGTCTACATCAGGTTTTCTCTTCATGATTAGATCTGGTCCTATCTGTTGGTTGAGAAAAAAGAAGACTTCTCTTTCTCTTTCATTAGCTGAGGCCAAGTATAGAGGTGCATTGAATGCAACTACACAGTTCATCTTGTTGGAGGGCATCTTGTTAGAGTTTGGGATTCGCTATAGTACTCCACCAGTCATCTACTGTGACAATCATAGTGCTATTAGGATTTCTACAGATCCGATTTTGAGACAAAGAACCAAACACATTGAGATACACATGCATTACATCCAAGGATTAGTGCATGATCATACCATCACACTTCTCTATTGTCCTTCAGAAGAGCAGATTACAGATATTTTCACGAAGAATTTTTCAGTGAAAAAGTTCACTCACATCTGATCCCTTCTTAAGGAGAGTGCTACCTTGGTTGATTAGTTTTTTACAGTCTATCTTGAGGCAGGGGGGTTTCCCACTGGGTTTTCTCTCTTTCCTCACTTTTTTCTAGATTGACTGTGTTGATGTATATGTAACTTCGGAATGTATTTCACATATATGTATATTTTAATCCTATAGAGATGTTATTATTCCTCTATATGGAAGTGTCGTCATTTATATTGTAAGTGTCGTAACTTATACTTGATGGGTTATTAGACCACCTTGTTTGGGGTCGGCCCTGTATAAGTCATGTGGGTCAAAGGGTTATTAGACCACCCTATTGGGGGTCGGCCCAGTCAGCATTATGTTATGTGGTTAAGTTCGAGCCTACATGAGTTAGGTAAAAAGGCAAGTCAAGTCAAGTATAAATAGAGTGCGGGAGGCACTCTATTTGCTCACTCACTTCTCACTCATGCACTCAAGGAGGAGTGGAGCACTTATGGAGGAGGAGGATCTGCTGCTAGGTTATGTCTATCTCTTATGGTTGGTTGTATCATTGCTCCATCTATCTCTGAGGAAGTTATTGGGGTTTTTCACCTTTATGGTTTTCCCCAAGTAAATCTTTGTGTCTCTTGTGTGCTTGCATTATTGTCTCCATGATTGATATGCTGTAGATATGCTGTACATGTTGTTCTCTCAGTTAAGATCCTAGATCAGATTGAAGTAAATTCTGAAAATTTAACAGACTGTATGAGGTGACCTTTAGTCTCAATAACCAAGGCCCTATTTTCCATTTATTTACTTTTTTTCCCTCAAAGTCTGGCTTAAGGGGGGGTATTGGAATATTCTCACCATATTCTCTTAGTCCTACATGTTTTGCATACATTTTGCATGCATGCAGCATTCCATGCATCCATGCATTAGCAGTTAAGGCCCCTAGCACCTAGTCCTTACTTTGCCCCCCCCGTAGCTTGCTTTTGGCCATCATTATCCCTCCTATCCACTAAGAGCACCTTTTTTATATCATTGGAGTTCCAATGCACCCTCATGCACATATTTAGGAGACTACATAGTCAGTTCCATGATTTGGGGCACCTTGTACCCCTGATTGCTCAGTTAACTGACTGTAGCTCCTAGTTTGGCTGCTACTGAGTATAGGAGCACCCTCCTTGACCACTGACCATTAGTTATGTGGCTCCTTGGAGTCTCCTCCCCTATTTTGGTTCCCACATGATTTAGTTATGATTAGTTCTACATTAGTTAGCTGATTATTCATCATCAGTGGCCACTGAACCTTATCGAGAGATGGTTCCAATGCAAACTAAGACAAGACTTGAGGTGAATTCGAATCCTCCTAGGAGTATCGAATTCATTCCATTGTATCACTTTTGATTTCCATCTTACAGTTGATTAATGTATCAACAATAGTTTTTCATGTGTGTTTTAGTTTTATGAGTGAATTGATTCATGTCTTTGTCTAATTCTTCTCAGTAATTACTTTGTGAAATTGTGAGGTTTGTTCAAGCTCAATGATCTACCCCTGTGGAATTTCACACTCCTTGATTTGTTTCTTCAAATCCATTCAATACTAGTTCACAAATCATCAACACACATCCTCTAAGTCTTCATTATGACTGGCCAAATCTCATAATTCATACTTGAGAAATATGGGGGGCAATAAAATATGTTCCACTCATCTCGTGATTGTTCTGCAATGCCATCTGATTCATCATATTCCTCAATACTTGTCCCAAGTGTTTCTGTAATAACTTGACCAATTTCTTTTGCATCATACATTTTCTTCTTCATTTGCTTAAGCCTTCTTCTCTTTCCCAATTTTTTTTCTTTATTTTCTAGTGTTCTTTGTCTTCAAGTTAAGCTTCTTGAATCCTACTCTTAGCCTTTTTAGGGTTTCTTTCACCTCATCTTACTCCAAGCATACATAGGGTTTCTTTCACCTCATATAAATATCATCCCAGGACTTTTACGTGTCTAACACAACCTATCGGATCTCCAGGACTGATTACATGCCTACCTTGCAAAACCTCGAAAGAGCATCCCAAGACTGATTACGAGCTTACTGTTCAACCTATCGGATCTCCCAAGGAGCTATTATATGATACTACACAACCTTCCACATATCCACAACCTCGAAGTATCATCCTGATACTCATGATCATCCTCGCATGGACTATCATCCTGATGCTCATGATCATACTGATAATCATTATACAGTGCATCATCTTGATGCACATCATCATCTGGAGCATTGTCCTGATGCTCATCACACAACACTTACAACCACATCCATGGGAAGTATCCTCCTACCACCATGCTTGGAATGGCTTCTGCAAATGTGTCTCATCACTTCCTCCTCGAAGTATCTTCCATCTGAAGAACACCAAGCCTCTCTCTGAAGTACTCGAACTTCACTCTGGCTAGTGGTTTGGTCAACACATATGCAATCTACTTGTCCATAGCAACATATAGGAGGTTCAATGCTCCTCTCTGTACCATATCCCTGATATAGTGATACTTGATCTCGATGTGCTTTGACTTTTCATGGAACACGGGGTTCTCAGACAACTTCACACAACTCTGGTTGTCACAAAAGATACAAGTAGCATCCAATTGGAGATCAAACAAATCATACAGTAGCTTCCTTAGCCATACTCCCTCACAACTAGCCGAACAAGCTACGACATACTCTACTTCGGCTGTACTCAGTGCTACGCAGGATTGCTTCTTGCTAAACCAAGAGATCACACCTGATCCTATATTGAAGCAACACCCCGAAGTGCTCTTCCTATCTACAGGACTGCCTTCCTAATCTGAATCAACATAACCCTCCAGGTTAATCTTTTGATTTGCATCATACTTGAGCCCATAATCAATCGTACCCTTCAGGTACCTTAGAATATGCTTTACAACAATCAAGTGAACATGTCTAGGATCCATCAGGAACTGACTCAAAGTGTTCACAGCAAATCAAATATCTGGTCTCGTGTTCGTCAGGTACATCAAGGACCCAATCATCTGACGATACATCGTGGCATCAACCGACTCTGATGAAGCATCACTCAATAGCTTGATGTTCAATGCCATAGGTGTGGCTATGGCATTGCAGTCCATCATCCTGAATTGCTTCAGGATCTCTACTGCATACTTCCCTTGTCCAAGGAAGATTCCATCTGCACTCTGCCACACCTCCATACATAGAAAGTAATGCATCATAACCAAGTCCTTCATCTTGAACTCGGCAACAAGCTTCCTCTTCATATTAGCAATCAACCCAATCTCATCTGTCATAAATAGGTCATCTATTGGTACAAAATGAGTGATAAGTGACTAAAAAAATGTTTAAAAACAAGTGATAAATGAGTAAATTTGGTCACATGACCGATGGTCATAAATTAGCAGTCACTTATCACCCAACCAAAATGGTCATTTATCACTTGGTCATATATTGCTTGAATTGCTTCAAGTGTTGGTCATATATTTAGTCATTTATTTGGTCATTAATTGTTGTTATTTGGTCATTAATTGTCTCTATTTGGTCATTAATTATAGTCATTGGTGGTTGTTAACTGGTCATTTATTTAGTTAGTGATTGTTTTTAACTGGTCATTTAATTAGTCATTGATTTATATAGATAGAGCACATAGGAATCAAAGCACCAACTCCTACATGTAAGGAAGATGCTCTTCCATTAAGCTAACACCCTTAAATAGAATCAAAGGTCACACTGAATCAAAGTTCCATGAACCCAAAATAGATGTACTTGAAAACTATAAAACTATTCTCTATCAACTAAAGAGACTAATTCTTGCAATGATTCCTCTTTAAAAATGCATAAAACTCATCTATTAGACTCCTTTCTCGTACTAGACTTGTCAAATAAGAAAACCATACCAACAATTCAATAAATTAAATGGATATATTCATAAGAAATGGATATGGATAAAGTATATATTTTATAGATTTCATAAATATGATATTTCCAATATGAAAAATAAATCAGAACCACATATAATTCATATTCTCATATCTACATGTGTTGAATATTTTATCTTAATATATACAACAAGAAACCATATATAAAAATAAAACAAGAGTTGCAAGGCAAGGTAATCCTTGGCCCAAAGAATTATATAAAGATAAATAAACAAATTTTCGAGGCATTCAAGTTTCTATTAAACCAATGCCTTCGTGTTTCTAACTTGCGTTCAAGATCATGCAACTATGCATTTTAATCCTTGTTTTTCGAATTTTTCATATAAGTCGATAGCTTATCTTCATATAATAGCTAACATTAATCGCTGCAAAGGATAAAACATCTCTAATCGAGTGAGTGGAATATAACAAAGTGCAACACCAGCTTCATGTTGTAGTTGTCATATCCCATATATTCCATACGTTTCCAAATAAATAAATTAATATATATTAACTTTCATAAATAAACAAGAACCTTATGATTTGAAAATAAGTTTACGTGCCTTAATTTTCATTCAAATTATTAAAAAAAAATCATAAAACCTTTATGTTCTAATTAATTTACATTTTGCATCTATTTATAATTTGAATTTTACAACTATTTACCAGTTAAAAAATTAACGACAGTTACTACTATTGACCAGGCTAAAGTTTAGAGCAAGGGACTTGCCGAATGGACAAAAGCTTTTTGGGGAGATTAATGGAGTCTATGATGGTTTATGATCTGCTCAAGAAAATATAGGAAACTAAATGTCTAAGGAAATCTTAGTTGTGACAATATTTTCAGAAAAAGTGGGATTACAAGTTGTGTGGCAGGAGAAAAATATTTACTATAAAACCACTAAAGTTAGTAGACATTACGAAGTTAAAAAGAACCAGATGTAGAAAAATATTTTGTGGTTTATAGATCCCAATATTTGCATTATTAATTTCTATAATGAAACCAGCGAGCTAGGGCTAGCTCGGGACAAGGATGAAAGTAGCAGAAGCCTCTATAAAGGGATACCAATGGTGTAATTTTCTGTTAGGGACTCTGTAGAATTTCTCTATGGAACATAAAGGAATCTCGAGATGTTTGGGGCTGAGTCTCTGCTAGTATTTTATGGCGAGTAGGATGACCAAAATTTGTAGTGGTTTTCATTACAGGTCCGCATCATCGCAATGATAGCTTCTTCCCGCCATCCGTCAACCAAAGGAGATCAATTTCCTTGATTCACTGAATGGACAACATACTATTCATATTATATCCATTAACGCTATGCGACTGTATAAACAACACGTTTACCCTAGTTTGGGCGCACACACCAGTGATGATTTCAAACAATAAAAGAGGCATGGTCTTAATGACACATGTCGAAATGCAGAGCTTGCAGGTAACGACAAAGAGGTATTCATGTCATTTGGATGTCCAGTGAGTCTCATCATCTCTGTGACCATTACACACAGGAAGACACCGGTCTCAGTATACGGGATAATGCATGGATGAAGGTGTGTGGTGAGACAAGATCCATCCTTTGGTTTTGGTTAGCCAAGGGAAGATTCAAAGTATTAGTGATGGCACTCGCTCTTCCCTCGTAAACCACCTCTAACCAAATCAAATGAAAAAGGAGGACCAACATTATAAGATAAGATTTAGAGATGAGATAAAACTGGTAAGATGGCTAGCAGTATACTGTAGGACTTGGGCCCCTGATACCCACCCACTTAGAGTGAACGCTCTCTTATGGAACAGGTTAGATAGGATCTCGAGGTAGAGCTAAAGGTAGAACTGATCTCGATGGGCTCATTTATGGATTTCTTAATTAGGCTAAAGTTAGGTTGATTTCTCTCCACCTTAGAAACGGAAAAAGAGGTTAATACTTTATCCTTAGACATTGTGAAGTGTCAAAACTCAGTTCCAATGTGCAAGACTAAAAAATAAATGGAACAAATGCAACATGATCAACTTCATTGGATTCCTTGGCAATTCGAAAAACTTGTACTGTGGTTACATGTTGAATGGTTTTGTGCTCTCCATGGAGAACTTAATGGAGGTGCAATTTTTCCATAGCTTTCTTATAATGTAAAAGAGAAGAAAACAAGGAGTAATGGCCTCAAGAATTTCTATATATATTGTAATTATAAAATATGAAATGTATTGTATTCTTTATCATGAAATGCATGATAACCACAAGGGGTTAAACCTCTCATCAAATAAGCCCATCATGTAATCAATTATTCTATTGTGTTAGGATAATTAATACTCCAACTTTGTCCATGTTAGTGTTATTAGTATTTTCCTAGTACTAGATGATGTCATTTTTCCCTAGTCGTTTGTATGTGTCATCAAGGATCCATTAGCCACTTGATGCACCCTGCATGCATGATTTTAGGCCAACCAGGGTCAGTTCCCTACATTTTAGGAGCTAAATCAGTGATCTAGTTCAGTCCACTTGAGTTCCTAACTCTACTAGGGTTTTTGGGATCCGATCACCACTGATTGTGATCTAATGCACCCTTTTTGGGTTGATTTGCCTGACAAACTCAGTTATGCGGCATTCTTGATCAGCTACCTGGCAGTAGCTTCAGTTTAGTTTGGTGGAGTTTGGAACCTCCAGAGCACTCTAGTGGTGATATTTACTAGGCTAGAATGACATGGATTTGAATTCTCTCTCGACAAACGAATTCTCTCTATTGTAACATATATGTTGACTATACTGATTAATGGAATATGAAACACTTTTATGTGCACATCTGAGTTTCAATGCATGTTTAATTTTACTGCTCAATTCACTACAATTTTCATTGTAATTCATTATTCTTGTTAATTATTTCACTAAGAGATTTTCTTAGGCTCAATGATCTACTGTGTTCCATAATTTCACATGGTATCAGAGCCCAACATGGTTGGTTTATCTTCAATTTGGTATTTGTTGCAGTATTTTGAGAAGTTTTCAGTGTAGCAGTAGCAACAATTTTAGTTTGTATTCGCTCTAGCAGTTACACACAGAGAATTCAAATGCTCCTTTGTATCCAAGAATCCTAACACCATTCAATTATCTTGATTGGAGGGCTATGCATACGTTGTTGCGCAACAAGAGTTTGTATAGGGTCACAATGGGCAAGGAGGTTGAACCTCAGGAAGCTGTTGAGAAAGAAACATATCTGAACAAATTAAATGAGGCTTTTGGTTTTATGTGTATTCACATCTCTAGATATTTTATCTTCCACCATAATGGATTGAAGACACCAAGAGATGTTTGGTTGAAAATTGAAACTCTATTTGGAAAGAAAGATGAGCTGAGAAGCCACATTCTAGAGAATGACTTAATTTCTCTTCAACCCAGCAATTTCGAAACCATACAACAGTTCTTTTCAAGTTCAAGTCCTTAGTTATGCATTGAAAACAATGTGGCATTGACAAAAAGGATGAGAAGTTGGTGCTATCCATCCTAAGCAAGCTTGGTCCTTAATTTTCAATATTTGTTTATACCTTCCATTCAGGGATATTTTCAATCCCCAATTGGAAAATGCCTTCTTTAGATGCATTCACTAAATCTCTCATCCAGGAACAAAACAAATGGATTTATATGGGCACCTTGAAGGCCTCCAAAAATCAAGCTCTTATGTCTGGGGAGTCAAAAAGTGTGAATGATAAAGGGAAGTAGAAAGGAAAAGAAAAGAAACAATTTGAATCCAAGCAGAAGGAGAAGCCTAATCCATCAAAAGGATCCTCCAACTCTAAGAAGGATAATCAAAAGAGGTTTGAGAAAACCAAGTGTACATATTGCAAGAAAGGAAACCATCCAGAGAGATCTTGCATGAAGAAGATGTTCGAGTACACAGGGTACTCCCAAAAGACTGAACACCTAGAGCAACCACTTCACACAAACAGATCACAGATCGATACACCAATGTTTTGACGTGGTTTGAACCCTTGAGAGGGAAACACTCCATGGCCCCGGCCAAATAGCTTCTACGGAGAAATTTATTATGCAAAGAACGAAAGTTACAAATGAGCTTCTCATAATCGATCAACTAGACAATGACCCTCCATGCTCTTTAAATAGAGATCATGGACCAATCGGGTGTTAAGCCACAGATCAAGGTTAGGTATGATCTAAGAGAAGTTGAGCTGTCAGATCACTCTATGTCTAGAACATATCATGATCGTCAGATTAAATATTTACAAATGCATACAAATGCATACTGAAGAAACACACTTTCCCTAACGGATATATTACACAAGTTTATCTTAACTAACTCCTAAGTGTCTAAATATCCTAACATCCCACCTTAAGAACAACTTGGGATAGGATTGAAGGATTTACAAAAGTGACTATTAGGAGAAGGAAGGAGGCATTAGAGCCTATCCCCCCTTAATGACAAATTCCTGAACTCCTAACATAGATCAAAGTTTAGAAAACTTTGCTTCTATAAGAGACTTGGTGAAGATGTCTACAACTTGATCATCTATAGGACAAAAGAGCACTTCAAGAACACGATCATGAACAAGATTTCTGATGAAGTGCATATGTAGCTCAATGTGTTTGCTGCGTTGATGTAGGACTGGATCTTTGGCAAGCTTGATGGCACTTTGATTGTCGCACCAAAGTGGAGTAGGCTACTGTTGCTCAAATCCAAACTCTGAAAGGATCTGTCAAAGCCATAAAGCTTCCTGACTGGCATTCACTGCGGCTCGATATTCTGCCTCTTCTAAAGAAAGAGCAAGAGCTTGTTGTTTCTTACAAGCCCAAGTGACAAGTCCATATCCCAGACTGAAAACATAACCTGCTGTAGACTTTCGATCATTAGGATCACCGGCCCAATCTGAGTTAGTGAAACCAACCAACAAAGGTTTCCCCCCTGTACTGTAATGAATCCCAAACTGAATTGTACCTCGAATATATCGAAGCATTCTTTCAGCTGTTTTCCAGTGACTTTCATGAGGTGTTTGCATATAACGAGCAACACGACCAACAACAAAGGAAAGGTCAAGACGAGAATGAGTCAAGTATAAGAGACTACCAACAAGCTGATGATACAAGGTGGTATCTACTTCAGGTGAAGTATAAGTGGCAAAAAGTTTGACTCCAGACTGGAAGGGAGAAGGGGCTGGTGTACAATCTTCCATGTGAAAGCGACGAAGAAGGTCACAAGCATACTTAGACTAAGAAAGAAAGATTCCTTCTTTGGTTTGCAGGACTTGGAGACCAAGAAAATAATGCAAATGTCCTAAGTCTGAGATTTCAAAATGTTGCTTAAGACTGGATTTCACATGGGTTATAAGCTTAGGGTCACTACCAGTAAGAATACTTGGTCATCAACATATAGAACAAGTATGATGAGATGGTTTCCTACTTTCTTGGTATAGACATTGGGGTCAGAATGGCATCTAGAAAAACCAATATCAAGGAGAAAGCTATCCATTTTGGCATACCAAGCTCTAGGATATTGCTTAAGGCCATATAAGGATTTCTTAAGGTGGCAGACAAGGCTAGAGTTATTCTGAACATATCCAGGAGGTTGTTCCATGTAAATTTCCTCTTGTAAATCACCATATAAGAAGGAAGACTTGACATCCATTTGATGGAATTCCCAGTTATGTAAGGCTGCAAGGGAAATAACAAGGCGGATAGAGTTCATTTTTGTGACAGGAGCAAAGGTTTCATTGTAGTCAATCCCTTCAACTTGGGAAAAACCTTTGGCAATTAACCTTGCCTTAAGTCTTTCAACACTTCCATCTGATGCATACTTAGTTCTGTAGACCCATTTACATCTGACAAGTTTTCTTCCTTTTGGAAGAGGTACAAGATCCCAAGTATCGTTTGCCATTAAGGGACGATATTCTTCATCCATAGCCGCATCCCAATCCAGATTTCCTGAAGCTTTTGCAAAGGTTTATGGATCATGATTCTTGAAAACTTGAGCCAAAAGAGAAGAGGCTCGCTAAAACTGAGAACGTGTTCGACGTTGATCTCTAGGATCACCGACAAGATCACCAGTTGCTTCACATGTTGAACATACCCATAGACGAAGCACTTGTGTTGGTGCAACTGGAGGAACATGAGCAAGCGGAGGTGGATTTTCATCCTCACTGTCATCATCAGAAATTGGAGTTGGAAACCTGTCAAGGAAGTTGGAAGAAGAAGAAGGCACAATCGCCGAATCAGGCTCGTAGGCCAAAGATGGCACAATCGTCGGGTTAGGCTCGTAGGCCAAGATATTTTCATCAAATTTAACATCTCTTCTAATGATTACATCATGAGAATGTGGTTGAAGAAGTCTATAACCTTTTACATTTTCAGAATATCCAACAAATATGTACTTTTCACTTTTAGGCTGCAATGCTTTTTGTTTTTCATTCGGAATGTGAGCCCATGCTTCACTACCAAACACACGGAAGTGACTTACATCTGGTTTAATTTTATTCCATGCTTCTTCCGGTGTGATACCTTGTAAAGCTTTAGTGGGGGTGTGATTAACTATGTAATTTGCACAATTTATGGCTTTAGCCCCAAATTCAAGACTTAGTCCCTTAGATTGGATCATACAATTAGCCATTTATTTTAAAGTGTGGTTCTTCCATTCAGCTACACCATTTTGTTGTGGTTGATATGGAACAGTGTGTTGTTGTTGGATTCCTTGTTCAGTGCAGAAAATAGTGAACTTTTTTTTAACATATTCTCCTCCATTGTCAGATCTTAACTTAATACTTTGATGACCAGATTGTTTTTCAACAAGGGCCTTGTAGGCCAAGAACATGTTAAATACTTCGTTCTTAATTTTTAGGAAATAAACCCAAGTGCGTCTGGTGTAATCATCAATGAAAGTTAAGAAATATTTGAAACCAGAAAAGGAAGCAGATGGAAGAGGACCACACAAGTCACTATGCATAAGATCCAAGGGAACTGAGGCATGCCAAGAGGCACATTTGTCAAAATCGTCCAGATGATTTTTTTCGAGTACACAACTGGAACAAACACCATCCCTGCAAGATACCATCGAAAGACCTGTCACCATATTATCTTTACATAGTTGTTGCAATGAGCGATAATTTAAGTGACCAAATCGCTCATGCCAAACTTTGCTCAAGTTATCACTATGAGAAACAAAAACTGAAGGAAAATGTGATGACCCAAAGTTGTTAAATTTGTACAACTTAGTAATATCATCAACAATTCTGATAGCTAGAACCTGTTGAGGATCTTTAAAATCCTTGATTACAACTTGGTGAGATGTAAACGTCACAGTTTTACCTTCACCAGAATGAGTGATTTGATAGACTGATAACAAATTGCAGGAAATTCTTGGAACACATAGTACATCACTGAAATGACCATTGTCTATTGGAACTGTTCCAGCTCCTACAAAACTTAGAGATCTATAATCACAAACAAATATTTGTTTGGTGTTACATTCATGCATAGTAGAAAATATGGCTTGATCCTTAGCCATATGATAAGATGCTCCAGAATCAACGATCCATTCATTTGAAGTAGAAGAAGAAGATGCATTATAAGATAACTAGAAGCACAAAGTGTATGTCCATGAGAGGTAGATTTTGAAGGCGAATCTAGGCTGATGTGGTGCTTCTTTATTGCTGCTTCCAAGGCTACACGGGGGCCTCACTCAATAAACCACTATCATAGCACGTTCGTTCGTGGAATATGAAACAATACCCCTAATTTCACTAAACATTGGAAAATACCTTCCAAAATCATTTTTTTTTACCCCCTCTCAATATGCCTTCCTAATTTAAAAAACCCCTTATTTTCACTAGATATTGTATGTATCAATTTTTTCATTAACAATTTGTACACCCCTTTATATTTCTACCTAGTATATTGATATGATACCCCTCTTATGGCCCCGCATGCATTCTACAATGCACCTTGCTTCTTTCGATGTATATTGTGGATGCACATTACTTCACCCACAATGCAATTACTCAACCACATATCATTATGATTTGCAACATCTAATGGTCTAATGAAGAGATAGGAGATCACTTCTTATATGTCACTAGAGCCAATTCACATAGTACAACATTTATATTGCATGTTGTAGTTCCCCAATTGATGACTAAGCCTATTGTTGGCTAGGTATCCAATCCCCAGGGACTGTAACAAGATCTAGGAGGCTGGCTAAACCTCCCAAGGCCTGTAATAGGCATGAGTGGCTGGGTATTCAAGCCCCCAAGGCCTATTGAGGGCCTATAACAGGCCCTAGAGGCTTAGAGCCTCCCAAGGATATTGGTAACAACTAGCTAAGTGCTATTGGTAACAATTGGCTATCAATTACCACTGTCTCTCAACTATGATTGACTGGAAACCTACTTCACCAAGAAACCCCTAGGCTCAAGCATGCCTCAAGAAGCGATTTCCCTGCGTACTAGTAAGCCCGAGCCTTGCCTCAACCCGATTTCTCATCCGCCCGTGATCCCACCATCTCCTTTTGGTGGATATTTGTAAGCCTGCCCATATAAAACAGACCCTAAAGTATTTTTGTATTGTTACATTAAATAAAAAAACCCTTTTCCCCTTAATATATAAGCAATATAATTTTTAAGTTTCATGAATGTTTAATACCGTAATATGAACGAACATGATATTATATTGCCTTCTAGTGAAGCCCCCATGCAAGGCTGCCATCTTCTTGAAACACTTAGATTCATCATGATTATCTTTCCCACAATAGTTGCAATGATGCTCAGTATTCTTGCCTTTTGGCTTGGATCCTTTGTCATTTTTTAAAGAAGGAGCTGACTGAGAAGGTTTGGGACCCTTGTTTGTCTTATTATTGCGAAAATTTTGTTTCTTGGGAGGCTTGGACTTTTCTTTCTGTTGGGACAATAAGGATTTCCCAAATGTATCTGCATTGTTAATTATTCCAAGATGGATGAGATTATCTTTCTCTCTAATCAAGGAATCACAAAAGGATTCAAGACTAGGCTCTTGATAGCTAGTTGCATTCAATGATTCTTTCATGGAGTAAAATGTAGATACAAAAATAGAATATGCAGGTCCAAGTTTGGAAAGAATATGATAAATGCATTGTTTGTCTTCCCTCTTAATCTTTCATTCTTCACATAAGAGTTTAAGCGTTTTGTACATAGATAAGTAATCTTGTATGCATGAAAAATCACTGGGATTTAAAGAAATCAACTCATTTTCGAGTTGGTGACCTCGAATTTCATTGTGTTTACCAAAAACAGATTCCAACTTGTCCCAAGCAGCATTAGGTTCAGCAATTCCATATATGTGGAATCGTAAATCAGTAGAGATTGACATCCCAATCAATCATGAGCTTCGTAACATATATTTTCCCATTTGATTTTCTTATCATCATCAGTGGGTTCTGTTTCTTTCCCTGAGGTAATTCTGAAAAGTCCTCTACTTCACAGAACATCCTCCATCTGAGATTTCCATGAGAAATAGTTGGAACTAGTAAGTAGAATGTCAGAAGGGGTGGCCATATTTGTAAATTAATAGCTATAAAAGCAGAAACCAATAGTCTGGATGTGAAGAGCTTGAAAAAACAAGCGGTTTAAAAAAACACGGCATTGAAAACTGACTCTGTATGATGAGGTTATGCTTAATCAAAGAAAATGTTGAAAATGTCCCCAATAGTAACGTGGCAGATAGAGAATGATTAGCTAAAAAAAAAGGGACCCCTCTTCCCAAGATGAACCTTTGACAATCACTTTACAAGAAAGTTGCTTTAAGTGAATCACTCTTGTAAAATAAGTAATTTCACTTTTACAATGATGTTAGTTTAAATAGTGCAACGATAAAAAAAAGAACTTAAGTGACTCACTTTTTATTTTTATTTTTTATTATTTAAGTGAGATGCACTTTTACAATAAAGTAGCTTGAAAATAGAAATTGCATGCACTTTTTCTTTTAAAAGTAACTTCCTAAGACTTGAACTCAAGACCTAGCAACTTTGAATCAAGCGAGCTAGATTAAAATGTATGTAAAATATGGGAAGGAGGAAGGTTTTTTTTTTTTTACTCTTCTTGCTCGGTTTCCGTGCTTGCCTTTTTTTTTGTACAAATCACACCATAAACCAACACAAAAAACTTTTCCGCACTTGTGGGGTTAGACCTCGTTAGCTTTCCTGGAAATTGTACGCTTTTTCTCTATTTTTGATTTGCTGAGATCGCACAAGGTGCACGGCAAAGAGCATACGCAACCGAGAAACACCCTTTCCCTTTATGTTTTTGATTCACCGAGATCGCACAAGGTACACGACAAAGAGCATACGCAGAGAAAAAAAGCAACAATTCGAAACTAAAAAAAATATAATAATAAAAACTGATAAAATATGAGATTTTTTCTTTTTAAAACAAAAATAAAAAAACGTCACTGTAAGATTATACCTTCAGATCTGATGAAATACGCGTTTCTAAAGCAAACAGAAACCATTTTCGATCAAACGAAAACTATTTCCTAAAGGAAACGACACTCTGGATGCAATGGAACACCTCCCATAGCCTAGAAATGCACATAAATACTAGAACCAAAAACCCTTTGAAGTTTCGGCAACAACAGTTCAAGATCTAGATCATAACCAAAAGCGGCTCTTGATAAAAGCTCTGATACCATGTTTGGGTACACAGGGTACTCCCAAAAGACCGAATACCTAGAGAAACCACTTCACAGAAACAGATCACATATCGATACACCGATGTTATAACGTGGTTTAAACCCTCGAGAGGGAAACACTCCACGACCTCGGCCAAATAGCTTCTACGGAGCAATTTTTTATGCAAAGAAAGAAAGTTACAAATGAGCTTCTCATAACTAATCAACTAGACAATGAACCTCCATGCTCTTTAAATAGAAATCATGGACCAATTGAGTGTTAAGCCACGGATCAAGTTTATGTATGATCTAAGAGAAGTTGAGCCATCAAATCACTGTATGTCTAGAACATATCGTGACTGTCGGATTAAATATTTACAAATGCATACTAATGCATACTAAAGAAACACACTTTTCCTAATGGATATATTACACAAGTTGATCTTAACTAACTCCTAAGTGTCTAAATATCTTAACATAATACCATAGATCAAATGGCCAAACTTCTTGAATATCACAACATTTCCCTCCCAGAAGGCGCAAGGAAGACTGATTATAGAAGCAAGACAGATGATCATGAGAGATGACATGCATTGAAGGATGGATTCTCCCAATCACAAGCCTTCCTCGTATATTCTGGATCCTCCAACCATATGGTTTCCTCCAGAGAGTCATTTTCTTCTCTATATATCATTGATGGTCCTAGTATTCACATGGGAGATGATTCTCAAATATTTGTTGAAGGGAAGGGAACAATACAACTTGAGCATGGAAAGTTCAACAATGTTCTGTATGTGCCTTCTTTAGCAACAAATTTGTTATCTGTTTATCAGATGACACACACAGGTTAACAAAAGAAAGTTGTTTTTGGACTTGACATAGTTGAGGTTGTAGAGATATCATCTGTAAATATGATATCCAAAGGTTTTTCCAACCATGCCTCAAAGGCATATGAGTTCTCATATTTTTTTCCATATTCACATCAAACTGCTCTCTTTACTCATGCAAATGAGACTAGTAAAATTTGGAATGAAATATTCAGACATCTAAATTTCAAGTACTTGCAGTAGTTGCAGAAGGAATAGTTGGTTGAAGGATTTCCTGACATAAAATTACCTCAAGGAATCTACGAAGGTTTCTTGGTAGGGAAGTGTAACGTACCAAACAGTTTTGATTGTACACTAAGTGACTCTTCTACTAGACTTAAGGAAAAATAGTGAAAAAATGACTTTAATGCCTATAGGAAGGATTAAGAATATTAAATGACTGTAAAATATCAGTTCAATTTCACTCCATAAAGTTTGAAGAAATTCTGAGGAGGTTTCAAAAGCAAATAAGCAAAATTGTCTCCCGAGACTACACAACTAGTTCAACTTCAAGATTTTCCAAATAGGGGGAGAAGGATTCAAATTATTGGTTTCATACATGGAATGAGTGGATTTACATGTTAAGTAACAATAGAAAATGAAGTAAACCAATTTGTATTTGTAGAGGTTCATTTATTAATCACACTGAAAACTAGCTAATTTTCATGGCAATCTAGACTAGGTTCAAGAAATTGGTATGAAAATCAGAATCCTCTTTATTAAATATGTAGAATGAAATTAATAAGTTCAAAATTACATTAATGAAATAAATAATTATCTTAAATACATCTCATATAAGACTCAGGAAAGAAATACATGAGAGAATGAACTATCCATCATAGAAAAACTAGAAATCATGAGGAATTTGAATGGGGGGCTTTCCAATGTCCACAAACAAGCTTGAAATTCATTGGATCAGACTTCAGGACCTAAAATAAACTCTGTTATGAATATTGGATGTCATATTCCTCTTAGAAGAATCAGGGAACATCTCCCAACTTGGACTAGTGGCACATCTCCCAAGTCATAGATGCAAAATATCCCTCAATTCAATTCTCAAACTGTCAAAAGATGGGAAAGTGGTGTACAATCCTTCTTTTATATATTTAAGGTGACTTGTGGATCAATTCAACTAGGCTAAAGCACCCTCATGGAGTGGATAAGGATAGCTTGCTTTCAACATTTTCTTTTCTTTTCTTTTCTTTTTGTCTTTGCTTTATCCCACTTTTGCTTTTCTATCATAGTTTTGATAAATGGTTTTGTTTTTTCTTTTGCTTTCTGATTTTTCTTTCCTATCATGTTTTTTTTCTTTTGACTACTTTTTCATGCTTTTCTTCCTTATCTTGCTTTCTTCTTTTATCTACTTCTATGATTTATTCTACTTTTGCTGAGCTTTACTGCTTTTCTGCCTTGTGCCAACTTTTCCTTTTCTTTTTCATGCTTCCCTAGATTTGGCTGCTTTCATATTTTCTTCCTTTGCAATCTATCTCTTGTTCAAACCTTATCCTCTAATTCTCCCTTGTGGATTATTATCCACTTTGTTCCATTGAAATAAATATTTATTAATGAAAATTAACTTCTATTAAGTGCATCTCAAACTTAAGGAAATAAAATTAAATACTTTGGAAATTATTTCCTGAAAACTTAACCCCTCATTAATTAATTAATTCCAAACTATCACTAGGACCCATGGGGTTGAATGGGTAATGGTGGACCATGGTGGTATCAAAAAATGGGGACATTATAGTCCTCCCCTCCCAATATTGCTTGTCTTCAAGCAATTTAAGATCTGTAGTTGAACTTGATAGGCATTGGAATTCCAAAGTCTAACTGAACTCAATGGAGGTGCCACCATGCTGCTGCTTTGCCACTCTGGTTATAAATGGATATCCAAAAATGATCCAAGGGTCCCATTTCTTATGTTTCATTCCTCCATACATCAATGCAAACTGAAATGATCCATCAATTCCTGGATCCCACTGCCACTTATGCATGTTATACAATGGCACTATATTGGGTGGAAACCTAATGCTCCTAGGAATGTCAGGATCCTACCACCACAATGGAATTTTATCACTCCCAATGCAAAATTGAACCTCTGTGAGTCTTTCCAACCAAGTATGAAACTTCTTATGTTCCATGTGCAAACTAGCACTGCATTTTCCATCCATAAGACATAGGTGACAATTCCATGTCCATCCAGGTATACTGAAGACATCACATAGCAGCCACAAATGTCTATACAGCTGCTCACAAAAGATGAATGACATGTCCATAAAATTTAAACCGATGTAAGAAACAAACTTACCCCTTGGGGTACTCAAATCCCTTATGTTTCTATCCACCCAATCAATGGATGAATGCATACTCCATCTTAGTAATCTAGATGGAAAGATTGTAACTTCCCCATGTACCATCTTTGCTCTGGTGCAACAACTCTTTACTCTGCTACTTGTTCCACCTAACTGGATCAAGTGGAAATCCCTTGCACTATTATGCATGATTAAGACAATAGATAGATGTCTCTACTGTTTCTCATCAAAATGGTAAGGTATAGGTGCACTTGTCAAGCCCCAAGGTCTAACCATCAAACCATCAATAAAGTGTGTGGGAGCCTCCTCCTCATGGGGCACCAGAATAAAAAATCCCTTTACCCAATATTCATACCTATGTGTTTTGGTTACCATATATGTGTGGGATGGAGAATGGTGAACTAACTCTCTATAACAGTCATCCATCATGGTTTGCTCAATCAAAGTTACATTATCTGCCTCCTCTAAAACTGTGAAACTACCACGTAGAGGCAAGTCATAATCTCTCTGGAAATGAACAAGTGCTTGGTCTTCATTTGCTTGACCTCAAAATCCCCAAGCACATGCAAATCAGATTGTACTTCATGTTCCCAATGCACAGAAGTACCAAACATCAAAACATTGTTGTTCCAATGACAAGGGTGAAAGTCCCATGTCCAATCACAAATAGAGTAGGCATCATCAAAAGTCCATGGATGTCCATGCTTCTCACAAAAAGTGTAAAATGTATCCAAGAATTCTCCATAGATGCAAGCAGGAATATCACTCACGTATCTTTTCTCCCAAATAGGAAAAGAAGAGGCACTCCAACCCAATGCTCCAACTAGAAAGCAATATGCTTCCCTATGTGATTGCTCCCAATAGATCAACTCTCTACCATTGGTTAAAAGGTGCATGCAATCAGAATGTGCCCTGCTACATGAAGTCAAGTTGGAACCATATGCACCTTTATGTGTGAAGGAATCAAAATTAGGCATGGGATGCCTCTGCAAGTGCTGGGAGAGGGTTGGTGCTATCATTGAGTCAATTGGGGCGAAACTGGGAGCTTTCTGCTCCTCTTCAGGCACCATCAAGAAAAAGAATTTGACCCAAAATTTCTCCTCAAATGACATGCAATAAGTAGCAGGAAGTAATGTAGGATCATGGACCAAAATATCATCACTACAAACCTCATCCATCGAGCTAATGGATGCATCAACTCCATCAAAGTCTGGTCAATCACACAGGAGCTCTTCTGACTCCTTAATGGAGGAATGACTCACTCTAGGAAGAGGCTCAATTTCACTCCGAAAAACAATAAGTGCTTGGGACTCATTATCTGCATCCCAAAAATTCTCAAGCACATGCATGTCATCATGCACCTCATGAAACACCATCTCATGAGGTTCCTCCATAGAAATATGGATGTCATCAACTGAAAGAGAATGGCTAACTGGAATGTAGGAGGGAATTTTTGATCTATGTAACTCTGGGTGAAGTTGCTCTATCTCCATCTTGGATTCCAAGAGGGTACTTTGAGTGCTTCTCAAAGAATATTGGGTGTCCATCAACTCATCATTGAGCTTGCAAATATCCTCATCATCCTTCAAGGATTCTCCGTCAAACATTTGAACAAGCTCATACAATAAATCTCTGTCAAAAAGCATATGTGAAAAATTATCTTTGATTGTAGTCATTGCTTTCTAGATATTCTCCATGGCTTCAGGGAAAGATGAATCTTCCAATGAAGAAGATTTCCAAAAATATTGTTACACTGAAACATGTATGTCATGGAGAATGTGTAAGGCATCCTTTATCTCCCTATTAAGGACTTTGTTCCATATGGACATGTACTATATTACGATCTTCATCTTCGCTAGGCCTATAAGAAATGCAAGGGGACTTGGTTTGATGTGTCCCCAGTCAAAGGAAATCTTGATGTCCCTTTCATTTCCCTCCTTGAACCTTTTCAAATGATTATAATGAAAGATATTGATGGATTGCACATCCATCCTGAATTCATCCTTATTCTTCTTCACCTTTTCATGTGGTCTACCCGATAGGAGACCTTCCAATCCCTTCTCATGCATTCATAGAAAACCTCCAATGTCTCCAAAAATGATAAGACATGTTCATTGAGGTGCCTTGAATGGTCATGAGGCACTTTGAAACCCTCTCAATGTACTCATACCTCATAAAATATTTCAAGTTATAAAATTGGTAGTGCAAAGTAGGCTCCCCAATGGATAGCACCCATTGAAATCCAAACTTTCTGCAAGATACACCCACCAAAATGGTGAATGGAAATACTTCATTTTTGGCTAATCCAATAATCATGCATGCATCTGCCCTCTGTTGACACAAACCTAGTCGACAAGGGTTCCTCACGTTGTCAACACCCAAGCCACTGCGATCTCACTGAGCACCAGCCCAGACAGGTTTAACCCTGTCCAGCAACACTTGCAAAACAGATGAGGTCTCACCCGAGATGTTCAAGGGAGAGTTGATAGAACCATGTGTCCGCCGAATGAAGGAGGATGTTGTGTATTAACTGATTAACTTATTGCAACATTTAGAAATAGATCTAAGCATTCAAATTAGGCATTAAACATAATCGCAACATCATTCAACAGATCTTATCATTGACAGAACCATAAACATGCGACAGATATAGCAATAAAGCATTAATCACAGAAAGGAAACATTACATCATTCACAGATTCGTATCGCATAATGCATTTACCATAGAGAAACGGAAAAGACACAAGGATTTTGCTCAAAAACTCTGTCACATCATATTTATAAAAACTCTGTCACATCATATTTATCTTTGCAAAACCCAGATACAACAAGATATTCAATCAACTCAGCTATCTCCAGATTCTTCAATCTCTCAGATATCTCTTTTCTATCATGCCCTTCTAACACTTACAAACCTACATCTACTTATAGGCTTGCGCCTTTAAATTTTTGGTCCACTTAGGCAACTGCCTAACTATTTCTTAACAAACTTCTACAAAAACTAACCCAAAATCCCACAAAATGCGGTAAAATGACCCAAAACCGACATAGTGCGGTCTAAGTGACCCAAAATATGCATGACGCTGTCAAAATGACCCAAAATACATATGACGCGGTCAAAATGACCCAAAATACATATGACGCGGTCAAAATGACCCAAAATACATATGACGTGGTCAAAATGACCCAAAACTGCAAAAAGTACTTGTCGCCTTGCACGCCACCTTCCTCCTTTTGCAGTACCTTCATCCTTGTGCAACATCCACGATGCTGCGATGCTGACTCATAAAATCGCCTACCAACAGGCCCCCAACACAATCTTGTGGTTCTCCCTCGAGCCACGTGTACTAGACATGGTGTACTCATTGGTCTTTAGTTGGAAGTCTTCGTACTGTTGATCGACCTCTATAACCTAGTCCTTTGCTGCCGCAACCATCGCCTGACTCTTGGTCACATACTGCGCAGATGGATGCGCACTCATCTTCTCAGCAACTCTTTGGAAACCCTCCTACACTGCATGTAGTGTGGAACTTGCCTTATTAAAAAATTGTCCGCCATCCTCTTGGAATTCCTCCAACTGTGCGTTGCACTTCTTCTGACGCTCTTCAACTTTCACAATGTGCTGATGCAATTTCTTTAGTTCGACTGATTTGGTGACCTAAGCAATGGGTGGCAGCGTTCTCATCGACACCTTTAGTGTTTCCAGCTGGCCTTCCACTTCTTGTCGTAACTTGGTCAGTTGTTTTATCTACTCATCCAGAACAATGCTGCCCCAAAACTGTGCAATGTCTGCAGTGATATTTGTCTCTGTCTATTCCAGCTCGGCCATCTGCATGAAAAACTCTTTGATGGAACATTTCCAGTTATCTACTTGCTCTTACAGTGTCCTCGGGTTCAATAGGGCTGTTAACTCTGCATTGTCATGCTGCAATTGTGCGATGACGGCCCCAAGTCGCTACTCTCTTTCAACCGGATCCAACTGCACGGTAAGATCGAAAACATGTTGACATGCTTCAGAGACTGGTGCCTCCAATTGCACTTGGCTATCCCAAATGGTGGCTTTATCCACTATTAGGCGATCTTGCTCTTTCTTCAATTCTTCTATCGCCTGAGCTTTCTCATCCATCGCCTGCTCAAGCTTATCCTCCAACTCGTCAACGAACTCCCGCACCGCCATTGCCTTTCCTTTTAACTCTGCGACCTCTTGCTGGGCCGTTGCCTCATTTTCCTACGATCGTAAGAACTGACCGCTGATCTCCTGTATTCTATCCACCATTTCTCGGCTGGCACCCACCTGCACATTTGTCAACTCCTTTGTAGGAAACTCATTGATGTTAATGGTCAAATTTTTTAACTGCTGTAGTAAGGTCTAGAGAGCTTTGTTATCAGTCACAATCGTAGTCGGGGGAATATTCACGTTCCTGACCTGTGGCTCAGTCTTGACTGCGCCAACTGCTTTCCCAGTTGCTACCTTCAGTACCGCTGCGAAAGAACATCACATAAGGAATCGAGGTGAACATTTAACTCTTTGAAACTAGCTTCCGCCTGTATCGACATCGCTTGAGATGCCACATTTGTCGCATTGGTGACAGCCGCTATAAGTTGGCCCAACTGCGCTTCTGTTGCTAGAGAGGCCCCACTGATCGTATCATACTCATGATATGCCTTCGTTCTTCCTTCCTCAAGTTCGCAGTCGATATAATCATCTGTGGGTGTCTTTGTTGACTCCTGATCCAAGTCGTGGTGACTCTATTGGTCTTACGCGGATAATAGATCATCTGGGCCCGTCGCTGGAGGTCCTGCCTCAATATTCTCCAGACTAATTGGTTCTCGCCATTCAACTGGCCAATCATTGACAATTCCCTCTAACTCCTCCTCAGACAATTTGTAGTGTGTGAGCATCCATTGCTTCGCAGGGTTGTGCCTTACTTGCACATGAATTACATGAGGCCGAAGCGTGAATAGCGCAATCTGCTTGTACTTCATCGTGGTTTCTTTAGATAAGTGAGACACCTCTGTCGATGCTACTTGCAACATCTCCCAAAAGAGACAAAACTGCATTGCGCATTCCCTAAGGCACTCAGGTTCTTGCACCCACCATAGATTCTGATAGCGCGCACCCTTATGGTCTTTTGCGGCATCAACTTCCATGTCCTAGTAATTGTCAGGCTCCTTCCAGACAACAAGCGTAGTCAAAATCAGGAGCCAGCTGTACGTGAATGACCCCTTCCCATCTTGGACAGCTGTTGCATCCCCCACCAACTGGTTTAACAAAAATAGGGACCAGTTCATTTGTATGCCTTCCGCGTACTGCGCTGCACACGCCACAACCCCCGAATTACACTAGTTGGGGCAATTCTTCCTGACTACTTTGCAAGACAATATCTTTGCACCAGTGAGTACCACCTTATCATTAATACTTGTGATGCACCTGCAACAATTAATTAATACGAATATGCGAAATAGCAGAAATGACAGAACTCAGAATCACTTTTATATTGATCACAGGCCACTTCGAGGGGGCAACCTCCTATGAGCAAGCTCAATACAAATAACTTCACGGTGCCTTCATAGGTCTCAACACACACTTATATACTAATTCTAGGTGCCAATACTATGGGTCAAAACCATGGGCCACTACAAACTATGGATCAACAATACTACGGGCGACTTACAAAGCATATGCACCAACAACAATAACACAAACTATTGATCAACAAATACTACGGGATGACTTACAAAGCATATGCGTCCAACAACAACATACTAACAAAGTAAAGACATGGGTTCCTAACATCCCCTCCCCCTTAAAAAAAGCTTTGTCCTCAAAGCTTTAGATGTGGAAATTGTTGTTGAATCTGAAGGAGTGGTTCCCATGTAGCATCCTCTAGTTGCATGCCGTGCCACTGAATTAAGACCTTTGTGATAGAGCGAGAGCGAAGCTGACGCGTGTGCCGATTGAGGATGGCCTCTGGCTCCAAAAGGATGGATCCTTCATTATCCAGTTCGAGTAAAATCGTTTGTCCACTGATGTTGGTGCCAGGAACTTTCTTCAGACAAGAGACATGAAAGACTGGATGAATGCGGGAAGGAGGAAGTTCCAATTTATAAGCAACGGACCCAATCTTCTGAAGAATTCGATATGGCCCATAGAACTTTGGAGCGAGCTTATGACGCCCTTTGAGTTTCAAGGATGATTGTTTGTATGGCTGGAGACGAAGAAAAACAATATCGCCGACTTGAAAAGTGCGCTCAGAACGGTGCTGATAAGCTTGTTGCTTCATGCGATTTCTTGCCATGTGAAGATTGTCCCGCAAAATGTGAAGAATCTAATCGCAGTTTCGAAGGACCGTGTCAACTTCCTGAACTGGTGAACTGTTGGGGGTGTATAGAAGAAGAGATGGAGGTGCCTGACCATAGACTGCTTCATATGGGGTCATTTTAGAGGCGGTGTGGTAAGAGGTATTGTACCACCATTCCGCGAGAGGAAGCCACTTTGCCCACTGATGTTGTTGTTCCGAGGTGAAGCAACAAAGATAAGTTTCCAAGCATTTATTGATAATTTCAGTTTGACCATCTGTTTGTGGGTGATACCCTGAACTCATCTTCAGTTTGGTGCCAGTGTGGCGAAATAGTTCTGTCCAAAAATGACTGGTGAAAGTCGCATCACGATCCGAGACAATGGAAGAAGGGATGCCATGAAGACGAAAGATTTGGTCCAGGAAAATTTGAGCGACGAAGGAGGCTATATAGGGATGGATGAGAGCACAAAAATGACTATATTTGGAGAGGCGATCAACCACAACGAGAATCACTATCTTCCCACCAGATTTAGGGAGCCCTTCAATGAAATCCATAGAAATATCTGTCCAAATCCGTGTAGGTATGGGAAAGGGTTCAAGCAATCCTGGAAGGAGTGTTGTTTCACCCTTATTGCACTGGCAGGTATCACATTCGGCCACCATCTGTTCAATTGTCCTTTTCATGCCCTGCCAAAAGAAGTTACGCCGTGCTTGTTCATACGTTTTGAGGAACCCAGAGTGCCCTGTCGATGGAGAAGCATGGAGTTCATAGAAGACAGCCTGTTGAAGATCTGTGCTCTGGGGAAGCACCAAATGACCCTTGTATCGCAGAGAAGAACCATCCCAAGAGTAATGTGGTACAACAGAAGGGTTGTTGGTCAAGCGTTGGATGATTTGAGATAAGGAAGAGTCATTGACATAACCCTGTTGAACAAATTGCAACCAATTTGGAACAGGCATAGAAATAGCTGAAAGAGAACCTTGCGCATCAAATGTGCGAGAAAGAGCATCTGCCACAATATTGTCTTTACCCTTCTTGTAAGTGATCTCATAGTCATAACCCATGAGTTTGCTAACCCATTTCTGTTGCACTGGGGAGGAGACACGCTGGTCCAAGAAATATTTCAGACTCTGGTGATCAGTCTTGATGCAGAAATGATTCCCTAATAGGTATGGGCACCACTTCTGTACTACATGCAAACTAGCCATCATTTCCTTCTCATAGGTAGAGGCAGCTAAATTCTTACCTGAAAGGGATTTGCTGGTGAACGCAATGGGGTGTTCATCTTGAAGGAGAATAGCACCAAGTCCATTGCCGCAAGCATCACTCTCAATATTGAAGGGCTTGGAAAAATCGGGCATAGCTAGCACAGGTGTAGTACACATAGCTTGTTTTAGTTTTTCAAATGCACACTGAGCAGTAGGTGTCCATGTAAAAGCATCCTTTTTCAATAGAGCAGTTAATGGAGCTGCAATATTCCCATAATCCTTGACAAACTTGCGGTATTAGCCAGTCAACCCCAAAAAACCACGAAGGCTCTTAAGTGTCTGAGGATGCGGCCAATTGTTCATGGCATCGATTTTGGCAGGATCCACGCGAACCCCTTGTGCTGAGATAATGTGCCCGAGATACTCAACTTCCTTCTGTCCAAAAACACATTTAGACTGCTTGGCATGGAGATGATGGTCAGAGAAAAGTTGCATGACAAGATCCAGATGCTGGAGATGTTCATCCCATGTTTTACTATAGATGAGGATATCATCAAAGAATACCAGAATGAATTTCCGCAAGTAGGGTCGAAATATTTTATTCATTAAGGCCTGGAATGTGGAAGGAGCATTAGTGAGGACAAAGGGCATGACCAAAAACTCATAATGGCCATCATGTGTGTGGAAAGCATTTTTAGGGATATCATCCTCATGAACCCGAATTTGATGATACCCAGAATGAGGATCCAATTTGGAGAAAAAGTGAGCCCCATGAAGCTAATCAACAACAAGAATTGGAAACTTATCCTTGATGGTGAGGTGATTAAGTGCTCGAAAGTCAATGCAGAGGCACCATGACCCATATTTTTTGCAGACAAGAATAACTGGAGAAGAAAAGGAACTAGTGCTTGGGTGAATAATACCTTGCTTCAATAAGTCCTGAACGAGCATTTCAATCTCCGTTTTTTGGTGAAATGGGTAGAGATAGGGCCTGATGTTGGGAGGAACGCTGCCAGGAAGGAGCTGAATACGATGGTCTTCTGGCCTGGAAGGTGGTAATCCCACTAGTTCAGCAAAGACACCTGTATATCGATCCAGAATTTGTTGTAGATCCAAAGGAGTAGTGGAGACCGCTGATGGTTGCATCTGAATGGAATGGATCTGAGTGATGAAACCATGTGAATTCTTCTTGAGGAGTTTTTCCATGCAATGTGAACTGATGATGCTGAGAGAACCTGGTTGTAATCCTGTCAATGTGTGTTTTTTTCCATTGAGGGAAAACTGCATCCAAAGTTCAGCAAAATCCCATAAGATAGGGCCAAGTGTGCATAGTTATTGAGCACCCAAAACCACATCACATCCGCCTTAGGGCAAGGCAAACATGTCAGAGCGCAAGGTATAATCTCCCATAGAGATACACACATTTTGACACTTCCCTTTGCAAGGTAAGGTGCCCCCATTGGAAACCATAACTTCAAAGTTGGAGCAAGGATGGATAAAACAGTCAACTTGTTTGGATCCTAACAGTCAGCAGGCCGGCAGCTGCTTCACACAAGCATTAACCTCTAGAAACCACCCAAGTGTGGCATGTTGATGAGACCAGGCAATCCTACTTTGTTCAACCCACGTGTCCAATCTTGTGGAATCGAATTAACACTAATTTGTGTCCCCATCACATAGGGATCCGACATAATTTCCTTATATGCCACCATGTAGTGGTCATCGTATTTCAGGCAGATCAATGCCAGCACAATGTCTGCAAAGCACTCCATTCCTATTGGTAGCATTGACATATTCACTTGATACCGTTGGTTCTTCGTCGACTTGTGGGTCGGTGCCCCAAGCCGACATGGGGGTACATACCCATGGATATTCGCAGAAGAGATTCCTTCCCAAGCTGCTGAATCGTCAATTACTCGACTTGACTGGCCCACTTCGACCTGCGCCTCCCCCACAGCAGCGGTGGAGGACCTAAGCTATTTTTTTCTCTGCGGGGACTCAGAATGATGCCCCCCCGCCTCTTCTTGGGGACACTTGTGAATGTTGATCCACTCGGCATGTTGACGACTTTCTCTTCAATGCTTACGGGCCGAGCGGGTGACTCTATACCACTGGAAACTTCAACCATGAGCTCACTCGGCATGCCGCACCAGGGCCCCGCTCATGTCAATAGTTCCTCACCCTCTGTCGCTGAGCAACGTGCACAACTCGCTACTAGCAGACACACTATACTGAACTCTACGTCTCGAATCAACAACACATAATCTGCATAATGATGCCTTCTGACCAGAGTCCACCCCTTCTTATAATGTCGAATTACCGCCTTAACCATTATTACCAAATCAAACTAGTCATCATGACCAAATCATGTCTTAATTACCCAAATCCGCCATCAATTCTGCCAATCCAACGGTTGAATTGGCCATTAATGCCGATCATTTCATCACGCGCCACTAATTAATTCTATTTAACTTCTTGCATTTATTATCGATTTGACCTGGTCGCGACCCTACTGCTGTCGCGACCCAATTCCTAAGCCGCAATACATGTTCACCACCCTGCGTATTCTGTTCCTGCTGGTGCGCCATCCTGCCACCTAGGATCCTGCACTGCTTCTTCTTCTTCTTCTTCTTCTTTTTCCCCGATGCGACTCAGGCATCACGCTGCTCCAAGCTTGTCCTATAGGGCTTCAACCTACTACCATTTACCAACTTTGGGAGTATCGCTCCATCTAACTGATGCAGTTGTATTGCACCTCCTGAAGTGATGCTACCGATGCGATATGGACCAAGCCAATGCATCTACAATTTCCCTGGATGCTTCATAAACTTGTTTTCATACAACAACACCAAGTCACCCTACTGAAACTGTTTGTTCTTGATATGGCGATCATGCCAAGCCTTTTTGTGATCCTTCTCAACACTCTGGTGGAAACCTGTGATCAAGTGGTCTTCCTCAAGTTGCACTAGTTGCGCTAGACATTCTCCTAATGCTGCTTCATCATCCATGCATGTCGATGCCGCTATGCGCAGACTCGTAACAATGTAATCCATAGGCATAATCGCTTCTTTCCCATACACCAATTTGAATCGTGTCTGTCCCGTCAACCTCTTACAAGTGGTGCGATAGGCCCACAAAACTACTGGAATCTTCAAATCCCAGTCGCCATGGTTCGCATTACAAACCTTTGTTAGCAAATGCTCCAAGACCTTGTTTAAAGCTTCTACTATCCCATTAGCCTGCGGATGATATGGCGTGCTCTTCTTATGTTGTATCTATAGCTTCGTTGTCAATGCACTGATGGTGTGATTGATGAAATGGTTGGCCTGATCACTCATCAATACCTTTGGGCAGCCAAACCGAGTGACAATGTTGTTGAACAAGAAATGCACTGTTGTTGCTACGTTGCAATCTACAACCGGTGCAGCCTCCGCCCATCATGTCAAATAATCTGTCACTGTGATGATGTATCTTGCACCAGTGTGCTTCCTAGGTGGGTTGATAGGTCCCAAGAAATCCACTACCCATTTGTCAAATGGCTGCAGTGTCACTTGAAGTATTAGTGGCATCTCATCCCTCTTGGAGGGTTTCCCAGTTCTATGTCAGACATCGCAGGTCTGTGCATAGTGTGTCACATAATTTTGAAGCGTGGGCCACCAAAACCCTACGTGAAGCACCTTTCGGGCAGTCACACGACCACCATAGTTCCCACCAGCTACTCCAGCATGTGCTTTGGGCAATATTTTCCCTTTCTCATAAGGTAGGATGCAGTGCCTCGAGATCTTGTCTGATCCCAGTTTGTACAACTGTCCTGCAATCAGCTGGAAATCTACAGCCTTGACCACCAGCTGCTTCTTCTGACTAGTGGTGAACCCCTTTGGTTTGGTTCCTGTCACCAGAAACTGAATTATTTCTTCATAGTAGTCATTAGCTACTTCAACCTTAAACAATTGCACATCGGGAAACTCGTCTTCAATGTTGGTTGATTCCTCTCCTGTCTCAATCCGTGACAGATGATCTGGCCCTATGTTCAAGCATCTTGGCTTCACAATCACCTCAAAATCAAACTCCTGAAAAAGAAGTAGCCAATGAGAGATCTTCCCCCCCCAAAACAGGCTTATCGACTAGATATTTCAATGCAGAATGGTCTATGAACATCTTAAAGTGACCGCCCAGTAGGTAATGCCTGAACCTCTGCAGCGCATATACCATTGCTAGACCTTCCCTTTTTGTAGTTTTATAGTTTCTCTCTGCAGACGAAAACTTCCGACTCGCAAAAGCAATGGGGTGATCCGGATCCCCTTCCCTTGGTTGCGCGAGCACTACTCCAAGCAAAATAGAGGATGCATCTACATGGACATGGAATTCCTTGCTCCAGTATGGAAATACTAGTATCGGCGCTGAAGCCATCTTAGCCTTCAGTATCTCAAAACTAACCTGACATTCAGGGCTCCATTGAAATACCGCATCTTTCTCCAACAATTTCTCCATAGGGGCCGTGATCACCGCATAACCCCGGATGAACTTGCGATAATACCTAGTGTGTCCCAACGTCGCTCTCAACTGCTTGACATTAGTCGGTGGTGTTAAGATCAGAATGAGTGCAATCTTTGCTGGGTCGACCAACAATCCCTGCTTGCAAACAATGCGACCTAGTAATATCCCAAATGGTGCACAGAATATGCACTTCTTCAAGTTCAGCAGTATCCAATGCTGTCGACAGCGCTCCAACATCAATCGCAGATTTTCCAAATGATCACTGATCAATCCATAGACTGTCCAGTCATCCATGTACGCCTGCAAAAACTTATGGATAAAACCCCTAAAGGCAGTAACAACAACCCGAGAGAATATCACAGGTGCATTCTTCAACCCAAACGACATCACTGTGTACTAAATACAGTCCCATTCTATCACAAATTTTGTCTTATGGTGGTCTTCTATTGCGATTTTGATATGGTGATAGCTAGAGAACCCATCCGTGAAAGAATACATCTCTTGGCCACCCACGCCTTCCAGCACCTCATCAGTGAACGGGTTTGGAAATGGATCATGTAGACATGCGTCATTCAGCTTCCACAAGTTGACACAAATGCACACTTTACCTGTCTTCTTGTCCTGCACCACCATAGGACTAATCCAGTCTGATTCCTCAACTGGTTCAATAATGCTGACATTCAACATGGGGTCAAGTTCTACTTTGACCCTCTCCTTATGGTGCGGATTCAGTCAATATGGTAGCTTCCTTATTGGTTGGGCATCTAGCTTCAACGGGATCTTCATCTCCCCCAAATACCCCAAGATTCCCTTCATCTCATAAAACTTTGTACGGAACAAGTCTTGGAACTCGTGCAACAAGTCTGTGACTTTCTCCATCATCTTGTCATCCCAATAGTCACCAACATTTGCAAACTTTGGACTTCCCTCTATCCCAATGTTGACCTTCTGGAGCTTCAGCGGCTGACTGATCATATTAGTCGGTGCATCAGGTGCTACCACATCGCGACTACCTTCTGATTCCGGAATATTGATATTCCGTCGATCATCACCATCTTCTAGTCCGCCAGTGATATTATAACATTCCATCATTGACTGCATCTTGCAGTGCGCATGTGGATCCATGGGATATGCCACGGGAACAACCTTGAGAACCACGTTATGGATGAGATGCACAGCATTATGGAAATCTGGGTTGGCATCCGCGAAGCTGAAAGTATGAGTAAAGAAAACTGTCAACTCTAACCAAGTGGTAATCTCCCCTCGTAATTCTGCTGTAGTATATCATGATGATGGCATCTCTTCGAGTGTATGGACAAAGGCATGGACCCACTCATCCCTTGGTCGCAATGCCCACAACATCTGACATTCCATCAAATGATCGCCAAGGTCATTCTGTCCATCGTATTTCCCTATTTAGTAAACTTCGGTGTCACCAAAGCGAACCATCATCAGTCTTCGGCACTGCGACTACCCAGCAATCAAATTCTTATGTGTCGCCCACCAACATGCTAGAGCAGCCTTCAGCACTTCCTCCAATGACAGCAATCATTGTGGTTCTGAGACCTTTTCCTCGAACACCATGAGAAAGTCCGACAATATAGGAATCCCTTCATATACCGGCAGTGCAATAGTTTCAGTCGCAACACGGCATAATGAGTGCATGACCAACCCACACTTGTAGAGTGACACCTCATCCAAGCGATTCTGCCAATTCTCCAGAGCATCATCATAGTCAAAAGATGCAGAGCTAGAGCTGCGCCACCCAAGCTCATTATCGGCAGTTGGATGAAGGTAATATTCTGAGATATTGTATGCATGGTCCCAGCTGCTGGGAACTTCATCCTTTACTGGTTCAATATACCTGTGTCCTTCACCTGGATCCAACAGAGCTATGACTCTGAGGTCGCAGTTTTCAAAAGTCATCATTTGCTTCTTAAAGTTGATGACTGCTGCACTGTCATTATCCCATCCAATCTCCAACAATGTGGGATAGGAGCTTCCCCTTCAAATACTTTGATAACATCGAAATCAGAATATTTCTTCATTCCCTCAATGTCCACAACAAGGCGTGGAACTCTATAATGTCCCTTATTAGGAATTTTATTAAAATTGCAATTTTCCACTTTTTTTTCCCTAGTTCGACCTTTGACTAGTTTTGATCTCTAGGTCCCAAATTTGCCCCAAATGATCTCAAATATTCTGAGAAGGTGTATGAATGATATTATAGCATAAATATGTGTTTGAGGGATGCCTTTGGACCTTTAAAATACTTCTGCAAATCCTCTTTCAATTCTGATCAATGTAGGTAACTTTACTAGTGATTTTCATTTGACTAGTGTTGGTCTCTAGGTCTCAAATTGACTCCAAATGCCTTCAAATCTTCAAGGAAGGTGTATGAATGATATTATAACTTGAATATGATGTTTATGGATCAAATATTTCCACAAAAATACCTCTGCAAACTCTCTTAAGATTCTGGACCAATTATGCAATTTTACTAGTAATTTGGGGTTCAAATCCCCCTGGGGTAAGTACTGAAAATGGCTTCCCAAATGCCTCCAAACCCACTCAAATTTATGAACAGAGGTATGTAATGTGTTAAGTGTTTTATTAAAGTCTCATATGCACCATTAATGGATTATTACAACTGTTCTCACCCTCTCCCATTCAACTGCAAAAATCCCCAATTCGACCCTTGGGGAAATGGCACTATTTCACCTCCCAATACAACTAAACTGAGTAAAAATGCTTCAAATGCTCAAGTACAGTACATGAAACTTGTATAAGACATCCATGGCAGTATATTTATCACAAATATATCAGATAATCATCCATTCAATCGAAATCATCATCAATACATTGGCTCACAACAAGGTAGTGGGGAAATGGCAGTGTTCTTCCATTAAAAATGATGAGATGTATACATTTCTACTTGGAATTTCGACCTGAAAATTTTTGGAGATGAAGAAAATAGTATTTAATTCATATTACAAAAGAAATGGGGCATTAAAATCTTCCCCAAAGAGTACAATAGCTCACCAAAAACGCCCTCCCTCAAGGATCAAGAATATGCCATCAAAACTGGAAATGGTTGAAGGAGTGAGCTGCAATAGAAGAAGCCATGAGCTCCCCTGTAGCTTACACCTGCAAATAAAGACTCCATTAAAGCTCCAAATGAAAGGTCTGAATGGCCTTTCCAATTAACAACTTTGATGGGAATCTTTCACCCTCGAAATTGGCTAAGGCAAGAAACTAGTCATCCACTAGCTCTCCCTCTTCACAAATGCAATTGCAAATTCTACAAATGATCAAAAATCTGGTTTCATTATTTGTTATTGACATTTATAAACTTCTAATGTCCTCCATGGGTTGAATTCCTTTCAAGAGACTCATGCCAACTCAAGCTGGGAAGAGATTCCAAAGAACGCCACTTGTACAACAATTCCTAGTCTCCGACATCCACCAAATCACATGTGGAAGCATCTTAGCTGCCCTAACACCCTTGAGCGCCCTCTTGGAGTCTATTTTTATCCCTGACATGTCATATATGTCATATGTCATCCTTCAGGTCTGATTTGTGTCATAGGTGTCATAGCATCTTCATCATTGTTGTCATAGAGCTAGCGAATTTAGCCCAAGTGTCTCACTAGCTCCAAATTGCCTCTTTCTCTTCCATGGGAGTTACTCTTCCTCTATATTTCGACCTTCGATGAGTCATGAAATGAATAATACCTTTTGGACTCCCCCAAGTATGTTACCATTCACCTTGAATTCGAATTGGTGAGAGAATGATGCCAAGTGTAGTGGGGAAATCTAGCCATATGTGGGTCCCACTTCCTCCATGTGTCTTCATGATGAAATGCCACTTTGATTTTCACTTGTATATATTTATTTAGCTCCTTTATTAAATATTTATTCCATTCTAATTTTCAAACATCATTTATTATCCCCATTATTCCAAATCCCAAAGCTTCCACCCCAAACCTAGGAAACTAGTAATTTTCCTCCTTGGCAATTATTTGACCTTTAGCATCAATTTGACAAACTCTAATGAATAAGGCCAATGTGATTAGGCCATTGTGACCCAATACCAAATTTGGGACATGACAAATCCTCCCTTCCCAATATTGCTTGTCCTCAAGCAATTTTAAACATGGGTGTTGAAGAACCTGCTTTCTGTATAATTCTTTGAAGTTGCCATTGAATTGCCCAACCTTGAGTCTTTGAGTTTCCACGAAGATTTTAGAGAGGAACCAACATGCTTGCTGCTGCACTACTCTAATAAAAATCACTTTATTAAGTGGGAAAATCCATCTCCCATACTACTTGTTTCCCCAAAAAAATTGAAACCAATGAGATAAAAATTATTCCAGGGTCCCATTGCTTGTATTGCACCCGAACAATTAAGAGTGCTCTCCAACCCATACCATCAGATAAGAGGATTCCTGAATCCCATTTTTTTGTATGCATTCTTCCAAACAGCATGAGTACAAAATATATATCATCAAAGTACATAACTACATAATGAAAATTAATATCAAGGAGGTGTTTCATTAAAGAATCATGAAAGTGCTTATACCTCCAAGCAAGTAGACCACCGTTTTCCAAGTGCATACAAGCTTCAAGTGACCAATAAAATCTTCTCCAATGACATAGGTGAGGATCCCATGTCCTATAAAGCTGCTCCAAAAGGATTTGATATGCATCAAAATATTCAGCCATGTATTCTTTCATCCAAGAAGTGAATGAAGAATCTCCACTAAAATCTGAACCAAATAATGAGCAGAAAAAACAAGGGGACTTCAAATGACACAAAGAAGTCTCACCCATACATCCCTGAATGTGATCATCATAAAGATATAACAAAGTATGTGGATTCCAACAAAAATGTTCTCCAATCATAAATCTATTCACCCAAGTGTTGGATGAAGTTCCTCCAACATCAAATGAATCAAGTGTTGAGCAAGAAAAACCATGAGTCTTCAAGTGACTCAAATGCATATCATAGGTGCATCCATGTAGATGTGCATCATCATAAAGTAACAAAGTATGCTGTTGCAAATGTGAATAAGAATGTGCTCCAACCATATCATCATAAAAAGTAAATCTAGGAGTTCCATACTCCTCATGTGGCACCATCAAAAAGAATCCTTTCACCCATACTTCATTGAGACTAATGTTGCAAAACATGGAATTGTAGGATGTATGAGAATGAACCAAATCACCCAAATGATCAAAAAGTGCAGAATTTTCATCATGGAAAGGATCCATGTGGGTAGTATCATGCAGCTCCTTCAAAAGTGGGAAACCTTTGTCATAGATTGGTTCCCATGTAGAGGAATCATGCTCTTCTTTAAAAATTGCATAAGCTTCATCAAGAGACAATTCAAGTTCCTCTTCCACCACATCAAGTGTTTGGATCTCTTCAAGTTCATCTTCAAACACATTAAGCACATTCAAATTCCCACATTTCTCATGATCCACCATGTCATGAGAATCCTCCAAACAATCTACCATTTGACAATCTGAAACATAGGAGGAAAAACAAGTATCTTGCAACTTTTCAAGAAGTTGCTCATTTTGAATTGTGATCTTATGAATATCCTCATTATTCTTCAAGTATGCATCATGTAACAATTCATTAAGCTCAAACAAATGGTTTCTATAAAAAAGCAAAGACATGAAATTACCTTTGATGTGGCACATTGCTCTTTGAATCTTCTCCATGTCTTCAAGGAAGGATGTTTCCTCCAATGGAGTAGCTCTCCAACAAGAATTTGACGCCAATGCTTGAGTGTCATGGAGAATTCTGAGGGACTCTTGGATCTTATTTTCATTCATCTTTAAGGACCCTTCAAGAAAATGAGGCTCTTGCAAATGAACCTCCGCATCTTCTTCAATTTTGCTTGGACCAACTTCATGAAGCTCAAGTGGTGATGGGGAAGTTGATCTTGGTTCTTCTTCAACTGCTACAAGGTCTTCATTATCATGCTTAATAAAACTTGTACTTGTAGAAACACTTTCAAAAGTGATCTCTATGTCACCAACATAGAGGTGTGAGCACCCATCAGTAGGTACTCCTTCATAGTTTAAGCATCCATCAGTAGATGCTCTTTGGTTCATGTCTAAGCTAGAAGGTGTCTCGAAATGATCTTCCATATTTTCAATAGAATCTTCTTCATGCTCTTGTGATGTCTCTTCCTTTTGCTCCTTAAAGCAAGCTGATGCATTTTGCCCCTTGTTTTCCTTAGGATCAATATATATTTGGAATCTCTTCTTGAATAAATCTCAAAAGCTCTCCTCAAGGAGGACATCATTTCATGCACACATATATTATACTCGCTCCAAGGGTTTTTACAAGAAGGGCATAAACCTTTCTTCACTAACTCCACATCTTCATTTTTGGGCCTATTTTCAAAAACATGTTCAGCATAGTACTCAAAAGACATGGCATTTTGTGTGTTTTTGCTAAAAGCAAGATATTCTTGATATTTTTGATATTGTTGGGGCAAGGTTTTATATTTTTCTCTCCATCTTTGGAACTCACTCATAGAATTATCCTTGGTTGGTGTGACATACTCATATTCATCAGATTTAAAGTCATAAGAATAATCTTCATTTCTCTTGAAATTGTAAGAAGTGTTGCATGATGGCACCTCTTCCTCATACCATTCACATTCTGCTTCATATTGCTCATAAGCATCTGCATATTCCTCATAAGAATTGTACTCATAGGATTCATCATAATAGTAAGACATGGCTGCCAATTATTTATGGATGTATGTATCTAATACACAGGTGCAAGGACCATGCTCTGATACCACTGTAATGTCCCTTATTAGAAATTTTATTAAAATTGCAATTTTCCACTTTTTTTTCCCTAGTTTGACCTTTGACTAGTTTTGATCTCTAGGTCCCAAATTTGCCCCAAATGATCTCAAATATTCTGAGAAGGTGTATGAATGATAGTATAACATAAATATGTGTTTCAGGAATGCCTTTGGACCTTTAAAATACTTCTTCAAATCCTCTTTCAATTCTAATCAATGTAGGTAACTTTACTAGTGATTTTCATTTGACTAGTATTGGTCTCTAGGTCTCAAATTGACTCCAAATGCCTTCAAATATTCAAGGAATGTGTATGAATGATATTAGAAATTGAATATGATGTTTATGGATGAAATATTTCCACAAAAATACCTCTGCAAACTCTCTTAAGATTCTGGACCAATTATGCAATTTTACTAGTAATTTGGGGTTCAAATCCCCCTGGGGTAAGTACTGAAAATGGCTTCCCAAATGCCTCCAAACCCACTCAAATTTATGAAAAGAGGTATGTAATGTGTTAAGTGTTTTATTAAAGTATCATATGCACCATTAATGGATTATTACAACTGTTCTCACCCTCTCCCATTCAACTGCAAAAATCCCCAATTCGACCCTTGGGGAAATGGCACTATTTCACCTCCCAATACAACTAAACTGAGTAAAAATGCTTCAAATGCTCAAGTACAGTACATGAAACTTGTATAAGACATCCATGGAAGTATATTGATCACAAATATATCAGATAATCATCCATTCATTTGAAATCATCATCAATACATTGGCTCACAACAAGGTAGTGGGGAAATGGCATTGTTCTTCCATTAAAAATGAGATTTATACATTTCTACTTGGAATTTCGACCTGAAACTTTTTGGAGATGAAAAATAGAGTATTTAATTCATATTACAAAAGAAATGGGGCATTAAAATATTCCCCAAAGAGTACAATAGCTCACCAAAAACGCCCTCCCTCAAGGATCAAGAATATGCCATCAAAACTGGAAATGGTTGAAGGAGTGAGCTGCAATAGAAGAACCATGAGCTGCCCTATAGCTTACAACTGCAAATAAAGACTCCATTAAAGCTCCAAATGAAAGGTCTGAATGGCCTTTCCAATTACCAACTTGGATGGAAATCTTTCACCCTCGAAATTGGCTAAGGCAAGAAACTAGTCATCCACTAGCTCTCCCTCTTCACAAATGCAATTGCAAATTCTACAAATGATCAAAAATTTGGTTTCATTATTTGTTATTGACATTTATAAACTTATAATGTCCTCCATGGGTCGAATTCCTTCCAAGAGACTCATGCCAACTCAAGTTGGGAAGAGATTCCAAAGAACGCCACTTGTACAACAATTCCTAGTCTCCCACTTCCACCAAGTCACATGTGGAAGCATATTAGCTGCCCTAACACCCTTGAGCGCCCTCTTGGAGTCTATTTTTATCCCTGACATGTCATATATGTCATATGTCAGCCTTCAGGTCTGATTTGTGTCATAGGTGTCATAGCATCTTCATCATTGTTGTCATAGAGCTAGGGAATCTAGCCCAAGTGTCTCACTAGCTCCAAATTGCCTCTTCCTCTTCCATGGGAGTTACTCTTCCTCTATATTTTGACCTTGGATGAGTCATGCAATGAATAATACCTTTTGGACTCCCCCAAGTATGTTACCATTCACCTTATATTCGAATTGGTGAGAGAATGATGCCAAGTGTAGTGGGGAAATCTAGCCATATGTGTGTCCCACTTCCCCCATGTGTCTTTATGATGAAATGCCACTTTGATTTTCACTTGTATATATTTATTTAGATCCTTTATTAAATATTTATTCCATTATAATTTTCAAACATCATTTATTATCCCCATTATTCCAAATCCCAAAGCTTCCACCCCAAACCTAGGAAACTAGTAATTTTCCTCCTTGGCAATTATTTGACCTTTAGCATCAATTTGACAAACTCTAATGAATAGGGCCAATGTGATTAGGCCATTGTGACCCAATACCAAATTTGGGACATGACAAACTCTCCTAATCGGTGTCACCTTGGCCTGATTAGCCAGACGGAGCTGTACGGGAGACCAGCTCAGCGTTGGACTCCCCATTTTCTGTTAGGCCTGCTTAGTTAGGATGTTGACATCCGAACCAAGATCCAGAATAATTGAATCAACTTCATAGTCTCCAATCTGAATGTTCATATGCATCTCCTTACATGTCTTCCGCCTCTATAAGTGTTGGGCCTAGCCCAGATGGGGCATTTTTGAACAGGAAGAATTTTGAGAACTGCAGAGCTAAGCACAGTTAAGTTTGAACAATTTTGGGATAAGTTTTGGAATGCTGCGTAGTTGCACACAACACAGTGTCGAAGGAGCTGCAAGGAGTACAGCGCCATGATGTGCCACGTCGATGGAGATCCAGCTAAGAAGAGCATGGACAAATGAAGGCAGTTATTTTGGTTAGGTCATAGAAGACCTATTTTTGGCAAAGATCATCAATAACTACCAAGCAGTGGGTAGGTGTAGATCGGAGGTAGGTGACTGATCACAACAAACAAAAGACTACTACTACTCAAACCAGTCATCTAAGGCCGTGAAAGAAGGAATAGCTCAGCGGAAGTAACCTGTTGGCACGTGCGTGACAGAAGATCCGCTGCCAGATACCAGTAGTCCGGTTTTGGGAAAACTGTGATAGTTTTGTAAACCTAATGGTTCTGCCTTCATAAATGTAAAGACATGGCCTATGGGTCTTGATCTATAAATAAGGAAATTTTTTAAAGGAAAGGGTTAACTCTTCATTTTGCTGATTAGTATTGAATATTGTTAGACCTGTGAGATTGAAGCATTGTAAAGGCTCTGCAGCTGAGTGTGTATAGACTAATTTAGAGAGAGAGAGAAGAGCGTCTGCAACTAAGTGCGCAGACAAAGAACTGTTGTACAATTTCCTAACATAATAAACAATAGTTCTTGTGGATGTAGCTTCCCATCTGGGGGAGTGAACCATGTTAAACCTTGTGTTATGTGATTGCTGTGTATGATTTCCATTAGTTTTACTTAAGTTACTTATAGTGCATGCATGAAGTTACTATTGTCTATTATATGTTTACTGTTGTCTGTATTCACCGTGGAAAGGATGGAATAAGATGCTAGTAGTTCATGTATGGAGGAATGTTAACAGTAAAGCACCTATAGTTCTCAAATGAATGGATTTATGAGATAACCACACAACAAATGGTTAAAGTTGAATCGTGACATCAAGCACACAACACTGCACATCTCACTCATTTACATAAGTTATGATGTTTATCAAGTTAAGTAATGATGAATGATTAAAGATTATTGAATAAGATTGAGTAGAAGCGATTAGGTCTCATAACCCCACTGCGCGGCCTGTGGACGCCCTGAGGGTGCAAATATCTTTGTTCCTAAAGATACTCAACGCGGAGTAGAAGACTTCGCGCAGTCATTGACTGCAGCTCGCAACCTGTACCGCGCTATACATGAATCAGTTCAAACACTCGCATCACAAGGTTATGGAAACCTGCTTCTACAACCACCCCCTTGACTTCACCTTGGGTGAGACCTCATACTGCTTGCAGTCTATTGCCGAAAGGGCCGGTGAATAGGGGTTTTGTTGGTATCTTGTACCGCAAAGTACCTGGGTGTACATTGGAAAACCTTTAGAACAGTGTTGCGACCAACAAATGGTTCTGTTGCCACGCTAAGACCAGTGATACGATAGTTTATTCAGAAAAGTAATGTTCGACAGTTGGCATCCAGAAAAGAAAGAGATCTGGGCTTGGTGCGATAAGATCGAAAGAGACTTCACAAAGAAAGAAAACAGACATCCACATCTATCTGATGTACAGTGGTTGAACAGATACTTGTGGAAGGACATCCATGAAATTTTTTGGGCTTCGTTTCCAAACGAGCTATACGAGTGGATATTGCGCCTAGCAGAAAGAAAGAATTGTTACCAAGGGGGAATACCTACAGAGTGGAGTCCGAAGCTTACTAAACAACTCAAAGAAATTGACATCCCACTGTGACGAGCAGTTGAATTCTGGGTTGATAGCATACTTTTTTGAAGGCTTCAGAGGTAAGTTCCTAAAAAACCTCAGTCTATACATTAAAATGCTCTTAGCTGAGAAAGGTGTTTTAAGAATGCAACAATAGTTCTAAATCTGTCATGTTAGAGAATACATACATTGATTCTAAAGAAGAAAACCATACTTTGAGAACTAGAAAGAGATACAAGCTTACTAACGAGAAGAAACCCACACCATCTAGAAAATGTATAGATACTGAAATTCCATGTGATCTCAATAATACAAACACTTAGTTATCAGCCACAATCCAGCGTATTATACCTCAGAATCAATCAGTCCAGAACCCACCCGCTGCGAGTGTCGCGCAACCCATCCCACATATCAGTAATACTAGTAAAAACGCAGGAGTGAGTGCTCACAGCACTACGACTTAGAATATTCTGCAGAATACTGTCCCTAGCACAATCCAACAGCCTGTGTCTACTTTTGTCATAGGGAATCAGTTCCAGAACAGTACACAATCCGGAAGGAGAATGACAGATAATGATATAAAACTGCTGATATTCAAAGGAACAGGTCAGGAAGACCCTGATCAACACTGGTTTCTATGTGAAGCTGTGTTGAGTGTTAAGCAAGTGACAAATGATGCTATCAAGAGAGCGCAGCTTGACGAGCTTTTTAATTGCCTTCTAATTACTTAGAAAACAACTAAGAAGTGTATATTAATTGTCAGCCTGGGGTTCCTTGAGAACTTGCGAGTTACCGTGCACTGTATGTGCAAACCACAATATCCTCTTACATTAGTTTATCTACTTGAAGTTGTAGTTCAATAACCTTACTTACAAACAATGGTATAAGCATTTACAATGTCTTGGCAAGAAACTAGCCATCTAAACAACTATTGAAGTTAAATTGCAATGAAAGTAAATCACACGACATGAAAGTAAAACACATGACATGAAAGTAAATGCTAAAATTAAATTCACACTTGAAAGTAAATGCTAAACTAAATCAAATGCTGCTGGAAAGTAAATATTAAAGCTAATTCACACTATGCAGGAAAAGTAAATTCTAGAACTACGTCACACTTTGCAGGAAAGGTAAATTCTAATACTACGTTCACACTATGCACAAAAGTAAATTCTAAATCTAAGTTCACAACACACTTGACAGAAAGGTAAATTGCAGAAATAAAATATAAAGCTATCCTTGCCAAATACAAGTTACTGTTTATGATCCAATGGTGTAAATAACATTATTGCATTAAGCTCAATGATTGTAAAATAAAACATTAAATATCTATCTATGAATTGAAATCGAATTGCAGAAATAAAATTCACACTTCATAAGAAATCATAACTAAGCAATGAAGTACAACTACATCATCATAAAATAAATAAAATCACATTGCAAAAGAAATGATAAAACTAAGATCTAATTGAATCAAAATAAGAGTATAGCTTTATTCCACCATCAACTAGACTATTGCTCTAAGAGTCCTCCCATAGAATGGAGAAAGAACTCTTATTTATACATGATTTCTCCATAACAAATAATAAATGAGGATCCAAAATATCCTCAACAAATTCCTAAAAGTTTGGATCTCAAAACTAATCCAAGATCCTTACTAACTACATGCTATTTAGAATACCTTTGAAGTCAAATTCGAATTTAGGGATAGAGGCTATAATAAAATAGTCAAAACTCATCCCAAATGTCTCTTAACAACTTTTGACTTCTTAGGTCCACCATATATTTGATAGAGATCTTCAAATGTTTGTGAATAAGCCAAATATGCACTCATATCCACCTCCATTTATCAACTTTAATTTAACATCATGATTTGAGACATATAAGAATAATAGAAATAATGGATTTATAACAATCAATTATTCCTAATGAATATCTTCTTCCAAAGTTGGTAGTTGAAGATAAAATTTGACTTATTGACTTTCTATAATGCTGCAGATAGAGTTTCCATAATGCTGCAGATAGTTTCCGTAATGCTGCAGATAGAGTTTCTGTAATGCTGTAGATAGAGTTTCCATAATGTTGCAGATAGAGTTTCTGTAATGCTGCAGATAGAGTTTCCGTAATGATGCAGATAGAGTTTCTATAATGCTGCAGATACCTGTGGAGTTTCCGTATTGCTGCAACAAATGTTCTACACTGATACAGGACTCCCTCAAATATGTTGTAGTTGCTTCCAACAATGGATTCAATATTCAAAGCAAATACATAGTACACTAATTCCCTCAATGTTAGTAAAAAAACAAACGAAATACTAAGACATGTAATGGAAAAATTACTTGAGCATAAAAACCCGGATATGAGTGTAAGAAATGATTAATGCATGAATATGGATAGGCAAAAGGAATTATAAATAAGGTGAAATGGTGGTAAAAATATGTTAAATCCAAGGTCCGTCATCTCCCCCAAACTGAAAATGTTGCATGTCCTCATGCAACCCTGTGTCAACCAAGCTGAATGATGTTAATTTGTAATGCATGCCTCAAAATTCATTGTTAACAAGCCACCACCAATGTATTTGATCATCAAGAGGTATGAAATTCCATCCTGAACAATCATCCATGCCAACTTAACATTTTTTCATGTGCCAAATTTGGTATTGGGTCAAAATGGCCTAATTACATTGGCCCTATTCATTAGAGTTTGTCAAATTGATGCTAAAGGTCAAATAATTGCCAAGGAGGAAAATTACTAGTTTCCTAGGTTTGGGGTGGAAGCTTTGGGATTTGGAATAATGGGGATAATAAATGATGTTTGAACATTAGAATGGCATAAATATTTAATAAAGGAGATAAATAAATATATACAAGTGAAAATCAAAGTGGCATTTCATCATGAAGACACATGGAGGAAGTGGGACCCACATATGGCTAGATTTCCCCACTACACTTGGCATCATTCTCTCACCAATTCGAATTCAAGGTGAATGGTAACATACTTGGGGGAGTCCAAAAGGTATTATTCATTGCATGACTCATCCAAGGTCGAAATATAGAGGAAGAGGCAATTTGGAGCTAGTGAGACACTTGGGCTAGATTCCCTAGCTCTATGACAACAATGATGAAGATGCTATGACACCTATGACACAAATCAGACCTGAAGGCTGACATATGACATATATGACATGTCAGGGATAAAAATAGACTCCAAGAGGGCGCTCAAGGGTGTTAGGGCAGCTAAGATGCTTCCACATGTGATTTGGTGGAAGTGGGAGACTAGGAATTGTTGTACAAGTGGCGTACTTTGGAATCTCTTCCCAACTTGAGTTGGCATGAGTCTCTTGGAAGGAATTCGACCCATGTAGGACATTAGAAGTTTATAAATTTCAATAACAAAGAATGAAACCAGCTTTTGATCATTTGTAGAATTTGCAATTGCATTTGTGAAGAGGGAGAGCTAGTGGATGACTAGTTTCTTTCCTTAGCCAATTTCGAGGGTGAAAGATTCCCATCCAAGTTGGCAATTGGAAAGGCCATTCAGACCTTTCATTTGGAGCTTTAATGGAGTCTTTATTTGCAGGTGTAAGCTACAGGGCAGCTCATGGTTTCTTCTATTGCAACTCGCTCCTTCAACCATTTCCAGTTTTGATGGCATATTCTTGATCCTTGAGGGAGGGCGTTTTTGGTGAGCTGTTGTACTCTTTGGGGGAGCTTATAATGCCCCATTTATTTTGTAATATGAAGTAAATACTCTGTTCTTCATATCCAGAAATTTTCAGGTCGAAATTCCAAGTAGAAGTGTATAAATCTCATTTTTAATGGAAGAACAATGCCATTTCCCCACTACCTTGTTGTGAACCAATGTATTGATGATGATTTTGAATGAATGGATGATTCTATGATGAATTTGTGATTAATGGACTACCATGGATGTATTTTACAAGTTTCATGTACTGTACTTGAGAATTTGAAGTATTTTTACTCAGTTTAATTGCATTGGGAGAAGAAATAGTGCCATTTCCCCAAGGGTCAAATTGGTGATTTTTGCAGTTGAATGGGAGAGGGTGAGAACAATTCTAATAAACCATTAATGGTGCATATGAGACCTTAATAACATACTTAACACATTACATACCTCTGTTCATAAATTTGAGTGGGTTTGGAGGCATTTGGGAAGCCATTTTCAGTACTTACCTTAGGGGGATTTGAACCCCAAATTACTAGTAAAATTGCATACTTGGTCCAAAATCTTAAGAGAGTTTTCAGAGGTATTTGGTGGCCATATTTTATCCCTAAACATCATATTAAATTCCTAATATCATTCATACACCTTCCTTGAAGATTTGAAGGCATTTGGAGTCAATTTGAGACCTAGAGACCAATACTAGTCAAAGGGAAATCACTAGTAAAGTTACCTACATTGACCATAATTGAAAGAGTATTTGCAAAAGTGTTTTAAAGGTACAAAGGAATCCCTAAAACACATATTTATGTTCTAATATCATTCATATACCTTTTCAGAAGATTTGGGATCATTTGGGGCAAATTTGGGACCTAGAGATTGAAACTAGTCAAAGGTCGAACCAAGGAAAAAAGTGGAAAATTGCAATTTTAATAAAATTCCTAGCAAGGGACATTACACATTTTCAATGCAAAAAAGCACGAAAAATATATTTTGTAGCCACTAGACTTGGCAATTTGTATCTTTCACAAAAAATGTGTTTTTGCAAAAAATATGAACTGGGTTTTTACCAAACTTTGTAGGGGTGTTAGGAATGTCATTATACTTCTCACAACAAAAAATGGGAGAAACCCACATCACAGTTTTCGAGAAAATGGCTGTAGGTGACTATTCTTGATTTCTCGAAAACCGTGTATCGAATTGAGTTGAAACTTGGTGTATTTATTCTTCTTACTCTGATGCTTATCTCCATCAAGTTTCGGGAAAACCCACTTCACCATTTGGGAGATATCTTCATTTCAATTTCTACAATTGTTTATGCCATAAAATGCTCCATTTCAATTTCTGCAATTTTCAAAAACATGGATGAGTAAAAGCATGGCTTGATTGCAAATGTTGTTCAGAGTGCCAACTGATCTGTTTGAAGTTTTTATATATCAAGAGAAACCCTATGAGCATATGAACAGGCCAAAAAATCATGCAATGGAAAGGTGAGTGTGCCCAAAGAAACACTAATTCGCCCCAGTAAAACATCATTAAATAAATTTCTGCGTTTTTGTATTTTTTGTTTTCAACTGCCATAGAAATAATGCTCTGCTAGAATTATTCTTCCTAATTCCCCTATCATTGATTTTTGTGTGATAGCAACAGGACATCATTATGTCATCCAATGTCTCCTAACTCCCCCAAACTGAGCACTTTTTCCGTCCTCGGAAAAAAATGACAAATGTGAAGAAGTGGGGAAAAATAGACATGACCTGTTATGCTGATTTATGAGAGGTCAAAGACACCCAAAATAATTAATATTTAGCTATATGCAACGTTGGTTGAAACCATCTCAAGTTATACCTTCAAGCTGGAAATAGTTTCCCTCCTATAGAGACCAGCATGCTACTATAGGAATGTTGATTTTAATTATGCGTTGCCCTTCATCTTGTTGTTGTAACATACTGGAGAGATAGCTGAGAAATTTTGTAGTCACATTTTTCTTACTACCCACCAAAACTTGCAGCTATCCATTTCATAGAATTTAGAAAGGATCAAATAATTTTCTGCACATAATATACAATCTGAAAATACCAGCAAATCAATTGTACAAAATATTACCCAATTTATCAATGTAAATTCTTTTGATGAAATTCTTTTTTACACTCTGTCCATCATCATGTAATGATTATGTCTTTCACTCGGCAATGTTGGCTATCATCTTTGCAATGTGAGCATAATCAAAATCCATGAAGCAACTCTTATGTAAAAGAAAATGGTTCACATCGATCATGAAAATTTTTAGTCAAGCCTCTATCATGAATATCTAAAGATTGGATGGATTGCATTCATTGCTCAAACTGATTATGTGCATAAAGAACAACATATTTTATAATAAGCAATCCCATTTTTTTCTCATCCATATCCAGTGTCAACAAAAGTATCTTAATTCTGGACTCATCTGCAAGGTTTGAATAATCTGCAGCAACTTGTGGGTGTGGGAACCAATAAAGAGGCTAGAAACCCCGTTTCTCACTACCATAGGATTGTCACAAGTGAAAACTACCATGCTTTTCCTTGATGAGCACTAACAAAAACCAAGTGATTGGAATATGTTGCACTTTTGCCATGTCAATAATTAGTCCTTTTATGTCACCAAACTCATCCAAGTTTACAAACAAAAACATAAGCATCCATGTGGGAGAGACATGCATTAGGCCAACTTTTCAACACAAATTAATTTGAAAATTAAAACAGGGTTGACTTACAATATTCTTCCCGAGGATTGTGCTCTGTTATGTCTGCTCACCTCACACTGTTGCTTATCTATCCCCACAACCTCCCCCAAACTGAAGATGGAGCATGAATGTGCTGTTAAGACACCTCATTTACATGAACTAATATGTTGATTTTCTGCTGTCAAGAATGAATGATGTTTTGTTTTCCTATTCCATCAGCATATTCATATGTAGGAATTGCTTCTACAACAACTCATTTTGCTGTAGGTTCTTGTGGCCATCCTATTCCCTTCTTCCTGTAGTTTCCTTGGCTTGTAGATGAGCTTTTTCCTTTTTCTTTCTTCTGGTTCTTATGTGACAACAGTAAGACTTCTTCTTCCAACAAATTCTTTGGCTTGTCTATGTGCATTGGTTGTCCATCTCTCCTTACTACTGGTTCTTGTGTGGCAGTAGCAGGGCTTCCTATTGTTGGTTCTTGTGTGACAACTATAGGTATTATGTAGCAACATACTTTTCATGCTTGGGTGTGTAGGAGATGTTAGGCTGGGCTCGGCTGGGGAAGTAAAGATGAAGTAATGCTTAAATGGAAGGATGAAGGTTTGGGTTGAGCAAGGATGGTAGAGGATGGAAAAGAATGGTGACGAGTAATGTAAGGATTATGATGTGTAATGGTGTGGTCGCGATAGGTAATGGTGCAGTCATGGTAGGTAATGGTATGCCCCTTCCCCCAAACTAAAATATTTTACTACCCTTAGAAATATAGGAGGAAGTAGTGAAAAAGGCTCAAGTGATTTTCCAAATACAAATCTATAGCATTCAATAAACTTGACTAACAATAAAGAAAATGAGCATACCTGTACCTACCTACAAATATCATGAAATGTGCAGTAGCATCCTGAGAAGCATGAGATATGATGTGGTCCACAATGGTGTAGAAACTGATAAGAAAGAGCAATATGGAATCCAGAGCTTGGATTTGGAGATGAAAAATGATCTTCTGATGTAGTAGCAAATCTTGGAAACTTTATTTAAATAGCATGATGGAATATTTTATTTCTCACTTATTTACAAACCTTGTCCGCTAGCAAGCTGGTTTTCAGACAAGATCTGTCTGAATGCGCCCAGAGGGTTTTCACAATTAGAAATTTTTTATTCCTGAGGGATGCCCGCTAGCAAGCTGGTTTTCAAGCATTCCAAGGTCTGATAGCACCTGAAACAGGTTTTCACCATCAAATTTTATTTGGAAAGGGGGTAGGGAGGTGAGGGAGCTTGATATTGTAAGTGAGCCAAGTTGCTTTATTGTGTGGGTCAGGGATGGATGGAGCAGAAAGTCATGGGAGAAATGGAATGGTGGGGATGAAGTCAATCTGATGATAGTGGTGATATAGATTATGTTCATGAGAAAAGCTTATCAACCACATAAGGAAATGGATGATTTATTAACTTCAGCAGGCATGCATATCAAAATGGGAAAATGAAATACATAAGCATACCATGGTGCTAGTGAATGAGCATGATGAATATTAGGTCTTCTGAAATGATTCTTTACTGAAATCAGGGATTTGGCAATGGGAATGTGAGAATGACACTTGACCTCTAGAGCATTGGTCTTCAGATTCTTTATATGTATCATTCTGGATCCATCTTCCATCTTTGATAAAAAGTCTTCTTATTGTTGTCTTTTATTGAGACACTGCTGGATCAGGCTTCTAGGAACTTGAGCTTCAAAAGTAGCACATATCATGCTAATGAATCTTCATTTTTTTTTTAATTTCTGGAGAGAATTCCCATCAACATTAAATTTGGCCTTCACGAATCACTTCATGCATAGATTAGCCTTCTTTAATCTTCCAAGGACCTGCAAAAAAATTGGCACTTACCTGCAATAAAATGTGAGCTCATGGAAGAAGAGAGGTGATCAATATCTCTTAATCCCAAAAATATGCAAGATAAATACAACAAATTTTTATAAAAAAATCTAAGGAAGATAAACAAAAAAATCACTTTTTACCTGTTGGGGAGCGATGGCCACCTTAGACAACCCAACGGGATTTTGCTAATAACTTCTTTGTTTCAGAACCGATTTGAGTGATTCCAAAGCCAAATGAAAGTGGATTTAGAGGGATAAATCCCGTAGAAATAGGTTTTGAAAATGCATTAATATGGTACTTCAAATCTGCTAAAGAACATCATGTAAGACAGGCAGGTTGCAATTTCTAGCCTAGACCAACAGTCAGTGATTTGAGCATAACGTTTTCGTTTGTTGATGGATTGAATTGATTCAACTTGGAGGTTAAATTAGATTCCCATATGTACCTCCAATATAAACATATTTTTAATTCAATAATAATTGATGGGTCAAATATGCCAAAGTACATCCGATGAGGCAGAGTTCTGGGAGTGCTGATTTATGAAAGACAGTTAGTATTTTGGGCATAACTTCCTCATATGATATCGGATTTGAGTTATTCAAATTGCATTTTAAACTATATTCATAGGAGAATATTCCTTAAAAACATGTTTAAAAAATTCATCCATTTAGGCACCCAAAAATTGACTGTCCCAACCATGTTTTTGAGGTGTCTACCCTACACCCAGTTAGTATTTTGACCATAAATTTTTCGTTTGATATCCAAATTGAAAAATTTAAATTGCGTTCGAAACTAGATTCCAAGGGCTACTTTGTATAGAAACTGATTTTAAAAATGTATCCATATGGTCTCTCAAAACATGAGTGTCCTAACTATGTTTTCAGTAAGCCCAACAAGCCAAAATGCCCAAATAGCCAATTTTTCACTAAGATGATGATTTAAATGGAGGTGAATATTTTTATGGATATAATTTCAATGTAATACATCAAATAACAAATAAAATCCACAATTCAAACCCTGATTTGAACTATCCATATGTTTTTTTTAAAGGTTCGCAGTTGAGCTATGGATCCTCAAAAACTAAAAAATTTGCAAGATAAGAATAAATGGTTATAGTCAAACTTCAAGAATTTTAATTTAGTGCTAAATGATGTATTTTCACGAATTGAATAACATATTACATACCCCTTTTTAAATTTTTGAGTCTTGTGTACTCTTTCTTCAATGGCTTCCCCTCGAATCCTCTTGAATCCTTCAATAAAATCTTCATTCGCCAGGCTTCATTCCTCTTTCCAAGATTTCTACAAAAGACATATTAGTAATATGTGTGGCTCTTACTACACCACATAATCATCATCTTGAATCTTTGATTTTATTCATGAAAATAGAAGGCATAAACAAATCTACTGCTATTGCATAAATTATTAACATGGTTCAGATTTGCAGAGACTTGCGACAGGATATTACACTATAGCAATGCTATAGTGAGGTCTTCTTTGCATCTTACTTGTCTCCACGCCTCCATCCTTCAAACAAAAACATATGCATGTATAATGAAAAGCACCAAATAGCTCACCACCAAAAGAAAATTTACTCAAGCAAAAAAAAGACAATGGTTGTGGTAACTCCCGGGCAATGGCGCCAAAATGACGAGCTTTTTAATTGCCTTCTAATTACTTAGAAAACAACTAAGAAGTGTACATTAATTTTCAGCCCGGGGTTCATTGAGAACTTGCGAGTTACCGTGCACTGTATGAGCAAACCACAATCTCCTCTTACATTAGTTTATCTACCTGAAGTTGTAGTTCAATAACCTTAATAACAAACAATGGTATAAGCAGTTACAATGTCTTGGCAAGGAACTAGCCATCTAAACAATTATTGAAGCTAAATTGCAATGAAAGTAAATCACACGACATGAAAGTAAAACACATGACATGAAAGTAAATGATAAAATTAAATTCACACTTGAAAGTAAATGCTAAACTAAATCAAATGCTGCTGGAAAGTAAATATTAAATCTAATTCACACTATGCAGGAAAAGTAAATTCTAGAACTATGTCACACTTTGCAGCAAAGGTAAATTCTAATACTACGTTCACACTATGCAAGAAAGTAAATTATAAATCTAAGTTCACAACACATTTGACAGAAAGGTAAATTGTAGAAATAAAATCTAAAAGCTATCATTGCCAAATACAAGTTACTGTTTATGATCCAATGGAGTAAATAACATTATTGCATTAAGCTCAATGATTGTAAAATAAAACATTAAATATCTATCTATGCATTGAAATCGAATTGCAGAAATAAAATTCACACTTCATAAGAAATCATAACTAAGCAATGAAGTACAACTACATCAACATAAAATAAATAAAATCACATTGCAAAAGAAATGATAAAACTAAGATCTAATTGAATCAAAATGAGAGTATAGCTTTATTCTATCATCAACTGGACTATTGCTCTAAGAGTCCTCCCATAGAATGGATAAAGAACTCTTATTTATACATGATTTCTCCATAACAAATAATAAATGAGGATCCAAAATATCCTCAACAAATTCCTAAAAGTTTGGATCTCAAAACTAATCCAAGATCCTTACTAACTACATGCTATTTAGAATACCTTTGAAGTCAAATTCGAATTTAGGGATAGAGACTATAATAAAATAGTCAAAACTCATCCCAAATGTCTCTTAACAACTTTTGACTTCTTAGGTCCATCATATATTTGATAAAGATCTTCAAATCTTTGTGAATAAGCCAAATATGCACTCATATCCACCTCCATTTACCAACTTTAATTTAACATCATGATTTGAGACATATAAGAATAATAGAAATAATGGATTTATAAAATCCATTACTCCTAATGAATATCTTCTTCCAAAGTTGGTAGTTGAAGGTAAAATTTGAATTATTGACTTTCTGTAATATTGCAGATAGAGTTTCCGTAATGCTGCAGCTAGAGTTTCCGTAAAGCTGCAAATAGAGTTTCCAGAATGTTGCAGATAGAGTTTCTGTAATGCTGCAGATAGAGTTTCCGTAATGCTGCAGATAGAGTTTCCGTAATGCTGCAAATAGCTGTGGAGTTTGTGTAATGCTGCAATAAATGTTCTGCACTACTATAGAACTCCCTCAAATATGTTGTAGTTGCTTCCAACAATGGATTCAATATTCAAAGCAAATACATAGTACACTAATTCCCTCAATGTTAGTAAAAAATCAAATGAAATACTAAGACATGTAATGGAAAAATTACTTGAGCATAAAAACCCGGATATGAGTGTAAGAAATGATTAATGCATGAATATGGATAGGCAAAATGAATTATAAATAAGTTGAAATGGTCGTAAAAATATGCTAAATCCAAGGCCCGTCACAGCTCATCACTACTTTTAGAGACAGAGCACTGCATTGGTTTATGAAGTATTCTCAAGCCTAACCGAGAACCCTAGTAGAGATCAAGACCACGATTGCAGCAGAGTTTAAGAAACCCGAATCAGAATCACAGTGCATAACAGAGTTGAAAGAAATCAAGCAGAAACCTATTGAATTAGTCTGGGAATTTGAGAAAAAATTCAAAACATTGTTGGACCAAGTGAGCTTTGTTATAGCTCCGCAACAGCATCAAGAATGGTTCATTGCTACGATGTTGCCCCATATCAGACAACCATTAATGCAATAGAAGGTTGTATCTCAAGCTGAGGCTTTGGAGATTGCAATGAAGTTGGAAGCTTCACCAATTGGAGAAAGTAGTTTTGGGATGATACAGATCCAGAACCAATTGGCTACCTTGACATTAGAATTACAAGGTATGAATAATGGAAAAGAGTAGATACATGAACAACGACATGAAGTTTGGTGCATAGGATGTAAAGGAGAGGGCCACACTAGAGAACATTGCCCCTTATTTCAACAATATCTTAACAGTAGCGCACCAAACCCAATAAATATGAATCCGAACCAGGCACCGTGGTGTTAAATCTGTAGAAGCAAAGGAAACAGGCCTGAGGACTGCTACCTGATACAAAAATATGTAAAGACACCTAAAAACTTATACTGCAATTTATGTAAGTCAGTTGGACATGATGAGTCCAACTGTCGCGCTTATGAATTGATGAATGAAAGAAAGCGATATATGGAAGCAATGCGAGGTGCTGGAATGTACCGCATCCAAAAGGAAAATCAGCCAAAGCAAGAGAACACCCACTATGATCAAGGAGTATATAGAGGCCGCGGTGGTGGATATCGCTGGAGAGGAAGAAATACTGGTCAAAATCAAGGAAGAGGATGAGGCTAGGTAATATGCTATAACTGTGGCCAGCCAGGTCATGTATCAAGAGAATGTACTAATCCATGCACCACATGCAACTACTATAAATTATTTGATCATGTGATTGAAGACTACCCCGTGCTTGAGGTAGAAATGCAGAAGCGGACAAGAACAGAAACAACGAACCCTAAAATCTAGTTGATCACATCAGAGAACAGACCTACAGGTCAGAGTGTCAATGCAGTAACACAAAGGAGCGCTGATATAGGAAAAGACAATAGCGCAAAATCCTTGACTTCTGGAACAACTGATCTTAAGAAGAAACCTGGAGAAATAGTAGGGATTAAAAAAGCTCCTGGGAAAGCACCTCCATTGAACTTACAGAAAAATAAAGAAATATTTAAAGAAGCACGGGACATGTTTAAACAACCACCACCTACTTCACCAAGGATCCCGTTGCGAAGTCAAGAACCACAAATAGAAGACATGCCATTGGCATATGATCAGATGCGTGCTGCACTAGATACATCTATTTTTGTTGCGTAGTTTCTACACAACTGCATCAAGTTACTAAAAAACAAATACACTCATGGAATTTGAAAAACTGATAAATTAGTACGAATCATGCAGTAAGAAAGGAATAGCACATGGTGTAGTACATAACATTAGGAGTCCCAAAAGAACTGGCAGGGAAATGCGGTTCACTACACAGATAGGAGACTATGAGATGGACGAGATCATTCTTGATCTCGAATCTGAAGTGAATGTCTTAACCAAGTAGACATTGTAGGAGATGGGAAAACCAAAGTTACGGTGGTCACCTATATAGTTAAGAATGGCTAATCACGGCATAGTTATACCTATGGGAAGGTTAACCAATACTATTTTCGACATTGATGGAGTGCAAAGTTATGCAGACTTCAAACTTATCTAGCAATCCTTATCTAGCACTGCTGGGCATCGATTGAGAAATGACGAACTCCACCATCATCAATTTGAAGACAATGAAAATGATATTTCAAGGCAATGACATAATGGTCATCGCACCATTAGATCCTTCGCAGGGGGAAAGATATGTTGAACCTATTCAAGAAGATTACAGAGCTCAAGACCTTGACTGTATCTATAAAATGACAACAAATGTTGTGGATTATATTCATCCTACTGCGGATGGAACGCTCAGCTGGCGCTACGATAGTTCTTGCATCTCAGACTCTGAGGTAGGATTAGAAAACTAGCAACACAGAATGCATGAAGTATCTTCCAGGAGATGCGCGACAATTACAAAGTCACTCCACTGGATTGGAAAGCAAGTAAGTCCAATCCCCACTTATGATGGTACAACTAATGTCTATTCATTTATCAAAGAATATACTGCAGCAGTTGCAGATGAACATCGCGTCTCAGCATTAGACATGGCACTCAGAGAAACACCTGCCAGATGGTGGGATATGCATAAAAAGACATTGACAACTTGGGAACAGTGCAGAATAAAACTATAGATTAGATTTGATGATAAGGTCACACTACCATTTGAGAAATATAATGGTCAGATGGATGCAGATAATCATATCATAGCTTGTGTACAAGCTTGGAAGGAAAGACCACAAATAGAATGGGTACATCTCTTTGTGCATGCGTTGGAGGAGCCTATTAAAAAAAATGGTATCTAGACGAGGAGATACGCATAGGAACCGTGGATTGGTCCGTCCTCACTGCGACCTTCCAGAAGGATTTTAGTTTTCACGATGACCATCCGACTATCCATGACGCGCTGTAGCTGATCAAGCAAAAGATATTTAGCCCACATCGCAAGGAGGAAAACATAACACTAGAAGATTTTTTTGACACAAACAATGTACTTGTGAGTTTACAACCAGATTGGTTAGAACAAATAAAGCAGGCTTTAGACTACTACAACATAGCTGAAGAAGTTGAAGATAGCAATGAGGAGGACCCGCGCAACATAAAAATCCAAGAATCAGAAGTAGTACGTGAGGTAGAAGGACCTCCACTAGAAATTCCATATATGAGTGGACCAGTTAAAATAAAGAAAGTGAACATCGGCACCCCTGAAGAGCCAAAGTTTGCAGCAATAAGAGACTACTGGGATGATGACACAGTTGCGGGGATTGCAGCTATATTACAAGAATATCAGGAAATATTCCCAACAAAGTTCACAGAGATGAAAGGCATCCCAGGAGACTTAGGAGTGATGAGAATTCCTCTTAAGCCAGGAGTGAAACCTATTAAACAAAGGCCATATAGACTGAATCCATGCTACAAAAAACGAGTTAAGGAAGAACTCGACAAGATGCTTGATGCAGGAATTATTGAGCCAGTTGAATAATCTGAATGGATAAGCCCAATGGTCATCCAAGACAAGAAAACAAAGGGTGAAATCGGGATTTGTGTTGATCTTAGAAAGCTAAATGATGCTTCAATGCATGACCCATTTCCTACTCCTTTTATCGATGAAGTACTTGATAACGTGGGAGGTAATGAATCATACTCTTTTACTGATGGTTTTTCTGGATACCATTAGATTAGAATTGATCCAGCCAATAGGCACCGAACCACTTTTGCAACAGAATGGGGGTCATTCCAGTATACAATGATGCCTTTTGGTTTGAAGAATGCACCAGCCATATTTTCTAGAGTAGAGATCGCAGCATTTAAAGAATTCATACACAAATTTTTAGAAGTTTACTTTGATGATTGGACCATTTTCGGGTTACTGAAGAACCATGCTGCGAACCTTAGAATGATGCTGGAAAAATGAAAACAGCATCATATTTCATTGAATTTGAAGAAATGTATTTTCTGTGTTCCTTATGGGATTCTGCTGGGACATATCATGTGTAAGGAAGGGTTGATGGTTGATCCTGCGAAGATAGCAGTTATTGTAAACTTGCCTACACCAAATTCAGTTAAACAATTGTGCACTACACTAGGGCATACCGGATACTACAAGAAATTCATAAAGGGGTATGCATAGATAACTGTAGCAGTGGAGGATCTTTTAAAAAAGGATGCACCGTTCATTTGGAATGAGGACTGTGAGAAAGGATTCGACACATTGAAAGAGAAAATGGTCACTGCGCCGATCCTAGTTTTTCCAGACTGGGAAAAGCCATTTCATGTACATGTTGATGCTTCATGTATAGCATTGGGTATTGTTCTTGCGCAGCCAGGAGAAGGAGGAATTGATCATACCATTGCATTCTCAAGCAGAGAGCTGTCATTTGCTAAGAAAAACTAGACCACTATTGAAAGGGAAGGAATTGTAATGGTATATGCACTACAGAAGTTCAGACACTATTTGCTTGGTGCGCACTTCTCAATGTTTACTGACCATTCAGCATTAAAATACTTGGTCAATAAGCCAGTGTTAGGGGGGTGAATTTGAAGATGGCTCTTACTCTTCCAAGAGTACGATTTTGAAATAATAGTCAAACCAGGTAGATTAAATTTAGGCCCTGATCATCTATCAAGGATCAAGTCAGGAGAAGAATCGACGAATCTAGAAGACAATTTGCCCGATGCGCAATTGTTTGCTATGAAGGTTGCCGATGATTATTATCAAGATATCATTGACCTTCTAACTACCGGGTTCACACCTACTGAATTTGTTGATGTATATGTAACTTTGGAAAGTATTTCATATATGTATATTGTACTCCTATAGAGATGGTATTATTCCTCTATATGGAAGTGTTTGTATTCCTATATAAATGTTATTATTCTTCTATATGGAACTGTCATCATTTATATTGTAAGTGTCGTAACTTATACTTGATGGGTTATTAGACCACCTTGTTGGGGTCGGCCCTGTATAAGTCATGTGGGTTGAAGGGTTATTAGACCACCCTATTGGGGGTCAGCCATGTGGGTCAAAGGGTTATTAGACCACCCTATTGGGTGTCGGCCTAGTCAGCATTATGTTATGTGGTTAAGTTAAGGCCGACCTAGTAAAGGTTATTAGGCAAGTCAAGTCAAGTATAAATAGAGCGCGGGAGGCACTTTATTTGATCATTCTATTCTCACACACACTCTTTGGAGAGTGATGCACTTGTGGAGGAGGAGAAGCTACTGCTAGGAGATGTCTATCTCTTATGCTTTGGTTGTATCATTGCTCTATCTATCTCTAAGGAAGTTATTGAGGTTTTTCACCTTTATGGTTTTCCCCAAGTAAACTCTATGTCTCTTGTGTGCTTGCATTATTGTGTCCATGATTGATATGCTGTAGATATGTTGTACATGTTGTTCTCTCAGTTAAGATCGTAGATCAGATCGAATTAAATTCTGAAAAATTAACATGGTATCAGAGCTAGCCTAAAAGAAGGCATGGTATGGCATGTATGACACTTGTTGCACTTACGATGCTAGGGCTTGATATAGCAAAAACCAGTTATCGTAGCACTTTCGCTATAAATCCATTTTGGAAAAATTTTCAGATCTGAAACTTTTATAGGTTGAAGATCAGATCCCCATGTACCTTTTTTCCAAAGGAAAACTTCTAATTGGTTGTACTTTGTGTTTTATGATCTGTACAATCTAGGGTTTCTGCCTCTTCCAGATATGAGTCATAAAAAGGTGACCTAGGAACAAAGGTCATAACTTGGGATAGGAAGCTCCAAATAACATTTCATAAAAAGCGACAGGTATTGCACGGACTGTACTTTCTTAGGTAACTTTTTTAGAGGCCGAAATGGAACCCGTGACACGTGGCATGCTGTACAAGTTAGCTATCATGTTTTATCCAATAAAAAGGTCATGTTGCGACACTTGGCATAACCCTCTCTCAAAGAATCCAATTGACGTCAAACCTATGGGGTTGGAAAGATGACAGGTTGAGATAACATAGGTAGAAGTTTCAAACCCTGTGGATTGGAAAGTTTGGAGTTACACCAGAAACAATCAGGTACATATTTCTGTCAAAACATAATTATTTTTTAGCACCTTCATTCATGGCTTTGGGAATTTAGGGTTTCAGAGAAAGATGAAATTTTTGTAATCAGAGACCATGGTTGAATGCTACTCATCAAAATAGAGATTTAGAGACCAACATCAGAATTTTTTGTTGGGCAGAAGGTCGGGCTTGATCAGACCCTAGTTCGGGACTTTGATCGAAAAAGTGGAAAATTAGGGCTTTTGCAAAAATGGGAATTTTTGAAATCTGTGACCACGGCTGGAAGCTCCTAAGAAAAATAGAAGCTTAGAGCTTTGGATCGAACCTTTTGATTGGGAAGAAGGGTGGGCTTTATCAAACCCTAGTTCGGGGTCATGTCTAGTGAATCCAAAAATTTCAAAGGAAAATTTGAGGGGTGAAACTTCCTTTCAGAAGTTTGAAATCCAAAGTTTGAATTTTTAGGGTTTCTTTGACAAACCCTAATCGAGCTCCAGATCCAGTTCCTGCAAATCAAGTGGATTTGGTTAATCCTAGGAGAGAATGGATTGGTCACCTACATAAGTGAAGAAGTTCCTGTTTCAGAGGGAGATGAGGCTGAGGCCTTACATAAGAAGATTACAAGCAATCTCGACAAGTATGACTCATACAAGTATGTTTCGAATTTTGTTCATAATTAAGTTTATGATATGTTTGTCTTCATATTATTACGGTTAGTACAATCTTGGTTAATTTCAGACTTGTCGTATCACCTTAATAAAATTATGAATGCATGATAGAAGATATTCATTGATTAGGGTTTTTGACACTTATGATTGTACTAATGCATTGTGATGTTGTATGAGGTTGATGTTGTCCACTAACATGAAAGGTACATCAAGAAAGACAAATCATGTTTTAGTTCAAGAACATATGACCATGGTGACATGACGACAAAGGTTCATCTATTGCCATGGATCACATAGAAGATCTACTTACGAGGTATGCATAACTTGGTTAACCTATGAGATATGTAGGTTACTAACACAAGTCACTTAAGAGAACAAGAAGACATCATGTGGGTATGTTAGACAATAACCAGCTAACATATTAATCCAGGTATGTTTTTTCCTATATCAAGTTAGAATCCTACCTTGTGTTAGAATCTCTTATATAAGTATACATGGCATGATTGATAATGATTATTCATAGGTTTGAATAATCATGGGTGTATGCATATTATGTTTCTTACCTTAATTGATGATATGACTAACCAGAAGAGTCATGAAAGTATAGGTTTGAGTAATCATGGGTGTAGGCATATTATGTTTCTTACTTTAATTTATGATATGACTAACCATAAGAGTCCTTGAGTACTAATGCTTATTATTTCTATTTGAAATGATCATAACTATACATGCTTAAGATTATTGTGTTTTGATAGTATTGAGAATATACTAATAAATGTATGATTATGTATGAGATCTCGAGGATATCACAATAATGATACTTGTAAGCATGCATAGTGATTGAGGATGGATATAAGTTCAAGGACAGGTAACCCAGGAAGCAAATATCAAGAGGGAGCACACTCTAGTAGTTGCTGCAAGGATGTAGATATTCAGAGGGAGTCGATCACTTGTCACAATCCACATCAGAATGGAGTTGCAAAAATCAAGAGGGAGTCCACCCAACAACCAAACAAAGATAAGTATTTGAATTGTCATTTCTTACATATTTGTTTGTTTAAATAATGTTGTTCAATGATGTATATGCTTATGTTCCTAGACATAGGTTGTGTATTATGAATATTAGAATAATTGCATTAATGAACAGTATACTACTAATATGCATGTGATGGGTAAGTGGCCTATGGCACTGTAAAACATTCCATTGCTACTTATCTAGAATGAAACCTCTTTACTAACATGTTGGGAGTAGTGAAAACTCTTAACATTGTTCTGTTGGAGATTGGAAGGAATCTAGAAAGTTACAGGATATGGATGAATATTGTATTGAAGCATTGGCTAAAATAATTGCATGACTGTATGACATATTTCTTTATGTGTAAGATTTTTTTTTCTGAAAACGATGAGAAGTTTCTAATCATGCAATTTAACTTGTTTTTTAGGAAAGATCGTATACGAGCACCTACAAAAGAAGGACTACAACATTTGTTTCAACAACAAAGTTATCTATTGAAGATATTGAAGTTCCCAGGATTCGGGAAGAATGCCATGATCAAGGAGTACCAGTTGATCATGAAGAATGATGTTTGGGATGCAGTCCCAAGACCTAAAGGGAAGTTGGTTGTGAATTCCAAATGGATCTATAAGATCAAGCATGCTGCAGATGGTAGCATGGAGAAATACAAAATGAGGTTTGTAGCTCGTGGCTTCTCCCAAAAAAAGGGATTGAGTATGAAGAGACTTCTACACCTATAGCCAGGCACACTTCCATCAGATCAGTACTTGCTCTGGCTACAGTGATGAAATGGAAGATACACTGATGGATGTCAAGACAGCTTTCTTGAATGGTGTAGTCGAAGAGGAAGTGTATGTGGAGCAACCACTTGGTTTTGAGACACATGACGGGAAGTCATATATGTGCAGAACTTGGTATGGTAGGATAGACATATTTCTATCCAATTTGGGCTTTACCAAGAGTAAAGCGGATTCCAACCTTTACTACAAAGTTGAGGAAGGCAATCCAGTGATACTACTTTTGTATGCAGATAACCTGTTTGTTACAGGTGAGGATAGATTGATTTCCGACATGCAGCGGAAGCTTGTTTCTGAGTTTGAGATGAAGAACTTGTGGATGATGCACTACTTTCTAGGAATGGAGGTGTGGCAGAGTGCAGATGGAATCTTCCTTGCATAAGGGAACTTTGTAGTAGAGATCCTGAAGAGATTTGGGATGATGCACTGTAAGGCCATGGCCACACCTATGGCATCAAACTTGAAGCTTCTATGTGATGCTTCATTTGATCCAATTGATGTCACTGTGTATCGTCAGATGATTGGGTCCTTGATGTACCTGATGAACACGAGACTAGATATTTGCTTTGCGGTGAACACATTGAGCCAGTTCCTGATGGATCCGAGGAGTGCTCACTTGGTTGATGTAAAGCATATTCTGAGGTACCTGAAGGGTATAGTTGATTATGGGCTCAAGTATGATGTGAATCAAAAGTTTAAACTACAGGGTTATGTTGATTCAGATTGGGTAGGTAGTGCTGCAAATAGGAAGAGCACTTCTGGGTGCTGCTTCAGTAAGGGATCAGGTGTGATCTCTTGGTTTAGCAGGAAGCAGTCCTGCGTAGCACTGAGCATAGCTGAAGCCAAGTATGTTGCAGCTTGTTTAGCTGGTTGTGTGGCAGTATGGCTTCGGAAGCTACTGTCTGAGTTATTTGTTCAGCTAGTTGTGTGAAGCTGTCTGATAATCCGGTGTTCCACGACAGGTCGAAACACATTGAGATCAAATATCACTATATCAGGGATATGGTGCAGAGAGGAGCACTGAAGCTCCTATCTGTTGCAACGGATGAGCAGATTGCAGATGTACTGATGAAGCCACTAGCCAGAGTGAAGTTCGATTACTTCAGAGAGAGGCTTGGTTTTCTTCAGATTGACGACACTTCGAGGAAGAAGTGATGGACACATTTGCTGAAGCCATTCCAAGCATGTTGGAAGGAGGATACTTCACACGGTTGTGGATGTAAGCGCTGAATGATGAGCATCAAGGTGATGCTCCAATTACTGCTCTGTATTTGTATGCATCATGTTGGATGCTGGATATGATCAGTTGGATCATTTATGTATGTATGCATCATGTTGATGCTAGATATGATCAGTTGGATCATTTATGTATGTATGCATCATGTTGGATGCTGGATATGATCAGTTAAATCATTTATGTATGTATGCATCATGTTGATGTTGAATATGATCAGTTGGATCATGTGTATGTATCTGTATATGTATCAGATGGATACATTGTATGATCAGGTGGATCATGTGTGTTGATATGTATCAGGTATGATCAGGTGGATCATGTATTTATATGTGTATCAGGTGGATACATTGTATGATTAGGTAGATCATGTATGATGATATGTATCAGGTAGATGCATTGTATGATCAGGATGATCATGGATGACGAGATTCAGGATGTTGCTCCAGATGACATGCATCAGGACGATGCAGTGATGATGATCAGGATGATCATGTGTACATCAGGATGATGTATGGTGAGTATTAGGATGATACTTTGTGGTCGTGGAACGGGTTGTGCAAATAAGCATATAATCCTATCCCTAGGGGGTTTGCAGATAGTCTTTCGAGGTTTTTCCTATGGCATGTAATACTGGCCCTGGGATATATGGAAAATGTGCTTTTGAGGTTTTGATTTGGAGGACATATAATCCTAGCCCTGAGAGGTTTGCAAATTCTCTTGCTAGGTTTTTCCGCTGGCATATAATAGCTCCTTGTGAGATCTGGAAAATGCTCTTTCAAGGTTTTGTCCTATGGCATGTAATCCTAGCCTTGGGAGATCCGATAGGTTGACCTGTGTGCTCGTAATCAGTCTTGGGATGCTCTTTCGAGGTTTTTCCATGACCACATGTAATAAGTCCTGGAGATTTGGACAGGATGAAAAAGGCCTCAGATGCTCTTTAGGGTTCTTGCTTGGCAAGACACTCTTTTAAGGTTTTGTGGTGGAGGTCACATGTAATAAGTCCTGGAGATCTGGACAGGATGAAAAAGGCCTCAGATGCTCTTTAGGGTTCTTGCTAGTCAAGAGACTCTTTTAAGGTTTTGTGACAGTCACATATAATACTAGCTTTGGGAGATCCGACAGGTAGAGCTGTGTGCTCATAACAGCCTGGGATTCTCTTTCGAGGTTTTGTGACGCATGAAATAAGTCCTGAGGATTCCACAGTATGGCCAGTGATGATGAAGACCTGCAGGTGGTGGGCCTACATCTAGTATGAAAAGGATTGGCTCTGTAGAACTTCCTATGACGATTAGATTCATAGATTGATTGAGATAGCAGTAGCAGTGATGATGACGATGACTCGATGATGATTATCTAGTGACGATGATCCAGAGAAGAAGACTTGTGCTAGAAGACCTATGTTGAGAAATACCTTCCTAGTTAAGAGGGAGTGTTCATTTATATGTAACTTCAGAAAGTATTTCATATATGTATATTGTACTCCTATAGAGATGGTATTATTCCTCTATACATAAGTGTTTGTATTCCTATAGAGATGTTATTATTCCTCTATACGGAATTGTCGGCATTTATATTGTAAGTGTCGTAACTTATACTTGATGGTTCATTAGACCACCTTGTTGGGGTCGGCCTTGTATAAGTCATGTGGGTTGAAGGGTTATTAGATCACCTTATTGGGGGTCGGCCATGTGGGTCAAAGGGTTATTAGACCACCCTATTGGGTGTCGGCCTAGACAGCATTATGTTATGTGGTTAAGTTAAGGCTGACCTAGTAAAGGTTATTAGGCAAGTCAAGTCAAGTATAAATAGAGTGTGGGAGGCACTCTATTTTATCATTCTATTCTCACACACACTCTTTGGAGAGTGACGCACTTGTGGAGGAGGAGAAGCTACTACTAGGAGATGTCTATCTCTTATGCTTGGGTTGTATCATTGCTCTATCTATCTCTGAGGAAGTTATTGGGGTTTTTCACCTTTATGGTTTTCCCCAAGTAAACTCTGTGTCTCTTGTGTGCTTGCATTATTGTGTCCATGATTGATATGTTGTAGATATGCTGTACATGTTGTTCTCTCAGTTAAGATCCGAGATCAGATTGAAGTAAATTCTGAAAAATTAACAGAATTCACTACACAGCAAAAGAAGCAACTAATAGTGTGAGCCGTAGACTTCACCATTATCGCAGGTCAGCTCTACAAGTTAGGACCCAATGAAGTGCTGCGAAGATGTGTATTAGAACATGAGAAGCCATTAATATTAGCTGATGCACATTCCGGAGTTGCAAGAGGTCATTATGCAGGAAGGGCTGTTGCGCAAAAGATATTGCGCACAGGGCTATGGTGGCCTATGATTCATAAGGACTCCAAAGCACATTGCCAAAACTGCGATGTCTGTCAGAGAATAGGGAAACCATAAAGAAGAGATGAAATTATGTTGAACCCTCAGCTGACCTTGCAGGCATTCGACAAATGGGCAATCAATTTCATGGGATCTATTAACCCACTAGGAAAAAGAACTGGTGTGAGGTACATTATTACTACAACTGACTACCTCACCAAATGGGCAGAAGCAAAACCATTCAAAGACTGTCGCACAACTACAGCCGCGTAGTTTATCTTTGAGAACATCCTTACACGATTTGGATGCCCAAAAATTCTGATGAGTGATCAAGGTACTCATTTTCTGAACATAACTATTGAAGCTCTAACTGAAGAATTCTACATCCATCATCATCATAGTACACCTTATCACCCACAAGCGAATGGAACTGTTGAAGCATTCAATAAAGTACTTGAGAATGCGCTAACCAAGATATGCAATGTAAACCGCAATGACTGGGACCTGTGCATTCCATCTGTATTATAGGCGTACAGAACGACATGCAAGAAATTAACTGGACATACACCTTTCAGATTGGCTTACGGACAGGATGCAATAATGCCAATGGAATATATTATACCCAGCTTAAGAATAGCTGCATTTACAGGGATGGTAGATCCCGCAGCACTGGAAGAAAGGCTGTTACACTTGGTTGGTTTGGAAGAAGATCGTTTCATCATGGGATTCAACCAGCAAGTACAGAAAGAATGAGAAAAAGCATGGCACGATCGCCACATCAAGAATAAGTCTTTTCAAGTAGGTGATCTAGTCCTCCTATATGATATTCAATTCATGAATTTTTCAAGGAAATTTAAAATGCATTGGCTTGGACCATATACTATCATACATGTTACTAATGGAGGCGTAGTCCAGCTAGCTACTTTAGCCAGTGATACATTACCCAATTTGATAAATGGAAGCAAACTAAAGATTTACTGTGATAGTCTTGCTCTGCAACATCTAGAATGATTAGAAGAAAGGAAAAGTTTCTAAGTGCCAAGTACAGTTGGAATTGGGCACTATGAACAATCTGTACACAAAACTTGTAAAGATAGATCTATATAGTCCGCAGTGTTGTTGAAGCTGTGTGAAAAAAAAAATATTTCATAATAATAATGCACTGTTGCGACACTCAAAATGCTACACTGAGGAAAGAAACAAATCAGACACCGCGAAGTAACTCCTTAGAACTAAAGACAACCTACCGTGCAGTTCGACGTAGAGCTCCAGAAAATAGCTGTTATAGTGTCGGTCGGAAATATAGCCGTTATACAGTACTTTATGACCGACCGCTCAAGCATTTAAAGAACAAATAGCCATTTTGAACAACTTAGTGACAAAATTAACTGAATAATCTGTCGAAATTGGCTAACGGATACTACATTTAATGCTTATCTAACTGTTAAGGGGCACGGAGAGGGATCAGTCATGGCTATATATAATGTGGCAGTTAGACTCACAGGCGTTACCAAAGCACTTAGAAATTCTTGCAAATACTATTTTCTGAGTTTAAACTATAAGTTATCCACTGGTTAGTCGAGTAAGTGTGCAAGCAAATGACATAGAGGTCCTTTGTTGACAAAGAGTTCACGGTCGAAGAGACTGTGAAGTTGTTCCAACATGGAGGAATTGACGAGTTAATGAGAACCCTAAGCAATAAAGTCATCATGGAATCAGAACAAGGTCCAAGGAGATCACCAAGACAAAACCCCTCAATGCAAGTCAAAGGAAAAAACCCAGTAGCGCCGAGATCAAAGCTACCGAAGACAAGTTCGGTAGGACCAAATAAACCCATTGCAGATAAAGAGATACCTCTAACTAGAACACCAGAATATATCTCATCGCATGCAGTGGATGCACCAGCCATTAAATTACTCAAGAGTCCAAAGCATGAGATACCACTCTCACCGATATCAAAACATGTTGAGGTGGAAGAAAATCTATTGGGAAAGATTCCATAATGTAAATGGGAGGACTATGATTTGTTAGTAATGCAAAACGACAAGCCCACTGAGCCAAGGTTCCAATAGTTCTAGCCTAACAAATATATGTGTTGGAAGAAGACTGCAAAGGGAGACCTAACTCTGGTCGCCGAAAGTTGGTTGTTCGGAGTAGCCAAGTCAGGGATGCTCAACCTGCTCAAACTCCCACATTTCTACAGATCACTGGAGCTCAACGCGGTGGTGCAAACTATTATGGCATGCATCCACCAAGGATATTTATGGATGGACCAGAATATTGACCTGAAAATCGACTTAATCCATCATATAACTGAACTGAGCAAAAGGGGAGCAGACCCAAGGAAGTTCTTTCAAGGAAAAACAAAGGATAAATAGGTAGCTGCATTGATGAAGAAAATGCAGTCTATTGTAAAAGGGAAGTGAGGATTCCAAATAGACGACATAAAGGATCAGGCAATAATATTTTTCACACAGCTGTTAGCGGGAAATATTCTAAGAAAATGCAGACCGCTAGAAGTCTCTACGGGCATAGTACTACTTGGCACTGCAGCCGCCGAGGGAGAAGAATTCAATTGGTGTCAATTTATACTAAATGAGTTCCTAGAGGAACTGAATGATATGAAAATCAATGGTGGATACTTCCAATTCACCTGTCTAATCATGTTGATTGCCTTCCTGGGATGGAGGGAGATAAAGTATTACGTCGGAGTGATCATGGACACTTCGGATTGCAGAGGTGCTTGCTTTCAGAATCTATGGGAAAGTTTGAATCCTGATAGACAGCACAAGACAACGCTGGTCTTCTATACATATTATGACTAGCTACGCGGGGCCATCATGCTTACACCTCGCATACCAAAGAAAGTAACAAGCAAATATATCCGCATTATCAATTTTTATGCTGCGATGAAATGCATCTCCATTTCAGCCAAAGTGCAGACGAAGAATTCTGATTGGTACCTAGGAAATTACCATATGTACGAGGAAGATATTGAGAATATTATGAAAGAATGGCCAGCTGAATTCTGAGTTGAGGTCGTGGATATCCAAAGTGTTTCTGGTGAAAATAACCCTATCCCCTGTCCCATAGTAGAAGAAAAAGAGTCAAGCAAAAGGAAGGACACTGGGAGTTCTCTGGGGCACAAGGAAAAAAGGGAGAAGCAGAAATCACATAAAGACCAATTAGACACAGTGCTTCGCGAAGATGACTACTTAATGATCACTGTGAAGGTCACTGAAAAAATGGAGGAACTTTCGATAGACAAAGAGAAGAAGGAAAAGGAAATTCAAGACAGCTTAGACCAGAACCTGACTACACTGCAAGGGATATCCCAAGACTTTGATGAAGTAAGCAGAAGATTATCCTTGCACCATGAGACAATAGCTGAAAAAGGGTTGGCGGGAACTTCGCAGCAGCAAATCATGGTTCCTGCGAGGTCCCGTGTTGTCCACTTGCAACCACTATCTATAAGATTTCCATTACCCGATAAAGCAATGCTAGATACAAATAATGTAGAGTGCCTGGAGCTTGATCTCGCAAGAATACCATTGCCAGGACTACATTACTTACAGTTGCAAGTCGGTGAAGAAATGCATGACAAAACCATAGAAGCGCTGAAAGGATAGGCAGAGTTGCAAATAGCTCACGGAGTACTATGCAATTACAGGATGAAAGAGATTGTCGACTAATATTGGAGAACACGATCACTACGGTTGCAGATAATATAGATGAATTTGAAATACAAATAGAACCAGTAGATACTATTGTCAAGATTGGCGATCTGGTCAATAGTCTTAAGAATGAGAAGGAAGACATGGAGATTCTCCTTGAGTCTGAAATTGCTGCCCTAAAAGCACAGATCAATCCACAGACTCCACCAGATGAACAACAATTAAGACAGGGAGTAGTGAAGACTGTGACACAAAATATTGCTACCAAAGTGACTAAGTGCCAGAGTCTACTGGAAGCAGCATTGAAGGAATTTAATGCCCTTGCAGAGGACCAACAATTACTGGAAGTAAAGAAGGAAGTGAAAGAAAAACAAGAAGCACTAGAAAATATGGGTGAGGAGGTTAAGGCGCTACCAGCAAGGGAGAAACTCCTAAAATACAGGGAAATCAACACCCTAAAGAAGGAAGTTAAAGCTTTGCGTGAGAAGGAGACAGAAATGGGTGATAAGTCACAACCATTATTAGAGGAAGCTGGCACAATCTCGCAAGAGATCGAAGAAAAGTTAAAGGAATTGAACCAAAATCAAGAGCAGGTGGAAGGCCAGATTGGCCATGAGATAACACTTGAGATGGTAGAAACAATTGGGCAAATTGAACAAGTTACGAAGACCACGATAGAAAAGTTGATGGACAAATTCAACGAGTTCGCTGCGAATATCAGTCCACAATAAGTGGAACAACTTCAAGGAGTTGCAACTAGCTCGGGGGTGAGCCACATGTAAGTGTTAGGGGCCTATTGGGCTTGGCCCAGATGGGGCATTTTTTAATAGGAAGAATTTTGAGAACTGCGGAGCTAAGCACAGTTAAGTTTGAACAATTTTGGGATAATTTTTGGAATGCTGCGAAGTTGCGCGCAGCACAGTGTCAAAGGAGCTGCGAGGTCGGTGCTGTGAGGAGTACAGCGATGCGATGTGCCACATCAACGGAGATCCAACTAAGTAGAGAATGGACGGGTGAAGGAAGTTATTTTGGTTAGGTCATAGAAGACCTATTTTTGGCAAATATTGTCGATAACTACCAAGCAGTGGGTAGGTGCAGATCGGAGGTAGGTGACTGATCACAACAAACAAAAGACTACTACTACTCGAACCAGTCATCTAAGGCCATGAAAGAAGGAACAACTCGACGGAAGTAACCTGTTGGCGTGCGTGTGATAGAAACTCCGCTTCCAGATACCAGTAGTCCGGTCTTGGGAAATCCATGATAGTTTTATAAACCTAAGGGTTATGCCTTCGTAAATGTAAAGACATGACCTATGGGTCTTGATCTATAAATAAGGCAATTTTGTAAAGGAAAGGGTTAACTCTTCATTTTGTTGATTAGTATTGAATATTGTTAGACCTGTGAGATTGAAGCATTGTAAAGGCTCTGTAGCTGAGTGTGCAGAGACCTAATTTAGAGAGAGAGAGAGAGAAGAGTGTCTGCATTTGAGTGCGTAGACAAATAACTATTGTACCCTTTCCTAAGATAATAAACAATAGTTCTTGTGGACGTAGCTTCCCATCTGGGGGAGTGAACCATGTTAAACCTGTGTTATGTGATTGTTGTGTATGATTGCCATTATTTTTACTTAAGTTACTTATAGTGCATGCATGAAGTTACTATTGTATGTTATATGTTTACTGTTGTCTGTATTCACCGTGGAAAGGATGGAATAAGATGCTAGTAGTTCATGTATGGAGGAATGTTAATAGTAAATCACCTATAAGTTCTCAAATGAATGGATCTATGAGATAGCCACACAAAAAATGGTTAAAGTTGAATCACGACATCAAGCACACAACACTGCGCATCTCACTCATTTGCATAAGTTATGATGTTTATCAAGCTAAGTAATGATGAATGATTAAGGATTATCGAATAAGATTGAGTAGAAGTGATTAGGTCTCATAACCCCACTGCGTGGCCTATGGACACGTTGAGGGTGCAAATATCTTTGTTCCTAAAGATACTCGACGCGGAGTAGAAGACTTCGCGCAATCATTGACCGCAACGCGCAACCTGTACCGCGCTGTACATGAATCAGTTCAAACACTCACATCACAAGGTTGTGGGAACCTACTTTTGCAACCACCCCCTCGACTTCACCTCGGGTGAGAACTTAGACTGCTCACAGTCTGTTGCCGAAAGGGCCGGTGAATAGGGGTTTTGTTGGTATCTTGTACCGTGAAGTACTTGGGTCTACATTGGAAAACCTCTAGAATAGTTCTGCGACCAACGATAAGGAGTTTACTGCAGACTCTCACCGTCCCCTGGCTGGTCGCTGCAACAACCCTTCGATCTATGCAATAGCATCAAGATCCCTTCCCAGCAATAAAAAACTTTCAAAAAAATTATGTTAGGTACCAGACTTTCGCGATGGACCTACCTCTGAAGTGGCATAAAAAACAGGGGGCATGTCACAAATAATATCCTTACTGCCATCTTTTTCCATCGCATGACCTACTTTAAAGAATGCATCACTCTCGAAATCAATGTCAAACGTCACCTTCTTCTGCCCTGCTAACCTGATGAGTGGATGTGGACCATCTTATCTTGTTTCCGCACCTCCATGAGTGATAATTGCAACAACAACATCTTGTGTCCTTGGCTCTACAGAATTTGTCGCAATGGTTGCACCCTGAGTCTGGTTCAATAGTGGATTCACAGGTTGGTTCACATTTTGGTTGGCATTCTGATTTGGACGCTGGTTCTAGTTCTACGGTGGGTTTTGATTCTGCATTAGTTACTGCAATTGATTATGGTTCTTCAACTGCTGAACATTGCCCGCTTTCCATCGCGTAATCAACTGTGGAGATTTTTCAACAGTGTGATCAGTAACAAAACAAAACGTACACTGTGTTTGCACTTGTGGGAAATCTCGTTGGTAGTTTCCCAACACTCCACAATTATAGCACTGAACAGGTCCTCGACCACCTCATCCTCCTCCGCAACCAAAGCCTCTGCCACGTTCTCCTCGGAATCCTCCATGGAATCCCCCTTGCTGCTGATATTGCAGTTGATTGAACTATTGTTGCATGGCATTCGGTTGCTGAACGTACTCTGGCTACTGAATGTACTGTGGCTGTTGTGGATCCATTGGCATCGGAGGATATTGTGGCATAAACTGTTGTGGTTTCTACTGCGGTACAAACTACACCTATGATCGAGGTTGCGGCTAAGCCACCTGCGGTTGCGGTTGTGGTTGTTGTACAGCACGCTGGTCGTCCTTCACATAGAATGCATCGTACATTCTCTCCTGAAGCAAGCCATATGCACGGAAATATTTGTCTTCATGTCCCACATATTTGCAGAATGTGCATTATAAATTCATTGGCTTTGTGACCATATTTTGCATGTATTGACACTCCTCATGGTGGTGCCCATATACCTGACAGATGTGGCACCATGGCATACCGTCGCTGCTCAATGGATTCAGTGCTCCTGAAACTAGATAATTGCATAAGTCTGGGAAATTATCCTTAGTATGCCCCTCTTCGCGACATCACGTACACCACACTTCTTCACGATGTTCTTAACCCTTCTTAAGGTCTTGCAGCTATATTGTAAAGTTGGCTAGTTGCATCTTAATTTGCAACATACCATCTATGTTCTAACCACATTGCAATTTCCAGGGCTTCACTCGGTGTTGTAATGTTATGTTGCATCAACGGGAGTCGAATGTGAGGGATCAATGTCGCGATGAACCATTTTTTGTGTTGGACATTGCTCATGTCGAAGCTGACCCTTGCCATCAGTGTTTTGAACCATTGGTCAAAATCCCACACAGTTTCATTGGGGTACTGCTTAATCTCTTTTAGTTCTATAATATACTACACTTCAGATTTGGGTTTTCTGAACTCTGCAATCAATCCAGCTCGAACTTCATCCAGCGTCTTTTCTAGGGCGCCTACGGCAACCTGCAAAAATTTCATGAACCAGTCTAATGCGTGACCCTGAAGAGTTGTCGTCAATTGTCCTTTCTCGGCATTATCATCAGTAATTTTCTTCACAGTCCATACTATTAGGATATTCCTATACTCCATCCTAGTCCTAGCAACATTTCCATTATTTGCATTTTCAGTCATGCATGCACTTTTAGGGTTTGCATGCATTATTTAGGGTTTGCATGCATCCCATTCATTAGTCCCAGCACCTAGCCCTTGGTTAGCTAGCCCTCGGAGCTTCCTTCCACTCAGTTTCAGCCCTCATAGAGCTTAGTGCGCCCTCCTTTCACCTACTGCATGAGAAAGGTGCCCTTCCTTACCTACCATTCAGTTATCTTCACTTATTTCCTTGATTTAAGGCTAGCCTGACTCTCAACTGACTGTATCACTCCGATGGACCTCTAGTGAGACTTGACTTCCCATTCTGACTTCAGTTAGCTCCTCATGCACCCTCCACTGAGCCTCCTTCATTCAGTTAGTGTCTCCATGTGCCAGTTACATTCAGTTACACCTACCACACTCAGTTAGACTCAGTTTGACTGATGGTTGACAGTTACTTGTGCATTGATGACTCCACCAATGATGAGATAGACTACTAGTTGTGCTCCAATGACACTCCAGTGATCTTTTGATCACTCTATGAAGGCTAATTCGAATTTCCACCTTGGCATTCGAATCCTCATGCATTGTACTATTTATTTGTCCATATTGTGATTAATTAATTAGTGTGTGTGAAGTATTTTTGCTTCTATCCAAGTTCTACTGTATTATTATCCTGTTGCTCATTATACTGCATTGACCACTCTTCTTCTATTTTCCTGCTTAATCATAATTACTCTTGTGAGGTATACATCATCTCTTAGATATGCTGTGAGGATTTTCAAATGGTATCAGAGCAAGTTGAGAGTATTGTTTATCTCCATTCCTGAGAGTTTTTTGCAGGTTATTATCAAGATTTCGAGTGCAGCAGTTGCCGCAGTTTCTGCATTTTTGCAGCAGTAGCAGTTGCAGATATTCTCTATTGTTTTTGCAGGTCTTCTATAGCTTCAATGTATTCAGAAGGAATCCCTCCTCTTTCTTCATTCATAACTCATGACTGCATAAGCTTGTTCACCTTCACTTAATTAGTCATACTCTTCATCATAGGATTCGAACTCTCTTTCAAAACAATAATCAAAGAGACCATGTCTCTTCAAATGTGCTATCATTTGTGGTTTCCATTCATCATAGTTGAATGGAGAAAGAGGAGTAATTCTTGATGAATACATGGAAGTTGTAGAACACCTGCAAAAACAATAGATAATATCTACAACTGCTACTGTTGCAAAGATGCAGAAACTGCTGCAACTGCTGCACTCGAAATCTTGGTAATGACCTCCCTGATTACATATTGTACCCAATCATTATTGATATTGAAACTCCAAAAGAGCTATGGGCTCACCTGGATGAAAGATTCTGCAAACAGAATGAAGGAATTGGTCCAAACCCTTTCGAGAACAAGCAAAGTGATTCATTCTCTCCCCTTGATGGTCTCTCGGATCATGAACTAGTATAATCTCATATTGAAGTTGTCCACAAAGAACTTGTAGATTCTACACTCATGCTCCAACTTTCTTCTCTTTTTGAGCCAGCTCACACTCTAGATATTGCAGAAGGTCCTAAATCCTCTCTTGCACCAAAGTCTGTTGGTTTGCATCATGATCACATGATTATTTTGGAGGAAAAATCAGCTATTGGAGGTAATGCATTTGCTCTCCTCAAGCAATCACCTCTTATTTACTACTATATGATCATTATTCCATGCTTTCATAAGGTTATTGAAGAATATGGCCATTGCCACCCGCTTGGGATAATTTCTCATGCATCTAATGGTTTTGATCTCACCTCTTATGGTTCAAAGGAGATATGAAGAAACCATTGCCATTCACTTGAGATAATCTCTCATGCATTTACTGGTTTTGATCTCACCTCTCATGGTTCAAAGGAGATATCAAGAAACCGTGATTCAAGTCTTGGATCTAATTTGGATTCTAAGCAATCACTACTTGGGATAATTTCTCATGCATATGATAGTTTTGATCTCACCCATGCTAGTTCAAAGGAGATCTCAAGAAACTATTCTTCAAGTCTTAGAGCTGATTTGGATTCCAAGAAATCATTATTATTTGATGGTTCCTTTTGGCATAATCTCACCCATGGTGGTTCGAAGGAGAAGAAAAGAGACTATATGCACATTCATGTTTTTGATCCTACCTCAGCTGATTCGAATCACAGGTTCAAGGATCATCCTCATACTTTTGGATTTGTTCTCATCACATTCGATCTGAAGAGTAAGTACAAGCACATGCTTTCTGAGCATGATCCACTTCTTCCCAAGAAGAAGATACCTCCAGACATATGACCAAGCATCACACTTGCTTGAGTTTGGATCAATTATTTTTGTGTGTGCCTTACAGGGTTTTCCCCATTTCCTCAGTTTATTGAATATTATTATTCATTGTATTAGGTGACCTTTGGTCTTATTTACCAGGGCCCAGGATGGATTAAGGGGGGGTGTTAGGATATTCATATACTCCATCCTAGTCCTGGCGACATTTCCATTATTTGCATTTTCAGTCATGCATGCACTTTTAGGGTTTGCATGCATCCCGATCATCAATCCCAGCACCTAGCCCTCAGTTAGCTAGCCCTCGAAGCTTCCTTCCACTCATTTCCATCCCTCCTAGAGCTTAGTGCACCCTCCTTTCACCTACTGCATCAGAAAGGTGCCCTTCCTTGCATACGATTCAATTACTTTCACTTATCTTCAGTTATTTCCTTGATTTAAGGCTAGACTGACGCTCAACTGACTGTATCACTCCGATGGACCTCCAGTGAGACTTGACTGCCCATTTTGACTTCAGTTAGCTCCTCATGCACCCTCCACCGAGCCTCCTTCATTTAGTTAGTGTCTCCATGTGCCAGTTACATTCAGTTACACCTACCACACTCAATTAGACTCAGTTTGATTGACGGTTGACAATTACTTGTGCATTGATGACTCCACCGATGATGAGATAGACTACTAGTTGTGCTCCGATGACACTCCAGTGATCTTTTGATCACTCCATGAAGGCTAATTTGAATTTCCACCTTGGAATTCGAATCCTCATGCATTGTACTATTTATTTGTCCATATTGTGATTAATTAATTAGTGTGTGAGAATTATTTTTGCGTCTATCTGAGTTCTACTGTATTATTATTATGTTGCTCATTATACTGCATTGACCACTCTTCTTCTATTTTCCTGTTTAATCATAATTAATCTTGTGAGGTATACATCATCTCTTAGATCTTCTGTGGGGATTTTCACACATATTACTTCACACAAGAACCAGTATTGTTCAGGATTATTTGTTCCACTTTCGTGGAATAGCAGTAACTTTGCATCTTCGCCTGCCATCCTGGGCTTCCTCCCTATAGTTGTTGAGCTACTAGAAATCAAGTTCTGTTGAACTAATGAACATGATGGTGTCAAAGTTGTATTTCTTACTGGTTGAGAGATAGTGAGCGGAGGTGTGGGTACGTTGATGCTGGGGTTTGGTCCTACCTCTATCCTGGGCGTAGCCTGTTTTTCCTTGTCAGCACTGTGAGTTTGCTTCATCCCGTGTGGTATTCCTTCATGGCTTTGTGTTTCAATCACAACAGGACCTTCTCTTGTCCTCTGCCTCTTTTCCTATCGAAACCTTGATCCTCCCCTCGTAAGACCACTCTCTTCCTCGGATTCCTTCACAGTCTTGTCATAACCTGCACCCATCTACCCCTTATCATTCCATGTACTACAACCCTGATTTCGTGGTATCCACAGCCTCCTCCCACCAGGTTTCTTACTGGTCTAGGTGCATCTTCAGTATGCCCTTTTCACAAATGATCATTTTAATGGACAACTGTAGCGACAACAGAAATCTACCTCTTGGTCCATTGAAGAATTCCCTTTTTGCTTCACCGTAAGACTTTATTGTATCAACTGCAAACTCAGTAATGTAGCCTTCCAGTTTACTTTCCACCCAAACCTCAAGAGCCCTCGATGCTTTGTTGTCGACTTCCTATAGCTCTTGGATCAGTTCTAGGGTCCAAGCTGTTGGCACACCACCTTGGAAGTTTCTCTTCTGAAAGTTCAATTTTTCTAGCCATTCATACAGGATGATTGGGAACTCATAGAAAAAATATTCATGTGGACCGTCATGAATGTACTTTTCCAACCACCAATTTTTTGACAACCTAGGGTTCTTATTTTCTTTTTCAGTGAACTCTCGCAACTTTAGGTCGAACCAGTATTGGATCTCTGGTCTCGTCGGATGCCACAACGTATCCTCCTTTCACTTCGTGCTATAATCCTGGCAACAGAAGCATTTGTTGACACAAACCCAGTCGACAGGGGTTCCTCACATTATTGACACCCAAGCCACTGCGATCTCCCTGAGCATCGACCCAGACAGGTTTAACCTAGTCCAGGAATAGCTGCGGAGTAGATGAGGTCTCACCCGAGATGTTCAAGGGAGAGTTGATGGAACCATGTTTCCGTCGAATGAAGGAGGATGTTGTGTATTGACTGATTAACTTATTACAGCATTCAGAAATAGATCTAAGCATTCAACTCAGGCATTAATCATAATCACGACATCATTCAACAGATCTTATCATTGATAGAACCATGAAAATGTGATAGATATAACAGTAAAGCATTAATCACAGCAAGGAAACATCGCATCATTCACAGATTCGTATCGCATAATGCATTTACCATAGAGAAACGGAAAAGACACAAGGATTCTGCTCAAAAACTCTGTCACATCATATTTATCTTCGCAAAACCCAGATACAACAAGATATTCAATCAACTCAGCTATCTCCAGATTCTTCAATCTCTCAGATATCTCTTTTCTATCATGCCCCTCTAACACTTACAAACCTACATCTATTTATAGGCTTGCGCCTTTACATTTGTGGTCCACTTAGGCAACCGCCTAACTATTTCTTAACAAAATTCTCCAAAAACTAACCCAAAATCCCACAAAATGCGGTAAAATGAACAAAAAACCCACATAGTGTGGTCTAAGTGACCCAAAATATGCATGACGCGCTCAAAATGACCCAAAATACATATGACGCAGTCAAAATGACCCAAAACTGCAAAAAGTACTTGTTTCCTTGCACGCTGCCTTCCTCCTTTCGCGGTACCTTCGTCCTTGCGCAACATCCGCGATGTTGTGATGCTGACTCATCAAACCGCCTACCAACACCCTCTTCATTTTCAAATTTTAATCCCCAAAGTTGAATTGTAACTTCTAAGAATATTCTATTTGTACTTTATTATCCAGAGATGTTTCATTTCTCCGTCAGGACATTAGTATATATCTGGAGATTTTTATTCCTCTGTCGGGATGTTATAACTAGGGTTATTAGAATTCCCTAGTGGGGTAGGCCCTGAGTTAAGTTATTAGGGGTTATTAGACTCTCCTAGGAGAAGTCGACCCAGTTAGGATTAAAAGTAAAGTGAAGTAAAGTATAAATAGAGGAGGTGTGTTACTCATTTAACACACACTCACTCACTTGTGATTTGCACATAGGAGAGAGAGAGATCTATGAAGGAGGAGGAGGAGGTCTTGTTTGGGGATTACATCTTTGTATTTTTTTATCAGCTATATTGAGGAAGCTTTGCTAGGTTTTCTACCCCATGAGGGTTTCCCAGGATAAATATATTTCTATCTTGTGATTGTGTTTCTTTCAGTGATCCTTATCATGCTCTTGTTGTGAATTTTATGCTAAACTTAACATGGTATCAGAGCTAGCCTGAATAGGACATCTTTCACAAGGTGGAAATCTCTCTCCTCCTCCGATGAAAAATTAGGGTTTCTGCAAAAGTTGGAATTTTTGGAATCTGATTGCATGGCTGGATGCTCCTCCTCAAAAGAGAAATTCTGAGCCCTGGATCAAAGTTTTTGAGTGGGTAGAACCCCGGGCTAATTCAAACCCTAGTTTTACTTTTGGACCAGAAAGCCAGTGAACTAGAAAAGCTGCGTACTAGTGCACCAGTGAACCAGAAAAATTGCGAACGAGTGCACCAGTGAACCAGAAAAAACTGCGAACCAGTGCACCAGTGAACCAGAAAAAACTGCGAACCAGTGAACCAGAAAAGTTGCAAACCAGTAAACCAGTAAAATAGTAAACTAGAAAGCCTATTGCAGATCTGAATTTCGCTGGTCAAGTTTGAAGGGTGAAAAGTTGAAGTTTTCATAAACCAAGTACACCAATCAACTCAATTCAGTCCAGCACATCTCCTAGTAAGGTCTATTTTGTATTTTGAGAATTTTCAATTTTTTGGTGACCTCCTGGATAAGATGGCCCCAAGCACTAAGCTTGAGGACAAACTAGAGGGCATAGAGAATTTTCGGGCATGGAAATATAGGATTGGTCTCATTCTTGAAGAGAATGATCTTTCCCAATACATCAAAGATGTAACATCCCAAAATTTGACAAAAATTTAAAAATTTTCAATGTAGCATTTAATGCATATATTAGTTGTGCGGAATTATAATAAATTCTTCTATGTTATCATGCTGTAATGAATGTTTGTAATGATCATAAATGTATTATTTTGCGATATCATAAGAGATGAAATTAATATCCACATCTAGATGTTATTGATTGTTTTCTTGTCTCGGCTGTAATGTTTAGATTAATAGTCAAAGCTTAACAAATAATAATGTTTAAAAGTGCTAATTGTTTGTTCTTTTCTTTTATGGTGAAAGGGTCCTATGGGTAACCCGAAGCTTACTTAGCATTTATGCTAAAGCATTTGAACCTTCCATTTCGCAAATTGCAGGTAAGAGCACTAATGTTTTCGAAGTGTAATCAGAAGAGTTCCTAAATTTTCTTCAGTTAGTCTTCGATATTTTTAGAGTTAATTCTTGGAGTAATTTCTGGTGAGCTCTTCCAATTGATCTTCATTCTAAAATTTAAGCTATTTGTAAACTAGAGTGTTTGTATAATAATGAAAGTGTTGGAGTGTTAACTTTGGTACGTTAAGAGGTTACGATCTTACCTTAACAATATCAACATGTAACAAGGAGCTATGAATTAGATTCTATTCTAACTCTAATGCTACTATTAACATCCTATAAATATTCTTACGTTCCTATACATCATATACATAACCTAAATCATAATATGAAAAAATAGCTTGACAAAATCTAAGTCATGACTTATGTCAATTTCATACGCTTACTTATATGATCTATTTATAGTGTTTAGAGTAATGATATAGTTGCTATACCTTGGTGATGAAATATCCTTTAGTATTTAAATAAGGCTTTGTGACAACACCTAGCTTGTAGTATGGGTATGAATTGAGAAACATAACTATGTGCCAAAACCATGCATTCCTATTATATCAAAACTAAATGCAATATCATAATATTCATATAACATGTGAAATATATATGCAATACCTTGCATCTCTTATTAAGTGTAAAATATATACAAAACCATGCATTTCTATTTAAGTGTAACTATAAGCGATGGTGATATAATAGTCCATATGCACTAAGAACTTATGATGACTTAAACCTAAGTTTTGATGGTTTGAATGCTATGTTATGAAAGGGTTGTAACTATAGACTTATAATGTTCTATGTTTGCAGTCGTAACTTTGGTTTCGGATTCCAATACGAATATAGTAATGATGCAAAAGTGATTTAAATGTTGGCAGGCACTCACGCCCGGGCACAACATTAACTCTCCTATATACTTACTTAGTGGATTCCTCGGTGGAAGCTATCATGGATAGAAATCATGTGAAGAATTCATAATTGTAATACCACCTCATCGAGTTGTGCACTGTTAGACCTATCGATCAGCTAAGTTGGTCTTCCACAGTGGAGGTGGTAATAAATGTGGCTTTAATGCAGTTGGTGCTTCGAAGTTTGTTGTGCACTATTGGCCAGATCTCTACTGTTGATTTAGTATCACCTCGGGTTTGGGTCTTAAACCCTAGCACTTCCCACTATGTCCTCGTCAATGTTGTTCTTTGGCATTCATTTGGTGTTACTGGGCTTCGTGGAGAGGTCGACAGGCCTGCGAGGTTGTAGGGTTTTACTGTGTTGTTTTAGGAGAGGCCTTCATAGGTTTTGATACCCCGACCTTCAGTTTGTAATTTTTTGTCATAGAGAGTTCTTAGGGTTGTCTTTCCCTTACGCCAAGTTTACTATGAAGGTTTGGTTCGGGTTCTCTTCGAGCATGATCATACTCAAATTTGGCAACTAGTTGTCTTTGCAAGGTAACGTGTAGGTCTTCAAACCCGTTCTTCTTTTGTTAGTGTACTAAGGTTTTTCAGTTGTGCTATTTGTTTTAATGAAACTTCCTTTTACGGTACCCTTTTTAACCATAATACGATTGTGTGGCAGGTGTCCTTGGCTCTTGGCTTCCATGCTCGAGCTTGGGTAATGGTAGCTGCATTGCAACTAGTAAGCTTCGGTGGTTCTCCTAGTTGACTTCAGCTTGGTGACTATTAGTCCCTCTTTTTTTTTTAGCCGAGACTTCAATGTTGATGTCTGGTTGTGTGTGGTAACCATCGTTGTGAAGTTTTATGTGCCAAATGATGGTGTAGGGAGGATGGCTCCTTGACCTACCTTACTGTTAGCTACGACACTTCTATGTGTTTTGTTTGATACAAATGTAACGAGGGTTCTATCCCTCTATTGTTTTGATGGGAAAAATAAAAGAAATCTTAATGTTATTATCTTCCTACTTGGTACTTGTAAAAAGGATTACTATTGGGTTTTTGACCTTGCGTTGATACTGTAATGTAAATGTTAATAGTTTTTAATGTGAAGGATTGTTATTATGTGGTTCTGAAATGTGGATAAGAATGGTAACTGTTCTAAAAACTTGATCTTCATGAGCTGAGCTCTATGGAACCGGTACTAAATTTAATATTTCTGTTTTATGAAATGTTTTGGTAAAGGTGACCAAGAGTCTAAGGTAGATACCTTGTCTTGTGTGATCAAACCCTAAGTCTTCTTCGTTTCGATTTAAGGAATTGTTTGCAACTCTGATCCCTCGGTTTGTCATGTGAATAAGATGTTGCTATGTTTAAATATGACGAAAGCCATACACCTTGTTTCTTCGAAATGTAAACTTAGTTTGCTTGTAAAGGTGAATAGTATTGATGGCAGTCGTTTTCACAAAAATAATGTATCAACCTTGTTTTATCTTAAATTCTAAGTTTACAATGGTTTTGTTTTACTGGTGTTGATAAGTTGTAATGTATAGTGTGGTAAGGGTTATGAACCCATAACTGTTATGTGAAATAAAAACCTTCAAAAAGGTCGAACTCAGACTTGGATAATCCATTCGGTTCAATGAGTTTGAATGACTTCTAAAATGTTATAACACAGGAACTAGCGTTTGATCCAAGAAAGTGTACTCGTACAAAACAAACTTGTTCTATGTTTTAAGTATCTAAGGTAATGATAATGTAGGTGTTTAAACGGTTTGATTACTATATCAGTACTAGTATTTGTTTTCAAGCATAAACAATGGTAAATGTTTTGATAGAAATAAAGATATATGGTACAGAATGTAAATAGTGGTCTTATCAGAAGATTTATAATAGATATGTAGAAAATAGAAGAGACTGTAACTACATTCTATTATTTGCAAAATTTTTAGCAATATGGAAAAAGGATTAAATCCTACACTTTCTGTCATGTCCCAAATTTGGAATTGGGTCACAATGGCCTAATCACATTATCCATATTCATTAGAGTTAGTAAAATTGATGTTAAGGGTCAAATAATTGCCATGGAGGAAAATTACTAGTTTCCTAGGTTTGGGGTGGAAGCTTTGGGATTTGGAATAAGGGGGATAATAAATGATGTTTAGACATTAGAAGGTTCAAGTATTTAATAAATAGAGTGAATAAGGAAATTCAAGAGAAATCCTAGGTGACAAATGGTTTTGGAGACATATGGAGGATGTGGGACCCACACTAGCTTGATTTTTCATAATACATGGTATCTCTCTTTTGCAAATTCGAATTAATGGGAATGTGAACACTCTTGGGTGAGTTGGTAAGTCATAACACATGTCATTGAGAATCTTATGTCGAATTGGGAAGGATTGGTAACCTCCATGGAAGATAAAGAGTCAAAGTGGAAGTTTGTGGACACTAGGGCTAGATTCCCTAGCCCCTATGACACCAATGATGGAGCATCTATGACAACTATGGAAAATTGCAAACCTGACCTCTGACATCTGACCAATATGACATGTCAGCCCCAAAAATAGGCTCAAGGAAGGCGAATTTGGGAGTTGGAGAAGCCAAAGAGACTCAAAATCGAATTTGGGAGAAGATGGAAGGTTGGAACTAGGAGACAAGTGGCAAATATGGAATATTTCCTAAATGGAAATCTATTGAATATATTGAGAGGATTTCGACCCTTAGAAGGCTAATGTTGTTTATAAAATGTAGAAATGAAGTATGAGAATAGATTTTGATCATTTGTAGAATTTGTAATTGCATTTGTGAAGAGGGAGAGCTAGTGGATGACTAGTTTCTTGCCTTAGCCAATTTTGAGGGTGAAAGATTCCCATCCAATTTGGTAATTGGAAAGGCCATTCAGACCTTTCATTTGGATATTTAATGGAGTCTTTATTTGCAGGTATAAGCTACAGGGCAGCTCATGGTTTCTTCTATTGCAGCTCACTCCTTCAACCATTTCCAGTTTTGATGGCATATTCTTGATCATTGAGGGAGGGAATTTTTCACATTTCTTGATACTTGAGAAATGTGAAAATTTCTTCATCTCCAAAAATTTTCAGGTCGAAATTCCAAGTACAAATGTATAAATCTCATTTTTAATGGAAGAACAATGCCATTTCCCCACTACCTTGTTGTGAGCCAATGTATTGATGATGATTTCGAATGAATGGATCATTCTATGATATATTTGTGATAAATATACTGCCATGGATGTATTATAAAATTTTCATGTACTGTACTTGAGCATTTGAAGCATTTTTACTTAGTTTAGTTGTATTGGGAGGTGAAATAGTGCCATTCCCCCAAGGGTCGAATTGGGGATTTTTGCAGTTGAATGGGGGAGGGTGAGAACAGTTTTAATAATCCATTAATGGTGCATATGAGACTTTAATAAAATCATTAACACATTACATACCTCTGTTCATAAATTTGAGTGGGTGGGGAGGCATTTGGGAAGCCATCTTCAGTACTTACCCCAGGGGGATTTGAACCCCAAATTACTAGTAAAATTGCATAATTGGTCCAGAATCTTAAGAGAGTTTGCAGAGGTATTTTGGTGGACATATGTCATCCATAAAAATCATATTCAAGTTCTAATATCATTCATACACCTTCCTTGAATATTTGAAGGCATTTGGAGTCAATTTGAGACCTAGAGACCAATACTAGTCAAAGGAAAATCACTAGTAAAGTTACCTACATTGATCAGAATTGAAAGAGGATTTGCAGAAGTATTTTAAAGGTCCAATGGCATCCCTGAAACACATATTTATGTTCTAATATCATTCATATACCTTCTCAAAATATTTGGGATCATTTGGGGCAAATTTGGGACCTAGAGATCAAAAATAGTCAAAGGTCGAACTAGGGAAAAAAAGTGGAAAATTGCAATTTTAATAAAATTGCTAATAAGGGACATTACAGTGGTATCAAAGCATGGTCCTTGCACCTATGTATTAGGTACATACATTCAAGAATAATTGGAATCCATGTCTTACTATTATGATGAATCCTATGAGTACAATTCTTATGAGGAATATGTAGATGCTTATGAGCAATATGAAGCAGAATGTGAATGGTATGAGGAAGAGGTGCCATCATGCAACACTTCTTACAATTTCAAGAGAAATGAAGATTATTCTTATGACTTTAAATCTGATGAATATGAGTGTGTCACACCAACCAAGGATAATTCTATGAGTGAGTTCCAAAGATGGAGAGCAAAATATAAAACCTTGCCCCAACAATATCAAAAATATCAAGAATATCTTGCTTTTAGCAAAAATACACAAAATGCCATGTATTTTGAGTACTATGCTGAACATGTTTTTGAAAATAGGCCCAAAAATGAAGATGTGGAGTTAGTGAAGAAAGGTTTATGCCCTTCTTGTAAAAACCCTTGGAGCAAGTATCATATATGTGTGCATGAAATGATGTCCTCCTTGAGGAGAGCTTTTTAGATTTATTCAAGAAGAGATTCCAAATATATTGATCCTAAGGAAAACAAGGGGCAAAATGCATCAGCTTTCTTTAAGGAGCAAAAGGAAGAGACATCACAAGAGCATGAAGAAGATTCTATTGAAAATGTGGAAAATCATTTCGAGACACCTTCTAGCTTAGACATGAACCAAAGAACATCTACTGATGGATGCTTAAACTATGAAGGAGTACCTACTGATGGGTGCTCACACCTCTATGTTGGTTACATAGAGATCACTTTTGAAAGTTTTTCTACAAGTACAAGTTTCATTAAGCATGATAATGAAGACCTTGTAGTAGTTGAAAAAGAACCAAGATCAACTTCCCCATCACCACTTGAGCTTCATGAAGTTGGTCCAAGCAAAATTAAAGAAGATGAGGAGGTTCATTTGCAAGAGCCTCATTTTCTTGAAGGGTCCTTAAAGATGAATGAAAATAAGATCCAAGAGTCCCTCAGCATTCTCCATGACACTCAAGCATTGGTGTCAAATTCTTGTTGGAGAGATACTTCATTGAAGGAAACATCCTTCCTTGAAGACATGGAGATGATTCAAAGAGCAATGTGCCACATCAAAGGTAATTTCATGTCTTTGCTTTTTGATAGAAACCATTTTTTTGAGCTTAATGAATTGTTACATGGTTCATACTTGAAGAATAATGAGGATATTCATAAGCTCATGATTCAAAATGAGCAACTTCTTGAAAAGTTGCAAGATACTTGTTTTTCCTCCTATGTTTCAGATTGTCAAATGGTAGATTGTTTGGAGGATTCTCATGACATGGTGGATCATGAGAAATGTGAAAATTTGAATGTTCTTGATGTGTTTGAAGATGAACTTGAAGAGATCCAAACACTTGATGTGGTGGAAGAGGAATTTGAATTGCCTCTTGATGAAGGTTATGCAATTTTTAAAGAAGAGCATGATTCCTCTACATTGGAACCAAACTATGACAAAGAGTTCACACTTTTGAAGGAGCTGCATGATACTACCCATATGGATCCTTCCCATGATGAAAATTTTGTACTTTTTGATCATTTGGGTGATTTGGTTCATTCTCCTACATCCTACAATTCCATGTTTTGCAACATTAGTCTCAATGAAGTATGGGTGAAAGGGTTCTTTTTGATGGTGCCACATGAGGAGTATGGAACTCCTAGATTTACTTTTTATGATGATATGGTTGGAGCACATTCTTATTCACATTTGTAGCAACATTATTTGTCACTTTATGATGATGCAAATCTACATGGATGCACCTATGATATGCATTTGAGTCACTTGAAGACTCATGGTTTTTCTTGCTCAACATTTGATTCATTTGATGTTGGAGGAACTTCACCCAACACTTGGGAGAATAGATTTATGATTGGAGAACATTTTTGTTGGCAGCCACATACTTTGTTATATTTTTATGATTCTCACATTCATGGATGTATGGGTGAGACATGTTTGAGTCATTTGAAGTCTCCTTGTTTTTTCTGCTCATTATTTGGTTCAGATTTTAGTGGAGATTCTTCATTCACTTCTTGGATGAAAGAATACATGGCTGAATATTTTGATGCATATCACATCCTTTTGGAGCAGCATTATAGTACATGGGATCCTCACCTATGTCATTGGAGCAGATTTGATTGGCCACTTGAAGCTTGTATGCACTTGGAAAATGGTGGTCTACTTGCTTGGAGGTATAAGCACTTTCATGACTCTTTGATGAAGCATATCCTTGATGTACATTTTCATTATGTTGTTATGTACTTTGATGATATATATTTGGTACTCATGATGTTTGGAAGAATGCAATACAAGCAATGGGACCCTGGAATAATTTTTGTCTCATTGGTTTCATTTTTTTGGGGAAGCAAGCAGTATGGGAGATGGATTCCCCACTTAATAAATTGATTTTAACCAGAGTAGTGTAGCAGCAAGCATGGTGGTTCCTCTCTAAAATATTCATGGAAACTCAAAGACTCAAGGTTTGGCAATTCAATGGCAACTTCAAAGAATTATACAGAAAGCAGGTTCTTCAACACCCATGTTTGAAATTGCTTGAGGACAAGCAATATTGGGAAGGGAGGATTTGTCATGTCCCAAATTTGGAATTGGGTCACAATGGTCTAATCACATTATCCATATTCATTAGAGTTTGTAAAATTGATGTTAAGGGTTAAATAATTGCCAAGGAGGAAAATTACGAGTTTCCTAGGTTTGGGGTGGAAGCTTTGGGATTTGGAATAAGGGGGATAATAAATGATGTTTAGACATTAGAAGGGTTCAAGTATTTAATAAATAGAGTGAATAAATAAATTCAATAGAAATCCTAGGTGACAAATGGTTTTGGAGACATATGGAGGATGTGGGACCCACACTAGCTTGATTTTTCATAATACATGGTAGATCTCTTTTGCAAATTCGAATTAATGGGAATGTGAACACTCTTGGGTGAGTTGGTAAGTCATAACACATGTCATTGAGCATCTTAGGACGAATTGGGAAGGATTGGTAACCTCCATGGAAGATAAAGAGTCAAAGTGGAAGTTTGTGGACACTTGGGCTAGATTCCCTAGCCCCTATAACACCAATGATGGAGCATCTATGACAACTATGACAAATTGCAGACCTGACCTCTGACATCTGACCACTATGACATGTCAGCCCCAAAAATAGGCTCAAGGAAGGCGAATTTGGGAGTTGGAGAAGCCAGAGAGACTCAAAATCGAATTTGGGAGAAGATGGAAGGTTGGAACTAGGAGACAAGTGGCAAATGTGGAATATTTCCTAAATCGAAATCTATTGAATCTATTGAGAGGATTTCAACCCTTAGAAGGATAATTTTGTTTGTAAAATGTATAAATGAATTATGAGAATAGATTTTGATCATTTGTAGAATTTGCAATTGCATTTGTGAAGAGGGAGAGCTAGTGGGTGACTAGTTTCTTGCCTTAGCCAATTTTGAGGGTGAAAGATTCCCATCCAAGTTGGTAATTGGAAAGGCTATTCAAACATTTCATTTGGAGCTTTAATGGAGTCTTTATTTTTAGGTGTAAGCTACAGGGAAGCTTATGGTTTCTTCTATTGCAGCTCACTCCTTCAACCATTTCCAGTTTTGATGGCATATTCTTGATCCTTGAGGGAGGGCGTTTTTCACATTTCTTGATCCTTGAGAAATGTGAAAATTTATTCATATCCAAAAATTTTTAGGTCGAAATTCCAAGTAGAAATGTATAAATCTCATTTTTAATGGAAGAACAATGCCATTTCCCCACTACCTTGTTGTGAGCCAATATATTGATGATGATTTCGAATGAATGGATGATTCTCTGATATATTTGTGATCAATATACTGCCATGGATGTCTTATAAAATTTTCATGTACTTTACTTTAGCATTTGAATCATTTTTACTTAGTTTAGTTGTATTGGGAGGTGAAATAGTGCCATTCCCCCAAGGGTCGAATTGGGGATTTTTGCAGTTGAATGGGAGAGGGTGAGAACAATTTTAATAATCCATTAATGGTGCATATGAGACTTTAATAAAATACTTAACACATTACATACCTATGTTCATAAATTTGAGTGGGTTTGGAGGCATTTGGGAAGCCATCTTAGTACTTACCCCAGGGGGATTTGAACCCCAAATTACTAGTAAAATTGCATAATTGGTCCAGAATATTAAGAGAGTTTGCAGAGGTATTTTGGTGGGCATATGTAATCCATAAAAATCATATTCAAGTTATAATATCATTCATACACCTTCCTTGAATATTTGAAGGCATTTGGAGTCAATTTTAGACCTAGAGACCAATACTAGTCAAAGGAAAATCATTAGTAAAGTTACCTACATTGATCAGAATTGAAAGAGGATTTGCAGAAGTATTTTAAAGGTCCAAAGGCATCCCTGAAACACATATTTATGTTCTAATATCATTCATATACCTTCTCAGAAGATTTGGGATCATTTGGGGCAAATTTGGGACCTAGAGATCAAAACTAGTCAAAGGTTGAACTAGGGAAAAAAAGTAGAAAATTGCAATTTTAATAAAATTCCTAATAAGGGACATTACACTTTCCTATTTATACAAAAATAGATATATAATAGAATATTTGTAAATATTGTTCAGCTCATTTTTACAGCTGTATAATTCTCGAGTCTAGACATATATTTTATATTACAGAATATAACTGATAAGAAATATTAATCAAATACAGCAGCGTTAGTCTATTCATTCATTTGGCAATATGCTTATCATTCATCTATATTAATTCTCCTTCTTTGCACTAGAGTACTATACTGAAAAAAGTATGGGGAAAAATATAGAGAAGTTATTTGTTCAATCATTTCATTTACGTAATCATCATTACAAAAAAATCATGACTAGATCAGGATTCAAAACAAATACTTCTATATGATGATAAGTTATGAATACTAAATAAAAAATTGCAGAAAATAATTTAACTACTTAGAAAAAGAAAAGACAAGTAGAACCTGTAACAGATGATAGGGTGGACAAACACCCAAGGAGGCTTATTCTTCCCAACCTTCTCCAAAAGAAGTAGCCAAACAACTTGCTTCCTTTGGACCCCCGAGCCTGTTTACTGAACCACCAGGTAGATGAACTCTGTGTAAAAGCAAGGCACTCATAAATTGTACAGGAAGCAAACTATTAAGACTTTCTCCTCAACTTTTAGGACTCTGCACTCAGCAGTATAACAGGCAGACTTACACCATGATAAAAAAATAGCATATCCCCTCATCGAATCTCTTGGGTGCAAGCAACAAAACCCCAAGGTAAATTTCCTCATCAAGAAAAGTGATGAACCTCAGTCCAAAATTCGATGGCTCTTTTAAAGATTGCCTAGGTCTTTAGTGGTCAGTTTTCAATAATGAGCCTCAAGCTCCACTCCCATCTTTCAAGGCACTAAGACCACAATTCAAGGGAGTAGTCCCATACCAACAGCTACTTACTTGCCTCATGAAGCTGCCATTTGTCCATGGCCTTCTACCCCAGATTCCATTCCACCTAGTGGGTCAATAAACATTCTTTCAACAGTCCCCTTAGGTGTTTGTATCCTATTTAATTTATTTAATAATAGAATATTGTGCAAATTACAGTCATCCTTGGACACTTGTCTAATATAAAACTTTACAATAAAAGTTAAGATAATGTTTCCAACATAAAATGTTTTTCAGCAAAAAGGGGTATGTTACAAAAGATGAAGTTGAAGAACCTATAGAAGATGAAGCTAAAGAGAAGTACAAGAAGGACATGATTAGGGAAAAGAGAATCATTGTTGATTTTATAAAAGACCATTTGATCCCTCAAGTGTCATCAAAGAAGACCCCAAAATAAAGGTATGATGCCCTAGCTAGAATGTATGAAGGGAGGAACATCAATAGGGAGATGAACCTGAGAGCTCAATTGAAGAGCACCAAGATGAGCCAGGGAGAATCCATTCAAGAGCACTTCACAAGGGTCTCCCAGTTCAAGGAACAACTAGAAGCCATTGGGGAATCCCTTAATGAAGATGAATTAGTCATGACTGCTCTCAATGGTCTCTCTAGACCTTGCGATTCATTCATCCAGACCATGTGTGCCAGAAAAAAAAAGCATGAAGTTTGATATTGTATGGGAGGATTGCATTAAAGAAGAGGCTAGAGTAGCCAATAGAGAAGCCTTGCTCAAAGAAGATAATCAAGCATTAGCTACCCATACCAAGAGAATAAGAAGTCAATCCAACTTCAATAAGGAAATCCACAAGGAGTCTCAACCTCCACAAAGGTTTCAAAAGAAAAGAAGACCTAATCCAGAAAGAGACCGCTCTTCATTCCAATGTTTCAATTGTCACAAAATAGGAAACATTGCTAGAAATTGTCCTTCAAATAAGAAGAATATTTTCCACCATATAAGACATCAAGCACATCTAGCAGGAGATGATAGTGAAAAAGAAGAGGAGGAAATACCTAAAGGGAAAAGAGCTAAGGTAGAAGAAGAAGATGCAGAATAGTATGCTCTATTCTTTGCACTCTCTGGGTCCATAACACCTAGAGAAGATACATGGCTTATTGATAGTGGTGCTTCCAAGCACATGACGAGACAAAAGAAAACTTTATTAAGACTTGAAGAAAGATACTCTCCACAAAAGGTATCATTAGGAGATGATTACCAATATCCCATAAAAGGAATTGGTGAAACAAGTTACAAGCTTGATTTTGGAACCCCCTGGAAGATGAAGGAAGTTTTATATGTACCAGGATTGAAGAAGAAATTTCTTTCTATCTCAGCATCAAATAAGAAAGGTTATAGGGTTGCATTCATAGATGGGAAGGTACTCATGTGGTCCAAAGGAAAATCAATTGAGGATGCAGTTGTTATTGGTGAAGAAGAAAGAGGGCTATATAAACTCAAGGGACATTTAGAAGTAGCCCTTGTCCATGAAGCCACTAGCCCAAGTGAGCTATGTCATAGAAGACTTTCTCACATCAACTACAAAGCACTACCCTATGTGAGCAAAGTAGTAACAGGATTACCATATTTGAATGTTGATCATGAAGGCACTTGCAAAGGATGTGCAAAAGGGAAGAATATCAAGAATCCATTTCCAAAGAGTGAAACAAAGACTAAAAGTATTTTGGAATTGATCCATTCAGATGTATGTGGTCCAATGCCCAGCACATATTTGAGTGGTTATTAATATTACCTTACATTTATTGATGACTATTCAAGAAAGACTTGGATATGTTTCCTAAAAGGAAAAGATGAAGTCTTTGGAAAATTCAAGGAATTCAAAGCCTTGATAGAAAATCATTCAGAAAAGAGAATCAAGATACTCAAGACAGATAATGGTGGAGAATATACTTCAAAGGATTTTGAAGTCTTTTGTAAAGAAGCTAGAATCAAGAGGGAACTAACCACTTCCTACAATCCTCAATAGAATGGTGTTGCGGAAAGAAAGAATAGAACCATTATGGAAGCAATGAAGACAATGATACATGATCAAGATCTTCCTATGCATCTATGGGTTGAAGCAGCAAGGACGACAGTCTATGTCCAAAAGATATTGTCTCATAGTGCCCTTGGATTCAAGACTCTAGAATAAGTGTTCACAGGGAATAAGCCTGAGGTAAGCCACCTCAAGATATTTGGGTGCCCTATATATTTTCACATACCAAAAGAGAAGAGAACTAAGTTGGACCCTTCCGGAAAGAAGGGAATATTTGTTGGGTATTGTGAAGCATCCAAAGCATTCAGAATATACATCCCAGGATTCCATCACATGGAAATTAGTAGAGATGTAACATTTGATGAAGAAGCTGCTCTCAAAATATTTAGAAAGAGCCAGTGTGAAGAAGTATATGAAGAAGATATACCTTCTAGAAATTCAGAAACTACTCCCTCCCTTGAAGAGGAAACACCAGAAGATCATGATATGATAAAACCTCAAGAACCCCCACCTATGAACACATAACGGAAGAGAAATCTATCATGGGCAAGAGAAATTATACAAGAAGCAGAAAGATATGGAGCTCCAGAAGGCTCCACAAGAGAAAGCAAGAAACCAAATCCATTCTCTAGCGATGTGGCTTTGATGTGTGATCTTGTAGATCAAGAACCTACCAGTTATGAAGAAGCGGTTCATAAGAAAGAATGGGTAGAAGCAATGAATGAGGAGTACCAATCAATAATGAAGAATGATGTTTGGGATGTAGTTCCCAAACCAAAATACAATAGTGTGGTATCCTTCAAATGGATATACAAGATAAAGCATGCTGTGGATGATAGCATTGAAAAGTATAAGGCAAGGTTTGTGGCCACATGATTCTCTCAGAAAGAGGGAATTGACTATGAAGAAACATTTTCACCAGTTGCAAGATACACTTCCATTAGAACCATCATGGCACTTGCATCCATGATGAGGTGGAGCTTGCACCAAATGGATGTGAAGACAACCTTACCGAATGGTGTACATAGAACAACCACAAGGATTTGAGGTTCAATATAGAAGAACTCATATATGAAAGTTGAAGAAAGATCTGTACGGACTGAAACAAGCTCCTAGAGCTTGGTATGGGAGAATTGATAGCTTCTTGACAAGATTGGGATTTACCAAATGTAAAGTTGATCCTAACCTTTACCTTAAGGTTATGGATGATGAACCTGTCATACTATTACTGTATGTGGATGATCTATTTCTGACAAGAAATGAGAAATAGATCATGGAAAGCAAGAAGAAGCTAGATACATAATTTGAAATGAAAGATATCAGATTGATGCATTAATTCCTAGGCCTAGAAGTATGGCAAGGCCCAGAAGGAATCTTTCTCAACCAGGGAAAGTATGCTTTGTAAATCTTGTAAATATTTGATATGTTGGAATGTAAAGCCATGGCTACTCCCATGGATACCAACTTGAAGTTGTTAGCTGATGAATTGTCAGAATTAATGGATGTGACTCAGTATAGACAGATTATTGGGTCGTTGATGTATCTGACGAATACTAGGCCAGATATATGCTTTGTTGTGAACACCCTGAGGCAGTATCTAGTTGAGCCTATACATGTTCACCTGATAGCTGCAAAGCATGTGATGAGGTACCTAAAAGTTACGATAGAATTTGTTCTATATTGTCTTGGAGATCATGACTTTAGATTCTATGGTTATACAGATGCAAATTGGGCTGCAAGTGTCTCAGACAGAAAGAGAACATCAGGTGGATGTAATTGTATGGGATATGCTATGATATTGTGGTTTAGCAGGAAGCAGTCTAGTGTGGCTCTCAGCACAGCTGAAGCGGAATATATAGCAGCTTGCTCTGCTAGTTGTGAAGCCATATGGCTTCGAAGGCTGTTATCAGGACTATTTGACTTGGATATGGACTCCACTGTGATCCTGTGTGACAACTAGAGTTGTATCAAGATGACGAAGAATCCAGTGTTCCATGATAAGTCAAAGCACATAGAAATCCGATATCTCTATATATGGGATATGGTGCAAAAAGGAACTATAAAGCTCGAGTATGTGAGCAGTGATGAGCAAGTTGCTAATGTATTGACCAAACCTCTATCTCGAGTAAAGTTTGAGTATTTTCGAGACAAGCTTAGTGTAGTTCAGAAGGACCCTCCTTGAAAGGGGGAGTGATATGGTTGATGATGAGGATAGTTGTATCGATGATGAGGATACTTATATCGATGATGAGGATACATGTTCTGACGATGAGATTGATGATGAGGATACCTGTTCCGACGATGAGGTCGATGAGTGGTCCTTAGACTTTGTCTAAGTAGACAAGTGGATTGTATCATCCCTAGACTTTAGTCCTAAATGGATCCGGAGACCTATGACTTCGAGAATTCATCCTTAGACTTTGTCTAAGTGGACGAGTGGATTGTATCATCCCTAGAATTTAGTCCTAAATGGATCTTGAGACCTGTGTCTTCGAGAAGTGGTCCTTAGACTTTGTCTAAGTGGACGAGTGGATTGTATCATCCCTGGACTTTAGTCCTAAATGGATCCAGAGACCTGTGTCTTCGAGAAGTGGTCCTTAGACTTTGTCTAACTAGACGAGTGGATTGCATCATCCCTAGAATTTTGTCCTAAATGGATTTGGAGACCTGTGTCTTCGAGTAGTGGTCCTTTAGACTTTGTCTAAGTAGACGAGTGGATTGCATTATTCCTGGACTTTTGTCCTAAATGGATCCAGAGATCTATGTCTTCGAGAAGTTTTCCTTATACTTTGTCTAAGTTGATGAGTGGATTGCATCATCCCTAGACATGATATGGTGTCTTAAATTGATAGGGATTGATCATCCCGTAATTGGATCAGGATTGTATCATCCTTGGACTTATGTCCTCAAGTGAGAGGGATTGATCATCTCATAATTGGATCATGTGTGTTGCATACTATGATGTTTTTGATCAAGAGATCCAGACGATGTTGTTTATCGAGAGATCCAGATGATGATGTTGTTGATCGAAAGATCTAGATGGTGATGCTGTTGATTGAGATATCTAGATGATGTTGTTGATCGAGAGATCTAGATGAGGATTCTATTGATCGGGAGATCCAAATGATGTTGTTGATCGAGAGATCCAGATGATTTTGTTGTTGTAGCTGATCGAGTGATCAAGTGCTGCAGAAGATGAAGACTCAATACTGAAGATGTTGATGTTCCAATATTGAAGATATTGAAGATGTTCCAGTAGTTATTTGAGTTACTGGTGATGATTGAATAAAGATTCCAATGATTTATAGATGTATCATGTATCATGTTGTTGATGACTCCTTGCTCCTGTAGATGTTGTTAGAATATCCTTCTCGTTAAGGGGGAGTGTTGAAATATTGTAACTTCTAAGAATATTCTATTTGTACTTTATTATCCGGAGATGTTTCATTCCTCCGTTGGGACATTATTATATATCAGGGTATGTTTATTCCTCTGTCGAGATGTTATAACTAGGGTTATTAGACTTCCCTAGTGGGGTCGTCCCTGAGTTAAGTTATTAGGGGTTATTAGACTCTCCTAGGAGAAGTCGGCCCAGTTAGGGTTAAAAGTCAAGTGAAGTAAAGTATAAATAGAGGAGGTGTGTTCCTCATTTAACACACACTCACTCACTTGTGATTTGTGCATAGGAGAGAGAGAGATCTGCAAAGGAGGAGAAGGATCTCTAGTTTGGGGATTACATCTTTGTATATGTTGATCATCTATATTGAGGGATCTTTGTTGGGTTTTCTACCCCATGAGGTATTCCTAGGATAAATCTGTGTCTATCTTGTGATTGTGTTTCTTCCAGTGATCCTTATTATGCTCTTGTTGTGAATTTTATGCTAAACTTAATACCATGCATGTGGATTTTCTTGTTAACTAGGTAGCTCTTTCAGAGACATGCCAAGTTGCCTTCTTCCAAAGTATGCAAGTCTTGTGCACTCTTGGATCTCCATTTCCACTATGTACCTATATATCCAATCCTTGTACAAAAACATGCCTTTGCTTGTATATCTGAATGGTATGTCCTCCTTTTACATCAAGACAAGTGCCATGTCTCCCTCTCCTCATACACAAGAAACTTTGAATCTCCTTCATGCACATGCAGATCTTCATGCTCCATCAACTCAAGAAACTCCTCATTCTCCTCAGGAACGCTGTAGCTAGGGTTTTATCCCTAGCTTGTGCCAATGAGCACCTACTAAGGAGAATGGACTCCTTAGTAGCAGTTCAGTAATGATTAAATGATTAAGCTAAAACAACAATTAACAAACTACTTTAAGCATTGCATAAGACATGAATGAAAGATGTAAAAAAATGGTTTTATATTAATGTTACCTTGGGTGTCAAGGTTGATGAGGCCCTTTGCAGTGTCCAAGAGGATGCTCCAAGCTTCAAGATGCTCCTTCTCCTTCTCCAATGATGGGAATGGGCCAAAAGTGGCTCTCAAGGTGAAAGTAATTCAAAGGTGAACTAGGGTTTCGAGAGAGATTTTGGCAGAGTAAGGGTGCTTGTGATTGTGGATATGGAATAAGGGATCTCCATCACCTATTTATAGTTTTTTGGTGGTGGAGTGCTGACCCATGGTTTTAGGAAACACATGGTTTTATGCAGCTGTATAGGGTTTTTTCCTCCTTTTCCTCATTATTTTATATTTTTTATTCCCTTTTTAGGGGATTTTTGCTATTTTTGGAGGAAAAGGGGGTTTTTTAGCCTTTTTTAGGCTATTTTGATGGTTTTGTGGCCTTTTGGAGGCTTTTTAATGGGATTTTTTGGGATTTTTAATGGAAATAAGGTAGGAAAATGGACAAATGAGCCATATAATGTGGTAGATGAGGTAGTGAACACTTTTTGGGTGTTAACAGATTGCCCCCTGATGTGCGAGGTCAGGAGCTAATCGTATGGCCGATGGACATCATAAGTCATGAATGGTTTTCCTGGGATGTGGAGAGAAGAGAAGAAACAAACTGAAGCCCGGAACAACGATCCCGAACAACTGCAAGGACTAAAATTACATAACCTCAATAATGGATGAGGAATCATCTGATCATATGGACGAGGCGGGCATTCCCATGCTCGTATCAGGATATAACATAATAACAATGGGGTCCAAAACATGGGGACCTGAAATATACATGACCTCAAATACTGACTGAGGAATAATCTCAATATATGGACGAGGCGGGCATACCCATGCTCGTATCAAGATACATAAACAAAAACTATGAGGCCCGAAAAAAGGAGGACCTGTAAGATACATGACCACTGTGTATATCATAAGAGTCCAGAGGGGACACAAATCTGGGACATACTGCTGAGCGGATCATGTGTGAACTGCAGAACTGGTGCACTGGAACAATCAACAGTGCTACTGAATGTGGTACCAAAGGAACTGATGAGCGGCTGGATCATAGTGACTGGGGTCATACTCTCCATGGTACACTGGACTGGAATAAACCTGGGTACTCAAGGAAGCATAGAACTGGATGGCTTCCGAATACAATCGCCAACGCAGCCCGGACATCCACGGGAACATATAACTGGGCATTCCAAAGTGACTCACCAATGTGCTAGAGTCGGGGGAAATCCGGGGTCTTCGACTAAAAACTGGTGGGATATAATCCTACGCGATCCTCAACGATGCGATCAAGGTGCTGAAGTCGAGCATGTGAGGAACAACCACTCAGAGAGGCAATGATGTCTCCTCTCAGAATGATCCGTAGGCACTTACCACAGATGGTGATAAGTCCAAGGCGTAGGGACCTCTGGGCCTATCCTCTGGAATAGAGGAGCTGTCGTCGACAGAGGGAGACCTGCAACTATCAAGGCAATGATGTTTCCTTGACAGGAGCGCGAGGTACAAGACCGAAACGTGATAGTGCTGATGGCAGGACGGAGAAACTGTGGACAACTGGGCAAGTAGAGTAGATGGACTCAAACTTCCTTTGTTCAGAGTATAATAATGGGAATGATTTGGCAGCATATGAAACTGACTGAGGGGAAAGGGATCATAGCTGTAATGGATCTGGGAGGATAACTGGCTGAGGGATACTCAAGCTGTGGTAAAATGGCAGGAGACTGCAGAATACTCTGAACAAAGGCGACCTGATTGGGGGTGCTGCCGAGATGATAGATCAAAGTGCCAAGAGGCACGGGGGAAAACTTCTTCATGGGTTAAGGAACTAGAAGAAGTGTGTGTAAAATGGTACTGTCGTGTGGATTTTACGAGCCCAGGACAGTTCATGCTCGTGGTTGCTTTCAATTTTAAGGAGTCTGAAAGCAAATAAGAAGACTCTGAAATGATGGAATGGTACTGTCGTGTGGATTTTCCGAGCCCAGGACAGTGCATGCTCGTGGTTGCTTTCAATTTTAGAGAGTCTGAAAGCAAGTAAGAAGACTCCAGGGGGTTGCTTTTTCGTAGATTTAGTCTCCAAGGCCCAAAGAAGCATAAAAGGATGCAATGAAGAACTCTTCTAGCCGATGTGACTAGAGTATTCCTTTTTCGTAATTAGTCTATCAGGTCCGGAAAAGGGTTAAACTTATACCAGATAGACGCCCTTTCAGGTACTTTAACGAGCATGAAAGGAAGCAAGATTGCTCGGCGATCTTTTCATTCTTTTAGGAGTCAGAAAAGAGCTTAACGGAAACTCCCGAAGTGCCTTTTTCGTAAAGGACTTGTCCGGCCCGAAAAAGGGATAAAATTATACCGGACAAAGGAAATGGCCAGGCAAGGAGGAAGTGTTCAATCAAGGATCAATAATGGTGACCAAGAACGAGGGTAGGTAGGAACACTGATGGGCCTCCTTGCGGGGTAGATGAAATGGTGGCAAAATAACGAGACATTTGCAGTATGGAAGGAGTGAATGGCTCATGTAAAAATGTGGAACAATCCGATTGCAGCCGATGTGGCACGCAAACCGAGGCAGCAAGGGGTCGGGACACAATGTTGAAATTGTACCCAGTGAGAGCGAGAAATGATCTCAAGCATCATCACGAGCTCGGAAAAATGAATCCAGCGATATAAAGGATGTCAAAAACGGGTAACGGCCGATGTGGCACGCAAACTGAGGTGATGGGGGCATTTTGAAAAATGCCCAGAAAATCTGGAGGTGAGAGCGAGAAATGATCTCAAGCATCATCACCAGCTCGGAAAAATGAATCCGATGATATAAGGTATATCAAAAACGGGCTACGGCCGATGTGGCACGCAAACCAGGGCGACAAGGTGTCGGGACACAATGTTGATATTGGTCCTAGTGAGAGCGAGAAATGATCTCAAGCATCATCACGGGCACGGAAATATGAATCCGGCAGTGCAAATGGTGCGAAAAACGGAGGTCATAAGGACTCCGGAATGGTCAAAGGAAATAACTAGGTGTATAAAATCAAATATACAAGTGATATGTGACCTCAAAAATGGTTGAGATCACAAGTGTGAAAAAGTGAGCAGGGTTAATGATCTGCCCCCATGCTATGTGCATGGGGTTTGTGATTGTGGATCACAAATGTGTGGGTTTGAACAATGGGTTCATTGACGTGCTGAGATAGATGTGATGAGGTAGGGTCAAAATGGTTGATCATGCCCCCTATCTCCGGGTCAAGGTAATCTATTGTGTCAATGTGGTGCTCTATAATGGCGGGGTCAAGACCAGGCATTTCGGTATAGGACCAGGCAAAGACATCACGGAATTCTCTGAAAAGGTTTATGTAGTCCTCAATCTCTTGTTTACTGCAGAATGCTCCTAAAGTGATGAGTTCAGGGGCACGTCCTGAGGCAGCGATATCAACTTGGATGACAGGTGAAATGTTGGCCATGTTGCCCTCCTCAAAAGCGTCAGGAGCAGGAATAGGGTCCTTGAACCAGTCAACCTTGGTAGGGAGGAAGTCTTTGGATTCAACTGTGAATTGGTTAGCTGTGCTAGAGGAGGATTCGTCTGGTATGAAATAGGAACGATGATGCATATCATCCCAAGGATAATCCGGGGCAGTAAGGGCCTCAAGAATCTCCTCATCTGTACGGAAAGTTTGCGTCGTCAAATCGGTTGACGAGGGGGAAGTGGTAGAAGAAATCATATAGATGGTATTAATCTCTCCAGAAGGGGGAGAGACCGGGGGGTAGATCTCCTCAATGGTAGGTGGTGCCGTCTCAAGATCCAGATTGTTCATCTCATAGAGAGTTGCTCTGTAATCCGGGAGATCGGGACAATGATGTGAATAATGCCCGTAAATACCGCATATGGCGCAGGAGTGGTTGGTACGTAGGGACTTATCTTTAGGCTTGGGAGTGGGGTTGAGTTCGACATTTGGGATGTTAGGGTCATCGTCGAGCATCTGCATGTGCTTCTGTAATGCTGGTAACTGTGGGCATTGGTGAGTGGCATGGCCTAACTCGTCGCACAGCGAGCATTTGGGAGGAGCGCGAAATACTGGAGGGTTTTTTACTGTCTTGGGAGGTGGGACAGCAGTGTAAGGTTGTGGACCTCTGCCCCCAGTGGGTTGGGGAGGAGGAGGAGTCGTCGTGGAGGACGAAGGGGTAGAGACACCGGGAGGTGGCTGAGTGGTAGTAGCCATGGGTTGCACCGGTTGGAGGACGACATCTGGTGTCGGCGGGCGAACGGGAGGCGAAAGATACCATACAGGTAATCCCAAGGTTAACCCAGGGAGGCTAAGGGTAGCCATGACCGGGGCGCTTACTACTCCTGATGGAGGGACTAGGAAGGGGATCGTATGGATTGGTGTAACACCAATGTGGCGAGGTACCAATGGTGGTTTAGGCAACAAGGGTGGTTGAGTATTAGGTGGTAGGTTGTCATGGGACAAGGTACATAAGTCAGACATTTCGGGCGTAGATGACGGTGGAGGAAAGGATTGAAAGGTGGAGGTCATCGGCGCGTCTGAGTAGACTCCAGGCCCCGAAGAGGAAACAAACGAAGTGGTGGCAGGAGAAACAGGTTGTTCAACCATGGGGAGAACGTTTTCAGGTGCCGCCGGAGCACTGGGATCATAGTATGTGAGCTGGTCAATTTTAACCACGCGTCCCTCATGGGGGAACATCATGGTGCGAAAGACGGAAGAGGCAACCGCCCGCATGGCATACATGTAGCTGCGGCCAAGTAAAAGGTTGTAATCCAATTGAGCATTGATTACCTCTATGTCAATAAGGACGGTTTTACCACCTAACTGGACAGGTACGTTGGGTAGGAGGCCTTGGGGCTGGGCCGAACGACCGTCGTAGGCGCGTAACGCAGTGGTGGACTGCTGGAGAGGAGGGGATCCTAGCTTCTGCCATACGAATGTAGACATAACGCATGTGGAGGCACCCTCATCGATGATGCACCGATGGATGACAAGATTCCTAACGGAGACAGTAACTTGGAATGCTAAGCTGGAAGGTAGGCGTGGTTCAGACTGGTCTAAATCAAATGCCATCATCTTCGAATCATTTGGGTCAATGCCCCCAATGGCGGAGAGTAAGGTCTTGCGCTGGGAAGGGCAGTTCTTCAAGAATTCTAACGCAGACATGGCTGCGGGAGATTGGGCTAGGTCGTCTACAATGTTGTAGTTTGACGCAGCGCACGCGTTAGGGTTATTGTTGATTCGGCGAAGTGGGAAACGAGGTGCTTTCGCAGCGCCGTCTATGGGTGGCGGAGATATACGTAACGCTTGATCGGTGGGATGGGCGTTAGTAGTTTTATTCGTGGGATTGGCTTCAGAGGTGGAGCCATATTGGTTCCGACGGGTCTGGAGATTGACGTCAGCAGATGACATCATCAGCAAGTGGTGGGTACCTGAGTCAAACATGGGGTGATCAGGAGCGGCGTAAGTGATTTGTTGCTGTTGGGGTTGCGCGTTAGCTTGGGGGGCCAACGGCTGAGTGTTCACCACACCTTGGGTTGGTAAGGGGTTTTGCAGCACCAAAGGGGGTTGTTGAGGTTGGGGGGGGTTGGGTGGCGCTTGGGGAGCCGCATGCCCTTGGCGATGGGCCTCGTCAACCCAGAGCTGTCGAGCTCGCTCCAAGTGTGGGCAAGCATGGGTGTAGTGTCCATAGACCCCGCAAATAGAACAAGGGTGGTTCGTTCGCAAATTGGGGTTTTTGGCCTTCTTAGGTGGGCGATCAGGGTTTTGATTAGCGGGGGCCGCATTGTTGTTGTCGGGGGGATTAGCCGGTTGACCAGCTTGGTCTGCAGGTTGGTTGTTGCCCCGATTACGGCCCTTGCCGCGGTTCTGTTGGCCCTGGTTGCGTTGGTTATTCTGGTTTTGCTGCGGGTTCTGTTGGGCGTAAACTTGCCCTTGGGCAGCAGGTGGATTTTGAGGTTGCGCAGGTGCTGGAGCAGGCTGCGGAGGATGATATGTAGGTTGAGGCTGAGCAGGTGCAGCAACTTGAGGGGGTTGCTGATAGGACTGCGAAGCCGATTGTGGATGTGCCGCAGGGGATGCCTGTGGCGGATAATAAGCTGGTGGGGCTTGTGAAGGCGCAGGAGCTGAGGCAGCCTGCTGATGGTAGTAAGGCTGAGGGGCGACTGGAGGAGCATAAGCAGGAGTCGCATACCCGAAGCACTGAGGTGGACATGAGGGTCCATGGGAATGGTGATGTGTCATAGGAGCATACGAGTTGGTTGCTCCAGACTGTGAAGTAGCCCGCGACAGGTCGGGGCCAGGGGTAGGACGTGCTATAGAAAATGGTTGGGGATGCGAAGAAACACGGCTAATGATACCATCTGCAGCGTGGGATGCCCCCGGCGCATCATGATGGGAGGACTCGCCGCAAGGGGCGTCAGGTATAATGGTATAAAGGTAACCCGATTGGGCGTAAATGAGGTCGAACTGTTGAGCCTTAAGGATGGCTTCTTCTTCAGACTGGGGTCTTTCTGAGGCTACATCCTTAGCGATAACAGGGAGAAGGGATTTGAGGAACCAATCTAGGAAGATACGGTCATCAAGTTTGATCTTGCATAAGCTACGGCGTCGACGCCACTCATGGATGTGGTCCGTGATATGGGTAGCCGTGTTTTGTCTACAAGATAGAAGGATCTCAACGCCCGCGTCATAGCGGACAGGCAGCTGGAAGAACTGCAGGAAGGTCGAGGCCAGGGAAGCAAAGGTGGCGTGGGTCCCATGAGGTTGCTCGATATACCACTTGGCTGCAGAGCCAGTGAAGGTGCGCTGTAAGAGACGGAGGCGAACAGAGTCATCCACAATGGAGTTAGAGGAACACCATAGGTGGAAAGACATGATATGGTTTTGTGGATCCTCACCGGCCTTCCCCTCGAACTTAGGGATATCAGAGGGGATCTTGGTAGGCATATGAGGCCATGTAGGGTCGTGTCGAATAGGATCGTTGGTCAATCTGGCCAGGTCAGGTAGGTTGAGGCTAGCCATGAATGGCAAACTGGAAGAAGGGTGTGACACAGTAGTGCTTTGGACCAAGTTGGGGCCAGTGCCCCCAAGTGGAGGGACAAGATGTGAGGTGGTGCCCCCAAGTGGGGGAACTGAGGTAGTGGGGGATGGTCCAGCACCACCATAGGTAGTGTGAGCCACTGATGTAGTGGGGATGGGTATTCCCGCTGTGGGAATAGGTACCGTGAGGGGAACGGTAGATGGTTGCCCCATGGAGGGCATACCAAAAACAGGTGTAGTACCTGGTGTAGTGGTGGATGTGCCACCAATGGTCCCTATGACAAATGGAGTGGAAGTCGTGCCAGCCATGGGGCTAGTAGGGGCAGTATAAATAGGGTTCTCAGACTCTTCGTCAGAATCAGAGGTAAAGTAAGGTGCGTCACTATCTGGTGACGGAGGCCTACGTCGCTGACGAGTGGAGTCAAGTGACAAGGCTCTAGATCTGTGATGAGTGGTATCAACGGACAATGATCGGAATCTATGACGAGTGGTGTCGAGAGAACCGTGCTGTGGGGGCTCGCCCCTGAGGCACCGAGAATGTCTCGGGGACTCAATGGTGACAGATGGTGTCTAATCTCTGTCGGTTGAGGTGAGTAAAAACAGCTCAAAAATCCTAATGCAACCGAGTGTGCAGAAGGAGAGCTAAAAAGCAAGGCACTCATGCCAACAACCAACTCAAAACACCCACTGCAACAGCTGTGCTACAATAGGTGGAGTAACAACAAAGATGGTCAGAATACCAACAAGCAGCAGGTTTCCTAAAAAGAAAAAATGGTGGACTCACTAGACCAAAGGGAGGTAAAGGAGCATGCAAACACCTAACTAAAAGTATTCTGACTCAACTAAACATATCCTCTGCAAGGTGATGAAATCCAAGTCAGACAATATGAGTAGGAAAGCCAAGTGGCTATGATATCCCCCTACCGGGAGGGACACCGGGTAGTCAATCCTAGAAGAATGGCAACTAAGATACCCCGTTCATGACACGTCCAGAAAGGTGAATCTGCCGTTTAGTTCGTTGACCGCAATACCCCTATACAGGGATATCCCGCGAACCGCGAAAGGTAGCCCTTCGGTTACTGAATGGAGTGCGGTATTCCACTCAGGCCTCCGGAACCAGTCTCCCGACTTCAACCCTCCTAAGGGAGAGGCCCTCTGACAAACTGGTCGTGACCGTGCCAAAAAGTACTAGGGGATTTTGGTTCCCTATTTGGACAACAACTATGTCTCAAGTGAAAGTGACCGAGGGGTGTTATTGGAAGCCTATCCCCCCGACCCTACCTAACTACAATGATTCTTTTGTGTTCCCCAAGTGGGGTTAGAATGTTGGTTCAATTAGGTACTTTTTAAGGCTCACTTGATTTATGTGACAGAGTGTGTGCTCGTGAGGTGATGAACCCAAAATATAGAAGTGCCACAAGGGGTGCAACTTCCAACTATCAATAATGCTGAAATTGAAAGTTTAACTTGCAAAATTTTCTGAATTAAAAATGACGAAATTTTAAAAGAATTCTGTAAAAAGGGCACAGAAATTATGTTGCAGAAAGGCTGTAAGGTAGTGAGGCTGCAGGTGGGACAGAGGGCTGTTCAAATGCAGAAAATATTGCAGCAAAAGGGGCTGGGCTCAAAACAGGAAAAGAGCAGAAATCAGACCGCGGGTCTGTGGCGATTTGGAACAGGCCGACCGCGGGTTTAAGGGAAACAGCCGCGGTCAGGTCGCGGCTATCGGGCCAACAGAGGCAGTCGGGACACAGGAAATAGGGAACAAGACGCAGTCGGGTCGCGGCAAAAAGGGCTAACAGGCGCAGTCGGGACGCACGAAAGAGGCAGAAAGCCACAGTCGGGACGTCGGAAAAAGGCCGACAGGCGTAGTCAGATCGCGGCAAACAGGCTGATTAGCCACGGTCGGATCGCAGGTAACAGACTTGAATCCGCCGGCAGGGCGTCGGAAGTAGTCTGTGAGCCGCGGTCGGATCGCAGGTAAAGGCCTGAAAGGCGCGGTCGGGACGCGACTGCAGAGGGAAAAAACGCAGTATGCGGCGGCCGAAAGGGACAGCCGAAAGTGAAAAAATTTAAAAAACGGAAACCAGAAATTCAAAATCTAGGGGAGTCGCCAAAACTGTAGCTAGGGTTTTATCCCTAGCTTGTGCCAATGAGCACCTACTAAGGAGAATGGACTCCTTAGTAGCAGTTCAGTAATGATTAAATGATTAAGCTAAAACAACAATTAACAAACTACTTTAAGCATTGCATAAGACATGAATGAAAGATGTAAAAAAATGGTTTTATATTAATGTTACCTTGGGTGTCAAGGTTGATGAGGCCCTTTGCAGTGTCCAAGAGGATGCTCCAAGCTTCAAGATGCTCCTTCTCCTTCTCCAATGATGGGAATGGGCCAAAAGTGGCTCTCAAGGTGAAAGTAGTTCAAAGGTGAACTAGGGTTTCGAGAGAGATTTTGGCAGAGTAAGGGTGCTTGTGATTGTGGATATGGAATAAGGGATCTCCATCACCTATTTATAGTTTTTTGGTGGTGGAGTGCTGACCCATGGTTTTAGGAAACACATGGTTTTATGCAGCTGTATAGGGTTTTTTCCTCCTTTTCCTCATTATTTTATATTTTTTATTCCCTTTTTAGGGGATTTTTGCTATTTTTGGAGGAAAAGGGGGTTTTTTAGCCTTTTTTAGGCTATTTTGATGGTTTTGTGGCCTTTTGGAGGCATTTTAGGCCTTTTGGAGGCTTTTTAATGGGATTTTTTGGGATTTTTAATGGAAATAAGGTAGGAAAATGGACAAATGAGCCATATAATGTGGTAGATGAGGTAGTGAACACTTTTTGGGTGTTAACAAACGCATTCAACCATGCATTCATGCTTATGCTCCATGCAAGATGGAAAATGTGACATGATAAAAATATTCATGAAGTTGGCCTTCCTCCAAATCTGATCCATAGGGCATCCAATCTTCATCTTCAAAATCTCCTTCATATTTATCCTCCTCATACCCCATCATTAAATGAGGTTCTCTGTCCTCATCCTGTGTGCATTTGGAATTCTTTGGTTAGCCATCAAATAGAAGAAAATCTGGTGGTATGGCTTCTTCTTGGGCATAAGATGATTGATTAGATCCTTCTTCATGATCAACTGAATATTCTTCCTCTCTATCCTCCATCATGCAACTTGAAGCCTCTCCATCTTGTGTAGTGTGAGGATTTCCATTATGAGTAGGATGATTTGAAGGTTATTCTATGATTGTAGTTTCCCTCTTCCTTGAAACATATTCTTCACAATATTTTTTGGTACCCTTGGTTTTAAATTGTCTCATGAATCTCCCATAGATAGATGGTTTGTTCTTCTTGAGAGAATTCGAATTTTGAGCAGACCTTCTTGATTCAAGTTTGTCTTGAAAAACATAGTACTCTATGAAGCACAATTCATTTATTCAATCAAAACTAAAATCCATGTAGTCATTAAACCTTTCCATATATTTTTTCATCTCATCTATATTCCTCCCATCAAAAAAACCACACAAAGACATTATGGTGATTTCTTCAATAAACCAAAGAAACTTGGCTTTGCTACAAAGATTAACCCAATAAAGTGATAGCATAATGGATGCAAATTATTCAAATTTAGATCTTACTTTCAATAATATTAGAGGAAAGTGATAGGATACCACTGTAATGTACTAATCAATTTTGATTGTACACTAACCGAATCTCCTACAAGACTTAAGGAAAAACATTGAAAAAAATGACTTGATTGGATTTAGAAAGGATTAGAAATATTAAATTAATGTCAAATATCAGTTCAGATTTGCTCCATAAATTTTTAAGAATTTTCAAGGAGGTTTCAAAAGAAAACAAGCAAAATTGTCTCCCGGGACTGCACAACTAGTTCAACTTTAGGATTTTCCAAACGAGGGAAGAAGAATTCAAATTATTGGTTTAATACATAAAATGAGTGTTTGACATGTTAAGTGATAGAAGAAACTTAAATAAACCAATTTGGAGTTTTAGAGGTTCATTTATTAATCAAACACTGAAAACTAGCTATTTTTCATGGCAATCTAGACTAGGTACAAGAAATTGGTATGAAAATCAGAATTATATTTATTAAATATGAAAAATGGAATTAATAGGTTCAAAATTATAGTAATGAAAGACATCACATAGAATAATTAGGAAAGAAATACACGAGAGAAGGAACTCTCCATCATAGAAAAACTAGAAATCATGAGGAATTCGAATGGGAGGCTTTCCAATATATGCAAAAAAACTTGAACTTATCTGGATAGACTTCAAGACCTGAAATAAAATAAATTATTAATAATTGATGTCATAATCCTCTCAGAATAAGCAAGGGAACATCTCCCAACTTGGACTAGTGGCACATCTCCCAAGTCATAGAGGCAAAATAACTCTCAATTTAATTCTCGAATTGTCAAAAGATGGGAAAGTGGTGCACACTCCTTTTATAGATTTAAGGTGACTTGTGGAGAAAATCAACTAGGCTAAAGCACCCTCATGGAGTGGATAACGATAGCTTTCTTTCTAGCTTTTCTTTTTTAGCGTTGTTTTCTGACTTTGCTTTATCCCGCCTTTGTTTTTCTATCCTACTTTTGCTTTTTGCTTTTTGCTTTTTCTTTTGCTTTCTTCTTTTTCTTTTGCTTTCTACTTTTTATTTTGATTTTGATTTTCTATCCTGCTTTTTTCTTTTGAATTATTTTTCCTTCTTTTCTGCCTTATCCCACTTTCTGCCTTATCCCACTTTATGCTTTTATCTGCTTTTCTGATTTATTCTTCTTTTTGTGAGCTTTACTGCTTTTGTCATCTTTTCCTTTTCTTTTTCTTGCTTCCCTAGATTTGACTGCTTTCATATTTTCTTCCTTTTCAAGCTATCTCTTGGTCAATCCTTATCCTCTAATGTGCCCTTGTGGATCATTATCCACTTTATTCCATTGAAATAAATATGTATTAATGGAAATTAAATTCTATTAAGTGCATATTAAACTTTAGGAAATAAAATTAAATACTTTGGCAATTAATGCCTCCAAACTTAACCCCTGACTATCTAATTAATTCCAAACTATCACTAGGATCCATGGGGTTGAATGGGTAATGGTGGACAATGGTGGTATAAAAAAATGGACATTACAGGAAGCATCCAGAGCGAAAGTATGATGTTGGGAATGAAAAGAGAGCTTCCTCCACACTTGATTTGATACACAATGATGTCTCAGGACCGATGCCCATATCTTCTATGAATGGATACATATACCATCTAATCTTCATCGATGAATTCTCTAGGTTCTGTTGGAGCTACTTTATGAATCAAAATTCTGAGGTATTCGAAACTTTCAAATTTTTTAAGGTCTTATTTGAGAACACTGTTGAGAATAAGATCAAATTACTCAAATCAGATAATGGAGGGGAGTACATCAAGAAGGAGTTGCACCAGTTTTTTGCTTATGAGGGAATTCAAATGCAACATTATGTCCCATACACACCAAAGCAAAATGTTGTAGCTGAGAGGAAGAATAGGCCATTGAAAGAGATGGCTACCTTTTTCTTGAAGCAAGTGAGATTCCACAATATCTCTGGGAAGAAGAAGTGAACTATGCCACATACATATAGAATAGGGTACCCCGCAAATCTATGGATGGGGTACTCCATTCAAATCACTGAAGGGACACAAACATGATGTCTCTCACCTGTTTTGGATCCAAGGCATGGGCCAGAATCTCATTTGACAAAAGAAAATATATTCAACCCCAAAGTAGCGAATGCATTCTGCTGGGATATGAAGAAGACACAAAATATTACAAACTGATGGAGATTGTAACCAAAAGGTGCTTCATTGAAAGAAGTGTCAAGTTCGATGAAGATCCATTGCAAGATATACAACCCATTGAAGAACAAGGTATAATTGATTTTCCTACTCCATTTTCTCCTAATGATGTCTTTTATGATGATCCACATTAAGATTCTGAATATGAGGACCAAGTTGAATCAGATATTGATATTGAGTATGAATATCAACTAGAACCAGATCCAGATCCAAATCCAACACCTGATCCCAATCCAAATCCTAAATGGAATCAAAAGTTCCTTGAGGTTGCTAGGAACATAGCTAGATATCCATTTGACTATAGAAGAACCATATCTCAGTACCAAGATGCAAACCTTGGACTATGTCATATAGATCAACCTCTCCCTGAGAGGTACTGCATGATGGTGGGGTTTGATCCATAGTCCTTCAAAGAGGATTTCCCTGATCTATGATGGCAGTCTACCATGGATGAATAATATGAGTCATTGTAGAACAAGGAGATATGGGATCTTGTCTCTCTTCCCCCAAGGATAAATCTAGTTTAGTGCAAGTGGACCTACAAAACAAAACTTTCTCCTGATGGATCTACAACCAAGTACAAAGCTAGGTTAGTTGCAAAGGGGTACTCACAAGTTCAGGGTTTAGACTACAATGAGACATTTAATCCTATAGAAAGAATGGATTCTTTAAGACTTGTTTTGGCCATTGCATCTTCAAATATGCAGGAGGTACATCACATGGATGTAAAGAGTTCCTTCTGGCATGGCGACTTAGAAGAAGAGATCTATATGAAGCAGCCTAAGGGGTACACTAATGATCCATCCTTCGTATGCACACTAAGGATATCATTGTATAGGCTCAAGCAAGCCCGAAGGGTATGGTATGCCATGATGTATTCTTTCTTACTGTCATAGAAGTTCGAGAGATGCAAATCTGACTGCAATGTCTACACATTAGAGGAAATTATAGGTCTAAAATGGGCCTTATAAGAAAATGATCCATCATATAAGAAAATGAGCCAAACATAATTTATTGATGAGTTGGAATTCAACAACCAATAGAATTTCAATAGAATGAGTCAACCATAATGGTTGACTTGAGATATTTGTCATAAAAAAACTACTTTTTTGTTCGTATTTTCAACATATATCCTTGTGTTTTTACTCAAATTTTTAGCGGGAGCACTCGTTGGATTCAGAATTAAATTCCGCATTGAATGGGTACCCACATTTCATAATTTTGATAGACCCATCTACCCAAAAGACAAGAAATACCTGAAAAAAACATTATGATGACATCATCATCACATTTTTTCAGGTATTTCTTGTTTTTGGGGCAACGGGGTGTCATCATCATGTTTTTTAGGTATTTCTTGTTTTTGGGGAAGAGGGGTACATCAAAAGTATGCAGTGTTGGTACTCGTTGGATGAGTAATTTAATTCTGAATCCAACGAGTCCTCCCACTCAAAATTTGAGTAAAAACACAGGGAGACATGTTGAAAATATGAACACAAAAATAGTTTTTTTCTTTCTTCCTCCAAAATTAATAAATATTATTTTATTATTTTAACTATTATTTTATTATTTTCCTTTGGAAGCCCATTTTAGACCTCAAATTTCCTCTAATGTGCAGCAGAAGGAAGGTTTCCTACTATTGATTGTGTTGTATGTGGATGACTTGCTCATCACTGGTGTTTCATCTACTGGGTTGGAGAACATCAAGTCTTCTTTGATAAAATAATTTTCCATGACAGATCTAGGGCTTTTGAAACAATTTATTGGCCTCAAAGTATCTGAAAATTATTCAAGGATCATGATTTCACAATCTAGGTATGCATCTGACTTGCTCAAAAAGTTCCACATGACTGATTGCAAAGTTGCAACTTTTCCCTTCCTATCTAGCATCGGATTGGAAGAAGGTGGTTCTACTCCTTTGGTTGATAGAACTTTGTACAGATAACTGATTGGTAGCATGTTGCACTTGACACACTCAAGACCAGATCTATCATATGTTGTTGGTGCTGTGGAAAGGTACATGCAGGAGCCACATGAGCTGATTGGAAGGAAACAAAGAGGCCTTGCACTATGTGCAAGGTACAAGAGAGTTTGGTATTCATTTTTTTGTTGGTGCTATGTTAGATTTGGTTGGTTTTACTGACTCAGACTGGGTTGGATACAACACTGACAGGAAATCTACTTCAGGGTACGTTTTCATGATGAGATCATGACCAATCTATTGTTCAAGCAAGAAGAAAGCAACACTCACACTCTCTTCAACAAAAGTAGAGTACATAGGGGTTGTGAATGCAACCACTCATGTAGTTTGGTTACATAGTATCTTGATAGAGTTTGGAATTCGCACTTCTCCTTCAATACACCTTTTCTGTGATAATCAAAGTGCCATAAGGATCTCTAGTGATTCAGTTCAGAAGCAAAGGAGCAAACATATTAAGGTTCACATGCACTACATCAGGGAACTAGTGCACAACATGAAAATCTCACTGCATTATTGTCCTACAGGGGAGATTATTGCAAATATTTTTACAATTTTTTCACTTAGAAGAGATTTTCCTATCTCATATCTCTACTTGATGTGAAGGTTGTTTGAGTTCCCTGTTGTTCAATTTTTAGGGTTTTTTCTTCCATGACGTTCTCCCCTTTTCCTTAGTTTCATGAACAGTTATTTTTTATTATTTTGATTGTATGTGTGACCTTTGGTCTTAGTAACTAGGGCATAGGATTGACTAAGTTTGGATTAAGGGGGGTGTTAGGATAATTAATGCTCCAACTTTGTCCACCTTAGTGTTATTAGTGTTTTCCTAGTACTTGATGATGTCATTGTCCCCCAGTGGTGTGAAAATGTTATCTCAGATCCATTAGCCACTTGATGCACCCTACATGCATGATTTCATGCCCACCAAAGTAATTTCCCTACATTTTAGGGGCTAACTTAGTGATCTAGTTCAATCCACCTAATTTCCTAACTCTAGTGGGGGGTTTGAGATACTATCATCACTGATTGTGATCTAATGCACCCTTTTTGGGTTTATTGTTATGACAAACTCAGTTATGCACCCTTCTTGATCAATTAAGGAAGTAGCTTCAGTTCACTCACAATCAGTTCAGTTTGGAACCTCCAAAGCACTCTAGTGGTGATATTTCCTAAGCTAGACCGACATGGATTCTAATTCTCTCTGGATAATCAAACTCTCTCTATTGTAACATATATTTTGACTATAATAATTAATGGAATATGAAACAATTTTAAGTGCACATATGAGTTTCAATGCATGTTTAATTTTACTGCTCAATTCACTACAATTTTCACTGTAATTCATCATTCTTGCTAATTCTTTCACTATGCTATTTTCTTAGGCTTAATGATCTACTGTGTTCTAGAATTTCACATATTGAACATACACACTAATATTAATGGATCCATGGCTATCATCTTTATATCCCGGGACCTGTAGTGAACTTTATGAAAAATACCACTCCCTAAATCCATGAATATTCGGTATGTATTTTGCAGATAACATAGTCACTTTTCTCCTAGTTATGTCAAGATTAAAATAGTCAAGAGACTAGTAGGTGATTTCTCCCATATCTTGGGAAAAAATCCATTGAAATAGTCAGACAAAACACTATCATGCCTATGATGACCATCTTCATTTATAACACATATAAAATATTCCCAGTCTTACCACAAAACTCAAAAAATTATCCAAAATTGTCATCTTCCATCTTTACTGGCCAACAACATTATGCATACACTGACCAATGAGAACTTAATGTGTGGAATCTAATTCCTTCTTTTACATTTTTCCATGGCCCTTGGAGCTTCAAAATATCAAGCAAAGCATGGAGGGTTATCAGATTGTAAAATATTTACGACCCATTCACTATATCTAAAGTGTAAGGAAAAATATCATGCATTGGGAAATACCTAAACCAATTTCTTTTGAAGCCTTCATGATCTACATTCTTTGAAACAAATCAATAAACATCCTTCAACCAATAATATTATAAATTTTGTATTTTACAAGGAAAATATCGAACCTTATTGAGGTAAAACAATAGTAAATGACTGCTTAAAAGCACTTACTACCATGGGACATGACTTACAAGCATCCAGTATCAATCTTTGTCTTCATAAGTCGATGCACCAAGAGGGATCAAAGACTCGAGGTGCATTGTACTTAATGTTTATTGGATCCATCTAAACACATAATAGATCCAAGGTTAATATAGATTTATGCTAGTTTATTTATAGTTGTTCAATAACATCAATTGCCTTTCTCTTTTTGAAATATTACGGTAATACTTATTATTACGACAAATAATATGTGAGTTCTATTTTTCATTACATTAGCTTGACAAATACAAATGAAGGGTTGAAGATATATACTTACACAACATAACTATTATTATTTTCTAAGACAACATACTGCAAAAGAGTCTAAAAGCATAAGAATTAAATTTTGCAGGTAAACAAATACCTTAATAAAATAATAACCAGGAGGCCTAAGAAGAATCTTTCGGATCAATATCAAAAATAGGTCCATACTGCATAAACCATCAATTTCATGAGATTGGGGTTTGAGTTCCCAATTTTTAATAATGGATCAGATTGTGAGATTGGGGTTTGAGTATATTGATGATTCTAATCTATGCATGAATACTTCTTGGAAGAGTTGTTGCTTAGTATAATCTAAATAAATTATGCTAGTGAATGTTTAATGAGAATCTTAACCTCTACTACTTGTAGGTTTTATTCTTCCTCTAGCAAATCGAACTCCATACTATTGAGCAGATTACAAACTATTCAAGCTTGGACCATATCGTTGGTGAACCTTATGCCTAATATTTTAATGGCACGGGCTTTGAGTTTTTAAGTTCTCTTATTCTCTCAATGTATCTTTAAAGAGAAATCATGAGTGCATCTTAAAGAAGGCATTGAGATCTTGTGAACAAGTGAAATTTTAGTCACCAAAGAAGTAGTAGATTTTGTCTGCATCAATTAGGGCATGAATATAACCTTAGGATGAGCAGTTTAGTAGGAGAACAATGTGTAAACAACATGGTCTATGTTTTAATGAAAAAAATATGCCTCTTTTTCTCCATTAAACCCTAGTAGCAGCAATCCAAAATCTCAATTTGAAAATAAGCAAAATCCCGTGAACAACAAGCCAAACTATCCATTTGAAAAATAAGCAAAACTTGAGGAGCAAGCCAAAATATCAATTTAAATAATAAGCAAATGGGAATTTTATGAGGTGTATAAACATACCTTAACCAAGAGAAGATGAGCTTGACTAAAGGGTCAGGAGATGCAACTCAAGTGAACTCTGCAAGAGCCCGAAAACTTTGGAAACAACTGGGAGCTTTGAGGGTTTTCTTCCACCAGAAATAATAAAACCCCAAGAGCCCAACTGTGTGCACATAATGAAGTATTCTGAGAATAATTGGCAAGAGTATGAAATGATGAACAGAAAGAATAAAACATGAATTTGAATGTTGAGAACGAATGTTGAAGGGTTTTCTTAGGAAAACAATATATATACACACTATATACCCAATAGTGTCGATCTTTGGGTTTAGATGTAAAAATAAAATTGGGTTTCGTTAAAGGATTACCAAGCACCCTGCCCTCCATCCACTTGGGTTTATTCACCCACTCCTTTCTTTAGTTATGGGTATATTGAACCATGGTCTTTAATAAGGGTTAGGTCATTGTCAACCTGATTGGGGTTAATTGGTACTAGTATTGGGTTCTTTTGGCGATTGGTTATGTTCAATATTTTTGAAGATGTTATTTCAAATGTAAGCTAAAAAAATGGTAGTAATTTGTATCATATTAATATTAATTTGTATCATAAAGTTTAATAGCAAAGTATTAATCAAATTTATAAAATAAAAAAATAGTTGTAGTGTTTATTTATGACTTATTTTGTTTTTTGTTATATGAGGTTAAGATTTTGATTTTGAGTCAAATCAGATTTAGTGATTTATATTCTCATATGATTTTTTGAGGGCATCACCACCATTCATGAATCTTCAAGGTCATGATTTAGTCGCTAGAGACCTTCAAGCTCACCTATTACAATTTGAAATTTTTTCTTGAAGTGCTTGTGGGTGTTTAAACAAAATTAAAACCTATGTTTATACAAAATATCTTATAATTTGTTGTTTTAAATTTGATATGCAAGTCAACATGGAAAATGGAAGTATAATGTTCATTAATACCCCAAATGAACAAGTGTTTGAGATTGCAAGAGCAACATCCTAACCCACAAACCTTAAACTCACTACCAAAGGATTATGTGCATTGTTGAGTATGATACCTTGATAAACAAGTGGTGATGGGAATTAAAAAAAAAAGACTACAGCCACATTTACACTAAACTTGAAACCACAACCCCAACAAATCCTTGTAGTGAAGCATTGGTTACAAAAGCACATCCCTTGGAGCAACAAATGCTTAGTAAACATATGGCTATTGCAATAGAGTTGAGAGGATCATTTGTGATAAACGTAAATGTGAAGGGAAATATTAAATGATGGGATTCCTCGCATCCAACCACCAAGTAAGAATAAGCGACACGCACCCACCATGATAGGATGGAAAAATGAGAATTGTTGGCCAAAAAAAGGTGCATTATCACTTGTCTTAGGCAACCTCATTCATGCTTGTTGTTCATGTGTTATATTCCTTGCATGTGGGTTGAGGCATCCTATGATGTAAAAAAATAAACAATAATAATAATAATAATAAATTGGGTTATTTTTTCATTAAAATTTGTAATTTTTTCACGATTAAGGGATTGGGGTTTTAATCTAATCCAGGTTAATAAATTATAGTTTTGGATGGTATGAAATACCTGAAGGTTGTATTGTCAATGGTTAAGAAAATTTAATGAGAAAGAGACGGGTGCACCTCTAAGTTTTGTTAGTTTTCCAATTAAGGATTTCCTAGGTAAATCTCTATGTACTTTTATCCATCTATAGTGTTAAAATTTACGAAATTGTATTTTTTTTTAAATTTCATAAATTTTAACGTTGTATATGAATTCAGGGACCCCCTTAGGCATTGCAAACTAACTAGAAATTGCAAACTAATTATGTCTATTATGTCAATTACAATATCAACATATCTAGAGATGTATAGAAACATGTTATATATAATTATAAAATCCTATATTATATCATATATATAGACACTCTTAATTTGTGTTTGAAATAAAAGAAAATATTTGATAATTGGAACATCTTATATAATTATTAACTTAGACTATTTAGTCATATTTTTTATCCCATGACTAAATTAGTCATTTATTTTAGTCATTTTTAGTTTTAATCACTTAAAATGGCTCAAATTTAGTTATGTTTCACTTAAAAACAATGTGGTGACCAATGCTTTTGGTGGTTTACTCATTTATTTCACATGGTGACCAATTTTTTTAGTTTCCTGGTCATTTATCACCCATTTTTCTACTAGTGACAAGAGGGTTATTGGTTTTGCTTCTACAACAAGAGTTCCTCATGTCCATTTCTTATATATGTCAAATCTTGCACGTGAATCCTGAAGGTGGGTGGTGATGCCCAGAGGGACTTGTGTAGTGAGGGGAATTCCATTGCACAAGGTAGTGGGGATGGAAGGGAAAGTATATAGGGAGGGAATGAGTTGTGTTTTCTCATGTTTTGTGGCCTAATTTTTTCCTATTGCTTAGAGCTAAGAGCTAAGAGTACCTCTATCTGTGTATTACATGGCCTTATTTTGGGGGTGATTGTCATGCCGAGAGATTCATGAGCATGACATGACTATAGATGGGTGGAATGTTATCCTGTTGCATCCAGTTACACTTCATTGAGATAAGTTTTTTATTTTATGTTTATTCATTATATTTTGCTTATGCTAATCCGCCCTCAGAGGATGACTTGATCTATGCTTATGTTTATGGATGTTATATTAACAATTGAATGTAGGATGGATGGTCCTCATGATTATCTATGTTATATAGTTTATTAAGTTAATAGTTGAATGTAGGATGGATGGTATTCCCTTCGAAATATTGAAATTTTATTTTGTTCAAGTCTCTATGGAAGCTCTCTCTCTCTCTCTCTCTCTCTCTCTCTCTCGCTCTCTCTCGCTCTCTTGCGCGCGCTCTCACTCTCTCACTCTCTCTCTCATAGATTCTATGGTTTTATGTGGAAGCCATGTATTATGATTTTAGTGTTGCTTAAATCCCCTTAGGTGGAAAACATGTATTTTGATTTTAGTGTTGCTTAGATTGTTGTAGGTGGCATCCATGCATTTTTATTTTAGTATTACTTAGATAGATGTAAATGATAGCTTTAGGTCTGATTGCGCTAATGTCTATATGGATTTAGGTGGAAGCTTGTAGATCTTATTCTGTATGGTTTATGTTGTGTGTTTCAAGCTTAGAAATGTAGTATGTTAATGTGAACTAATAGTACATGGCACATGCTTAATAGATACAAATTTAGAAAAAGATAAATCATTGCATTATCTAAACCATGTTTTCTTAAGAAGTTGAAGATTGTAGATGAGAACACAATTGAGAATGAGGCATATGCATTCATATTGATGATGAAAGACTTGCAACTTAGATCAAACCCTTGGTTTAAATATATGTTCAATTATTGTGTTCAAATATGCATTACCTTAGCATGTGGGTCGGGGAAATGTTATGCATTCAAATACTTTCATTTCATTTTAAGGGGATGAAAACAATATTATAGCATCCAAAACACTAATCCATTAACAACTCAAAATAAACCAAAAACCCAACTTTATACAAAGACTACAACTACACGTTTAATGTATACTATTGATATTAAAATACATCAATGTAATATTATTGAAAAATTAAATTATAAATAAATATAATTTAATTAATGAGTAAAAATAAACGAGTCCCTACCAAATATTGTCAAATGCAAAGCAAACTTAACCATGTATTAAGTTAAATGTAATCATTCACTAAGTATTCTATGATGTTTTAAAAGTACATTTAACAAAGTATTGAAGTTAGACAAGGTTAAACTTTCTATGAATTTGAATTTTTTTGGACTAATCTAGCTATGCATTTTTTTCAATTTTGGATTGATAACACTATTATTTTTAATGCATAAATGAATTTAGCAACCTTGAACACCCCTAATATAACTGGAATGTGCAATACTAACATGTATTGTAGAAATATGGGATCAACCTTTAAGCCATAAATGAACCTCAACATAATAAAAAACACAACAATGGCATTGAATATTACTATCTTGTTTATTACAAGAAGATATCATCTTTATTTATAACAAACTTAGAAAATCACAACTCATAAGTGATGATATGTCAACTAAGCAACAAGGTGGACAAACATTAAATAAGCATACCACCTTGGTGGATAAGTTAGTTTGCATAAGCTTAACTACTTGTGCATAACATTCCCGCTTTAAGTGAAACTTAGTGTAAGCATAAGAAAAATGAGTTATAGCAACAATTTTTTATTGTAATTTTTATTTTATAAATAATTAAAAAAATTGAATTATTAATTATTAATTATTTTTATTACTATATATCAAAATGAAAATCATCATAAAACATCATAACATAAACTTTCTAAGAAAATTATAAATGATATATTATTAACCCAAAACAACATTAAAGTCATTTTATATAAAATTTTTAAATATTTATACTTATAGGTGTTTATATCTTAGAATTTGGGGTGGGGTGGACTAGAGTCTATTCTTTTCTTAATTGTACGGGGATGAGACAAGTGTCTTCTCCAAATTGATTTTATGGCATTCATTCCAAATTCGAAATAAACAATTTAAAAAAATGAGTATAACTAGTAGCTAGTAGCTACGTAATATATGAACAACCCGTAGCTAGCTAGTTGATGCATGAGTAACTCGTAGTTGAAGTATGCATAACCGGCTTATACAACTACATCATGATTTTCAAGAACCACAAGTTAATGGCTATACGAATAATATTATGGAAAGTTTTTTTGAAAAAACTTAGTTCCAATCATTTATTGTATATAAAATTTTTAAAATGAATATGAAATCATTTAGAATTAATCATTTTAATCTATTTTTAATATTTTATATAATTTTTTTTGAAAAAGATACTTAAAATTAATATTAAAAAATTGCTTTGGAAAACAATTAACCATTTTATTATTATTTTTAAGAAATTTTCTATTTTTATTTTATGAAGATATTTTATTATTATTTTAATTATTGATATTTTATTTTATGTAAAATTTGGGGGTGGATTATTATTTATATTCTTAATTGATTGTAGGAAGATGAGAGTAATGTACTATTAAACTTGATTTTATAGGTGTTATTCAAAATAAAAATAAACAATTATTAAAAAAGAAATATAAAAAATAACTAGTAATTAGTTGATAAGAAATAAGGGTGAGTTCATCTAACCAGTAGTAGCCTGACGAGATAAGCACGTCTTTCTTCAAATTTGATTGCGAAAGTGGACGAGGTGTTCAAGGGTTTCCTCGATACTCTATTTTGTTAAGGTGGGAACCTTCGCTTTTGTTATTGTTACGTGGGAATTATTTTTACATGAATGAAGTAAAGAAAGAAATATGTACAAGTTATCTTGATATGAACGATGCACAGAAAATGAATTTTGAAATTAGTACATCTGTATTATGTGTAGATGAAAAAAAAAATGTTCAGTTTAAGGGGATCGTAGCTCCAATGATGTTCAAAATCTATTTTGAACTCTGTATTTTGAAGTAACTAGGACTCCCTTGATAAAATATTTAAAACCAGTCACATTGCCAACAGTGCATGCTAGAATTATGTTATGTGAAAGTGAGAAATTGATGTGGGACAGACATTTCGAACTTTGATATTGTATTTTGTAGAGCATTGATAATGATATTTTGCAGATAGTTGATAATGAAAGGCCATAACTAACTCATTTAGGGCATCAAATTATTCGAAATTTCTAGACTGGGAGTTCATTTACCCAAAATATTTGATAGATCAAAACAAATTTTCCCATAAAAAATAGTAAAATTTAATCACCGTAAATTTACAATGTGAGTATTTTGCACCTTTTCAATGGCCGTGCTTCAACAATAATTTTTGCGTTTGAATAAATTTGTAGTGATTTTCTTTATATCCAAAGTGTCGAGCACGATATCCATAAAAAAAAGAAGAGGGAGATTAAATTTGTATGAAACTCTAATCCAATAAATAAAATTAAATTGTATTTTTTTTATAGTTCATTATATTGAACTTTTAATGAGAATATATTTCCTGATTTTCGGGCCAAAAATAATTGATTTTCCCGATAATACATAGCGAATTACGATAATATCTGGGACTTTTTAACACAAATTATTTTTGTAATTACGTTCACAAAACTGAAAAATAATTTAAGGTTATAGATTTGGCCTTCGCATAAGCGAATGATTCCGTTATGTTATTGAGATATTTATCAATTTTAAATTTGCAAATCTGCAGCAAATTTTAAAGACCATTTACCATTTTAAACACCGTGTTCAGAAGTTGTAAAAAACAACAACATTTTCATAAACTCTGAAAAAATATTGTTTCAAATCATATCAATAAATATATTCATATTGATATTTATTTAAAGCTCTTAAGAATTCCAAATCATCAAATATTCAAACCAATGATCGACCAAAATCATTACAAAGAAAGAAGCACCAAAAACAAAATATGAGTTGCATTGCAAAATTTCAGAATTGAACATCTACTTCTCCAATACATAAACCTGTTTATCACCTTATATGCTTTGGCATTCGAAATAATTATTTTCCAGTGTGTGGCAATAGAATTATCTTACTACGCATAAAATGCAAAATTGCTATGAAGAAAAAAAATATAGCTATCCATCTAACTTTGCTTAAGAAGAATCACTGGGAAACATCATCACCCGAGTCTATCTTCACATTTTGTTGTTCTTCGGAACAATCTTGTGTCACTTTAGTATCTTCGTTTCTCATTGCCTCCTCCTCGGCAGCTTCATTTATGGCAATATGAGTTGTAGGGGATTTCAAATTTTCCACCAGCTGTTGTTTCATAGCTTGGTTAGTATATGGTATGAACTCACAAGCAACATATTAAGAAACATATGATTAACGGCAATGACCGAACCAGAAAACCCAAAGCAATGATTAACGGTTGATCTAAGCATGCACGTCGAACCAGAAAACCCAAAAGCAATGACCAAGAACGTCCCGAAATCCAAAACGGAAAATAATAAAGAACAGGTGCCCTTCTTTTACCTGGCTGGACTGCGTCGTCCCGGAGCACGCGTCGAAGTCGGCGTTGGCACCAGGCTGAGCCCCGGCTGGGGCCAGGGAAGAGAGCGGAGCAGTGGTGGTTGTGGCGGGATTGAAATTGGCGTCGGAGTCGGCGTTGGCCCCAGGCAGGGCAGTGGTGGGATTGAAATTGGCGTCGGAGTCGGCGTTGATACCAGGCAGGGCAGTGGTGGCTGTGGCGGGATTTAAATTGGCGTCGGAGTCGGCGTTGGCACCAGGCAGGGCAGTGGTGGCTGTGGCGGGATTGAAATTGGCGTCGGAGTCGACGTTGGCACCAGGCAGGGCAGTGGTGGCTGTGGCGGGATTGAAATTTGCGTCGGAGTCGGCTTTCGCACCAGGCAGGGCAGTGGTGGCCGTGGCGGGATTGAAATTGGCGTCGGAGTCGGCGTTGGCACCAGGCAGGGCAGTGGTGGCTGTGAGGAGATTGAAATTTGCGTCGGAGTCGGCGTTTGCACCAGGCAGGGCAGTGGTGGCTGTGGCAGGATTGAAATTGGCGTCGGAGTTGGCACCAGGCGGAGGATTGGAATTGGAGGCTCCTCTTATCGTCTGCTGGATATCAATGACGAGCATCGTCAAGAAAACCCAAAAGCAATGACCGACCTAGAACCCGAAATCCAAAATGGAAAAAAAACTAAAAGAAAAGAACATGTGCCTTTCTTTTACCTGACTGGACCGCGTCGTCCCGGAGCACGCGTCGGATTCGGCGTTGGCAGCAGGCTGAACCCCGGCTGAGTCCAGGGAAGAGAGCGGAGCGGTGGTGGCTGTGGCGGGATTGGAATTGGAGGCCCCACTTGGTCTCTGCTCGATTTCAATGATGAGCGTCGTGACTTCCCTCTGTATCTGCTCCAGCTTAACGGTGATGTCAGGCGGGATGCCCACCGCGGTCTCGTTGGCCGTGGTGGAAGAAGAGCCGCTTGTGGGCTCGCCGAAGAGGCACTCGAAGCCGATCCTCTGCCGCGTCGAGTCCACCAACTGTGCTGCCCTGTCGCAAGCAACTTGGAGCAGCTCGTATTGCTGCTGGAGGTTTTCGACTGCGGCGTCTGTCATGGGCGTCTTGGTACCGCCTGAGAAGCCTGGGAATTCGTAGGCTTCCAAAACGCACACCGCCGCTGCCATGAAGGCCTGGTAGGCCAGATGTAGTGACTGCACTGTGCTATCCATCATACTGTATTTCTGTGTAGCTCACCTTTGTATTTCTGTGTAGCTCACCTTTTTTAAATGCAGTAGCACACACCTTTATACCACACAAAGTTTCTATAAATGGTTACGTTCATAGTTGCTACAAATAAATTCGAGAATTCGACAGGGATGTAAATTATTAGGTTAATCCAATACAGTTATAGATGTCATTGTCAAATCGTATTTGTTAGGGATGTAAATTATAAGGTGAATTTAAAACAGTTATAGATGTCATTATCAAATTGAATTCGTTTGCTAACTAAATTTGTCTTAACAAAAATATTCGAGAATTCGATAGGGACGTAAATAATTCGGTGAATTCCGATATGGTTAAGGGGGAAAATACATGTCATTGTCACTGACAATTAGTTTTCAAATGATTGAATTCGTTAGTCGTTTCATCTGACAATTAGTTTTCAAATGATTGAATTCTTTAGTGGTTGGTTTCATCTGCAGCGTATAGTTATTTTTTTATTTCAAGAGGTAAGATATTTATTTGAGAGGGAGCTCCCCGTCTTTGAATCCCTCTCAAAGACAATGGTGGTAATACTATTTTTAAATTCATTATAGGGTGATAAATTAATTTAATTTTGGTTGATCAAATTATTAAATAAATGAAATTAAAAATAAAACAATGTATCAAATATTTTATAAATAATTTTATTATTAAATAAAAATATTGTGCAAGTTATATATGAATAACTTTGATAAAACAAAAATAATATCAAATAAAATTTAAAACAGATTTCACAAAAATTTATTATAAAAACCTAAATCAATATAAAATTAACTTTTAAAATTTTGGAAAAATAGCCCCTCACAATGTAATATTTGTCTGTTGCCCATGCCTCTACATATTTTTTTCTTCATAAATTGATAATTTACATAAAAACCCGTGGACCAACAAAAACATGTGCATTATGTTTTAGAGAAAAAAATAAACATACCAATCTTTAAAAATGACATTTTGGGGTGGTTATAACACTTTTCCATAAATAAAATTTATATATTCCGTTTTTATAGGTTTTACCTTTTTATGCCTAATTCGAAAAAGTTTTGTACGTACTTCTAATAATTCATTTTAATGATAATATTTGTGCTTTTCCAACATGTCATTGCAACTAACGTGTCATAATTGGGTATCATTACCTTGGACCAGCCCACCTCCATTTCCACATGTGATAGATACCATGATCTTGTAGTCCTATTAGGATAATAATGATTAGAAGTGTGCAATTTAAATGAATACGAATTATGGTGCATACACAAAATAGATTGAAGGGGATATTAGTTCATTATAAGATTAGGATATGTAAGCTGGAACATGATTTCAATATGGTAAAGGTTTTAATTATGATTAAAGTTTAAAAATGAACATATAAGGGATGATATGGTTAAATACCAAAGCATACGAAATACAATAATTATTGGTATATAGTTGATTTTGAAGTTGATCAAAAGTTGATTTAGTCAATAACTGAACTTAATGTTGATATGATAACAATATGATGTTGATACTAAATATTTGTGAAGTTGTGATAAATCCAGAGGACTTGGTGATGGCAAAAAAATAAAGGATTGGTCATTATTATCGATCCATGAATGGAGAAAGCCAATATAGAGATGGAAATACACCAAGTGACAAAATTAATGATTCATCTCCAACATTCTAAAGTAATTTTCCTAGACTCAGGCAAGAGAGCTTGAGTGGAAAATAAAGTAATTTCTTGGACCCAAGCAAGAGAAATTGAGTGGAAAAGAAAGTAAATTCTGGACTCAAGCAATTGAGCTTGAGTGGAAAAGAGAGAGGGAAGGTGACTATCGATGGCAAGACTTAGGGAAACTAAATTAAAAATAACATCAGGGGAATAAGACGTCGTTTGATGTTTTTTGAGGATGGAAATTTTTGACTCGCAATCAAAAGAGGAGTAATCTCAAAGGATTAAAAGCCTGTAAGACGACTTTTAATTTCGTGATAGTTCTCTAGGGAGAGTTTAGTGTTTAACAAAGAATTGTAGAAATATTTCATCCTCATAGTATCATAGTGGGACATATGGGTAAAAACTGCCAAGTAAATTGGTTGCTATCCTCCCTAATGTTTAATAATGGTGTATGCAAATATTACCATAGGTAATGCAAAATTCATCCAAAGATGAGGGTGAGTGTCAAGTTTTGAGGTTGGTTTCCTGAAAATGTTTGATATAATGCTACTATCCTATTAATGAAGGATATGCCTATAATAAGTTAAAGACTAGCTAAAAGGATTATCATTCGAGAATGAAAATGAAGGATGGTGCTCCAGAAGATAAGTAAATGTTTGTTTTACCTATGCATTCCTTTTGTTATATTGAAAAATGATTATCATATATATGTTTTATGTTGTCTTACGATGATAAGAGCACAAAGGTTGCTGCAAAAAAAGACTTGAAGAGTTTCCATGAACAACAACAACAACATGTTGCAAAGGAAATTCTTACTTAGATTCTTATTGAAATTAAAAAAAAATATGTTATGCATATGTAATGCTAAAACTTTTGGAAGACCTCGTATGAGTTGTGTAAAGTGCAGGTTATGAAATGAAGATGAACACTAACAACATGCAGGAAGAGTAAATGATCCAATATGATTAAAAATGAAAGATAAATATCCAAAAGTTACAGTCACATCTTCGGTTGCAAAGGCCTTCAAGAATTAGATAAGTACCATTTTAATAAATTAAGTTATACCGAGTTTTATAACATTACACCCTTGATTATGGAGATAATAGATAGATGTATTCATTGCATTGTTTAAGATGATGATTTTTATGAAGAAAATAATAATTTTATTATTATTGTTTTGAACGTTAACGCATTAAAGTTGATGATGGTTACATCGTGGTAAAGGATCAAGTATTTAGCAAAATAATTTGCAAAGGTTATAAAGGAAAGAGTCTCAAAACTTTCCATGATAAGGTTATTAGAACTAAACTACCTGTTCTATGATAGTAAATGTCGTGGTAGCCTATTAGTTTGCACTCCCCCCTACTATAAAAATACACAATGTATTTCATGTATATTTGCTAACAAAAATAAAAAAAAATTGTGCATGATGCTACTCATGTAATTGACTGGAATGTGATTCAGGTAAAACCTGAGGGCGAGTTCCAGACCAAACATGTTTGTATCTTAGACACGAAGGTATATATGCTATGGAATCGAGCCATCATTCAAATAAAAGTGGAATGGAAGCACTTCATCCATGAAGAGGAAACTTGGGAAATGGAGGATAAAATGCGAGAGGCATATCCCTCCATGTTCCAGAATGAGCAAGAGAGATTAGAATAAAGAACATTGAGGACGGTGTTAAGAATAAGTGGGAGAGAAATGTGATACCCCAAAACATTAGGGTGAAAACGCGAAGTTGGGTAACACTTACGTGAGAATTGAGTGCCCGAGAAACATAGTGGAAGTTATTCGGCCGAATGAACATATTTATTTGGCCGAATAACATTTGTTATTTGGACGAATAACATTTGTTATTCGGACGAATAACTATAGTTATTCGGCTGAATAACTATAGTTATTCGGTCGAATAATTGATACTTTATTCGGCCGAATAACGTTTAATGGTGAACCGTTTAAAAAGACGGATACCTCGAAATATGTGCAAATGCATAGCCGACCGGTAATTTTGATCGGTGGTTCTATGTTTATTCGGCCGAATAAGTGTTCAGCCGAATAATATTTCTGCATAAACGCTCGACTATGGCTCACATTGGTCATTTTCCGCTCTGCAGTTGGCTGGTCCCTGCCGGTCTCCCTGCCAGCCGCTATCGGACCCTGCTTGTCGCCCCTCCTTTTATCGCCGCCTATTGTTCGTGCCAGTTGCACCCGCTTGTTGCACCCCGCCTGTCGTCCCTGTGTGTTGACGTTGAGACCCGTTGTCACGTTTGGTGTGGAGATATGCCACCCTCGCGACATGGAGATCCGCCACCCTATCGGCCTCCTCTCGATGTGGAGATCTTCCACCCTATTGGCCTCCTCTCTGCGTGGAGATCTGCCACCCTTTTGGCTTCCTCTTAGCCTCCTCTCGGCCTGGTTTTGTTGCCACTTTTGGCCTCCTTTCGACCTAGTTCTATCGCCTCTTTTAACATCCTCTCGGCCTAGTTCTGTCGCCCCTTTCGACGTCGTTCTGTTGCCTCTTTCGATGTGGATCATGAATTTGGTGTTTGGTGTGGAGTCTACTACATTCTGTTTGCAGGTAATTTGTTTTTTAGTTGGTTTCGATTTTTTTTGTTATATTTATATGTTTATAATTTTTTTTTTTAAAATTTGTGCAGGTCTCAATTTCGTTGAATTGGGATTCGGTTTTGGTGGTTGTGTTCGGCTTCGATATTGCGCGTCTATAAACAGGAATGAAATTCGTATCTTAATCTAAATTAATTTAGTTTACAATTTTTTTGTATTTTTATTACAATTTATTTAAATAAAATTAAAGTTAGTTTATTAATTTTAATTTAAGTAAGTTAGTTTCACCATTAGTGTTCATTCATGAACAAAGTTTTATGTTCATGAACAGAGAAATGAATATTCGATAAAAAATACTCTAAATTTGGGTAATTATCTCATAAGTTTGAAGGGTTGTGATTTTCATCATTATTCGAAAATGTTTAATAAATTAGAATAGTTGTTGTAAGTAGTTTTTATATTAAAGATATTATTTAAAGTTTTCATATAAAACAACAGTTCAAATTTTATAATTGTCATTATTTCTTATAGTTACTAAATTTGGGGATCATCTAAATAAATTCAAGCATATAGAGATTTGTTTAATTCCGATAATAAAAAATATAAAAGTAGAGATTTTTCCACATTAATAGTGATCCAACGATATTAGTCCATCTAGCATTGAGTTCACACTAAGTTGACACTAATCCAACTCCTATGAGTTCAAGATATAGAATTTAGTTGGGATATCATCTTGAATCCTAACCAAAACTACATCAAGACCAAAGTTCCTTTCTGAAAAATAATCCTCACTTTTAACCTACACTATTCTTCTTCTAACCTTTATATGATAGTCATAATGACTTTGTGTTGAACATGAAATCAAAACACCTTGACCCTTCCTAAGTAAACAATAGGCCTATTAAAAACATATGGAGAAAACCATTCTTCGGGTAATTGTGCACTTAGCAGTTAACATATTAGACATGATTGTAACCATTAAAAACAATACTTAACACTATAGTAAATAGATTAGCTATAGAGTCTAAGTTGATCTAACACTATCATTGTGCATTCATTAACTCAAGCATTGTCTAGGTTACCAACACAAAGATATAACTATCCAGCATTGCATTATGCTTAGTATTTTGTTTAGAGTTAAAATAATTTGCAGAAACATTCAAAAAACATATTACCTTCCGCATCGGGACTCCTATCTTATATTAAATTTATTGAAATATATATATCAGAAACAAAACTGCTTAGATAGGAAAAATAAGATTTGATTAGAATTGGTTAATAAGTGCATAGATTTGTCTTGAAGACAATGATTGACCAATTCTATTGACCAATTTGCTTTCTTTTCATGAACTATGTTTTGTTCAAGAATAAAGTTCATGAATAGAGTTATCATAATTGACATTACATAATGCCCCTAGAGCTTATGTGAAATAAAGCCATCATTTAGTTATCATTATGTTAATATTTAACGAAATAAGTTTATCCATTCAAACTCTTAATTAAATTGGGGACATCAAAAACAAGTAGGGGTTGGGGGCAAGCATAATTAAATTGGGGACACCAACGCTCCTAAGTATACTATGGCCACCTTGGACAACATGCCTACTCAATTTATACCTACCTATGCTCTTTGTGACCTAATCATCCATGCCACAAATAATTTCCATTCACTCCCCCAGAATTGTGAGAGCTTATCTACCCCAAAGAAGAATACTAGTATAACTGTACCCTTGTAGTGGAGATCACTCTACTTAACTCTTATTAATATTTAGCAGTATATTGGTAGTTATCATTTATCATTGTAGATAATATTTGGATTATATTATATTAGTAGCTATTATTTTTTAGATACCTTTAATACTTTAAAGATAGTAGAAAACCTTGTTGGTGGTTACTTTTATTAATATTTGGCTTATATCTAGGTCCTTATTTAAGACTGTAGTTTCTTTAGTAGCTAGGTCTTAGAATTTATAGAATTAACATCTAGAATTTGAATATGTTATGAGTTGATAGTTGTGTAAACGTAGGTATCATATCAAATTGAAAGAGAGGAGTCTTTGAGGAAAAAGCGTAGGAGGTCATCACGTTCTTCGGGAGTTGGTGTCCCAATTGATAATCTAAGGTTGTCGATTTCACCTCGGGATTCAAGCTTATTGTATAGTTCACATTCATCCGATCATCGACGAGGCAATAGGGGTACAAATGATTCCCCTTTATCTTTTGTGGGAGAACAACGATCTCGACCTTCTGTCGGTATGAACATCAATCTTTTAATACATATATAAATTGTATTTTTGTGTGCACACAAAGTTTATACATGTTTAGACATAACTTTGTTTGTATTTGAAGCAGAGCATGGTCGAGAAGAGGCTTGTAATTCTACAGAGAGGGTGGAATATTGAGCAAGGGAGACAGACATGGGTGCAGATCAAGGTTCCCAAGAGGCTCGTCATTTTACACAAAGTGACGAAGGTCGAGCCAAGACACAATATGTTGAACTAGCTGAGGGTTGTACACCCATAACGACTTATCCATCTAATTTACCTGAGGAGCTTCCATGGGAAAGTGGTCTTCAACAAATGACCCTTGAAAATTGTAGATCTCACTATGACAAGCTGCAATGTGATCTTTCTAGTTTAGATCTCCCTCCAAGGAACAAACAAAGTTTAGAGATAATTTTGCGATCATTACAAAAATTCATTGAGGTATATGAGGATCTTCGACCAACAACATATGGTTTTGTTGACTTGATGCAGAGAAGAAAGGTCCAAGTGATGGGTCCAGATAAGTGGGCTGTTGTGAAGGAGAGAGTGACCAAAGAACAGGCCAACTCAATGTTTAACTTCAAAGAGTGACTAAAGCGAAAATAATTGAAAGTGCAATATTTTAAGCACCCTCAACTTGCACATCATTTATATGATTGGTTCCTTGCAACCTATGGTTGGTTTCCATGGAACGATGAGGTTTCTAATTATTTTGCCATATTTTTTTATGCCGATTTCTTTTAAATATGAAGCCAAATTATACTGATATTCATTCCGACTTTTATGGAGTTGGAACACAGTTGGAAAGGGCCAAATATACAATATAAAAGGTGCTCTTAGAGATCCCACTACTCTTCGACCTCCACCTCAGATATCTCGCCCACCTAGGCTTGTGACTTACAAATCTGAGATAGAGCCCACATCACAACTTGGGACAACTGTAAGGCATTCTGTTGCTGAAGGTTTAACTTCGGCACTTGTAGGAGTTGATGTGGGATTGAGTCGAGAGAGGGCTCGAGCCACTATTCGTCAAAATTTTGTTTACAAAACGAATGATGAGTTAGATGGAATGAGCATTGAAGATCTCAAGGCTTATGCTAAGGTTTGTCGTGATATAGCTTCGAATGTCCTATCCAATGACACATCAAGTATAAGAGAGGTTTGTGCACTTTCACTCTATTTACTTCTTTTATTCATTTTGAATTAAACTTTTTGTTACATTATATCTATGTATGATATTATGCATTTTTTGATGTATAGTAATAAATACATTACGTAAATGTTTATTGGTTGCAGTTTTCTAGAATGTTGAATGAACATAATTTTCAAGCCTCCACTAGTGAAAATGTTGAAAATGTAGAAGAGCATCTTGGAGAGGTATATTTATTATTTACATATTTATATTTATGTTTGGAATATATTTTATCATTTATTTATTTATTTTTAATTTAACTATGTGCCTTATTGTTAATTTGACTTATCCATGTAGGTTACTTTAGATTCGAACTTTTTAGATGAGTTTCCATCTCTTGTGAGCTAATGATTTTAATTTTTTTGTTTCGGTTTTAAGTTAATTACTTAATTTTAGTTTTTTTTGCTTGCACTATGTTTTATTTATTAACAAAATTTAAATTTTAAGGAAGAGAACATATGGAAATTGGCGGTGAAGATATAAGTTCCTTGATGGATGTGGATATTGTCACCAAGGTAATTTTGTTCATAACTGAACCGTTCTCTAATATATAAATTTAATATTTTAATTTTTTGAATTTAATTTAAAATAGTTTAAATAATTTATGAGATTCATAAATTGCTTTTATACATGTTTCAGCTTAGGTCTCTTTGATCTCTTCGCGGCAAAGGGAAGAATCCAGTGGAGGATAGTGGTGGACTTGCATTTAGAGAATTTGAGGTAATTTTGTTAATAATTGAATTGTTCTTTGATATAAGTTTAATATTTTAATTTTTTGAATTTAGTGTAAAATTGTTTAAATAATTTATGATATTAATAATCTACTTCTATACATGTTGCAGGTTGGGTCAAGTCCAAGGGACTACCTTAGTGGAGGATAGTGGTGGACTTCCATTTAGAGAATTATTTATATTGATCTTTTTTTGTTGATATATATATTGTAGTTTTTTTGGACATCAAGGAGTTTTATTTTTGGATTATACACATGTTCATGAATGTTTTTTTTGGATTATATACATGTACATTGAACTTATATATTCTGTATTTGTTTTAAATGATCTAAACTTTTGTTTTCTTAATTATTTAGCATATTTGGTGTGGTAAATGTTTATAATATTTTTATGCATGTTTATAAATGTATGTATTATTAAATTTATTTATGTATGTATGTAGATATAAAATATTTTTAGTGTTGAGATGTAAATAATGATAAGAATATTAGGAATGTTAAGAATGAATGTTAGGAAGTTTTGATAGGTGCAATCTAATGTTTATGAATTAAAATCTATGAGTGTAGATGTTTGAAATGTTAAGAATGAATTTTAGGAAGTTTTGATAGGTGCAATCTAATGTTTATGAATGAAAATCTATGAGTGTAGATGTTAGGAATGTTAAGAATGAATGTTAGGAAGTTTTTATAGGAATGTTTAGGAATGAAAATCTATGAGTGTAGATGTAAAATATTTTCAATGTTGGGATGTAAATAATGATAGAAATGTTAAGAATGAATGTTGGAAAGTTTTGATAGGTGCAATCTAATGTTAGAAATGAAAATCTATGAGTGTAGATGTAAAATATTTTTAGTGTTGAGATGTAAATAATGATAGGAATGTTAAGAATGAATGTTAGGAAGTCTTGATAGGTGCAAATCTAATGTTAGGAATGTTAAGAATGTTAAGAATAAATGTTCGAAAGTTTTGATAGGTGCAATCTAATGTTATGAATGTTAAGAATGATTGATACGAAGTTTTGATAGGATAGGAAGTTTTGATTGGAATGTTAGGATTGTTAAGAATGAATGTTATTGATAGGATATGAAGTTTTAATAGGAATGTTAACAATGAATGTTAGGAATATTAGGAATGTTAAGAATGGATGTTAGGAAGTCTTGATAGGTGCAACCTATTGTTAGGAAGTTTTGATAGGTGCAATCGAATGTTAGGAATGTTTTAATTTTTAACTAATGATTCATATTTTCAATGTTCGGATACCACACTTTGTTAGTTGGTGAACTATAGATGCTGTTGAAATCATGGAAAATGGGGATTTAATGATTTTTTGTTTTTTAATCATAAGCAAAGATTCTAGGATTCTGAAGCTTATGTTAAATTAGAGAAATGCTTTTAAACAACAATTTAATGAATTTTTATCGGTTTGTTGTAAATAATCATTGCTCTAATTTAGCATAAGCTTCACAATCCTGAAATCCTTGTTTGTGATTAAAAATCAAATTATCGTTATCTCCATTTTTCATGATTTCAGTTATGTGAACTTACACAAGTAATATTATCCTTGTGCATGTATCATTTATTTAAAAACCATAGGTTAGCAAAGTTCTTAAAAACTCGTGGATCATATTTATATGAATTGTTCATCCCACCACAAAGCCAGTAATGGATCAATCCATCTAATGGATCAAGAATAATAATTTCCCATTATTAAGTACATTAGAGAAACATGAAATGGATCAGATGAATATAAAATCTAGTAGGTTTTCTAGTGATTCCTCACTGACATCATTCAGTCAAAAGTAAAGATTTGAGGTAGAGTGTGGGGACAGCCACATCCGTTATCTCATCCCTTAAGTGGTCTAATAGACATATGGGGACTCGAATAAAGTGCTTTAGACAGACTTTAAGATGAAATTACACATTTTTCAACTTCTTCCAACTTTTATTAAAGTTTTCATTACCAAATAATTTTCGAATTCATTTCAACATGCTAAAATACAATCATTTAAACTCTTATTCTAGTTCTCATTCAAGATCATAGTCACAGTTCAAAGAAAAAAATATATTGTACACAAGTTTTGACATGGACAAAAACATTGATCAATTCATTTTTTATATAGTTAAAAACATCGCAATGGAATGTTGTCCTCAATTATCCATTCATGGTCATATTTGGACAGTTTCCATTTTCTAGTTTTTTTTTTCTTTTCGATGGAACTTGTACCAATTTTATTCGAGATGCACATACTAAATGACTATATTGACAACATATAACATCAAGTTCATAATCCTAAAAGTAGACATAATTTTCAGTCATATGAGTATGCTGAAAAAAATAGCCTTTTAAAATGATGGATCATCTCTCGTATGTAAATCTGTTGTCATCATAGTCCTCCAATAATTTAATCTTTCCTTCAGTGCATCGCATCAAATAATATTTCACATTTTCGTTATTGTCTAAAGGTGCAATCACAACGAAAACATCTCATGTGCAAATTACAATTAGCGTCAGGGGTTTTAAATCAATTAAATTGACTATACACATAAGGTGACGGACAATAATGAACAATCAACAAAGAAGTTGTAAGTTCATTACCTTCTCTAACAAGATCTGAAATTCTATCGCCATCAGATGATAATGCTATTTCTTCTAATTCTAATTCTTCTACACTTGCTAGTGGCATTTTTCCCTTTGGATTAATCTCTATGTGTTTCCAATGTTTTATGTAGTTGTTCGTTATGTTGTCACAAACTTCTGTAGATTTAACATTTTTAGTGCAAATATGACAAAAGCATGATTGCTTTCTACTGTCAAATGCAAACACATTTTGGAAGGATTTGTTTGAATAGAGTGAAAATATCTAGTCCCTTGTATGGTGCTAGCCTCGTATGGTATTGATCTATCTATACCTTGGACCCCAACAAGCCAAAAAAACCTACACAATAAATGATAAATCACAAATGACAACTTTTAATGTTAGTGTACATATACTTAAAAGTTAGTGTACATTTTTTTAAATTGACAATTAATATAAATTTTAAAAATAGTGTACATACCTGTGCATATCTTTTGATTTTTAATTATAATCATGGCTTAGATGTAATTTACACCATTGGACAACCTCTACAGCTGAATGAAATCTTGTAGAAGAATGGTTCATTTTCCATATTTGAAGTGCTCTTTTTACGCATGCTCCTGCACCATCATGTTCACCTTTTCCATGTCCAGTTTCAAAGAAATTCCAGCGATGTTTAATGTTCAATGCTTTACGAAGTCGACATAACCAAAAAAATGATCATGAAGATTTAAATTGTTCTGCACATCCATCCTACCATATCCAATGTTCATTGAATTTAAATTCACATCTTTTTAGTGAATCATAGAAAATATTTTAAATACAAAGCTGAACAAAATGTGCATCATGTGTACTATCATCGCTGATATAAAAGTAATATTCTTTAATCACATCTCGATTGTCACACGTGCTTTCAATTCCATCAACATCCCGTTAAGAATGTCTATATAGAACATGGACAAATATCGAAACTTGATCAGAATGATAGTATTCACTTTGTATCTCTTTTTGTGCAACAAATGTGTAGTTTTCTGCAAAATCAACCATAGACAAAATTGTTCCGGGTGGAAAAATTTCATGAGATTGTTTGAATTGAAGGTCTTTCCATTGTGATCTATGTGAATGCTTGGTGTATTTAGAAATTTCACTTTCAAATTTCTTGAGAAAATATGTCACACATATTTTATCTTCTCGTAAATCAATTCTTTTGGAATGTGCATCGGTAGAACTTGTAGCATAATTGATGTATTCATATCTTTTCTATTCAACAGTTACATTTGACAGCAACTGATCATTATTGATAGGATATTTATTGTCGAATAAAACTAGATTTCCACAATGATGACAATTTTTTCCATGGACACATTTCTTATTATAAAATACTTGATCGTGATCTCTTTCACATAGAGTTTGAGATATGAATTCACGTATTGTGGGCAGAGGTGGTGAATTTGTCCAAAACATTTTACCAAATTCAAGAAACATGTCGTAATATAATTGAAATTACACATGCTAACGGAAACAACATGTGTCACATATAGTAATAGGTCTAACATACCATGGTTTTTGTTGCACAAATGTAACGATTCACATATTAATTCCATGATGATCTTCCTTGAATTTATTGAACAATTGTACTTGTGTCATTTCCATTATACGTTTTGGATGGCTATCATATACATTTCGTGACACTCTTTGTCGTATCACATTCCTTGAATTTGGTGAAACTCGAGCATGTTCCAACCAATATTCCCGTACAATATCTTTAACACCTTCTCCCATTGTATCTTTGTAAGGTTGTCTACAAATAATTTCCCAACAAGCAAGTTCATCATTTTCATCTATTTGCATTCTGAATTTGCTATGTTTTTATAATGTCTTTCTTGAGGTTCCAATTGATTTTGCTACTTGTATTGTCAAACATTTTTGTCTAGTACTAGCTGAAACAATTGTTGTCTGAATTGCTCTATGTGCAGCACTGGTATCTTTCTTCCTGGATTTTCCCCCAAAAAAATTATTACATTACCTATATTGTCTATCACATTATGTTTCAATTTCGACTCTTTTGTCGCTTTGTGAATACCCAATAATGACATAGCACCTTCTACCTTCTTGGACACTAATAAACATCTCAAAATTTGTGTTTGTCCTTCTATTGAATAATCTTTGAGAATATCATCATAATGTTTTGTAGCATGATATCGTGCAACATGTATGGGTATTTTTTCTCCATATTTGTTGCAATCAATGTTTTCTAACATTTCATCATCAATGGTGAAAGTACCTATACATCAAGTTAAATTTAATTTAACATATATCAAAAAATACTATTTATTATAAAAAACGAATTTCGAAAATACATGATATATACATACCAGGTCCAATTTTTGGATCTTAAACTTGATTTTCAATATTGATTTCATCAACATTAGCATGTAAATCACTATTTACATCTTCAACAATGGTCTCTTCAACATCAATTTGTTCTTCTTGTACTCTATTTTCAATTTCCATTTCATCAACATTATCATGTAAATTTGTATTTATATCTTCAATAATTCTCTCTTCCGTTTCTACAACCCTTTTTTTTTGGCATTATATCTTAGTTTTTGTTTTTCCTTATTAACATCATCATCATGTTTACGATCACTTCTTTTTTTACGGTTTCTTTACTTCCCATGATTGTTAAATCTGTAGATAATAAATTAAAGAATCATCACTTTATAGTGAAAAAAAAATTAATATTTAAAAACAGTTACGAAATTTATAAAAACATGAACTGAAATTTACTTCACCTTATCAAAATCTTGTAAGAGTCATTTGAAAAAAAACTCCTTGGAAAGAAATTGTCATTGAAAAAACCCCTTGAAAATAAATCCCCTTTGAAAAAAACCTTCTTGGAAAGAACTAAGAACTCCTTAACAATAAATCTCCTTTGAAAAAACACCTTGGAAAAGAATAAGAATAGCTTGTAAAGAAATATTCTTTGTAAAAACCACTAGAAAAAAAAAATTCTTTGAAAAAATACCTTGGAAAGAAACCTTCTTTGAAAAAACCATTTGAAAAAATACTTTGGAAAAAAAACTCATTTGCAAAATACCTTTAAAAAAAAACTCTTTGAAAAAACCCCTCGCAAAGAAATTACTATTTTGCAAAAATACCTTTGGAAAACAACTCTTTGAAAAAACACCTTTCAAAGAAATAAGAAAGAAAAATACAACTCCTTTGCAAAAATACCTTGAAATAAAAACTTCTTTGCAAAAATACCTTGGAAAAAAAAATCTTTAAATGCACTCCTTGGAAAGAAACATTTTTTGAAAAAACCATTTGGAAAAATACTTTGTAAAAAAAACTCCTTTACAAAAATATTTTGAAAAAACCATTTGCAAAGAAATAACTTCTTTGCAAAAATACATTGGAAAACAAACTCTTTCAAAAACCCTTTGAAAAGAAATAAGAAGGAAAAATACCTTCGAATAAAAAATCATTTGAAAAAATACCTTGAAATAAAAACTCCTTTACAAAAATGCTTTTGAAAAAAACTATTTGAATGTACCTTTTGGAAAGAAATAAGAAAAAAATACCTTGTAAAAAAAATTCCTTTTGCAAAAGAAATCTCCTATAAAAACCCCTTCAAAAATATTTTGACCAAAATGTGCGAAAATAATGAATCTATTTAATTGTATTTATACAAATATAGATTACGTAATTTTGTTTTTCCGGCAGACGAAAATTTTTTTGCATTTGGTTTTTCGGCCGAACAACCTTTGTTATAAATAACGGTTCTTTTATAGAAAAACATTATTCGGCCGAATAATCTCTGAGACCTGAAAACTTCACGGTTCTGCATGGTTTTCAGGTTTCTCCATTTTCAGAAGGTAAAAAAAATCTCTTACACTACAAATTGACTGTCGGACTTGATACCATTAGTTTCATCATTGAATCTACTTTCCGTAGGTATAGATTTTGTTGTGTATAAGTGAGATCTGATATTTTTAATTACTTTTTTCTTAACATGTGTTGAGTTTGGTTTCATCTCTTTCAAAATGCAATGAAATGAAAAATCCATAACTTTAAAAATACACCACCAAAAACATTGAAACAATTACGGTGTCGTTAATTGGAGTGTCTACTTCAAAAGGTATTCGTAGCTGTTTTAGTTTTATAGTCAATTGAGATAAAAGTGGTGCAACAAAAAACATGTTTAAAATCGACAAGGTTTCCCCATTGATTGAATTCAAAAAAAAAAAAAAATTAGTGTATAGATCCATTGGTTACAAACTTATAGTCATGTAGTAGTACATTGTGTGTAGATTGTCATAGCATATTTTCTTTTGCAAAAAAGAAGTTTAACAATGATTTTAGAGGCACAAAAAAACATGACTATTTTTTAGTCCTTTCATTTTATAAAAACACACTGTCAAACATTTGCTAAATCAACATATCAAATCTCAATAAAAATTTGAAAAAATTATGAATAAAAAGTTAACATAATTCTCTAAAAGTATTTTTTATTGAAAAGTGAAATTCTAAACAAAAATATCACTTTTGTTCACCTACAGTTGAAAAACATGAAAAAATCAGATTTATTTCCTCATAAGACCCCCCAAAATAAAAGAAAAAGGCACTTGGGGAGTTCAGCTAAATGGGGGACACCACCATAGCACAAGAGAACATGTGTAAGCAAGCTAGAGAGATCTTAACCACTTAAATCCAATCTAAAACTCAACAACCAGACAAGATCTTAAATCATAGGGATTTATGGATTGATTGGAGATTTGATTGGGATGGCACACGACCTAGACAAAACTATATATAATATGTGTTGTGCATAGAGGAACTATGTTGAGTGTTCTCTCTTTTCACAAGTCCATCATTGCTTGCTACAGACTCTGAGAGAGAGTGTCGCGTGGAAGTGATTTCTTGCGTTCTAGTCCATGGTGGTGATCCATATCTGGGGTGGAGTTGGGAAAACAGTCGAGTTTCTCTCTCTTATGGTTGGGAGGAGTTGATTTTCCAAACAGTCAGTTTCATTGTTGCAAGTAAGTATATGTTTTGGCTATGTGAATGAATGATTAACAATGATGCATTTAAGTGATTTTAAAATACGAAAGGTTGAAATATTGCAATGAGTAAGTATGTTAAATATGTTTTCCATAGCCAAAATGTTGCAAGATATTAGTTTTATTAATTTTTTTTTTTTTTTTTTTTTTTGTTGCTACATATCTAAAAAATGAGGTTGTTAAACATTAGAAGTGATAGTTTTAAGTACATTTAGGTAGTTTAGATAATGTAGGAAACCTCCCGAACTAAGTTAGAGTTTACTTATATATGTAGGTGTAGAACAAGAGAAAGATAGAGATTTTGTTTTTGTTAATGGAGAAGAGATTGAAAGCTCCTATTGCATATTTATATCATTTGTAGCTGTGTACGTGCTCTGTATTTCGACTTCAGTTCTTGTTTGGGGTATGAGATCCCCTCCCTATCCAACAAGAAGTTGAAGTAAGGTTTGGAAGTTCGATGCAATTTCCTTAATTTCACAGATAATGGTGGTAATAATGTTTATTCTCAGTGAAAGATGAAACACACTTTGGAAGTTGGTTGCAATTTCTTATTAAGGGCATGCGTGAAAGAAAAGGAGCATTATGACCACTAAGAGGGCCCATTCGGTGATGATGGGTCCATGGAGAAACAAAGCAAGTCTGTTAGTTTTGAAATGGTTATGTAAATTTGTATTTTAAAAATATATTGGTTTATTTAAATAATACAAATAATTTAAATTTATTATAGAATGATAAATTATTTTTGGTTGATTATATTATTAAATAAATTAAATTAAAAATAAGATAGTATATCAAATATTTTATAAATAAATTCATTACTAAATAAAAATATTAAAAATATATTTATTTTATTTAAATGATAAAAATAATTTTATTTTATTATAAGATGATAGATTAATTTTTATTTATTAAATATTATATAAATAAAAATAAAAATAAGATAATATATCAAATATTTTTTTATAGATAAATTCATTACTAAATAAAAATATTGTGTAAATTATATGTGAAAAACTTTGATAAACCAAAAAGAATGTCAAACATAGTTTAAAACACAACTCACATATATTTATTACTAAATAAAAAGAGTGTATAAATTATATGTGAAATTTTTTGATAAATAAAAAATAATATCGAATATAATTTAAAATACAACCATCGGGGTGTTTTTTTTAGGTTTGAATGGAAGGAGGAAAGTGCAACGAGGGTTTTTGAAGGGTTCTGAACCGTGTACCTCAAGCTCGGTGTTAAGGATGGCAACGGCCGCCTGGGCCTCCTTGAAGGGCGGATCTGGAAGGGACATGATCACGACTCTCGACGATGAGGATTTGGCCTCGACCGAAGTGCTGGACAAAGGGGAAAAGACAAGTCTGAGACATGGCCTTATTTCTGGAGCGGGGAATGCAGAAGCAGAGACCAGCAAAGTGGCTAAACTGGATCAGGGAACGGTAGAACCCAGAAATCCTGGGCAATGCCTGCCAAAGGCGAAGAAGATCCCCAAACTGCAGATAAAATCGGATAGAGTTCGAATTGACATACAATACATGAAAGAACATGCTCTAATTGGGAAATTCATTGGAATCTGGATGGATGAAAAAGCACTGGTATGGTGGATCAATACAACATGGAAACCCCAGGGACATTATGACCCACAACTGGGGGCTAAAGGATTTTTCATAGTGATCTTCTTTAATGAGGAGGATTGAACAAGGATTTTTGACAATGGACCTTATTTCTTCAATTCTGCGGGGCTATATCTTCGCCCTTGGAAGGAGCGCTTCAACTCGGATAAAGAAAATTTAACTATAGCCCTGGTCTGGATAAGGCTATACTCTTTACCCTACGAATACTGGAAGGAGGAAATCCTTACAGAGATAGGAAATGAATTGGGAACATTCGTCAAAGTATCTGAACAAACCAAGAAGATGTGATACACCTCTTATGCCCAAATCTGTCTCTATATGGATATATCCCAAGACCTCCTAGAAGGAATTGATATTACCTAGGAGGATGAAGACTGGTTCTAGGCCATTGATTATGAACAGATCCGGTTCAGATGTCATAGATGCCATGAACATGGTAATTTATTAAGGGATTGTCCTCTGAATAAACAGTTTGAAGGAAAGCTAGATGATGAAGGTAAAGATCAAGACGATTTCAAGAAAGCACCTACCAAGAAACGACAAGCAAAGACGGAAGGGGGCCCAGAGATACACAAGAAATCCATGATCCATAACAGGTACGAGGCACTACAAAATGAAGCAGAAACTCAAGAAGCAACCAAGCAGAACAGGGAGGAGGTACCCGAAGCACCCTTGGAAAAGGTGACCAAGATTAATGTCAAGGAGCCGACGACAAACAAAACGGGGGAAGAAAGCTCATCACCAGAGGAAGGCGGAGATGAAATGGAGTTGGGAGACTTGGATCTGGAGAGCCTGGGGGCAGCATGCATAGTGGAGAACACTACTTCAATCTCTCCTCAACAAGTCTCTCTCCTAGAGAAAGCTATCATCAAAACCAAGAATCACAAATATCTGGGTATAAAATCTGAACCTCTTAAGGATTCCGAAGGGAAAAAATTAAGTAGTGGCGAAAAAAGGGGGAGGCGTAGTAATATGCAGAGAATTCAAATGATAGGTAGGAATCTGGTGGCCTCAAGCCAGTATCCTACTATTGACGCGGCCCTAGCTTCTTCAACCCCTAACAGGTTATAAGATGCAGATCACATCTTGGAATATCAGAGGCTGTAAGAGTCTTCTGAAGACCCGTCTCTTAAGATGGAAGATCGAATTAGAGAAACCCGCTATAGTCTTCCTTCAGGAAACTAAATGTTCTGAAGTGGACCTTAAAATAATAGGAAAGAAAGTTTGGAAAAAGTGTGAAACCATGTCGATTGATGCCGTCGGTATGGCCGAAGGAATTGGCATCCTTTGGAATCCAAATGAGGTTAGTTTAATGGATTGGATGGCCTCAAGATCCATTTTATCGGCCTCGTTTCATGTTTTAGGAACCAGTGTAAGAGGCTTCTTGTCTAATGTGTATGGACCGTCAACAGCTCACCTTAAGCACTCCTTCTTGAACTCCTTGCAGAGCCTCCAAAGAGAGAATGGTACCCTTCCATGGATTATAGGAGGTGACTTCAATTTGATTCAAAATCTAGCTGAAAAGAGGGGGGGGACTTCGCTGTTTACACCCCAGCAGCGAGGAATTCTCGGAGGCCATTGAAAATATGGATCTAATTGATGTCAACACTTCTAATGGCTGGTTTACCTGGAACAACAAAAGGGTAGGGGACAGAAGCATAGCCTCTAGGTTAGACAGATTTCTGGTCTCTGAATCCATCATTATGGGTGGTGGGGAACTAACAGCGGTGGTGCTCCCAGCGGCTAGATCAGACCATTGGCCAATGAGCCTAGAATGGAAAAAAATAGGGGAAAACCTTCGAAGGATGTTTCGATTCAAACAATTTTGGCTCCTTCATCCTGATTTTCCTAATCAAATGAGATAGTGGTGGCAGTCCTGCCCCACGGTACCAGGTACCAGGATGTACCAATTCCAACAAAAGTTAAAATACCTAAAAGGTAAAATCAAGAAATGGAATAAAGAAACCTTCGGGAACATCTTCCACGCTAAGAAGTTACTTGATCTTAAACTTCAAGACCCTGGACCGGATGGTTTCACCACCAACTCTTTTCACTCTTGCTGGGACTGGTTGAAAACGGAGGTTTTGGCCATTGTTGAAGACTCCCGTAAGACCAGGGACATCCTGAAAGCCCTCAATGCCACCTTTATTATGCTCATTCCTAAGGAAACGGGAACTGAGGACCCCAGCAAATTTCGACCTATAGCCCTCTGCAATGTCATTTATAAAATCATAACTAAGGTTATACCTAACCGGCTCCGCCCCCCCCCCCCCCCTTCTCCCTTTGATCATTTCGCCGGAACAAGCTAGATTTGTGGAAGGTCGCCAAATTTTGGATGGTATAATTCTTGTGCATGCAACTATCCATTTGGTTAAGAAGGAGAAAATCCCAGGTATGCTTCTCAAACTAGATTTATCAAAAGCCTATGATAAGCTAAATTGGACTTTCCTTGTAGGGATGTTAAAATCCTTCGGCTTTAGCAATTTATGGATTGAATGGGTTATGAGCCTAGTCTCATCCCCCTTCTTCTCTATTTTGGTTAATGGCACCCCCTCTCAACCCTTTCCTACATCCTGTGGGATTATACAGGGGGACCCGCTATCACCTTTTCTCTTCATTATCATTGCAGAAGTCATGGGCAGAATGCTATGGGATGCTCTGAATAACAATGCCATCCGTGGTCTTGATATATGTGATGGGTTAACTCCTTAAACCCACCAACAGTTCGTGGATGATACAATGATTATGGGACCATCCTTGGTGTAGGAAGTGAAAAATATCAAGGACATCCTAAACATCTTCCTTAGAAGTAGTGGCTTGGAGATTAATAAAGAAAAATCGAAGGTTTATTTCTTCAACACACCTAGAATTAATCGCCGAAATACCTTAAGAATTTTGGAATTCTCTGAAGGATTGCTTCCTTCTAAATACCTGGGGGCACCTCTGTCGGATTCCATAAGAAGTCAAACCTCTCAGAAAGACTTGCTTGATAAACTCAAGAACAAATTGGAACTATGGATGCACCGGGCCCTACACTTCCCTAGCTAGCTCATCTTGGTTGAATTGGTCCTCCAAGCGATGCCGGTCTATTTATTCTCGGTGTTAGCTGCCCCCAAAGATGTTCTGAAAAAAATTCATAATATTCAAAGGAATTTTCTGTGGGGTGGTACTCATGACCCAAGCAAATGCGCCTTGGTGAAATGGGAAAATGCCTGCACTCCAAAAGGAGTTGGTGGCCTCGGTCTTAGGGATCCCCTGAGCACGAATAAAATGTTGGGGGCCAAAATCTGGTGGAGATGGATTACACACGGAGAGGAACCCTCGGAAAAGTTATGACACATGAAATATGTACCCTTATGGCCCAAGCAGGATCTTATTCGCTTCATGGAGGATAAGCCGGGCTTGTGCATATGGAAGTTGGCTCAGCTAAATCGCGAGCTGGTAAAGAGGCATAGTTTTTGGGAGATAAGAGATGGAGCTTCGACATCCTTTCTGCATGATGCATGGCAACATTTCCCTAAAATTGGAGAAATGCAGGATAATCAGGAGCTTGGCCAACATTTACAGAGTAGCTCGTGGGAGAAAGTTCGGGACTTCAGGGAAACAGGCCTCTAGGAAAATCAAGTCAGACCATGGAAACCGCTATAGTGGTGGCAGAATCTAACCCAGGAAGAAAATCTTGAAAAATTTTACGAGGAGATGCTCAAACGCCAAATCCTTGTGACTAGAGGCCCGAACAAAATCAGATGGGGCTATTCAAATATTGGGAACTTTACCAGTGCTGAAGCTGAAGCCCTCTTGGAGGGTTACGACCGTATGCCATGAGAGGTAAGATGGAAAAAAGTTTGGCTCAATAATTGGCCCAAAATCGCCACCTTTGGGTGGTTGTTGCTTCACCGTCGTATTCTAACATGGGAAAACATTAGGAAAAAAGGTTTCTCAGGACCCTCATGATGTAGCATTTGCCTACTTGAAAGCAAATCTATCAACTATCTGCTAGATGAATGGCCACTGGCCTCGGCTCTCTGGTGCAGGGGGGAGGAGAGATTCAGATAGACAACCAGAACGTGTGGTTGCCCAGATTTAACCTTGGCAAACTGGCCGGCTTATCCGTTCAAAAACGAACTTCTCAATAGGGTCTGAGAACTGTTTTCGGGGTTTGTGGTTTGGGAAATTTGGAAGGAACGCAACCTCAAAATCTTTGAAAACAAGCAAAGAAATATGGAAACCATTTGGCTAAAAATTGAAATACACCTTAAGGAAACCATATGCATTAGAAATTTACACCCAGAAAAGGGATATGTTGATCCTACTGAAATAATCATTCTGAATGCTTGGGGTATTTTCAGCTTACCTCGAGCACCAGCGGAACGGAACGGAATTAGAACTAAAACTCTGAGCCTTGACGCATGGCGAACTCCTCTGACGGGCACCCTGAAACTGAACTTTGATGGAGCTGCAAAGGTAATCCGGGCCCGACTGGTTTTTGGGGAGCAGTAAGGAACAAATACGACTCTGTGATGGGTGTTTTCTGGGGGAACCTAGGCAAAACAACCAATAATGTTGCAGAAATCGAAGGCATGGTCAATGGCATCATATGGGCATTATTGAAGAAATGGCTACCCCTGATAGTGGAAGGGGATTCCAACATTTTGATAACTATGACGAGATGCATCCAAAGGGGTGTGGTGGTTTCCAAGGTCTCGCGCAATTGGAGATGGGAGTGTAGATTAAACCAGCTCCAGCAAATTCTACAAACCTCTCCGGCCATAAATTTTTTACACGTTCGACGTAATGGAAATAAACTAGCTGATGCGTTGGCCAACATGGGGGTGATGGATCATTCTCCCTTCAAAGCTGGATCCTTAATTGAGTTATGCGATCACGTGGCTCGTCGCCGCTATGAGGAGATTGCAACCGTTGATCTTCTCCCTTGGGCAGAACCCTTACAACATGCGGATGAAATCCCACATGGTGAAAGAGTGGAAGAGACACCTGCAGCCAATCCCCTAAGGCGTGGCATCGATCAAGTTCCTTTTGAAGCTACGTACTAAAGGGCGGTCATTCACCGGGGTGGTATTTAATATAGCTAAACGACGGCTTTCATCAACGCGTATGCCCAGTCACATCTGCATTACTATTATGCATTATTCACTCCAGGAGGACAGGAAAGATTAGCGTAAGTTTTATTTCGATTACAGGTTGAAATTCAGAGGTGATGGAAGCCTTGTTCTCAGCGGATGGGATGGTACTATTAGCAGCTAGTTCAGCAGGCTTATCACGTTTTGGGCATGCGAGAGCTCTGGCAAGCATAGAAAGGGTATTATTAGAACCAATGGGAATTTATGGTCAGGTACGTATTCCCTATCCAGATGCAGGGTCACGGTTTATAAATTCAGGGAAGGTGACGAGGGCATCCCAATATGCACCGTTAAAGTCGTTTGTTTCTCTCAGTTTTTGGTTATGCTGTTTTGGTTTCACCTGCGCCTTAGTTGGCTTAACATTGCCGGTGGATTTTCCTCCTCCTCTGGGACTTTCTTTCTACAAATTATGGCTCCTCGTATTCGTCTTTCCAATCGTCGGGGCTTCGGTAGAAATTCTGGGAGTCGGGGACGACACACAGGGGCTAGCTCTGAAACTCAGGCTAGCACCCGTGAGGATTCCACTCCCTCACATTTTGACTGGGTGCATTTATATACAGAGGAAACACCGATGACCATTGGAAGCCAGATCGCCCATCTAGAGATATCTCTGCAGGATGAGATTGAGACGAATTTGGGCTACCAGATTGTTGCTAACCCTTATTGGGCGTGCAGATTTCTCCTAGCTAGGGAAATTCAAGCTCGGGAGAACATTGTTAACTAGATGAAAGAGATAATTGAGGGCCTGAAAACTCTTCAGCAAAGGGAAATGGAAAACACTTGCACCCTGGAACCTCTCATGAATGACCTCAGCATGCATTCCCTGCCAGCTACAAGAAGCGAGTAGCATGGGACGTTGAGTTCTGAATAATCGCTACTTGTGGCCTCTGTAAGTGTTCGTCACTTTTTGTTAGTCTGACAAGCTTCCTGTCATGGAGGACATAAGGACGGATTCCCCTCTTCTTCTGGGCTCTGAAGTCACGATGCATATCGGCTTTTGTTGTTACTTTCTTATAGTTTTCTAAGCTTTTTTGGGAGATCCTCTAGACTGTTGATATATCTGTAATTTTGAAGTTGCAATTCTGAGCTGGCCATCTTGTCTCCACTACCTACAAAGACCACAACTATACGTTTAATATACTATTGATATTAAAATACATAAATGTAATATTATTGAAAAATTAAATTATAAATAAATATAATTTAATTAATGAGTAAAAATAAACTCCCTACCAAATATTATCAAATGCAAAGCAAACTTAACCATGTATTAAGTTAAACTTAATCATTCACTAATTATTCTGTGATGTTATAAAAAGTATATTGAACAAAGTATTGAAGTTAGACAAGGTTAAATTTTCTATGAATTTGAATTTTTCGAACTATTGTAGCTATGCATTTTTTTCAATTTTGGATTGATAACACTGTTGTTTTTAATGCATAAATGAATCTAGCAACCTTGAACACCCCTAATATAACTTGAATGTACAATATGTTGAAATATGGGATCAACCTTTAAGCCATAAATAAACCTTAACATAATAAAAAACACAACAATAACATTGAATATTACTATCTTGTTTATTACATGAAAATACCATATTTATTTATAACAAACCTAAAAAATCGCAACTCATAAGTGATGATACGTCAACTCAACAACAAGGTGGAATAAATAAGCATACCACCTTGTGGATAAGTTAGTTTGCATCAGCTTAACTACTTGTGCATAACCATTATCGCTTTAAGTGAAACTTAGAGAATAAGCATAAGAAAAATCACTTCGAGCAACAAGTTTTCATTGTAATTTTTATTATATGAATAATTTTAAAAAGTTAAATTATTAATTATTAATTATTTTTATTACAATATATCAAAATGAAAAACATCATAAAACATCACAATATAAACTTTTCAAAATAAATTATGAATGATATATTATCAACTTAAAACAACATTAAAGTTATTTTATATAATTTTTTAAAATATTTATATTTATAAGTGTTTATATCTTAGAATTTGGGGTGGATTGGAGTCTATGCTTTTGTTAATTATATGAGGATGAGACAAATGTATTATCTAAATTGATTTTATGGCATTTATTCCAAATTCAAAATAAACATTAAAAAAAAATGAATATAAACTGGTAGCTAATAGCTAGATAATGCATGAACAACTCAGTAATACTATGTAAAGTAAATTTTTTAAATAGTTCCAATTATCTATTGTATATAAAATTTGAAAATGAATATGAAATAATTTAGAATTAATCATTTTAATCTATTTTTAATATTTTATATGAATGCTTTAAAAAAAAAATACTTAAAATTAATATTAAAAAATTGCCTTCTAAAACAATTAACCACCATTTTTATGATTTTTAAGAAAATGTATATTTATATTGTATGATTTTTAAGAAAACGTATATTTATATTGTAGGAAGATATTTTATTATTAATTTAATTATTGACATTTTATTTCATGTAAAATTTTGGGGTGGATTACCAAATCATGGTTGGAGTTTGATGGAAAAATATCAGTAGTGGCTTATTTTATTTTCATATTTTTTTAATTTTAAATTGCTTAAATTAAGTAATGATAAAGTTGAAAAAAATAGACTGATTTAATTTGATTGGGTAATTCAATAATTTATATTAACACATATACATTTCATTTAATTTGATTTAATGTAATTTAATGTTAAATATTTGGTTGGATTTACCTAATCAAAATGTATACATGCTTCTAATGCACACATATTGCAATAGTTTTTGTTCAAACATTAAATTTTTTATAATGTTTTAAATATAATATTTATTAAATTATATTTTTGAAAAATAAAAATTAATTTATTAAATATTTTTAATTAATTGATTGATATTTAATTTTAAATTAACAAATTTTATCCAACTTACAATATATTTATTATAAAATTAAAATTAATGAAATAATAATAATTTAAGATAAAAAATAGTTTACATTCCTATTTATATATATATATATATATTAATTTAATGATTATATATGTTAGTTAATTCATTACAAAAGATTTACTTTTGAGTTTGGATGGTATTATTTTTTAAAATTGTTATTATTTTTTATTAATTGGATAAGTAGTTTGGGTTGGGTGATAGTTTAAATGAAGAAATTAACCAAATCACCCATGACCACTTCATGGTTGTTATGTACTTTGAAACCAACCATCAACAATTTATTAAGGTAATATTTTTTTGTTGATAAATTTGATAATAATTTAAAAATAAATTTTAATGAAGCTATTATGTTCTTTTTAAACATGAAATTGTTTTTGTTATTTTGATATTAAGCTCAGTTAACATTTGTGGGTAGACAAAGCCTACAACCTATATAGGAATTTTGGTATGAAATTATGGTTTTGTTGTGGGAGTCTCTCAATCCCACTTTGTGCACCTCCAATATTTCTAAGTTACAACTAACAATTTGTGTTGCTTAAAGCTTTTAATGCTATCATTCACAATTTGAAAATGATTTATTTGATTATGTTAAAACATAGTAACATTTTATTTAGTTGTGTTGCTTAAAGCTTTTAATGCTATCATTCACAATTTGAAAATGATTTATTTGATTAAGTTAAAACATAGTAACATTTTATTTAGTTGTGTTGCTTAAAGCTTTTAATGCTATCATTCACAATTTGAAAATGATTTATTTGATTATGTTAAAACATAGTAACATTTTATTTAGTTGTGTTGCTTAAAGCTTTTAATGCTAGCATTCACAATTTGAAAATGATTTATTTGATTAAGTTAAAACATAGTAACATTTTATTTAGTTGTGTTGCTCAAAGCTTTTAATGCTATCATTCACAATTTGAAAATGATTTATTTGATTATGTTAAAACATAGTAACATTTTATTATTCTGGTCCAAAGAAGAATGTAGAAACTAGCCAGGTCCTAATTTTGGCCACCCCCCACAAAAACACATTGATAATAAAATTGAACTTATCGTTGTCAATTTAAACAACCAAATTTCATCACATACACATGGCCTAAGTTTCACTGGCTTTATATTTATGGCCAAAATATCATATATATTAAGCATATGGTTATTATGATGATATAGTAATACCACAAAAAGTGTGCTAAAAAAATAGCTTTTACCATAAGCAAATGAGCTATGTGGATTTTTTGTATATTGAAATTACTACGTGAAATGATATAAGTTTGCATCATTACATTTTATTAAAATAAAATAAAACAAATTAACTATACTCGAAAACTAAATGGATTGAAACAAAACACCAAGACATTTATTTTATTAAATTTTGATTAGAGTGCATAGTGAATAATACATAGGCAACCTCTTCTTCAGATGCATGATGGTCGTACATATGTTCCTATTGAGTTGTTTGTGTCACTATTACTAGGTTGTTTTGTTCATCCTACTTGAAAAGATCTCAATTATGAGAGTATATGAAAAATAAGGGTAAATGAGTGCGTAGTTATCTTTTAATTGGAAATTAAACTGTTTAATATGAGAATCATGTAATTTCTTTTAATTGGAAATTAAACTCTTTAATAAAAAGATTTTAATGAAGGGTATTTTTTTAATAAAACTTTATTATTAAAGGGTTGTATTTTCACCAAAACTTTTTGTGATCGGTAAGATAAAAGTTCAAAACTTAAAAAAAAATTAGTATGAATGGCAGATATAAAATGAAATTCCAACATTGATTACCATCTATATTCTTATTTGATTGTAGGATGATAAGAGGAGTGTACTTGATTTTATAAATGTTCAAAATAAAAATAAATAATTATATAAAAGGAAATATAATTAGTTGATACATAGATAACTTATAACTGTTGCATAAATAAAGAGTAAAGGTGAGTTCATTTAACCTGTGGTAGACTCACTGGCAGCATCAGCGTTAAATCGAATTTCAAAGCAGAGCCCGCCAAGCCCGCTATCTTGAATGGAAAATAGAATAGGGTAAGCACGTATTTCTTCAAATTTGATTGTGAACGTGGACGCAATGGCTTCCTCGCTACTCTGATTTGTTTAGGTGGGAACCTTCGGTTTTGTTATTGTTATGTGGGATACAAATAGCTGGATAAAATAGTTAGAACCAGTGACATTGCGAACAATGTGTTATTCCATAGGCGGCCGCTGCCTCAATATCCAACAGAGAACTTGATGTGGGACAGACATTTCGAACTTTGATATGGCATTTCGAACTTAGAGCATTGATAATGGTATTTTGCAGATAGTTGATAATGAAAGGCCATAACTAACTCATTTTGGGCATCAAATTATTCGAAATTTCCAGACTGGGAGTTCATTTACTCAAAAGATTTGATAAATCAAAACAAATTTTCCCATCGAAAATAGTAAATTACGATAAGATCTGGGACTTTTTAAGACATTATTTTTGTAATTACGTTCACCATGCGTAAGTAAAAACCTTTACCGTTTTAAACACCGTGTTCAGAAGTTCTAAAAAACACAACATTTTCGTAAACTCTGAAAAAATATTGTTTCAAATCATATCAATAAATATATTCATATTTATATTTATTTAAAGCTCTTAAGAATTCCAAATCACCAAATATTCAATGATTAACCAAAATCATTACAAAGAAAGAAGCACCATAAACAAAATATGAGTTGCATTGCAAAATTTCAGAAACATCTATTCTCCAATACATAAACCTGTTTATCAGCTAATATACTTTGGCATTCGAAATAATTATTTTCGAGTGTCTGGCAATAGAATTATCTTACTACGCATAAAATGCAAAATTGCTATGAAGAAAAAAAATATAGCTATCCATCTAAATTTGCTTAGTTTTAACAAGGTCGAAGAAGAATCACTGGGAAACATCATCACCGGAGTCTATCTTCACATTTTGTTGTTCTTCGGAACAATCTTGTGTCATTTTATTATCTTCCTCCTCGGCAGCTTCATTTATGGCATTATGAGTTGTCGGGGATTTCAAATTTTCCACCAGCTGTTGTTTCATAGCTTGGTTAGTATATGGTATGAACTCACAAGCAAAATACTAAGAAGCATATGATTAACGGCAATGACCAAACCAGAAAACCCAAAGCAATGATTAACGGTTGATCTAAACATGCACGTCGAACCAGAAAACCCAAAAGCAATGACCAAGAACGTCCCGAAATCCAAAACGGAAAAAAATAAAGAACAGGCGCCTTTCTTTTACCTGTATGGACTGCGTCGTCCCGGAGCACGCGTCGAAGTCGGCGTTGGCACCACGCTGAACCCCGGCAGGGGCCAGGGAAGAGAGCGGAGCAGTGGTGGCTGTGGCGGGATTGAAATTTGCGTCGGAGTCGGCGTTGGCACCAGGCAGGGCAGTGGTGGCTGTGGCGGGATTTAAATTGGCGTCGGAGTCGGCGTTAGCACCAGGCAGGGCAGTGGTGGCTGTGGCGGGATTGAAATTGGCGTCGGAGTCGGTGTTGGCACCAAGCAGGGCAGTGGTGGCTGTGGCGGGATTGAAATTGGCGTCGGAGTCGGCGTTGGCACCAGGCAGGGCAATGGTGGCTGTGGCGGGATTGAAATTTGCATCGGAGTCGGCCTTGGCACCAGGCAGGGCAATGGTGGCTGTGGCGGTATTTAAATTGGCGTCGGAGTCGGCGTTAGCACCAGGCAGGGCAGTGGTGGCTGTGGCGGGATTGAAATCAAGCAGGGCAGTGGTGGCTGTGGCGGGATTGAAATTGGCGTCGGAGTCGGCGTTGGCACCAGGCAGGGCAATGGTGGCTGTGGCGGGATTGAAAATTGCATCGGAGTCGGCCTTGGCACCAGGCAGGGCAATGGTGGCTGTGGTGGGATTTAAATTGGCGTCGGAGTCGGCGTTAGCACCAGGCAGGGCAGTGGTGGCTGTGGCGGGATTGAAATTGGCGTCGGAGTCGGTGTTGGCACCAAGCAGGGCAATGGTGGCTGTGGCGGGATTGAAATTGGCGTCGGAGTCGGCCTTGGCACCAGGCAGGGCAGTGGTGGCTGTGGCGGGATTGAAATTTGCGTCGGAGTCGGCCTTGGCACCAGGCAGGGCAGTGGTGGCTGTGGCGGGATTGAAATTAGCGTCGGAGTCGGCGTTGGCACCAGGCAGGGCAGTGGTGGCTGTGGCGGGATTCAAATTGGCGTTGGAATCGGCGTTGGCACCGGGCAGGGCAGTGGTGGCTGTTGCTGGATTGAAATTGAAGTCGGAGTCGGCGTTGGCACCAGGCAGGGCAGTGGTGGCTGTGGCGGGATTCAAATTGACGTCGGAGTCGGCGTTGGCACCAGGCAGGGCAGTGGTGGCTGTGGCAGGATTGAAATTGGCGTCGGAGTCGGCATTGGCACCAGGCGGGGGATTGGAATTGGAATTGGAGGCTCCGCTTAGCGTCTGCTGGATATCAATGACGAGCATCGTGACTTGTCTCCAGAAAACCCAAAAGCAATGACCAAGAACCCGAAATCCAAAACGGAAAAAAAACTAAAAGAAAAGAACAGGTGACTTTCTTTTACCTGACTGGACCGCGTCGTCCCGGAGCACGCGTCGGATTCGGCGTTGGCAGCAGGCTGAACCCCGGCTGAGTCCAGGGAAGAGAGCGGAGCGGTGGTGGCTGTGGCGGGATTGGAATTGGAGGCCCCACTTAGTCTCTGCTCGATTTCAATTACGAGCGTCGTGATTTCCCTCTGTATCTGCTCCAGCTTAACGGCGATGTCAGGCGGGATGCCCACCGCGGTCTGGCCGGCCGTGGTGGAAGAAGAGCCGACGAGGTACTCGAAGCCGATCATCTGCCGCGTCGAGTCCACCAACTTTTCTGCCCTGTCGCAAGCAACTTGGAGCAGCTCGTATTGCTGCTGGAGGTTTTCGACTGCGGCGTCTGTGGTGGGAGTCTTGGCACCGCCTGAGGATTTGTAGGCTTCCAATACGCACGCCGCCGCTGCCATCAAGGCGTGGTAGGCCTGATCTAGTGACTCCAGTGTGCTGTCCATCATACTGTATTTCTGTGTAGCTCACTTTTTTTAAATGCAGTAACACACACCTTTATACCACACAAAGTTGCTATAAATGGTTACGTTCATAGTTGCCACAAATAAATTCGAGAATTCGATAGGGATGTAAATTATAAGGTGAATCTAATACAGTTATAGATGTCATTGTCAAATTGAATTTGTTAGGGATGTAAATTATTAGGTGACTCTAATACAGTTATAGATGTCATTGTCAAATTGAATTCGTCTGCTAACTAAATTCGTATTAACAAAAATATTCGAGAATTCGATAGGGACGTAAATAATTCGGTGAATTCCGATATGATTATAGGGTAAAATAGATGTCATTGTCACTCTGACAATTAGTTTTCAAATCATTGAAATTTGAATTCGTTAGTTGTTTCATATGATTGAATTCTTTAGTTGTTTGTTCAATTGCAGCGTATAGTTATTTTCTTTATTTCAAGAGGTAAGATATTTATTTGAGACGGATCTCCCCGTCTTTGAATCCCTTTCAAAGACAATGGTGGTAAATTGGTAATACTATTTTTAAATTCATTATAGGATGATAAATTAATTTAATTTTGGTTGATCAAATTATTAAATAAATCAAATTAAAAATAAAACAATGTATCAAATATTTTATAGATAATTTTATTATTAAATAAAAATATTATGTAAGTTCTATACAAAGAACTTTGATAAAACAAAAACAATATCAAATATAATTTAAAACAGAACTCACAAAAAATTTATCATAAAAACCTAAATCAATATTTTTCAGAGTTTCTCCATTCTTTCTGTCATTAAAAACCCAAATTAATATTTTTCAAAGTTTCTCAACTCTTTCATTGTATATACTATTTATATTAAAATTCACCTAGAAACAATTAACCACCTCTCATTGTACTTTTGATATTAAAATTAATATATTAAGAAAAATATTATAAATAAATATTAATTAATAAATAAAAATAGACTGCTCTGCCCTATCACAAGCAACTTGGAGCAGCTTCCAGTGCTGCTTGAGGTTTTCGAGTGCGGCATTTGTGGTGGGCGTCTTGGCACTGCCTGAGGTTTTGTAGGCTTCCAAAACCCACTTTGTCGCTGCCATGAAGGCTTGGTAGGCTTCATTTAGTGACTCTACTGGGTTATCCATTACACTGTATTTCATGGTAGGGATTGGAGATGGAAGTTACCATTATTTTTTTTGGGTGTTATCGTTCAACATTTAAGGTGGATGTGGATTGGGTTCAAGAGAAAATTCTCATTTGGTTGGGAAATTTTAGAAATACAAAAAATAAATAAAATTATAATTTTTTTAAAAATAATTATTAAAATTTAAATTAAAAAAAAACAAATAAAAATTCTCTTAGTGTTAATGTTTACATTTAATGATAAGTTACAATAAAGCTTCCCTTCATTATAGTAATGTTAAAGTTTAAATTTAACTCAAAATAAGTAAGACTTTTTTATTAAATTGTTGTGAAAGTTTATATAGTATATGTTGGAATAATGTCGAAATCATAGGCATTGTATTAAAGATTGGATTGTTGTGTATCTTCTCAAGATAGATGAGTGGGTTGAGATCCATAGTTTTAGGATCTGAGGTTTGGGTTGTTGAGAATTATTTCTCTTATATATGTAATCATTTTCATTGAATTAATCGAATTGGTTTTACACCATTCCTGTGTGTGTGCGAGCCTTTGGCTCTGCACTTCCTCCTCTCCAATTCTTAATTCTTCTCTATCGTGTTAATGCTTCCAACTTGCGGGAGAATTTGCTTAAAGGAGATGACCTAAAGATAAATCGTTGTTGAAGTTGATTAGAGGAATCCGTTGTTGTGCTGTGAAAGTTGTGAAGACCTGTGCGCAAGTATTGAGACCAGTTTGAACGCCCTATTGGGCGGGGTGCAGAGGAGATCGCTAAAGGAGCCCCTGCACGTGAGATCGTTGTTGGACGAGGTTTCTGGAGAAGCTGAGTCTCTGTTGGAGAAGTGGATGCGTGAAGCTGAAAAGAGCCGACTGGTGTGGCTGCTGGCTTGTCCAGCTGCCTGAGTAAAGAAAAACAATCAATATGTATTTTCATATATTGTACGATACTACAATACAATTTGAGTTTGAACCTAGATATGATGAAGAATATCTGACAATAGAAGAACAAATTTCAATTAAGCTAGAAATTATTTTAATTGATAAGTTGCTAGTTGGATTTAGAGCAGCTGAAGAAACAATAGTCGATTTTGATGCAGAGTTGAAGTTAATTACAGATTGGCTTGAAAAGCCAAAGAATGGTGAAAATGTGGAATATATTTGTGATGAAGAATGTATTAGGTTTGCAGATGCTAAAGAGATATTGTTGCAGAATTCCACTGCACAGAACATAGCTAATTGTAACCGAGCATGGATGACAATTATTAAGTTTGCAAAATTTGTAAAAGCTAAAGGGAGATCCAGGACAACATAGGCCCAATCAAATAATAGAATGCACTATACATCAATGTGTGAAGACTTCAAGCTCTCAAACTAGAAGAGAAGGAAATAGGAAAACATAAACAAATATTATCTGACAGCAACTAAGGTCAAAATGAAGAAGATGGAGGATTGTAGAGTTCAAAGGTTGGAGTCCCAGAAGATTAAATTGTTAAATTGCTTTGATGATTTGTAAGCCTGGAATTATAGGCATATTTTGATCTATTTCTCCATTGAGGGAGGATGTTGGAATAATGTCGAAATCATAGGCATTGTATTCAAGATTGGATTGTTGTGTATCTTCTCAAGATAGATGAGTGGGTTGAGATCCATAGTTTTAGGATCTGAGGTTTGGGTTGTTGAGAATTATTTCTCTTATATATGTAATCATTTTCATTGAATTAATCGAATTGGTTTTACACCATTCCTGTGTGTGTGCGAGCCTTTGGACTTCCTCCTCTCCAATTCTTAATTGTATATAAATTGCTTATTTGGATTTCATAGTATAAATATTTTTATTAGATAACTATATAAAATTATAATTTGTTTATATATATTATTTAAAAGGTTAAAATTAAAGGTTTTTTAAATTAATAATATTTATTGAGATTAGTTTTTTTTTTTCACTTGGTTATTTAATTATTATATAGGGATTTAACAAGAACATGGTTGGGAAAAATAACAATCATTCTTCTCAATCACCCAAATTACATCCAATTAAATAAATGAGATAAACTTAAGTATCATACCTTAAAAAAAGAATTATTTAAATAAAATTTTATTTCTATATAAATTACATTGTTTTAAAGTTTAAATGTTACTTAATAAATAGATTCCACGATGGTATGGGAACTGAAAAGGATGGGCTAGGGTTTCTCAAGGATGTGTGGCTAGGATTTTCAAGATCAAGGGGCATTTCGAACCTTAATGGGGAGGTTTGTGCAGCAATCTTGGAGTCAAGCCAGCAATTTTCGATTGGCCTAGTACCAATCAAGAATAAAAAAGTGGGAATCTTGTTTTGGGTGCAAAATTTTTTAGGAGGTTATTGTTTTGAAACCCTTTTGTGATTGATGTGAGGGTTTTCTGCCATCTACAAAGTGACTGACAAATGGGCCTTTGGGTCAGTTTTGTGAAAAGTGATTTTTTGAGGTTGTGTTGGTGCCAATTCATGTTTAGGATTACCGGCTATGGAGGTGGAAGAAACTTTCTCTTCGGACACAAAATGGGTTAATATGGTAGGAAATGTCAAAGGTTTTTCTTTGATAAACCTTAATGGTTCTGGTCCTACTCTAGCTGCCAACGAGGATAATTTATGCTCAAAGTGTACCCACCCTTCTCTGACAACTCGCATTTCTAATATGTACCTGGCGGTTCCTATCCTAGATCCAAATGGATCGGTTGTGAAGGGTGGTAAGTTAGTGGGTGAGGCACCTAAATTTTGATGCAGATTGAAAACCTATCGGGAAATGGTGGTTGTGGATCAATTTGTTCTTGGTAAGGACGTGGAATCCTTTCAAGGTGAGCTGTGTTTGGGAAAATAGAAGGTACAAAGGTGTCCAGAATGGAACTAATTGATTGGGTCAATAACACTTGGGCTTCGTAATTTGGTCTGGCTCCTAGGACCAGTCTTCTTTCAAAAGGTTGGACCTGCTTTATATTCCCAAATGAGGAGGTGGTTACTTCCATTCTGGAAAAAACTTGGCTCATAAAGGAGGGTTTTTTAGTCTTGAAACGTTGGCATACAAATTTTAACCCCAACTTAGAAAAAATTGTAATAAGACATCTACGGGTATTACTACCAGGTTTTCCTTTCAAGCTTTGGACATCTAATGTCTTTGAACATTTGGAAAATTTCCTTGGGAAGTTCATTCATTTGGATAAGAAGATGGTCTATGGGGTTGATAAAAGAATTACTTCTGTGTTGGTGGAATTTGACATCTCAAAGGGGATGCCGGCTGAGATCAAGATTCTTTGGGGTGATAGATCCTTTCAGCAAAGGTTGGATTACAAAAAGATTCATTTTCGGTGTTTCTATTATAGGAACACAAGACATGTTCGAGCTAGATTCCCTCTTCTACAAAACGGGATTTATCAAGGGTTTTCATCATCTTTCCATTTTGATCCGGTTCATCAGAATTTCTCCTCGAACAAAGGAATTACAGGTAATCAATTCATTGAACCTTGTACCCCTTATGAAGGCCTCTCTAAGGAGGAGTTGTATTTTTATATTTTAGCTGAGAAATTGATTAACCTTAGGAAACAGGTAAAAAATATGTTTCTAAAAATATTTTAGATGATTTGGTGTATTTGGTGTATTTGGTTAAGCCACACATCCCTGGGGTTTCGGAAAATCATGAGGATTCTTTACATCCCTTGGACCTGGATAATTTGAATAACCATGTTCAGATCCCTTAATATGAATTTGTAGACACTTTAGGGTCAAAAATTTCCAAGGATAATCCTCATATGAATTGTGTATGTACACCTCTGGACTCGAACACTTCCATAAAGAATGCTTTGAAAGTAAATAGAAAATCCTTTGCTCATGATTTAAAGGCGGTCACTAGCTCACATGATGTTATCTACAAATCTCCTATGAAGATTTACTCAAAAAACCCTATTCCTAATGTGGGGTCAGAATTTTTGCCTTCCATTAGATGTCAAAATGTAACAATTAGGAAAAAGAAGAAAAATGGGGGTATATTAGAGAATTCTTCTTACCTTCTGCTCTCGGATCGACTCATTGAAGATGGAATTTCTAGTAACTTGTTTGACTCATCCTCAAACCAGGCCCTTAGAGTTGAGGTGCCCTCTTTTGTGATTCCTTAAAGTATTTATTATCTTTTAATATTTGTGGAAGGGGCTAGTAAGGTTAGGGACATCTCCAAAATTCTTAGATCTACTAACCTTGATGTTATAGTCTTGCAAGAAACCATGTGTTCGGCCTCTCAGGCCATTGATATATGTTCTAATATCTTCCCAGGATGGTATTTCAGTGCTATCGATGTGGTGGGTCTATTAAGAGGGTTGGTTTTAGGGTGGAACCCTCAAACTGCTAATTTTAAAGATTTTGAAACTATTGGTGGCCTCATGGTTGAAGGGATTTTTATGCTAATAAATTGGATCTTTCAATGCTGAATTGTTATGGACCTTATAGGGACAGGGAGGTTTTATGGGAGTGTCATGTCCCCTCCCAATGATCCAATGAAAGGAAGTGAACATGACTAAAAATATGGTCTTTTACAAAAACTTAGCCCCATTCATCAAATTCATACAAATAAAAACACATGTGTGCAAATGCATACTCAAATAAACATAGCGGAATGAAACATTACCCACACACATATCTACCATGCATTCATCATATAATCATAATAGTCTTCAAATAATTAAAACATTGCAGAAGTAAAACACATAGAGAATGCTCATCTTGATGTAATGTTGTCCCAAGCAACTAGCTATGCAGCTACAATGTTCCACCCATCCATAGGCCAATTGTGTTCATCAATATCTCAACACAATTGCCACCCCCAAAATGGGTGTTGGTCACCCTATATGTCAATTAATTACAACTAACACACATGATGCTCAATATAGATTGTCAAACCCAGGGAGGTCTTTTGTTTCAATGGCAATAAGCATAATCTATGCATAAAAATCTCTAGCAGTTGATTAAATAAATAAAGATTATAATCCTACTTATCTGCCCAACCAACTCATTCGATAGAGGAAACTAATCTAACTCATACATCTAGGAATTTAAAGTGCAATTATCTTCCTACAGAAATCAACCTAGCAGTTACTGATCCAAGAATGAAAATAAACTAGATTACTTTTGCAACAAGTTAAATCCTATAATTATCAAACTACAGTATTCAATCTTTACCAAAATGATCCATCCAGTAGCTACTATTACTCAACTACAATCTGTCTATTCTATGAATTCAATTAAAGATACAACAACAACCAGAATTAAGAAATAAACTTGAACTATAGATTGATAACCATTAGAAATCCTAGAAAGCATAAATGACTGAAAGGAATGGAGCTAAGCTTGGTTGTAACAACTATTGAATACACATGCATTAATCAAACTAACCTACACAGTCGACTATCACACCACACAGTTGTAGCTATTCGAAATGCAAAGGATAAACTACCAGTAAGGAATGCAATTATAAATCTTTGTTGCAGCTATCAGAAATACGCCTAATGCAATTCCAAAAACACACAACAGGAAATAAATGTAACTACCTACTTAACTCAGAAATCTCTGTGAGAAGGCAGGCCCTGGCCTTCTAACAGAGACGCCGTGAACTACCACGAATTAAGAAACATAAATGGAAGTAACTCTGCTCTTCATTAAAGATGGTAATTCACAGTCTCAGTTCTCTGTTACAGCCCATACAAAATAATAATTATCCAACCCCAGACTTGGAAAGCCTTCCCGAATTTATACATGAGGAATACAGTTCGTGATCCACTAATTTCGTGCGGAAATGAAGATCTATGATCTTCATGCTATAGAGTTACAGCTAAACTGTTACAACCATAATGAATGAGGTCTTTAGTCATGAAGGATGCTATTACACTGGCAGTCAATGGATCAACGATTCAACCAATCGAGAGGTGTCCTGTCTATTGCAGCTATGCTCTATTTCAGCGACTTGTTATAGCTTCACATAGAGAGATGTGATGTCCCTTGAAAATACGAGGAATTGAATTAGAAGAGTAACAGCTGGCCCACGTATGATTCTTTCCCAAGGCATGGCGACTGATACACGTGTGCTTTGATCTTAACTTAATGAAATCAACACAAGTTAGCATAAATCAAAGGCTAGAATTCATAACCATAACAATATTAGGCATTTAATTAAATGAAACAATAATGATGTATACCTTGTTAGGACTACTGATTAATCTGGAAAAAGGCATGTATGTGGTTTATGAAAGTAGGGTGTAACTGGGCAAAATGGTGTAATAGGTATGGTCAAAAAGGGGCATTTCCAGGGCCCAACATCTCCCCCCAACTATCCATTTGCATGTCCCCATGCAACAGTCGATTAGTTCAATCCTGACTCTGATCATCATTCATATTATGCAAGTGAGTTGAAGGAATCAATTTTGACAATTAGCTGTTGGAAAAGCTGGTTCTTGTGTAACAACCTCTCTTTACTCTTGGTAGCTTATAATTGAACTCACCAAATTTTCAATTGTGTCGGTCCTTCTGAAACAATATCTTTTTCTTATCTCCCCGTCTCAGTATCCTTTTCCTGAGTTGTAATTTCAACAAAAAGAAGTTTTGAGGTCGCTAGTTCTTATGTAACAATGTCCTGTTTCTTGATTCTTTTGGCCTACTGAATCGGTTCAATGTTTCTGAAACAATGGGGTTGTATCCTGGGAAAACTCCATTGATTGTCTTGCTCCTGAGGATTTCTGTAATGTTAGGTCCACTATTGTAACTTTATGCCCTTCCATATTAAAAATATCCCCACATTCCAAGCATATCAGTTCTGGTTGTCCTTCACTCCCCTGAATGGACGATAAAATCCCCAATTGGTCTGTAGCTTCCACAATTGAACTCACATATTTCTTTGCCTGTTTTCGGCATGTCTCCTTCTAGTTTTCTAGTTCTGCACGAAGCACTTGCACCTCTCCTTTTAACAGCTCATTCTCAATTAGAAGATTCTCTATTTGAGGTTCTTCTACAACAGGTTCTTGTGTATCAGCAAGTGGTCGGGATTTCAAGATGGGAATCCCAATTTTTGCCCCAATAAATTGACCTGCTTCTGCTGTAGTAGCCGTTTTTATTTTTCTCCTTTTAGCTACGCTAGATGTCTGACCTTTGCTTATTAGCCCTTCTTTTCTCCTTTGAGGCAGAAAAAATCTTATTGCTTTAGAAACAGGGGCAAATCCCTCCTTTTGAATTCAAGTTCTTCTATTTCAGGGAAGGTCTCCACATTCAGCGCTTCTAGACCGCTTTCTGCTACTGCTTTCGCCTGATGTTCCTCTTCTACTATTGTAGTTTTAGCTGCCTCGGTTTCAATCTCCTCTTCATCCTCCAATCAAACTTCTCAAGTTCTAGCCCACCCCCCGACTGAATTTGAGGAACTCAAGTCCTCATCCATTAACCTTGCAGAAAACTCATGGGCTACTCCCAGACGAACCAGAAATTGCCCCCAGGTCAGTTTGTTACGTGCCATGGCCCGTAAGATTAATAATTTAATTAGCCCATGATTCAAAAGGGATGATAAGGGGTGCTGAGCTCTTTTAGCGTAATAATCCATGGGTTGCAAGGATCTAAGAAGATAGTATGGCATATTTAGCAGCTTGTGATAATGCAAATGTGATAAGAGGAAAAATTCATAAATGTAAAAAACACTATACCTCCCTTCACATGTCATATATTTCTTTAAGAAGAGTGCAACTTGATCCCAAGGACTTGGAAGAGTCTCCAGTGCTGTTCCTCTACCTTGTGGTCGCACACTCTCCCCTGCTTCCAGGAAATCCTCAGTTGCAGTCGGGTGACAGCATTTTCGACTAAACCAGCGCTGCCCGATTTTGGGAAGTCCCATTACCTCCATCAGGATTACCTCAAAAACATCTACCCTTATGCCTCGAACCTCTAAATGAGTGCTTGCTAAGTTTTGAGCAAATTCAAGGGTTGTTTCCTCATGAAAACCATTCAAGCGTTGAAAATAATCTATCCACCCTGCTTCTTGGAAGATAGCAAAGACATCTCTGTTCTCATACAAAGATTCTATTGTTAAAGGCTCATACCTCACAGGGATACCCATACCACTGAGATTTTTGCAAAATATTGTAACGAATACACCATTTATAGTTTCGAACATCAAACTGATTGCATGAAAACACAGTTGATGGACAGTCGAAGTTTGAATTGAGCATTTTTGGAAAGGTGGCATAGTTAGTTTTGGCCGTGTTAGGATTATCACACAAGTTAGGTAGAACGGTGGTCAAATCATAAGTACGGGTAACAGCTTTATCGTGATTTTGGTTCAGTTGATTTGCTGTGGATCAATGACAGGGATAAATAACAAGTATAACCATTATTGATTGCGAGGTCAATAGATGCCTAATCATGATTATAGTTAGAACCTGTAGCTTCAAAATTAATGCTCAAGCCGCCATTCTGTCATGGCATGATATTTCACAGTCGCATCTCTAGTAGAAATGCATGTGCCAAGATGAGTTACGTGCATTCATGTTGACAAGTACGCAGGATGGCTCAATCGTTCTTGGCAGACTGCGATTCGAGCTGTGGAGTCATCATTTAAATTCAAGCCAGGTCAGATTATTGATGGCGAGACTGTTCCAAAAGGGCAGGCAATCGAGCAGAGTTGTGGACAATGAATAAGAGGATTTGAGCAGAGTTCGGCGAAACATGGCAGAGTTCCGGTTGAAAATATTTAGAGGAAAGGCAAAAATGGCAGAGTTGTAGCTGCTAGACTTGGCGGAATAGGAAAGAATGGTGGTGTCGCAGCTGCTGGAAAAAGGTGAAAATGAAATGGAAATAGCAGAGTCGTAGCTTCTAGACTTGGCGGAATCGGAAAGAATGGTGGTGTCGCAGCTACTGGAAAAAGGTGAAAATGAAATGGAAATAGCGGAGTCGCAGCTGCTAGACTTGGTAGAATAGGCAAGAATGGAGGTGTCGTAGCTGCTAGAAAAAGGTGAAAATGAAATGGAAATAGCGGAGTCGCAGCTGCTAGACTTGGTGGAATAAGCAAAAATTGCGGAGTCGCAGCTGTTGGCAAAAAGTGAAGTGAATAATGGCGGAGTTGCAGTTGCGAAAATAGGAAGAATGAGCAAGGTGGTGAGTCACAACTGTGCAAAAATGAGTAACAGGTGGATTTTTAGCTGGCTGCTGAAAAACTAACGACTCATCCATCTTCTTCAAAGAGCTTTATTAAATCAGCAACAATGTAAGGTGTCTGCAATCGTCTGGCCCAGTCACGACTAATGTTTCTCTAATTAATTCCTGCACACAAATCTTCAAAACAAACGTGATCAAGTGCAAAATGAAAAATAAATAAAATATAGAATGAAAAATAAATTATTTATGTACAAATTATGTGAATATTACAGTTCCTAAAAATTCACAGGGGTTGAGAAAAATCCCTGCCCTGGCGTTAACTGATAATCTGGATCTGCTACAACCTGTGAAATGAAAGCATCCCTTGAAATCGGTTTGTGATACAATCGCAGTCGATGACCATTTGCAAATAATGGTGTCTTGTTTTCATCAATGGTGATTAATTGGATTGTTTCATTGTCAAATACTCGATCTATTTGATAAGGTCCCAACCAAGGAGTGCATAGCTTGCCTTTGAAATCCCTCTTGAACTATGAATCATATAACAGAGGTCAGTCTCCTTCCTGGAAGACTTTCTTCTTTATGAATCTATCATGCCATTTAGAGCGTTGCTGTTGGATTAAAGTTGTATGATTTACTACTGTTGTGCCCTTTTCATCCAATTCGTTAAGCTGATTCACATGGTTCCTCTGTGCTTCTGATAAATCCAAGTTTGCTTCTACTGTTGTTTTCAAAGTTTTGATTTCAAATTCAATTGGGAAAACAACATTCTTACCATATACTGACTCATATGGGGAAAAACCAGTGGTGTTACGCCATGTAGTGTGATAGGCCCATAGTGCCTCTAGAAGTCTCTCAGCCCAATCTTTACGATGGCTTTTCACTGTTTTTGTCAAAATAGCCTCGATGACCTTGTTCAAACTCTCCACTTGGCCATTGGCCTATGGATGGTATGGCAAGGTTATTCTGTGCTGAATATGGAATTTTTGTAATAGTGCTTCCAGTTTGTGAGACACAAACTATGGTCCACCATCTGTGATAATTTCCTTGGATGCTCCAAACTGAGTAAAAATTTCTTCATACAGGAAATCAATCACAGCCTGATCATTAGCCTTAACCAAGGCTACAGCTTCCACACATTTGGTCATGTAATCTGTGCAAACCAAGATGTAAACTTTTGTTTTGAGGGAGGGTTGATATGCCCTACAAAATCTAGAGCCCATCTATCAAATGGTTCAACCACGAGCTGTGGCTGCAAAGGCATTTTGTGAAGAACCTGCAACAATTAATTAGTAAGAATATGCGAAATAGCAGAAATGACAGAACTCAGAATCACTTTTATATTGATCGTAGGCCACTTCCAGGGGGCAACCTCCTTTGAGCAAGCTCAATACAAATAACTTCACGGTGCCTTCATAGGCCTCAACACACACTTATATACTAAGTCTAGGCGCCAATACTATGGGTCAAAACCATGGGCCAATACAAACTATGGATCAAAAATACTATGGGCGACTTACAAATCATATGCGCTAAACAACAATAACACAACTATGGATCAACAAATACTATGGGACGACTTACAAAGCATATGTGTCCAACAACAATATACTAACAAAGAAAATAGAAGGGTTGACATGGGTTCCTAACATCCCCTCTCCCTTAGAAAAAGCTTTGTCCTCAAAGCTTTAGATGTGGAAATTGATGCAGAATTGGATGGAGTGGTTCCCCTATAGCATCTTTGGGTTGCATTTCGGGCCATTGACGCATTTTAAGGTTCAGGAGGATTGCTTGGAATGCTAAAGAAGAACCATATCAGCTACGTGAAAAGTGCGCTCTGAACGGTGCTAAGTGGCTTGTTGTTTCATCCGAATTCTTGCCATGTGAAGATTTTCCTGTAGAATGAGAAGAACCTGATCGCGGTTTCAAAGAACTAAGTCAATTTCCTGAACTGAGGAGCTACTGAGGGTGTATGGAAGAAGAACTGGTGGTGCCTGTCCATAGACTGCTTCATATGGTGTCCTTTTAGACGTGGTATTGTACCACTGGAGCGCTTCTAGGAAATCCATTGAAATAGTTGTCCAAATCTGTGTAGGGATGGGAAAGGGTTCGAGCAGTCCCGAAAGGAGTGTCATTTCACCCTTGTTGACTTGGCAAGTATCATAGTCAACCACCATCTGTCGAATTAGCAGTTTCAGTCCCTGCCAAAAGAAGTTACATTGTTCTCGGTCATACTTTTGGAGGAACCCAGAGTGCCCTGCTGATGAAGACGCATGGAGTTCATAGAAGAGATAGCCTTGTTGAACATATTGCAACCAGTTTGGAACAAGCAGACAAATAGCTGTAAGAGAAACCAGGTCATCAAATGTGTGAGAAGGAGCATCTGCCACCATATTTTCCTTACCCTTCTTGTAAGTGATCGCATAGTCATAACCCATGAGGTGGATAACCCATTTCAGGTGTGCTGGGGAGGAGACCCATTGTTCCAGGAAATTTTTCAGACTCTAGAGATCAGTCTTGATGCAGAAATAATTCCCTAATAGGGATGGCTGCCACATCAGTACTGCATGCAAAATAGCCATCATTTCCTGCTAAGATGTAGACACGACTAAATGCTTACTGGAAAGGTCTCTTGAAGGTGGAAAGCCCACTGGTGCAACAAAGACACCTACATATCTATCCAAGGAAGTAGTGGAGACCATTGATGGGTGCATCTGAATGGAATGGAGTTGAGCGATGATACCATGTGAATTCTTCTTAAGGATCTTTTCCAGGTGATGTGAACTAATGATGCAGAGAGACCCTAGTTGTAAGCCTATAAATTTGTGTTGTGTCCCATTGATTGAAAACTGCATCTAAAGTTTAGCAAAATCCCATAAGATGGGGCCAAGTGTGCGTAACCATTGAATGCCCAAAACCACATCACATCTGCCTAAGGACAAGGAAAACATGTCAGAGCGCAGGTTATAATCTTTGAGAGATATACGCACATTGTGACACTTTCCCTTGCAAGGTAAGGTGCCTCCATTAGCAACCATGACTTCAAAGTTGGAGCAAGGATGGACAAAACAATCATCCTATTTGGCGATCCAGGGGTCAATGAAGTTATGAGTGCTACCGGAATCGATGAGTATTGTAAGAGGAAGATTCTTGAAATAACCCCTGACCCGCATTGTTTAGGGGGTGGTGACGCCGGATAAAGCATGGAGAGATATCTCTAGTTGTTCATCCTGAGATGGGGGGTCAATAGGAGGCTCCTGAATGTCGACTTGAGCATCCATTGGATTTGGAGCTTCTTCACCAATTTTAGAGGCAGGCGGAGAACCCATATCCAAGAGATAGAGCTTTTGTTGAACACATCTATGTCCCCGAGTGAATTTCTCATCACAATTATAACAAAGCCCTTTTTCTCTACGTGCCTGCATCTCTGTTTCAGACAAATGCTTGATAGGAATTGTTCGAGTTTCTTGTGGAATGGGAGGTCGTTGAGAACCCATATTTTGGAAGGGAACAAAGTGGGTTTGGAGCGTTGTTGGGCTGCAATCTTTTCTTCTGCTAACTTAGCTAACCCTAGGACTTCCATCATTGTGTTGGGACAGAGCATTTTAACCTCTGACCGGATTTCATCCTTAAGACCACTAATAAAACAACTCCTGTAGAATTTATCAGACAAGCCTTCTGTGTGATTGGCTAGTTTCTCAAATTCGGTCTGATACTCTCTCACAGTGCCACTTTGACGGATTTTGGTGAGTGCTCCGATGAAGTCATCAAAAACACTGGGACCAAATCGTTGCAAAAGGAGTTGGCAAAATTCTGTCCATTTTGGCTTGTCATGAGCCTTGATGTACCAACTGTACCATTGAAGGGCTTCCTGTTCCAAATGAAAGGATGCAAGTGGAACTTTTTGGACATCAAAAGTATTATGCAGACTGAAATATTGTTCTGCACGATAGACCCATCCAGTCGAATCAGTACCATTGAAGCGAGGAAATTCAAGCTTCGGACCACAAAAATGGCTGGAAGAAGACAACCTAGTGGCTGGAGAAGATTCTTGCAGTCGGTTATTGTTCATGGCTGAATGCTGAAGATGGAGGCTGAGAAATTTTTCATCTAGATCTTGGAGTTTGGTTTGGATGGCTGCAAGTGCTTCCTCCATGGTTTTTGCTCCGGCGGGGGGTGACAACCATAACCAGGTTTTTTTTTTTGGGGGGGGGGGGGAATGGATAGAAAAACACAAACAAAAGCTTATTTAGTAAAGGGAAATTTGGATTTGGGAAAAACTCGGAGGGGTAATTGGGGTTTGACTAGGTTTTGGACACTTTTTGATGGATAGGGAAGCAAAAAATGGGGATTTTAGAAGCGAGGTGAAAGAATGAGAAAATTTGGAAGAGAGGGACAAAGAAGCAGAATTAAGAAAGGAACTCGGTGGAAAAATTTGAAGGTAATTGGGTAAAATCCGAAGAAGTTATGGCAAACCATAAAAATAGATAAATGTGGGATTTTGGGCTTTGGGAAGTGGAATTTGGGATATGGTCCTCAGGAATGAAATATGCAGAATGGGATTGCAGGGGTGTCAGTGAATTTTCAAGGAAAATGGAGTGAAAACAAGGGAGATATGGCCAAAAAACATAATTTTTTTTTTCAAGAATGAATCTGCAACGGCGCGGAAGGGATCTCAAACAGATAGATCTACAATGGTGCGAAAGTGATTAGAAACAGAGGGATCTGAAACGGTGCCGACTGGATCGAAAATGGCTAGATCTGAAATGGTTGGATCTAGAACGACTTCCAGAATGGATCTGAAATGACGCGGCAATAGTTCAGCTGAAAATAGATATGGACCCCAGGTATGTGCGGCTTCCTAATAGTTCATGGGTTTCACTCGGCCACCAATGCTGTCTGACGGCTTGAGTATTGGGGAAGTACCCCTCACTCCACGGATCAGGTAAAACTGATAACCTCTTTGCCACAAATGACAGCTCTTGGTTTACCTCACGGGTGGGAACTAGTCAATCAGGTAGGGGTCATTGCCCTTTTCGCTGGAAGGTCCTCTCAATGGGACAGCTACTTTGGGGTTCCTGTGGTACTCCTCACAATGAGTTTTAGGGCTTATTCCCAAGTACTTCCCACAATTAAGCGAATAGGGATTATTCCCAGATCCGAAGCTGCAACAGACGCGAAAAAAAAAAAAATTGGCAGAAATTTCACCCAATGACTTACAACAGATGCTCTAATACCATATGTGAAGAACCTGCAACAATTAATTAATAAGAATATGCGAAATAGCAGAAATGACAGAACTCAAAATCACTTTTATATTGATCACAAGCCACTTCGAGGGGGCAACCTCATTTGAGCAAGCTCAATACAAATAACTTCGCGGTGCCTTCATAGGCCTCAACACACTTATATACTAAGTCTAGGCGCCAATACTATGGGTCAAAACCATGGGCCAATACAAACTATGGATCAATAATACTATGGGCGACTTACAAAGCATATGTGCCAAATAACAATAACACAACTATGGATCAACAAATACTACGGGACGACTTACAAAGCATATGCGTCCAATAACAATATACTAACAAAGTAAATAGAAGGGTTGACATGGGTTCCTAACACATTTCATCTAATCTATTGGGTTGACCCATCCTTTGGCAACTATCACATGCCTGAACATGCTTCTTTGCACCCTTGAACAATGTAGGCTAGAAATAACCCATTCTCAAGACCTTATGACCCGTCCTTTTATCAACAAAGTGCCCCCCATAGGGTTCATAATGGAAAGCTTTAAGAATACTGAAAATTTCATCTTCTTTAACACATCTTCTGATTTCTAAATCAAGCTCTATGTAGAAAAGATGGCCATCAATCCAGTAGTACTTAGCACTCTGTTGTATGATCTTTCTTTTTTCTCTCTTCGACAGATGTGTTGGGAGCTTACCTGCAGCCAAAAAGTTAGCAATATTTGCATACCATGGGGAATGAGCTGATACTGCAAACAAATGTTCATGAGGGAAGGAATCTTCGACTGGTAAATTGTCATCACTGTTAGTAAGTCGAGATAAGAAATATGCAACAACATTCTCCTTCCCTGGTCTATCAATAATTGTGATATCAAATTCCTGTAACAGTTACATCCATCTAGTAACTCTAGCATTCCTGATTGGTTTATTCATTAAATATTTGATGGCAGAATGATCAATGTGCACAAAAGTGGAGTATCCAATAATATAGTGTCTAAATTTGTTGATGGCATAAACTATGGCAAGGAATTCCTTCTCTGTGACAGTATAGTTAAGTTCAGCATGAGATAAGTTCTTACTAATGTAATAAATTGCATATGGGGCATTACCTTCCTGCTATCCTAAAATTGCTCCAATGGCAGTGTCTGAAGCATCTGAAGAAATATGAAAAGGCAGAGCCCAGTTGGGCCCTTGTAACATGGGTGTTGTAGACAGCCTTTTCTTTAGCTCAGTAAACGCTATTTTCCATGCATCATTCCAAACAAAATGTGCATCCTTCATCAACAAAGTAAACAAAGGAGAAGCTAGTTTGGAAAAATTTTCTATGAACCTCCTATAATAGCCAGCATGCCCCAAGAAGCTACGTACATCCTTTTGTGTTCCAGGAGTTGGTATATTTTCAATTACCTTGATTTTGGATGGATCTACATGGATACCATCAGAAGAGATGAAGTGCCCCAGAACTATGCCCTCGCTCATCATCATATGGCACTTTTCAGTGCTTAAAGAGAGCTGGCTTTGTTCACAGTGTTTCAAGACCTTTTCTAAATTTTTTAGTGCTTCTTCATAACTATCACCATATGGAGTAAAGTCATCCATAAAAATCTCCATGCAATCTTTTACCATCTCTGAAAAGATTCCAAACACTGCTCTTTGAAATGTTGTTGGTGCATTGCACAAACTGAAAGGAAGTACCCTATATGCAAAAGTGCCCCAGGGACAGGTGAAAGTGGTTTTGTATTGGTCTTCTGGAACGATATGGATTTGGTTGTAGCCACTAAAACCATCCAGAAAGGAAAAACACTTCTTCCCAGACAAGGTATCAAGGACCTGATCGATAAAAGGTAAGGGAAAGTGGTCCTTCTGTGTTGCTTTGTTCAATTCTCTATAATCCACGTATACCCTCCATTTCCCATTATTTTGGCACAATCACAAGTGGGGAAACCCACTCACTGTCCGAAATCAGGTATATGAACCCTACTTCCAAAAGTTTTTGGATCTCCTCTTTCACTATGTCCCTTAGGTTCGGGTTCATCCTTCGTTGTGGTTGACACACATGCCTGTAGTCACTTTTAATATAGATGTGATGGGTACATAGATTAAAAGGAATTCCTTTCATGTCTGTGTACTCCCAAGTGAAAGCTCCTTTATGTTGTTTCAGCAGAGTGATCAACTGTTCTAGCTCGTGGAGCACAAGGTTTGGATTGATGTTTAATGTTTTCCCTAGCTCGATTTCTACTGGAACTCTTTTCGAATTTGTGAGTACTGGAATTATACTGGCATCACTGACTAGAGTTTCTTCTGTCAGATTTTCTTGTTCTGTCTCATCTAATGTGTTGTTCAAGATTTGATAAACATTTTTATTGACTGACATGAGCTCACTGATGAAACTGTTGATAGCATCGTCCTATGTTTCATCCTTAAAAGTTAAGGCTCTCCCTATCATTAATAAAGGCTGAACGCCTTCCTCCTCCTCCAAATCCACCCAAAGTGGAGTTTCATCTTCAATACTTGGTCGAGCTGGAGGATATAAGGTTAGGATTTTGATATCAGTCCCATCTGAAATAGTCATGGATCCTGACCGACAGCTGATATAGGCATCTTTTGTGGCTAACCAAGGTCTTCCCAGGATCAACGGGTGTCCCCCCAACTGAGATTTCGGCTGTAACACCAAGAAATAAGCAGGGTATTGCCACGAGTCAACAGAGATTAACAAGTCATCCAATATTCCCTCAAGCTTGATTGTTGATCTATCAGCAAGTTCTAAAATGGTAGGGGTCGGTCGAAGGTTAGTGAGTCCAAGTTTCTTCACAGTTTCTATGGTCATAACGTTAATACCCATCCCTAAGTCTACCAAGACATTGAGGATTTGTGTGTTTCCTATGTGAGCTGTCACAATAGGATTTCCAGGGTCATCGTATTTTGCCACAGGAGTCCTCCCCATTATTAATTTGGAAAATTTTCCCAATACATGGACACTGGGAGGATCCCTAGGCTTCCTTCCTGGTTTCTTGATACATAAATCTCTAACAGTGTTAGCATAAATGGGCACGTCATGGAGGGCTTGTAACAGTGGAATTTTGACATACAAATTTTTCAATTCTCCTAAGAGATTGAATCGAGGTTGTTCCACTATTTTTTGTAGGGCCAATCATTCAGGGTATGGTGGTTCTCTCATCAATTGTGTAGGTTGTGCTTCGTTGTGTGTTACTTCCTGAGTTTCAGCCACTGTTTCAGCAGGAATGTCAGCATCCTCAATAATGGGGATTGCTTAATTAACAATATTCTCATAGTGCTGACTCACTCCAGTTTCAGTCACTGGGGATGGAACATCCTCAATGATAATGGGTTCCACTACCCTCCCTGATCGTAATCGTATATCATTGAAGGGAACTTGGGAAATGAAATATGCAGGCATGTTTGTAGTCTCAAACTGATGGACTGCTTTATTGTTCAGGTTTGGGTTAGGTTGTGCAAGTAGCCGTGGTCGAAGTGGTGCATTCGTAGGTGTGGCATTGTTTTGGAATTGCAACTGTGGCTGTTGCTATTGTTGGTGAGGATACTATTGAGGAGGATACTGTTGATACTGATTCTGGTGATGGGGGACGTTATTTCCTTGGTAAGAATTTCTCCAGTTGGAATTCCAAGGGGCTTGATTGTTTGACTGCTGTGACCATGGTGTCCAAGAATTAGGATTTTGCATTGAATTCTGAGATGGATGCCACTGGTTACCAGAATAATGTGAAGGGAATTGTGTATTCATATTATTCATATTATTTATACCAGTCATATTATTTAGAAAAAATTATGGGTCTTGATTCATACCTTGATTGCGAGGCTGCCATGGTTTCTTATGTGCAATGAAGTAAGCTTGTTCCACATCTGAAGTGGATGCCTGCAGAACTTCCTTGACCTTAGGTAGTGAGGGACATTCCTTGGTGTCATGCTCCAACTCACATATTCTACAAATTTTTGCTTTGTCCAGCGAGCATTCCTTCAGTGGGTGATTTTTCCTACATTTGGTACAGAATACACCAAGTGTAAGATCTTCTACCACTTGCCTCTGTTTTTCTCTCAAGACATCTAACTCTAAGGAAATGGAGCTCATCATATCAGTTTTAAAATTCTCCAGCAAGTTGCATATCTCTACTTGATTGGATCCTCCACTGGCTGACTTATGTGTCCTAGTGAAGACATCCTGATCTCGATCCTTATCTCATTTGTTAGTTCTAGAGGATCCCCTTGAGTACCTTCGACATAATGCAATGATATTTTTGAAAGGTTCTTTTGAGATGTCTCCTTTCCCCAACAAATTCAACATATCAAGGCATTCTTCCTTGATTCCTCGTAGCAAAATAATCCTAAGCACATCTTTTCGAATCTCAGTGTGTCCAGACCTTTGTAAATTGTACAGCAATCTTTCCACAAAGTCTTCCAAGCTCTCTTCTTCCTTCTGCACCATATTAAACAATTCTTCCTTTCTATCTCTGGTTCTGCAATATTCCTGATATTTAGAAAGAAAGGTGTGTTTCATTTGGTCCCAAGTAGTGATGGTCTCATGACCTAGACTCATAAACCAGCGCAGAGCATTTCCTTTCAAGATGGCTGGGAATAGTTTTATCTTCTACGCACTGGAGGTATAGTCATAGCTGTGGCAGAGGATATCAAACTAAAAAAGAAACTCATCAGGATCTTCAGAAGATTTACCATGGAAATTCGGGACGACTGATGGCGAGATATTTTTCATGGGAGCTGCTCCAGGTGTCTAGAGAATAACGAATTCTAATGTAGCCACAGTATTACTAGGATGATTATCTTCTACTTCTTCCTCTCGGTTCTCCCTATGTTCATTCTCGCCTTCCTATTCTCTATTGGCCATTTTGGTCCAAAATTCAATGGATTCTTTTATCCGTGCTTCTTCTACCCTTGCCTCTTCTTCCTTACTCCTTTCTTCTTCTCGCCTCCTCTCTTCCTCTGCTTATTGGTGAGTCTCCAACCACACTTCTTTAGTAACTCTGGTTCCGTTAATATAGTAAATCTCCTCTCTATCTGGTGCTCCCACAACGCTTCCCTTATCTTCAGATGGTTCCTTCTCTTCCACAGGAGTTGAAGGTCCCGTTGTATTCTCCACTGTTGATGTTGAATTATCAAGATGGGGAGGAACATAATTTCCCCTACCTGTATATGTCTGCGGTGGTCTGGTGGAAGAATCAACTCTAGCAATTATTTTATCAATGTATGTGTGTCTTCCTCGACTTGTATTACGACCTTGACCTCTTCCACCTGCAATGTTAGTGTTCAAAGGGGGTTCCCGATTTGTTTTTATTCTATTCATGCATGCTGTAAATGATTAAACTAAAATGAAATAAAAAACCAAGTACTAACTATTTCTATCAATTACCATCCCCGGCAGTGGCACCAAAATGTTGGTCACCCTATATGTCAATTAATTACAACAAACACACAGGATGCTCAATATAAATTGTCAAACCCAAGTAGGTCTTTTATTTCAATGGAAATAAGCACAATCTATGCATAAACATCTCTAATAGTTGATTAAATAAATAAAGATGATAATCCTACCTATCTGCTCAGCCAACTCATTCCATAAAGGAAACTAATCTAACTCATACATCTAGGAATTTAAAGTGCAATTATCTTCCTACATAAATCAACCTAGCAGTTACTAATCTAAGAATGAAAATAAACTAGATTACTTTTGCAAGAAGTTAAATCCTATAATTATCAAACTACAGTATTCAATCTTTACCAAAATGATCCATCTAGTAGCTACTGTTAATCAACTACAATATGTCTATTCTATGAATTCAATTAAAGATACAACAACAACCATAATTAAGAAATAAACTTGAACTATAAATTGATAACCATTAGAAATCCTAGAAAGCATAAATGACTGAAAGGAATGGAGCTGAGCTTGGATGTAACAGCTATTGAACACACATGCATTAATCAAACTAACCTACACAGTCGATTGTCACACCACACAGTTGCAGCTATTCAAAATGCAAAGGATAAACTACCAATAAGGAATGCAATTATAAATCTCTGTTGCAGCTATCAGAAATACGCCTAATGCAATTCGACAAACACACAACATGAAATAAATCTAACTACCTACTTAACTCGGCAATCTCTGTAAGAAGGCATGCTCTAGCTTTCTAACAAAGACGCCGTGAACTACCACAAATTAAGACACAGAAATGGAAGTAACTCTGATCTTCATTAAAGATGGTAATTCACAGTCTCAGTTCTCTGTTACATCCCGTACAAAATAATAATTATTCAACCCCAGACTTGGAAAGCCTTCCCGAATTTATACATGAGGAATATAGTTCGTGATCCACTAATTTTGTGCAGCAATGAAGATCTACGATCTTCATGCTGCAGAGTTACAGCTAAACTGTTACAACCATAATGAATGAGGTTGTTAGTCATGAAGGTTGGCGTTACACTGGCAGTCAATGGATCAATGGTTCAACCAATCGAGAGGCGTCCTGTCTGTTACAGCTATGCTTTGTTTCAGCGACCTGTTACAACTTCACGTAGAGAGATGCGCTATCCCTTGAAAATATGAGGAATTGAATTAGAAGAGTAATAACTGGCCCACGTATGATTCTTTCCCAAGGCATGGCGACTGATACACCTGTGATTTGATCTTAAATTAATGAAATCAACACAAGTTAGCATAAATCAAAGGCTAGAATTCATAACCATAACAATCTTAGGCATTTAATTAAATGAAACAATAATGATGTATACCTTGTCAGGACTGCTGATTAATCTAGAAAAAGGCATGTATATGGTTTATGAAAGTAGGGTGTAACTGGGCAAAATGGTGTAATAGGTATGGTCAAAAAGGGGCATTCCCAGGGCCCAACATCTCCCCCCAACTACCCATTTGCATGTCCCCATGCAACATCCGATTAGTTCAATCCTCGGTGTTCTCTTTATTTTTATTTATTTTTAGCAAGGTTCCATGTCCTTCCTTTTCAGCTACAACTGCATTGCCTTTCTCCCTCTTCATCAACATCCATTGGATCCCTTTCCAATCTTTATCTACTCATACTAAGCCTTTTAGGACAACCACATGTCCATTGCATCCTTAAAATGTATTCAAGGTCCTTGCATCCAACAATACCTATAATCAAACATTGAGTCAATTCATACATCAAATCCATTCTCATAGGATTCATCTCTCAACAAGAGTTTAAAAACCATATCCGAATCATATACACATGTATATTCGCATTCAATGAGCAAGAAGATGCAAGATAAACCAAATACTTATCTGCATGAGCATCTTCCTTTAGCTCCACAGGTATCCCACATTGACTTCAAACAACTATGGCACCCACAAGACCTACCCCACCCAACACAAGGATGGTACCTCTTCTCTGCTACATAGTCCCTCGAGCATACCCACCCCTTCCAGTGCTCTTCAGGGTGTGCATCGAAAGGTAACCAAGTTTCTGTAAGCCTTGAATCACATGTACATATGTATAAAAAAATGTTACACCAGCACAATAGATGCACCACATCATTCAAATAACCAATGCCAAGCTAGTATGTTGAATGGGTTTATCAGGCATTCCATTAACCAGTATGCTAAGCCAGTTCTCCGACTAGTTTATCAAGCATACAAAAACCATTTCCAAGCCAACGTCTCTACTGGGTTTATCAAGAAATAAAACAACAAAGTACAATTACATGGCTCCTTCTCCTATGCAAACTAGTGGTTCCCTCCAGGAACTCCATTGGTAACTCACTTGACTGCAGGCTAGCACCGCCCCACAATACCCACTCACACAACACAAGGATGGTACCCCTTCTCTGATACATAGTTGCTTTGGCATACCCAACCCTCCAGTGCTCTTCAGTGTGAGCGTAGAAAGGATACCAATGCCCATGCAAGCCTCTTGAGTACCCATGCTCTTACTAGGTTTAATAGCACTGTGGAGAGACAAGCACGCATACAAAATTTTGCAGGTTTTCTCAAACCGAATCCACTCTTGGCATTTCCTTTTCATTTTCAGCTTTAGCAGTTTACATATTCTCAACTAGCATATTTTCACCATCTCACCTGCATTACATGCAGCACACAGTTCACAAGAGATTCCATCATAATAATTTCAATCATAAGTTTCAAATTTGTTTCATACAGAAACTGGATTTTTGAAACATGAGTTTCTTCTCATGATGTTTAGCTCTTGCAGGCCATAACACATGGTGTTCATGCAATGTGTCCTCCTGACACCATTCACAAACAACCAACCAATCAACAACATCTATAATACAATTCAAATATGAATTTACAATTCTGTCTCCTGCAGCAATTAGATTCATTTAACCATGAGGCCATTCTCATATTGTTTGGCTCTTGTAAGTGGTATCACTCTGTCCATTATGGTTTTACACTTGCTACCATAACATGAACATCCACCTACAAGAGGTCCTCTAGACACAATTCTAGATAATCCAAACAATCATTAGTAATTATTAGCAAAATCTCAAACGGAAATTTACCATATGTTCTGTACATAAGTTAAATTTCACAACCATGAGACCCTTCTTATAATTTTTTTTCCTTTTGCACATGACATATTTTAGTCTTTATTATGGACTTACCCACATTGCCATATCCAATAATTCTACCCGTAATCTGAAATTTTCAATCAGTCAAACAATTTGTGATTATCCGTGCATATAATATTTTCATTGTTACAACAGTCATTGAAGTGATCTCATAATTATAATACTCAATAATTCAAACACTATCAACTGTTATTATCTCAAATACAATGAAATGATTTTACTTTATGTGCATCATTATCACAATAAAATTGCAAGATACAGTCACATTATCTATGCAATTTAAATAAAACTTCCAATTCTCATGACTACGCAATCATATCCATTCAGGAAACAAAGTCCTCCCAACAGAGCATTCTTGGTAGGAAATCAAACATGACTACCCTCTTCATGCTTATTTTCCTACATCCATGGCAGCTCTTGAAATGATCTCATAATTGTCAACAATTCACCATTTCATATATTATCTAATTGCAATGAAACATATATATCACAACCATGCATTCGCACAATGCATCTCAACATGTGTACATGCACATATGCATAAACAATCACAAGGTATACATAATATTTTAATGTATATACACTCAATGCCTCCTTGCATTGATGCATGAATACCACGATGCTATGTCATGCATTCCACCATGATGTGTTGGAATTTATGGCTATTGCCTCAACACATCACCCAATCATCTCCCCAATCATCTCCCCAATCACTTGGTTAACTTATCTAGGTGCTTTCCATCTCCACCTGAACAACACATCAAGCGTTTTCTCACTCCTTGGTTGTTGGAAAAGACTCGGTTTCATCCCAAATTAACACCAATAGGGAGTTCATGGGATACTTTTATAGCACCATAGCATTACCATTCCAACCACATTATGGCCTTAACCATTACTAGATCATATGGCATGCACTACCACAATAGGACCATAAGTCCTCACTTGCTTTGGTTATTAAACTCATAACCAACCTACACAAATGGCATGATATATTTTTATATGAAAGCATTTACAATTCAAAACAACTAGATGGTATAAGGATCCTTTCCCTTACTACCACATACCTCACTGTACCCGGTGGGATAATGTTCGCATAAATTAATTCAACATCACATACATACCAATTTACGATTATTAAATACGGCTCAAGGGATTCTTATCCAATCCTCTGTTTGTATGAAATCATAAATAAACCATTACCTGCATGGCTTCCATTAACATCTTTGATGTTACCTGATTAGTTGGTCTCTTGCAAAGGATTACACCATCCTTCCACCAACCTCATGATCATAGATTTGTTGCCCCGACCTTTCTTCATAAGGTTGTTGGTCACATGCGACAACATCATGAACATCTTTAGCCATGCTTCGGTTTTCTTTGGTCCTACAACCAATTTGAACACTACTAATTATTAACAAACACAACAATTATCTTAAGTGGCTCATTGCATATGTAAAAATTTGCTAGCTTTACCAACATACAACATCATATACATGCACAAACATATTCAGATGCACTATGCAATATCTGACAATATGCCCACTAGTGCATATTTATTTCTTCTATCTAATCTCTTGCATTTTCAGCATTTCTATGCCATAAATTTCTATAAAATATAATTTCAATAGTAAGAGAGGCGTTAGGAATTCTCCCTTTCCAATCCCTCATCATAGCATGGAATTCCTCTTCCGCATCATAGCTGATCCAATTTCATGGCCTCTCTAGCAAGCACACAAGGAATCATTAGTTATGTTTTTCTCAACAAGCAGTAATTCAATACATATACTCATGTATAACATTCATAGTTGCTACTTTCCAAGCATGCAGTTCTTATGTTATAAACACAAATAGTTCAAGGTGAGAGATTTCCCTGTTTATCAACATTTCCCTTTGGAGATTATTCTCCAATTTATGTTGCAACCATCTTAATAGCCCTATGTAGCTTTCCTTGATCACTACAATAGCTCTCATTGCACTATTTTCACATGCCTTGCTGCTCACATTGTTTTAAGAAATTATGGTCAAATATAACTTGAACTTTCTTGGACTTGCCTTCACTTATGAGCAATGCAATTTGTTCAATTCCAATGATGGACCCACTTGTGGGTTTGAAACGTTGAGTATCTTCAACTCTTCTACCACAAATCTCCTATTTTATAAATATTTATACCTGCGTGAAAAAATGAATATCCATATGGATTCTTTCAAGGTCCATTGTATGCCCTTGCACCTCATTCAAATGTGATACTTTCCTTCCATTCACATGGAAATATTTTTCCATAGTTCATAACCACACAATTGATTCACACATGGGAATGCCTCATTCCCCAATTAGTATCCTTTGCATGGCCACCATGTCACGATCAGGATCCACATGCCAAGTTCACATATTTGTATGTCTTACTCCTATGTGTGACAACTTTTGGGATAATGGAATTTCCTTACCCACTCTTTTTACTTACTCATAAGTTACTAACTCATATCTTGTAACTTCTCTCATCGTGCATGCACTTGCCCTACAAGTTACATGTCCCTTACTTGAGAACCTATATCATTACTTTTTGAACATTATTGCATGGAATACAATATCCATATTTGATAATCAAGAGATCCCATGGCTCTTCCTTGCAATTCAAATTGCATATATTGCTAATAATAATACATTGGATGCGTTCTTATCCAAGGCACCAATATCCATTATTGGTCCATTTCATCCTCCAATGATTAGACAGAGCTATCACTCCTCCATAATGGATATTACAACCAATTACTCTTACTAAGGCTTCCAAAACCCCTCTATGCAATTCATATTGTACATTCCGAACATAGAGAATGCATTTCATACATTATGGATAAGGAACATCACTTCCTTTTAGTTCCCTTATTCCATCCCATGCTTATTAATACAATCTGCAAGAGTGTATTCTTATCCATTCAACATGTTTTTCCATATGTTAACATGAATTACCATAATACTCTCAATTGAGTATCCTTGCTCATTAGTGGAACTACCTTGTCACTAAGCATCCAACCAGAATTGCTTCAATTCTTCACATTGCTAGATAACTTGCAATTTTACAATGATCATGATCCCAAATGTGCCTCCACTTTTATTTTTATATCACCATTACCATGATGTTTATACCATAAAAAATTACTCACTTGATTTACTTTCATACATAGTACTCTTGCACCATCATATAATGCCTTTCCAAAATTTTGATTTCTTTAGAGGTCACCCACAATGTGAATTTCTTGCTCAATCAAGCCTAGAGACTTTTCTCTACTTGCTATTTGAAACAACTGGAACTTGTTTAAAAATAAGAGCCTTCTATTGATTCTTCTGCAGTCTATCCTCATTACATTCTTAAAAATACCAAAATAATTTCCATGCATTATGGAGACAATCCATATTGACAATTGCTATCAGCCACATAATTCTCTCAAAATCAACGACTGTCTCACGGGGACGACGAGGATCAAGGGGGATTTGCCCCTTGTGGTGATAGATCCTTTTGGAAAAGGTTGGATTACAAAAATATTCCTTTATGTTGTTTCTATTCTAGGAACACATGACATGTTTGAGCAAGATTCCCTCTTCTACAAAACGATATTTCCCAAGGGTTTTTCGTCATCTTTTCTTTCTGATCTGGGTCATCAGACTTCCGCCTCGAACAAAGGAATTATAGGTAATCAATTCATTGAACCCTCTACCCCTTATGAAGGTGTCTCCAAGGAGGAGATGAATTTTTATCTTTTAGCTGAGAAATTGCTTGACCTTTGGAAAAAGGCAAAAATTGTTTCTAAAAATATTTTTTATTATTTGGTGTATTTCGATAAGCCACACATCCCTAGGGTTTTGGAAAATCATGAGGATTATTTACGTCCCTTGGACCTAAATAATTTGAATAACCATATTCATATCCCTTAATCTAAAGCTGTAGACACTTTAGGGTTTGAAATTTCCAAGGATAATCCTCCTTTGAATCCTAGTTGTACACCTCTAGACGCAAACACTTCCATAAAAAATGCTTCAGAAGTAAATAGCAAATCCTTTGCTCATGCTTTACAGGAGTGTCCTAGCTCAGATGATGCTGTCTACAAATATCCTATGGAGATTTACTCAAAAAACCCTATTCCTAATATCGGGTCAGAATTTTTTCCTTCCATTAGATGTCAGAATGTAGCAATTAGGAAAAAGAATAAAAATGGGGGTATATTATATAATTATTCTTACCTTCTTCTCTCGGATCGACTCATTGAAGATGGAATTTCCAGTAAATTATTTTATTCATCCGCAAACCGAGCCCTTAGAGATGATATTCCCTCTTCTATGATTACTTAATGTATTTCTTATCTTTTAATATTCGTGGATTTGGAGGGGCTAGTAAGGTTAGGGCCATCTCCAAACTTCTTAGATCTACTAGCCTTGATGTTATACTCTTACAAGAAACCATGTGTTCGGCATCTCAGGCCATTGATATATGTTCTAAAATCTTCCCAGGATGGTATTTCAGTTCTATCGATGCGGTTGGTCTATCAGGAGGGTTGGTTTCGAGGCGGAACCCTCAAACTGCTAATTTTAAAGCTTTCAAAACTATTGGTGTCCTCTTGCTTGAAGGGTTTTTTATGCTAATAAATTGGATCTTTCAATGGTGAATTGTTATGGACCTTATATGGAAAGGGAGGTGTTTCGGGAGTGTCACGTCCCCTCCCAAGGATCCAATGCAAGGAAGGGAACATGACTGAAAATATGTGATTTTACAAAAACTCAATCCCTTTCATCAAATTCATACAAATAAAAACACATGTGTGGATATGCATACTCAAATAAAAATAGTGAAATGAAACATTATCCACACACATATCTATCATGCATTCACCATATAATCATAATAGTCTCCAGATAATTAAAACATTGCAGAAGTAAAACACATAGAGAATACTCATCTTGATGTAATGTTGTCCCAAGCAACTAGCTATGCAGCTGCAACGTTTCACCTAGCCATAGGAAAATTGTGCAATCAATCTCTCAACACAATTGCCACCCCCAAGCTAGGCATTATTTCTACAAGGAAAGGGAACCTACAACCGATACACATCAAAATGAACACCACATATAAGCCAAGATAGTCCATAATTGGGGTTTATCAAGCCAAAATTGAACCCCCTTATTTTATGGATGCTTGCACTCAAGCTCAAGAAAAAACAATGGATACCCATAACTCAAACCACATCATTCTCTCCCACACACAGCAAAACACGTATGTTGGGAACATGGAAAACATTTTTAACTATGGTATTTTCAAAACAGGGTTCCCATTGGCACACCCAAAATCGAACTGTGGGAAGGGAAATCGAACATAGGGAGAAAAAAATCGAGTTCCTAGCAGGTATATGGGATTTTAGAGGCAAAAGCGACCTCTATGGGCCCTCGAATCATGAATCCCTTCCTCCCAGACATTCTGCAACACAAAAACGCCTCCCATCTAGATAAAAAAATGGAGGAAAACTCAGAAATTTGTGAGGGAAAATGCCCAGGTAGCTTCCAACTCGTGAGAGATCCAAAACCATCCATGAAGAATGGCTTGGGGAGAAAACTTGTGGCTCTTTTCTTTCCCAGGAATCCAAACATGTTTTTCCAAAATGGTGGCTTGACCATACCTGAATTTGGACAGCCATACCCCCCCATTACCCCAAATAATAACTATTTCAACCAACTCTTGGGAGAAATAAATGATTGGGTACAAAAGTCAACATGGGTAGTTGAAGGTTCATGGGTTTTCTCATTGACACTTGGATTGACTTGATTGGATCCAAGGGTTTGAATATTTCCCTCCCAATTCCTTATAAAAATCATGCCCCGATACTCTTGTTGCATTGCATAGCTAGTTGTGGGTGTTTTTATTAAAATGCATATTTACATAATATTTACAGTTCCTATTGTGCATGGCTAGCATGCAAACCATATGCATCAATTTTAACACTAATCGATGGTGAGGCCTTGGCCTTGATCTACTCGCCATGATTTTATAACGATATTACATTATTTGTATTTTAATGCAATGGGGTTAAAATCGGGATATTACATGGAGGCACTTGATAAAGGGGGTATTCTAAGTATTCCTAACTTGATTATCGTAGGATATATGAATTTTACTCTTTCTTACTCATAGGTTGGGGTATTTCTAAACAATTTAATGATATTGCAGACTTCTTCTGCTCCCTCTTACAGAAATCGAACTTGGTGGACATCATTCCACATAAGTTTGAACCGACTTGGAGCAATAAGAGAAGGGGTTCAAATGGCATTAGTAAAATACTAGATCATTTTTTAATTGAAGAGCAGGTGCTAAATGGTCTCCATAAATATAGAACATGGACAGAATTCTCGTCCATTTCGGATCATCATGCGATTATTCTTCAAATTGATAATTCCAGCCCTAAGAAGAAGTATCCTTTTCAGTTTAATAGCACCTTGATTAAATATATAGATTTTTTTTTGCTGGTTAAGAATGTTTGGTGTTCTGTGTTAATTCCTGAAGATTTGAACCCAATGGAAGATTTGGTTTATAAATTGAAGTGTCTCAAAAAGAAAACGTTTGAATGGGGAAAATTAAAAAAGGAAATTGATAGTGGTGAACTTTATCAGATTGATGTTCAGATGAAGGCCTTATTTTCTCATAATCCTGATGGTATCTTTTCAGAAGAAGAAAGTATTCTTCTGCAGAATATGATGGATAGACAAGCTACTCTTTTGAGACAAGAAGAAAGTGCTTGGAGATTGAAGATTCGATCTACATGGGTGGCTCTAGGGGATGAAAATACAAGGTTTTTTCATAATTTCGCTTCCTATAGAGTAAATATAAATGTTGTTTGGGATATTCAAGATCAACATGGGAATATTGTATGATCTCAGGAGGATTTGAAGAAGGAGGCTATGATGTATTTTAAAAAGATGTTTATTGATTCAGGAAGGAATAGGACTGGTAATCAATTAAAGTTTTTGTAGTATTATCCTTCTTTTTCCTCTATTGAAGAAGGGAGGTGGGGAGCCTTGTAAATTTGGAGGAATTAAAAAAATTTCTATGTTTTTTTGCCAAGGATAAGAGTCCAGGCCCTAACAGGTGGACTATAGAATTATTTCTTGAATTTTTTGACTTAATGGGTGAGGATCTTCTACAAATGGTAGAATTTTCTAGAATGGAAGGTTGGGTATCTAGAGGCCTAGATTCCACTTGTTTGACCCTTATCCCTGAAATAAGTAAACCTATATCTTTCAAATATTTTAGACCATTTTCTTTATGAAATTTGGTTTATAAAATTATCTCCAAAATAATTGCTACTTGTATAAAGCCAAAATTATCTGAGATGGTGACAAAGGAACAATTTTGATATTTGGAGAATAGACAAAATTTGGATGCTGTAGGTATTTCTCAAGAATGTTTACATTCGATTAAAATTAAAAACCTGAGTGCCTTGATCTTAAAAATGGACTTGGTGAACGCATATGACAAGGTCAATTGGGACTTTTTGAGATTGTTGTTGTTGCAAATTTTCCTTCCTTCAGTGTTACCAACTGAATCATGGCATCTGTTAAATTTTCAGAATTTACTTCAATCTGATCTAGGATCTTAACTGAGAGAACAACATGTACATCAAATCTACAACATATCAATCATGGACACAATAATGCAAACACATAAGAGACACAGAGTTTACTTGGGGAAAACCATAAAGGTGAAAAAACCCAATAACTTCCTCAGAGATAGATAGATCAATGATACAACTAGAATACAAGAGATAGTCTTCTCCTAGCAGCAGAGCCTCCTCCTTCACAAGTGCACCACTCTCCCAAGTGTGAGTGAGAGAATAGAATGTGTAAAATGAGAGAGACACACTCTCTAATTATACACTAACTTGACTTGACCTTTACTCAATTAGGTCGGCCTCAACTTAACCACTTAACATAATGCTGACTGGGACGACCCCCACTAGGGTGGTCTAATAACCCTTTGACCCATATGGCCGACCCCCAATAGGGTGGTCTAATAACGCTTTGACCCACATGACTTATATAGGGCTGACCCCAACAAGGTGGTCTAATAACCCATCAAGTATAAGTTATGACACTCACAATATAAATGACGACACTTCTGTATAGAGGAATAATAACATCTCTATAGGAATACAATATACATATATGTGAAATACATTCTGAAGTTACATATACATCAACACTCCCTCTTTACTAGGAAGGTATTTCTCTACATAGGTCTTCTAGCACAAGTCTTCTTCTCTGGATCATCGTCACTGGATAATCGTCATCGAGACATCATCATCATCACTGCTGTTGCTATCTCAATCAATCTCTGAATCTACTTGTCATAGGAAGTTCTACAGAGCCAGTCCTTTTTCATACTGGATGTAGGCCCACCACCTGCAGGTCTTCGTCATCACTAGCCATACTGTGGAATCCTCAGGACTTATTATGTGTGTCACAAAACCTCGAAAGAGCATCCCAGGCTGTTACAAGCACACGGATCTACCTATAGGATCTCCCAGGGCCATATTATATGTGACCTCACCACAAAACCTCGCAAGAGCATCCCAGGCTGTTACAAGCACACAACTCTACCTATAGGATCTCCCAGGGACAAATTATATGTGGTCACCACAAAACCTTGCAAGAGCATCCTAGGTTGTTACGAGGACACAGCTCTACCTATAGGATCTCCCAGGGACAGATTATATGTGGTCATGGAAAAACCTCGCAATAGCACCCCAGGACTTATTACGGGCACACAACCCAACCTATCGAATCTCCTAGGGACATATTATATTCCATAGGACAAAACCTTGAAAGAGCATCTGCCAGATATCCCAAGGCCAGATTATATGCCATAGGCAAAACCTCAAAAGACTATCTGTAGATCTCCCAGGGCCAAATTATATGTCCTCCTAGAGAAAAACCTCGAAAGAGAATTTGCCAGATATCCCAGGGCCAAATTATATGCCATAGGCAAAACCTCGAAAGACTACCTGCAAATCTCCCAAGGCCAAATTATATGCTAATCTGCACAACCTGATCCACAGCCATAGAGTATCAACCTGATACTCACCATACATCATCCTGATGTATACATGATCATCCTGATCATCATCACTGCAACATCCTGCTACAAGTCATCTGGAGCAACATCCTGAAGCGCGTCATCCACGATCATCCTGATCATATCATGCATCTACCTGATGCATACCAAGTATCTACCTGATACATATCATCATACATGATCCACCTGATCATACAATGTATCCACCTGATACAAATACAAATACATGATCCACCTGATCATACATGATACATATCAACATACATGATCTACCTGATCATACAATGTATCCACCTGATACATATATAGATACATGATCCACCTGATCATACATGATACATATCAACATACATGATCTACCTGGTCATACAATGTATCCACCAGATACATATACAGATACATGGTCCAAGCATCCAACATGATGCATATACAAAATACATACAAATGATCCAACCAATCATATCCAACATCCAACATGATGCGTACATACATAAATGATCCAACTGATCATATCCATCATCCAACATGATGCATACATACATATACATATAAATGATCCAACTGATCATATCCAGCATCATCCTGATGCATATACAGAGCAGTAACTGGAGCATCATCCTGATGCTCATCATCCAGTGCTTACATCCACAGCCATGTGAAGGATCCTCCTTCCAACATGCTTGGAATGGCCTCTGCAAATGTGTCCATCACTTCTTTCTCGAAGTGTCATCAATCCGAAGAACACCAAGCCTCTCTCTGAAGTACTTGAACTTCACTCTGGTTAGTGGTTTTGTCAGCACATCTGCAATCTGCTCATCCGTCACAATGTACAGGAGCTTCACAACTCCTCTCTGCACCATATCCCTGATATAGTGATATTTGATCTCTATGTGTTTCGACCTGTCATGAAACACTGGGTTCTCAGACAGCTTCACACAACTCTGGTTATCACAAAAGATACCAGTAGCATCCAATGGGATATCAAATAACTCAGACAGTAGCTTCTGTAGCCATATTGCCTCACAACTAGCTGACCAGGCTGCAACATACTCTACCTCAGCTGTACTCAGTGCTACACAGGACTGCTTCCTACTAAACCAAGAGATCACACCTGATCCCATATTGAAGCAACATCCAGATGTGCTCTTCCTATCTCCAGCACTTCCAGCCCAATCTGAATCAACAGAACCCTGCAGGTTAAAATTTTGATTCGCTTCATACTTGAGCCCATAATCCACTGTACCCTTCAGGTACCTCAGAACATGCTTTACAGCAACCAGGTGAACACTCCTCGGATCCGTCAGGAACTGGCTCAATGTGTTCACCGCAAAGCAAATATCTGGTCTTGTGTTCATCAGGTACATCAAGGACCCAATCATCTGACGATACATAGAGACATCAACCGGCTCAGGTGAAGCATCACAAAGAAGCTTCAGATTTGATGCCATAGGTGTGGCCATGGCCTTGCAATCCATCATCCTGAACCTCTTCAGGATCTCTACTGCATACTTCCCTTGTCCAAGGAAGATTCCATCTGCACTCTACCACACCTCCATGCCAAAAACAAATAGTGCATCATCCCCAAGTTCTTCATCTCAAACTCGACAGCAAGCTTCCATTGTGTGTCGGTAATCAATCTGTCATCTCCTGTTACAAACAGGTCATCCACATACAGGAGTAGAATCACAGGATTCCCTTCCTCAACCTTGTAGTAAAGGTTGGAATCTGCTTCACTCTTGGTAAAGCCCAAACTGGATAGAAAGTTGTCTATCCTACCAAGTTCTGCACACATATATGACTATACCATTCAAGAAGGCTGTCTTGAAATCCATCTGGTGTATCTTCTATTTCATCACTTTTATATTTCTCTAAGCTGCCATCTACAGCATGCTTGATCTGATAGTTCCATTTAGAAGTCACAACAGACTTTCCTTTAGCTCTTGGGACCGCATCCCAAACATCGTTCTTCATGATCAACGGATCATGGCATCCTTCCCGTATCCTGGGAACTTCAATATCTTTAATAGATAATTTTGTTGCTCGAACAAATGTTGTAGTCCTTCTTTTGTAGGTGAAGGTATACGGTCGTTTCTACAAAACAAGTTAAATTGCATGATTAGAAACATCTCATAATTTTCAGACAAATTCTTACACATAAATAAATATGTCATACAGTCATGCAATTATCTTAGCCAATGCTTCAATACAACATTTATCCATGTTCCACAACTTTCTAGATGCCTTCCAGTCTCTACCAGAACATTGTTAAGAGTTTGCACTACTCCCAACATGTCAGCAAAGAGGTTTCATTCTAGATAAGTAGCACTGGAATGTTGTATAGTGCCATAGGCCACTTATCCATCACATACATATTAGTAGTATACTGTTCATTAATGCAATCATTCTAATATGCACAATACATATCCTAAGTCTAGGAACATGAGCATATACATCATTGAACAATTTTATTTAAACAAACAAATATGCAAGAAATGATAATTAAAAATACTTATCTTTGTTTGGTTGCTGGGTGGACTCCCTCTGAGTCTTTGCTTCCTTGTAGGAGTTGCTGAAGTAGCTTATTTTACACCTTTCTGTTGTGGAATGTAGAAATATGGTCAACTCCCTCTGAATATCTGCATCCTTGCAGAAACTACTGAAGTGTGCTCCTTTGCTTTCTTGCAGGAACAACTGGAGTGTGCTCCCTCTTGATCTTTACTTCCTGGATTACCTGACCTTGAACTTACATCCATCCTTAATCACTATGCATGCTTATTAGTATCATCATTGTGTTATCCTTGAGGTCTCATACATAATCACACATTTATTAGTATAATCTTAATACTATCAAAACACAATAATCTTAAACATGTATAGTCATGATCATTCACAGATAATAAACATTAGTATTCAAGGTTTCAGGGAAGTCTTCTTTTACTCATGCATATTCTTATTTTATCATAGGACTCTTTTGATTAGTTAAATCATCAATGCATAAAACCGTGATTACTCAAACCTATACCTTCATGATTATTCTGGTTAGTCATATCATCAATTATGGTAAGAAACATAATATGCATACAACCATGACTATTCAAACCTATGACTTCATGAATAATCATTATCAACAACACAACAGTATAAGATCCTAACACAAGGTAGGATTCTAGCTTGATATAGGAAAAACATACCCGGATTAGCATGCTAGCTAGTTATGTATAACATACCCGCATAATGTCTTCTGGTTCTCTTCAGTGACTTGTGCTAGTAACCTGCATGTCTCATAGGTTAACCATTGTAGGACCAAGTTATACATACCTCGAAAGTAGATATTCTGTGTGATCCATGACAATGGATGAATCTTTGTCTTCATGTCACCATGATCATATCTTCTATGATTTGTCTTTCTTGGTGTACATTTTATGTTAGCGAACAACATAAACCTCATACAACATCACAATGCATTAGTACATTCATAAGTGTCAAAACCTTAATCAATGAATATCTTCTATTAAGGTGATACGACAAGTCTAGTAATTAATCAAGATTGTACTGTAATGATATGAAGACAAACATATGATAAAATTAACCATGAAACATACCTGCAAGCCATACCTATCAATATTGCTTATAATCTTCTTATGGAAGGCCTTAGCCTCATCTCCCTCTAAGACAGGAACTTCTTCACTTATGCAGGTGACCAATCCATCTTCTTCTAGGATTAACCCAATCCAATTGATTTGCAAGAATTGGACCTGGAGCTAGATTAGGGTTTGTCAAGGAAACCCCAAAAATTCAAACTTTGAATTTCAAACTTTCGAAAGGATAGAAATATGTGCCTTGATGAGCTGATCGAGTTGGTATATTCTGAATTTGAAAACTGCAAAGTTTCACCCCTCGAAATTGCCTTTTAGATGTCTAGATTCACTAGGGAGGACCCTGAATTAGGGTTTGAGTTTTCCAAAGCTTCACCCAGCCAAAATATTTGATTCAAAGATCTAAGCTTTGATTTTTCTGAGGAGCTTCTAGCCGTGGTCACAGATTTCCAAAATTCCAAGTTTTGCAGAAGCCCTAATTTTCCATCTTTCCGATCAAAGTCCTGAACTGGGTTTGATCAAGCTCGGCCTTCTGCCCAACCAAAAAATCTGATCTTGGTCTCTAAATTTCAATTTTGATGAGTAGCATCCATCCGTGGTCTCCAATTAGAGAAATTCCAACTTTCATCGAAGCTCTAAATTCCGGAAGCCATGAATGAAGGTGCTCAAAAATAATTCTGTTTTGACAGAAATATGTACCTGATTGTTTCTGGTGTAACTCCGGACTTTTCGATCCACAGGGTCTGAAAAGTTTTCCTGAGATAGCCTGACCTATTATATTTCCATCCCGATAGGTCTGACTTCAATTGGATTCTCTGAGAGAGAGTTATGCCAAGTGTCGCAACGTGACCTATTTATGGGATAATACAGAAGAGAGAACTTGTATGGCCTTCCACGTGTCACTGGTTCAACTTCGACCTCTGAAATGTTTTCTTGAGATAGTACAGTCTGTGTAATACCTGTCACATTTTACGAAATTTCATTTGGAGCTTCCTAGCCCAAGTTATGACCTTTTTCCCAAGGTCACCTGATTTTGACTCAGATCTGGAAGAGGCAGAAACCCTATATTGTATAGATCATAAATCACAAATTAAAACGAATTAGAGGTTTTCCTTTGGACACAAGGTACATGGGGATATGATATTCCACCTATAAACATTTCAGATCTGAAAACTTTGCCAAAATGGATTTATAGCGAAAGTGCTATGATGACTGGTTTTTGCTATATCAAGGCCTAGCATCGTAAGTGCAACAAGTGTCATACATGCCATATCATGCCTTCTTTCAGGCTAGCTCTGATACCATGTTAAATTTTCAGAATTTACTTCAATCTGATCTAGGATCTTAACTGAGAGAACAACATGTACAACAAATCTACAACATATCAATCATGGACACAATAATGCAAGCACACAAGAGACACAGAGTTTACTTGGGGAAAACCATAAAGGTGAAAAACCCCAATAACTTCCTCAGAGATAGATAGAGCAATGATACAACCTGAATACAAGAGACAGTCTTCTCCTAGCAGCAGAGCCTCCTCCTCCACAAGTGCGCCACTCTCCCAAGTGTGAGTGAGAGAATAGAATGTATACAATGAGAGAGACACACTCTCTAATTATACACTAACTTGACTTGACCTTTACTCAACTAGGTCGGCCTCAACTTAACCACTTAACATAATGTTGACTGGGTCGACCCCCACTAGGGTGGTCTAATAACCCTTTGACCCACATGGCCGACCCCCAATAGGGTGGTCTAATAACCCTTTGACCCACATGACTTATACAGGGCCGACCCCAACAAGGTGGTCTAATAACCCATCAAGTATAAGTTACGGCACTTATAATATAAATGACGACACTTCCGTATAGAGGAATAATAACATCTCTATAGGAATACAATATACATATATGTGAAATACATTCTGAAGTTACATATACATCAACAGATGTCCCTTATCTCCCCTTCCTTTCCTTCTTGTGATTGAGGTCCTTAGTGGGATGATTGGTGCAACAAAAAGTGAAGGAAAGCTTATGGGTATCAAAATTTCCCGAAAGTTGTTCATTAGCCATCTTCTTTTTGTGGATGACGTAGTGCGTTTTAGTATTGGTTCAGTTGTAGAGTGGAGAACTTTTGCTAATATAGTTCATTTATTTTGTTATGCTTCTGAAATGGAAGTTAGTACTGAAAAATCGTCTTTTTTATGTAATAATGTGGAGGACATTGTTTGTTGGAATATTTTATATTCCTTGGAAGCTAATAATGTCTTTGTATTATGTCAGAAGATATCCACAATCTTATGTAAAAGATAAAAGAGTAATACATTTATCCCATATTCATTATGGTAGAATATACTCTTGATATTCATTATTATATAAAGAGATGTTATTATGGAGATTTATATTATCCCACATGTAATATGTGAGAGTAATTCCTCCTCATCTCTTGGTATATAATAGAGTCAAGGGAGTCTTTCTCATTCATCCTTCGTGGATCATTCATTGTGGATCACATCATGGTATTTCTATATTGTATTGGGGTTATTGTAATTGCTCTCTTGTAAGCTTGAGGGAGATATTCTGGAGATAATAGAAGACTACCTTCCTATGGACATAGCCCAATTGGGTGAACCACGTATATCTAGTGTACTCTTTTCTCTTGTTCTCTTTCTATACTTATTATTGATATATTATTGTTTTGCATAGATAGGTAAGCTAGTTTAGTTAGATCCATATATCTGACATGGTATCAGAGCTTGTTGCTATGATCTAGCACCTTCTATTGCTTTCAAACAATATTTTATCATTTGGGAATTGATTATTTCTTGTAGATTTGTTTTCTATCTAGTAGTCATTTGGCTTCTCTTCAAATCTGGGCATATTCCTGTAGTTTTTTTTATTTATAACCCTAACCTTGTTGTGTAGATTTTTGCAGAAATGTTTCAAAGGTTTCTTGGTGTTGTTTTTGTAGATCTATATGATTTTGTGGTTCTCCTCAAGGAGATCTATCTTCCAGTTGTCAAAACGGAAATTTTTTGTCCAAGTTTGGTAGACTTTATGCAGGTTTCCATCTTCGGCAGATTTGACACTGTTTTCAATTTCATAACTCGGTCAATTTTTATCGAAATTTTTATTATAACCTATTTTTGGAACAAGAAAAGCTATTCTGGATCCACCCATGCAGACATAATGGGGGATCCGGTTTCCAAAATGACAACTTTCATCCAAGTTTGGTAAACTATGTGTAGGTTTCCATCTTCAACAAATTCAACATTGTTTTCGGCCTCATAACTTTGTCAATTTTTATCAGAATTTTTATTATAAGCTGTTTTTGGAACTGGAAAAGCTATTCTGGATCCACCTTCATAGAGAGAACAAAATTCTGGGCAAGTCTGGGCACTCAATCAAAGGGGTGTAAGTAAAAGTTTATCTTTCCTTTACTGTTTTTCTAACTCTGTTTTTTGTAGATTCAGATCAATACAGTAAAGTATTTAAGTTTTATGTTATTCATTTTTTGCATTTAGGTTGCTTCTAATCATGTTTACTAAGAGATTATTTCTTGTTCTTGGTATATATTTGTCTAACATTTCTATATGGAAACTTTGGCATTTTTTAAGGGCATGGATCTCTAGTATTTTGTCATGATGATAGATATAAACCATGTAATGCTTAATATTTTAACAAGACACTTAATAACTAATTTGTTCTTTTTTGTTTAATCATGTTGATTTCTAATCATGTCATGTTTATAAAAACAATTTTATATGAACAATCTCATATGTGTTATCTTCTGATCATTATTTGCTTTATTTATATGTTATTGCTTACCTTTGTTGCACCGAGTGAAATGAGGTGCTCTACAACCCAGTATGGGGGAGATGTTGTAACGTGATGTAACGTTTGTTACTAACAAAATAATTAAAACAAATCATGTCGGCTCATAAAATAAAAATTTATGGAAACTATAAAAAAAAACCCATGTTGGTTCATAAAATAAAATATTATGAAAGGTAATTAAAAAATTGATGTTTGTTTATAAAATAAAAACTTAAAACTTAAACCCGGATCTATCAATCAAGAGAGATCAAATTTCTTGAGTTTAAATTTAAAAAAAGAAATACACCTCAAGAAATTGGATCCCTGTCGGTGCTTGATAGGTACGGGTTTAAGATGGATCTATGCTGGTGTAAAATAAATTTCATTGTTCTATAAGTAATAAACATGTTATACAACTTGACGAGAACTATTTACTCAAAACGAGAACTCTAGCCCTAAAAACCCATATTTTTGCATAAAAAACACCAAAAAACAACCCCGAATCAAAAAGTGGTGCTACCGGTAGCACCACTTTTTGATTTGGGGTCAAAAACATAGAATTGAACGAAAACATTTTTTTTCTTTTTTGCAAAAACCTTAAAATCAAGCTCTAAATTGAAAACGCTTGCTATCGGTAGCACACTTTTTCAAAAAATGGCATTTTATATAATTTTATCAAAATTGAAAATTGTGCTTATTTAATCTATTAGTAACACTATATACAAAATGCATTGAGTTAAATACAAATTATTCAATAACCACTCTTTTCATATAAAACACAAAAATTTAAGTAAGTCATCAGAAAATCATATAATAAACCATAAGACGTAGAAGTAATTTATATCAAAATTCAAGCACTCCTTTAGAGTTTCCATACAAACAATGACATATTAATAAAAGTTGACAAAATGTTTCATGTGCGAATATTCAAATCAACACATGGATTCTGACACATTATCAGAATCTACATTTTCTTCAGATGAATGACTGGATGAAGATGTAGATGGCCCATATTCTTCTCTAGTATCAACGCATGCACCATCTGAATCTTCATGTACGCCCAACATTTCATACGCCATATTCCTTCTAGATCTACGCCTTGGTTTAGCAGACTCCCATGTTGCAACTACTTTCGGTGCCAACAATCTTTTGATAATCTCTATACTCTTGGAGTGAAGAGTGCATTTCCTTGTCAACTGGAAGTCATAAACTAGTATGTCAACATCCTCTAATTTCAAAATGTCTATTTGACGATGATTTACATTTTGACCCTTTCTTTTTCTCTTTTTGCAAACCCTTTTCTCGATCACCATCTACGGCTTTTACACACCATGAAATGGGTGCGTGTCTGTTGCATACCAGTGTGCTTCAATAGATTGATCTTCTTCATTTTCTTTATTGACCTTCATAACTTTTGAAATCCAGAATGGATAACCACGTGGATCTTCTGTGGCCAAAACTGTAATCATGCAACTCTTCTTAATATCTTGTACTGAGCCTCTATAAAGGTCTTCCATCGCCTCACGCCGTGCAGTTGATCTTCTAGATCCAATGTACATTTCCCTTTCTTCTGGTTGAGAAGGCTCAACACCTTCAGGATCAACATTTCTCTCCTCATTTTCATTTGACATACTTTGTGGCCAACCAAATGGAGTCTTCAGAAAAATGTCTTCATTTGTAAGGTTTGTAATTATGTCATTTTGCTCCATGAAAAATGACTCCCACCAAACAGAATCAACAACCTCTAAATAGTCATATGTATCTTTTATAGACTTTTTGGTTTCTTCCAAGCATTGAGAAGAATCAACATCTCTATTGTGTCGGTGTGAATTTTGAATCTCAATAGCTGATTGCAACAATGATAACTTTGAAGCATACATTTGACGACTTGGGATGAATTTCAAAAATGTTAAACCTGGTGTAAGCCCCCATTCTGCACTTGTTGAGTATTTCTTACCCCATAGTAGTGTTTTCCCATCAATGTTTTTATGCGAAATTGATGCTGAAAGCTAATGTCATTAAGTTTCTCAATGCAACTTTCTTCACCATGTGATCCCAAAATAAATCTTCGCATGTCAATAGTTTCCTCCAATGTTAGCACAACAGGTTCTGGACTATATGTTTTTCTAATAATTTCAGTTAATGATGGCAGGCTCCCAACATTCTTTGTCCCCAATGTCACTGCAAAATGGCTAAACATTTGATCAATATGGTCATGTGTATGCCCAACAAGAAGGAAACCAACTTTTCTGAAAAATTCTCAATTCAACAAGCATGTTCAGATAACCAAACATCATCTGATTTTTGTTTTCCCGGCTGGTGTTGTCTAATTGCAGATATAGAACTTGAGGAAGATTACTAGACCCATGAGTCAGCACATGGTGAATTATGGTAATGGTCATATTTGCATCATTATGAATATTGGGAACTGTAAAGTAAACCTTTGGAGACATTTGACCATTAAAAACCATACAACCAACCAAGTGAAACTGAATAAAATTTTCCTCCTTTAAATTCTTTGGTACACAAACAAAATGTGGCAAAAGTGTTTTTTTGTATCCATGCCATCAATTATCAAACCCATATACTTATGTGGTTCATCATAACACTTCTTGCAATGTTTGTATAACTTTTGTCTTTCAACTGATTGTTGATTGCGAGGTGCTTGAAGTTCTTTAACAACAGAATCTACAAATAAAATAAAAGCAAAACATTGATTAGCTTTCGTAATAGATATTTATTGCAAAAAAATAAAGGTGTTAGATACATACCTCTCTCTATCCCGTCTGATTTATCCCTTCTTTGCTTAAGAGAAGGAAATATACTGCAAACCCCCATCCTTGACCTCTTAGGAATACGGACATTGTTGAACTCTGTCTTCCATAGTCTTGTAAAATATGGATATCTAATGAAATTGTTATTTCCTTCAGCGTCTTGAACAAATGCCTTGTACAAGTTGTAGATTTATAACCTTGAGAAATTATCTGGAATGTGTATGGTTTCTCTATCCGGCATACTCTCTCCATGCTTAGAAAAGAAGTCACGCATCCATGACATTGCAATGTTTGTTAATGGCCCACTAGCTCATGCATGATACTCTTTAGAATAAAATGTAGGATCCTTTTCTAGCCTTGTCTAGATTCTTGAATGTCTAAGATTACCAATTGAGTGGATTATTTTGAATGCCCTTCTGCAAAGCATAAAACTTCCAATTCGATAATCATACCCTTCCTTTGTAGAAATCATGCACCCTACCCAATATGAATTTTGCATATTTTTGTTCATTGATAGATATGCTTGTCTTTTCTCAAAAGCCTGGTTGTAGTGTATTTTTTTCAGACAATTTTTTTGGCAACATTCACTTGAAATCAAATCAATAATAGAATTGGGACTTGTGAGAAAATCTTTCCTAGACCTTGTATAATTGGAATGCTTTGGATTGATATAAAATGGCCTAGTCCTACACTTAATCTTGCTCAATGGTACAATTTGCCTTTGTGTTTCATCAACCATTAAACGATCCTCATTAGAATGAATATCCTCATCAATGTGAGGAATATCATCCCTCTCATTAAAATTATCATCACCAAAATTAGTAGGAGAATGAGTATTCGCACCAGTATCAAGTTTATCACTTGAGTTTAAATCAACATCATTTTCGGGTTCATCCTCCCCAAAATCATCGTGTGTCTCATTAAAATCCTCGCTTGGAGGAAAATCATCATCAATTCCATCAAAATCCTTTCTTGGAGGAAAATAACCTTCATCATTATTGGTTTCTGCATCCTCACCAGAATCATCACATGTCCCTTTAAAATCCTCGCTTGGAGAAAAATCATCATCAATGCCATCAAAATCCTTGCTTGGAGAAAAATCATCATCGGTGCCATCAAAATCCTCGCTCGGAGGAAATTCATCTTCACCATTATTGGTGCCCTCATCCTCACCAACTTAATCATCCATCCCATTAAAATCCTTGCTTCGAGGAATATCATCATTGCTTCCTTCAAAATCCTCGCTCGGAGGAAATTCATCTTCACCATTATCGGTGCCCTCATCTTCACCAACTTCATCATCCGTCCCATTAAAATCCTCGCTTGGAGGAATATAATCAATGCTACCATTAAAATTCTCGCTTGGAGGAAAATCATCTTCGCTACCATCATAATCCTCACTTGGAGGAAAATCATTATCGGTGCCATTGAAATCCTCGCTCGGAGGTAAATCATCTACACCATCATTAGTGCCTTCATACTCACCAAAATTATTATCTATCCCATCAAAATCCTTGCTTGGAGGAAAATCAATTTTATTGTCTTGTAAATCCTCGCTTGGAGGAAATTCATTGTTTGTGCCTTGAAAATCCTCGCTTGGAGGAAAATCTTGGCTTGAAGGAATTTCATTGTTGATGCTTTGATAATCATTTCCTTGAGCAAAATCATCATTTGTGCCCTGAAAATCGTCACTCGGAGGAAAATTTTCATCATCTTCCTTAATATATTTAAAATCTCCAAATGAAGGAAGCTCTTCATCATCATCATTAATGCCTTTAACATCTTCACCTGAAGGTAAATCATCATCGATGCCTTTCAAATCTCCACTTGAATCAAAATTTTCATAATCTTCAGACATTGAGATTGATTCAGACAAGTCCATGACTTTTCACTTAAAAGTTTAAGAGAATGAAATTTTCTCACTCTCCTCACCCAAAAATACAATGGTGCATCTATCAACCCCAACAATATTATAGCTAAAAGAACAAAATTTTCCCTCCCAAATTTTCCCTCCAAAATTTCACTTCAAAATTTTCCCTCCAAAAATTTCCTGCAAAATAAATCACACATTTAAAACACAATTCTAACACTAGTAGAAGTAATTTAATTTATCGTATAACAATTGTAATAATACTAATAAAATGACATTTAGACAATGCTATCCAAACTGCCTAATACAATATTAGTTATTTATATTAATTTTTTAAATCAAAAGTCACAACACTAGTCAAACTTCATTTAATGTCTTCTTCTCTATATTTAGAAATAATGCATTATCTAATTACACAGTTTTGAATCCCATATTCATAAAACGGTTAAAAATACCTACATTATGCTATATTAATGCAGTTTGGTTTTCTATAGTCACAATTTGCAAACAACCATCCAAAAGGCTTTGGAGACCATCGAACAGCTCAAGCATTATCAAGGTTAGTTAAATTTTCTTTTTTTTATGTTTTAATGCAAATTTTTTTACTTTGGGATTTGGCATGCCCTCTGCAAAGCCTGGGTTTCTTTTTGTTGGGGGGGGGGAGGGCATAGGCACCTTAGCCCCCATTCTATAGCACAATGGCCACGAGCATTGCATAGCCCATGGGCTATGCAATGGGTTTCCCGTAGGGTTCCCATTGCATAGCCCGTGGGCTATGCAACGGTCGTTGGTCATTGCATAGCCCATGGGCTATGCAAAAACCAACGGGAAATGGCCTGGCCATGGCATATCCCAACGGGGGGGCATCCAGAGGGGGTCGGGATGGAGCAGCGCCGCTCCATCCCAGCCTCCTTTGGGCACCCACAGCGCACCGCCCGATGGGGGTGTGTTGTGGGCACCCAAAGGGCACCCGACGGGAGGAGCAGAGCTCCTCCTCACTGCCAAAGGAGTGGGTCTCCTCCCCCCGGGTGCCCTTTGGGTTCCCATGGCCATTTGCATAGCCCACGGGCTATGCAATGGGAGCCCGTTGGGGTGGCCCATTGCATAGCCCATGGGTTATGCAAATGGCCGCAATGGACAATTCCCATTGCATGTTCCAAGGGCTATGCATTGGACATGGGGGCACCAATACATGTGCCAAGGGCTATGTTAAGCCATCAAATTTTTCGATCTTTGGTTATTATACGTTAACAATTGATTTGTATTGCAAATGTTTTTAAAAAGCATATATTAATTTGTTTTTCTTGGTTTTCTGACTATAGGGAAAATGTCATCGAGAAAGCTATCTGTAAACATATCTGGAGCGAGATCGTCGATGAAGTCATTGAAAAACATAGTTGAGCCATCTGGCAATGTTGTGCGTGATGAAGTTGTTCCCAGTGATGAATTAAAAGCCAACAATGTCAGAGAATGGAAACATGCACCAACTGAAGAGAAACTTGACTATTCTTGGTATTTGAAAGAGAAATATCAAGGAAACTCAGATAGTATTCACCTATATTGTGCTGGATTTGAATATCTTAAAAATGATTATCACTCTTTGGGATTGTTGCGAGATATTTGTTTGGTGCCGGGTAAAGGCATTGTTTATGCACTACTGAAACAAGCTAAAACCTTTGTCAAAATCTGATATTCTCTGAAGGTTTCAAACTATAAGATTGACGGAATTTTCACAGAATTTTGTGCAGCAATCGTGCACGAAATTGAGAGAAAGAGAGTAAGTTTCTATATTTTTATATCTTTTTGAATTTCTTATACTTTGAATTATATGATAATGTAATAGATTTAATAAAATAATGTTTTTATTTCGTAGGATTTTGCTATGCCACTTTCCAATATTCTGAATGGAATTTATTCTACAGAAGAAAATCCAATGGATGTCATTAATTCCCCTCTTCATAAGGGAGAAGCACCAAAGAAGGGAGAAACACCAAAGCAAAATCGAGTGCAAAATGTTCCGGGAGAAGTACAAGCACAGAAAGAAAAAGGAATCCAACAATCAAATGAAGTTGCTAGGAAGGTTACATTCAAAAGCATATGTCGCCCAATTGTGTAAAATTAGTCACAGTAGATCTAATGAACAAGTAAATCAATCACAACATATGAACATAGAAAATATGGTGTAAAACTGTGCAAAACATGCATCAGTGCTCAATATCCCAATGAGGGTGAATAATTACAATACAATACAGTAACAATGACTGAGCAATTCGAATTGACTAAGAAGGTCATTCGAATTACTGAATGGTGTAGCTTGGCTCCAACTAGGAGTCCTCATCATCAATCAGTGGTGGTCATCAATGCACAAGAACCAGTCATCCAGGTGTCAATCTAAGTCTAATTGAGTGTAACAAGTGTAACTGAAGTGTATAGCACTGATATAGGGAAGGAGGCTCAGTGGAGGGTGCATGGGAGGCTTAACTGAAGTCAAAACAAGTCATCTAGTCAATCTGGAGGTCCAACGGAGTGAAACAGTCAGTTGGGAGTGAAACTAGCCTCAAATTAGGGAGAATCGGAGCTAACTGAGTGTAAACTGAGGTGGTAGGTGAAGAAGTGCGCCCTTCTCTGGCAGTAGGTGAGAAGTGGGCACCTTCATGAATAGGAGGGCTAAAGAACTGATGTAAGAAGCTCCCGAGTGCTAGAATAAGGTGGGTAAGGTGCTGGAGGCATCAACCTGGTGATTGGGATGCATGCAAACCCTAGAGTTTGCATGCAAACCCTAATTGCATGCAAGGTCCTGAAAATGATGATGTGGATATTTGAACACCCCCCCTCAAGCTAGACTATGATGTGCAAAAAATAATGTAGGGCCCTAGTAACTAAGACCAAAGGTCACCTCAATACAATAATCCAAAAAAAAATGCTGAAAATAAGCTAAGTGAGGAAAGAGGGAAAACCCAGTGGGAAGAAAGCCCCCCCTCAAGCTAAGAACATAATAATGGATCAATCTGTCTCCACCATGATGGAACTCACCCCCAACAGTGAACAGAGGTAAGAGAACTTCTTCTCAGTGAAGCTCTTGGTGAAGATGTCTGCAATTTGCTCATCAGTAGGGAAATATTGCAGAATGATGGTGCGATCATGCACCAACTGTCGAATGTAGTGCATATGAATCTCAATGTGTTTGGTCCTCTACCGCTGAACTGGATCCGTGGAGATCTTGATAGCACTTTGATTGTCACAAAAGAGGACATTCGAAGTAGTGCCACCAAAACCAAACTCAGAAAGAATACCCTGCAACCAAACTGCCTGAATGCAGGCATTGACTGCCCCTCGATACTCTTCCTCTGCTGAAGAAAGTGCAATGACTGCCTGCTTTTTGCTTGACCAACAAATAGGGCCATGTCCAATCATGAAAACATAACCGGAAGTGGACTTCCGATCTATGCTATTACCTGCCTAATCTGAATCAGTAAAACCAATGAAATCAAGCTTAGAATCTGCAGCATAATGTATGCCAAAATGTTTCGTACCTTGCACATACTGCAAGATCTGATTGGATTACTGCCAATGAAGCTCCTGGGGCTGATACATATACCTTGAAACGGAACTCACAGCATATGAAATATCAGGCCTTGATTGTGTCAAGTAAAGTAGTGAACCAATCAACTGTCGATACATACTGCAATCTGCAAGCGGTGTAGAATTTCCCTCCTCAAGACTGATTCCTGAGAGGAATGGGAATGGGGATGCCTTACATTCAGCCATATTAAAATTAAATAACAATTCGGAAGCATATTTTTGCTGAGATATAGTGATCCCATCAAAATTTTGAGCTATCTCCAAGCCCAAAAAGTGACTCAGCAAGCCCAAATCGCTCATGTCAAAAGCTAGATTTACGGCAGTTTTTAGCTTGTTTATTGAAGTAAGAGTGCTACTAGTAATGAGAATATCATCAACATAAAGTACAATAACCAACAAATTACCTTTAACTTGCTGAAGATACACATTTGGATCAGATTTGCATCTTTTGAAATTCTGAGAAAGAAGGAAGGAGTCCATCTTTGCATACCAAGCTCTTGGGGCCTGTTTTAACCCATACAAAGATTTCTTCAATCTGCAAACTAATGATGGATCTGATGTGTATCCTTTTGGCTGCTGCATATATACCTCTTCAGCACGGTCTCCATGTAGAAAAGCACTCTTCACATCCATTTGGTGCACTTCCCAGTGCTTGGATGCGGAAATTGCCAAAACAAGGCAGATGGAATCCATATTTGCAACTGGTGCAAAGGTCTCAGTGTAGTCCACTCCTTGGACTTGGGAGAAACCTTTTGCCGCCAACCTTGCTTTGTATTTGCTGATAGATCCATCAGCAGTAAATTTTGTGCGGTATACCCATTTACATTTGACTAATTTTCTTCCAGGTGGAAGAGAAACTAGCTCCCGTGTATTGTTCTTTTGAAGAGATATGTACTCTTCATCCATGGCACTTTGCCATCTCAGATCTCGGTGGGCATGATAGTATGTTGTGATATCTGAACTAGTCATCAAATAAAAAATCTCAGGAAGTAATGGATTATAAATAGAAAGATCCATACCTACTCTTTGAAAGTCTTCTCTTGTTCGTCTCGGATCAACAGGATTTCCAAGGTTCGAACCAGCAGATTGAAGAGTGTTTTGGGCCCACTTTGGTAACGTAGGAGGATCATAATGGTCAGATTCCAAACGTGATATGTCATGATCATCATGTGCTTCTAAAATATCATAAATATCAGAAATCATACCTTCATTATCGTTGCACGGATCTTCTTCTGGTGAAGGCGGTGAAACGACAGTTTCTTCCTCAACTAGTTGCAAATCTTGAAGCGATTCTTCAAATTGCACACTGCACTCTATGAATATCTTTTTGGATCTGATATACATGAGTTTATATGATTTTGATTCTTCCCCATATACTATCAGTATGCACTCAATACTTTGTGGATCCAAGGCTCATCTCTTCTTGGAAGGAATTCTAGCCCATGCAGTAGAGCCAAAAACTCTCAAATTTGACACATCCAGTTTGTGACCAAAGAATGCTTCGAAAGGAGTCATACCTTTCACGGATGAATGTGAAACTCAGTTCTGAATGTATGCAGCAACATTGATTGCTTCAGCCCAAATATTTGCAGCTAAACCTTTTGATTCAATCATGCAAGTAGCCATCTCTTTCAGTGACCGATTTTTCCTTTCCGCTACACCGTTCTACTGGGGTGTGTAGGGAACTGTATGTTGGATCTGAATTCCGCTTTGGGCACAAAGTTGTAGAAACTCGGCCTTGATATATTCTCCACCATTATCATATCTAATAGCTTTGATATTTCTCTCAGTGGTGGTCTCAACAGAAGCCTCAAAATCCTTGAATTTTCCAAGCACTTCTGACTTGTTTTTGAGAAAAAATACCCATGTAAAGCGGGAAAAATCATCAATAAATGTCAAAACATACCTTGAACCATTTAATGACATATTGGGCAGCAGACCACTGATATCAGAATGTATCAGCCCCAAAACTATAGAAGCTCTGCTAGCTTTGTCACGGTCGAACCTATGCTCGGGGTGCTTCCCAATAATGCAACTAGTGCATATTCCCTTCGAGGAACGGAGTTGTGGAAGACCATCTACCATGGATTTGTTTGATAACAGCAGCAAATACTTATAATTAATATTTCCAAATCTTTCATGCCAAATCCTACTAACCTCATTACCACGTGTGCGAAGAGCAGTGGGCTTTGCAAGCAGAATAAAGTGTGAAAACTCATAGCATTTTGCAGTGTGGTTCGCCTTTTCGATTGCAATAAGTCTTCCACTTTTGATATCAGAAATTTCAACTGTATTAGGGCTGAATGTAACTTGTTTTGGTTCACCAATGTGTGTCATTTGATACATAGAAAGAATATTTGAAGCCAAGGAAGGCACATAGAGAACATTCTAAAAGCTTCCATGATTAACATGGATTGTACCTTTTCCCTTTGAAGAAATTTTTGAGTTATCTCCCAAATGGATGGGGATGGAGCTGTTTGGATCGAATGAAGAAAAAGAATGAATATTTGCAGCCATATGATTCGAGGCACCCAAATCTATCAAAAGAGTAGTGGGCTTCAAAACAGTTGCCATGAGTTCTTGTCCTCTTTCATGATCATCATTCCTATCCTTCTTCCTTCCACCGTTAGGAAGAGTGATGTTATTCTTTTCCAAAAGGAGGGCCATTTGATCTATAGTCTTCTTCATGCATGAACTTTCGGGATGAAAGCCATGGTTGCAATAAGTATATTTAAATTTTTCCTTACCCTCTTTACCCTTTTGCTTGAACTTTGAACTGGATGGTGCATCCATCTGCTTGCCTTTCTCTCTTTGCTTGTGAGGTTCGAATTTGGGCTTCTCTTTCTTTTGCTTTCCTTTACCATTCGAATTCTTGGGTCCTTGAACAAATAGGGCTGAATCTTTGGATTTTATGGACCCCATTTGAATCACCTTATCATGCTCTTTTGTGACGGACTCAATGAAGGCATTCAAGGTAGGCATCTTCGAATTCGGGGTAGTTAGCCGACCGGAATTGAAAGTAGAGACAAATACCGAATAGTCTTTACCAAGCTTGGTGAGAATAGAGAGGATCAATTGCTTATCCTCTTTGATAACTCCACTGTTGTTCAACTGCAATGTCAAGTGCTTGAATTTTGTGAAAAACTCATTGATGGTCTCGAAATTCTCAAGACTAAGAGCAATCAATTCATTCTCTAATTGAAAATCCCTAAGCTCATCCTGCTTGCCAAATAATGCTTCAAGTTGCTCCCATATAGCTTTTGGAGTCTTCAATCCACTGAGATGGAAGTGAAGATCTTTGGAGATGGAGAGACAAAGAAGACCATAAGCTTCATCAAGCGTGTTGTAGTGTTTGGTTCTTTCTGACAATGTGCTTGGCTCCAATTCGAGGCCAATGGTGACTCTATAATATCCTTTTGAATGTAACATGATCTCCATATCTTCTTTCCAATCAAAATAATTGAAAGGGGTGAGGATAGGCTTTGAACAAGAGTATTCCATTGCTAGGAGCGAGTGCACTTTGATGTAAAAAGACTTGCCAAAGCAAGGTAGCGAATGCAATTGAAGGAGACAATAACCTACAAATCACAATCAATATAAGAACAGTGAGGTCGAACAATCCACCCTTTTAGAGTTGCATCACACCTGGGATTGGAGATCAAGCAATGTTGAATGGGCCCAATGTATCAAATCCAGGATTTATGTGGAAACTCAAGCTTCTGGAGTGGTATTGGAAGTATTTTTAAGCTTTTCATGCACAAGAGTGAATTCTCTTGAGATCTTTCATGCCGAACTTTTTGCAATTTTGAGCAAATTCACTCAAATCATCATGTAGAACACCTGTAGAAAATAGATCTTGTCCCTGCAATGGCTCTGATACCATGTAAAATTAGTCACAGCAGATCTAATGAACAAGTAAATCAATCACAATAGATGAACATAGAAAATATGGTGTAAAACTGTGCAAAACACGCATTAGTGCTAATATCCCAATGAGGGTGAATAATTACAATACAATACAGTAACAATGACTGAGCAATTCGAATTGACTAACAAGGTCATTCGAATTACTAAATGGTGTATCTTGGCTCCAACTAGGAGTCCTTATCATCAATCAATGGTGGTCATCAATGCACAAGAACTAGTCATCCAGGTGTCAATCTGAGTCTAATTGAGTGTAACAAGTGTAACTGAAGTGTGTAGCACTGATATAGGGAAGTAAGCTCAGTGGAGGGCGCATGGGAGGCTTAACTGAAGTCACAACAAGTCATATAGTCAATATAGAGGTCCAACGGAGTGAAACTAGCCTCAAATCAGGGAGAATCGGAGCTAACTGAGTGTAAACTGAGGTGGTAGGTGAAGAAGTGCGCCCTTCTCTGGCAGTAGGTGAGAAGTGGGCGTCTTCATGACTAGGAGGGCTAAAGAACTGATGTAAGAAGCTCCCGAGTGCTAGAATAAGGTGGGTAAGGTGCTGGAGGCATCAACCTGGTGACTAGGGTGCATGCAAACCCTAGAGTTTGCATGCAAACCCTAGAGTTTGCATGCAAACCCTAATTGCATGCAAGGTCCTAAAAATGATGATGTGGATATCCGAACAAAATGAACATGATTGACGAATTGTTGGTGATGACAATGTCACTTCTACTGGTAAGAGAAATAGACAGGGTTCTAAAATACCTATGGATGAGGATGTTTTCATTCCTGTTCAATAAGTTGTTCTTTCAGATACAACTGCTTCAAGAAATAAAAGGAGGAGAGAAAATGTTCAATCAAATGTTGAAAATCATAGTGAGAACTCGGGGGATAGTTTGGAAATCATTACTCTGGGTGGTGATCTGGATGATGGTGTTGTTAAGACAACACAAAATACTATTTGAGATCGATTACGGAGGGATAAGTTGGTTCACAATGGACATACATTTGATTTGAATGTAAAGCAACTTTATAGACACAAAGAAGGCCAAGAGAAGTATCAAATTAGGAAACCACATCGTTTGCATGTTCATAACTTGAAATCATTGATGAGGCACAATCCCTATGCACATGTGGTTGACTATCTAGTTCTTGTTGACCCAAAAGATGTTCCTATTAGAGATGCGTTTGAATAATCAATTTTTTTTTATTACAACTACTATGTTTGGGGGGAAATCATTCTGTGGAGGCTAGAAGATAATTAATGCAAGAGTTTCCAAAAAACCCTATTTTTCAAAAAGTGAAATGCATCATTTACGTTGGTTTAACAGATGTGGAAGCAAAACCATTGGGATGGGATCAAAACACAGATAGTGACTATAGGATGTCCATGACATTCATTCAAAGAGTTAGATTTATCCATAATGAATTTGAAAAAATATGTGGTGGGGATAGATCGAAAGTTGATGCAGATTTCTGGAAACAATGTTGTATGGAGATAGGAAATCCTATTAAAGAGGACAATGTGAAATAGAAAGGTTTGAAAGGAAGTGATGCATTCAAAGATGTAGATAACTATTTCCATTTGGCATTTAGATCGGGCCCCATATGGGATTTGATTGATGACATATTTAGCATGTGGGAGAATACCGGTGTAAAAAATTAGAAGGTAAAAAAAGGTAATGCAGTTGCATGGAGCAGTACTCAAGGAGGTCCCGATGTCAAGAACTTGCCAGAAGATATGACTATAACACCTTGGAGATCATTGCAAGGTGTGAAGGATGAAACACTTATATCTACAATACTATCACGTGTAAAGTCAGGTGAATTATCCATGGAAGAAATGTGCAATGATTTAGAAAAGTAAGTTTATAAGTTGTTTTTATTTTTTTAAGTTTATTTTTTGAGTTTAAGATTTTTTATTAAATAAGCATTGTGTTACTATTAGATGACATTGTTAACGTAATTTATTTTTACATCATGTAGTCATAAGGTATACATGAAAATACAAGAGTATATGGTTATAATGTTGGGTGAGAAGAGTTGGGATGATGTCAAATGCAACTATCCAGATTCAAGCTCTATGGAAAGCTTAAAAGCCTTTTTTGTTGCATACAAAAAGGTATGATGGTTTATGTTTTTTATATTTTATTTATTTCTAAGTGAATTCATTAGAATTGAATTACTTACATATATATTTTTTCAAATATGTCAAAGAAGAATTCAGTACCAGAGTCTTTCAAAATTCATATTCAAAGAGCCAAAATAGAACGACAAAGAAGACAACGTCTTGCAAATGTTGAACTTGATGACACCCTTGATCATCATGTTTGGAATGGGCTCGACACTGTGCAATATAAAGTGATTTTGGGTGATTGTGCAAACATTGCAAATCTTGTTCCCAAAAAGGAGTACTCCCTAGTTATTGCAGATATCCCTCATGGATTCAATATCAAAAACATTATTTATGATTGTGAGCCTTATACAGACCAGTCATTTAGTAAAGTGGTTTCGGGATTTCTGAATGTCACAACATCACCCCTATGGAGATTTCTTGTTTTCCATTAAGATGTACAAGGAGGAGCAGTGCTAACAACATTGAAGGATAAATCAAACCTAAGGAAACAACTGTATTGGTAAGATATTTGTAGTATATTATTAAACATTTGAATTTATAAAACATTAAATTATTTTTCTATAAGTTAATTATATCCTTATATATTTTTGTTACATTCATAAGCCTAACATTCGTAGCTCTAGCACTGATCCATTTATGAGCGATACTGAAAACATACATCTTGCATGTTGGACAAAAGATGAGACCTATGATACTCTTTTAATCAATGAAAAGAGTGAAGGAAAATATAGTCAAATATTGTCTTATAATGCCATGGTTAACAAGTTGACATATGAAGAAAGAGATTTGAAAGGAGAGACTGTAAACATCTACAAGAAGCCACAAGCATTGATTAATTATCTCATAGATACTTTTTCAAGCGAAGGAGATTGGGTTTTAGATTTGTTCTCGGGATCAAGTAATATTTATGATGTAACATATGAAACTAGTGCCATAATCTATATTCAATAATATATATATTTTAAATTTATGTTTCATTATGTTATTTAACTTTTTTTTTTGTATGTGTTGATTAGGTACAACAATAGCATGTTCATTACAAAAAGGAAGAAATTGCATATCCATTGAGAATGATATACTGCAGTGCAATTATATCAAACAAAGAATTAATGATATGAAGGTTCTTCTAGATGAAATGCAGGAAGTTGATTTGAAGAAAGGAGAATTTAGTGAGTCACTTGTGGCAAAGATGTCAAAAGAGCCTCAGCCTCCTTTAAAAGGGATGTTCAAAAAATATCACTTTGGGCATTTTGCAGAAGTAGAGGACCCCATGGAAGAACACATTGAGGTCCAAGAAGAGATCCAACCAGTAGAAAATGTCAATTTCAATGAAGAGTTTGGGATGCAAGATATTCTTGATTAGTTTCATATTGTTGAGGAAATGTCAAAGTTGACAATTTTTTGATAAGATATTTTGTAATGTTTTGAATTGAAGATTTTATTTTGAGAATAACTATTATGTTTTTAATATGCTATTTAGAAATATATGGTATACGTTTTGTTGAGTTTATGTGAATCATCACTTTATGGAAAATAATGTTAAAGAGTGTCATTTTTATACATCAAATAACAGAAAATACGTTGAAAAATGGTTTGGAATGTCTTTTTTTTTCGCATTTTGTATAGAAATTTGCCCAAAAAATGACTTCTTTAAGATAAAAGTTTAATGAAAAAACTTTGAAAATGCATGTATTTTTAGTTCATAGTAGCTTCTAAGTCATACAAAAATTCAAAAATGTGTGTGTTTTTTAACTATAGCTAGCTATTAGCCCGCACGGGTGTGGCTCATTGGTGGTTCAGTTGTAAATGGAGGTCACGAGTTCAAATCACACCCGGCTTTACCCGTGTCCCATGCTTGCGGGGTGTGTGGGGCACCTGGGGGTATAGTGGTAGCGGGATTGGATCCCTGGACCTCGTGTCACGCGAGTGCCAACCCAGTCTCCATTTGCTGATTCCCCTAGTTACAAAAAAAAAAACTATAGCTAGCTATTAAATGTAGTTTTTTTGGTAAAGTTTGAAAAATGACCCTTTTTCCTAAGAGTTAAAATTTTCTTATGACCAAGAAGTTTCAAAATCACAAAAAAATGGCTCAAAATGAAAAATGGTGCTACCAGTATACACCCTTTTTGAAACGGAGGTCAAAACAGCTACTAAAATTGACCCCCCAAAAAACGAGAACAATGAAGGGTTCTCGTCAAGTTGTATAACATGTTAATATCTTTATGATCATTATCTACTCTTGCTAATTAATTTCTTGAGTAAAGTCAATTTTTTTAATCTATTGGTTATCATAATTTTTTGGCTTGTCATAAGTTATTTAATTGAGATATAGTTTCTTTCTCATGTATTGCAGAGATTGTATCTAGTTCCTGTGCTATTTGTCTCTAACATTACTATACATAAGCATTGACATGTGTTGTTTGTCTCTAACATTCCTATATGGAAGCATTGACATTTCCAGGGCATCTCATCTCTTGCATATTTACATAGTGTTAACAAGAAATGAACCCATGATTAAGTCCTTTAGTGACTTGTCATTTCATAATTTTGTTTTTCTAAGTGATATCAAGAGTTGATCATATTTTGTTATATGTTGATCAGATTAAACATTTTGATTTATTTATGTCATGTCATGTTTATTTTGATCATCTTTTACTCAATATTTATATGGCTTTGAGCAATCTTATCATCTTGAAATATTTATCATGAGCACGTTGTTCTTGTTGCAATGTGATTTCTATTCTTATGATTGCAGAGGTTATCTTGTTCCTACTTGTCTCTAACGTTCCTATATGGAAGTATTGACATTTTCGGGGCATTCATCTCTTGCATATTAACATCATACTAATAAGAAATGCACCTATGCTTAAGATTAGTTACTTAATGAATAAATTTTCATATATTTAAGTGAAATCTTGGGCTCACTATTTATATGTTGTGGCTAACACTTAATGTGTAAAAGTAACTTCATTTTCCTTAATCAGCAAGTTAATATTTTATTTGATCATGTTATGTTGTGATTTTTTTATATGATGTTTTCTAACCTTTGGTGTATAAGCATTTTCATTTCATGTATGAGCACCTTTATTTTATGATCTTTATGTTCTTTAATCTTGGAAGTTCTTGTGCAGATCATTTTTTTGTTTAGGCTTTCATCTTATTCCAGAAATAATGAAGCACCATCTTCTACTGTTAAAGTCATGATGTTCATCTGTATGATATCATTTTCAATGTGTAGACCATTGGGGTCTTGTTCCTTCGATGTTTGAGGTATTCTATAGATATTTCTATTGCACATTGATTGGAAGAATGTCTGCTATCTACATGTGTATTAACCATCTGGGTATTTTTGTACACTGTTGTGGTGTTCTTAGCCACATGTTCTGTTGTATCAGTTGTCAAAAGGTATTTGTACACTGGTGTGGATGTTATATCAGAGTTCTTCAGCCTTTAGTTATGGTTGTGATGATTCTTGTGGTGATCTAGGCATCTTGTGTATCTAATAGCCATGTCGGCTTCTCTGTAGATCTGGGCACCTTGTTGTTGGATTGTGTCACATGTTCTCGACATCTGTTGGATCTAGTAGCCATGTTGGCTTCTCTTTAGATCTGGGTATCTTGTTGTTGGTATTTCATTGTACAACCTGGTTCATGTGCAATTTCATGATTCAGTTAGAAGCGGTTGTTCTTCATCAAATTCCATCAGCCGAAGTGTTCTTCTTTTGTAGATTTGGTTCTTATGGAAGTTGTCATCAAGGGGGAGCAGTAATGACTCCTTCCTTCCTGTGTTAGTGGGATTTTCTCTTAGGCATTATTAAGGGGGGGTGTTGGAATATTTTATATTCCTTGGAAGGTAATAATGTCTTTGTATTATGTCGAAAGATATCCACAATCTTATGTAAAAGAGTAATACATGTATCCCATATTCATTATGGTAAAATATACTCTTGATATTCATTATTATATAAAGATATGTTATTATGGAGAATTATATTACCCCACATGTAATATGTGAGAGTAATTCCTCCTCATATCTTGGTATATAATAGAGTCAAGGGAGTCTTTCTCTTTCATCCTTTGTGGATCATCCATTGTGGATCACATCATGATCTTTATATATTGTATTGGGGTTATTGGCATTGCTCTCTTGTAAGCTTGAGGGAGATATTTTGGAGATAATAGAAGACTACCTTCCTGTGGACGTAGCCCAATTGGGTGAACCACGTATATCTGCTGTACTCTTTTCTCTTGTTCTCTTTCTATACTTATTGTTGATATATTATTGTTTTGCATAGATAGGTAAGCTAGTTTAGTTAGATCCATATCTCTGAGACTGTTATGGAGAATATATTCATGGATTTTCCCTTTATGAAGTCTGAGTTGAACTTTGGTTTCAAATATATTGGCTATTTTATAAAGCCTAATGGATATGGTATAAATGACTGGATGTGGATGATTCAATGGTTTGAAAAGAGGATAAATGTGTGGTGCTATAAATTTATTTCCATAGGAGGTAGACTAACTCTCCTGAAATATGTTCTTACGGGGATCCATGTTTATTGGTTTCTGATGGCACAATTCCACATACTATACTTAAGAGATTAAAAACTCTTATGTTCAGATTCTTATGGTAAGAGAATTCAGATGGGGGCTGTTATCATCTGGTCAGGTGGGAACGAGTCTCTTTTCCCAAGAATCTTGGAGGCTAGAATATAAAAAACATCTTTTGGTTTAATTTTTCTTTTGATATGAAAAATTTGTGGCGTGGGATCATCGGTAAAGGTCTGTGGTCTGAATTTATGAACAATAAATACATAAAAAATACATAATTATCAATTGGATAAGGAGACATAATTATTCTTATAGAACTACTTCTTATTTTTGGCTAGGTTTCATGACAACCTTTCCATGGATAAAATCTCATATGGCTTAGCAGGTGGGAAATGGGAAATGCATACGTGTCGGTACTGACCCATATATTGGGAATGAAATAGATTATTTTTTGTCATCTATTATTTGGGGTCATCTGGATGCTTTTGTTTTCCATACTTTGGATAAAATCAAGAGACGACTCTGGCTACTAGGTTATCCTTCCTATTGGCTAACTGCACAGGATTTGGGATTTGGCAGTGTATGGGTGGAGGAATGGAACATGTATATACAAAGTATAAATGATGCTAGTGTTCGACTCAACTCATATGAGGATAAATTGGTGTTTGGTGAAAAACTTTGACTTCCGGGCAGGTTACAGCGAAATCAACATACAATTACATTGTTAATTTTGTTCAGGTTGGTGCTTCAAAATGGTGGTTTTTCATGTTTGTGGAAATGGATATTACCATTAAAAATAAATTGCTTTACATGGATAGCTCTTGAAAATCACATCCTTACATGGGATAAGCTCCTGCATAGGGGAAAAGTGGGGCCAAATATTTGTGCCCTATGTAAGGGTGATAGTGAATAGGTTAATCATATTTTTGTCTCATGCAATTTTGCAAAAGAAGTTTAGAATCAGATCTACTCATCTCTTAAGATTTATGTTTGTTGGGGTTCGTCCTATCAAATTTGGATACAAAAAACTAGTAATTTTATGAACCTTCCAGCATTGGTTTCATGGGAAATATGGAATATTCGTAATAAGTCTATTTTTTTAATAGGCTTCTCCTTTGGTTTTGTTGGTGGTTAACATAGCGTTAAACATGTTTTCTTGGTATAAGATGGATTATAAGAACTTAAAGACGCCCATGGTTTTCCAGAATGAATATTTCATTTCAGAGAGCAGTGCTATTGGATTTTTTGATGGTGCCTCGACGTCTGGTAGGTGTGGTGCAAGAATTATCTTACTTTTGAATAAGGATGTATCCTTCAAGATGAGACTGGCATGTGGAGAGGGAACTAATACAAAATATGATTTAATTACTTTGTAGTGCCTAGTTAAGGTTGAAAATATGTTTAGCATTGACATTCTTAGAGTCTTCAGTGACTCACAGGTAGTGGTGCAATGGGTCAACAAAATTTATACTCTGAATATCATGAATCTGTCTCATTGGGGCCACAGAATTGAGAGGTTGATTTCCACATTTTACGATTTCTCTATTGATCACATTAATAGGGATCTTAATGATGTTGCATATGCCCACTCAAAGGAGGATTTGGATGGGGAGGAATGTTGGTTACTTTGGGAGGAATGGAAAAATGATTTGTTGACAGATGTAGGCTCTTTCTTTTTGTTTGCAAATTAGGTGTGGGATTGTTGTGTTTTGGATGTTTTGGATCTGGTTATTTCCTATTCTGGATCAAGTATTTTTTATGGTTTTTCCATGTATTGGGTTTTCTGGCTCTGAAATGTGATGGTTTTTATTTTTATTTTTGTAAGTACAATTAGTATCTATGTACTGTGAGTATGTACTTTTTTATTCTTAGTAATAACAAAAGTATAGTTTTTTCTTATCGAAAAAAAAGATTCCACAATGGTATAATTTGGATTTGTTATTTAAAATTTAATGTATAGCTATTTTTAATTGACCTAAAAACATTTGTGGTCAAATTATAATAAATTATTAATTTGTTTACATATATTAACTAGCTAGTTAAAATTAAAGGTTCATTAAATTCCATTGGTGTTAAAGTTTAAATGTTATCAGAATAAATAGATTGCACTAAGGTATTTACATTTGGAATTTAACAGTTAATGTGACTGTTTTTAACCAATTTAATAATAAACAAAACATAAGGTTATTATCTCCAAATAATTTAAAATTACATATTGTCCATATATGCAAAAGGAATATATTATGACAATGACAAAAAGATAAAAAAAAATCCTTCAAAAAGGACTATTCAACCCACAGAGGTCTATATACATCTCGATCATATCATATCATTCAATATTTTCCATCAAAGAAAGACATCATTCCTGCATATGTTTAACGTTGTTAAGAGCATACTCCCTTAACTAAAAACACATAGACTGGAGTATGAAAAGAAAATCCAAAACTCAAACCCTTATGTTGTGCAAAGTTCACCACTATGCATCTTGAAAAGGTCTATGAAAAAATTGCTAGGATTCATTATCCAATTCTGAAATATTTATTGCCCCTTGAACCAACTGTAAGCCTTCTTTAGAAAGTGAATCTGTATCAATGTTCTTTTTCTTGTAAATGTGCAAACATGAGAAATCATAAAAACTGGAGATAATATGAAAAAATTAATTCTAATTAATTGATTCTAAATGTAAATTTATGCATCTTTGAACCCTTTGATCAAGTTAATTATAAGCATATAATCTCCATATACTTGAATATCCTAATAGTTTCTTTCTACATCAAATCCCAAAAGGTTTTTTAACGCTAAGAGCCCAATGTAGTTGTTAGAACCATAACTGAAACTCGTAGCCATTTTAAAATAATGGGACTCTGAGAGGTAAAGGACTATGCCCTTGCCACATCAGGTTTGGTTGAGTTGGGATTAGCCATTGAATAAATCCCATGGCATATTATTATTAACTTGGATATTACTCATGATCAAATTTCTTTAGGAATTTTGGTTTGTCGAGGAGGAAATGGGGTTGGACTAGGTTTTTCTAAGGCGACAAAAACCCTCGAGGGTGCTACTCTGCGAGATCGAGGCTACCGTGGATCAGACAGCAGGGCGTGACCATGGGGAACACATGAGGCTTTGGGCTCTAATAGAGTGGGTGGTATGGGTTCGGGTCCCTCTCCCCAGGTTTGTCAAATGGGGATGACCTGCCCTCCACGGCCGCTGCCGACAGATGATTTGGTAGGACAGAGTCATGGGGACATGTCTGAAATAGGGAAAGGAGCCAGAAGGAGAATGGGGCCTGGAGGATGCCTCCCAAGAACCCAGAAAACTCTGAATATACAAATAAAATCTTAAAAAATCCATGGATGGATTGAGGAATGGCGGGAAAAATCCCTAATCGGGAATTTTGTGCGGACAGGCCCCAAAGAAAGGGAGCTGGTGAACTGGATTAATTCTACCTAGAAACCCAAGGGCCATTATGACCTACACCTAGGAGACAAAGGTTTTTTCACTATCATATTTTTTAATACGGCGGATTACGATAGAATTTTGGAAGGAGGCCCATATTTCTTCTTCTCGCCTGGATTATATATTAGCCCCTGGAAGGAAAGGTTTAACCTAGAATCTGAGGATGTCACAGTCGCTTCGGTTTGGATTAGGCTCTTTTCTCTGCCCTGTGAATATTGGGATCTGGAAATTTTTTCGGATATAGGTAATACCTTGGGTGAATTTGTCAAAATTGCAGATCAAACCAAACAGCAATGCTATACAGCCTACGCTCGGATTTGTGTTTACATGGATCTGTCCAAGGAACTCCCTGAGGTAATCAGTCTAAACTGGGACGATGAATAATGGATCTATCCTCTGGATTATGAGAAACTTCCCTTTCGTTGCCACCAGTGTCAAGAGTATGGTCATCTGGGCAGAAATTTCCCCCACGTAAAACCTCCACCCACCCCCATCAAAGAGCGTCCAGGTGGGGAATATGGACAAATAAGGGTTCACTCTGGTCCACAACAAGAGGAGAAACAAGCAGGAAGGTCAGACTAAGACTGCCAGGGAGAACCCTGGGAAGGGTATTGAATCTTCCAACCCTTTAAATATTCTGGAAGATCCGCCGGAGGAAAAGGAGGATGGTAAGGGTAAGGAGAAAGTTGATCACATGGAGGAGACTGTTGAGGTAGGGTCACAAAATCAAGAAGGAACACACCAGGTAGAACCTATGGTCGGGGATGACGAGGAAGATATGGATCTCGGAGACCTCAACCTATATGAGATCGAAAGGGAGTGGGATAAGAAAGGAAATGGTTATGTCAATAGGCAGCAATTGGAGCTTCTCAAGGCGGCCATCATCAATGCTAAGGTACCTATATAACTGGGTATTGCCTCAGATCCACAGAAAGGGAGTAAGAGGAAATCTCAGGGGGATGACCTGAAGCGGGGAAGGAAAACTAATAGACAAAGAATTGCAAAGATTGGAGTGAAGCTAATTGAGTCTGGCTAGTATCCCACAATACTGGAGGCTTTCTCTGAAGTAAATAAGGTTACTCAGTGAAGCTGATATCTTGGAATATTAGAGGGTGCAATAACCCAGAAAAGTAAAATCTCTTGCATGAAAGATCACACAGGAAAAACCGGATATACTCTTTATTCAGGAAACCAAGTGTAGTTCTCTTTATTTGGAAAAGGCTAAAACAAAAATTTGGATAGGTTGTGAATATATGTCCATAGACGCCTTTGGTTTTGCGGGGGGTATTTCAATTTTTTGGAAGCCGGATGTTGTGGATATTTCGGACTGGTGGGAAAATCATTTCTGCCTTAGTGCCAGTTTCAAAGATCGTGTATCAGGTACATCAGGAAAACTGGTGAATATTTATGGGCCGAGTGAGTTTCCACATAAAAGTGCTTTTCTTCAACAACTACTATGGATGAAAGAACAAGCATCCAATGGGTCCTGGATCATGGGGGGTGATTTTAATTTAATTGCATCATTAGAAGAGAAAAAAGGAGGAAGAAGGATTCTTGATAAATACCAAGAAGCCTTTGGAGAATTCATCACCCAAAGTCCTTTCGTTGACATTGAGAATGGAAATGGGTTGTATACGTGGAACAATAAAAGCGGAGGTTCTCACCTAGTGGCTTCGAGAATTGACCAGTTCTTGACCACAAAGGATTTGATTAGATATGGGTGAGAGGCCCATGCGGTTATGCTGCTGACAGTAGGCTCTGACCACTGGCCCATCTACCTCCAATGGGAATGGTGTAATGCTTCCATTTTTAAACCTTTCTGGTTTGAGCAATTCTAGCTTGAACATAAGGATTTCAAGGACTTGGTAGGCCAGTGGTGGCAAGAATTAGTCCCTTCTAGGGGGACTAGGATGTATCAGTTCCAACAAAAATTAAAGGCTCTCAAAGTCAAGATAAAAGATTGGAATAAGTCTGACTTGGGGAACATCTTCCAAGACAAAGCTCGAGTCGTAGCTGACCTGGAATTGATACAAAGAAAATGAATGGTAGAAGGATGGACGAATGAGCTTAAGGAATAGGAATTCAATCTTTTGAATCAATTGGAAGCAAGGGAGAAGCAGGAAGAAATTTTTGGAAACATAAATCTAGAAATCAATGGCTTCAGGAAGGCGACAGGAACACAAAATTTTTCCACAATACTATGATCCACAATCGTCACAAATCCAAAATCTATAAGATTCGCAAATCGGATGGGAGCCATGTTGATTCTTTACATCATATTGAAGAGGAGCTTGTCCTTCATTTTGAAGAAATTATCAATGAGAACCAAGGGGATCGTAGCCCTACCATCGCCCAGATCACTAGGCATATCCCTAGATTGGTCACGGACGAGCACAATGAGCTTTTGAACAAACATGTATCCCTACAGGAGGTGGAATATGCAATGCATCAGATGGCTCTGGGAAAATCCCCAGGTCCTGACAGCTTTACCACCAATTTCTTTTATTTCTTTTGGGACCTAATCAAACAAGAAGTTGTTGACATTGTGGAATAATCTTGCAGGAGTGGTGGGGTCTTAAAATATTTCAATGCAACTTTTCTTGCCTTAATCCCAAAGGAGGAAGGGGCTGATGTGCCCAGCAAGTTCCGCCCAATAGCCTTATGCAATGCCATTTATAAAATCATTACTAAAGTAGTGGCTCATGGTTTGAAGCCTCTTCTCCCCCTGCTAATAAGCCCTGAATAGTCTGGATTTGTGGAAGGTAGGCAGATCCTTGATGGTAATATTTTGGCTCATGAAACCATTCACTCCTTAAAATCTACTAGGAAGCCAGGCATGATGATCAAACTTGACATTGCCAAAGCATATGACAAATTAAATTGGCATTACATGCGTAGAATGCTGGAAGCTTATGGTTTTGGTAATTCCTGGGTTAACTAGATAATGAATTTAGTGACCACACTCTTTTTCTCTATTCTACTCAATGGTTCCCCTACCAGGCTTATTCATTCATCCCGGAGTATTAGGCAGGGGGATCCTCTGTCCCCTTTTCTCTTTATCCTCATGGAGGAAGGGCTTGGTTTCCTAATCAAAGCCCATGCAGAGGAGGGTTCAATAAGAGGCCTGAATCTACACGATAATTTGACAAAACAGACCCACCAGCAATTTGTGGATGACACCATGTTAATGGGGAACCCTTCAGTCCAAGAAGACCATGCCTTCAAAAAAAGCCTCAATCTTTTTTCTAAGGCATCAGGGCTTGAAGTCAATTCTGATAAGTCTTTGGTGTTCTTCTTTAACACTCCTATTCTTACTCAGCACAATATCCTCCAAATTCTAAATTTTGCCAAAGGTTCCCTCCCCACAAAGTTCCTGGGTGCTCCACTTTCTGAGGGTAATCTAAGGGTTATTTTGTGGCAAGATCTCTTGAATAGAATGAAAAGTAGACTCCATTGCTGGATTAACAGACCGCTAAACCTCCCTAGCAGGCTTACATTGGTGAATTCAGTTCTTCAGGCTATGCCAATTTATCTATTCTCCCTTTTATTAGCACCTAAATCGGTTCTCAGAGAAATAAGAAGCATACAATGCAATTTTCTATGGGGTGGAAGGGAATCTAAATCCAAATTCTCTCTTGTCAAATGGGAGACGTTCTATCTACCTAAGGGTAAGGGAGGTTTGGGGCTCAAAGATCCTGAAGTGGTCAGTGAAATACAGGGGTCCAAACTGTGGTGGCATTGGTGTAATCATAATAATGAACCTTAGGCCAAGCTCTGGCAAGTTAAGTATGCCCGGAACCATCAAGCTAATCAACTGATTCGTTTCAACACCGAGACTGAGGGGTCTCATATCTGGTTAAAGGATTTGAAAGGAAGGAAATTGGTGCAGGACCAGAGCTTTTGGGAAGTGGGATATGGGGAAGTAGCTAATTTCTGGGAGGACTCTTGGAATCAATTTCCTAAACTTGGGAATGATAATAGATGGATTCCTCTTAAGGACCAGGGCTTAAGGGAAGGAAAATCTAAGTTGTGTCACTTCTGGGCCAATTGACATGGAGAGTTTAGTAGATCATGGCTTGATCAGGAGTGGTGGGAAGGTATAACCAATGAGGAAGATGGTCGTCCTTTGGGGAAATTCTCCAAGAAATATACATCTGCAAGAGAACAGGCCCAGATAAACTACGCTGGGGATATAGGTAGCAAGGGGTTTTCAGTATCAAAGAATCACATGAGTTGCATATGAATAGGGAAGTAGATGGGGAGGAACCCTGGGCTAAAATATGGAAGATGAACTCTTGGCCGAAAACGACCATTTTTTGTTGGCTAATTCTTTGGAAAAGAATCCTGACAGGAGAGAACCTCAAGAAACATGGCATCCAAGGCCCATCCTACTGTCCTATCTGTAAGAATAATGAGGAAAATCTTAACCATTTGCTGGATGAATGCGAATTCTCTTCTTTCCTTTGGGACCAAGGTGCCTTAATTTTTCAATGGAGCGATCAGGCACATGGCCAACCTAGACGCACGCTAAGCAATTGGGATTTCCAGGCCTTTAGCAATCCAATTATCGCTCTGATCTGGTAGATGTTCGTGGGCATGCTCTGTTGGGTCATGTGGAAGGAGCGTAATGGGAGGATTTTTAGAGATAAAAGCCACTGAAAGGAGGAAGTTTGGGCTACTCTGAGGCATAACATCCAGGAAACTATTTGAAGGAGACAGTGGATGGACGAAGACAAGAATCTCACGGAGGAGGATCGACTCCTTGCTAGGAGGTGGGATCTGGGAAAGGATGACTTGTTGGGATTACGAAGACGTGTAAAGATTTTCAATCCTTCTAGTCCCAGGTTTTGGTCTCCCCCTGGTATGGAAACCTTTAAAATAAATTTTGATGGGGCCTCTCGGGGAAACCTCGAAATTGCAGGTTTCGGGGGGGTTTGTAGGAATATGGAGGGTGACATTGTACAGGTATGTTTTGGATACATTGGACATGACACGAATAATTCGGCGGAGCTGAACGGTCTGATATTCGACATATAGATGATCATTTCCAGGGGTTTTTTCCTGACTATTATTGAGTGAGACTCGAAGATTATTATACAAATGGCTATTGGTTTGCTGCAAGGGAATTCAACCAAACACATGATGGCTAGCTGGCGGATTTTCCACCACTTGGACACACTGCATCACCTCCTTCTAAATGGATTTCCCACCACTTGGACACACTGCATCACCTCCTTCTAAACCACAACCATCTGAACTTTCACCACATCAGGCACTCTTCCAACAAGGTTGCGGACTTTATTTCCAACTTGGGGGTTGAAAGGCGAGAAGGCGACATTTCGGGCTACATGGAACAATTCCAAAATGAGATTTGGGCCCCCCAGTGTATACAACTGGCTGCTGAAGACTGGAGTAGGCGCCAAGTGGTAGATGAAGGACAACACGAGCTTCATGAATGGGACAGGGGGCAGTTGACGGACCTACCGCTGACGTCTGGATGATGGGTCTGGTACTCTCTTGCCGTACTAAGTACACCCTGTGAGTTATTATGGGTATTAAAGGTCTATACGTCTCATGGTTTGTTATGATCCAGAGAAAGGATTCGCAGCGCCCATATCCCCTAAGTACTATGGGTGCCATTAGTTTGGGTAATGGTGAAGGTACAAAGAGGAGGCGGGTCGATTTTCCGAGTGACAGAGCCATTTATGGCCCTGTTAATCATATCATGAGCAATTGGGGGTTTAATGGGGGTTCACCCATATCCATATTTCATCCCCGTTTGGAGAGGTATAGCAGTGTAAGTAGTTTCTCTATCGATTATTTTATGAGTGAGTCCTCTGTGGTAGTTCTTGTCCACTTACAATCTCCTATTTCTAGTCTATTTGTTGTGTTTCTTGTGGCAATGGCCTCGAAGCATGAGTTTGTAGCTCCCCTAGGTATGGACTCTATTGGCCCTGACAAGAAGGGCAAGAGGAAAATTTCGGCAAGCATGGAAGGTCTGGGTAGGGTAACGAGAGCTCAGACCAAGGCTCAAACGGCTGCCCATTGTTTGGATATCCACATCATCTTTTTCAGGATCTTGCATGCAATTAGGGTTTGCATGCACCTGCATGCACTTGCATGCATCCCAGTCACCAGTTTGATGCCTCCAGCACCTTAGCCACCTCATTCTAGCACCCAGGAGCCACTTACTACAGAGTTTTAGCCCTCCTAGGCTGAAAGGCACCCACTTCTCACCTACTGCCAGAGAAGGGCGCACTTGTTCACCTACCACTGCAGTTCCACTTCAGTTACATTCAGTTAGCTCCGATTCTCCCTGATTTGAGGCTAGTTTCACTCCTGACTGACTGTTTCACTTTCGTTGGACCTCCAAATTGACTAGATGACTTGTTCTGACTTTAGTTAGCCTCCCATGCGCCCCCACTGAGCCTCCTTCTCCTTAATCAGTGCTACACACTTCAGTTACACTTATTACACTCAGTTAGACTCAGATTGACACCTGGATGACTGGTTCTTGTGCATTGATGACCACCACTGATTGATGATGAGGACTCCTAGTTGGAGTCAAGCTACTCCATTCAGTGATTCGAATGGCCTACTTAGTCAATTCAAATTGCTCATTGACAGATATTGTATTCTATTGTAATTCATTCACCCTTTCTGGGATATTGAGCACTGCTGCATGTTTTGCACAGTTTTACACCATATTTTCTATATTCATCTATTGTGATTGATTTACTTGTTCATTAGATCTGCTGTGACTAATTTTACATGGTATCAGAGCCATTGTAGGGACAAGATCTCTTTTCTATAGGTGTTTGTACAAGAAGATTTGACTGAATTGCTCAAATTGCAAAAAGTTTTGGCATGAGATATCTCAAGGGCATTCGCTCCTGTGCATGCAAAGCTTAAAAATACTTCCAATACCACTCCAGAAGCTTGAGTTTCCACATAATTCCTGGATTTGATACATTGGACCCATTCAACATTGTTTGATCTCCAATCCCAGGTGTGATGCAACTCTAAAAGGGTGGATTGTTCGACCTTACGGTTCTTGGTTTGATTGTGATTTGTAGGTTATCAAGCTCCTCTTTTGCATTCGCTACACTGTGCATGCAAACTCCTCTTTTGCATTCGCTACACTCTGCATGCAAGCTCATCTACATCAGTTTGACTCGCTCCTAGCAATGGAATACTCTTCTTCAAAGCCTATCCTCACCCCATTCAATTATTTTGATTGGAAAGATGATATGGAGATCATATTACGTTCAAAAGGTTACTACCGAGTCACTCTTGGTCTTGAATTGGAGCCAAACAATGTGTCAGATCGAACCAAACACTACAACAAGCTTGATGAAGCTTATGGTCTTCTTTGTCTCTCCATCTCCAAAGATATTCACTTCCATCTCAGCGGATTAAAGACTCCAAAAGCTATATGGGAGCAACTTGAAACATTATTTGGCAAGCAGGATGAGCTTAGGGCTTTTCAATTAGAGAATGAATTGATTGGCCTTAATCCTGAGAATTTCGAGACCATCAATGAATTCTTCACAAAATTCAAGAACTTGAACTTGCAATTGAAGAACAGTGGAGTATTCAAAGAGGATAAACAATTGATCCTCTCCATTCTAAGCAAGCTTGGGAAAGATTATTTGGTATTTGTCTCTACTTTCAATTCCGGTCGGCTAACTACCCCGAATTGGAAGATGCCTACCTTGAATGCCTTCATTGAGTCCGTCACAAAGGAGCATGACAAGTTGATTCAAATGGGGTCCATAAGCTCCAAATATTCAGCCCTATATGTTCAAGGACCCAAGATCTCGAATGGTAAAGGAAAGCAAAAGAAGGAGAAGCCCAAATTCGATCCTCACAAGCAAAAAGACAAAGGCAAGCAAACGGATGCACCATCCAGTTCGAAATCCAAGCAAAAGGGCAAAGAAGGTAACCAAAAATCTAAATGCACTTATTGTAACCATGGCTTTCATCCCGAAAGTTCATGTATGAAGAAGACTATAGATCAAATGGCCCTCCTTTTGGAAAAGAACAACATAACCCTTCCTGACGGTGCAAGGAAGAAGGATAGGAATGATGATCATGAAAGAGGACAAGCACTCATGGCAACGGTTTCGAAGCCCACTACTCTCTTGATAGATTCGGGTGCATCAAATCATATGGATGCAAATATTGATTCTTTTTCCTCATTCGATCCAAACATCTCCATCCCCATCCATTTGGGAGATGACTCAAAAATTTCTTCAAAGGGCAAAGGTACGATTCATGTAGAACATGGAAGCTTTCAGAATGTTCTCTATGTGCCTTCCTTGGCTTCAAATCTCCTTTCTGTGTATCAAATGACACACACTGGTGAACCAAAGCAAGTTACATTCAGCCCTAATACAGTTGAAATTTCTGATATCAAAAGTGGAAGACTAGTTGCAGTCGGAAAGGCAAATCACACTGCAAAATGCTATGAGTTTTCACACTTTATTCCGCTTGCAAAGCCCACTGCTCTTCGCACACATGGTAATGAGGTTAGTAGGCTTTGGCATGAAAGATTTGGACATCTTAATTATAAGTATTTGCTGCTGTTATCAAACAAATCCATGGTAGATGGGCTTCCACAACTCTGTTCCTCGAAGGGAATATGCACTGGTTGCATCATTGGAAAGCACCCCGAGCACAGATTCGACCGCGGCAAAGCTAGCAGAGCTTCTACTATTTTGGGATTGATCCATTCTGATATCAGTGGTCTGCTGCCCCATATGTCATTAAATTGTTCGAGGTATGTTTTTACATTTATTGATGATTTTTCCCGCTTTACATGGGTATTCTTTCTCAAAAACAAGTCAGAAGTGCTTGGAAAATTCAAGGATTTTAAGGCTTCTGTTGAGACCACCACTGAGAGAAAGATCAAAGCTCTTAGATCTGATAATGGTGGGGAATATATCAAGTTCGAGTTGCTGCAACTTTGTGCCCAAAGAGGAATTAAGATCCAACATACAGTTCCCTACACACCCCAGCAGAACGGTGTAGTGGAAAGGAAAAATCGGTCATTGAAAGAGATGGCTACATGCATGATTGAATCAAAAGGTTTGGCTGCAAATATTTGGGCTGAAGCAATCAATGTTGCTGCATATATACAGAACCGTGTTCCACATTCATCCGTGAAAGGTATGACTCCTTTCGAAGCATTCTTTGGTCACAAACCGGATGTGTCAAATTTGAGAGTTTTTGGCTCTACTGCATGGGCTAGAATTCCTTCTTTGAAGAGACGAGCTTTGGATCCACAAAGTATCGAGTGCATATTGATAGGATATGGGGAAGAATAAAAAGCATATAAACTCATGGATATCAGATCTAAAAAGATATTCATCGAGCGCAGTGTGCAATTTGACGAACCGCTTCAAGAATTGCAACTAGTCGAGTAGAAGACTGCCGATTCACCGCCTTCACCAGAAGAAGATCCGAGCAGCGATAATGAAGGTATGAGTTCTGATATTTCTGATATTGTAGCAGCATATGATTATCATGACATATCAGGTTCGGAATCCGACCATTATGATCCTCCTCAGTTACCAAAGTGGGCCCAAAACACTCTACATTCTACTGGTTCGAATCTTGGAAATCCTGCTGATCCGAGACGAACAAGAGGAGACTTTCAAAGAGCAGGTATGGCTCTTTCTATTGCTGATCCATTTCTTCCTGAGATTTGTTATTTGATGGCTGGTTCAGATCCTACATCATACTATTCTGCTCATCGAGATCCGAGATGGAAAAGTGCCATGGATGAAGAGTACAGTTCTCTTCAAAAGAACAACACATGGGAGCTAGTTTCTCTTCCACCTGGAAGAAAATTAGTGAAGTGTAAATGGGTCTACCATACTAAAGTTGCTTCTGATGGCACTATCAGCAAATATAAAGCAAGGTTGGTGGCAAAAGGTTTCTCCCAAGTCCAAGGAGTGGACTACACTGAGACCTTTGCACCAGTTGCAAAGATGGATTCCATCCGCCTTGTTTTAGCTATTGCCGCATCCAAGCACTGGGAAGTGCACCACATGGATGTGAAGAGTGCATTTTTACATGGAGACCTTACTGAAGAGGTCTATATGCAACATTCAGAAGGTTATACATCAGATCCATCATTGGTTTGTAGATTGAAGAAATCTTTGTACGGGTTAAAACAGGCCCCAAGAGCTTGGTACGCAAAGATGGACTCCTTCCTTCTTTCTCAGAATTTCCAAAGGTGCAAATCTGATCCGAATGTGTATCTTCAGCGAGTTAAAGGTAATTTGTTGGTTATTGTACTTTATGTTGATGATCTGCTTATTACTGGTAGCACACTTACTTCAATGAACAAGCTAAAATCTGCCTTAAATCTAGCTTTTGACATGAGCGATTTGGGCTTGCTGAGTCATTTTTTGGGCTTGGAGATAGCTCAAAATTTTGATGGGATCACTATATCTCAGCAAAAATATGCTTCCGACCTGTTATTGAAGATTAATATGGCTGAATGTAAGGCAGCCCCATTCCCATTCCTCTCAGGAATTAGTCTTGAGGAGGGAGATTCTACACCGCTTGCAGATTGCAGTATGTATCGACAGTTGATTGGTTCACTACTTTATTTGACACACTCACGGCCTGATATCTCATATGCTGTGAGTGCTGTATCAAGATATATGCAGCAGCCACATGAGCTTCATTGGCGAGCAGCCAAGCGGATCTTGCAGTATGTGCAAGGTACGAGACAGTTTGGCATACATTATGCTGCAAATTCTGAGCTAGATTTCATTGGTTTTACTGATTCAGATTGGGCAGGTGATAGCATTGATCGAAAGTCCACTTCCGGTTATGTTTTCATGACTGGTCATGGTGCTATTTGCTGGTCCAGCAAAAAGCAAGCAGCCATTGCACTTTCTTCAGCAGAGGCAGAGTATCGAGGGGCAGTCAATGCCTGCATTCAGGCAGTTTGGTTGCAGGGTATTCTTTCCGAGTTTGGTTTTGGTGGCACTACTTCGACTGTCCTATTTTGTGACAATCAAAGTGCTATCAAAATATCCATAGATCCAGTTCAGAGACAGAGGACCAAACACATTGAGATTCATATGCATTACATTCAACAGTTGGTGCATGACCGCACCATCATTCTGCAATATTGCCCTACTGATGAGCAAATTGCAGACATCTTCACCAAGAGCTTCACTGAGAAGAAGTTCTCTTACCTCCGTTCACTATTGGGGGTGAGTTCCATCATGGTGGAGATTGATTCATTATTATGCTTTAGCTTGAGGGGGGGCTTTCTTCCCACTGGGTTTTCCCTCTTTCCTCACTTAGTTTATTTTCAGCATTTTTTGGATTATTGTATTGGGGTGACCTTTGGTCTTAGTTACCAGGGCCCCACATTATTTTTGTTGGCACATCATAGTCTAGCTTGAGGGGGGGTGTTCGGATATCCACATCATCTTTTTCAGGATCTTGCATGCAATTAGGGTTTGCATGCAGAATCTAGGGTTTGCATGCACCTGCATGCACTTGCATGCATCCCAGTCACCAGTTTGATGCCTCCAGCACCTTAGCCACCTCATTCTAGCACCCGAGAGCCACTTACTACAGAGTTTTATCCCTCCTAGTCTGAAAGGCTCCCACTTCTCACCTACTGCTAGAGAAGGGCGCACTTGTTCACCTACCACTGCAGTTCCACTTCAGTTACATTCAGTTAGCTCCGATTCTCCCTAATTTGAGGCTAGTTTCACTCCCGACTGACTGTTTCACTTCCGTTGGACCTCCAGATTGACTAGATGACTTGTTCTGACTTCAGTTAGCCTCCCATGCGCCCCCACTGAGCCTCCTTCTCCTTAATCAGTGCTACACACTTCAGTTACACTTATTACACTCAGTTAGACTCAGATTGACACCTGGATGACTGGTTCTTGTGCATTGATGACCACCACCGATTGATGATGAGGACTCCTAGTTGGAGTCAAGCTACTCCATTCAGTGATTCGAATGGCCTACTTAGTCAATTCGAATTGCTCATTGACAGATATTGTATTCTATTGTAATTCATTCACCCTTTCTGGGATATTGAGCACTGCTGCATGTTTTGCATAGTTTTACACCATATTTTCTATATTCATCTGTTGTGATTGATTTACTTGTTCATTAGATATGCTGTGACTAATTTTACACCCATTTCTTCCACAGCCATATCCCTGCCTTTGTTAGGGAGGATATTACTGCAAATGAGAGAAACCTGTGGAATGATGTGCAAGGTATGCCCCTGGCAGATGTTAGGAATTTGGTCGAAGCTTGGGTCACTATAATGTCCCCATTCAAATAAGTGCATAGTAAGACAATCCCATCAATCCTACTAGTTTCCTAGGTTGGATGGGCACATGTGGGATGGTAATAAGGAAGCTAATAAATGATATTCAAACATTAGAAGGGTTCAAACATTTAATAAATATGATGAATAGATAAATTCAAGAGAAATTCTAGGTGGCAAGTGGTTTTGGAGACATATGGAGGTGGTGGGACCCACACTAGCTTGATTTTTCAATGACACATGGCAGCTCTCTCTTGCCAATTCGAATTCATGGGAAGGTGAACACTCTTGGGTGAGTTGGTAATTCATAACACATGGCATTGATCATCTTAGGTGGAAATGGGATGGAATAGTAACCTCCATGGGAGAGGAAGAGTCAAATTGGAGACTAGTGGACACTTGGGCTAGATTCCCTAGTTTTATGACAACAATAATGAAGCATCTATGACATTTATGACAAAATTCAGACCTGACTTATTACACCTAACCATTATGACATGTCAGCCCCAAAAATAGGCTCAAGGAAGGCGCTCATGGAGTTGGAGGAATCCAAAGAGACTCAAATTCGAATTTGGGAGAAGATGGAAGGTTGGAACTAGGAGACAAGTGGCAAATGAGGAATATTTTCTAAATGGAAAATTATTGAATCTATTGAGAGGATTTCGACCCCTTGAAGGCTAATGTTGGTTATAAAATGTAGAAATCAAGTATGAAAATGGCTTTTGATGATTTGAGAAAAATTGCATTTGTGAAGAGAGAACTAGTGGATGACTAGTTCCTTGCCTTAGCCAATTTCGAGGGTGAAATATTCCCATCCAAGTTGGTGTTTGGAGAGGCCACTCAGGTCTTTCATGGTGCTTTAATTGAGTTTTATTTGCAGGTAGCAGCTACAGGAAGTTTCATGGTTTGGTTTAGTGCAGCACTTTCTCTCCACCGTTTCCAGTTTTGAAGGCATATTCGTGCTCCTTGAGGAAGGGCGTTTTTGGTGAGCACTTGTGCTTCTTGAGAGAGCTTATCATTATATATTTCTGATTGTAATATATTCATATCCTCTGTTATTGATATTCAGAAAGTATCAGGTCGAAATACCCACTGGTTGTATGCAAAACTATTGATTAATGAGCGAACAATGTCCATTTCCCCAATGCATTGATGTATGACATTATAATGTTGATTATTTCAAATGGATGGATGATTCTCTGATATATTTGTGATCAATATACTGACATGGATGTCTTATACAAGTTTCATGTACTGTACTTGAGCATTTGAAGCATTTTTACTCAGTTTAGTTGTATTGGGAGGTGAAATAGTGCCATTTCCCCAAGGGTCGAATTGGGGGTTTTTGCTGTTGCATGTGAGAGAGTTATAACAGTAGTAAAAATCAATTAATGGTTCATATGAGACCTTAATAACATATTTAACACATTATATATCTCTGTTCATAAATTTGTGGGAGTTTGGAGGCATTTGGAAGCCCATTTACAGTGTTACCCGGGGGGGATTTAATGCACAAATTACTAGTCAAAATTACCTATATTGATCAGAATACAAATCAAGTTTGCAGCAGCATTTGGAGGGCCATAAAACATCCCTGAACCTAATATTCAAGTCTAAATACCATTCGTACACTCATACAGAAGATTTGGGAGCATTTGGGTTGATTTGGAGGTCAAAACAGTAAAACTAGTCAAAGGTCGAAATTGGGGAAAAAGTGGAAAAATTGGCATTTTAGTAAAATTTTGAAAAAGGGCCATTACAAGTGGTATCAGAGCATGTTCTTGGCACCTGATGGTCTTAACAAGAATTCAAAAGAATAATCCACCACCCTTTGAACCAGTAGTTGAAGAGGTTTTTGATGAAGAAGAGGTAGTAGAAAAAGAGGAGTCTTTCACTGGAACCATGGGTAGAGAGGAGGATGACAAATTAAAACATGAGGAACTTATTGCAACCTTAGATCCATGTTTCTCTAAACTTTCAACAAACATGGATAGGATAGGTGATAAATTGTTGCAAGGATTCGAATTGTTGATTAGCAGCTTCAAAGCAAAGGGATAATAGGAGATAATAGTGGTTCACACTCAGGGGAAAACATGAAAGGGAATGAGCATATTTTCTCAAGTACAGGACCTCATAATAGACCTGATGAATTTCAAAGCACACAAAGGCCTACTGCACCTAAATTTTTCACACCCAAAGAAGAGCCCAATCTTGAATTGGATTACAAGAAATTAGTAAATGATTGGAATGATTTGAATGAAGAGTGTAAAAGAGGTGTACCACTCAGTGACTACATTGATGCTATGAAAAAGATTAATAGGAAGGGAGACAATAGGAGTCCATTCCAAAACAAAGAATTAAATAGTGCTATTGGAAAAATGTCACTTCCTACTTTTGATGGTTCTTCTCAAAATTCTGCTAACACTTGGGTGCAAAAATTGGATGTATATTTTCAGCTGAATCCTATGTTGGAAGAGGATGCATTAAAAATGGCCATTTTGCATTTGGAAGGAGATGCCAATGAATGGTGGTTTCATGGGCTGAAAGCCTTGGGTCATAATCAGGTTAAAACATATGGAGAATTTGTTGACAGGGTACTAGAAAGATTTGAACAGAAAGATCCAGAATTGCCTTTCAAAGAACTAGCTCAATTGAAGCAAACTGGGTCCCCTACTGAATATATGATGGACTTTCAAAAATTATCAGTCAAGGTGGCTGATGTATCTATGGGAAGATTAGTATTGCTGTTCATTGAAGGTTTGGCTGAACTCTTAAGAGGTTTGGTCAAAGCCCACAAGCCAACTACATTAAAAGATGCAATGAGCTTGACTAGGGATCTCCAAAATGTGCTTCCTAGAACGAGATTTTGTAGCTAGGGTTTTACCCCTAGCTTGTGCAAATGAGCACCTACTAAGGAGAATGGACTCCTTAGTAGCAGTTCAGTAAATGTAAATAACTAAGCTAAAACAAAGATAAAAACTACTTTAGACATTGTGCATAAAACATAAACAAAAGATATAAAGAATGGCTTTTTGTATTGATGTTACCTTCAATGTGAAGGTTTGATGAAGCCCTTTGCAGTGTCCAAGAGGATGCTCCAAGCTTCAATATGCTCCTTCTCCTTCTCCAATGATGGGAATGGGCCAAAAGTGGCTCTCAAGGTGAAAGTAGTTCAATGGTGAACTAGGGTTTCGAGAGAGATTTTGGCAGAGTAAGGGTGCTTGTGATTGTGGATATGGAATAAGGGATCTCCATCACCTATTTATAGTTTTTTGGTGGTGGAGTGCTAACCCATGGTTTTAGGGAACACATGGTTTTGGGCAGCTGTATAGGGTTTTTTCCTCCTTTTCCTCATTATTTTATATTTTTTGTTCCCTTTTTAGGGGATTTTTGCTATTTTTGGAGGAAAAGGGGGTTTTTTAGCCTTTTTTAGGCTATTTTGAGGGTTTTGTGGCCTTTTGGAGGCATTTTTGGCCTTTTGGAGGCTTTTTTGTGAGATTTTTTGGGTTTTTTAAGGGAAATATGGTAGGAAAATGGACAAATGCGCCATATAATGTGGTAGATGAGGTAGTGAACACTTTTTGGGTGTTAACAGATTTCCTCCTAAGCCTAGCTATAAATTTGAAAAGAAACCTTGGCAAAGGGATGGATATGATAAGAAACCTTGGCAAAGAGAGTCATTTGAGAGGAATAAAAAAGAGGGACTAAACAGGGATGAACTTAGAAAAAAGAAACTATGCTTCACATGCTTCCAACCATGGACACCGAGGCACAAATGTACCAAAGGAAAGGCTCAATACATAGAAGTATTTTCTGATAATGAGGGGTATGATGGGGGCATGGATGAAGATGGACATATTTCAGATCAAGAAGAGGCATATGAGACAGCAGTAGAAGAGGAAAGGGATCATAGCTGTATTGGATCGGGGGAGATGATTGGCTGAGGGAGACTCAAGTTGGTGTAAAATGGCAGGAGACTGCAGAATACTCTGAACAAAGGTGACCTGATTGGGGGTGCTGCCGAGATGATAGATCAAAGTGCCAGGAGGCACGGGGGAAAACTTCTTCATGGGTTAAGGAACTAGAAGAAGTGTGTGTAAAATGGTACTGTCGTGTGGATTTTACGAGCCCAGGACAGTTAATGCTCGTGGTTGCTTTCAATTTTAAGGAGTCTGAAAGCGATAAGAAGACTCGGAAGTGATGGAATGGTACTGTCGTGTGGATTTAACGAGCCCAGGACAGCGCAAGCTCGAGGTTGCTTTCAATTTTAGAGAGTCTGAAAGTAAGTAAGAAGACTCCGGGGGGTTTCTTTTTCGTAGATTTAGTCTCCAAGGCCCAAAGAAGCATAAAAGGATGCAATGAAGAACTCTTCTAGCCGGTGTGACTAGAGTATTCCTTTTTCGTAATTAGTCTACCAGGTCCGGAAAAGGGTTAAACTTATACCAGATAGACGCCCTTTCAGGTACTTTAACGAGCATGAAAGGAAGCAAGATTGCTCGGCGATCTTTTCATTCTTTTAGGAGTCAGAAAAGAGCTTAACGGAAACTCCCTAAGTGCCTTTTTCGTAAAGGACTTGTCCGGCCCGAAAAAGGGATAAAATTATACCGAACAAAAGGAATGGCCAGGCAAGGAGGAAGTGTTCAATCAAGGATCAATAATGGTGACCAAGAACGAGGGTGTTGGGGAACACTGATGGGCCTCCTTGTGGGGTGAATGAGATGGTGGCAAAATAACGAGACATTTGCAGTATGACAGGAGTGAATGGCTCATGTACAAAAGTGGAACAATCCGATAGCGGCCGATGTGGCACGCAAACCAAGGCAGCAAGGTGTAGGGACACAATGAAAGTGTACCAAGTGAGAGCGAGGAATGATCTCAATCATCATCACGAGCTCGGAAAAATGAATCCGACGATATAAAGGATGTCAAAAACGGGTAACGGTCGATGTGGCACGCAAACCGAGGTGACGGGGGCATTTTGAAAAATGCCCAGAAAATCTGGAGGTGAGAGCGAGAAATGATCTCAAGCGTCATCACCGGCTCAGAAAAATGAATCCGATGATATAAAACATGTGAAAAACGGAGAACGGCCGATGTGGCACGCAAACCGAGGCGACTAGTGGTGTCTAAAAAAATGGGCAAAAAATGATGGAACAAAAATAATGCAACGAGGTGACCATCATGAAGGTCTCGTCATGCTGATTCCAGTGGTGGAAATGGTTCGGAAAACGGATTCCGTATGGGGCCGGAATGACCAAAACAAGAAAAAGTCAACTGACTATAAATAGTGGTGGGTCCAACATGACATGTGTCATTTGTACTTGTTGACTTTGACTTGTGATTAGAGTGGGCCAGAGCTTAGGTGGCATTTCTGGACGATCCGTCTGGCTGATTTCAGATCCGTGAGATACAGGTATTTCATTAAACTCATACCTGCATGTTTTTTAGGGTCGGGGGTTGGGTAGTGGGTCCCAGGGTTTATGTGTACGGTCCACGTGGGGTGGACCGCGGGTTAGGGGGTCGAAACCGCAGTTGCAGACCACGAGTTGCGGGGTGAAACACGCAGCTGGAGACCGCGTGTTTCGGGTTGAACCACGCGGTTGGAGACTGCGTGTTTCCTGGATGGAACGGCGGTCGAGTACCACGAGTTCCAAGGAGGAACACGCGGTTCCCGACCGCGGGTTCCGGGCTGACAGGCGCGGTTGGGAACCGCGACGATAGGCCTGACAGCCGCGGTCGGAAACTGCGGCAGGAAGCCCGAAAGCCGCGGTTTTGGGCCGAGCTATTAGGGTCTTCTGGGAGAGGGAAAAGTATTTTACTTTAGTTGACATGAGTCTGATGAGTTTACTTTGTGTGATTGGCAGGATGCCGTAGGTTCTCTGGAGAGAGTGGGAGATCCCGGATGAGACCATGGTTTTCATCCGAGAAAATGACCATGTGCGAGCTGTGCTGGGAATGTGCGGACTTCTGAAGTTCGCACAGATACCCATGATACGGTCAGCACCATTGCTGCTGAACCATCTGATCAGCTTCTGGGAGCCGGACATCCAGGCTTTCCGGGTACAGGGTGAGAGGGTGGACCTCACCCTGACCGATGTATACTTTCTGACGGGGTTACCTTGTCTCGACAGGGTAGCAGACACACAGCCGCGGGTTGCCACGGATGTCGACATGGAGGACATGTTGGAGAGATACTGCGGTCCGGATGCGAGGGTGCATAGGAATGCACTTCTGGTGAGGGACCTACAGGAGCCGGCAGTGCAGGCCATGGCGGCATGCGTGGTGCGAGTATTGGGTTCTCAGTCACCTGAGAAGGTGTCTGGGGGTCAGATGCAGATGGTAGAGCGCATACTGGATGGAGTGTACTACGCGTGGGGCCAGATGTTCCTGACCTGCGTTCAGCGAGAGCTGACGGCAGCGAAGGAAGCTGGCAAGGGCTTTTGTTTTGGTTCCTTCTTATGTGCCTTCTTTATGGAGAGGGTACCCACACTGCGGCCACGGGTGCCGATCAGGCCAGGAGGGATGAGGGAGCCCCGGATGGTTCGTTGGGGTGAGATGATGCGCCGCCGTGGTGGCGGCGACATGGGCAGGTACTTCACGCAGGAGTTGTACCTGCAGTGGCTCCAGATACCACTGACACTGGACGACTTCCCTTATCGGGACATGGACTTCACGGGAGATCCGGAGGCGCCACGAGCACCAGGACAGGCATGGGGTCCCGATGGTACGTATGTGTTTTTGTTGTATGTTATGTATGTCAAGTTTTATTTATATGATAGGAGATTGATATACTGTAACTGACATATGGGTGTTCTTGCAGATGTGGGCCCGAGGCCGCCTCCAGGACATGTGGCACGGAGGGGTATTGTGGCCGTCCCAGCTCTGCCGGGGCGAGGTGAGGTCCGTCGCCATGATGCGGAGGGGACACTGGAGTCAGTGCGGGCACTACTAGATCGGTTATTGGTAGGGGTGACTGACGAGGGATGGCGGGATATCGACCCTGCTGTAGTGCAGGATTGCATGATGGCACCCCGAGAGTTCAGATCCATCGCGATCCAGGTGGCGGTCCTAGTGGACCGGGTACGGGCATAGGAGGCCGGAGGAGAGGAGGACTTGCCGGAGGAGGAGCGAGGGGAGGACTCAGAGGCAGCCGATGCAGGCAGTGATGCAGGATACGACTCCCATTAGGGGGCGCAGGGGACTCCCCCCGAGTTTTGTAGCTACGGCATGTATGTAGATGAGGCTTTAGGCATGTATACCCATTTTTTGTATAGCTGAGAACAGGGGTACTCAGGACATGTATAGCACCGAACATGTATATTTTTTGATATATATATATATATGCACGTGGATGCACCTTTTTATATGATGTTGTTTTATGTGTACGCACGTGGATGCGCTTTAGGAGTTATGATATGGTTACGTTGCACGTGGATGCAAGTAGGTTAGGATGTTAGGCACGTGGATGCCCCTTGTGTATTTTATGTGATGCGACATGATATATGTATGTTTAGGCACGTGGATGCCCTTATGGATATGCATGTGGTTTATGTACATGGATGCAAATGTGGATGTAATGCAATCTTTTTGGGTTTTTATATATTTTTATAAGATGCTATGGGAATGTGATGCATGATGTTACATGGTGTGATTGATATGCCAATCTAGGACTGTGTTGGCCATTTGGTCTGTGACACTATTTTGGGCTCTGGGGACATGTGTGAATGTGATGGATTCAAATTGCCGACTGAGTTGTTTTGTACGCAGGAATTTTCTAAAAAGGCAGGGATCACGCACCTGGTAGCAGTTGTTGAGCTGGGAGACAAGTAGCTGGGAGTCAAGGAACACATGAAGGTGACTTATGCCTATTTGGAGGGCAGCAGTCAAGAGACCGGTCACAGCATCATACTCCGCCTGGTTATTGGTAGCAGCGCCTATACATATCCCGTCAAGGTGAATCATCTCGTTGGAAGGGGAGTACAAGACCCATGCTACAGAAGCCAGGTTGGGAGACCAGCGGCTTGCGCCATCAGCGAAGCCAGTGTAACCAGGTGGAAGATAGTCCATCTGTAATCATGCAGAAATGATGAATGTAAGATGAGGGTAAAAAAGTGAAAAACAAAAAGAGAGCAAACTGTACAATGCGGACCAATGAGGCCGCGAGTTATTCTAGGGATAGAGACTTCGGAGGATACAACCCAGCATGGGGGTTGCGCAAAGGAGGGCCTTCAGAGTCGGTTTCTGTATGAATAGGAAGTTCTTCTGGCCGTGTGTCCATGTGAGGGTCGAGAATGGCGGGGTTGAACCTAGGCATTCCGGGAGAGGGCCAAGCAAAGACATCACGGAACTCCTGGAAGAGCTGATGGTAGTTCTCGATCTCCTGCATGCTGCATGAGGCTCCTAAAGTGATGACTTTAGGGGTCCCAATTGTAGCTGTAACATCCGAGAACTGTGAGGGATGAATGGGATGCTGTTTCTGACGAACGGGGGGTACATCAGGCCATGTGTCAATGTGGTGCTCTATAATTGCGGGGTCAATACCAGGCATTTCGGTATAGGACCAGGTAAAGACATCACGGAATTCTCTGAAAATGTTTATGTAGTCCTCAGTCTCTTGTTTACTGCAGAATGCTCCTAAAGTGATGAGTTCAGGGGCACGTCCTGGGGCAGCGATATCAACTTGGATGACAGGTGAGATGTTGGCCATGTTACCCTCCTCGAAGGCGTCAGGAGCAGGGATAGGGTCCTTGAACCAGTCGACCTTGGTGGGGAGGAAGTCTTTGGATTCAACTGTGAATTGGTTAGCTGTGCTAGAGGAGGATTCTTCTGGGAGGAAATAGGAACGATGATGCATATCATCCCAGGGATAATCCGGGGCAGTAAGGGCCTCAAGAATCTCCTCATCGGTACGGAAAGTTTGTGTCGTCAAATCGGTTGACGAAGGGGAAGTGGTGGAAGAGATCATATAAATGGTATTAATCTCTCCAGAAGGTGAAGAGTCTGGGGGGTAGATCTCCTCAATGGTAGGTGGTGTCGTCTCAAGATCCAGATTGTTCATCTCATAAAGAGCCGCTCTGTAATCCGGGAGATCGAGACAATGATGTGAATAGTGCCCGTAAATACCACATATGGCGCAGGAGTGGTTGGTACGTAGGGACTTATCTTTAGTCTTGGGAGTGGGATTTAGTTCGACAGTTGGGATGTTAGGGTCATCGTCGAGCATCTGCATGTGCTTCTGCAATGCTGGTAACTGTGGGGATTGGTGGGTCGCATGGCCCAACTCATCGCACAGCGAGCATTTGGGAGGAGCACGAAATACTGGAGGGTTTTTGACTGTCTTGGGAGGTGGGACAGCAGTGTAAGGTTGTGGACCTCTACCCCCAGTGGGTTTGGGAGTAGGAGGGGGCTTCGTGGAGGACGAAGGGGTAGAGACACCGGGAGGTGGCTGAGTGGTAGTAGCCATGGGTTGCACCAGCTGGAGGACGACATCTGGTGTCGGCGGGCGAACGGGAGGCGAAAGATACCAGACGGGTAATCCCAAGGTTAACCCCGGGAGGATAAGGGTAGCCATAACCGGGGCGCTGACTACTCTCGATGGAGGGACTAGAAAGGGGATGGTATGGATCGGTGTAACACGAATGTGGCTAGGTACCAATGGTGGTTTGGGAAACAAGGGTGGTTGATTATTAGTTGGTAGGTTGTCGTGGGACAAAGTACATAAGTCAGACACGTCGGTGGGAGAAGACGGAGGAGGAATAGATTGAAAGGTGGAGGTCATCGGCGCGTCGGAGTAGACTCCAGGCCCCGAAGAGGAAACAAACGAGGTGGTGGCACGAGACACAGGTTGTTCAACCATGGGGAGAACATTTTCAGGTGCCGCAGGAGCACTGGGATCATAGTAGGTGAGTTGGTCAATTTTAACCACGCGTCCCTCATGGGGGAACATCATGGTGCGAAAAACGGAAGAGGCAACCGCCCGCATGGCATACATGTAGCTGCGGCCAAGTAAAAGGTTGTAATCCAATTGGGCATTGATTACCTCTATGTCAATAAGGACTTTTTTACCACCTAACTGGACGGGAACGTTGGGTAGGAGGCCTTGGGGCTGAGCCGAACGACCGTCGTAGGCGCGTAATGCAGTGGTGCACTGCTGGAGAGGAGGGGATCCTAGCTTCTGCCATACGAATGTAGACATAACGCATGTGGAGGCACCCTCATCGATGATGCACCGATGGATGACAAGATTCCTAACGGAGACAGTAACTTGGAATGCTAAGCTGGAAGGTAGGCGTGGTTCAGACTGGTCTAAATCAAATGCCATCAAATGCGAATCAGTTGGGTCAATCCCCCCAATGGCGGACAGTAAAGTTTTGCGCTGGGAAGGGCAGTTTTTCAAGACTTCTAACGCAGACATGGCTGCGGGGGATTGGGCTAGGTCGTCTACGATGTTGTAGTTTGACGCAGCGCGCGCATTAGGGTTATTGTTGATTCGGCGAAGTGGGAAACGAGGTGCTTTCGCAGCGCCGTCTATGGGCGGCGGAGGTATACGTAACGCCTGATCGGTGGGATGGGCGTTAGTAGATTTATCCGTGGGAGTGGCTTCAGAGGTGGAGCCATATTGGTTCCGACGGGTCTGGAGGTTGACGTCAGCAGATGACATCATCAGCAGGTGATGGGTACCTGAGTCAAACATGGGTTGATCAGGAGCAGCGTAAGTGATCTGTTGTTGTTGGGGTGCGTTGGCTTGAGGGGGTGCCAACGGCTGCGTGTTCACTACGCCTTGGGTTGGTAAGGGGTTTTGCAGCACCAAAGGGGGTTGTTGAGGTTGGGGGGGGTTGGGCGGCGCTTGGGGAGCCGCATGCCCTTGTCGATGGGCCTCGTCAACCCAGAGTTGCCGAGCTCGCTCTAAGTGTGGGCAAGCATGTGTGTAATGGCCATAGACCCCGCAAATAGAACAAGGATGGTTTGTTCGCAAATTGGGGTTTTTAGCCTGCTTGGGTGGGCGATCAGGGTTTTGATTAGCGGGGGCCGCGTTGTTGTTGTCGGGGGGATTAGCCGGTTGACCGGCTTGGTCTGCAGTTTGGTTGTTCCCACGATTACAGCCTTTGCCGCGGTTCTGTTGGCCCTGGTTTCGTTGGTTATTCTGGTTTTGCTACGGGTTCTGTTGGGCGTAAACTTGCCCTTGGGCAGCAGGTGGATTTTGAGGTTGCGCAGGTGCTGGAGCAGGCTGCGGAGGATGATATGTAGGTTGAGGCTGAGCAGGTGCAACAACTTGAGGGGGTTGCTGATAGGACTACGGAGCAGGTTGTGGATGTGCCGCAGGGGCTGCCTGTGGCGGATAATAAGCTGGTGGGGCTTGTGAAGGCGCAGGAGCTGAGGCAGCCTGCTGATGGTAGTAAGGCTGAGGGGCGACTGGAGGAGCATAAGCAGGAGTCGCATACCCGAAGCACTGAGGTGGACATGAGGGTCCATGGGAATGGTGATGTGTCATAGGAGCATACGAGTTGGTTGCTCCAGACTGTGAAGTAGCCCGCGACAGGTCGGGGCCAGGGGTAGGACGTGCTATATAAAATGGTTGGGGATGCGAAGAAACACGGCCAATGATACCATCTGCAGCGTGGGATGCCCCCGGCGCATCATGCTAGGAGGACTCGCCGCGAGGGGCGTCAGGTATAATGGTATAAAGGTAACCCGATTGGGCGTAAATGAGGTCGAACTGTTGAGCCTTAAGGATGGCCTCTTCCTCAGACTGGGGTCTTTCGGAGGCCACATCCTTAGCAATAACAGGGAGAATGGATTTGAGGAACCAATCTAGGAAGATACAGTCGTCAAGTTTGATCTTGCATAAGCTACGGAGTCGACGCCACTCATGGATGTGGTCCGTGATATGGGTAGCCGTGTTTTGTCTACAAGATAGAAGGATCTCAACGCCCGCGTCATAGCGAATAGGCAACTGGAAGAACTGCAGGAAGGTCGAGGCCAGGGAAGCAAAGGTGGCGTGGGTCCCATGTGGTTGCTCGATATACCACTTGGCTGCAGAGCCAGTGAAGGTGCGCTGTAAGAGACGAAGGCGAACAGAGTCATCCACGATGGAGTTAGAGGAACACCATAGGTGGAAAGACATGATATGGTTTTGTGGGTCCTCACCGGCCTTGCCCTCGAACTTAGGGATGTCCGAGGGGAGCTTGGTAGGCATATGAGGCCATGTAGGGTCGTGTCGAATAGGATCGTTGGTCAATCTGGCCAGGTCAGGTAGGTTGAGGCTAGCCATGAATGGCAAACTGGAAGAAGGATGTGACACAGTAGTGGGTTGGACCAAGTTGGGGCCAGTGCCCCCAAGTGGAGGGACAAGATGTGGGGTGGTGCCCCCAAGTGGGGGAACTGAGGTGGTGGAGGATGGTCCAGCACCACCATGGGTAGTGTGAGCCACTGATGTAGTGGGGATAGGGATTCCCGTTGCGGGAATAGGTACCGTGAGGGGAACGGTAGATGAGGGCCCCATGGAGGGCATACCCAAAACAGTTGTAGTAACTGGTGTGGTGGTGGATGTGCCACCAATGGTCCCTATGACAAACGGAGTGGAAGTCGTGCCAACCATGGGGCTAGTAGGGGCAGTATAAATAGGGTTCTCAGACTCTGTCTCAGAATCGGAGGTAAAGTAAGGTGCGTCACTATCTGGGGACGGAGACCTACGTCGCTGACGAGTGGAGTCAAGTGACAAGGCTCTAGATCTGTGATGGGTGGTATCAACGGATGATGAGTGGAATCTATGACGAATGGTGTCAAGAGAACCGTGCTGTGGGGGCTCGCCCCTGAGGCACCGAGAATGTCTCGGGGACTCAATGGTGACAGATGGTGTCTAATCTCTGTGGGTTGAGGTGAGTAAAAACAGCTCAAAAAAGGCCTAATGCAACCGAATGTGCATAAGGAGAGCTAAAAAGCAAGGCACTCAGGCCAACAACCAACTCAAAACACCCACTGCAACAGCTGTGCTACAATAGGTGGAGTAACAACAAAGATGGTCAGAATACCAACAAGCAGCAGGTTTCCTAAAAATGAAAAAATGGTGGACTCACTAGACCAAAGGGAGGTAAAGGAGCATGCAAACACCTAACTAAAAGTATTCTGACTCAACTAAACATATCCTCTGCAAGGTGATGAAATCCAAGTCAGACAATATGAGTAGGAAAGCCAAGTGGCTATGATATCCCCCTACCGGGAGGGACACCGGGTAGTCAATCCTAGAAGAATGGCAACTAAGATACCCCGTTCATGACATGTCCAGAAAGGTGAATCTTCCGTTTAGTTCGTTGACCGCAATACCCTTATACAGGGATATCCCGCGAACCACGAAAGGTAGCCCTTCGGTTACTGAATGGAGTGCGGTATTCCACTCAGGCCTCCGGAACCAGTCTCCCGACTTCAACCCTCCTAAGGGAGAGGCCCTCTGACAAACTGGTCGTGACCGTGCCAAAAAGTACTAGGGGATTTTGGTTCCCTATTTGGACAAAAACTATGTCTCAAGTGAAAGTGACCGAGGGGTGTTATTGGAAGCCTATCCCCCCGACCCTACCTAACTACAATGATTCTTTTGTGTTCCCCAAGTGGGGTTAGAATGTTGGTTCAATTAGGTACTTTTTAAGGCTCACTTGATTTATGTGACAGAGTGTGTGCTCGTGAGGTGATGAACCCAAAAATAGAAGTGCCACAAGGGGAGCAACTTCCAACTATCAATAATGCTGAAATTGAAAGTTTAACTTGCAAAATTTTCTGAATTAAAAATACTGAAATTTTAAAAGAATTCTGTAAAGGGAACAGAAATTATGTTGCAGAAAGGCTGTAAGGAAGTGAGGTTGCAGGTAGGACAGAGGGCTGTTCAGATGTAGAAAATATTGCAGCAAAAGGGGCTGGGCTCAAAACAGGAAAACTGCAGAAATCAGACCGCGGGTCTGTGCCGAAACAGAACAGGCAGACCGCGGGTTTTGGGGAAACAGTTGCGGTCAGGTCGCGGCTTTCGGACCAACAACGGCGGTCGGGACGCGGGAAATAGGGAAAAAGACGCAGTCGGGTCACGACAGAAGGGCTAACAGGCGCAGTCGGGACGCACGAAAGAGGCAGAAAGCCGCAGTCAGGACGCGGGAAAAAGGCCGACAGGCGCAGTCAGATCACGGCAAACAGGCTGATTAGCCACGGTCGGATCGCAGGTAACAGACTTGAATCCGCCGGCAGGGCGTCGGAAGCAGTCTGAGAGCCACGGTCGGATCGCAGGTAAAGGCCTGAAAGGCACGGTCGGGACGCGACTGCAAAGGGAAAAGACGCGGTATGCGGCGGCCGAAAGGGACAGCCGAAAGTAAAAAATTCAAAACGGAAACCAGAAATTCAAAATCTAGGGGAGTCGCCAAAACTGTAGCTAGGGTTTTACCCCTAGCTTGTGCAAATGAGCACCTACTAAGGAGAATGGACTCCTTAGTAGCAGTTCAGTAAATGTAAATAACTAAGCTAAAACAAAGATAAAAACTACTTTAGACATTGTGCATAAAACATAAACAAAAGATATAAAGAATGGCTTTTTGTATTGATGTTACCTTCAATGTGAAGGTTTGATGAAGCCCTTTGCAGTGTCCAAGAGGATGCTCCAAGCTTCAATATGCTCCTTCTCCTTCTCCAATGATGGGAATGGGCCAAAAGTGGCTCTCAAGGTGAAAGTAGTTCAATGGTGAACTAGGGTTTCGAGAGAGATTTTGGCAGAGTAAGGGTGCTTGTGATTGTGGATATGGAATAAGGGATCTCCATCACCTATTTATAGTTTTTTGGTGGTGGAGTGCTGACCCATGGTTTTAGGGAACACATGGTTTTGGGCAGCTGTATAGGGTTTTTTCCTCCTTTTCCTCATTATTTTATATTTTTTGTTCCCTTTTTAGGGGATTTTTGCTATTTTTGGAGGAAAAGGGGGTTTTTTAGCCTTTTTTAGGCTATTTTGAGGGTTTTGTGGCCTTTTGGAGGCATTTTTGGCCTTTTGGAGGCTTTTTTGTGAGATTTTTTGGGTTTTTTAAGGGAAATATGGTAGGAAAATGGACAAATGAGCCATATAATGTGGTAGATGAGGTAGTGAACACTTTTTGGGTGTTAACAGATTTCCTCCTAAGCCTAGCTATAAATTTGAAAAGAAACCTTGGCAAAGGGATGGATATGATAAGAAACCTTGGCAAAGAGAGTCATTTGAGAGGAATAAAAAAGAGGGACTAAACAGGGATGAACTTAGAAAAAAGAAACTATGCTTCACATGCTTCCAACCATGGACACCGAGGCACAAATGTACCAAAGGAAAGGCTCAATACATAGAAGTATTTTCTGATAATGAGGGGTATGATGGGGGCATGGATGAAGATGGACATATTTCAGATCAAGAAGAGGCATATGAGACAGCAGTAGAAGAGGAAAGACAAGAAGAAAATCAGCCTTCACCGAACAAAGCAAGAATGGCAGTGCTTTCAGCAGTACCTCGCTATCATACTATCCAATGCAAAGGTGTGGTACAAGGACAAAGAAATTCAGTTTTGGTAGATGGAGGAGCCACTCATAACTTCATTGATGCAGAGATGGTAGAGAAAAGAAAGATACCTATTGAACCATTTGATGGCTTCACAGTTGTCATTCCCGGTCACAACACAATGCAATGCAAAACATGGGTTCCAAAGCTGCAAGTCACCGTAGGTAACTATACTTTTGTTGATAGTTTTTATGTGGTTGATATTGCTGATACTAATGTGGTTTTGGGAGTGCAATGGTTGTATTCAATAGGAGAGCATACAATAAATTATCAAATTCCCGAAATGAAATTCCAAGATTCAAAAGGAGTACAAAGAGTTGTGAGAGGGCAACACACTTATCCAAATCAAGTAGTGACTTGCAATAGCATGAGATCTATATTGAGGCATGGGGATATAGAATGGGCTGCTGAATGTCATATTACATCTCCCAAGCCAACTATAAATATTGTCAAACACCCAAAGGAGATAGAGAGACTTTTGCAAAAATATGAAAAGGTTTTTAGAGACCTTCCACATGGTAGGCCACCGGATAGGGGGGTTGAGCACAGTATTGTTTTGGAGGAGGGTACTTCACCCATTCAGATACCACCTTATAGACATCCTAAAAGGTTTAGAGATGAGATTGAAAAAGCTATCCAAGAACTCCTAGAGTTGGGACTTATTAGACCAAGCTCTAGCCCTTATGCTTCTTCAGTAGTGCTAGTGAAGAAAAAAGATGGAACATTGAGAATGTGCATAGATTTTAGAGCCTTGAACAAAAAGACTATAAAGAATAGGTATCCTATTCCTAGGATTGATGAGCTCATGGATGAGCTGCATGGGGCCAAATACTTCTAAAAAATTGACCTTAGATCAGGGTATCACCAAATTCGAATGAAAGATGAAGATGTGAAAAAGACCGCTTTTCGATGTCATTTTGGCCACTTTGAATTTCTTGTCATGCCTTTTGGGTTAACCAATGATCCAGCCACCTTTCAAGCATGTATGAATAGGATATTTTGCAAGCAACTAATAAGGTTTGTTTTGGTTTTCTTTGATGATATTCTCATTTACAGTAAAACATGGGAAGAGCATTTGCAGCAGTTAGAGATTGTGTTGAAAATCTTGCAAGAAGAGTCCTTATTTGCTAAATTATCAAAATGTGAATTTGGAATGAAAGAACTACTGTATTTTGGGCACATTATTGGGCAAGAAGGAGTGAAGGTACACATGGAAAAAATCAGGGCTATCTTCGAATGGCCATCACCAAAAAATATTACCGAATTGAGAGGCTTTATTGGCATATGCACCTACTACAGAGAATTTGTGAAAGGGTTCTCCAAGTTGACTTCTCCACTCACTGATTTGACTAAGACGGATGCTTTCAAGTGGGATGAAGAGGCTGAAAAGGCCTTCCAAAAAATGAAAGAGGTAATGAGTAGTTGTCCCATACTTGCACTTCCTGATTTTACTAAACCTTTTGTTGTGGAATGTGATGCTTCAGGTGGAGGAATAGGGGCTGTCCTAAAGCAAGGCCAACACCCCATAGCCTTTGAGAGCAGAAAGTTGCAGCCTTATGAAAAAATTTACTCCATATATGATAAAGAAATGCTGGCCATTATGCATTCATTGGCCAAATTCAGACAATACTTGGTGGGCAGCAAGTTTGTGGTGAAAACTGACCACAATAGTCTAAGACACTTTCTCACCCAAAAAGATCTAAATGAAAGGAAACAAAAGTGGGTAAGCAAGATTCAAGCTTATGATTTTGATATTGAATATGTCAAAGGAAAGAATAATATAGTAGCAGATGCTTTGTCAAGAAGGCCTTCTTTTTCTCTCATGGATATTGCCAAGGATTGGAAAAACATGCTACTAGTTGAATATGCCAAAGACAAATTTGCTTGTGATGTGTTGGATGGAATAAAAGGGGATGATAATTATAGGATTTTGAATGGGCTGATATATTATAAGGGAAAAATTTATTTAGTTCATAACTCCAAGCTCGAGTACCGAATTTTGCAAGAAGCACATGATTCCCCACTAGCGGGCCATCCGGGGATCTTCAAAACTTATAGACAGTTGAGGCAAAGATTTTTTTGGAAGGGGATGAAGGAAGATGTTCAGAAATATGTGAATGAATGTAAAGCATGTCAACAAAACAAATCAGAACTTACATGTCTAGCCGGCCTATTACAACCATTGCCCATTCCGGAGCAAAAATGGGACAGTATTTCCATGGATTTCATCACCGGATTGCCTAAATCCTTGGGTAAGGATTGTATCTATGTGGTAGTTGATAGGTTGACAAAATTTGCTCATTTTTTTGCTGTTACATCATCTTTTAGTGCTGCACAAGTGGCTGATATGTTTTTCAAAGAAATCTTCAAATTGCATGGGCTTCCCAAGAGCATTGTCAGTGATAGAGATAGTAGATTCATGGGTGCTTTTTGGAAAGAAATTTTTAGATTGGTAGGCACTCAATTGACTCCAAGTACCAGCTATCATCCACAAACTGATGGACAAACAGAGAGGGTAAACCAATGGTTGGAAGGATACCTAAGAAACTATGTGGGAGGGCAGCAAAAAGCATGGGCAAAATGGCTACACTTGGGTGAGTTTTGCTACAACACCACTTATCATATGTCAATAGGAATGTCTCCTTTCAAAGAATTATATGGTTATGATGCACTTACATTTTCTGACATTATATTTGGTGATAGTAGAGCCCCAAAGGCTAAAGATTGGGTGGAAGAGAGCCAAGAAATTTTAAAGCTCTTGAAAGACAATTTGCAGGTTGCTCAAAATCAGCAAATCAATATGCTGATAGACATAGAGAAGAGAGAACCTTTCAAGTCAATGATTTAGTATATTTAAGGTTGCAGCCCTATAAACAAACATCTCTCAAAAAGAATGGAGCAGAAAAATTAAAACCAAGGTACTATGGGCCATACAAGGTAGTGCGGAAGGTTGGAGAAGTAGCATATGAACTAGAACTTCCGGAAGGGAGTAAAATCCACAATGTATTTCATGTTTCTTGTCTTAAGAAAGCTCTTGGTCAGCAAATCATCACTTCAGAAATACTTCCTCCTTTGGATGATGAAGGTCATCTCACACTTGTTCCAGAAAAGATTTTGAAGACACGGGAAAGAAGGTTGAGGAGTAGAATCATCAAAGAATATTTAGTGCAATGGAAGGACTTACCAAATGAAGATGCCACATGGGAAGAGGAAAAGATTTTGCAGTATCCAAATTTGAAATTGCTTGAGGACAAGCAATCTTGGGTGGGGAGGACTGTAATGTCCCCATTCAAATAAGTGCATAGTAAGACAATCCCATCAATCCTACTAGTTTCCTAGGTTGGATGGGCACATGTGGGATGGTAATAAGGAAGCTAATAAATGATATTCAAACATTAGAAGGGTTCAAGCATTTAATAAATATGATGAATAAATAAATTCAAGAGAAATTCTGGGTGGCAAGTGGTTTTGGAGACATATGGAGGTGGTGGGACCCACACTAGCTTGATTTTTCAATGACACATGGCAGCTCTCTCTTGCCAATTCGAATTCATGGGAAGGTGAACACTCTTGGGTGAGTTGGTAAGTCATAACACATGGCATTGAGCATCTTAGGTCGAAATGGGATGGAATAGTAACCTCCATGGGAGAGGAAGAGTCAAATTGGAGACTAGTGGACACTTGGGCTAGATTCCCTAGTTTTATGACAACAATAATGAAGCATCTATGACATTTATGACAACATTCAGACCTGACTTCTTACACCTGACCATTATGACATGTCAGCCCCAAAAATAGGCTCAAGGAAGGCGCTCATGGAGTTGGAGGAATCCAAAGAGACTCAAATTCGAATTTGGGAGAAGATGGAAGGTTGGAACTAGGAGACAAGTGGCAAATGAGGAATATTTTCTAAATGGAAAATTATTGAATCTATTGAGAGGATTTCGACCCCTTGAAGGCTAATGTTGGTTATAAAATGTATAAATCAAGTATGAGAATGGCTTTTGATGATTTGAGAAAAATTGCATTTGTGAAGAGAGAACTAGTGGATGACTAGTTCCTTGCCTTAGCCAATTTCGAGGGTGAAAGATTCACATCCAAGTTGGTGTTTGGAGAGGCCACTCAGGTCTTTCATGGTGCTTTAATGGAGTTTTATTTTCAGGTAGAAGCTATAGGAAGTTTCATGGTTTGGTTTAGTGCAGCACTTTCTCTCCACCGTTTCCAGTTTTGAAGGCATATTCGTGCTCCTTGAGGGAGGGCGTTTTTGGTGAGCACTTGTGCTTCTTGAGAGAGCTTCTAATTATATATTTCTGATTGTAATAGCTTCATATCCTCTGTTATTGATATTCAGAAAGTCTTAGGTCGAAATACCCATTGGTTGTATGCAAAACTATTGATTAATGAGCAAACAATGTCCATTTCCCCAATGCATTGATGTATGACATTATAATGTTGATTATTTCGAATGGATGGATGATTCTCTGATATATTTGTGATCAATATACTGCCATGGATGTCTTCTACAAGTTTCATGTACTGTACTTGAGCATTTGAAGCATTTTTACTCAGTTTAGTTGTATTGGGAGGTGAAATAGTGCCATTTCCCCAAGGGTCGAATTGGGGGTTTTTGCTGTTGAATGTGAGAGAGTTATAACAGTAGTAAAAATAAATTAATGGTTCATATGAGACCTTAATCACATACTTAACAAATTATATATCTCTGTTCATAAATTTGTGGGAGTTTGGAGGCATTTGGAAGCCCATTTACAGTGTTACCAGGGGGGGATTTAATGCACAAATTACTAGTCAAAATTACCTATATTGATCAGAATACAAATCAAGTTTGAAGCAGCATTTGGAGGGCTATAAAACATCCCTGAACCTAATATTCAAGTCTAAATACCATTCATACACTCATACAGAATATTTGGGAGCATTTGGGTTTATTTGGACGTCAAAACAGTAAAACTAGTCAAAGGTCAAAATTGGGGAAAAAGTGGAAAAATTGGCATTTTAGTAAAATTTTGAAAAAGGGCCATTACAGTCACCGATCTAGGGACTACAGCTGGTAGAGCCTCAGTGTATGACCATACTCTGATGACCTACTGGGTAACTAAGAACCTCATGGCACATGTATTGCTGGAAGGAATCGAGAAGAGGCGAGGCGACGAGGAGCCGGTAAAAGCTTGGAAATCCCATTATGCAGATAACGAACTGATGCATTGCAAAATTGATGAGATTTCCAAGAGGGTTGGCTTATCCTTTTCGTATCCGGGACTAGATGATAAGGGGAACATAATTCCCCCTGGAAATTTGACCAAGAAGGGTCCGCCCCAGCCTACTGTTGCTTCTTTCTCGACTGCTACGCCCTCTAAGCAAAAGATGGTGGATGCCCAGGTGCAGGTGTTGGATGAATGCGAAGCCCAGGTTCAGAATATGAAGAGGTCAGAAAATTAGAGATTGCTCGACTGTTCTTTTTTGTGTATTTTGGTTTCCTGTCATTTCGTGGATGGATAGTAAGGGGTTTTCTAGTTTTAATGCTTTGTGGGATAAGGAAATATTTGCATATTTCTATTTTTGTATGGGCAACCGAAAGGTCTATTTCCTGATATATGGACCTGCGAATTTGTATCTGTCGTTGATGATAGGCTTATGGGGGTTGGGGTCTAGCCGTTTTGTAACTCTGGAATGTTGTAAGCGAGTATTGTATTTCTGGTTTCAAATGTAATATGAAGTCTTTTTATTTACAAAAAAAAAACTTGGAGATTACTCACAATGCAAATTGGAGGGAAGCCTTTCATATGAGGAAAGAAAGAGATAATATTTATACTATTAATGGCCATGATATCTAGACACACATAGTGATCCTAGATATGGAATTATACTGTGTAATCCAAAGGCCCCATATTATTAGTAGCAGAAGCAAAAGATATGGCTTATTTAGTGGCATAGATATCCATCTCTGAAAAGAGTTATTGATAGAATCCCCCTGCCAAGAGAAAGGGACCCCAACAGTTTCACCACCTCATCCAACCCTACTTAGATAAAGGGCAGAGAATAAACAAATGAACCACTGATTTAGATGCATTCTTGCATATCACACACCGACATCCTTGACCTTCAAAACATCTACATTGAATATTGTCCCGTGTCGAAGCTTTATTTTCTAAAGTGCACAACATAAACAACCAATACATTGCTGGGAACTTCATCTTCCAAAGGAGTTTCCACAACCAGCTAACATCCTTTCTGAAAATCAGCTCATTAAGATGCATATATCCCATATTTGGTGTGTATACCACTTCTTTATCATGATCCCAAAAAAATTGTTTCTCGGTCAACTAAACAAATATGAACACCTTTTAAAGCTTCAATATAAGTGTTCCAGAAACTCAATTGTTCGTCATTCACCTCAAGCGCATGGCTTCAGACCCATCCCTGAGAAAAAAGAGTGGTTGCATTCAAATCAGCTATCTGATAGAAGTAAAAATGCCATGCTCATGGATGTGGATCATAAGGTTGTTTGGAAGAAAATACAGCTGGCCACTTCCATCCCACGGATTGCATCCTATCTGCAAACTTATTCCATTACCAACATGCCATGCAAGCTCACCCTAAACAAGATCAAAGGAACGGGAAATAAATTTTCATATGACAAAGTCATTGTTATGGATTTTAACTGGGATCCGAACCCACTCCATGAGATAATTAGGAGCTATATATTTTTTTAAAATAACATAGGTCCATAAATTGTTCCTCTTTAACATCCTCCACACATGTGGCTACCAAAGCCTTTGAGAAATGGAAAATGTTTTCAATGCCCCATCCTCCCAATGCCTTTGACACCGCGATCCTTTACCAATGAACCCATGGCATCACGTAATGGTCTTGATTTCCTTTCCAAAGGAAATGAAAGCACACCCTACAAACAAGCTCCAGAACACCCTTTGGGATCCAAGAGAGAGACATCCAATAAATGGGAATGGCCTCTAATATAGATTGTATTAGCACAAGGTGTCCGACCCTAGACAACCACTTGTGACTCCATACTTGCAATATCTTTTCGAACTTAACAAAAAACCATTCTGAGTCCTTCTTATGATAGTTATTTGGCTTCAAATAAAATCCCAAATATTTGAAACCACTCTAAAGATCCAACAACGGGAACTCAAAAAGTGACTGATAATGGTAAATTTCATCATCAAACATGTTAATGCATGATAGAGAAGAATTCCTCTCATTGATAGTCATGTCAACGAGACAATAAAATAGATCCAATGCCTCTGCCAACGTGTTGGAATATCTAGAGGAACCATCACAGAAAATGAGAATGTCATCTACAAATAGAAATGGGAGATGAAAAACACTTGAGTGATCATGACACCTTTGAAAATACTAGAATGTTTGGCATTGAAAATAGACTGGCTAAGCCCTTCAGTGATCAGTAGATATAGAAGAGGAGACAAGGAACACCCCTGGTGCAATCCTCTTTCTGTGAAAAATCTAAGAAGAAGATATGTTGATAAGAACAAAAAAAGAAACCAAGATAATGTAGCTCATGATCCAATTAATGAAGTGGATCTTTAAGCCAATATGAGTTAATATAAGTTGCAAATATAGCCAATTGACATGATCATAATATTTTGAAAGGTCTAACTTGATCATTTTTCTTTTTGCATTTCTTGATTTAAGATTATGTGTGATCTCGTGTGCTACCCCAATGGCTTCAAGAATATTCCTTCCTTCAAGAAATCCAAATTGTTCTTCATTGAAAACTTTAATCTTGTGGGGTATGATATTCGCAATGATCTTGTAAATATCGTTGTAGAGAGAAATAGGCAGAAAGTCATCAAAGGAAGAAGGATCATCAATTTTTGGAATTAGGGAAATAAAACTTGAGTTGAAGGGAGGCAATATCCTTCCATTATCTATTGAATCTTCCACTACCCTTAAGAGATCTGCTCACTTCATAGGAATCTAGAAAAAATCAACCAACCATCTGTCTGGACCTAGACTTTTGTCTTTCTGGAAACTATGCAAAATCACCTGAAGCTTTCCATTAGTGACTTCCTCCATGAGCTCTCGATTATCAACCTCATTTGCAAAAATTTGAAAATATTGTGAAATCCTCATAATCTCTACAATGGAAGGTATTTCTTGAGCTTTAAAGAGAGAATGAAAATGGTTTACCAAGATGAGCTAGAACTTCAAAATAATTAATGTCTTGAACATCTAAGTCTTTTAAACTCCAAATAGTATTGTGAATTCTCCTCTCCTTGGAATAGGCTTGAAAGTTTTTTGAATTTTCATCCCCACGTTTGAGCCAAATTTCCCTGCTTTTAAGCCTCCAATCCTCCTCTTGGTATAGGAGAAACTTCTTATGTTGGTTTTCCAACTGCAAGAGAGCTTCTTTTGATTCATTAGAGAGGAATGCACCTCTGTCATACTCACAAATATAAATAAAGGCCGCTTCAACCTTCTTCAAAGATTGAGCATCTTTAATTTTCTTCTGCGAAACCCATCTGATAGTTTCTTGCTTCAAGCGTTTAGATTATTCGAAAAATTTCCTAATATTGATTTGTAAGTATCTAGATCAAAAGGAATCCAATATTCATTTAGAATAGATTGAAACTCCTCTTCCTCAAAACAGAATGAATTAAATTTGAAAGGGATGGGATGTTTCTTCCTTCTTCCTTCCAATTCTAAAACCACTGGGAAATGATCAAAATTCCCTCTATTGCTTACCCAATGCCTGAAATTTGAGATTTCTTCTGAAAGGGATTCAAAAATAAAAAAGTGATCAATATGTTTGCCAATATAACCCTCTCCAACACACTTATTTCTCAATGTTGGATTCATCCTGATAGGTTCGATATCTATTAATCCTTTCTTTGCAAATTTGTTTTAAAAAAAGGCTGTTAGAGGATCCATCATTGCTTTTGGTCCCCATATCTCGGTAATAAGAGTGAGGTTCAGATCTTCATCCACAATTAGGTTATGAGAATTAGAAAAGGATTTATTCGAAAGCTCATTCCAAAATCCTTCCTTGTCTTAATAAGGCCCATAAATATTCAAGAGGTGAAAATATCAGGTCAATTCTTTAGAGAAAAAATCTATGGCTAAACCAGAAAAGAAACCCCAATAGTTTTTAACATTGATCATAGAGGGATCCCACCCAATTTCCATAATACTACAGTGGCATCTCACATCTACAACTATGAACTTCCAATCTTTGAAAATATCTTCCAACAAATTAGACACTGAAACACTTTTCCCAAGTGTTTCTTCAAGTAAAAGAATATCCACATCAATAGAGGCTACCAACCTCTTGAGAGACGAATTTTGGAGGGGTTCACAAAAACCATACAGTTGAAGGATATTATCCTCATTTAGAAACCCCCTACAAGGATTTTGATGCTCTAAGTGCCCTAATTATAGAATATTGTCTGCCAGAAGTGATTTCTTTCCTTGTTTTAACTTTAGCCTTCTAAAGGTGAGATTTCCTTCCCGTTTCGCATGTTTCTTGAGGCTCACTACGATCAAACCTAAGACCTCCTACCCCTAATATGTGCAGACAATCTACTAACACGGACATAAATAGATGTTAACGGACAATCTACCAAAGATGGATCTAAGGCATGATCTCCCTAGCTCAATGCGAGTCTAGAACAAATCAAACAGAATATAGATCTACTTTCCTAGATCAATAGAAGTGCAAACTAGTGGATAGATGACTTACCTCAGATTTGCAGATCTCTTTGCTCTTTGTTGATACAATGCTCCAGCATCGTCAGATCTCCAACTGGAAGACCCTGTTGAACATATAGCAAACAGTAAAAGCATACATTTCATATGATTGATCTAAGTTAACAGTTAAGGAAGAAAAATCTAAACATCATCATCAATGAGACAACAATTTATGGAAAGAGATTATATTAACTGTATAAAAAGTGGGAATACATAGAAAGGATGAAGCTACAACCAAAGCCTCAACCTCACATCTTCCATCCAACATGTCAAGGCCAAGTCTCCAAGATGGTACAAACTTCCCAATCACCAATATGGGTTCTACCAGCATAAGGGTACCATAGACCTTCCCCCCTCCAATGGAGAGAGTGGGTGTTTATATAGGGCTAAAGAGATAGGGTAGGTTGGGGATAAGGGGGAGATGGTTAAGGGATCTTCCCATCAGGTTAGGAACCGAAATGCCACCTCACCTAGAGTCTAGGGATAGGCCTCCACCTCAACAAACTTCTAGAAAAACCTCGAGACTCCCCAAAATAGCCTTTAACCAACCTCGTCGCACCCTGGTAGAGGAGACAGAGTGACAAAGAGGGTTCGTCGCACTCTGTAGGAAGACAAAGTGCGACAGTGTCTCACCATAGTTGACCATAAACTGCGACATCGCACCCTAAATGAAGGAGAAGTGCGACAACCTACTCAAAGAGGTTAACTAGGTAGGAAAAATCTCTCAATTGGATGTGTTTTATCCTAGAATGAGGTTAGGGGTCAGAGAAAAGAGTTTACACAATGGTCAAGATGACGACATTATCACAACGGTCACGATGATGACACTTGGTCATAAGGATGATACTTGCAACGGCCATGGTGACGACACTAAGTCAGGATGATGACACTTGCACAAGGGTGACGACATTCTGGTGTAACAGAATGCCCCCCAAAGCATGAAGCTGATGAAATGAGACAGGTGAAATGCTTTGTAGTAAGAAAAATGGCAAAGACTTGCTGGTTGGAAGGAGTTGCTGCAGAAATGACCTGAGATCCACAAGTCTCATACAACAAAAAACATGGCTGCCGACCAATACATTGCAGATCCATGATTGTAAAGACCGATTGAACACAATCATGGCTACTAGACACAAGCGTAGATCCATGATGAGATGATAACATAGCCACGACCAATAAAAAAGTGGATCCGTGTAATATGACTCAATACAAACTCCATTGCAACCTGGGTAAAACATGACTCCCAGGGTCTTCAAGCTGAACCCGCAATGATACGAATCCATCCATTTGATTACAATGTTTTGGAGTTGAACATGGTAGAAACCACTTGATTACCGACCATTAATGTATGCCGTTAACAAGTGCGAGGGAGATCACCATTAATGTCAATGATTCCCAAGGTATCTCAGTACATATCATCAAGTGTGGAATAAGTGAGTTGAAGTCGAACGCAAGATGAAATCTTTCAATCAAGAGTCAATGATGTAAACTCATGTTGAAAGTGAGGTAACCTGCCATTGAGGTATGCAGGGCCAAGGTACATGGTTGGTTTCTAGATTCAATCCTCGGATGATGAGGTTATGTCGACAAGGATGAATCCGTCGAAGGAGGGCCATGATGAATCCCCCATCAATCGACACGAAACATGACAAAAGATGTGTATAGTAGATCGGATAGTACAATAATGTGCAAGACTAACTCAAGGTAGACTGACATGATTGAAGATATACCAACTGTAGATGATGAGTAATGAACATCTCTTGAACATGGGCATGGCATGACTTGGCAGTATTGACATGACGAGAATGATACCAACCCCTAATGCAACTGATGGTGGAAGCATTCTTTGGCTGATCCAAAGGAGCGATGTGACTCATGGAATTGACAAGACTTGAGGACAAACAGATTGTCCAAGTACTGAATGAAAATGCAAACGAGTGCCATGTTCAAGAGTGACTATGTACTGTTGTAATTAAGATGTAACAAAAAATCTTCCCTTTTTCCCCATCATGATTGATGAGTGCCTCATGTGTTTTTAACGAGCTTGATGAGGGAAACCAGATGCTCGGTATAGCTCATCTCATAGATGAGTCCAATCCCAAATGTTTCACGAACCTAGGAAAGGAGGGGTTCATCCCATAATGGGCCCTTCAATGTTTGAAATTTAACGAGTCCAGAGAAGGAAAACTCGGTGTCATTTCATGTTTAGAGAGTCTGACAAGAACTAAAGGAGACTCCAATGGTCCTTTTTTGTAAAGTTAGCCTCATCGCCCGAAAAAGGGTAAAACAACGCGGGAGAGCACTCTTCCAGCCATGGTTGGTTGGAGTATTTCTTTTTCGTAAATAGTGCTTCCTGGTCCGAAAAAGGGGTAAACTATCACCAGAAAGACAATCATTCAAATGCTTTTACAAGCGTGAAAGCCTCAAGTTCGCTTGGCAATCTTTTCCTATTTAGGGAGTCTGAAAAGAGATTAAAAATGACTCCATGGACAACTTTGTCATGGTTGATGACCGAGTACGAAAAAGGAAAAAAGTAAACTCAGCACAGTTCCTTTTCCGTAAATAGTCTAGCGAGGCCGGATAAAGTGATAAACCTATACTCGTTAGACACACCTTTTTACTCAATTTTTTAATGAGCACGATAATGGTATCAAAAGCACTCGAAACCTTTTTCATGTTTGAACCAAAGCATGAAAAATTAAAAAGTAAGCTCAAACCACTTTTCATGTTTCAACCAGAGCACGAAAAAGTGAAAAAGTAAGCTCAAATACTATCTTACTATTTTTAACGAGCTTGAAGATATGTTGGAAGAATGCTCGGGATGTCTACTTCATTTTTGAATGAGCTTGTAGCATAAAATGAACTATGCTCGGGATAATTTTCATTGTTTAATGAGCTCGAAACCTAAAAAAGGAAAGTATGCTCGAAAAATGTTCCCAATGGTGAAGTTTTTCCCAACATGGCATCCAGAGGTTGGTGTGTGCCCCCAACATGATTGCTAGAAGTAAGTGACTTAGCTCCAACATGATGTGGAGAGGTGACCAAGTTGGCTTCAACGTAACTTCTAGAGGTTGAAGACATGCCCCCCAAGCTTCATTTCATTCGCCTAAGGCATATGCGGGTGAAAAAAAGGTTCAGGTACTAAGTCGATGAGGACACTCAACTCAAAGGGAAAATATATGTTTCATTTTTTAATGAGCTTGACACAAGATTAGAACTCTGCTCATGGGAACCTATTTCATTTTTTAACGAGCTTGACATAGAAAGGGAACTATGCTCATAGGCTAAGGCCCATTAACAGTTTCCTTCCCAACATAATTCCTAGAGGTTGGTAAATGTCCCCAGCATGATTGCTAGCAGCTTAACATGGTAGTGTTCCCTCAACATGATTGTTGACAATACGACATGTGGCATGCCCCCCAAGCTTCATTTCGTCAAAAAATGCTACTTGCTAACCCAACTACCAACCTGGCTACTAATGAAAATGTTCACCAAGGGGGGGAAAATGAGAATCAGATGAAATGAAGGTTCAAGATCTAACTCTAGCGAGAGACTCGAACTGATGGGAGGGAGATCTATTTCATTTTACACAAGCTTGAAATAGACACTAACTATGCTTGAGGGGGGCCATCTTATTTTTTAACGAGCTTGAAATGGAATAAAACTATGCTTGAGGGGGCCCATCTTATTTTTTAACGAGCTTGAAATGGAATAAAACTATGCTCGAGGGGGCCCATCTTATTTTTTAACGAGCTTGAAATGCAATAAAACTATGCTCGAAGGGATGGTTTCATTTTCATGCAAGCTTGAAACCAAAAGTAAACTATAATTAGAGGGTTCTATTTCATTTTTTAACGAGCTTGAGATAGAATAAAACTGTGCTCTAATGGATTGGTTTCATTTTTATGCAAGCTTGAAACCAAAGGGAAACTATGCTAGGGTGGTTGGTTTCATTTTTTAACGAGCTTGAAACATAACATAAACCGTGCTCGTACCCCCCATCCTCAAGGGGAAGAAACCACTAAAACATGTGGAACATTCAGGGAAGTCTGGTGACTAGGAGTCATATGATGAGTGGGTGTCACGAAGGAAAGCTTATCAATGGTCACAATATTCCCATGATGAGGAAAATACATCACTCGAAAGAGCATGGACACTATAGCTTTCATAGCACAGACATAATCACATCCAAGGAGCATATTGAAATCTAAAGGACCTTGGACAACCATGACATCGACATAAACAGTTTTACCTCTCAACGTGACAGGTAACTTAGGGAGAATCCCTAAAGGTCTGGTAGGCCTTCTATTAAAAGCCAAAATTTGGTCAGTTACTGGCACAAGCTGAGGAGAACCTATAGCTTTCCAAACAGTTGAGGATAAAATATTAACAGAAGCTCCTTCATCAACTACCATATGAAATATTTCTTTATCGGAAACTCCTATAGATATTTGAAAATGAATACTTGAAGGGAGACGATATTCTGTTAGACCATTCCAATCAAAGGAAATGACCTCAGTACTTGGGGGGGGGGGGCTGTAGAAATGGACAGGGTTTCCACCTGCCTAGGACATTCTGAACTGACTAGGAAAAAATTAGCAGTTTCCAATTCACTCTCACTTGGAAGATAAGAATGAGACCAAGATTGTGTCATGGTGACTGCTTCAGTCTGAAGTTTATCCAATGAAAGAGCGGGATCGACTGGGGATGACCTCGACTCGATCACTTCACTCTCGGAGGGAAGAGTGGGATCAACTACAGATGAAACCGAATTGATCACTTTCTCAACCAGTGAGGGGTCGAGGGACAAATTACTATCGCTTGTTGGAAGCACCTGTTGAGAACTAGTAATATCTTCCAACCACCGTGAAGCTTCATCCATGCTTGGACAAAGGAAAGTATGGTGCATACCCTTGCATATCAAACAGGGATACAGGACTTTACCCTTTCGACCCTTCAACAATGGGTCACTAGTTGAGGGAGTATCATCAACATGATGGTCAGAGGTTGACGATACAAGCGGTTTGGGGTTTTTAGACCACACTTCTGACACACGGGAAAGACCGGGACAATTCTTGAGAAGGTGATCACCCTTGCAAAGTTTGCAAGGGAACTTTGGCTTACGAGGTGTTCTCATAGAATGAGCACCATCAGAGGCAGATGGTTGACGCTTGGTCTCTTTCTTATCCTTCTTCTTCTTAATCTTCCTTTTCTTCTTCTTCTTATCCACCTGATTACTAACACTAGAGTTTTCAGTAGGAGAAGAGGAAGAGAGGGAAGCTGATTCAACGAAGAAGGAGAATGGTCACCATGAGAATGATGTTCATGTGGTGAAGGACCTAGGTTCGACACAATTGGTGCACTTGGTGTAACCGGATTGGAGAATAACCATACTGGTAATCCTATCGTCAATCCAGGAAGACTCAATGTAGCCATAAAGGGAGGACCAACAGTTCCACAAGGGGGAATAACAAATGGCATACCCTAGAATGGGGCCTCTTGGTTGGTAGTCCCAAAAGAATATTCCATATATAAAATTCCTAAGAGTCTCTAAAGTACCACACAAATTAAACACTACTCAAGTCTAAAAGCAATAAGCAAACTGTATGAATAAGAGTGGATTCAAAGTCTGGAACCTCACGGGATTATCAAGGCATTGCAAATCGCGATATACTGCAGGGTCCAACAATATGATGCGACATGGAGGATTGGGACCGTACCCTTTCCTGCATGCCCGATTACCTGGACAGTACGTGCGTTCTAATCTCCCCGAGTGCTTTTCTCAGTGTATTGCTTTGCCAAGATGGCCAAATGGTTAACTCAGTTGGTTTCAGGAACCCTAGTGGTGTCTCCCAATATACGCAAGGTATGTGGGAGCTCAAATCCGTAGTGGTGCTGTCTAATGCACAGCCGTTGGCACGAGACCTTCCGATATACGTGTCAAGTACGTGATACACCCTTCGATATACGCCAAGTACGGATTATGGTACTTGGTGGGTACGTGAAGGAGCTCGATATACTGATGTACATGGAAGACTACAATACCCCCGGACTACAGTGCTGGAAAATAATGACAGCTGCCACGCTTAAAGACGCTGGAACATGTCTCTAACTTACACACAGTTACTAAATGATTTTAACCTGAGCTAGCATTAATTTTATCTTGTACGGTTAGGTGGATGCATGAGGTGAGTACATAAATGTAAACATAATGCAATCCTCAACTACATGATAATGCACATTTTCTTTTCCTTTTCATTGAAAACTACTTAAGGTAAGGAGAGATATTTTTTCTTTCAAACCAAAAGTACTTAAGTAGTAGCGAAAAGAAGAATTCCTACCTAGAGTGCAATAATTCTAACTTTCTGCAAAGATCAACTAAAAAGCGCAAAGAAAATGAAAGATGCAACTAATCTTAACAATGTGTAAGACAAAATAATGAAGCATTTTTCAATTTTCAAATGCATGTACCAAAAATGAAATTTGATAACTAAACGCTTTTCATATCTATATACAGAAAGTGAGAGAATATCTACAGCACTCTAATCTTTCAGAAATTCCCAAAGAAAAATGGCAAACACCCAAACAACTCAATGGCACTCAGGAAAGGTTCAAAATCTACCAAATGCAATAATTATAACTCATTTCCTATCTTTTTACACTTGAAAAGACACATCTAAGCTACAGAAAGAAGGATCACGTGGTAAGACCAAGCCTTTCTTCTTCTTATGATGGTAAGACCAAGAATGCCAAGTGATCAAATTAAAGCAAGAAGAATACTTGTGTTTTCCAATTTCATGAATATAGCAAAAGAGTGACAAAATCAAGCTTTTCTTTGAACTAAAGTGGAGACAAAGAATCAATCTTTTCCAATAATCATTAGATAGCTCAGCATGTAAAGGAAACAAGATGCATAACCTAAGAAAAAGAGGCTCAAAAAGACGTGGACATCCCACACTCTTCAAGTCTTTAAAACAAGAAAATCACGCCAAACCAAAAATGATCTATAAACCTTGAGATGAGTCAAAACCTTAAAAATGCAAGCAAAACACTAGTTTTTACTCAAGGGGCCAAACATGAATCCAAAACTCAAAAGACCCAAAAACCAATATAAACAAGCCAAACAAAACACTGCTGGACAAAAGAGTCTCTACCTGGAAGGTACAGTGTAGAGGAGTCTGTACACAAACCAAAACTCAAATCAGAAATGGAGAAAAGGTGCCTGTATGGCAAAAATGGCAGATCGGTGCACTCTATGCTTATGCACAGTGTGACGTCGCAGTTCACGAGTGCGGGAAGTGCGACGACATCGCAGTATACCAATGGAAGGACTACGACGACAAACTAATAGGCAAGAATAGAGATAAAAAACAACACAGTGTTGCTCTGGGTACACTGACCAGGTGCGACAGGTGAGATCTAAGTCCAAAAATGAACCAATTCTCCAGATAATGAGCATAAAAAGGTCTGCTAATGAGAAGTACAAACTTAAAGGAAGGTAATCAGACTCTTCAAAGTGAATATCTCATGGTGAAAGGGCTTAAGAAGCAAATGGCCAAAGAGATGGCTTGGAAAAGCAATCAACTGAAACTGACATTCAGATTGAAAACAACAATGTTCTTCCCCAGCGGAGTTGCCAAATTTGTTAACGGACAATCTACCAAAGATGGATCTAAGGCATGATCTCCCTAGCTCAATGCGAGTCTAGAACAAATCAAACAGAATATTGATCTACTTTCCTAGATTAATAGAAGTGCAAACTAGTGGATAGATGACTTACCTTAGATTTGCAGATGTCTTTGCTCTTTGTTGATCCAATGCTCCAGCATCGTCAGATCTCCAGCTGCAAGACCCTATTGAACATATAGATACTAACAAACACTAAAAGCATACATTTCATATGATTAATCTAAGTTAACAGTTAAGGAAGAAAACTCTAAACATCATCATCAATGAGACAATAGTTTATGGAAAGAGATTATATTAACTATATAAAAAGTGGGAATACATAGAAAGGATGAAGCTACAACCAAAGCCTCAACGTCGCATCTTCCATCCAACATGTCCAAGCCAAGTATCCAAGATGGTACAAACTTCCCAATCACCAATATGGGTTCTACCAGCATAAGGGTACCATAGACCTTCCCCCCTCCCATGGAGAGAGTGGGTGTTTATATAGGGATAAAGAGATAGGGTAGGTTGAGGATAAGGGGGAGATCGTTAAGGGATCTTCCCATTAGGTTAGGAACTGAAATTCCACCTCACCTAGAGTCTAGGGATAGGCCTCCACCCTAACAAACTTCTAGAAAGACCTAGAGACTCCCCAAAATAGCCTTTAACCAACCTCGTCGCACCCTGGTAGAGGACACAGAGCGACAAAGAGGGGTCGTCGCACTTTGTAGGAAGACAAAGTGTGACAGTGTCTCACCCTAGCTGACCATAAAATGCAATGTCGTACCCTAGATGAAGGAGAAGTGCGACAACCTACTCAAAGAGGTCAACTAGGAAGGAAAAATCTCTCAATTGGATGTGTTTTATCCTAGAATGAGGTTAGGGGTCAAAGCAAAGAGTTTACACAATGGTCAAGATGACGACATTATCACAATGATCATGATGATGACACTTGGTCATAAGGACGATACTTGAAACGGTCATGGTGACGACACTAAGTCAGGATGACAACACTTGCAACACTTGTGACACTTGCGACACTTGCACAAGGGTGACGACATTTTGGTGTAACAACAGATCTCTCTAGGCCTAAATGGTCTAGATGTAGCACAAAAGAGTACACAATATAAAATCCTTCCTAGTTAGATTAGATTGCAGGATAGATGGATTACCTTGTGATCGCAATCCCTTTCTCTTTGCTTGATTTAATTTTGATCCTTTGATCTTTGGATGCAAAACAAGATAGAAGAGATGGAAACAATAAAAACAAAGTGAAAGCATATATATATGAATCTAACTAGATAAATGGTCAAAGAAGCAAATCGTAAATGATATTACAAGACATAACACATTTATGGAAAGATGTTTATATTAATGTTAATTGCAGCAGATACATGTGAGGGGAGTTACAACCAAAGCTTTGACATCACGACTCCAACATGAGCGATATTTACTCAAAGATACAAATCCTCCTAGCTTCCTATGTATGAATAAGATGATCTTGAGTGAATTCCACTAGCATGAAGGTGCATAATCCTTCTTCCTCCTTAATGGAGAGAGGGTTTGTATTTATAGGGATAGATGGGTAGATTGGGTTGATGATTTAGAGGAGATATCTAAGGGATTATCCTAATGGGTTAGGGAACTAAAGGAAACCTATCCACATATCTAGGGATAAGCCTTCACATCACCAAGATTCGAGAAGTCACTTGAAGCTCCATTTTATCCAATTTAACCAACTCCGACGCATATTGCACAAGGGAAACTTGTGCTAGAGATAGACCACCACATGAAGTATAAAGAAAACCTGTTCCAGCAACGTATCTTGATAAGGTTCAGATTGCGTCGCCCCAGGCCCAACTCCCAGTGTGTCGGGGTGACTAGAAAAGGTAAAAGGAAAAGAGAATCAACATCTCTTCTGACATCTAAACCAAGGTACTTCAGGGATTAAAGCATGGGGATGACACATGAATCATGGAAACAATATTTTGGTGTAACAGAATCCCCCCTGAAGCATGAGGTTGGTAAAATAAAACAGGTGAAATGCTTTGGAAATAAATGAAAGGGATGGAGGAAAGAATAATCGGTTGGAAGATGCTAATGCAAAACAACTGACTCTGAGATATGCATATCACATGACTCATAACATGGCTGCCGACAAATACACTGTAGATCCATGACAGTAGAGACTGACTGAAAATAATCATGGCTACTAGACACAAGTGTAGATCCATGATGAGATGACAACAGAGCCACGACCAATACAAAGTGGATCCGTGTGATATGACTAAAAAAAAATCCAACACAACCTGGGTGAGATTTATGACTTAACCCAGGGTCTTCAAGCGGAACCCACAATGATACGAATCTTACCATGTGATTACAATGTCTCGGAGTTGAACATGGTATAAACCACTTGATTACCGGTCATTGATGTATACCATTAACAAGCATGATGGAAATCACCATTGATGTCAATGATTCCCAAGCTATCATAGTACATACCATCGAATGTGAATCAATGAACTGAGGTCGAACACTAGATGGAACCTTTCAATCAAGAGCCAATATTGTGAACTCATGTTGAAAGCAAGGTAACCTTCCATTAAGGAATTCCAGTCCAAGTTACTTGATTGGTTTCTAGATTCAATCCTTGGATGATGTGCTGAACTCGACAAGAATAAATCCGTCGAAGAAGAGCCATGATGTATCCCCCATCATCGACACAAAACATGATCAGATATGTTTTGGATTAAATCGGATAGTGGAGCGATGTTTGAGATTGAATCAGGGAAAACCAACATGATCGAAGGTAGTATGACCACATATAGTAAATTGATGAACAACCCTCTCTTGGACATGGGCATGGCATGACTTTGCAGTATTGAAATAATGAGAACAATACCAACCATTAATGCAACTAATGACGGAAGCATTATTTGGATGACCCAAAGGAGTGGAAAGACTCATGGTATCAGTATTACTCGAGGACAAACAAATTATCCAAGCACGTGAATGCATATGCAGATGAGTACCATGTTCAAGAGTGACTAAGCACTGCCATGATTACAATGAAATACAAACACTTTCCTTATCCTCATCATGATTGATGAGTACCTCTTATGTTTTTTAACGAGTTTGAGGAGGGTAACAGATGCTTAGTATAGATCATCCTTCAGACGAGTCCAATCCCAAATTTTTTATGAACCTGAGATAGGAGGGGTTCGTCCCAAAATGGGCCCTTCGATGTCAAATTTTAACGAGTCCAAAAAAGGTAAACTCAGTGTCATTTCGTGTTTCGAGAGTTTGAAAAGAACTAAAGAAGACTCCAAAGGTTCTTTTTTGTAAAAGTTAGTCTCTTCACCCGTAAAAGGGTAAAACAATGTGAAAATAACTCTTCCAGTCACGATTAACCGGAGTGTTCCTTTTTTGTAAATAGGACTCCCTAGTCCCAAAAAGCGATAAACTATCACTAGGGAGGCGATTATTCAAATACTTTTACAAGCATGAAAGAATCAAGTTCGCTTAGCGATCTTTTCATATTTAGGGAGTTTGAAAAGAGCTTAAAGAAGAACTCCGAAGGGTTCCTTTTTCGTGGGAGTTTTACGAGATTGAAAAAGTGATAAAAGATAACCCGGTAACTTATTATCACCATTTTACAAACATGAGAAAAAACCAAGAGTAAGCTCGGTGCTATTAATGTTTAATTTTAACGAGCGGCATAATAGCACAAAAGCACTCAAAAGTTGTTCACACTTGATAACAAGCGCGAAAAGACCACAATAGTCGCCAAAAAGTTATAATGTTGATTTACTTTACCTGTAGACCCCAAGAACTCGATCAAAAAGAGAAATTAGGTGTTCAGACACACAAATATTTCCAACTATAGCAAGAATTGACCCATAAAAGAATAAATCAAACAAGAATATTCCACTTTTGATTAAAAGGGCCAAATAGTAAAAATTAGTTACCATTGTTTTTTACCAAGATTAGAGGAGTGAAAACACCATTTGGAGTCAATTTTCAAGTGCTGATTGAGAGAGTTTCAGCCAGCCATTTTTGATACCGTAAGTGTCAGGTAATCCTAAACCTTGTCCTCTTGATTTGTAGCGGATTAGATTTGCTTTAAATGTCCTTTTTTTGGGTTTTTAAGCTTGTATAGTGGGGGGATTTTGCGCCCTCTAGGTGACTCACTTTCCTCTTACAAGAAGCACATCAAGGGCTCTCTGAAGCGCTTTGCGTAAGGTTAGAGTGCGTCAATGGCACCTTGTATACATAGATGGGGTGTGTCAGCACAATCCATCCCATTAATATGATGAACAATCCCAAAAAGTTCAATTCTAAAAGCAAAGCAAGGTTCTAATGGGCTTTTAAACATTGTTTGGACAGGTTTGGGTCATCATAATGGTTCAGTGGAGAGAAAGAGAACATAAATTGGAGGATTCCCAACCAGCAAATGATACTCATTCTATGCAAGCGCTCCAACAATGTGGCTTACTAAAATTCTTTCACATCCATGGCATGAGGGCCCAAGTACCATTGCTGGAACATTTGATTAGATGGTGGGATCCAGACCAACAGTACTTCCGAGTTGGTGTTAATACCTTTACTATAGATGTGGAGGACATCTACTTTTTGACACAATTATCTCGACAGGGTGCACTGGTTTCGCTATCAGGGCCACGTGATAGTGACCAATCCACAGAGAATCTAGTGGCTTAATTCTATACACCTAGTACTCAGATGCTTGGTGGGAATATTTCCATCAAGAACGCGAGGGATCAGCCATTACGCACGTTTCTCTTATGTATAGAGAGAGTGGCAGGGAGTAGGGATCTCCATCAAGCCACAAAGGAACATATGTTGTATGCTATAGAGTGCATGGCCCCAACAATGTTCAACTGGTGCGAGAGTCTCCTCGCGAACCTCAGAGATCAACTCACCAAATGTCCTAGGGGTGAGTTGAAGTAGTTCCTCTATGGTTCTATTGTAGTTTTTTTCTTCCTAGAACGATTTCCGCTGCTACATTCATAGGTGGAGAGAGAGGATCTAGATCCGAGAGATCCTCACATAGTTCGTTGGACCAAGGTCATGGCCCGCCATGGAGGTGGGGACCCCATTATCAACTATAGTCCCGCTTTATTTAGATGGTTTCATGAGCAAATCCTCATGATTGAGGATTACCCATATGCAGGTACATATTATAGGGGTGACGCGGACCTGGCTATACCCGAGGGGGAGCAGTGGGGGAATCTAGGTAAGAACGACAACTCTATTGTGTTTTTAATTTTATGATTTTTAGTGTTTTTGGAGTAGTACTGATAGTTTGCATATGGTTTGTGTAGATGTTGGTCCTTTGAGACCATTGGGTGCCTCTCCTATTGAGCGGAGAGAAATAGTGTGTGACATAGTAGCCGTGCATCAGGATGCGGAAGAGGAGATGACCGAGATGGAGAAAAACCTCCAGAGATTGACACTGGATATATCAGATTCCTCCATAGATGAGCTACCTCGCCAATACCAGCATCAGACTGCAGGAGTCTCAAAACGTTTTGGTCCATTACTCCGTAGAGTGGCCAGGGCTATAATCTATTATCATGAGCGTCCTAGGGATTATCTCATGTGATATGTATATACTGAAAGCTACGAGCTTCAGAATTTTTGTATCTATGACATACTGAAAGCTCATATGCTTCATATTTTGTACCAGTACTACATTTTTTGTATTATACCGACATGATGATATATATATATATATATATACAAAACACTATTCACGAATTTATATACCGTGTTTCATTGATGATCGTGGGATCTTGTACGTGTTTCACTTATACTATAGCTAATTTACATGTTGTGTTGTTTTTACATCTTTTCAATGGAATGTTTATGAATTTGCATTGTACCAATCCAATATGAAATTGGCCAAGGAGTCAGCGACAATGTTCGTGTCTCTAGGGATATGCAGGTATAGAATGGTCTCAAAAGACCTCTCCAAGAGACCTACTCATAGGAAATAGACGGAGTAGCATAGGATCATGGATAGTGTAGACATAGTTGAGGTGGGAGACAACCAATTGTGAGTCGAGGTGGACGATAATGTGGTCCATACCCAGGGAAAGAGCGTCGTTCAATAATCCAATCACCATGTGGTACTCAGCTGCATTGTTGATTGCAAACCCTAGACAACTTCCTCCTGAACTAATGAGCTCGTTGGTATGGGAATAGAGTGTTGAAGCATAGGCCGCAGCTATAGTAAAGCTGCAAATTTTGGGGAAAAAGCACAAGTGTTGAGAGGAAAGTGCTAATTTTGAATAAAGCACCAATTTTTGAGCAAGAGTAAACAAGTGCGCAGTACGGTGCCAGATGGACGAGCTCATCGTAGATCACGGATCGGAAATCGTGGAGCTCGCGCGCACACGTTAAAGGAGAATGAATGTGGCCGAGTAGAAAGCTCAACTACTGTAATAAATGTAGCGACGGAATAGAGGGCTTAGCTACCCTCATTAAGGCTAAGTACATGAAGTTATGGTTTCTCTAATCAAGGAAGAGCAACGGACTAAAGCATTGAAGGCGAAGGACAAAGAGCAGTGAATAATGAAGCAGCGCCCATACCCGCAATCTACGCCGAAAATCGCGGAGCCTGCAGGAAGCGGTGACGTGACTGCAAGCGGCACCTACAGTACACCTAGCCATGTATGCGGTTAGGGTTTTGGGGAATACTACTGGGAAAGGCCCACAGTTTTGTAAAGGTGCGACCGTCATGGCCACCTACATATATGTGTAATTGTAAGGGAAGAGGGTTAGACGTAAGATAACTGTCTGAGATAAGCCAGCCAGCTGGTTAAGTCTTCTACTGTGTGTTAGAAGGGTTGGTTGTTGATTGTTTTCTATTGTGTGTTAGAAGACAAGTTAGAACTGGATAGCTGTGAAGCTAATCCCCGAGTTGCAGACAATCTGAGTCGACGTCTGAACTATTGTAACCTCTGTAGAGGAAGAGACTAGATCAAGAGAAGGGCTCCCAGCTGTGTGCGTGGAGTTTCCTGGAAAGATCTAAGGCTGCAGCTGTGTGCGCAGTGCTATTGTGTAACTTCCATTTGAGTAATATAAGGTATACTTCCCGTGGACGTGGTTTCCCGAGGAGGTGAAGTCCATAAGTTTTCTTGTTGTGATAAAATCCTGCATGAATGCATATCTGTGTGTTGTTATCTGTGCTTTCATGAACATTGCGTTATCTTTATGAATATGTTAAGTACGTTCTCGAAGCTTCCTTAGACATTATAATCGGTAAGTATTGAAGGAATCTGTAGAACGCTGTCGCTGCGGCGCTTGAGGAGTGTGTTGCTGCGCCGGGGTGCAGGGTTGGAAACCTTATAGTATTGGACGCCGAAGGAAATCGCCTCGCACGTCGGAGTGGAAATACCGCGCAGTCGGGCTGGTACGAGGTTTAGCGCTGTCGCGCTGAGAGATCTACGGAAGAGTAAGGCATTCCACTCCAAGGACTCCCAGAAGAGGGGAGAAGATTGCAGTTTCCACATCGCCAAGGTTGAGGAAGCCTGATTCCTTAGCCCCCCCATAGCCACTTCGGGTGAGACTTCGGGCTACTGCGCAGCTCGTTGCCGAGAGGGCCAGTGCGCCAAGGGGTGTTTGTTGCTGCACTCCATTAAAACCCGGGTCTGTCCAAAAAGTAGCCAACATAGAGTACCCATGATGCCAAAGAAAAATTATGAGTATTCCGTTTAGCACCATCCGCAAAGTGAAATTGGATACGATAGTCTTTGACTCCAAAAGGAAGACAATAACAAGGAGAATAGAGAAAATAATGAAAATGGGCACACATCCAGATGTGGTGACCATTCCAGAAAGCACCATAGTAGAAGGCACCCATAAAGATCCCAAGTTCACGGAATCAGTAAATATAGCAGCTACTCATGCAAGTGCTGACAATGTTGATAAGATGATGAATGACCTAGAATGCAACAAGGAAAAAATGCTAAAGATTAAATACAACCTAGTCAAAGCAAGAGGTGAAGGGATATAATTGAAAAGAAAACATGATGCAGTAATAGTTGAAAATAATAGATTACTTTCTAATTATCAGAATCTAGAAAATGAAAAGGATGCTTTGAATGTACAACTTGTAAGTATGGAAGGTAAGAGAAGTGATTTATACTCCCGCATTAAGGAATTGGAAGGAAAATAAATGATCTCAAATAAATGAGTGGAAGATGTGCAGTCTCAGATGGACGAGATGATCTGATAGAAGGAATCTCTATTGGAACAGGTCAATGTGGCTCAGAATCAAAAGCAGGATATGACTCCTTTTCATGAGAAAGCACGTAAGATACAAGAACAGATCCACCACTCACAGGAATTATTAAATAAAGAGATTTATAAAATGAGATAGATGATAGATAGGATGAAGGAGATCTTTGTAGATGCTTTGACAATAAGACAAAAGTTAGTCAATACTTTTTAAAAGTTGAAAAGGTTGACGACCTGTAGAAGAAGAAATCCAAACCTCGCTGATCACCTGCCACACAAAACGGCTGTTGAACTCAAGCTGTATATAGCACTCCTAGAAAGTTGCAGAAGGGATTCAAAGAATATGCACGTGGAAATACCGAAATATATCACAAAGTGTGAATAATTTTACAAAGGAATTTATCAAATACATGAGAAATGTCACATCCCAATGGCACAATTTATGCACAATTTTCCCTCTAAGGATCAACGCTTAATGGAATTGATAAATGGTATAAGAGATTATGTGGAATACATTGGGAAATTAGATATGTTAAATGAGGAAGTCCCCAATCAGTGCATTGGATAGGCATCTATAAATTCTTATTTCTTGGGAGAGAGTTATAAAGCTGCTACTGAAGGAGTGATAAGTGTGGAAAATGAATTATATGTTTATGAAGTGTCTTTAAAATTATTAGAGCCTTCACAATGTAATATCATATTTCAGGAAATGGACTGGTGGTACAATTATATTTCCATCCTGGAGTACCCACCCGAAATTTGAATTTAAATTGTAATTAATTTTTTTGATTTGCAAACACAAAAGGTCAAATTTTGGCAATCCAAAGGTCAGGGGTAGCTGAAGGGATTCGTCATGTAGAGACAAATTCTATTGTAATATAAATATAAGGAGAGGGATACTAGAAAATGGAATTTTTCTAGTGAATCAGAGATTGGATACATTGTGTATGAGAGTTATTTTTCTGCTAATGAGGAAGGGTCTATTTGTTGGGAAAAGCTTGCACGGATGTTTTCCTGGGACATGTGACTAATAGTTCAGAACTATTTCTTTTTTGTTTATGTTCATGCTGTGAGATATTTCTAACTTTATTGAACTACTTCAATGGTGGTGAATGATTTCCTTATCTATGCAAATATCTATGTGTTAACAGAGTAATCAATTGTTGTAATTATAATCAAAGCTATCTTTGGCAATTTTCTGTTGGGAATGTGCATAGTTTATCTTAATAACTATCTGTTGGAATTTTATGATCATTTTCATATTATTACTCTTATTTAAATTCGCTCCTTGCAAGGATAGGTTAATCAGTTTAAAATAGAGTTAACTAATTGGAAAGGTAGAAGCGGTAAGACGGGAGGTAAGAACCTACGCATCACTTGTGTGGTTTCTTCCTGTCAATTACAAGTTAAATGCATTAGTTAGATTAGAATCACTTGCATATTCATACCCTTAACATAAAATATAAACGGTGGGTTGGGCCGAAACTAGTACATAATTAAACAAACACATCTATGGTAGCTGGACCATTACCCAGAAGGATTCCCCATACCAAACAGTGAGTGATCTAATTGGGATTATTCATTGGGGAGAATTTCTACTTTCGATGTTAGGATTTTCCGGGCATCAACAGATTTGGCAGTAGAAGGAGGGGTGCCAATGCATGGCTGGCATAGGAAATCCACTTTCAAGAGGAAATTTCTCTGGGTCTGCATTGGAAAAAAACAAACCAAAAGAATTAATTTCTAAAATTGATTATCAAGAAAAGTTCGATTCTAAAACTGATCATATAGAAAATTTATATGTTGTCCCTCACACATAAGTAGACAATTTCAGGAGACATACTAGATCATACGTAAGGAAAATTGGTGGATTATTAGGGATGCCTTCACTACCTAGAAGGAAAGCTCCTATAAAGAGAAGTTGTGCAAAGTAGGGATTCTGTGCTTGTGGATTATTTGGAAGAGTTAGTTGATTTATCATTACAAGATATACAAGATCCCATTAATCAATTGAGGCCTAATTCTCTGGAAACAAACACTACCCCATGCACACAGACTCATACACCAACTCATACACCACCCCATACACCCCCACATTCTCTTAGGTGTATTGCTAACATGGCTCACAATGTCAATCAACCACCTGCATGGAGAGCCATAGGTCCACTCAACCTAGCTACACCTTTGCATGATTTACATCCATGGGAACATATAACTAGGCGTCCCGAAGTGACTCACCAATGTGCTAGAGTCGTGGGAAATACAGGGTCTTCGACCAATAACTGGAGGGATATAAACCCTGCGCGATTCTCAACGATGCAATCAAGGTGTTGACGTCGAGCATGTGAGAAGCAACCACTCGGAGAGGCAATGATGACTCCTCTCAAAATGGTTTGTAGGCACTCACCACTGATGGTGATGGGTCCAAGGCGCAGGGACCTCTGGGTCTATCCTCTGGAATATAGGGGTTGTCGTCAACAGAGGGAGACCTGCAACTAGCAAGGCAATGATGTTTCCTTGATAGGAGCACGAGGTGAAAAACCGAAGTGTGAGAGCACTGATGGTAGGACTGACAGACTATGGGGGATAACTGGGCAAGTAGAGTGGGTGGAATCAAACTTCCTTTGTTCAGAGTATGATGGCGAGGGATGATCAGGCAGCATATGAAACTGACTGGGGGGAAAGGGATCATAGCTATAATGGATCAAGGATAGTGAATGGGATGAGGTATACTCAAGATGGTGCACAAAGGGCAGGAGACTGCAGAATACTCTGAACAAAGGCGACCTGATTAGGGGTGCTGCCGAGATGATCGATCATAGTGCCAAGAGGCACGGGGGGACTTCTTCATGGGTTAAGGAACTAGAAGAAGTGTGTGTATAATGGTACTGTCGTGTGGATTAATACGAGCCCAGGACAATTCATGCTCGTGATTGCTTTCAATTTTAAGGAGTCTGAAAGCGATAAGAAGACTCTGAAATAATGGAATGGTACTGTCGTGTGGATTTGTACGAGCCCAAGACAGTTCATGCTCGTCGTTGCTTTCAATTTTAGAGAGTCTGAAAGCGATAAGAAGACTCCAGGGGGTTGCTTTTTCGTGTGTTAGTATCCAAGGCCCAAAGAAGCATAAAAGGATGCAATGAAGAACTCTTCTAGCCGGTGTGACTAGAGTATTCCTTTTTTGTAATTAGTCTACCAGGTCTGGAAAAGGGGTAAACTTCTACCAGATAGACACCCTTTCAGGTACTTTAACGAGCATGAAAGGAAGCAAGATTGCTCGGCGATCTTTCCATTGTTTTAGGAGTCAGAAAAGAGCTTAACAGAAACTCCCTAAGTGCCTTTTTCGTAAAGGACTTGTCTGCCCCGGAAAAGGGATAAAATCATACCGAACAAAAGGAATGACCAGGCAAGGAGGAAGTGCTCAATCAAGGAACATTGATGATGACCGAGAACGAGGGTGGGGGGAACACTAATGGGCCTCCTTGCGGGATGATGAATGGTGGAAAAATAACGAAATAACTGTAGTATGACAGGAGTGAATGGCTCATGTAAAAATGTGGAACAATCCGATGGTGGTCGATGTGGCGCACAAATCGAGGCAGCAAGGTGTTGGGACACAATGTTGAAACTGTACCAGGTGAGAGCGAGAAATGATCTCCAGCGTCATCACAAGCTCGAAAAAATGAATCTGACGACATAAAAAGTGTCAAAAAATGGAGAACGATCGATGTGGCACGCAAACCGAGGCGACAAGGGCGCTTTGGGAAAAATACTCGAAAAATATGGAGGTGAGAGCGAGAAATGATCTCAAGCATCATCACGGGCTCAGAAACATGAATTCGACGATATAAAATATATCTAAAATGAAGAGCAGTCGAAGTGGCACGCAAATCGAGGCGACTAGTGGCGTATAAAAAATGCTAAAAAAATGATGTGGAAAAAATAAGAGCACAAGTTGACCATCATGGCGGTCTCGTCGTGCTGATTCCAGTGGTGGAAACGGTTCAAAAAATGGACTCCGTATGGGTTCAGAATGGCCAAAACAAGAAAAAGTCAACGAACTATAAATAGTGAGTTGTTCCAACATGACAAGTGTCATTTGTACTTGTTGACTTTGACTAGTGATCAGAGTTGACCAGAGCTTAGTTGGTGTTTGTGGATGATCCGACCGGCTGATTTCAGATCCCGGAGATACAGGTATTCCGTCAAACTCATACCTGCATATTTTTTGGGTTCGGGGGGTGGGTAGTGGGTCCCAAGGGTTATTTGTACGGTCCATGTGGGGTGGACCGCGGGTTTGTAGGAGGGAGTCGCGGTCGACGACCATGGGTTCCACGACAGATGATGCACATGGAGAGCATAGGGTTTTGGTCGGAACACACGGTCTGGGACCGCGTGTTCCGAGGCTGGACACGCGGTGAGGTACCGAGTGTTCGGCCTCGATAGGCGCAGTTGAGGACCACGACTGTAGGCCAGATAGCTACGGTCAGAAACCGTGGCCAGGGGCCCTAAAGCTGTGATTGGGATCGAGCTGTTAGGGTTCCCGGGGGGGAAAGGTTTTTCTTTGACATGAGTTTGATGAGTTTTTCCTTGCGTGTTTGACAGGATGTCGCTGGCACCGTGGAGAGAGCGGGAGATCTCGGATGAGATAGTGACGGTCAGCTGGGAGGACCGTCATGTGTGGTCAGTGTTGGGATTGTGTGGACTATTGAAGTTCGCGCAGGTACCTATGATGCATTCAGCAGGGTTGCTGCTGAACAGGCTAGTGAGTTTCTGGGAGCTAGACATACAGGCATTCAGGGTGCAGGGTGAGAGGGTGGACCTCACCCTAACAGATGTATATTTCCTGATGGGGTTGCCCTGTCTGGGTAGGGTGGCGGACACGCAGCCGCGAGTATCCACCGATGTAGATATGGAGGACATGCTGGAGCGGTACTGTGTTCCAGAGGCTAGGGTGCATAGGAATGCACTCCGGGTGATAGACCTACAGGAGTCGGCAGTGCAAGCAATGGCGGCATGTGTGGTTCGGGTGTTGGGGTCCCAGTCACCTGAGAAGGTGTTTGGGGGCCAGATGCAGCTAGTAGAGTGCGTACTGGATGGTGTCAACTATGTGTGGGGCCAGATGTTCCTCACCTGTGTGCAGCGACAGCTGACATCGGCGAAGGAATCTGGGAAGGGATTCTGTTACGGATCATTTCTATGTGCATTCTTCATGGAGCGGGTGCCTACCCTGCGGCTGCGGGTGCTGGTCAGGGCGGGAGGATTGAGGGAGCTGCGCATGGTGTGGTGGGGAGAGATGATGCGCCGCCAGGGTGGCGGTGAGGTGGGTAGGTACTTTACCCAGGAGTTGTACCTGCAGTGGTTACAGATGCCGCTGCCACTGGATGACTACCCGTATAGGGATATGGACTACACCGGGGACCCAGAGGCATCACGGGCACCAGGACAGGCATGGGGACCAGATGGTACATATTGATTTACTTGCATGTTATGGATGTCAATATTGATGTATGATGTGTATTATGATATATACTATTACTGACTGATGTGTGATCTACAAATGTGGGTCCGAGACCACAACCAGGGCATGTGGTGCGCAGGGGGCATGTGGCGGTACCAGCCCTGCTCGGCCGAGGCGAGATGCATCGACGGGACGCAGAGGGGACTTTGGAGTCCGTACGGGTGTTGCTGGATCGGTTATTAGTTGGAGTGACTGACGAGGGATGGCGGGATGTGGATCCAGATGTGATTCAGGATTGCATGAGGGCACCCCGGGAGTTCCGATCAATTGCGATCCGGGTGGATATCCTGGCGGATAGGGGTCGGGCACAGGAGCCCGTAGGGGATGAGGATCTGCCGGAGGAGGAGTGAGGGGAGGACTCAGAGGCTGTTGATGCAAGAAGTGATGCAGGGTACGACTCTCATTAGGGAGTGCAGGGGACTCCCCTCCGAGTTTTGTATAGATATTTTTTGTATAGCTGAGTACGGGGGTACTCAGGACATGTATAGCCGATCAACATGTATTTTTTGATATATATATATATATATGTGCACATGGATGCACCTTTTGAGGACGATGTTTTTAATTGTACGCACGTGGATGCACTTATGGTTTGTTGTATGTTTGTACTGCACGTGGATGCAAGTAGCCTAGGGTGACGGGCACATGGATGCCCCTTGTGTATTATATGTGATGCATTGCACATGGATGCAACTGGTTTATGTGGTGATAGGCACGTGAATGCCCCTTGCAATCTTTTTGGGTTTTTATATATTTTTGATGAGATGTTATGTGATGATGACGCATGATGGGGGTTCACATGGTGTGATTGATGTGCCAATCTAGGATGTTGTTAGCCATTTGATCTGCGACACTATTTTGAGCTCTTGGGACATGGGTGAATGTTATGGATTCAAATTGTTGGCTGAGTTGTTTTGTTCGCAGGAATTTCCTAAAGAGATAGGGATCACGCACCTGGTAGCGGTTGTTGAGCTGGGAGACAAGTAACTCGGAGTCAAGGAACACATAAAGGTGACATATGCCCATCTGGAGGGCAGTAGTCAGGAGACTGGTCACAGCATCATACTCCGCCTGGTTATTGGTAGCAGTGCCTATACATATTCCATCAAGGTGAATCAAGTCATGTGAAGGGGAATATATGACCCATGCTGCAGAAGCCAGGTTTGGAGACCAGCGGCTTGCTCCATCAGCGAAGCCAATGTAATGAGGTGGAAGAGGGTCCATCTGTGATCATGCAAAAATGATGAATGTAAGATCGCGGTAAAAAAGGTGAAAAACAAAAAGAGAGCAAACTGTACAATGCGGACCAATGTGGCCGTGAGTTATTCTAGGGATAAAAACGCTTAAGATACAACCCATTACGGGGGTTGCGCAAAGGGTGACCTTCGGAGTCAGTTAGAATGCATGCCCCCTTGCCGAGATAGGTCTGCGCGATGTAAGGGCCTTGCCACATGGATTCAAACTTTCCTTTACTAGTTTTCTTGTGGGCCTGGTCATAGGCGAGGACGAGGTCCCCTTCACAGAAAATTCGAGGGTGCACATGTTTGTCATAACCAGCTTTGGAGCGGTTCTTGGTGGCTTCAATGGTCTGGAGAGTGGCACGACGGTCTTCATTAGCTTGTTCTAGTGTCAGCAGACGGTGCTCGAGTGGGGAGGTGTCTGGGAGAAGCTCGACAATGATGTGTAAGGCAGGTATCTGACACTCAATGGGGAGGACAGACTCTACACCATGAACTAAATGAAATGGGGTAAAACCAGTGGCGGTCTTGGTGGATGTACGGTAAGCCCATAAGGTAGGGAACAACATGTGGTACCAATTGGACTTATGCCGGTCAATAGTACGTTGGAGGATGGTTTTTAAGATTTTGTTAATGGCCTCTACTTGACCATTCCCTTGGGGGTAGTAAGTAGAGGAATACTGATGTTCATACTTGAGGAGGGTGGATAACTCGTGCCAAACGGAATCTTCGAAGTGGGAACCATGGTCTGACACCAACTGCTTCGGGACCCCGAATCTAGTGATAACGTGGTTAAAAAAGAAATGGGCAACGGTGTCAGCTGTACAATTGAAGGTGGGCATGGCTTCCACCCATTTGGTGAAGTAATCAACGGCGACAATGATGTACTTATGGCCGTTGGCGGATGGGAGTCTACACTCCATGAAGTCGATGGCCCACTTACAAAAGGGACCAATGGTGATGACTGGCTGTAACGGAGCGGGTGGTGTTCGGGCCTTAGGGGCAAAAAGTTGGCAATTATGGCAATGTTTGACCGCTGTGATGCAGTCAGTAAAGAGTGTGGGCCAGAAGTATCCAGCGCGGACAACCTTTTGGGCGGTGGCCAACCCAGAGAAATGGCCGCCGCAGGCACCGCTATGACAGTCATTGAGGACGTGTTCATCTTCTTCGTGTGTAAGGCAACGACGGAGGATGGTATCTACCCCACGCCGGTAAAGGACATCGCCTAAGAGGAGATATCGAGAGGCCTGGTGACGGATACGATGACGTCCATCGTGATTGACGTTGGATCTAAACTTTTGTGTGCGAAGGTATAACAAAATATCACCGTACCATGGGTCGTCAGACAAGATGGTGAACAAGTGATTGTCGGGTAACTCATCCGAGATTTGTGGGGACGACAAAAGGGAGGGGAGATCAGTGATGAGCTGGGCAAGCGCGAGGGCTTTAGTACTCTTAGGGGTTTTGAAAGTGAGGTCATATTCCTGGAGGATAATGACCCATTTCACGACGCGACCTTGCAGGAGCTGCCGGTTTAAGAGATAAACCATGGGATTGGAGTCAGCGACAACTGTGGTATGACTGAGCAAAATGTAGTGTCGCAATTTTTGGACGGAGAAGACCACAGCAAGGGAAAGTCTTTCCTCATATGGGTAACGTAGGGGTGGTCCAGACAAGATCTGGCTGACATAATAAATGACGTGCTCTTGGTGAGCGACGTCTTCTTGAACTAGGACTCTGGACACGGCATGTTCAGATGCCGAGACGTAAAGGATGAAGTCCTGAGAGAAATCCGGAGGGGAGATCAAAGGGGCTTGTGTGAGAGCTTTATTGAGGGCTTCGAATGCAGCTTCTGCTTGTGCATCCCAAACAAAGGGTATGTGGGTACGAAGCAGGCGTAAGAAACCATGAACTTTGGTGGCATAGTTGGGCATGAAGCGACGAAGGAAATTGGATTGCCCCTGCAGACTCTAGAGCTGCCGAAGCGTACGAGGGGAGGGAAGATCTAAGATGGCTTGGACTTTCAGGGGGTCAACAACAATGCCTTTCTGGGAAACAATGAAACCCAACAACCAGCCTGCCGGAACGCAAAAGACACACTTGTGTGGGTTCAAGCAGATTTTATATTTGCGACAACGCAGGAAAACTTGCCGGAGGTCGTTAAGGTGGTTTGATCATTTCCGGGAACAAGCTGTGAGGTCATCAAGATAGACTAGCAGGATATGGACCAAGTCGTGAAAATAATAGGTCATGGCCCGCTGGAAGGTGGCACCAGCATTTTTAAGGCCAAAAGGCATGACGCGATAGGCAAAGGTGCCCCATGGGGTGGTAAAGGAAGTCTTGTGCTGGTCTTCCTTATGGATCTGAATTTGGTTGTATCCAGAAAAACCGTCCATGAAAGATAGGACTTCATGTCCTGCACATGCATCGATGAGTTGGTCAATAAATGGCGTGGGGAAATTGTCTTTGGGACAGGCACGATTTAAATCACAGAAGTCAGTACATACTCTAATGGTGCCTTGTTTTTCGTTAACTGGAACGGGGTTTGAAACCCAAGTGGTATATGCAATAGGATAAATGAATCCTGCCTTGCGAAGTTTTTCAACCTCAGTTTTAATAGCGGTGATCTTTGAAGGATGAATGGGGCGCTGTTTCTGACGAATGGGGGGTACATCAGGCCATGTGTCAATATGGTGCTCTATAATAGCAGGGTCGAGACCAGGCATTTCGGTGTAGGACCAGGCAAAGACATCACGGAATTCTTGGAAAAGTTTTTTGTACTCTCCAATCTCTTGTTCACTGCAGGAGGCTCCTAGGGTAATGCATTCAAGGACACCAGGTGGGTCAGAGATATCGATGTGGATGACGAGTGAGATGTTGGCCATGTTACCCTCCTCAAAAGCCTCAGGAGTAGGAATAGGATCCTTCAACTAGTCGACTTTGGTGGGAAGGAAATCCTTGGACTCAACCGCAAATTGGGTAGCTGTGGTGGAGGAGGAATCTTCTGGGAGGAAGTACGAACGATGGTGCATGTCGTCCCCGGGATAATCTAGGGCAGTAAGAGCCTCAAGAATCTCCTCATCAGTGTGAAAATTTTGGGATGTCAAATCGGTTGATGATGGAATGGTAGTTGAAGAGATCATATAAATGGTATTAACCTCTCTGGATGGGGATGAGATCGGGGGGTGAATCTCCTCAATGGTGGGGGGTGCTGTCTCAAGATCCACATTATTCATCTCGTAGAGAGCTGCCTTGTAATTTGGGAGATCAAGACAGTGGTGTGAATAATGGCCGTAAATACCGCATATGGTGCAAGGGTGGTTAGTACATAGTGATTTATCGCAAGGCTTAGGGGTTGGATCTAGTTTGACAACCGGGATGTTGGGGTCATCGTCAAGCATTTGCATGTGTTCCTGTAATGTGGGTAACTGTGGACATTGATGAGTTGGATGGCCTAACTCATCACACAACGAGCATTTGGGGGAAGCACGAAACACGGGGGGTGGTTTGACTGCGTTGGGCGGAGGCACAGCAGTGTAGGGTTGTGGGCCTCTACCCCCAGTGTGCTTGATAAGAGGGGGGGGATTCATAGAGGATGAAGGGGGTAGTGACACCGGGAGGTGGTTGACTAGTAGTAGCCATGGGTTGAACCGGTTGTAGGACGACATTTGGTGTCGGTGGGGGAACGAGAGGCGAAAGATACCACACGGGTAATCCCAAGGTTAACCCAAGAAGGCTAAGGGTAGCCATAACCGGGGCACTTACTACTCCCAAGGGAGGGACTATGAAGGGGATTGTGTGGATGGGTGTAACACCAATGTGACTAGGTACCAATGGTGGTTTGGGTAACAAGGGCGGTTGATTGTTGGGTGTTTGTGGATTGTGGGATAGGGTACATAAGTGAGATACTTCAGGTGCAGAAGACGGGGGAGGAATGGATTGGAATGCTGAGGTCATCGGTGGATCTTAGTAAACTCTAGGTCCCACGGAGGAAACAAACGAGGTAGTGGCACCACTAACAGGTTGTTCAACCATGGGGAGAACATTCTCAGGTGCAGCGGGGGCACTTGGATCGTAATAGGTGAGTTGGTCGACCTTGACCACGCGTCCATCATGGGGGAACATCATGGTACGAAAAACGGAAGAGGCAACTGCCTTCATGGCATACATGTAGTTGCGGCCAAGTAAGAGGTTATAATCAAGTTGGGCATTGATGACCTCTATATCAATGAGTACGGTTTTTCCAGCCAGCTGGATGGGGACATTAGCCAAGAGGCCTTGGGGTTGAGCCGAACGGCCATCATAGGCTCGCAATGCAGTGGTGGACTGCTGGAGAGTAGGGGATCCCAACTTCTGCCAAACGAATGTGGACATGATGCATGTAGAGGCACCTTCATCGATGGTGCACCGATGGATGACAAGATTCCGAACGGAAACAGAAACTTGGAATGCTAAAGTGGAAGGCAGGCGTGGTTCAGAGTGGTCCAAATCGAATGCCATCAGTTGTGAATCATTTGGGTCAATAGCCCCAATGGAGGAAAGTAAAGTATTACACTGTGAAGGACAGTTTTTCAAGACTTCCAACGCAGACATGGCTGCAGGAGATTGGGCTAAGTCATCTACAATGTTGTAATTTGACGCAGCGTGAGCATTGGGGTTATTGTTTATACAACGAAGTGGGAAGCGAGGTGCTTTAGGGGCGCCATCAAGTGGAGCCGGAGGTATACATAACGTCTGATCGGTGGGATGAGTGTTAGGGTTTTGGTCAACAGCACGGGCTTCAGAGGTGGATCCATATTGGTTCCGACGGGTTTGGAGGTTGACATCAGTGGATGACATCATCAACAAGTGGTGGGTACCTTAATCGAACATGGGTTGATCAGGAGAGGCATATGTTATCTGTTGTTGTAGTGGCGCATTGCCTTGAGGGGAAGCCAACGACTGAGTGGTCACTACGCCTTGAGTGGGTAAGGGGTTTTGCAGCACCAAAGGTTGATGCTGAGGTGGTGGGGGGTTGGGTGGCGCTTGAGGAGCTGTGTGCCCTTGACGATGGGCATCATCAGTCCAGAGTTGCCGAGCTTGCTCAAAATGTGGGCAAGCGTGTGTATAGTGGCCATAGACCCCACAAATAGAACAAGGATGGTTTGTTCGTAGATTAGGGTTTTTGGCTTGCTTGGGTGGCCTATCAGGGTTCTGGTTGGCAGGTGCCGCGTTATTGTTGTTCGGGGGATTGGGAGGTTGACCGCCCTGGTCGGGAGGTTGGTTGTTCCCATGGTTACGACCTTTACCATGGTTTTGTTGGCCCTGTTGGCGCTGGTTGTTTTGGTTCAGCTGCGGATTCTGTTGGGCGTATACTTGCCCTTGGGTAGCAGGTGGGTTCTGGGGTTGTGCAGGTGCGGGAGCAGGTTGCGGTGGATAATATGTAGGGGGTGGATGCGTAGGTGCTGAACCTTGTGGGGGTTGCTGATAGGTTTGCGGAGCGGGTTGTGGGTTGGCTGCAGGGGCTGCCTGTGGTGGGTAATAAGCATGTTGGGCTTGCAAGGAAACAGGAGCTGGCGCAGCCTGTGGGTGATAATATGGCTGAGGTGCGACTGGGGGGGCGTAAGCGGGGGGTGCATGACCAAAGCACTGAGGTGGATATGAGGGTCCGTGGGTATGGTGGTGATGTGCCATGGGAGCATACGAATTGGTTGCTCCTGATTGAGATGTAGCCCACGAAAGGTCGGGGCCATGGCTAGGACGTGCTATGGAAAAGGGTTGGGGATGCAGGGCAATACGACCAATGATGCCATCTGCAGCATGGGATGCCCCCGGTGCATCGTGTTGGGAGGAATCACCCTGAGGAGCGTCAGGTATGATGGTATATAGATAACCCGACTGGGTGTAAATGAGGTCAAATTGCTGGGCTTTGAGGATGGCCTCTTCTTCAGACTGGGGTCGTTCGAATGGCACATCCTTGGCAATGAGAGGAAGGAGAGATTTTAGAAACCAATCTAAGAAGATATGGTCATCTAACTTAATTTTGCAGAGGCTACGACGTCGATGCCACTCATGAATGTGGTCAGTGATGTGGGTAGCCGTGTTCTGTCTGCAAGAAAGTAGGATCTCAACTCCTGTGTCATAGCGGACAGGTAACTGAAAGAACTGCAGGAAAGTGGAGGCAAGGGAGTAAAGGTGGCATGGGTCCCATGAGGCTACTCAATGTACCACTTGGCTGCAGAGCCAGTGAGGGTGCGCTGTAACAAACGGAGGTGGACAGAGTCGTCCACTATGGAGTTGGAGGAACACCATAGGTGGAAGGACATAATATGGTTCTGGGGGTCCTCACCTGCCTTGCCCTCAAACTTAGGGATGTCGGAGGGAAGCTTGGTGGGCATGTGAGGCCACGTAGGGTCGTGTTTGATGGGATTGTTAGTCAGTCTAGCTAGGTCAGGAAGGTTGAGGCTAGCCATGAATGGAAAACTAGTAGAAGGATGCGACATACTAGCGGGTGTGACCATGTGGGGGCCAATGCCCCCAAGTGTAAGGGCCGGTGGAGGGATGGTGCCCCCAAGTGGAGGAACGAAAGTGGTATGAGACAGTCCTGCACCGCCAAGGGTAGTGTGAGTCACTGATGGAGTGACGCTAGGTATACCAGGTACTGGAATGGGTACAGTGAGCGGAATGGTAGATGGGGGACCCATGGAGAGCATACCCAAAGCAGGTGTGGTAACTGGTGTGGTGGTGGATGTTCCACCAATGGTCGCTATAAGGAAAGGGGTGGAAGTCACGCCAACCATGGGGCTGGTTGGTGCGGTGTAAATGGGGTTCTCGGACTCTGCGTCAGAATTAGAGGTAAAGTAAGGGGCATCTGGATCAGGTGACGGAGTTCGATGTCGTTGACGAGTGGAGTCAAGGGACAAAGCTCGAGATCTAAGATGAGTGGTATCAAGTGATGAAGATCTATGTCTATGACGAGTGGTGTCAAGTGAACCGTGCTGTGGGGGATCGCCCCTGAGGCGTCGAGAATGTCTCGGGGACTCAATGGTGACAGATGGTGTCAAATATCTGGGGGTTGTGTTGAGTGAAAAATAGCTCAAAAACCCTAATGCAACCAAGTGTGCAGAAGGAGAGCTCAAAAAATATGGCACTCAGGCCAACAACCAACTCAAAACACTTACTGTAACAGTTGTGCTACAATAAGTGGAGTATCAACAGAAATGGTCAGAATACCAACAAGCAGCAGGTTTCCTAAAAAATAAAAATGGTGGACTCACTAGACCAAAAGGAGGTAAGGGAGCATGCAAACACCTAGCTAAATAGTATTCTGACTCAACTAGACATATCCTCTGCAAGGTGATGAAATCCAAGTCAGACACTATGGATAGTAGAGCCAAGTGGCTAAAGATATCCCCCTGCCGGGAGAGACACCGAGTAGTCAATCCTAGAAGAAAGGCAAGTAAGATACCCCGTTCATGACACGTCCAGAAAGGTGAATCTTCCATTTGGTCCTTTTACTGCAGTACCCCAATACAGGGATACTCCGAGAACTGCGAAAGGTAGCCCTTCGGTTACTTAATGGATTGCGGTATTCCACTCAGGCCTCCAAAACCAGTCTGGCGACTTCAACCCTCCTAGGGGAGAGGCCCTTTGATAAAGTGGTTGTGACTGTGCCAAAAAATACTAGGGGATTTTGGTTCCCTAATGGACAACAGCTATGTCTCAAGTGTAAGTAACCGAGGGGTGTTATTTGGATGCCTATCCCCCCGATCCTACCTAACTACAAAAATTCTTATGTGTTCCCCAAGTGGGGTTAGAATGTTGGTTGTGTTAAGTACTTTTTAGGGCTCACTTGAATTTGGTGACAGAGTGTGTGCATGTGAGATGATGATGAACCCAAGTAGAAAGTGCCACTAGGGTGGGCAACTTTCTAACTAGCAATAACAAAACATAAATTAAACTTTTAAAATGCAAAATTTTCTTTTTTCAATTTAAAATGCTGAAATTTTTAAAAACTATTCTGTAAATGGATCAGAAATAAAACTGCAGAAAAGGATGTAGGGAAGTATGGCTGCAGGCAGGACAGATGGCTGTGCAGGTGCAGAAAATAGTGCAGCAAAGTGCTGGGTTCAAAACAGGGGAAAAAATGCAAAAAATCAGACCACAGGTTTTTGGCAATTCTGAACGGTCGGACCGTGGAAAAGGGCTCCACAGTCACAGTCGGATTGCGGGATTTTGGCCCAAAAATGCAGTCGAGATGCAGGAAAAACACCGAAAGGCGCCGGCGGGTTGTTGGAAAATGGCCGAAAGCCGCAGGCGGGATGCAGTAAAAATGCCAAAAGGCGCCGGTAGGTTGCGGGAAAATGGCCGAAAGCCGCAGGAGGGACGCAAGAAAAACGCCGAAAGGCGTCGGCGGGTTGCGGGAAAATGGCCGAAAGTCGCAGGCGGGATGCAGGAAAAACGCCTAAAGGTGCCGACAGGTTGCGGGAAAATGGCCGGAAGCCGCAAGCGGGACGCCGAAAAGGGGTTAATAGCCGCAGTGGGACCGTCTCAAACAGGCTAATAGCCGCGGTCGGATCGCAGGTAACAGACTAAAAACAGCCGGCAGGTTGCCGGAAACAGTTTGAGAGCCGCGGTCGGATCGCAGGTAAACGCTTGAAAGACGCGGTCAGAACGCAACTGCAAGGGGTAAAAGATGTGGTTTACGGCGGCCGAAAGGGACAGCCGAACAGAAAAATATTGCGGAAACTTAAAACGTCTAAAACTTAAAAAATTATAACCAGAAATTCTTAAAAACACCAGCGGAGTCGTCAAAACTGTAGCTAGGGTTTTCACCCTAGCTTGTGCAAATGAGCACCTACTAAGGAGAATGGTCTCCTTAGTAGCAGTTCAATAAACAGAAATAACAAGACAATACATTGAAATGGAAATTACTTCTAAACATGTGCATGAGACATAAGAGACAAGAAATAATAAATGGTTTTCTTTGTATTAAAATTTACCTCCAATGTGAAGGTTGGTGAAGTTCTTGCAATGATCCAAGAGGGTTGCTCCAAGCTCCAGCTTTGCTCCTTCTCTTTCTCCAAATGGTTGGGAATGGGCCAAAGAGGCACTCAAAGGTGAAAGTAGCTCAAGGGTGAGCTAGGGTTTCAAGAGTGATTTTGGCAGAGTAAGGATATGTTTGATTGTGGATATGAAATGAGGGATCTCCATCACCTATTTATAGTTTTTTAGTGGTGGAGTGCTGGCCCATGGTTTTGGGAACCATATGGTTTAGGTCAGCTGTATAGGGTTTTTTCCTCCTTTTTCCCTCTTTTTTGGTATTTTTTATATTTTTTATTCCCTTTTTATAGGGTTTTTGCTATTTTGGAGGAATTTTGGATATTTTTGGAGGGAAAAGGGGTTTTTTAGCCTTTTTGAGGCTTTTTTGATGGTTTTGTGGCCTTTTGGAGGCTTTTTAGGCCTTTTGGAGGCCTTTTAATGGGATTTGAGGGTTTTGAAGGCAAATATGGTAGGAAAATGGACAAATGAGTCATGTAATGGGGTAGATGAGGTAGTGATCACTTTTTGGGTGTTAACACTAACATGGCTCACAATGTCAATCAACCACCTGCATGGAGAGCTAGAGGTCCGCTCAACCTAGCTACACCTTTGCATGATTTACCTAAGAATATGGAGCGAATTCTACCTAAGTTTGACCCTGGAAAAGGGATCTCTGTTGAATATCACCTAAAGAGTTTTTACATAGCATTGAACCTATTAAATATGGAACATGAGGATGTAGTGTGCATATTTTTCCCTTACACTTTTGAACCAAGAGCATCATCCTAGTATTTTAGCTTACAGGCTAATTCTATAGCAGGTTGGGATAGTTTTGAAAACGTTTTTCTGAATGAGTTTGGTACCCAAAAGATCGTGGATTCACTTATGAAAGAATTATTGTCTATGTGGATGGAAAATAAGGAGAAGGTTCAAGAGTTTAATCAGAGATTTACTATGATTTTGAATAGCTTTAGCGCTGCAACTAAACCTGTTGAGGAATCAGTGGTATAATATTATACTACAACGCTTCTCCCATCCATAGCCATGTTTGTCGAAATATTTGTTAAAACTACTTTAGCATAAAATTACGAAGAAGCAAAGAAAGTAGTGGCAGACATAGACAGTATCATCAAACATTCTTTTGATTTGGAAGTAAAACCTACAATAAGCAAGAAGCCTTTAATATTGACTAGACCTAACGAATAATCTGTAAATGAATTAGAAAATGTGGTCAAGATGGTTCAAAAATTTTCCAATAAAATAGTAGATTTGGAAAAATAAAAGGGTTCTAGTTCTTTAGTAAGAAAACCATTTAAGCCTTTCTATAATAAAAATGAAGAAATCACACAACCACAACCGCCATTAAATAATTTTGTTGTTTTTAAATTGAATGAAGTTGGCATGGACAACATTTGCACATTTCATCAAGAGCATCATTCCAAGAAAACTTTCCCATGGTGGATTAATTCAATGACCCTAGTAATGAATCAACTATTAGATACACAACTAATGGACCAGGAAGATCAGGAATAAGAGCAATATCATGAACCAAACGAACAAAATGAAGAAACTACCTTGGTATTAAGGGATTGGGCACCAACTTTGGGTTTAGAGGAAGAATAAAAGGTGGAAGAAATACAAATATCGTCTGTGGATTATGCCACAAGAATTAAGGGACCAATGGAAGAAAAAAGTATGGTACTTCCCAAAATGAAGAATTTCAAAGAAAATGTAAAGAAGAATAATAGTTTAAATCAATTACAACCAAAATCAAATTCTGGGATCATTAAGGAAACAAACCCATTAAGCAATAAACAAGTAAACCATGTAATCAACAAGTCTGATAATGGTAAAAGGGCTGGAGAAAATCATAATATGGGGTATGACATTGTAGAAGATATCAATAAAACTAAAGAAAATATATCTCTGTTTGAATTGTGTAACCTGCCATAACAGAGGAAAAAATTATTAGAATATTTTGACGTAAACTAAAGCAGTACAATAAATAAAAAGTTAGAAAGGGGCAAGTCTGATACCGAAATTAACGAAGCAAGTATTGGTGGAAAATCGAAATATGAAACTCTTCCTTTCCTTTTGAATTTTGAAATCTTCAATTATAATGTGAATAATTTCTTGGTAGACTCTAGGGCTTCATCTAACATCATGCCACTATCTATTTGCAAGAAGATAAATGGACAACCCACTTCATCCCCTTCTTAGATTATACAACTAGATATATCTAATGTTAAAGTTATTGGGGAAATGAAAAATGTATTGATTAGATTGGATGAAAACCCAAGAGTGTGTCAATTTATTGATATTATGCTAGTGGATATACTAGAAGATTATGGGTTAATACTGAGTAGAGATTGGTAAAATAAGTTGAATGGTTATTTTGCAACTGACTGGTCTCATTTATGGCTACCTTATCAGAATAAGAAGAATCAAATCAAGGTATTGAGGGAACCTCATATGAAGCATAATGCGACTTAGTTAGAAGGAAAAAATGAGCCGGTGAATTTTTCATTTTCAGCTTTGGGAAATTATTTTTTAGTAGTTGAGCCAGGGAATTATCAGGAAGAAAATGTTGACCATGATTAAGACAACCAGTCCGATATCCTTCAATTTGCATGGGTTGATGATATTGACTATAACATAGTAGAATTAGTTACTGACTTAGATAGTCCAACTAACATAGTTGAGTTAGATGATAAATTTTGGATTTTATACTTTGATGGCTCCAAAACACAAGAGGGAGCAGGTGCTAGTTTTGTTCTTGTTGATTCTCAAGGACACATACATTTTCTCTTTTGTAGACAAGAATTTGAATGCACAAATAATACTGTTGAATATGAAACTTTGATGCAAGGATTAAAAAAAGCCATTGATTTGAATGTTACAAATTTAAAATTTTTTGGTGACTCAGAAAGATTTGTGAGGAAAATAAGAAACACCATTCATTGTTTGTCTCCACACTTGAAAGGGTATCAGTCTGAAGTATGGAAGTTAATATCAAATTTTAATGATTTTAACATAAATTCCATTCCTAGATTACAAAATGTTGATGTTGACTTACTAGTTGTCTCTGCTTCACAGTTAGTACCAACCAATAACAAATATTCTATTGAATTTATTTTCAGGCCATCTGTACCTGACAACATTACAAATATGAGAGTGTTCGATGATGATGAGAAGATTATTTGTTTTTTGACAGATGAGGATACCTTCAAAGAATCCATTATTGAAGAGGATGAGCACCAGTTAGAATTGAAAAATGAGGGGACCAACAAAGGAAATTTTATGCCAAAAGGAGTGTAAACTCTTGAAGGATTATTTGACTTACAGTGCAAGTTCAGGAAGCCTGCAAATGTCAAGGTTAACAACTGTTGGATGCAATATGAGTTTGTAAACTTAGGCACATAACAAGAGCCTAAATATATCAATTTAGGACATATTTGTTCACCTAGAAAAAGATGCAAATTTATTAAACTATTTTAGCAGTACAAGGAAATTTATGCATGGACATATGAATATTTGAAGACTTATGATACACGCATCATACAACATGTGATACCCATAATACAAGGATCAAAACCATTTCAACAACGGTGACTTCAAAAGATGCATCCTACGCTTGAACCATTAATATAGAAAGAATTAAATAAGTTGCTAGATGCTAAGATTATTTTTAAGGTCATACATTCTGAATGGGTGGAAAAATTGGTGCCTATAAGAAAAAAACCAGGATAAATCAGACTGTGCGTTGATTTTCGAAATTTGAACAGGGCATCAGATAAAGACAACTATCCGGCCCCACCCATGGAACACATTTTACAAATGGTATTAGGATCAGAAATGTTCTCCCTATTGGATGGATTTTCAGGTTACAATCAAGTATTAGTGGTTGAGAACGATCGACTGAAGATTAATTTTTGCACTAAATGGGGAACATTCGCTTATAGAAGGATGCCTTTTGGCCTTATGAATGTTGGAGCCACATTTCAAATGGCCATGTACATTGCATTCTGAGGTTTGGTTGGCCACTGTGTTGTCATTTATTTAGATGATGTGACAATTTTTTCTAAGAAAAGAGAAGATCATGATTTCCATTTAAAACATATTTTTGAACATTGTAGAAAGTATGGTATATTTTTGAATCCTAAGAAAAACATTTTTGTTGTTCTCGAAGGAAAATTGTTAGGGCACGTCATCTCTAGAAAGGGAATCTCTATAGACCCAGAAAGAATTCAAGCTATAACTCAGATTCCTATGCCCCATAATAAGAAAACTATGCAATCATTTATGGGGAACAATAAACTTTGTGCGAAGGTTTGTACCATATTTCACACAAATTGTAAAACCTTTGTAGCAAATGGTGAAGCAAAGTGTGCAGTTCAAATGGACTGATATTGAGAAGAACACATTTAAGGATATAAAAAATGCCATTGCTCATGCACCTTCATTGAGCAGTCCATATTTTGAAAAATATTTTATTATATACACATTTGCTTCAGATTAATCTCTTGTAGTAGTGCTCACACATAAAGGAGATAAAGGAGATGAATACCAAATATATTTTATGAGCACTGGGTTACGAGGAGCTGAACTGAATTAACCATGTGTGGAAAAACAAGCATATGCAGTTTTCAAGGCAGTGAAGCAGTTCAGACCTTACATTCTAAAAAACAGAACAAAGGTTATAATACCTCCCCCAGCTGTCAGATCTCTATTTATTCAGAAGGAGTTAGGAGAAAGACGAGGAAATGGGGTGACTGCACTACAAGAATATGACCTAGAATTTAAGCCAGCTAATATCATCAAAGGATTATGCAAGTTGTTGACTAAAAATCCAATTGATAAAGATCATGGCTAGGAAAATGAATCAAAAATTAATCTAATTGAAGTATGTTCTACTTTCACCACTCCAGATTCTTGGTACAGAGATTTAATTCATTATCTTCAAAATGGATATTTTTCGGAACATTGGAATTCAAAGCAAAGAAGGGCACTCTGATTAAATTCAACATCATACCAAATAATAAATGGAGTACTATTTAGAAAAAATTACGATGGATTTTTTCTCATATGTCTTGAAAAGGATGATGTAGAGAAAGTGGTAAAGGAGTTACATGATAGCCCTGTAGGGGGACATTATTCTGGAGACACGACTACTCATAAAATACCGAGAGTTGGATATTATTGGCCCACAGTTTTTAAATATGCTCATGCTTATGCAAGGAGATGTGATGTATGTCAGATAAGTGTTTTCATACTACCAAAATCAGCAGAACCACTAAAACCAATTATTATTTCAGAACCATTCGAGCAATGGGGTTTAGATATCATCGGGGAAATCAATCCAAACTCTTCATTGCAACAATGGCACATTCTCACAACCACTTATTATTTCACGAGGTGGACTGAAGCAACTCCTTTACGCAAAGTGAATGAAGATGCGGTCATTAGATTTTTGCAAGAAAACATCATAACTAGGTTTGGGGTTCCAATTTCGTTAGTTTTTGATAATGCATCTTATTTTTCTTCTGCTAAGTTAAGTACAATTTTCCATTGAAAAAGGAATTAAAATGAATTATTCATCTAACTATTATCCTCAAGGGAATGGGTTGGCAGAATCCACCAATAAAAATCTCATACGAATATTGAAGAAAATAGTTATTGAAAACCAAAGAAATTGGCATGTAGCCCTTCCCAACACTTTATGGGAAGATAGGGTCTCTCCAAAAGACTCTTTAGGGGTTTATCCTTACACATTAGTCTACGGGAAAGAGGTTATTATTCCCCTAAACATACTACTCCCTTCCCTACAGTTAGCTCAAGCATATCGAGGGTCTAGTAGAAAAATCATGTAGTCAAGGATTAATACTTTACTAAAACTTGAGGAAGCAGAGAAAAAGGCCAAAGATAAATTCAACCATCACCAAGACATTGTTAAAAAGTGGTTTGATAAACAGAAACATGGCAAGAAAAATTTTGAGGTAGGAGACCTAGTTCTAAAGTGGGACCATCCTCATGAAGAAAGGGGAAAACATACAAAATTTAAACAACCGTGGCTTGGTCCTTATCAGGTTGTGGATAAGCTTGGCCCAACAACTTATAAGTTACAATATTTACAATGGGAGAAGGAAAACCTCCCTGTCAATGGCCTAGCCCTCAAACAATACTTTTCCTAGGTTTAGGGAAACATGTTGTACATAAAACAAATTGTTGATTCTTAGCCTTCCATTTGATTTCATTTGTTGTTTTCCTAGGATAGTTAGCTTCAGCCTTATCTCATTTTTGTTTTGATTTTGCTTTGTTTGCTTGATTTTGTTTAAATAAAATCCAGTTCAACTTTCAAAGTGATGTGCAGAATTGAGGACATCTGAACAATCTCATGTGAAATGATTATAATCACCGAAGGATTAGAATTGGATACATAACAAAAGGAATTATTTTTGTAACAACAACGTCATTAGTGATTTTAATTACTACTTTGTTTTAAAAGGGGAAACCTGCTTCATGTTTCAATTTGTGTCGATATAAACCTTGTGAAATAACTAGGATTAATGAATTCTAAATTACTATCTTGGGGCTCCACTCACTGTTAAGAAACATCTTTCCAAAAAGAGTATAAAAAGAGCAGAAATAGATTAGAAAGAGTAATCCACAACTTGATTGAAGAAAACAGCTGAATAACAAGCCTCTTCAAGGGGGAAACCTCCTTACACAATGTATTAAGTACACAAGACAAGACAAGATACTCCAATTGAAAGGTCTCCTTCCTATATATAGGAGACTAAGGGGTACAATCCAAACTAAATGACCCAAGCCAACATAACTAATTAACCATACTAATGACAATTACCACTAATGGACCAAAACCGACATATACACTAATGTAATGAACCACAATATAGGGGGGAATGTGCCCATATTTAGGGCTTAACATTCCCCTCCCCTTCAGACAAGTGTTGTCCTCAACACTTGATTAGTTGTAGATGCTTCTATATGAAGGACTCATGTTCCCATGTAGAATCTTCAATTGGTAAGTTCTTCCACTTTATGACGTACTCAACAATAGCTCGGTTTCGTAGTTGTTTAGTCCTTGTTTTAGTAATTTGTTCAGGTTCCAATATGGATTTTCCTTCTTCCTCAAGCTCTAGAAATATTGTTTGAATTGGGATCTTGTCTCCTATTAACTTCTTTAAGCAAGAAACATGGAAAAATGGATGTACTCTTGAAGATGAAGGGAGCTCCAATTTGTAGGCCATACTACCAATCTTCTGCAACACTTTATAAGGACCATAATACTTGGGTTCTAATTTATTGTCATTCTTTAATAGCTTTATAGACATCTTCTTATAAGGTTGTAGCCTGAGAAATACCCAATCCCCTTCTTCAAAACTCTTATCACTGTGATGTTGATCGGCTTGCTGTTTCATCTTGTTTTTTGACACAGTCAAGTTGTCATTAAGTATCTGGAGAAATCCTTGTCGGTGCTCTATGTGACCTTCCAAGGCTTGAACTTTAGATTTTAATTTTAAGGGAGATGTGATAGATCGAGGTTGGTACCCATAAAGTGCCATAAATGGAGACATTTTTTATGATGTATGGAAGGAAGTAATGTACAACCATTCTGCCAAAGACAACCATTTCACCCACTGTGTTTGTTTATTAGATGCAAAGAAATGAATATAGCCTTCCAAACACTTGTTCATGATCTCAGTTTTCCCATCAAATTGAGGGTGATAAGATGAATTGTGAGCCAATTGAGTACCCAAATAGGAAAATAATTCAGTCCAAAATTTTGCAGTGAAAATTGGATCTCTATCACTTACAATAATCTCCGTATTTCCATGTAACTTTTGAACAGTTTCCATAAAGGTTGCAGCTACTATCCTTGCATTAAAAGGGTGAGCGAGTGCACAAAAGTGTGCATACTTAGTGAGTCTATCAACAACCACCATAATGACATTCTTTCCTTCTGACTTGGGTAGACCTATGATAAAATCCATGGAGACTTCTTCCCAGCGTTGACAAGGTATGTCTAACGGTTGTAGAAGTCCCAGGGTCTTAACTATTTCACCCTTATTATGTTGGAAAACCAAGCATTCAACCACTAACCTTTGAACATCTGATTTAAGATCTTCCCAGAAAAATTTCTTCTTGACCCTGTGGTAAGTTTTTAGGAATCTTGAGTGACCAGCTATGGATAGGCATGTAATTTAGAAAGGATCTTCTGCTTGAGTTGGGATTTTTTGCATAAATATAAGCGATCCTTATACCATAGTGAACCATTTTTCCACACAAAATTATCTGATACATTGGGATCATTCTGTAGCTTTTGAATGAGTGTCCACACAGATAGGTATTTTTTCCATTCTTCCCTTGCTGCTACTATCCAATTTGGTTATAGAATGGAAATGGAACAAAGTAATGCCCCAACATATTCATCTTTTCTGGAGAGTGCATCTGCCACCACATTATGTTTCCCGTTTCTATAGATATTTTCAAAGCCATATCCCAACACCTTAGTTTCCCACTTTTGTTTCTCTTCTGAATATAGTCTTTGTTCCAAGAAGTATTTAATACTATCATGATCTGTTTTGACCTTGAAGTTCCTACCTATTAGATAAGGACTCCATTTCTTAAGAGCATGTAGTATTGCCAACATTTCCTTCTCATAAATGGACTTTTGTAAGTTCTTTCCCTTGATTGGATGACTTGTGAAAGCAAGTGGGTGTCCTTCTCGCATTAGAATAGCACCAATGCAATTTCCTAAAGCATCACATTCCACAATAAAGGTTTTTGTGAAGTCTGGTGTGGTCAATACCGGAGCTGTGCACATTTCCTGTTTAAGTTGTTCAAAAGCTTGAGTTGCCTCTGGAGTCCAAGAAAATGCATCTTTCTTCAATAATGCTATTAGAGGTGCCGCTATTCTTCCATAATTTAGAAAAAACTTGCAGTAGTACCCTATCAGACCTAAGAATCCTCGATGATTCTTCAAGTTTTTGGGAATCAACCAGTCTATCATGAATTTAATTTTGTTAGGGTCTACCTTGACACCTTCATGAGATACAATATGACCCAAATACTCTACCTCCTTCACCACAAAGAAACATTTGGAAGGTTTTGCATATAGTTGTTGATCCTATAGTAATTGTAGTACCCTGTCAACATGTTGAATATGCTCTTCCCAAGAGTTGTATATAATCAAATAATACTAGCACAAATTTTCTAAGAAAAGGCTTGAAAATGGAATTCATCAAACCTTGAAATGTGGAAGGTGCATTCGTGAGACCAAATGGCATGACTATAAATTCATAATGACCTTCATGAGTTCTGAATGTTGTTTTTGGGATTTTTGTATCTTTCATTCTAATTTGATGATACCCAGAACAAAGATCCAACTTTGTGAATACAATTGATCCATGTAATTCATCTAGCAATTCATCAATTACAGGAATTGGAAACTTATCTTTAATGGTGATCTTGTTGATCTCTCTATAATATGGACACATACGCCATGATCCATCTGGCTTGTGTACCATTACCACTGGTACAGAGTAGGAACTTTGACTAGGCCTAATTATGCTAGCCTCTAGCATTTCTTCAACCATACGCTCAATTTCACTCTTCTGTCCATAGGGGTATCTGTAAGGTCGGATGTTAGGAGGAACACTTCCTACGATTAAGTGAATAGCATGATTGAAATGTAGGACAAGTGGAAGACCCTTTGGAATATCTTCAAATACCTTGGAATGATTATTAATGACCCTTTGGAGATGTGGGGAAATAGAAGGCTTAGATGTTTGAACATCTAATGAGCATAATTGTGCAATTACACCTTAATGTCCCTTTTTCGTCAATGTTTTCATACGATTAGAGCTTATCACCTTACTTGGTTTCCCTGTGATACCATGTAATTCATATTCCTTTCCTTCCCATAAAAATTTCATGAAAATATTCTGAAAATTAAAAGCCATAGTTGCCAAAGATTGTAACCATTGAACTCCTGGGACAACATCAACACCACACATTGGAATATCAATCATTGGACTATTCAATACATATTCTCCCATAGTAATATTTATATTATGGCAATTCCCTGAGCAGTTGATAGTTCCTCCATCTGCAATCATTACTTGAAACTCTGGTGCTAGATATACAAAGCAATTGAGAGATTTTGCTAATTTATAGTGAATGAAATTATGAGTACTACCAAAATCAATCAACACTGTTATCTTTTTCTTTTTGATAAATCCTTCTATATTGAGAGTTTGTGGAGTGCTAATTCTAGCCAATGCATGACATGATATGGTGGGATTAATCTCTTCTGAATTAGTATCTTTTATTTATTCATCCGGAGATGGTTCTTGTTCTTTTGGTTCTTGCTCATCACATTCTATGTAAAATCATTTATTCTCACCACACTTATGTCCCTTACTATACTTGTTATCACAATTAAAAAATAGGCCTTTTGCTCTTCTTTCCTCTATTTGTTGAGGTGTAAACCTTTGAGGTGGTTTAGAAGAAGTAACATTATTCTCTCGGTATGTGATGAAGGTGCTCTTTCTAGTATCCATCGTCATATTTTTACTTTCAACCTTCCTCGCCATCATGAAGGCATTCTCCAAGGATGGTGGTTCAAAGAGACTCACCTCATGTTGAATGTTATCCTTAAAGGTTCCAATGAAGAGATCCAATAGATTATCTTTTGAAATATTCTTCACTCTAAGACTTAGCTTCTAAAAATGTTTGATGTGCTCTGCAACTGAACCTTTTTGCTTGAGACTTATTAATTGGCTAAAGAAGGTATTGCTATTAATATCACCATAATGTGCAATCAATTCTTTGGTGAATATAGACCAAGATATAATAGAGTCCTTTTTACGGTCACAAAGCCATTGATACCATACAAATTGATCAAGCTCTAAATATAATGATGCAATAGTTACCTTTTGCAAGGTTGGAACCTAGTGTAGGTCAAAGAATTGCTCCATTTGGAATATCCATGTTATTGGATAATTTCCATCAAAATTTCTCATGTCAATCTTGGGAAGTTGGGTACCCCTTAGTGACCACCTCTGATGACTTCCATTACCAAAATAATTTCCTCTTGGAATATTATTATTCATGGAAGGTTTCTCAACATGAAAATTATCTTTATCCTCCATGGTATCCCGGAACACCACCTCACCCGTAGGAAGAGTATCCCTTGAATTTTGAATGAGATTAGCAATAATGTTCAACCTGTCCTCTAAATTGAGTAAATCAACTGTCCTCACAGAAACCTTCATATTTTCCTCCATTTTATTCAAATTCTCCTCTAAATTATCCAAATCCACTTTTTTCACAGACCCTTTAATCATATCTTCCAACTACGACACATGAAAAGATAGATCTTCCCTTTCATCATACTTCGAGGATGGATCCTCAAGTGGTTTAGTTAGAGTGTGAGACTTTATACTTCCTTTTGGTGGAATTTTGAACAATAGAAATAGATATCAAACCTTATGTGTCCCCACAAATAGATCCTTCTAATCAAAATTAAAAATGGCTTACCTTATCAAACTCTGATTGGAAGATTGTTTTAGAGCCGACTTGCAACTGAGATAAAATTCAACTTTCGGCTCCTCTGGGATCGAAAATTCTCCTTGTTGTAGTATTCTGTGTCCTCTTTCTGATGCCATAGATATGACCTAATTCTGATATTCCAATAGAAAAATATTGTGAATCTCCCAACACTTCTTATTTTGGGTCCTTTCAGAATATCTAACTTGTATGGACTTCCACATGTCCAATATTTTGGATCTGAGTCTGAAAATTATACCATAGATACTTCAGTCTATCCACTTTCTAATGCAACTAGTCTCACTCAATTTTGACCTCACATTCCCCAGATATGACCTTTTTCCCTAGAACACTTGTTTTAGACTAGTTTCTGGACTATTCAAAAGCATATGTTCCGAGGCCAATATATCCGAACCTATGAATTCTTGGGACCTAAATTTCGGACCATAGATAGATCATCCTATTTCAGAAGTGGTTTTTTAATCTCTCTCTTTGAATCCTTGTAGAAAAAAAATTATAGAGAAAATTCCAAGATGGCTCGTTTTGAAGAACCCAGTGCCGAGGAAAGAGATATGATACCAAATGTTAAGCAACAACTTTCCAAAAAGAGTATAAAAAGAGAATAAATAGATTAGAAAGAGTAATCCGCGACTTGATTGAAGAAAATAGATGAATAAAAATCCTCTTCGAGGGGGAAACCTCCTTACACAATGTACTAAGTACACAAGACAAGACAAGATACTCCAATTGAAAGGTCTCCTTCCTATATATAGGAGACTAAGGGGTACAATCCAAACTAACTGACCCAAGCCGACATAACTAATATAACCATACTAATGACAATTACCACTAATGGACCAAATACAACATATAAACTAATCTAATGAACCACAATATAGGGGGGAATGTGCCCATGTTTAGGGATTAACACTTACTCACACATAAATGCCCATATTAGGAAGCCTACTATAACTGACCCATGGAAAGTAAGAAAGTCTTGCAGATGTGTGGTAATCAAAATGATCCCATGCTACGAAAATCACAGCCAAAAGGCTTATAATGAAGAGTCAAAATTTCTAAAAGTTTTTCATCCCCATCAAAGAAATGGTCTTGAAAATAAAATATATACAGTCAAGAAGATTCCCCATATGATATTCCAGGAGGTTCTTCTTCATCCGTGAGTATGACAAACAAAGTAAAAAATCATCACTCACACAAAAGGACATTATGGATGGAAGAACCTACGTCAAATGTTTGAATACTGAAGAAAGTTGTTTTGAAGGACTCAGACGATCAAACTCGTCAAAAGAAAGCATCCAAAGAAATGTTGATAGCATGGGAATGAAGAACAAACAAATACATATGTCTGAGTTTGTTACAATCCTGTGGAGTCATATGTAGAGGTAGCCAAAAGATGGAACTAATAATGAACCCCATATTATGGCGTCAGGAGAGTGGTTAGGAAATCTAGTCTAGGTTGCCCACTTCCTGAAGAAAATGACCAATATGATTCAAGAAGCTCCTCTCCCTGCTTAAAACTTTAGACTTTTAAAATCCCGAAAGGAAATGTTAGAGGCATATTTTTACAATTAGAATTAATGACAAACAAGCAATTATGATCCTCAAGAAGAATTTGTTCAGAGATCTGTGTTCACCAGCCAGTCGCCAATTGTTGCACCTGCAACCTGATCCCCAAATTTTTTTAAAATTGTAGGGCCCATCCATTATTTTTTAATTTACTCAGATTTGGTTTCATATTTGATATGATTACTTTTGACACTTAGAAATTTTTCTTGAAAATAAAATAAAAGGAAAATTTTTGAATCAGAGTAACTTGCAATTTTCCGCCGAAATGGTTGGAGCAACGTTCAATTCTCTGCCGAAACGGCTAGAGCAACATTCTGTTCTCCTCCAAAACAGTCGGAAAAATTATGAAAGAACTCCGAAATGCCTAGGTCTTTTTGTTAAAATCCATGTTTTGGATCAGAATCAGAAGTTACGCCGATACAGTCAGAAGGCAAAGGAAGACGGGCCAAATCAGAGGAGTTGTTTGTTTCACGCTGAAACAGATCAGCGAAAAGGGGAAATGACGTCGGAATGTTTCATTGTCAAAATGAAAATTTCTCCTGAACTTATATTGCCAAAAGGAATCAGAGAAAAATGGAAAGGGTCTCTGAAACGGTATCGACGCAAAGTTAAAAGGGTTCATGTGAATGGTATATTGTGCCGAAACACATCGGTGCCAAAAGGAAACAACTGCCAAAACCCATCAGTGCCAAAAGGAAAAAACCGTTGAAACACGTTGGTGCCGAAAGAGAATTTCCCCAAAACACTTGCGGCATGAACTAAAAGGTAACCCGAAAAGGCATGATATGACCCCGTTGACGCATTTAATTCTAGGGTTAGTGATTGGTATATATACATTGTTTAAAACCATTTCCTGTCACTTTGCTTGTAACGGTGTTTCAGAGAAATCACTAAAGATGAAATTCGCTCTATGCCATTGATTTTTGCATTTGGATGAACCCCTCATTTCCAGGTAGGTTGTTTATCCTTCACTTTATTTTATAGAATGGTATTTTTCCATAGGAATTTGCAAATCCATCATTAGTGCCTGAATTAGGTTGAATCGTGAAACTTGAGAGAGTATAAGGGTAAGATAAGTTTTTTCAGTAGGGTAAATCTTTTCATTGATAGCCACAGAGGGAATTTGAACTAGAATTTTCCAAACTTGATGGCCTTCCTGTAAAGTGACCTCCATATCTCGTGACATCTCCAAAGATTATGCTTTCTTTAAAAAATTCCCTGGCCGGGGTTCCACTGGATAAATGTGATATATTTTACATAAACCCCTATAGCGAAAACCCATATCGTTGGGATGTATTCTCGTCTAACGTTCTTCCATTTTTTCACTTCCTCATACTTCACCGAAGAGTTAAAACCTATTAGGTTAGAATGTGAGAAAATCAAACATTTCGAGCATATAATCACCAAGGAAACCTAGATTCATTTGGGTAGGAAGTCCCATTGTTAAAAATATAGGGTAGTTCTTCAAGCTCATCAAGAACCCTGAATCTCCCCGGGTCGAGTAAACAAGTGAAACGTGCAGTTCTATCTGAAGAGAGAATCTAGATCTTCCATTTGTTTTGGTTAAAAAATGGGCATGCTACATTGTTAATATACCCCATCAATGGAGCTCCTCAATAAAACCTTAGTTAAACCCTTTTCCAGCTGGAATCTGAATCTGGACATAGACCCTCCGGATGTGTTTGGAATCACACTTACAGGAGGACATCTCCCATTTTCCAAGATCAGACTCACTCCTTTTACCCCTTCAAATCAAGATTCAATAACGAAACTGGATACGATAGTCTTTGACTCCAAAAGGAAGACAATAACAAGGAGAACAGAGAAAAGAGTGAAAATGGGCACACAGCCAGATGTGGTGACCATTCAAGAAAGCACCATAGTAGAAGGAACCCATAAAGATCACAAGTTCACGGCATCGGTAAATATAGAAGTTTCTCAAGCAAGTGATGACAATGTTGATAAGTTGATGAATGACCTAGAATGCAACAAGGAAAAAATGCTAAAGCTGATAGACAACCTATTCAAAGCGAGAGGTGAAGGGATAGAATTGAAAAGAAAACATGATGCAATAATAGCTGGAAAGAATAGATTACTATCTGATTATCAAAATATAGAGAACGAAAAAGGATTCTTTGAACATACAACTTGTAATTATGGAAGGTGGGAAAAGTGATTTATACTCTCACATTAAGGAATTGGAAGGAAAATAAATGATGTCAAATCAACAAGTGGAATATGTGTAGTCTCAGATGGAAAAGCCGGTCAGAGAGAAGGAATATTTATTGGAATAGGTCAATGTGGCTCATAATCAAAAGCAGGATATGACTCATTTTCATGAGCAAGCAGGTAAGATACAGGAACAGATCTACCACTCACAGGAATTATTAACTGAAGAGATTTATAAAATGAGATAGATGATAGATAGGATGAAGGAGATATGTACAGATTCTTTGAAAACAAGACAGAAGTTAGTTGATACTTTTAAAAAGTTGAAAGGGTTGATGACCTAGAGAGGAAGAAATCCAAACCTCCTTGATCACCTGCCACGCAAAACGGATGTTGCACTCAAGATGGATAAAGCACTCCTAGAAAGTTGCAGAAGGGCTTCCAGGAATATACATGTGCAAATACCAAAATCTATCACAAAGTGTGAAGTATTTTAGAAAGGAATTTATCAAATACATGAGAAATGTCACATCCCCATGGCACTAGATATGTATGACTTGCCCACTAAGGATCAAATCTTAATGGAATTGAGAAATAGTCTAAGAGATGATTTGGAATACATCAGGAAATTAGATGTGTTAAATGAGGAAGACCTCAATTAGTACATTGGACAAGCGTCTATAAATGCTTATTTCTTGGGAGAGAGTTATAAAGATGCTACTGAAGGAGTGATAAGTGTGGAAAAGTAATTATATGTTCATGAAGTGTCTTTAAAATTATTAGAGCCTTCACAATGTAATATCCTATTTCAGGAAACATAATGGCGGGAAAATTATACTTCCATCCCGGAGGACCCACCAAAAAGTTGAATTTAAATTGTAATTAATTATTTTGATGTGCAAACACAAAAGGACAAATTTTGGCAATCCAAAGGTCAGGGGTAGCTGAAGGGATTAGTCATGTAGAGACAAATTCTATTGTAATATAAATATATGGGGATGGATACTAGAAAATGGACTTTTTTCTAGTGAATCAAATACTGGACACATTGTGTATGAGAACTATTTTTCTGCTAATGAGGAAGGGTCTATTTACTGGGAAAAGCTTGCATGGATGTTTTCCTGGGACATGTGACTGATAGATCATAACTATTTATTTTTTGTTTATGTTCATACTATGAGATCTTTCTAACTTTATTGAACTACTTCAATGGTGGTGAATTATTTCTTTATCTATGCAAATATCTATGTGTTAACATAGTAATAGATTGTTTTAATTATAATCAAAGCTATCTTTGGTAATTCTCTACTAGGAATGTGCATATTTTATCTTAATAGCTATATGTTGGATTTTTATGAGCATTTTTAGATTATTACTCTTACTTAAATTCGCTCCTTGCAAGGATAGGTTAGTCGGTTTAGAATAGAGTTAGATAATTGGAAAGGTAGAAGCGGTAAGACAGGAGGTAAGAACCTACGCATCACTTGTGTGGTTTCTTCTTGCCAATTACAGGTAAAATGCATTAGTTAGATTAGAAGCATTTGCATATTCATACCCTTAACATAAAATATAAACGGTGGGTAAGGCCACAACTGGTACATAATTAAACAAACACATATACAGTATCTAGAATGTTAACCAGATAGATTCCCCATACCAAATAGTGAGTGGTATAATTGGGATTATTCATTGGGGAGAATCGCTACTCTCGATGCTAGGATTTTTCGGGCATGGACACACTATGGGGCCAGGTCTTTATTTAGAGGCCCCAATGACCTCCATGTTTATCACCCTACCTCTGCCCCCACCTCCTATTGAAGTATCGAAGTTTTGCTTTATTTAATCAAGTAAATAAGTTCCTGAAGCAAATCCCATCATCCGACCAGGACCCCAAATGAAACCTCAGTGGCCACCTCAACCCCAATAGCCATTAGTACCTAGCCACTTGGGAGCTGCCCTGATCCACACAATCCCATTTTTGTTCCCACCATCAAGAGTGGTAATCATGCTTGTCACGAAAATGTTGAACCTCCCGAAACTAAAATTAGGGCATCCCATATAGTACTTACCCACACTGAATCTTGCTCTGTCCCCACAAGTTGTGATTTACTCGTCTCAACCCATCAACACTGCCAATCACCCACCCCCTAGGGTGTTGGAAGCAACTGCATCCAATCCTACTCCCCCTTATTCCAAGAAGACTGGGGGAAAATCCACAAAAACCAACACCTCAAAAACTGTGAACAAAGCTGTGAACCCCCCTTCCCGTGCCTCAGCTCGAGCCCATGTGTCTTTCCCTTTGTGAAATACCTTGGTTCACGCTACCCATAATTATCCTTACTTTCCTGCTTTTGATACTCATATGTAGTCATTGGATGATGATGAGAACATTATGGTTTTTCACTTTTCGGCCCCTCCTCAGATGCATAACAAATTGTTTTGCACCAACCATTCATGTGCAATCTGCGACATCTATGGCCATTATTCCCACTGCTACCCTAACCTACCAGAATATCAGTTGGTGCTAGCTGAGCTGCGACAGGCATTGATCACCATTACTAAGGAAATAAAACCCCCAGAATCCTCCTCGACTGAAGTAAACACCATCTACGTTATTTCAACTGAAGACACCATAGTCATGTCATCAACTTCAACTGATCCCTCTGACCCATCTATTCGACATCTTCAAATTGACGGGGAGATGACATGGCCACAGCATGGGGGCAGGCCCAAAAAGTTGCCTACTCATCATCGTCATCATTATCGTTGGAGATACTGGGGAGTCCACCCTACAAGGTGAATCCTCCATCATTACATCATACATTTAGTGTGCCACTATGGCTAATAACCTAACGGGACAACCCCCTGCCAACAGTTGGTCGATGCCCTGTTGATCCCTCTCCGAGAGATAATCCACAATGCATTGACACCTCCAGCCTTGGGGACATAATATATTACCTCGAACCTAGGATAGGGGGCATTCTCAATAATTTTGACCCTCACCGTCACATCTATATCATTTTTTCAGTGAGGCCATCTCTCAACCTAACACATATGTGATCCACAATCACAAACCTTATGCCCATAACATGGGGGAGGGCCTTAACCCTGCTCACTTTTGCACATGTTTGATCTCAACCACTTCCTAAGGTCACTTAACACCTAAATGTTGTCCTCCTACCTTGTCATTAGCCCCATCACACTTATACATCATTACCACATTCTATTTCCACTAGTTTTAACTTGGTAAAACCAAGAAACCAAAGTTTTACATAAAAAGGCCATTTTACAAAATTAATTTTCTCAATTATCTAAAAAATGAGCAACTTATGCCCTAACTTGATTGTAACAATAAAATAATAAATTAATAAATTAATATTAATATTAATTTATTATAATTAAAGACTAAAGTCAATAGTCATGCCCTTTTACGAAAAGGTGCATGACGAGCTTATATAAAGCCCAAACCTATGTAACTATTAATCATCTACCATACATTACATTTTTACATTACTATTGATCCATTTATGGACCACTTACTTTACTTACATTGGGTTTTCCTGTAACAGTGGTATCAGAGCTTGTGGCCAAATTGTCAAAGTTTCTTTGAGATTTAGGTTTTTAACCTTACATTAGGCTTTTAGCCATCCTTATTGAAGAAAAAAAAAATATTAAAAGAGAGAAAAAAAAAGAGAGAAAGGAATAAAAGAGAAGTTAAAAAAAAGAGAACAAGAAAGAAGGCCGCATAAAAAAAGAGAAGAATAAAAAAAAAACACAACATAGGTTTTATTTAACCAACCTTGATTTTATAAAACCACATATTGCCTTGGTTTTATAAAACCATCCCGTGGTTTTATAAAACCAGCCTTGGTTTTATACAGAAACCATTATTTATAACAACTCATACCTTATTAGGATGAGTTTAGTTATTATATAACTATAGTAATAATAATACATATTATTATTATCTCAAAGGATTGACCTATTCGTAATCCAACAAAAAAATTTAGTTTTTTGGGGAAAAAAAAACTATATATATATATAGTTTATAAAACATTAATATAATAATATTATTAATTAATTAATAATTATTATCATATTAAAAGAAAAATTATTATTTTATTAAAATAATAATTACTTTTGAGAAAAAAAAAAGGTTAATTGACCTAATAAAAAAGGGGTCAAGGAAATTTCTTTCCAAGATAGACATATTGGGAATTATTACATCTTTTTAATCCACCCTTGTCGAAGAAATCGAAGACCAATTAAAGATCATCTATAGTCCAGAACAAGCATAAAAACCATCTATAGTCCAGAACAAGCATCTAAGGTCGAAGAAATTAGATACCATGGAAGTCGGTTTGCGACTACACATAGAGAAATTAGAAGCCAATTTAAAGCGCTATCAAAGAGACAATGAAGATTTACACGACATGAATGCAAAATTTGAAGTAGTAATTGCAATACGTAAGCTATAACAAAAGTTCGATGAACAAAAAATCTTTGACCAGGAAAGTCATATAGAAAAATTGTATGTGCAAATTGATGAATTAAGAGTCGAAAATGAACTCAATCAGAGGCTAAAAGATCAAGATATAAAGAATGAAATAATTAAATACGAAGCAGAAATAAAATGCTTGAACAAGATCCTTAATGACAAGGATGAAGATCTGAAGAAGATACGACATAAATTAAGAGATCAAGAATCAAAGGTCGACCAATGTCGACAACAGATACAAGATCTTCAAACACAAAACGACAACTCTAAAAAGGCACACAAATCGGAGATCGCAAAGAATAATAAAGCATTATCCAACAATGCTGAAGAAATTTTCAGACTAAGAAATCATAACAAGATACTAGTCACAAAAATTAAGAAATTGAAAAATAGCCGAAAGATAGAACAATCTACGGAGGACATTGAAGGGAAACTTCTAGACAAGCAGGAAGAAAATAGTTGCATCAGAAGTCATAACGAGGATCTTAAAGAACAACTTAAGAAGTTGGAAGAAGTTAGGAAATAACAAGTGGAAGTGATTAAGAAGTTTCAAAAGGATAAGATACAGTTAGAGAACAAGTTGCAAGAAATACAAGACGAAACCTTAAAACCTCAAGGGATGAAAATACAACTTCCAACTTAGAGCAGTGATCAAAAGACGACTTTCGTAAAAGAAATTTACAGTGTGAAAATTCCCTATCGACACCCCAACCATAAAAACCGACACCCTAAAAAGGCGGAAATGTCGGAAGATAAAGGTACTAAGGTGATCAAAACTCCTGATGACATATCAGTACGGAATCCCGACAATCATCGACAAATCAACTTGGGATGGATTGAACCCTCCACATATCAGAAGTTATGCTCGACGCTTAAAAGTTTGTATGGACATGTGTCATCAACTACGACACCACAAAAAGCAATACATAAAAATTATAAGGCTTTGAGGACAAAGCCTTTCTAAGAGAGAGGCAATGTAACAATAAAATAATAAATTAACATTAATATTAATTTATTATAATTAAATACTATCTAAAGTCAATAGTCATGCCCTTTTACAAAAAAGGTGCATGACGGGATTATATAAAGCCCAAACCTATGTAACTATTAATCATCTACCATACATTACATTTTTACATTACTATTGATCCATTTATGGACCACTTATGTTACTTACATTGGGTTTTCTCGTAAAAACAGTATTTTACTGTTCCATTGATTTTTGGATGTTTCTCCTTTTTATCACTCAACAAAAAGAAGAAACTTGGAATGACACCTATGATAGCCCAATTTGGAAAAAGGATAAAAAAGTGAAAGGCACAAAATCAAAGGCAAAAGCCAAAAATTAAAAAAGGAAAAAGCCAAAAGCCAAAAATAAAAATAAAAAATCAAAGCCGTATCCTTATCCTATATCTATCTGTCATGCCTATAAATGAACCATCAAGGTCCATCACTCAACACCCATTCTCCATACTTTACTCAAGCCTTACTCTACGAAAATATCCCTAAGACCATAACTCCCTTTGTGTTCCATTCTCAACCTTCTGGAGATTGTGTATGTGACATGTGGCTAGAGAACCATGAATTGCAAGGAGACCAAGCAAACCCTCCCTCGGACAGCTGTAGGGGCCTCTCCGACTGTAACTCAGAGGTGATATCAAATCCTTGTAAATACCATTTTTTATATAATGAAAGAGCATTATTTAATCTTTAAAATATGTTTCTATTTGTTTGTGTGATAAAAAGTTTGCATGTTTGATTAGGTTAGTTGTTTAATTTATGTTTTGTTTATTTTCTTTTCCGTTGAGACTCTACTAAGTTTAGCACAACCTTTAGTAGGTGCATCTTTGCACGTGATGGTGTGAAAACACTAGAAACACCACCTCCCAATTAAGGTTCAGGTTTTAGACCTTCTAAAATGTTCTTGAGAGGACACACATGACTAGCTCTACATGTGCACGAAATTAGAGCTAACGTGGAATCCACTTGGTAGCATAGTGGTCAACTTAGTAGGTAAACTTGGAGGAGGCATAACTTCTTCATAAAGACTCTTTTTGAGGCAATTTTTGGACTATTGGAAAGGTCTTGGCGTGTAGGATATGGAATTTTGCTCGAAAGCAAGGTTTTAGTAAAACAAAGTGTCATTTAATCCCTCAAAATGGCCTAGGAAATTTTCAAAAGGTTTTTGACCCCAAATTTGAAAAGTGAGGCATGCCCCTAAAATGGGACCTACAAGTCAATTCATCCGATATTTCAACCCAAAAAGCTCCAAGTAGATGAAAAATTATATATTGATCCATTTTGGATCACTTGGGGATAAAGTCCATTTCCCAAAATTTGTAGTATTTTTACATTATGTTTATGGGTGCAAAGTTTTGAGCACATTTGGTGGGTGTAGAGGATATTTGCTCGGTGCAGAGGATAGCACATCCATTCATTTTGAAGGCTTTGAAAGCTTGTCCCGATGACTCCATGAGGTATTTTTTCATATTTGGTTGCAACCTTATATTTTGTATTTCAAGTTGAGGAATGGTGAAATAAATGAGCATGGCATGACATCCCAAGATATTTGGGGCAAAGGGTTTACGCCTTAGGATTTTTCATGTAATCCAAAGTATCCTCATGAATTCAATTATCAACTATTGAAGGATCATGCTCAAAAATTCTATGTACATCATTATTATGTCCCACCTTTTGTTGCATCATTTATGTATTTTATTGAAAATTTTGATTTTGTCCATGAAGATGTGACCATGAAAATGTTTGCATTTTATATGTAAAAGGATGCAAGAGAATGGTATAGTAATGTCAATCGAAAGAAGAAATCATGATTTTGTAATTTCCTCACTATCTTTAAACATTTTTGGATTAATGTAGAAGATGAAGTAGAAATATTATGTGATGCATTCCTTTGGGTTGAGTTTTGTAAAGACAAGAAAATTAATTTAGATGATATGATGCTTGATTATGGAAGGAACCCTTCAAGTACTCTCTTGGATAAGATTAAGGATAACCAAAAGCATTGATAACTTTGCTTGAGTATGTCAAGAAAACATATGGTGTTCTAGGGTATGAGTTACACAAGGTTTTTTATTATTGCAGTTCCACATGAAGAAGCACTTCATGGATCCATAGAACTTGTTGAAAAGAGCATTGAAGGACATCATGATGAAGAAGAGGGCAGCCGTAAGGAGGATCCTATTGCAGATTTTGAATCCTTTGGATAATATCATTATATGGAGGAGGCAACTTCTGATTTTTCTCATGCTCATTTTCAGCCATGTATATGTACTAATGATGCAGGTTTGGAACAAAAGTTGAAAATTCATTTCATCCATTTTTTGCACCCTTTAATGCTGATTTTGTCATGATTTGGGGTTGATTTTAATGTAATTCATGCAGAAAATTTATAAACAGATTCCTTGATTTATGAGTGAAAATTCAGAAAAGAAACATGTTTTGGGTCTAGAAATGATGGGTTACAATAGACTTTTTATTGCAGAAATATTCAGCCACCCTTCTCACATGGCAACAAGCATTTTATATTGAGCTACATTGCAGAAATTTCCAGCAATCAAAAGAGGGGTTTCAAACACTAAATTTGGGGCTGAGTTTTTTTCCTAATTTTGGAAATTTATATAATATCTCATGTGCATTTCATTTCGAGAATAATTTTGAAGATTATTGCATATTTGAAAACTACCCTAAACCTTTAAACCTCTGTTGCATAAAGGGATGACTGAAAATGATGAGGGGTTTATGTATATTCTAGTCTTATCCGATCTTGGATAGAGGAGTTTTGTGGTGGTAAATGTCTTTCTTGGCATAATGTTGGTGTTATTCTATTCTTATGAGCACTTTCCAGATTGCAACCCTCATTTCAAAGAGATTTCATTTTTTATTCATGTAATTTCTTATGTAGTCTTGTTTTAGATGATGACCAAACATAAGAGAAAGGTTTTTGTCACTGATGAAATCTTCATGTGGTTGCATTGGGTATATTATTTTACTTAGTATGTTCATTTTTGCATGATAGAGTAGGTAGGTAAGAGAAGAAATAAGCTCTTGCATGAGCAATTATAGAAGATACAATATAATAAGAATAAGAATAAGAACTATGTGGACATTTTGATATGACATGGTGTTTAGGGATGTTGAGGCTATCCATCTTATCACAGGATTTTTCATTTTTAGTGGTCATTGCTAACATTTGTATGCATCAAATTATAAGGTTCTCATGCACTCTCATTGACTACATGTCCACAAGTTAGAGCCAAATGTCACCTCATCCTACAGATGTGAGTGGAAGGATTGTTCACTCCTAATTTTCAAATCATAAGTGTTTGATGACAAGTTGAGGAGTTGTTAGAAGCCTTGGGATCTTGATACTAGAGTTATTAATGTTGTGATGTTGATTGTTTGGTAGATCCTCATGATTTTGGATATGCTCTCATTTGGATGATATTGGATATGTTTATGAGGCCTCCTAAATAGAACATGATGGTGCATCAAACTCATATATTGTTGGTTAATGATTCATTGCTCACTTATTGGTTGAGTGCCCTATCACTTTTGGGATAGTTTATCTCCTTTATGGATTAGATCATCCTACCTTCTACAACATATTTGGTTGATTTGATGACATCTGGAGGGATTTTATTAGAGTGCTCTAGATATTTGGATGTATTTCATACTTAGTGATGTCATAGGTGGTATTTCGTGGAGCGTTCTAGAACATAAAAGTTTCACTTGGGGATGTGAAAAATTTCATGGAATGCTCTCCTTTCTAGCATATGTTCATGTTTGAAACTTATTTTTCATGGACCATTGTCTTGTTTCCAAATTTGATAGATCTCTTTGTATGATGATCCATCATGTTTGGAGGAAAGCTCTTGTTGTTTTGGATATGGTTTTCACTTACGATTGACTTAGATTTGGTTCTTATCAGAGCACTCTAGACCTTATGACACATTTGATGCTTATGAATGGGTTGTTGTTAAATTTCCTTGGAGTGCTTTAGCCCAAGAGGGTAGTTTCATGCTTGGGGAGGATTTGTTGTTGATTTTCCATAGAGTGCCCCTTCTAGCATGTGTTGGTTGGTATATCACTCATTCCCTTGGATCACTCCAATTTGTTTGGCATGGTTTTATGGAATGGATGACTAATGATGGATATCCCTTAGAGTTCTCTTGCTTCTATCATTTTTAGAGGAACGATCCTGTAATACCCCTAGTTTTGACTTGGAATGTATTTATCCAAAATTATGTAAATGATGTAAATATGCTAGTGTGAATTCCTAGTTCGGAGCTCAAGGCCAAGGCTGGATTAGTGAATGGATAGGCATGTATGATGTATATGTTTTATTTGGATTGTTTGGTTGCCTTTTATGCTGATTTAGAATATGATGTAAATATGATGTGCATAAATAATAAAATGGTCCAATACTGGTTGTGTAAAGAGCACCAAAGGGGCTATGATTGCACCATAGGGGAAGAGGAAAGCAGGCCCATGGGTGACTAAATCCTTGATTCCAAGTGTCAACTTTAGAACTCACCCAAAATTCTGTCATGTGATGAGAATAAGCCAATTATCTCATTTTTTGATCATTTTTCCAATCGTTAATGCATGTGTGTGGTTGGTGGGAAAAGTCACCTCATGTAGTTATTGAAGCATGGGACTAAATGCACTTTTGTGACAGTTCTATCATGACAGAAGTCAGTTTGCAGCTTCCACGAGTCCTTTCTTCTATTGACATACTTTATTTCAGTTGTATTTTTACCATTTTCTCATATCCATTGGAGTCAACCTTCATTTTCTATCATATTCTTTCACGTAGATTTAGATATGCAGAGCTATCCATTTCTATCCATGAACTTACCATGTTTTTTTGAACCGAGAAATTCGAATTTGGAGACCATGCTGCAGATTGAGAAGTGAAAATTGTTGGTTGTAGGTGAGTAGAGAGGTTGGGAAAGCTAGGAACCCTTACCCATGGAGTTTTGTTGCTCATAGGTGCTTGAGAAGCCACAAATTGAGGATACAGGTGGTTCTATAACAACCAATATCAGGTTGGAATTATTCTATGCACACACTCGAAGCACCCAATAAGATCAATCACCCAAGAGAACCATGAATCGGTGAAGGGGATGCCTAAGCTAGAAGGGTGTTGTGTGGGGAAGGTATTGTGGAAGCCAAGGCTGTGAGGGCTGAGTGAGACCCCTGCAGAGCTCTGTATGAGCATTTGGCTAAGCACAGAGAGAAGAATGGGATGTGGGATGAGAGATAGAAGCCTGTAGGTGTTTCCTTTTCCGTGGTGGCCTCATAGCCCAACTTGGGGGTGGCCTCCCAGCATAAAGAGTATATGTTGGATGGAGTGCCTATGGTTGGGTGGAAAAGCGCTCTTACACAACCAATTGCTTAGATTTGTGTTGGATAAAGATAAGTATTCTTATGCATTTGATTCTGAAGTGTTTTTATTTCATGCCTATAATTTTATGCTTATGTATTTGCATGCTAGATGTGTGTGGATAGATTTTAATTCCGATGTGCATGTTTATTTACATTTCTGCACACATTGCATTTGTTGAAAATCGTATTATGGACTTGGGGCGAAATTTGAGACCCCAATTTTGGATAGCATTCCCTCGGCGATGGTCGGATTGGGTGAGGGGGACGTTACTTCTCCACTTTATTGGCACATGTATTGGAGCATACACATTTCCATAGAGCATCCTCCCTTATAGGAATTGTTGTATGATATGGAACACTTCTTTACTCTAGAGTTGTCATGTTCCTAAGCTTGGACGATATCTTGATACCATTGACTATCATTTACTATGGAGCATTTTCCTTGTCTCTCTCTTGTCATGTGTGGAGGCATGCTTCTTCAATTGAACAATAGTTTCCTTGGTTCATGGATATATCTTCTTGCACATATATTGATGGATAGTAAGGGAGGTTGACGAGATAGTTGTTATGTGGGAATCATTTAGTTGGAGGGAAGTCATTGCACGTTGATGAGGTCAAAACATCCACCTTAAGGTTCCTTGCACTATTCTCTATTAGGAGCATTAAGCTTTATTTGAACTACCTTGCACAACTATTCATGTTTATGGTTGTGTATTCACTTTGGAGGACCACACATGTGACCGTAGAGAAATTTTGACTCATTCTTTCCCTTGATTCATGGAATGCTCCACTATAAAAGGGTTGTTTGCACACATTTCATACTCGTATTGCTGAAGCATTCACCTTGGATGGTGTCTATAGCACATTTATGATGATATTGTCTGCTTTGGAATTGTTATATTACACGTATAATGGAGTTCATTTCATTTGAAAAAGTATAGATGGTCAAACCCTATATCTAAGATGCATGTATTGTCTTGGAAATGTGTTCTATTGGAGGATGCATATTTGGTTTTGACTTGGTATTTGTTCCTCACTTGATGGAGGCACACTGCTCTTTCTCTTTTGGAGACTTGTACATGTGGATTTGACCAACATATTTATTTAATTTGGTTGAGGTAGTTGGAGTATTTTGGTTTGTATACTCTTCCTGAGGATATATCTAGAAAGTTATCATTATTTTATTGTGGGAGGAAGATGAAATCAAAGTTATATATTTAGCATTTCTCTAATTCAATTTTCATGGTTGGATTTGTGGATAAATATGAATGGGCCTGATTGAATATCTATTGGTTTCTTTGGAGGGTAAATTAAAGCATTCTCTTGAATGATCATGTGCTCATCATGTCTTACTCATGGAAAATACCTTCAATTGATGATGGTTTTTGGATATTAAAGTGAGTTTTTTGCTTCTTCTATGTGATGATTAGCAACTAGAAGCGATAGGTGTAGAATGTATATTAGCTCTTGGTTGTGTGCTCTCTTACTCTCGCATGCCAACTATCCTCTTCAAATCATTTGAAAGTATCTACTCCAGTATTTTCCCTTTGCAAAATTTCTCAAATAAGTAAAGCCATTAGAAGTAATTAGGATATGTGTTTGCTACTCTATTCATCCTAATCATTCATTTTAAAAAATTTCATATTAAACTTTGTTTACCTCATTGCCCAATGGATAAGGCACTAGTCTCCATTCCATTCATTCTTCTTTCTTAATTAACTATCATAAACAAGTTTGTTAAAGCTATTTTTTTCATTCACCTTGAACTTAATTGCAAGCTTTAATAATCTTACCCTAAGGTAGCCTCCCTCAAGTTTGAGAAGAGCCAACCTAAAGAGAAGAAGAAAGATTGGTGCAGTGACATTGACCTCCTCCTTAGTTTCACTAAGCCCATATCGATAGCTTTAAGACCGTCAAAACATGACCTATACCTGCAAAAACTAATTTTGATTTAGATGGGAAAAGAAATTACACTTTTGTTTTCCTCGAAAACAATAATGACGTAAATAATTTTGTCTATAGAATAATTCATTTGGTGTTATAAATGTGTATTCCGATGAAATGTCAAAATTAAGAGAGTACTTGAGTGTGAAATTTATGCTCGGATACAATAAACAATGTGTGGAAATCATCTCTCCTTCTCATGCCTAGATAAAATAAACACTAAAATAAATACATGTCTATTGTAGGGTAAACTATTTCCTACCAAAGGATAATTCATTTTATGTTGTGTATTCGTACGTTATAACTAGCATTCACACTTCCTCGTCAAGGGAAAACGTATTGGTTGAATGAACATGCATAGGTCATGTTTTTTAATGTTTTTATTGGAAAGGGCAAACTTTAGTTTACTTCAGTGAAAAAAATCATTACAAAATCCATTTAATATACAGTGTCACATGATTTTCTAACACGTCATTAGGCATTGAAACACAGATGCAGTCTCATAGTTCAATGATGGCATAGATTTCAGCAATAATATGAGTCGTTAATACTTTATTAAAACTGCATGAAAAGAAGCAATGCTCTTTGTCAAAATATTCAAGAATGGCATTCTGTCACTGAATTCATATATCTGTTGTAACTAGCATCAAAACCTACTTAAATAGCAAGATACAATTACTTATTCACGTGATTTCAACTCTACATTTCTAGGTACTCAAAACACCTCTAAATGGCAACGTTGTGATACTTCAGTGATTTAATCTTACAACTTACAAAAGTAGATGAAATTTGTCCATCATTTAAGCCATCCTTGATTTGTTATGTACTATCCTGCAACTCTACATTAATAGGTACTCAAAACTCTTCTAAATGGCACCATTTTGAGACTTCACTGCTTCAATCTTGCAACTTGTAGATGAATTTGTCCAGCATTCAAGCTCCTTCTTGGTTTGTTATGTAGAATCCTGCTTAAGTTTCAAAAGAGAGAGCAAATTTTTGTCACATCAGTACCAAAACAGAGGAATGGAAATCATGTATTTTAACATAACAGGCATTTATCCTTTTTCTTTTACCTATTACAAAATTAAACATGTATGGAGCTTATTTTCATTTAATAAAATGAAGAATGATAAGATGAAAAAAACCAAAGGTAACTCAAAAAAAACATTTAAAACAAACCATATGACCATAGTAAGCTTTTGGTACAGTTTTCTGCAAGAAATCAACCTACGATCTCATCACCATCACCATGTTCCCCCACCTTCTGTCTCAATACCATACTCAATTTTAGAGATAAAATGCAAAAGCATTCATCAAAAGAACGATTTTCCTCTTTTCAAAATTGCTAAACTAGCTACTACTAGGACTTTACCCTAACCAGTTATGAAAGACAAGTCTAAGGGTTTTCCATTTTCCCATTCTTCCACTGCACCATTGTATACAATTCTGCCCACTAACACATTAGCTAGGTTATGAAGAAAAGCTCTTAAGGGGTGCCATTCCACTATTCCCCAGCACCATTCCACAAAATTCTGTCCATTGGCATGACAAAACAACATTTTTCTTGAATTTTAACTACTCAACATGTCACCAGCATCATGCTTCGGTTTGACAGACCAAACAAAATCATTCTGGTATCTGTACCAAGATATAGTACTAAAAAAATGGCATTCCAAGTCAAACAGTTCTCATTATCAAAATTATCAAAATCCTTTTGGGTGAAAGTTTTGAAATCCTTTTGGGTGACACGCTTATAAATAGCTATGCCCAATGAGGTAGTGTGGAAGATGCCCATCTGGTTTTGCGAATTTCGATAGAATACCCATCCAAAACATATTATTATGGAATGTAATTCCTTTAGCCTATGCCAATCATGAGTACTAAGAGGAAGTTCTCATGCATTAACGCCAAATGCCCTCGCTGGAAATAAGCTGGACTATTACACATTTTGTTGCACTCTCTAAGCTTGTGTGGGTTTCTCAGCTCTCCCAAAAGGAAAAGAATTCCATGGCCATGTAATCAAAACGGGGTTCTTGTCTGAAACACATATAGGAAATTGCGTTATGGCTGCATATGGAATTTGTAGAAATTTAAAGGATGCACACCAGGTGTTTGAAAAAATGTGCCAAAGCAACATCACCACCAGGAATGCCATGATTGCAAGCTATGTATGGGATGGGAATTCTGAGGAATCCTCAAAATGATTTCATCAAATGTCACAAACAAAGTCAAAACCTTACTATCTTTTGACATATTTAAAAGCTGTAAACGATGCAATCCGACTATTTGAAAAATGTCTCAGATGGATGTGAATTCATGGACTGTGATGGTACCTGGTTATGGTGAGATTGACAAGTATGAAGAAGCACTAGGCCTCCTTTAATGTTTCTTAAAATAATTATTTTTTTAAGTAAGACGATGGTGTGAAACACAAACTCCTTATATTTTATTAAAATTATATATATATAATTAATATAAAGCATCTTTTATATAATTAATTAATGTTAAATAATTTATATCATTTATGGTTTTTCACCTATTGAATTTGATTTAGTTTTGTTTAACCTTCAACTTTGTTTTGTTTTATAAATACTTTTTTATAAAACTTTTTATTAATTAATTAATATATATATATATATATGATGGTTTATATTAATTAATTAATTACATTGATAGGTGTATAGATATTATCTGGGATTTTGGACTTTCTTGAGTGGATCAACAAGACCTAAGTGTAACAAGTGTAATGTTTAGTCTTTATTTAACAATTAGTCATCTCCACAAAATTAAGTGGTTGGGTACACCTGCCACTTTACTTGTAGTTGTGCTAGTATAATATGTATTATATAATTACAAAGACCTAAGTGTAACAAATGTAAAATGAGGATTAATTTGATGGTAGTGATATTTTGTTATGCTTAAATGCATTTTCATTAAGATTTAAATAAGCTTAATTCAAGTGGTGGTTAAAAAATGATATGTTTATTAAATAGTATTTGTCTTATGTTTATATTAATTCATGACACTTAACTTGTGACCTATCAGTGTACCACAAATTAAGTGGTTGTGCTATAATATATATATATATATATATATATATATATATAAAGCATTGTAAAATCAAATAGCGTTCACAAAACAAAACAAAGTAACTAAAGTCAAAATCAAAATGTGAAAACCCCATGAAAAATGTGAGGTGTTTTTGAAGGTGCTGAATCCATTTATACCACAAAAAATTCCAATAAAATACAGCTAAATTTCAATTTTGCAAAATAAAAAAAACACCAAATTCAAGTTAAAAATAGCCATTAATCCAATTTTTAGACAACTCCATTCATAAAATATTCAACTAATTGTATAAGCTAGTTATTTATTTACATAGATTTGAATTCCACATTCCAACAAGTAAATCTAAATCTATGTTTATTATGATTTTAAACCAAACCTAGCGGAGCCAAACATTTTAATCTACGTTTATTATGATTTTAAACCAAACCTAGCGGAGCCAAACATTTTTTGTGATTGTTGTTGTGAGTGCCACTGCAATTGCCTTAACGTTTTGTGACATCGTAGCTGCAACTAGGAAAGGCATTGAAGTAGAATTGTGGGTGGCGATTTCCTCTTTTAGCAAACCAATTTGCTCATCATAAGGTATGAGATAAAAAGGATAATTTGATACCCTGGCTATACAATCATAGGAAGGATACTAGCTGAGTATGTGTCTGTACTCTACAATGATATCTAATTTCATGACCACTTGTTCTGTTTACAGCTCTGAAAGCTGCTATTGAATATGTAAATGTGCCTGCTGCTCTGATTTTCAAGCTACGTTTCTAAATCTGTGTGGATGTGTTTAAAACTGTGCGTAAAGATTATAAATTCTGGGTTAACCACATATTACATTGAACAATTACGTAACAGACTGAAACAAGATCACGAAATATTCACAAGAATATACAGATCGTAGATACATCTAAACATGCAGGGACCAGAAAACCCAGAACTAAACACCAAGAACCCGAAATCCAAAACGGAAAAAGAAAAGAAAAGAACAGAGCAGAACAGGTGCCCTTCTTTTACCTGACTGGACTGCGGCGTCCCGGAGAACGCGTCGAAGTCGGCGTTGGCACCAGGCTGAGCCCCTGCTGAGGCCAGGTAAGAGAGCGGAGCAGTAGTGGCTTTGGCGGGATTGGAATTGGACGCTTCTCTTACTCTCTGCTGGATATCAATGACAAGCGTCGTGACTTCCCTCCAGAAAACCCAAAAGCAATAACCAAGAACCCGAAATCCAAAACGGAAAAAGAAAAAGAAAAGAACAAGTGCCTTTCTTTTACCTGACTGGACTGCGTCGTCCCGGAGCACGCGTCGGAGTCGGCGTTGGCACCAGGCTGAACCCCTTCTGAGGTCAGGGGAGAGAGCGGAGCAGTGGTGGCTGTGGCCGGATTGGAATTGGCGTCGGAGTCGGCTTTGGCACCAGGCGGAGCAGTGGTGGCTGTGGCGGGACGGGAATTGGAGGCTCGGCCTCTTACTCTCCGTTGGATATCAACTCTTACTCTCTGCTTGATATCAATGACGAGCTTCGTGACTTCCCTCCATATCTGCTCCAGCTTGACGGCGCTGACAGGCGGGATGCCCAGCGCGGTGTGGCCGGCCCTGCTAGAAGAAGAGCCGCCTGTGGCCTCGTCGACAAGGCACTCCGTGCGGATCCTCCGCCGCACCGCCTCCACCAACTGCTCTGCCCTGTCACAAGCAACCCTGAGCAGCTCCCATTGCTGCATTAAGTTTTCGATTGCGGCCTCTGTGGCTGGCGTCTTGGCACCGCCTGAGGAGTTGTAGGCTTCCAAAACAGCCGTCGTCGTTGCGATGAAGGCCTGGTAGGCCTGATCTAGTGAATCGACTGTGCTATCCATAGTAATGTATTTCTGTGTACCTCAACTTTTTTAAATGCAGTGGTGTAAGGCCAAACCTTAGGCAACACACACCTTTATACTCCACAAAGTTGCTGTAAATGGTTACGTTCGTAGTTACCAAATTCGTCCTGACAGAGAAATTCGAGAATTCGATACGGATATAAATAATTCGGTTAAATCCGATACGGTTATAGGAAAAAATATATATCGTTGTCAAATTCGTTAGTTGTTTCAATCTGCAGCGTATAGTTATTTTCTTTATTTAAAGAAAGAGGTCAGGTATTTACTTCACAGACAATGGTGGTAATAATATTTATTCCCGGTGAAAGCTGAAGCAAGGTTTGGAAGTTAGATGCAATTTCGTGGGGCGTTAGTAAAAGCAAGGCAGCATTATGAAGTCTAAAAGGCCATGATCGGGTGATGATGGGTCCGTGGAGAAACAAAGCAGGCCTGTGGAGGGATAAGGGTATGAGGCCGGTTTCTCTCAGATAATTGCAGTTGGTTGCACTGTGTAGAGGGTAAGAGGTTGCATTGTGTAGAGGTTGAGAGTAGTGAATCAAAGTGGTATGAGAATGATCAAAGTTAAATTTGGAAGTTGGTTGCATTGTGTAGAGGTTGAGAGTAGTGAATCAGAACACGACCTCAAATTTAATTTGAGGATCCAAGCATTCATCTTAACCTTTTTTTTTTATAGAAAAAACATATATTTATATTTGAGAATCCGAACATTTATCTTAATTTCTTATAGAAAAAACATATATTTCATTGAAGAATTTGATGACTATAATTAAGTTGTACAATGATATTTGGATTTAGTAGATAAGTTGCACAAGGATATTTGGATTTGGCATTTACTAGTCAATATAATTAATTTAATTCTTTTTAATCAATCAAAAAGTAATATTGTGTTCAGTTATATCACTCTTTTACATATATTAAGTTAAGGTTCTTTAGATTATGTTGAAGTTTAAATTCAACTCTCGTCAAGTTAAAAAAATGTTCACTTAAATTAAATTAAATTGGTGTTAAAGTTTAAAATTAACTTAGGTTTCTGTAAATAGATTGAGCTATATAACTCAATATCAACATGTACTTAAATGCACTTAAAACAATGTAGTTAGATCCCAATAGAAATAAAATATTATTTTTTCTCTCTTGAAAAAAAATGTTGTGAAAATTTATATAATATATGAATAAATAAATTGTATAAATATTAATTAAAAATAATTATGATAAAGTTAAGGTTTCTTTCACTTTGAAATAGGGTTAAAGTTTATATGGTATATGAATAAATAAATTTCATAATAGTATTTACAAATCAATATAACTAGCATATCTATTTAACTTGTGGTTGCTTAATATTGATAGGTCATAAGTGACACAAATTCTCCATGTGTAATTCCAATCAACCATTGTCTATGCCTTAGCTACATATTATCCATGCATCAACTAATAGCTACACATGTTTTTTATATTTTTTTTGTATAATTGCTCATTTTGAATTTGGAACTAGTGCCATAGAATCAATCTGGACACTACACTTGTCTCATCCTCATGCAATATAGGGAAAGCATAGGTACTAGTCCAGCCCAAATTCTAAATTAAAGGCACCTATTAGTGTAATTATTTTTAGTAACCCAACCTAAAAGTAGTTTTGGTCAAGTTGTCAATATAACTGTTTATAGTCAACCTAAAAACTAGCACAACCACTTAAGTTTGAGCTGTGAGTTATCCATGCATCAACTACTAGTTATATATATATATATATAGTTTATTTTGAATTTTGAATCTAGGAAAAACAAAGATGGTAGTCCACCCCAAATTCTAAGATATAAACACCAATGGGTGTAATAATGCTCATAAAATTGAAATAAAATTATTAATTTATTTAGATGTATTAATTACAAAGTTAAGGTAAAGCTTCCTTCAATTGCATAGGTGTTAAATTTTAAATTACATAGGCCTCTCCAAGATGGCTCCGAAGAAATTTTGGAGGCAAATTCTAACTGGTAAAACAAAAGAAGATAATAAGATTGTTTTGAAGGATTGAAATTCCTATATTAAAATTTTTTAACCAATCCCCAGAGATAACATTCAAACCCTTCTTACAACTTGTTAGAAGACATAGATTTCAGGGTTAAGTGCCTAGCAAATGGAAAAGCCAAAGACATTGAAGGCTACCAAGCATAAATATTAAAAATTGGAGGGCATGTCCTCTTCCCATACATCCACATCCACAAGGGTTCCCTACTCCTTGGAATTAGATCCTCATTATTCTTATTTTCAAAAGTGGTGATAAAAATAACCACTCTAATTATTGGAACATTATGATTATCCCTCTCTTAGTTAAGTTATATTGTATTATCTTAGGAAATAAGATCAATGAATAGCTAGAAATTGAAGGTAAGTGGGCTAAAGGCCAGGTAGGTTTTAGAAAGCATAACTCAACCATGGACCACCTTGTTACACTAAGGGTCATTGTAGAGGAATGTTGTAATAATAAGCTTGATATGTTTTGTTGCTTTGTGGAATTTAGAAAATATTTTGATATGGCTCTTAGAGATAACCTACAGAAGAGATTAGAAGAGCTTAACGTTCCTTTTGAGCTGAGAGTTCTCGCAATAAAGTTATATGAAAATGTCAATGCCAAATTTAAGAACACTAATGGGTGGTTGACGGATATAAACTGTAATATTGGAGCTACAAAAGGCTGCCCCCTCTTCCCTACCCTTTTCGGCATTTACATCGATAAAATAGAAGGTTTTTTAGGAGAAGCATGGTTCAACGGCATGATCTTAGCTAGGATAGTTAACATACCCCTACTTTATACTGATGATATTGTTCTTATGGCAATGTGTCTCTTTGATCTTGATAAGCAATTAAGAATTCTCAAAGATTTATGCTCTAATATGGGTATGATTGTTAACACTGACAAGACAAAAGTTATGATTATAAAATCCAAGAAAGACACCTACGCTAATTTTATATATGACAATAACAATTTGGAGGAATTGAATTCTTATAAGTATCTTGGAACTGATATTCATCACAAGCTCAACTGAAACTATAGCATCATGAAAATGATTAACGGAGAGTGGAACACTTATTTTGGTCTTGAAAACAATTGTAAATCGGCCAACCTGGTCTTGTGCGATAAAAATAAGTTCCTCTTTGAAACTCTTGTCATCCTTGTTAACTTATATGGGTGTGAAATTTGGGGTTGTAACATCTCTAGAAAATCTTGGAGAAATATTGAGCAAATCTAGAAGTGTTTTATAACTTATAACCTTAAAAAATTAAAAGCAATACACCTTATCCTATTATCCTCATAGAAGTGGGTCTTTCCCCCATCGAGAGCATATATATGAATAGGTACCCGATGTAGAAGCACAAGATAAATAACATGGATGATGAGAGACTTCTTAAAAATGCTTTAAAATCAAGTCAAAACCAACTACGCCTCAAGCGAGGTTGGTATAAAGATAACATGGCTTGGTTAAACCAATAGGGCATTGACGAAAATGACACATTGTAGAATATCAATACTGCCAAAAATATTATTGCATATAAGTTTAAATAGAAACTATGGTGCGAGAAAATTTTAGAGATTAAAATAAAATTAAGATACTATAGCAAGGTCATTAACCCTAATCTAGAAGAGGAGAAGTATCTCTTAGTTTTAACTAGTTCAAAGAAGAAAATTAATATAGCCAAGATAAAAACGAACTCTCATGAGCTCCATAACAAAACGGGGCATTGGTGGATTCCTAAAACTCTGTGGTAAAAATGGTTTTCCATCTGTGTGATTCTATGAGCGTTGATGATGAAAAACACTTTCTCTTATAGTGTCCTTCTTACATTCATATTAGATCCAAGTTTCATAGTATTTGCTACAACAAAAACCTTCTAACTTCCTATCTTGCCAAAACTATAGTGATCTAGGAGGGCTTCTCGCCAAGCTTTTGATCATAGGAATAAAATTTTGAATGAAAAACAAATACTATCCTTCTTAAGGTTCAATAGACCAAAATTGATTGAAGTGGATGGTAATCACCACCATCATCATATTACTTGATTATATTTGGATTTGATATTTAAAAGTTAATGTAATAACTTTTATTCAATTTTATAATTATGTTTAAATTATATAAAATGATTAAAACAATTATGTTCAAATCAAAATTAAGGTTTTACTTATAGTATATTGGTCTTAAAGTTTAAATGATGCATGAATAAATGGATAAATAAATAAAAATTGTGAAGTAACACATTAAATTAGATTGATAATAAAATTTAAATTATATTAATAAATATAAAATAAGAAGTAATATATTAAATTAAATTAGTAATACAATTTAAAATATAAAAATATAAAAGTGGAAGTAATAGATTAAATTACATTGATAATCAAATTTAAATTAAATAGATAAATATAAAAGAGAGAATAATAAACTCGAAGTAAAGTAATTTAAAAAAGTAATAAAATAAATATTTAAAAAGATTGGAAAAAAGTTTTCCTATTTTTTTGTAGTTTTAAATAAAATATATTTTGAGAGAAATCCACGACTTTATTATATTTAATGTGGATAGTAATTAGTTATAGCCCAAAACTTCAACCCTTTTGAAATAATATGCACATAAAACGAATGTGGGACATTATAAAAAAAATACCAATTTGTTTTCTCAACCCCTCAAACTAGACTTAATTAACACTCTCTACATTATTTATCAAGTATAATGTATTTATTATTGTGAAAATGAAATAATTTTGAAATTATTATATAAATTTGTATTTTAAAAATATATTATTTCATATAAATAATAAAAATAATTTAAATTCATTATATGATGATATCATTCATTGAAATTAATTTTGATTGATCAAATTATTAAATAAATCAAATTTTATTTTATTGATCAAATTATTAAATAAATCATATTAAAAATAAGACAATGTACCAAATATTTTCTAAACAATTTCATTATTAAATAAAAGTATTGTGTTTATGAAACGATAAAATCGTTTTTTATACAAATAACCAATGTAAATAATACAAAGGATCTATAAATGATCAAATAATCAAATATATAATTGATAAGATAAATAATGATGATTTACAATGAGGATATAGTTGCATATATAAGGCTTATATGATGACTAATCACCAAAGATTGTGTCCCTTAGTTAAATATAATTAACATTATGTTTTATTTTATTATTTATATATATTATATATTATATATATTATATATTATATATATTATATATATATATATTATTCATTATTATTTTAATATTTTATTTGTTACATTGCCTTCCCCTTAAGGGAAGCTTTGTCCTCAAAGCTTATTGAAGACAAGGCTTACGTCTGGTTTTTTTGCTTGTAATGTCATATGTCATTTTTGTGTGTTAGTAACTGTGACAATTGGCGATATGAGTTACGAATTCCCCAGAAAAAATGTCGCATTGTTTGTGAAGTTTCCCATTTGATATCTATCTTCGTTGGAGTTGTTTGTTGATCATTTTGTTGGATGGAACTTCTCATTTTCTACTTAGTTTGTTGATCTTGTGTTCTTTCTTTCCTTAAATCATAACTCCTTCGTTTGTATTCATTTTGACCCTGTCGTTGCTTAAAATGAATTTTATAATTTGGGTGTCGATAAGGAGTTATTTTTGTTTGATTTTTTAAATAGATTGGATTATTTTTTAATTGTGATGATTACTGGATTTATATTTGATTCTTTTTCTTCAATTTGGATTTTTGAGTTTGAGGGCTTGGATTTACTCTTATGAATTTGCTCCAACTTGTTTTCCAGCAAATCTTTATCATTTTTAAGATTCCTCATGTCATTTATTCTTGAAATTTCTCATCAGTTTAAGCTTCTGAATCTAATCCATTAGATCTTGTTTATGATTCCTATGGTGATCATTCTCTTCGATATTTTTCACTAGTTTATTTTGAAGGTCTCGATTTTCCTCTTCTAGATTTCGATTGTCTTGTGATTTATCCTTCGCCTTCTTGATTTGAAGAAGCAATTTATGATTATGATCTCTTAGACAAGAGATCTCTTATTCTTTGTCCATGGTGACCTTATCGAATTCTTCCTACATATTTTGTATGGATTTATGATCTTATTGTGAAAGCACCTTCGAGATGTCCTTGAAGTCTTAAGACGACACAACTCCTGAACTTGATTTCAGTGTAACATCTTGGAATGTGACTTTATTCTTTTTGTAAGTAAATGTTAAGAAATTTTTCCTTGTGTTGAACATGAAGGTACCCAATGTATCTAACCAAGGTGACCCTAAAATTATATCAACTTTGTCTTGATCCACTGATACCACTGAAACAACACTGAATTGAGGTAGGACCTTTTAATCATCAACAGATAGTTGTAGGTTCTTAAGCTCATATTTCTCATCAGAAAGAATCGTTTTATTATCAATTACAATATGATTATGAAAGCGTTTTAATTTATTTTCTAGGTCAACGTTTATGCATGTCTTCTTGGTAGTCAGGCAAATAGCAATGCAAACTGACTTTCCTTGAATAAGTCCATAAGTTTTTAATATGGGATCTACATATTTTTTAAAATTTTGTGGGAATCTTCCTTTTTTTTCGCCATGAGAATCCATTTTGTTATGCTTCTTATCCAAATATATATCAAAGAAAGACATCATTAATCTTGTATAGTATACTATACTCTTCAATAATTAAATTTTGCTCATAATATATTATTACATTATTAAAAATATAATTATAGATATAGATATATAGATATATAAATATATGGTTCTTCTTGTAAAAAATCTTATTTTGATGCTCTTTCTATCTTGTTTTCCCATTAATACTTCTTGTAGATTGAATGTATATTGGTTGGTTGGGATGAGTGATTGTTACCTTCCCCACCCAACTTCAAATATCACTTGCTCCTTAGTATCCTTCAAGGATAATTTTAAGGACCCATACATATTTTAAAGTGTATAAAATTATTTCAATTTCTAAGGATTTTATGTAGTTTATATAATAATTTGGCGATTTTTAGAGTGAAAAAAGTTTACCCCATCAAAATGGGGCGAAATGGGGCTTCAAAAAATGCAAATTGGCGAACCTTTTTTTGGAAACAAACATGGAAAAATGGCCCATGGGCTAAATTTCGCCCCTAAAATTATTCTTGTTATCCTTCAGACTTCTTATGTGCTTCTAGATTTTATATTCTAACTTTATTATTATCTTTCACGATCGTTTCCAATAAACCAAGTGTTGTTTCTTGTTGGAAAATAAACCATGTATTGTTTTTAAAAAACCATCCGTGGTTTCTATATTTTCTTTTCTCTTTACTTCTTTCACGTCTTTGTTTTTACTTTTCTTTTTTCTTACTTTCCATTTTTTTTAAAAGTTTTTTTCTTCTTTTTATTTATTTTTCTTGCTCCTTTTTCTTCTTTTTTTGTCTTTTTTTCTCTTGCGTATAATTCTTTGTTTTCCACTTCTTTTTTTTGTAATATTTTTTTCTTACTTCTTTGATTTTACTTCTTTGGGCCAAGGGCATGATTTTTAGACAAGGTCCTAGATTTTAGGGAAACCCAAAAATGATGGCTACAATCGTGGATCAATAACACATCTCTAATACCAATGAAACTATAAAATCATTTCTTATACAAATAACCAATGTAAATAATGCAAAGGATCCATAAATGGTCAAATAATCGAATATATAATTGATAAGATAAATAATGATGATTTACAATGAGGATGTAGCCCCATATATAGGGATTATATGGTGACTACTCACCAAAGGTTATGTCCCTTAGTTAAATATAATTAACATTATGTTTTATTTTATTATTTATATTATTATATATATTATTCATTAATATTTTAATATTTTATTTGTTACAATTTAAGTTATATGTGAAGAACTCTGATAAACCAAAAACAATATCAAACATTAAATTTAAAGATAACTCACACAGAGATTACCTAGAGACTCACTCTCATCATATATCTTTTATGTTTAGAGTAAAATATAAACCCTAATCTATTAAGATCTCAAAATAAACCAAAAACTCAACCTATAAAGACATGTTCAACAATATATACTATTCATATTAAAATTTATCTATGTAATATTGTTGAAAAAACAATTATATATTATAAATAAATATAAAATTAATGAGCAAAAATAAACTCAATACCAAATATTATCAAATGCAAAACAAACTTAACCATGTATTAAATTAAAATTAATCGTCAAGTACATACTTTATGATGTTATAAAGGTATATTGAACAAAGTATTGAAGTTGGACAAAGTTAACCTTTTTATGAATTTGAACTTTTCCCATTGTCATCGGGATCTTTCTATGCAATCTTTGCAATTTTGGATTGATAAAACTATTGTTTTTAACACATAAATGGATTTTTAAACCTTCGAATACCCCTAATGCAACTAGAATGTGGAACACTAACATATAATATAGAAACACACGGCAATGGCATTGCATATTGTTATCTTGTTTATTACAGGAAAACACCAAGTTTATTTATAACAAACATAGAAATTATCAGCTCATAAGTTGATGATATGCCAACCGAGCAACAAGGTAGACCAAAGATGTAGATTTAAGCATACCACCTTGGTGGATTTAATTTAGTATGCATAAGCTTAACTAGTTGTATATACACTAACACTCCTGCTTTAGTGAAAGAGAGAGAGTAATCATAAGAAAAAACGGTTCCTAGCAACAAGCCCTGCTTAGGTACCCATGTACACAACTCCAATAAATGAAGAAAAGGAGAAAAAAACCTCCCCAAAAGAGAGATAAACACTAATGTTGAAAAATTCCCTAGAGTTGTAGGGTGAGTGCACAAAGTTGAGGGACCTTTTAGATGCAATGGTAGATTCAAGAAACCCATTCAAGTCCCATAAAAGATAATTGATCCCAAGCAATCCCGACCTTTCCAAACTTAGTCTCGAGCCTTCCACCCTAAAGGCCAAGTAGGATACTTAAACAGAACCTGTACGCGTTATGTAGTTCTAAAACGCATATGCGTTATGTAGTTATAACACACGTATGTGTTATGAGCTAATAAACGTGTATGCATTATGAGATACTAAAAGTGTATGCGTTTTTTATAACATGTTTTATGCCCGAAGCAGGACGAGAGCGTCATTTCCTCCACGAAAGCAATTGAGCAGGGATGGCGAGGAAACTAGCAGTGGTGAACGTGTTTTGAAGTATAGATCCCAAATATTCCACCTTGGGCACCAATTTCTTCAACCTTGGGTATTTAAACCAAATTCCACTCTTCTAATTTCTATATTTTTTATTTTTTATGCCCTAAAATCAATTGAATCCATAAATTTTTAAATTTGTATGCCCTAAAAGAAATTTAGACCATAAATCCAAAAAATTGTATGCCCAAAACAAATTAAAACTCCAATTAACTCGCAAAAACCAAATCAATTTCAATAGATACATATATATACATTCAAGCATACTTGTGAATCCATAGCAATATTCACAAATATCCAAAGATTCACATGTATTAGCAAGGTTTCTTACAACTTTAAAACAAATTTCAAGTACAATTGATATCTTCCCTAAAATACATAAACAAAGATGCTAAATGGCTTATAGAGTCCAAAAAACTTCATTCCACAACAAATAATAACATATAAAAATCCTTTCCAATATTGAGATTTTATTCATCAATAGCGCCATTTACCCCCCTCCTCTAGGCTCTAGTCGTTGCCTCTACCTGGAATATCAAAGTTGGTCCTCCAAGGACATTAGTCAATACCTTATAGTTTTGATGAAACTTCCTAATCCAAGTTTTAAGATAGGGTAGAGAAGCTTCCCATGCTTAATAAATGTTTTCACTTGAGTGAAGGGTGCATTTGGGTAAAGGTCGAGATAGAGGAGTTCAACAATAGGCTCTATAAACATCAAGAACCATAGGGAGGTTGATGTGTTTGATTACATGTCAATCCCATAATATCATACATGATAGAATCCAGTGGAAACCTTGCAATCCTAAAATATTGAAAACTGTTAATTCTGTTGATTTCTAGATCCCAAACCACTATAAACAAATATGCAAAGTTTCTCATGCGTATATAGAAAGAGTGCATACAACTAAAATAACATAAGGTGAAATACATATATGCCCCAAATTACATATAAACAAAGATGCTAAATGGTATATAGAGTCCAAAAAATGACCCGCAGGGGTGTGGCTCATTGGCGATTCGCTTGATATGAAGTCACGTGTTGTAAACAGAGGTCATGAGTTCAAATCACACCTGGGATTACCCGTGTCCCATGCTTGTGGGAAGTTGTGGGGAACCTAAGGGTATAGTGGTAGCGGGATTGGATCCCTGGACCCCGTGTCACGCGAGTACCAGCCTAGTATCCAGTTGTTGATTCCCCTAGTTACAAAACAAATAGAGTCCACAAAACTTCACGCCGCAACAAATAAGTACATATATCAAAATCGTTTCCTATATTGATATTTTTTTCATCAATAACACCATGTTCCCCCTACTCTAGGCTCTATCCCTTGCCTCTACCCAGAATCTCACAACTGGTCCTCCAAGGGCATTAGTAAACACCCTACAGTTTTGATAAAACTTCATAATCCAAGCCTAAAAATAAGGTAGAGAAGATTCACAATCAACATATACACTTAGGACATTTAATTTATGTATCTAGAAATTGAAATTAATACACATACGACATGAATTTAAGATAGAAAAATGTCAAATGTTTAGACTTTAGTGTATAATTTGTTCAATTTTAAATTTCAAATTATAAACAATTCATGTTGTTATTTGTTGTACACTAGTTTTACATTTTCCATTGCTTTGAGATGTCATTATACCATATGTATTTTTCTAATGATATTTTTTTGTATTCATGATTACAGTGGCTATTATGGATCAGAATGCAGAGATATTGAGAGAGATCACTCTTTGATAGAGATCGGTACAACTTGGTGGGGTGAAGATGAACTCCGCCACTCATTGGTTGCATCACTAGATGCTATTATGGATACTATCAGTCGCTCAAACGATGCATTGTACAACATAGCATCATACAGAGAAATAAAATGACAAGAATATGCCAATGTATTGAGTTACAATGAGGTGAAGAAATTAAAAATAAATAAGGAGAAAATATATTCACCTTTTAGAGTGCCTAGGACAAATGCCATTCGAGAGACTACTAAAGCACATATTTCAATTGAGTGGTGTGTTTTTCCACCAATTAGAGATAAGTAGATGGATCGATGGTATATGGTATTTGGCATTCCCCCACACAACAACAAGGAAGTACCGCTAAACTTCCTTCGAAAAATTTATGTTGAGTTTGTGATGGGTAAACATGTCAACTATTTCGATATGTTGGGGTTCCAGGGAACTGGTATGGGGATGACCCAAAACTGTCCCAATGCTAGGCATAGAGATTCCAATCAACCGATACATCCACCTCATAGCTAGCTACTAAGGCCATACGTCCCTCCTGCACATACGATGATACTCCAGACACATGAGGCATTTCTGATGCTAGCTCAGTTCATTGTACGCCATAGTACAATTGTTGAATAGCAAAGGACCTCTTCCTCTGGTGGGGTACAACCATCAGCTTCCGGCGAAAGAAGACCATCTAATAGTGGGGATATATTGACATCACATGAGCCATAGATTGAGCCACACATGTACACAACGTGTGGCCAAACCTGCTATGGTTAAGGACCAACACATGGAACCTCTACGATGACTTCTGGTTAGGTAAGGACATAGTTAAAAAATTATTTTTTCCATATTATACACATTAAAATATTTTTAATATATACAATTTTTAATCTTGCGGGAACTTGATGCCTCTGCAGCGGGTAGAAGTATACTTGATGTTGTCGTATCTGAGGTGGAAATAACCAACACCAAGGCCATATTTTCAACATGTCATTGTGTTAATACATGTCAGTTCATTAATACATGTTACTTGATTAATTTATTAGATTGTATAATATCTACATTTTTTTAAGTTGCGAGCAACACATTCTCAATAGGATGTGGGAGACATTAATCTGAATGAATTCCCCACAATGGGATTGTATGAGTTTTTCAGGAATGTTAGTACATGGTTAATGACTTAATCTTGTTCAAATTGTTTTTTCTTAGTGTACTCCTTTATAGATTGATAACATTTATAATCTGTAAACATGCATACCTTGTTATCTAGCTCTATAGAGGGGCAAGAATTTGGTAGTAGTGATCCCTCCCACAGAGGAGATATGTCCCAAGCAGAGGTAAGTATTACAACATGTTAGTTTTTCAATACATATTATTTCATCTATTCATCACGTCCATGTATAACTATGACAACACTTTGTGACTACAGAAATTAATGCAACTCAATCCACCACCGCTTTGGTTTGGATCTCCCCATAGTCCAAACGTAGATAAGGGTATTGTCTACACTAGATGTCCCTCTTCTGTAAAAAGAGCGGGTGGAGCTACTGATTCCACGGTAATTTACATAGCCTTCAATGATAGTTTTTGGTTAGACTTCAATTCACTCCACAAATTGTTTTTATTAATGTTTTTTTTCGCATGTTTACAGCATCAAGCTAGAGATTCCTCCATGCTAGACATTAGCAAGGTTGTTGATGCTATCGTTCAGGTTGCATGTACAATGGGAAAAATCCACACAGAGGTATCTACTTGAATATTTGTGCATGTACAGTTCATTTGTATTGTGTATGCACATGCATGATGTCTTTAACCATTTTACTATTTGGTGAATGTAGCCCTAGTCTAGTCCAATAGAGCATGTGACCTGGGTTCATGTTCAACCTATGACTCCAATTTCTACAGATGACACACAGTCTCCTGTCCCATAGGATATTTTTTCAGTGAGACATGTTCATCAATTATAAAATTGGTTAGTACTTTATCACACATATATGTGGATAATTGTTGAGCTAATTGACATAGGATATTTTATTCGTAGAGAACCATTGCGGATAGGATTTCAGCTAGGAGGAGGACACCATAGGTATCTATTACTCGAATGGATTCAGTCGGTGCTTTTTATAAGAAATTGGCCTGTATTTTATTTTTTTTAAGTTTGTTAGTGGTTCAGTATTAGTTCAATTGCCTGATCAAGAAATATGATCTTTGACTTGCAGTCACCAGAGATGCACAGTGGTCGTAGACAGAGGAAAGATGCATCACAAATTGGAAAAAATAAGAGGAAGTTAGAGTTTTGATGTGTAGTCTATGATAGACATACTTTTGTTTAAAAGTGGAAGTTAGAGTTTTGATGTGTGATCGTGGAGAGATGTACTTTTGTTTACATGTACATCATTGACCTTTTTGATACATGTACATTGAAAGGCCATCTAAGGACCTTCTATTTTTGTATTATATGACTTCCATGATATATTATATATTTCAAATTGTCTCTTGACATCTTCACAGTTCAATCTTATGTGTGATCATACATGTGTGGCCAATAATGTTTATATGCATAATGTTCCCAATTTTTTATAGCTTGGATGATTGCATGGAGATATCAGTTATAATGTTGATAAAAATGCACAATTACAACAATGCACATTTACAATCTTCTTGAAAATGATCCAATTGCATATACAATGTTAAAATGTATCCACAACAATGCACATTTACAGCATGTTCTTGACCATAATCGAATTATATGGAATTGCATGTGAAATGATGTTTTTATATATTGTTTATTTTGAATTTTGAATCTAGGAAAAGAAAAGATGGTAGTCCACCCCAATTCTAATATATAAATGCCTATGGGTGTAATAATTCTCATCAAATTTATATAAAATCATTAATTTATTTATATATATTAATTACAAAGTTAAGGTAAATCTTCCTTCAATTGCATAGGTGTTAAATTTTAAATTACACAGGCCTCTCCAAGATGGCTCCTAAGAAATTTTGGAGGCAAATTTGAACTCGCAAAACAAAAGAAGATAATAAGATTGTTTTGAAGGATTGAAATTCCTATCTTAAAATTTTTTAACAAATCCCCATAGATAACATTCAAACCCTTCTTACAACTCTTTAGAAGACATAGATTTCAGGGTTAAGTGCCTAGCAAATGGAAAATCCAAAGACATTGAAGGCTTCCAAGTAGAAATATTAAAAATTGGAGGGCATGTCCTCATCCCACACATCCACATCCACAAGGCTTCCCTAGTCCTTGGACTTAGAGCCTCATTATTCTTATTTTCAAAAGTGGTGATAAAATTAACCACTCTAATTATTAGACCATTATAAGTAGCCCTCTCTTAGCTAAGTTATACGATATTATATTAGAAAAGAAGATCAATGAATAGTTAGAAATTGAAGGTAAGTGGGATAAAGGCTAGGCAGGTTTTAGAAGCCATAACTCAACCATGGACCACCTTGTTATGCTTAGAGTCATTGTAGACGAATGACGCAATAATAAGCTTGATATATTTTGTTTCTTTGTGGACTTTAAAAAAGCTTTTGATATGGTGCTTAGATATAACCTATGGAATACATTAGAGGAGCTTAAGGTTCCTTTTGAGCCGAGATTTTTCGCAATAAAGTTATACAAAAATGTCAATGCCAAGTTTAATAACACTTAGGTGTGGTTGAGGGATATAAACTATAATATTGGATCTAAGAAAGGTTGTCCCCTCTTCCCTACCCTTTTTAGCATTTACATCAATAAAATAGAAGGTTGTTTAGAAGAAGCAGGTTGCAATGACACGATCTGGGATAATTATCACCCCCCTACTTTATGTTGACGATATTGTTCTTATGGAAGGGTGTCCCTTTGATATTGATAAGCAATTAAGAATTCTCAAATATTTATGCTCTAATATGGGTATGATTGTTAACACCAACAAGAAAAAAGTTATGATTATAAAATCCAAGAAAGACACCTACGCTAATTTTATATATGACAATAAAAATATGGAGGAAGTGACTTCTTACAAGTATTTTGGAATTGATATTCATCATAAGCTCAACTAGAACTATAGCATCATGGAAAGGATTAACGGAGAGTGGAAAACTTATTTTGGTCTTGAAAAAATTTGTAAATTGGTCAATCTGGTCTTGTGGGATAAAAAAAAGTTCCTCTTCGAAACTCTTATCATCCCCATTATCTTATATGGGTGTGAATTTTGGGGTTGCAACATCTCTAGAGAATCTTGGAGAAAGATTAAGCAAATCTAGAAGTGTTTTATAACTTATAACCTTAAAAAATTAAAAGCAATACACCTTATCCTATTATCCTCATAGAAGTGGGTCTTTCCCCCATTAAGAACATATATATGAATAGGTACCTGATGTAGAAGCACAAGATAAATAACATGGATGACGAGAGACTTATTAAAATTTCTTTAAAATCAAGTCAAAACCAACTATGTCTCAAGCGAGGTTGGTGTAAAAATAACATGGCTTGGTTAAACCACTAGGGCATTGACGAAAATGTCACTTTGTAGAATATCAATACTACCAAAAATATTATTACATATAAGTTTAAATGGAAACTATGGTGCCATAAAATTTTAGATATTAAAAGAAAATTAAGATACTATAACAAGGTCATTAACCCTAATCTAGAATATTATAAGTATCTCTTGGTATTAACTAGTTCAAAGAAGAAAATTAATATAGCCAAGATAAAAAACGAACTCTCATGAGCTCCATAATGAAACGGGACATTGGTAGATTCCTAAAACTCTATGGGCAAAAAGGGTTTTCCATCTTTGTGAGTCTATGAGCATTGATGATGAAAATCACTTTCTCTTAGAGTGCCCTTCTTGCACCCATATTAGATCCAAGTTGCATACTATTTGCTACAAACATAAACCTTTCTAACCTCCTATCTTTCGAAAACTATAGTGAGCTAGCTTCTCACAAAGCTTTTTGAGCATAGGAATGAAAATTTTGAAAGTACACCAAATACTATCATTCTTAAGGTTCGATAGAACAAAGTTAGTCTAAGTGGACGCTAATCACCACCACCACCACGATCATCATATTACTTGATTGTGTTTGGATTTGGTATTTAAGAGTTACTGTGATTACTTTTATTCAATTTTATAATTGTGTTTAAATTATATAAAATGATTAAAACAATTATGTTCAACTCAAAATTAAGGTTTTCCTTATTTTATATTGGTCTTAAGGTTTAAATGATACATGAATAAATGGATAAATAAATAAAAAGGGGGAATTAACACATTAAATTAGATTGATAATAAAATTTAAATTATATTAATAAATATAAAATAAGAAGTAATAGATTAAATTAAATTGGTAATAATTTTTTTTTAAAATGGAAGTAATAGATTAAATTAGATTGATAATAAAATTTAAATTAAATAGATAAATATAAAAGTTAGAATAATAAACTAGAAGTAAAGCAATTAAAAAAAAAGTAATAAAATAAATATTTAAAAATATTGGAAATAGGTTTTCCTAATTTTTTATAGTTTTAAATAAAATATATTTTGAGAGAAATCCACGATTTTATTATCTTTAATGTGGATAGTAATCAGTTATAGCCCCAAACTTCACATCCATATAATATAACAACAAAGATGAGACTCTTAAACATGCTTTTCTTTTTTTAGCCTCAACCCTCTTGAAATAATATGCACATACAAATAATGTGGGACATTATAAAAAAATACCAATTTGTTTTCTCAACCATTCAAACTAGACCTAATTAACACTCACTGCATTTGTATTTATCAAGTACAATGTATTTATTATTGTGAAAAATAAATAATTTTGAAATGATTATATAAATTTATATCTTTTTTTTCCAGAGGAAAAAATACCATACTTTTGTTATTTATATGATAAATAAAAAAGTACATTCAGTCCTCATAACATTTCTGTATCAGATTGCTCAAAAAAGCAGCTCATAACCAGGAACACATCATCACTAAAACATGTTATCCGATCATTAACCAGATATTAACAAAAAGGAAAAAAGAAACACAGTTGATTGCTCCAATCAGTTGGAAAGATCTATTCAGCCTCATCTAGAAAGAAAACCAATCCATTTTGAGTGTTTTTACCTTCAACCCATTCTTCCCAAAAGAGTGTTCTAGCATCCCCATCCAATGCTACTTTAGAAATTGAATCAGCCACATCATTATGTTCCCTATAGATGTGATCTATGGTGATATCATAACACCAATCCATCATAGATCAGACCCTATCGCTCCAATCCTTTAGATGTAAATCCTTCATCTTTAATAGCCCCTTTTCCCACTTTATGATGAACATAGAATCTCCATAGATCTTAAAAGATCCCATCTCACACATCATAGCCACCTTGAGTATGCCCCACAGTCCCAATAATTCAGCCTTTGAATTCGAAACCTGTTCACACGAGATATAAAAATTAAGGGAAAGACTCTCCCCACAATGAATGTGAAATCTAGCCCCACATTTTTGACCTGTTGCTGCTCCATCAAAGCAACCATAAGCAGTGTCGACATCGTTACAGTTCCACTTCAGAGTTCTGCCAATATTTTTAACCTCGTGTCTTGCATTTTTAAAGGAGGAGGAAAGTTTCAAGAAATTGAAGAGAGCAATTTTAATATCAGGCACAGTATTCTGGAAGATGGCAGCATTGCGCATCTTCCAGATACACCAAGCTACAATGCCAGGAATATTTTTGTGATCCCTATTCCTATGAATCCAAATCTTATATGCAAATGAAAAATGCGTATCCGACCAAATACCATTTACTTTAAGCACACTACCAAGAGAATTCTAGAAGGTTTTAGAGAAACTGCAATGGAAAAAAAGATGTTCCACTGACTCACCCATTTCCCTACATAAAATGCAAAAGTTTGGACCAATCTTACCTCTGCGCAAGAGGTTATCCCAAGTCAGGATTCTGTCATTTAAAGTAAGCCAAATAAAGCATTTGATTTTGAGAGGCAGTTTCTAATTCCATAGTGGACCAAACCGCCAACATCAGATACCTTCGAAATGAGATTCAACAATAGCATTATAAGATGAACTTGCAGTGATCTGTCTCATCTAATTATTTTTCAATCATAATAAAGTATCCCTTTCCTCAGTAAGTCGAAAACCATTCAACAATAGTCTATGAGTATACATGTCCCATTCTTGAGCCCAACTGCCTCTTAAACTGAAATCATACGATGAAATCCAGTAGGAGTGTTCATCCCTTTCACTGGAAATCCTTTTGAAATTAATGATCGAGGGTTTTGTAACCCAAAGCAGAAAAAAACATACGCAAACCTCTAGAAAGGATATAAACAGTTTCCAACCCTAGCATGGGATCCAATCCAACCATAACCTGCTTCCCATCACCAATTTTACAAATAAAAAACTGCAAATCCAAGGAAGGATCTTCAGAAATCCTTTCCAAAAAAAAGATCCGTTCTGAAAGTTTCCCACCGAGTTCCTGAGCTAGCATACAGGGTCGATTTTGATGTATTTAGCTTGCAAAACCTTAGACCACAGATTATTGCTCATAATACCCCTCCAACAACTTTTCATTAATAACGCAGAGTTGAACCAGAAGTCATGTTTAATGTTCCATCCTCCCCACCGTTTAGGCATGGATAGCATCTCCCATTTGGACAAATGGTAGCGACCTCCATATAAATTACCGGCCCATAAAAATCTAAACATAAGTCTCTTTATATGCTGCAAAACAGAGACCGGTAATTGTGCCATTAAAGCCCAATAAACAGGAAGACTGCTAAGAACCGCTTTTAGAAGCAGAAGTCTACCATGCAATGAAAGATACTTCATGCAACACACACTTATTTTTTTTCAGAACTCTCGATCAACCATCTCCAGTCATGCTTTCCATAGCAGTTTGGTTTTAAAGTATAACCCAAGTATTTCACTTTGTCCTCCAAATTGGTACATTTCAATGGGAAAAGCTCCAGAAATTGTTGAACCGAGGAAACCTCTTCCAAGTTAGTTACAAAAACAGATTTATTATGGTTAACTTGCATGCCCTTAGCCTTGCAAAAAAGAGTAATAAAATATGCATAGGCCTATTATTCTTCAATCACTTCCACTCCAAACAAGATCACATCATCGACAAAAAGAAGATGTGAAATGGATAGAGACGTGGAGAAGGTGATACCTTCGATTTTGGCTCCACTTTTAGCATTGTTGATCATCCTGCTTAGCCCCTCAATCACAAGTAGAAATAATAACGGCGATAAGGCACAGCCCTGTCGGAGACCCCTATAGCTTCTGAAAAATGTCGTAGGGTTCCCATTGATAAGAACAGAAAAATTTGCAATGCACACACAGGCCATTATTCATTTAGTAACAGCCCATGACAATCCAATCTGTATGAGGACCAATTTTTAAAAATACCAATAAACTTGATCGTATGCTTTCACCAGATCAAGTATCTAGCGATTGTCGAGGAACCCAAACTGCTCCCTGGATATGTACTCCGATAATTTTGGATTTAATCTATTTGCAATAATTTTTGTAACAACTTTATAAGCCAAATTGTAGACACAGGGATTTCACTTAGTGAGCTTGTTACATAGCACGATCATTCATAGGATATTAAAGAATATCCCTAATTTCATTAAATATTGGAAAATGCCTCATAAAATTGTATTGTTGAACCCCCCTCCCAATATACCTTTCCAATTAACAAAACCCCTAGTTTCACTAGATATTGTAGATATCCATTTTTATCAACCCATTTTCAACACCCCCTTTATATCATACTATCAATTTGCAACAAACAAGAGCCCTAAGGCATCTTAGTATAAGTAAACATGATGCTAAATAAAATACTAGTATAATGCTAATAATGATCGCACCGGGATTGGAGGGGAGACTGATCATTTTGTAGCGTTGGATAGTGGAAGACCCAACGAAATTGTAATGGGGAGGAAAAATGCGTAAAAGGAAACCCAGTCAAGAGATCAATGTAACAAAGCATGTAAAAGACTAATAGTCCAATAATCAGTGCAATGCTTAGAAAATATGAGAATTGCAAATGTTTCACACCACAGCCCGCCAATCTACCAATTGTATATCATGTAAATACAAGTATATCCATAGAGAGCTTATGTTTTCTATAAGATTAATAAATTGAACTCCATAAAAATTGCAAAATTCAAACCCTTTTGTGAATGGACTTCCCTACCTTCCTATAAATAAACATCATTGATGTTTGAACCCAAATTAACATGCAAAATTTCCTCTTACTTTCCAATAATACCATATGATCATGTGCATAACCTAGATTTGGATCATTCACAAGATGCAATGAATTGCCTCCACTTCCTCTACATTTATTCTTGTAATCAAGGGAATTGACAACATTTAGTTACCTTTTCTTGGCTTATATCTAGTTTTTTTTTTTTCTTTATAGGAGAAGGAAAAATCTCTATTTTAAGTTTCAAGCATGCAATAGTTATAAAGATACACATATGGTGAAACTTATATGATACCATTTCATGGTAACGATAACTCATAGGGTATGTAAATAAGGATTTTTATCTTCACCTATGTTCATGTCAATTCCAATACAATATTAAGATGAATGCCTTGAATCTAAGAAGTGAAATTACAATTATGAATGTGCCAAATATAACTCACTCTAACAACTATTCCTAAGTGGCAATGTGAAAATGTTAAATAAGAATACAAAAAGTTGAAATAAATAATTACTCAAGAAAGATTGATCTAACTTTTGTTGGTTCTAGTCAGCCAAAAAATATTGATCTAACGTTTCTTGGTTCTAGTGAGCCAAAACATATTGATTTCACTTTTTTTGGTTGTTGTGGAGTAAGGTTTGATTGAATCTCAATACCCACCTAAACACCAACATAAAAAATGAAGAGTTATATCTTTTACTATAATGCCTACAAAAAATACCATACAATTGTTCAACTCTGGAACTCTCAATTAGCTACATCTCTTACATCTCTTAATTTAAAATATTATTTAGATAATTATCAAAAAAGAGGGTTTGAATGTTGAGACCCAAATTGAAAGCACCATCGACGTAATTTAAAAAACATAACAAGAGATATTTTAAAATTAATCGATGGGCCATTGATGGCGTTCAGAAGATGAGAGAATATTTTTGAAAACACAATGATAGATTTTCAACTTAAAGATTGTAGGTGAAATCCTAGAGATGCAACTAAAGTTATTTAAAAGAAGTTGATGGTATAGAAATTAGTAAGATGTAAAAAACCAAGAGAAAATTTCCTAATAAGAGGATCAAAATTAAAAATGAAAAACAATATAACATCAATTCTAACCAATCCTAAATAAGCTATTAAATGAGGATTGCTCAAGGCCAATAATCCAAAGATACTTCCATCGAGATTATTATTGGTACATTATTATCGGATTTATTCAAAACTTAGGACCATAAGCAATATCAAATAAAAATGGAGGGTCCTTAAGTTTTAGGTGGGTATGAATTGAGCCAATGATTTGGAGGTATGAACCCATCCCACGATTTGCAGGTATGAATCCATCCCATGATTTGGAGGTTATTCCTCAACCCACCCAAATAAAATAACCCCCAATATTTATATTACTATGTCAAATTAAAAACCCCCCTTGACCCCTTAATACGAGGAAATATATTTTTGAGGTTTTTAGGAGTATTCAAACCCCCAATATGAATGGACGTGATATGATATTGCCTTGATAGTGAAGCCCCCGTGATTGCAGAGAGCAATTGGCCTAAAGTCATTAAAGGACTTAGGTTTGCTCAACTTTGGTATCATGGTCAAGAAAGTTGAGTTCAAACCACCCTCCATATGACCTTCAAATCTAGAAAATTCAACCATATGGAGTAGATCCATACCTGTAATGTCAAAGAAGTGCAAGAAAAGGTCAACCGACCACCCATCGGTTCCATGGCTCTTGTCCCTTTTAAAATCCCTTAACACCTCTTGAATCTCTTTCAAACAAACATGCCAGCCAATATCAGTACCATCTTCCTCCGAAAAGAAGGTAGGTAAGTGTTTAAGGACACTAAGCTATGACTCTAAATCAAAGGTCTTTGGATTATTAAACAAATTCTGGAAATGTGTGCAAGCTAGCTCTTCTACCTTAGATTGTTCACATATCTCATTACCCAAGCTGTCTTCAACAAACCAAATAGATTTTGTGTTCCTCCGGTAAGATGCGTAATTGTGAAAAAAATTTGAATTGTCATCACCTAAAGCAACCCATAAGGCACTTCTTTTCAACCTCCAAGTACTCTCTTCAATGGCCAATAAATCATCAAGATTTCTTTGTAGTGTTTTCAGCTGGAGTGTATCTTCATCTGAGAAAAGACCATCCATCTTAAGTAGGTGAATTTGTTTGATATGTGCCTTTAAAACGCCCATCAAATGTTGATTCTGATTTTTTTTCCTTCTCCCAAGTCTTTGTCTTATCCTTTAGCCCTTTTAACATAAAAATCAAAGACTCCATCGGATTAAGATAATCTGGAGTAATCACTTGACTCCAGAAGGATCTAACCATGCCATAAAAACCATCATCCTTTAACCAGGAGCTATTAAATATGAACGGTCTATGTGTTTTAATGCCAAAATTAGCTAGTTGTAAGAAAATAGCCTGATGGTCAGAGATGCAAGAGGGCTCAATCCAAGAACGGAACCTGTGATGTTCAATCACAAATGAAGTGAAAATAAGAAACCTGTCAAGTCTCTTACTGATGCACCTATCCCCCCCCATTTATTACTCGACGTTGCTCCCAACTTCAATGGGACCACGTCGAGCAACTGAACCCATTCAAATAAGTCCTTAAAAAAGTCAGCTAGCTCATCCACATAAGTTGATTTCCCCCAAACCTCCACCGCTGACAACATGCAATTGAGGTCTCCTGCCACAATTAAATTCGGAGTATTTAGAATTCCTAAGGCTTCAAGAGCATTCCAATAAGTTTCCCTCTCTTTATAAGGAACATAGACATTGAGAAGAGCCAGTTCACAAACACTAGAGAGGAAATGACCCTTCAACAAAATACCCCCAACGGATTTGAAAGCTTTAAATGTAGTAGTTTTCAGGTTCCAACCAGTAAGCATTCCTCCTGAAACCCCACAAGAATCCAGGGCACAAAAATACTAGGATGGCAGGTGTGATGTAAAAACCCTAACATCCATTGCTGCAGGGCACATAGTTTCTTGAATGCAGATAATATTAGGACTAGTAGAATTGATAAAGGTGAATAGGCCCTAGTCATTGTAGCCCCGCCAACCCCACGAATATTAAAGGATAAAACCGACATTAAGACACCGACTGGTTGGAATCACCTGCTCTAAGGGTCCCATGGGGAGAAGACTACTCAAGAAGCCTCAATGGAGCTACAGAACTCAATCTCTTCGAAAGAGGAATGAAAACATCCCTCGTCTTTTGGTCCGTTGGAGGTTTTTTCTTATGTATCGTTACATTCATGCATCGGATAGACGGTATGACCTCCACATCAAGAGGGTTAGGATTTTTTCCAAAAACCTCCAAGCGGGGAGGAGGGTTACTAGATAAGGAAAGTAAAGAGGAAGCAAAAGAATTTAGGGAAGATCCCTCACTAGGAAAATGAAGTTGACGTCCTTCAGAGAGGGAGACAAAAGTAATGTGTCAACAGTATCAAATAGACGTGAAACCCTATTAATTTCATCTGATGTAACAGGAACCCTAACCCAATCCAGTATGGCTTCAGACAAATATGAATCCATCACCCTAACATTTTCCAGTGACTCGGTAACTTCAAGGACCGGGAGAGGAGACTCATTCGGGGTAGGGGATAAAAGAAGTCCGTTTGTTTTCAAAGGGCCATCAAAATCTGAAAGTTATCTTGGAGTTAATGTGAATACCGATTGGTGAGCTAAATTTATATCTTAAAAATACATTATTTCATATAAATAATAAAAATAATTTAAATTCATTATATGATGATTATCATCAATTGAAATTAATTTGGTTGATCAAATTATTAAATAAATCAAATTAAAAATAAGAAAACCTACCAAATATTTTCTAGACAATTTCATTATTAAATAAAAATATTGTGTTTATGAATGATAAAATCATTTCTTATACAAATAACCAATGTAAATAATCCAAAGGATCCATAAATGGTCAAATAATTGAATATATAATTGATAAGATAAATAGTGATGATTTACAACAAGGATGTAGTCACATATATAGGGCTTATATGGTGACTACTCACCAAAGTTTATGTCCCTTCGTTAAATATAATTAACATTATTTTTTATTTTATTATTTATATTATTATATATTATTATATACATTATTCGTTATTATTTTATATTTTATTTGTTACATTTCCCCCCCTTAAGGGAATCTTTGTCCTCAAAGCTTATTGAACACAAGGCTTACATCTGATTTTTTTGCTTGTAATGTCATCCATCATTTTTGTTCGTGTTAGTAATTGTGACACTTGACGATATGAGTTACAAATTCCCAAGAAAAAATGTTTCATTGTTTGTGAATTTTCCCATCCGATATCTATCTTCATTGGAGCTATTTGTTGATCGTTTTGTTGGATGGAACTTCTTGTTTTCTACTTAGTCTGTTGATAGTGTGTTCTTCCTTTTCTGAAATCATAACTCCTTTGCTTGCGTTCATTTTGACCTTTTCATTGATCAAAATGACTTTTATAATTTGGGTGTTGATAAGGAGTTCTTGTTATTTGTTTTTTTACTAGATTGACTTCTTTTTGAAATATGACGATGCCTAGATTTATATTTGCTTCTTTTAATTCAATTTGGATTTTTGAGTTTGAGGGCTTGGTTGTCCTCTTCTGAATTTGGTCCAACTTGTTTTCCAACAAATCCTTATCATTTTTAAGATTCCTCATAATTTATTCTTTCGATTTATCGTCATCTTTAAGCTTCTGAATCTGATCTATTAGATCTTGTTTATGCTTCCTAAGGTGATCATTCTCTTCAATATGTTTTACTAGTTTCTTTTGAAGATCACGACTTTCCTCTTCTAACTTTTAATTGTCTTGTGATTTATCCTTCTCCTTCTTGATTTGAAGAAGGATTTTATGATTATGATCTCTTCTAGACGAGAGATATCTTCTTCTTTGCCCATGGTGACCTTATCGAATTCTTCCTACATCTTTTGTATGGAATTATTATCTTCTTGTGAAAGCACCTTCAAGATGTCCTTGAAGTATTCAAATGACACAACTCCTGAACTTAATTGCATAATGTAGAGGTTGAGAGTAGTGAATCAAAGTGGTATGAGAACGATCTCAAATTTAATTTGAGAATCCAAGCATTCATCTTAATTTTTTTTTTTATAGAAAAAAACATATATTTAAATTTGAGAATCCAAACATTTATCTTAATTTATTATAGAAAAAACATATATCTCATTGAATAATTTGATGACTATAATTAAGTTGTACAATGATATTTGATATTTGGATTCAATAGATAAGTTGCACAAGGATATTTGGATTTAGCATTTACTAGTCAATATAATTAATTTAATTATTTTTAATCAATCTAAAAGTAATATTGTGCTCAAGTTATATCATTTTTTTTCATATATTAAGTTAAGGTTCTTAGATTATGTTGTGGTTGACATTTGCTCTCTGGCCTTTAAAAACCGGTTTGTCCCGGGTTTATATTGATCATATTGTATAATGTGAAGTTGTGGTTGACAATTGGACATATTTTACTATTTCGCATATTAATAGTAAGTTATATTTTCGTATGAAAAAAAGATTATGTTGAAGTTTAAATTAAACTCTAGTCAAGTTAAAAAAATGTTCACTTAAATTAAATTAAAGTGGTGTTAACGTTTAAAATTAACTTAAAAACAATTATTAAAATTAAAGGTTTCTTTAAATAGATTGAGCTATATAACTATATCAACATGTACTTAAATGCACTTAAAAGAATGTAGTTAGATCCCATATAGAAATAAAATATTATTTTTTTCTCTCATAAATAATTGTTGTGAAAATTTATATAATATATGAATAAATAATTTGTATTATATTAATTAAAATTAATTATGATAAAGGTAAGGTTTCTTTCTCTTTGAAATAGGGTTAAATTTTATATGGTATATGAATAAATAAATTTCATGATAGTATTTATGAACCAATATAACTACCACACATATTTAACTTGTGGTTGGTGAGTATTGATAGATCACAACTAACACAAATTCTCCATGTAGTTGCAATCAACTATTGTCTATGCCTTAGCTACATGTTATCCATGCGTCAACTAATAGCTACATATATTTTTTATATTCTTTTTGTATAATTGCTTATTTTGAATTTGGAACTACTGCCATAGAATCAATCTTGACATTGTACTTGTCTCATCCTCATGCAATATAGGAAAAACATAGGTGCTAGTCCAACCCAAATTCTAAAATAAAAGCACCTATTAGAGTAATTATTTTTAGTAACCTAATCTAAAAGTAGTAAGTTTGAGCTATGGGTTATCCATGCATCAACTACCACTTATATCTATATATATAGTTTATTTTGAATTTTGAAACTAGGAAAAGCAAAGATGGTATTCCACCCCAAATTCTAAGATATAAACACATATGGGTGTAATAATGCTCATCAAGTTTATATAAAATTATTAATTTATTTAGATATATTGATTACAAAGTTAAGGTAAATCTTCCTTCAATTGCATAGGTGTTAAAGTTTAAATTACATAGGCCTCTCCAAGATGGCTCCTAAGAAATTTTGGAGGCAAATTCTAACTCACAATTTACAAAAGAAGATAATAAGATTGTTTTGAAGGATTGAAATTCCTATCTTAAAAAACTTTAACCAATCCCCAGAGATAACATTCAAACCCTTCTTACAACTTGTTAGAAGACATAAATTTTAGGGTTAAGTGCCTAGCAAATGGAAAATCCAAAGACATTGAAGGCTACCAAGTAGAAATATTAAATATTGGAGGGCATGTCCTCATCCCACACATCCACATCCACAAGGGTTCCCTACTCCTTGGAATTAGAGCCTCATTATTATCATTTTCAAAAGTGGTGACAAAATTAACCACTCTAATTATTGGACCATTACGATTAGCCCTCTCTTAGCTAAGTTATACGGTATTATCTTAGAAAACAAGATAATGAAAAGCTAGAAATTGAAGGTAAGTGGGCTAAAGGCTAAGTAGGTTTTAGAAGCCATAACTCAACCATGGACCACCTTGTTACACTTAGGGTCATTGTAGAGGAATGATGTAATAATAAGCTTGATATGTTTTGTTTCTGTGTTGAATTTAGAAAAGCTTTTGATATGGTGATTAGAGATAACCTATGGAAGAGATGAGAGGAGCTTAAGGTTCCTTTTGAGATGAGAGTTGTCGCAATAAAGTTATACGAAAATTTCAATGCCAAGTTTAATAACACTAAGGGGTGGTTGATGGATATAAAATGTAATATTGGAGCTAAGAAAGGTTGTCCCCTCTTCCCTACCCTTTTCAACATTTACATCATAAAAATAGGAGGTTGTTTAGAAGAAGCAGGTTGCAACGACACGATTTGGGATAATTATCATCTCCCTACTTTATGTTGATGATATTGTTCTTATGGCAAGGTGTCTCTTTGATATTGATAAGCAATTAAGAATTCTCAAATATTTATGCTCTAATATGGGTATGATAACACCGACAAGAAAAACGTTATGATTATAAAATCTGAGAAAGACACCTACACTAATTTTATATATGACAATAACAATCTAGAGGAAGTGACTTCTTACAAGTATCTTGGAATTGATATTCATCACAAGCTCAACTAGAACTATAGCATCATGAAAAGGATTAACAGAGTGTTGAAAACTTATTTTGGTCTTGAAAAAAATTGTAAATTGGTCAACCTGGTCTTGTGGGATTAAAAAGTTCCTCTTTGAAACTCTTGTCATCCCCATTATCTTATATGGGTGTGAAGTTTTGGGTTGCAACATCTATAGAGAATCTTGGAGAAGATTGAGCAAATATAGAAGTGTTTTATAACTTATAAGTATAACCTTAAAAAATTAAAAGAAATACACCTTATCCTATTATCCTCATAAAAGTGGGTCTTTCCCCCATCGAGAGCATATATATGAATAGGTACCTGATGTAGAAGCACAAGATAAATAACATGGATGATGAGAGACTTCTTAAAATTTCTTTAAAATCAATTCAAAACCAACTACGCCTCAAGCGAGGTTGGTGTAAAGATAACATGGCTTTGTTAAACCACTAGGGCATTGACAAAAATGTCCCTTTACAGAATATCAATACTATACTGCCAAAAATATTATTACATATAAGTTTAAATGGAAACTATGGTGCCATAAAATTTTGGATATCAAAAGAAAATTAAGATACTATAATGAGGTCATTAACCCTAATCTAGAAGATTAGATGTATCTCTTGGTATTAACTAGTTGAAAGAAGAAAATAAATATAGCCAAGATAAAAATGAACTCAGCTCCATAACGAAATGAGACATTGGTAGATTCCTAAAACTCTATGGGAAAAAAGGGTTTTCCATCTTTGTGAGTCTATGAGGATTGATGATGAAAATCACTTTCTCTTAGAGTACCCTTCTTACATCCATATTAGATCCAATTTTCATAGTATTTACTACAACAGAAACCTTTCTAACCTCCTATATTGACAAAACTATCGGATTCGTATTTGGCACCAGGCGAAGCAGTGGTGGTTGTGGCGGGATAGAAATTGGATGCTCCTCTTACTCTCTGTTGGATATCAATGATGAGCTTCATGAATTCCCTCCATATCTTCTCCAGCTTGACGGCGATGATAGGCGAGATGCCCACCACAGTCTGGTCGGCCCTGGTAGAAGAAGAGCCACATGTGGCCTCATCGAATAGGCACTCTGTGCGGATCCTCCGCCGCACTGCCTCCACCAACTGATCTGCCCTGTCACAAGCAACCCTGAGTAGCTTCGATATAAATCAATATCAATATGTACTTAAATGCACTTAAAAGAATGTACTTAGATCCCATTTAGAAATAAAATATGATTTTTTCTCTTAGAAAAATAATTGTTGTGAAACTTTATATAATATATGAATAAATAAATTGTATATATATTAATTAAAAGTAAGTATGGTAAAGTTAAGGTTTTTTTTTTTTGAATTAGGGTTAAAGTTTATATGGTATATGAATAAATAAATTTCATGATAGTATTGATGAACCAATATAACTACCACACTTATTTGTTACTTTTTCTCCATGCTTAGTTGTAATCACATGTTGTCTATGCCTTAGCTACATGTTACGTTTTTTAGTTATTTAAAAGGGTTGGATTTATCCATGCATGAGCTATGAGTTATCCATGCATCAACTACCAGTTTTATATATATATATATATATATATATATATATATATATATATATATATATATATATATATATATATATATATATTATTTTGAATTTTCAATGATGACCATAAAATCAATCTTACATGTGTCTCGTCCTCCTTCAATCTCGGAAAAGCGAAGATGGTAGTCCACCCCAATTTCTAATTTCTAAGATATAAAAACCTATCAGTGTAATAATGTTGATCAAATTTATATAAAATTATTAATTTATTTAGATATATTAATTACAAAGTTAAGCGTAAAGCTTCCTTAAATTACATAGGTGTTACTCGCAAAACAAAAGAAGATAATAAGATTGTTTTGAAGGATTGAAATTCCTATCTTAAAAAACTTTAACCAATCCCTATATATAGAGATAACATTCAAACCCTTCTTACAACTCGTTAGAAGACATAGATTTCGGGGTTAAGTGCCTAGAAAATGGAAAAGTCAAAGACATTGAAGGATACCAAGCATAAATATTAAAAAGTGGAGGGAATGTCCTCATCCCACACATCCACATCCATAAGGGTTCCCTACTCCTTGGACCTAGAGCCTCATTATTCTTATTTTCAAAAACCCTACCCTTTTCGGCATTTACATCAATAAAATAGAAGTTTTTTTAGAAGAAGCAGGTTGCAACCGCACGATCTTAGCTAGGATAGTTAACATCCCCCTACTTTATATTGATGATATTGTTCTTATGGAAAGGTGTCTCTTTGATCTTGATAAGCAATTAAGAATTCTAAAATATTTATGCTCTAATATGGGTATGATTGTTAACACCGACAAGACAAAAGTTATGATTATAAAATCCAAGAAATACACCTATGCTAATTTTATATATGACAATAACAATATGGAGGAAGTGACTTCTTACAAGTATCTTGGAATTGATACTCATCACAAGCTCAACTAGAAATATAGCATCGTGAAAAGGATTAACGGAGAGTGAAGTTACCTCATCTATAAAATAATGCTTCCAAATCCCATTCACATCTTTTGGTTAATTATTTTTTTCTAATGAGAGCTCTTGCTACTCAACTATTGAGAGATGTGCCTCAACCCTGTTCTTGGGAGATGAGCCCCAAGGCCTTTGATGTTCCATCTAGTTATTGATCATATCTAAAGCTATGGAGTATTGATGTTCATATCCATATCATTCCATTGTTGAAGATTCATAATAATCCATAGATGTTTCTATAGTTCCAGTACCATTGGAGCTAGTATTGGAGGAGCTCACCCAGTAGAAGGAAGCCAGTTCAGTGAATGCGCCCAAGATAGCTCAGGGAGACCAGTGAGCCCTTCATCTTCAGATATCAGACCTGCTATCAGTCAAAAATCAGATTCATATCAGAGATACATTCTCTTCTCTACCTCTTACACTCATTCTCTCTCAGTGTGTAATATTTTCCTAGCCTTGTTGGCTCTCTGTAATTTTGAATGTAATGAAATATCAAATATGTATTCTGGACTTCAAATTTAGACCTGTTACTGTTAATGGAAATTTATTAGAACCATTTAATGCTTCAGAACATAGTTTAGTAATCCTTTAAGGTAGTTTGAGAATAAGAAATGAAAGACTATCTGAATGAGCAATTTTAATTAACTAGTTTTTCCATATTTGCTACAAATCATTATCTGTGCATCATTTTTAATATCTGTAAGTTATGTTAAAATCCATTCCATCCCTTCCCCTGAGTTTTTGGAAGCATCTAACACTGTTTGGAGGAATCTTTAAATCTCCTAGTTGAGCAATCCCCAGTAGCGCACTTGACTAGTTGGCCTCCAAATACATCTGTAACCTCCCAAAATCACATGAACTATGGTCCAATATATTTTATTGAGTTTAATGACTTATATAACCCCTGTTTCCACTCATAATAAACTCCCATTCTAGTATGCATATGCTGGAAGGCCTAGGAAGCTTCAAAGTAGACAACAAACTTGTCTGTTGTTGAAAAGTAAATGGCTCCAGTGCTTGGTGAATAAGGCTTAGTGTTTGGCCATGTTATAAATTGCTACTTCATATTCCCTCATATAAAAACCAGAACCTAAATTCACTCCCATCATCCTTGATCATTGAATCAGTATTCAGCATTAAGACCTTGCACATCATAAAAAATGTTAAAATTTACTAGTTAAAATTATGTTGAAATTTGGGAGTTGGAGTTGATATTTTGGCCTATTATTGGCTGGGATATTATAGTGGTATCAGAGCATGGTCCTCTAAACCTACTCTTTAATTTGGTGATGATTCCTAAGATAATTCCATTCCCCAAATGAAAGAACCCTGAAGAACCTTCTGTTGAAGAATAGGTGGAATCTACTGGAGGGAAAATAACATGTCTGATTTAGATGAGAAAATTTTTGTGCAAAGTATGTTAAAGGGGATGCAAGACATATCTCATAACAACATCCAATCTGGGAAAGACACCAGAGAATTCTTGGCTAAGCAGCTAGGACATAAAGATGTAGAAGGGAGCAGCAGTGGCTCTCAAAATGGAGAAAGGAAGATCCCTAGTGGGTTTATCTTTTCAAAGATTGGGCCTCATAATAGCCCTAATGAATTCAGAGAAGAATTAAAGGATCAACCCCGACATACCATGCCCAAGTTACTTGAGGAACACAAGGAGGATCCTGAAGTTCCCATTGAATTAGTTGCTTCATGGGAGGATCGGTATGTAGAATACCAAACTTTGAGCGAAGAATGTAGAAGGGAATTTCCTTTCAAGAATTTTTGTGAAGCACAGTATAAAAATCATCCAAGAGGAGGTCATAGGCAGCCAATACATAATTATGAGTTGACGAATGCAATTGGCAAGATCCAATTACCCTTCTTTGATGGGTGTTCAAAGTGTATTGCTAGCTACTGGGTGCAGAAGCTAGACACTTATTTCCAGCTAAATGTAATGGCTAAAAGGGATGCCATCAGAATGGAAATTTTGCATTTGGAAGGTGAGGCTAATGACTAGTGGTTCCATGGAATGAGTACTTTGGGCCATGACCAAGTGACGTCCTATGAAAATTTCACTAAGAGACTAATGGAGAGATTCGATAGAAGAGACCCTGAAATCTCCTTCAGGGAATTGGCACATGTTAAGAAAACCGTAACTCCTGAAGCTTACATATCAAAGTTCCAAAAGTTGGTAGTAATAGTCACTGACATATCTGAAGTCCGCTTGATCCTCCTGTTCATAGAAGGATTAGCAGAACCATTGAAAGGGTTGGTTAAATCCTACCAACCAACTACCTTAGAAGAAGTAGTGAGCAGAACAAGGGATTTTGCAAGATGCAATCCCAAGGACCAGATATCCACCAAAGGTTAATGCACCTACTAAATTTTAGAGCCAAAGACCACCCTTCAGAAATGTGGCTGCCCCAAACAAGAAGGAATACTCATACAAAGATCAAGATGAGTTAAGAAGGAAAAACATATGTTTTTCTTGCCAAGAACCTTGGGTTCCGGGGCACAAATGTGCTAAGGGGAAAGGACACTACATTGAATTTTTTTCAGAAAGTGATGAACAAGAAGTGGGATCAAAAGCACCAGCATAAGATGTTTTTGAGACAGCAGGAGAAGAACAACTGCCACAGCCAAAATGCAAAATTGTAGTTTTAAGTGGAGTTCTTCGCTACCACACCATGAGATTCAAAGGGGTTGTGCAAGGGAAAAAGGTACCAGTTTTGGTCAATGGGGGTGGAACCCATAAATTTATTGATGCATCCACAGTAGAGAGGATAAAATTAGAAACATAAAAATTTGGAGATTTCACGGTCATCATTCCGGGAAACAACACTATGCAGTGTGACCGATGGATTCCAAAACTGCAAGTGACTATTGGAGACCATACTGTGACCAATAGTTTTTATATTGTTGACGTGGATGATACCAATGTGGTGTTGGGAGTGAAGTGGTTGTACTCCATTGGTGATCATTTGGTAAATTACCAAGTACCCCATATGTGCTTCAAAGATGCTGAAGGGAAAAAAGTGATTTTGAGAGGTGTCAACACCTACCCAAAACAGGTAATTTCTGCACACAGTATGAGGTCAGTCTTTAGGCATGGTGATATTGAGTGGGATGCTGAATTTTTTATCAGCACTCAAGGGAATTCCATTGATGTATCACATCATTTGGAGACCATACTATGACCGATATTTTTTATATTGTTGATGTGGATGATACCGATGTGGTGTTGGGAGTGAAGTGGTTGTACTCCATTGGTGATCATTTGGTAAATTACCAAGTACCCCATATGTGCTTCAAAGATGTTGAAGGAAAAAAAATGATTTTGAGAGGTGTCAACACCTACCCAAAACAGGTAATTTCTGCACACAGTATGAGGTCAGTCTTGAGGCATGGTGATATTGAGTGGGATGCTGAATGTTTTATCAGCACTCAAGGGAATTCCATTGATGTATCACATCATCTGGAAGACATCCAAATATTGCTCCACAAAAACAAGAAAGTGTTTGAAAATCTTCCACATGGAAGGCCTCCTGACAGGGGTACTAAGTATTGGATTGAGCTAGAACTTGGTACTTTTCCTATCAAAATGTATCCTTGCAAACACCCCAAGAGATTCAAGGATAATATTTAGAAAACCATCAAAGAGCTGCTTGAGATGGGGTTCATAAGACCAAGTTGAAGTCCCTTTTCTTCATCGGTGGTCGTAGTAAAAAAGAAGGATGGAACAATGCGCATGTGCATTGATTACAAACACCCCAAGAGATTCAAGGATGAGATTGAGAAAACCATCAAAGAGCTATTTGATATGAGGTTCATAAGACCAAGCTCAAGTTCCTTTGCTTCATCGGTGGTCCTAGTAGGAAAGAAGGATGGAACTAATGTGCATGTGAATTGATTATAGGGATTTGAACAAGAAGACCATCAAGAAAAGATATCCTATCCCAAGTATTGATGAACTTATGGATTATCTGCATGGAGCTAAATATTTTTATAAGATTGATCTTCATTCTGGATACCACCAAATCAGAATGAAAGATGAAGACCTTCAGAAAACGGATTTTCGATGCCATTATGGGAATTTTGAGTTCCTTGTCATGCCTTTTGGCTTGACCAATGCACTCACAACTTTCCAATATTGCATGAACATAATTTTTTGTAAGCAGCTACGTAATTATGTCCTTGTATTCTTTGATTATATTATTATTTTGTAGTAGGACATGGGAAGATCACTTGCACCATTTGGACAATGTCTTAACACTCCTTGTAGAACAATCTTTTTATGATAAATTGTCAAAGTGTGAGTTCGGTTTGGCAAAGCTCCTTTAGCTTGGTCACATCATTGGGAAAGAAGGAGTCAAGGTACATATGGAAAAGATCAAAGCCATACTTTAATGGACAATACCAAAGAACATAACAGCCTTAAGGGGATTCATTGGTTTGTGCACCTACTACTGAAAATTTGTAAAAGGATTTTCCAATCTCACCTCCCCTTTGACAGATCTCACCAAGAAGGGTGCTTTTTGCTGGTCAGATGAGGATGAAAAATCTTTTAACAGAATGAAGGAAGTCATGAGAAGCTTCCCAGTACTTTCACTTCCTGATTTCATGCAACCTTTCATATTGGAGTGTGATGCCTTGGGTGAAGGCATTGGAGCAGTGTTAATGCAGAATATGCATCCCATTGCTTATGAGAGCAGAAAATTGCAGCCACATGAGAAGAATTACTCAATATATGATAAAGAGATGTTGGCCATCATTCCTTCCTTGGACAAATTTAGATAGTATCCAGTGGGAGGCAAGTTCATAGTCAAGTCTGATCACAATAGTTTGAAGCATTTCTTGACCCAAAAAGATATGAATGAAAGACAAGAGAAATGGGTAAGTAAAATTCAGTCTTATGACTTTGACATAGAATATAAAAAGGGTAAGTTGAATTTGGTGGTTGATGCCCTCTCTAGGAAACTTTCTTTTTCGTTGCTGCAAGTCCCTACTGATTGGAAAGTTCAACTAGCTAGAGAATAATCAAAAAATCAGTTTGCTTGTGAAGTATTGGATAGAGTGATGTAGGATGATTCCTACCAGGCCATAAATGATTATTTATTACAAGAACATAATATTTCTAACACCTGGATCCAAGTTAAAAGAATAGATTTCGGTGGCTTCCCACAATGCACTAGTAGCAGGCCATCCTAGATTTTTGAAAACTTACTAGAAGGTGAGAGAGAGGTTCACTTGGAAGGGCCTCAAAGATGATGTGTTAAGGAATGTAAGGGAGTGTACTACATGTCAACAGAATAAGGTGGAGCACACACATCCTGCTTGTCTCCTTCAACCCCTTCCAATTCCAGAATAGAAATGGGAAAGTGTGTCCATGGATTTCATCACAAGACTACCAAAATATCAAGGTAAGGATAACATATTTGTAGTAGTTGATATATTGACTAAATTTGCTCATTTTTTTGTTGTCACATCAACTATTACTTCCATTCAAGTAGCTGCATTATTGTTTAAAGAAATATCCAGATTGCATGGTCTTCCCAAGATTATAATCAGTGACCGAGATAGAAAATTTAGTAGTGCTTTCTGGCAAACTTTGTTTGAGCTGGTTGGAACTAGTTTGAATCTCATCACAAGATATCTCCCTCGGACTAATGGCCAAACTTAGAGGTTAAATCAGTGTCTAGAAGGTTATCTAAGAAATTATGTTACCATGAAGCAGAAGGCATGGGTCAACTAGCTACATTTGGGAGAATTTTGCTATAATACAACATTCCATATGTCCATCGGATTGACCCCATTCAAAGCTCTGTATGGATATGAATCCCCTAATTTTTCAGATCTTATTTTTGGGGACTGCAGAGCACAAAAAGCAAAGTATTGGTTGGAAGAAAGCCAAGACATACTCAAGGCATGCAAGGAAAACTTGCAGGTTGCACAAAACCAACAAAAGGTGAATGCAGATAAGAAGAGAACAAATCGAACCTTCCAAGAATGTGACTTGGTTTACTTAAGGTTTCATCGCTACAAGAAATCTACTTTGAAATCGAAGGGGACTGAGAAATTGTTACCAAGGTTTTATGGGCCTTACAATATCACAAGGAAGGTGGGTAAAGTTTCTTATGAATTGGATCTACCACCTGGAAGCAAGATACAAAATGTTTTCCATGTGCCATGCTTGAAGAAAGCAGTTAGCCAACAGGTAACTATTTCATAAGTATTTCCTCCTCTTGATGATGAAGGACACCTGGTCTTGGAACCATAAAATATTTTGCAGTTTAGAGAGAGGAATTTGAGGAGTAGAATCATTAAAGAATATTTAGTGCAATGGAAGGGGTTTCCTAGTGAAAATGCAACCTAGGAAGATGAACAGATTCTACAACATCCTAGATTGCAACTGCATGAGGACAAGCAATCTTGGGGAGGGAGGACTGTCATTTCCCTTCCCTAGTGTACTTGTTCAAGACTTGGATCCTTCCATCCCTAGGGGGTCTAAGAAAATCAATTGAATAAGGAATAATTAATGGGAGTAAATTTTGAGGCACAAATAATATAGTTATTAATTAATTATTAAGTAATTATTAATATTTAGAGCTTGAATTATTTTTAATAATAAATGCATCATCATTACTAATTAATTTTGTTGAAAGAATTGATGATGACATGGATAGGAGGGCACATAGGGTCAATGTGGACCTCACTTTCCTAAGTGGAAAAGCTCAGAAAAATCAAGGAGTTAGTTGTTAATTTTCGAGCATTAATTCAAAATACTCTAGGATCTTTACTAAGAGAATAACATGTACAATATATCAATGCATATCATTCATAGAAAGCATATCAATCATCACAAGATGAAATCATAAGAGACAATAGACACACAAAGTTTCCGTGGGGAAAACCCCAAGGTGAAAAACCCCACAACTTCCTCAGAGATAGATAGAGCAATAGCACAACCAAAGTACAACCTAAGTACACAGAGATAGACTCCTCCTAGCAGCTGATCCTCCTCCTCACATGTGCGCCACTTTCTGAGTGATGGATAAGTGAGTAATGAAGTGATCAAATAGAGAGATCCCACTCTCTATTTATACTTGTTCTGAGCATCCTAATAAACCTATGGGGCCAACTTGTCTAACTCAGCCAAATAACCCCAGGTTAACTTAATCAGGGTCGACCCCACACATGGTGGTCTAATAACCCATCGGCAAGTTACAACACTTGTGCACTTGTCAATACAAATGATGATACTTCCGTATAGAGGAATAATACATCTCTATAGGAGTACAATGAAATACATAGATGAAATACATTCTGAAGTTACATATACATCAACACTCCCTCTTAACTAGGAAGGTATTTCTCAAGAAAGATCTGCTAACAAAAGTCTTCTTCTTCTGGATCATCATCAGTGAATCATTGTCCTCGAATCATCGTCATCATCACTGCTGCTGCTATCTCAATCAATCTCTGTTCTACTCGTCATAGGAAGTTCTACAGAGCCATTCCTTTTTCATATTGGATGTAGGCCCACCACCTGTAGGTCTTCATCATCACTGGCCATACTGTGGAATACTCAGGACTGATTACGTGCCTCAACACAACCTCGAAAGAGCATCCCAAGACTAATTACAAGCACACTGCTCAACCTATTGGATCTCCCAGGATCTTTTACATGTTGACCTTCACAAAACCTACTTAGAGCATCCCAGGATGTTACAAGCAAACCGCTCTACCTGTCTGGATCTCAATAGAGCATCCCAGGTTGTTACAAGCACACCGCTCTACCTGTCCATATTTTAAAGGATCTTTTCTATGTGAACTTTTGCAAAACCTACTCAGAGCATCCCAAGATGTTACGAGAAAACTGCTCTACCTATCTGGATCTCAATAGAGCATCCCGGGATGTTACGAGCACACCACTCTACCTGTCCAGATTTTAAAGGATATTTTCTATGTGAAACTATAGCAAAACCTACTCAGAGCATCCCAGGATGTTACGAGCAAATCACTCTACTTGTCCAGATCTTGATAGAGCATCCCAGGCTATTACGAGCACACCACTCTACCTGTCTGGATTTTAAAGGATATTTTCTATGCTACCTGCACAACCTATCCATAGCCACAGAGTATCAAACCAATACTCACCATACATCATCCTGATGTACATCATCATATGATCAACCTGATCATCATCATAGCATCAACTTGATGCGTATCATCTGGAGAAACATCCTAAATCTCGTCATCTGTGATCATCCACATCAAACAGTATATCCATCTTATGCATACAAAGTTTCTTCCTGATACATATCATCATACATGATCTACTTGATCATACAAATGCATCCATCTGATATACATAATGCATCCACCTGATACATACATAAGTACATGGTCTACCTGATCATACAAGTATCCACCTGATACATATACAAATACATGATCTACCTGATCATACAAGTATCCACCTGATACATATACAAATACATGATCTACTTGATCATACAAGTATCCACCTGATACATATACAAATACATGATCTACCTGATCATACAAGTATCCACCTGATACATATACAAATACATGATCTACCTGATCATATCCCGCATCCAACATGATGCATATGCATATACATGATCCAACTGATCATAACAAGCATCCAACATGATGCATATACATATACATGATCAAACTGATCATAACAAGCATCCAACATGATGCATATACATATACATGATCAAACTGATCAGAGCATCCAACCGATGCATATACAAAGCAGTAACTGGAGCATCGTCCTGATGCTCATCATCCAACGCTTACATCCACAGCCATGGCAAGGATCCTCCTCTCACCATGCTTGGAATGGCTCCAGCAGATGTGTCCATCACTTCTTCCTCGAAGTGTCGTCAATCTGAAGAACACCAAGCCTCTCTCTGAAGTACTCGAACTTCACTCTGGCTAGTGGTTTCGTTAGTACATCTGCAATATGCTCATCCATCGCAATGTACAAGAGATTCACTGCTCCTCTTTGCACCATATCCCTAATATAGTGATATTTGATCTCGATGTGCTTCAACATGTCGTGGAACACCGGGTTCTCAGACAGCTTCACACAACTCTGGTTGTCACAAAAGATACCAATATCCTCCAACGGGATATCAAATAACTCAGACAGTAGCTTCTGGAGCCATACTGCCTCACAACTAGCCGAACATGCTGCAACATACTCTGCTTCGGCTGTACTCAATGCTATGCAGGATTGCTTCCTACTAAACCAAGAGATCACACCTGATCCCATACTGAAGCAACACCCAGATGTGCTCTTCCTATCTGCAGCATTGCCTGCCCAATCTAAATCAACATAACCCTGCAGGTTAAACTTTTGAATCGCATCATACTTGAACCCATAGTCAGCTGTGCCCTTCAAGTACCTCAGAATATGCTTTACAACAACTAGGTGAACACCTCTGGGATCCATCAGGAATTGGCTCAATGTGTTCACGGCAAAGCAAATGTCTAGTCTCGTGTTTGTCAGGTACATCAAGGATCAAAACATCTGACGATACATTGTGACATGAATCGGATCAGATGAAGCATCAAACAGAAGCTTCATGTTCAATGCCATAGGTGTGGCCATGGCCTTGCAGTCCATCATCCCAACCTCTTCAGGATCTCTACTACATACTTCCCTTGTCCAAGGAAGATTCCATCTACACTCTGCCACACCTCCATGCCTAGAAAATAGTGCATCATCCCCAAGTCCTTCATCTTGAACTCGGCAGCAAGCTTCCTCTTGGTATCCGCAATCAAACTATCTTCTCCTGTAACAAATAGGTCATCCACATACAGAAGTACACTGAATTGCCTTCCTCAACCTTGTAGTAAAGGTTGGAATCTTCTTTACTCTTGGTAAAGCCTAAACTTGATAGAAATCCATCCATCCTACCATACCAAGTCCTAGGAGCTTGCTTCAAGCCATACAAGGCTTTCTTCAACCTGCACACATATGACTTCTTGTCATGTGTCTCAAAACCAAGTGGCTGCTCCACATACACTTCCTGCTTGACTACACCATTCAAGAAAGTTGTCTTGACATCCATCTGGTGTATCTTCCATTTCATCACTGCAGTTAGGGGAAGTACTAATCTGATGGAAGTGTACCTGGCTACAGGAGCAAAAGTCTCTTCATAGTCTATTCCCTCTTTCTGAGAGAAGCCACAAGCTACAAATCTCACTTTGTATTTCTCTATGCTGCCATCTGTAGCATGCTTGATCTTGTAGATCCATTTGGAAGTCACAATAGACTTCCCTTCAGGTCTTGGGACAACATCCCAAACATCATTATTCATTATTTATTGGTATTCCTCGACCATGGCATTCTTCCATTCTTTATTTTCCGCTACCTCTTCATAACTGGAAGGTTCTTTGTTCATGATATCACAGAGTAAAGCAATCATAGCTGGAATGTGATTTGGTCCTCTTCTTTGCTCTGTGTTCTTCTTCTGGAATACCATATCTTTCTGCATCTTGAATGAGATCTCTAGCCCATGCAGGTTTCCTCTTTTGAGAGTCCTCACGAGGTGGATCTACAGGTTCTTGCGGATCTTCAATTTCACGATCAGCATCTAGAATTGCTTTGGTCATGGTAGTGTCTTGAAATCTAGTTTCCTTTGGTTCTTCATGATATTCAATAAGTGTCTTCCTTGATTTGATGAATGCTGAGTTTTCATCAAATGTTGCATCCCTGCTGACATCAATCTTCTTGAACCCTGGAAAGTATATTCTGTAAGCCTTCGAGCTTTCATTGTAACCCACAAAGATACCCTTCTTTCCTGAAGGATCTAGCTTAGTCCTCTTTTCCTTTGGGACATGAGTGTATACTGGACAACCAAATATTCTGAGATGGCTGACTTCAGGTTTCTTACCAGTGAAGACTTCTTCTGGTGTCTTGTTGTCCAATATTTTGTGAGGAGTTCTGTTCTGCACATATACAGCTGTCCTAGCTATTTCTTCCCATAGATGCATAGGTAGATCCTGTTTATGCAGCATTTCCCGTGTTGCTTCCTGTTTGGGTACACAGGGTACTACCAAAGGACCGAACACCAAGAGCAACCACTTCACACAAACAGATCACAGATCAACACACCGATGTTTTGACGTGGTTTAAACCCTCGAGAGGGAAACACTCCACGGCCCCGGCCAAATAGCTTCTACGGGACAATTTATTATGCAAAGAAAGAAGGTTACAAATGAGCTTCTCATAATTGATCAACTAAACAATGACCCTCCATGCTCTTTAAATAGAGATCATGGACCAATCGGGTGTTAAGCCACGGATCAAGGTTAGGTTTGATCTAAGAGAAGTTGAGCCGTCGGATCACTCTATGTCGAAAACATATCGTGACCGTCGGATTAAGTATTTACAAATGCATACTAATGCATACTAAAGAAACACACTATCCCTAACGGATATATTACACAAGTTGATCTTAACTAACTCCTAAGTGTCTAAATATCCTAACATCCCCCCTTAAGAACAACTTGGGATAGGATTGAAGGATTTACAAAAGTGACACTATTAGGAGAAGGAAGGAGGCATTAGAGCCTATCCCCCCTTAATGACAAGTTCCTGAACTCCTAACATAGATCGAAGTTTAGAAAACTTCGCTTCTGTAAGAGACTTGGTGAAGATGTCTGCAACTTGATCATCTGTAGGGAAAAAGAGCACTTCGAGAACACAATCATGAACAAGATTTCTGATGAAGTGCATATGTAGCTCAATGTGTTTGCTGCGTTGATGTAGAACTGGATCTTTGGCAAGCTTGATGGCACTTTGATTGTCACATCAAAGTGGAGTAGGCTGCTGCTGCTCGAATCCAAACTCTGAAAGGATCTGTCGAAGCCATAAAGCTTCCTGACTGGCATTAACTGCTGCTCGATATTCTGCCTCTGCTGAAGAAAGAGCAAGAGCTTGTTGTTTCTTACAAGCCCAAGTAATAGGTCCAGATCCCAGACTGAAAACATAACCTGCAGTAGACTTTCGATCATCAGGATCGCCGGCCCAATCTGAATCAGTGAAACCAACCAACAAAGGTTTCCCCCTGTACTGTAATGAATCCCAAACTGAACTGTACCTCGAATATATCGAAGTATTCTTTTAGCTGCTTTCCAGTGACTTTCATGAGGTGTCTGCATATAACGGGCAACTCGACCAACGGCAAAGGAAAGGTCAGGACGGGAATGAGTCAAGTATAAAAGACTACCAACAAGCTGACAATATAAGGTGGCATCTACTTCAGGTGAAGTACAAGTGGCAAAAAGTTTGACTCCAGACTGGAAGGGAGAAGGGGCTGGTGTACAATCTTCCATGTGAAAGCGACGAAGAAGGTCACAAGCATACTTAGATTGAGAAAGAAAGATTCCTTCTTTGGTTTGCAGAACTTGGAGACCAAAAAAATAATGCAAATGTCCTAAGTCTAACATTTCAAAAGTTTGTTTAAGACTGGATTTCACATGGGTTATAAGCTTAGGGTCACTAGCAGTAAGAATAAGGTCATCAACATATAGAACAAGTATGATGAGATGGTTTCCTACTTTCTTGGTATAGACATTGGGGTCAGAATGGCATCTAGAAAAACCAGTGTCAAGGAGAAAGTTATCCATTTTGGCATACCAAGCTCTAGGAGCTTACTTAAGGCCATATAAGGATTTCTTAAGGCGGCAGACAAGGCTAGAGTTATTCTGAACATAGCCAGGAGGTTGTTCCATGTAAATTTCCTCCTGTAAATCACCATGTAAGAAGGCAGACTTGACATCCATTTGATGGACTTCCCAGTTGTGTAAAGCTGCAAGGGAAAGAACAAGGCGGATGGAGTTCATTTTGGCGACGGGAGCAAAGATTTCATTGTAGTCAATCCCTTCAACTTGGGAAAAACCTTTGGCAACTAAGCTTTCCTTAAGTCTTTCAACACTTCCATCTGAAGCATACTTAGTTATGTAGACCCATTTACATCTGACAAGTTTTCTTCCTTTTGGAAGAGGTACAAGATCCCAAGTATCGTTCGCCATTAAGGAACGATATTCTTCATCCATGGCTGCATCCCAATCTGGATTCCCTGAAGCTTCTGCAAAATTTTCTGGATCATGATTCTCGGAAACTTGAGCCAAAAGAGAAGAGGCTCGCTGAAACAGAGAACGTGTTCGACGTTGATCTCTAGGATCACCGGCAAGATCACCAGCTGCTTCACATGTTGAACGAACCCATCGAGGAAGAACTTGTGCTGGTGCAACTGGAGGAACATGAGCAGGCGGAGGTGGATTTTCATCCTCACTGTCATCATCAGAAACTGGAGTTGGAAACCTGTCAAGGAAGTTGGAAGAAGAAGAAGAAGGCACAAACGCTGAATCAGGCTCGCAGGCCAAAGATGGCACACTCGCCGAGTTAGGCTCGCAGGCCAAGATATTTTCATCAAATTTAACATCTCTTCTAATGATTATAGCATGAGAAGGTGGTTGAAGAAGTCTATAACCTTTTACATCTTCAGAATATCCAACAAATATGCACTTTTCACTTTTAGGCTGCAATGATTTCCGTTTTTCATCCGGAATGTGAGCCCATGCTTCACTACCAAACACACGAAAGTGACTTACATCAGGTTTAATTTTACTCCATGCTTCTTCCGGTGTTATACCTTGTAATGCTTTTGTGGGGGTGCGATTAACTATGTAATTTGCACAATTAATGGCTTCAGCCCAAAATTGAAGACTTAGTCCCTTAGATTGGATCATACAATTAGCCATTTCTTTTAAAGTGCGGTTCTTCCGCTCAGCTACACCATTTTGTTGTGGTGTATATGGAACAGTGTGCTGTTGTTGGATGCCTTGTTCAGTGCAGAAAGTAGTGAACTGTTTGTTAACATATTCTCCTCCATTGTCAGATCTTAACTTTATAATTTGATGACCAGATTGTTTTTCAACAAGGGCCTTGTAGGCCAAGAACATGTTAAATACTTCGCTCTTAAGTTTTAGGAAATAAACCCAAGTGCGTCTGGTGTAATCATCAATGAAAGTTAAGAAATATTTGAAACCAGAAAAGGAAGCAGATGAAAGAGGACCACACAAGTCACTATGCACAAGCTCCAAGGGAACCAAGGCGTGCCAAGAGGCACGTTTGTCAAAACTGTCCCGATGATGTTTTCCGAGTACACAACCGGAGCAAACACCATCTCTGCAAGATACCATCGGAAGACCTGTCACCATATTTTCTTTACATAGTTGTTGCAATGAGCGATAATTTAAGTGACCAAATCGCTCATGCCAAAGTTTGCTCAAGTTATCACTATGAGCAACAAAAACTGAAGGGAAAGGTGATGACCCAAAGTTGTTAAACTTGTACAACCTGGTAATATCATCAACAATTCCGGTAGCTAGAACCTGTTGAGGATCTTTAAAATCCTTGATTACAACTTGGTGAGGTGTAAAGGTCACAGTTTTACCTTCACCAGAATGAGTGATCTGATAGACTGATAACAAATTGCAGGAAATTCTTGGAACACATAGTACATCACTAAAATGACCATTATCTACTGGAACTGTTCCAGCTCCTACAACACTTAGAGATCTATCATCACCAACAAATATTTGTTTGGTGTTACATTCATGCATAGTAGAAAAGATGGCTTGATCCTTAGCCATATGATAAGATGCTCCAGAATCAATGAGCCATTCATTTGAAGTAGAAGAAGAAGATGCATTATAAGAATAACCAGAAGCACAAAGTGCATGTCCATGAGAGGCAGATTCTGAAGACGAATCTAGGCTGATGTGGTGCTTCTTCATTGCTGCTTCCAAGGCTGCCATCTTCTTGAAACACTTGGATTCATCATGATTATCTTTCCCGCAATAGTTGCAATGACGCTCAGTCTTCTTGCCTTTTGGCTTGGATCCTTTGTCATTTTTTAAAGAAGGAGTTGACTGAGAGGGTTTTGGACCCTTGTTTGACTTATTATTGCAAAAATTTTGTTTCTTGGGAGGCTTAGACTTTTCTTTCTGTTGGGACAATAAGGCTTTCCCAGATGTATCTGCATTGTTGATTATTCCAAGATGAATGAGTTTATCTTGTTCCCTAATCAAGGAATCACAAAAGGATTCAAGACTAGGCTCTTGATAGCTAGCTGCATTCAATGACGCTTTCATGGAGTAAAATGTAGATACAAAAATAGAATATGCAGGTCCAAGTTTGGAAAGAATATGATAAATGCATTGTTTGTCTTCCCTCTCAATCTTACATTCTGCACATAAGAGCTTGAGAGTTTTGTACTTAGATAAATAATCTTGAATGCATGAAAAGTCACTTGGATTTAAATAAATCAACTCATTTTCGAGTTGGTGACCTCGAATTTCATTGTGTTTACCAAACACAGTTTCCAACTTGTCCCAAGCAGCATTAGGTTCATCAATTCCAGATATGTGGAATCGCAAATCAGTAGAGATTGACATCCCAATCAATCCACGAGCTTTATCACATCTATTTGCCCATTTTATTTTCTTATCATCATCAGTGGGTTCTTTTTCTTTCCCTGTTGTAATTCTGAAAAGTCCCCTACTTCGTAGAACATCCTCCATACGAGATTTCCATGAGAAATAGTTGGAACTGTTAAGTAGAATATCACAATGGGCGGCCATATTTATAAATTAATGGATGTAAAAGCAGAAACCAATAGTCTGGATGTGAAGAGCTCAAAAAAATAGGCGGTTTAAAAAAAAATGGCACGAAAAACGGACTCTGTATGATGAAGTTATGCTTGAACAAAGAAACTGTTGAAGATGTCCCCAATAGTGAGGTAGCAGCTAGAGAATGTCCAGCAAAAAAAGGAACCCCCCTCTTCCCAAGATGAACCTTTTGACAATCACTTTACAAAAAAGTTGCTTTTAAGTGAATCACTTTTGTAAAATAAGTGATTTCACTTTTACAATGATATTACTTTTAAATAGTGCAACAATAAATAAAAAGCTTAAGTGACTCACTTGTATTTTTATTTTTTTTATTATTTAAGTGAGATGCACTTTTACAATAAAGTAACTTGAAAATAGAAATTGCATGCACTTTTCTTTTTAAAAGTAACTTCCTAAGACTTGAACTCAAGACCTATTAAGAAATAAAGCAACTTTGGACCAAGTGAGCTAGTTTAAAAGGTATGTAAAATATGGAAATGAGGAAGGGGGCTTTTTTTTTTTTTTTTTTTTACTCTTCTTGCTCGGTTTGCGTGCTTGCCCTTTTTCCTGCAAAACAAACCACAAAACGAAACAAAAAAAAAAATTTCCACACTTGTGGAGTTAGATCTTGTTAGCTTGCCCGGAAAGTCTACGTTTTCTCTTTGTTTCTGATTTGCCGAGATCGCGCAAAGTGCACGGCAAAGAGCATACGCAGCCGAAAAAAACCTTTCCCTTTCTGTTTCTGATTTGCCGAGATCACTCAAGGTGCATGGCAAAGAGCATACGCAGACGGGAAAGCAACAATCTGAACCAAAAAAAAATCTAACAGTAAAAAAAAAATGAAATATGAGATTTTTTCTTTTCAAAAACGAAATAAAAAAAATGCGTCACTGTAACATTATACCTTCAGATCTGATGAAATACGCGTTTCTGGAGCAACCGGGAACCGTTTTCGATCAAACGAAAACTATTTTTCAATGGGAACGACGCTCCGGACGCAATGGAACACCTCCCACAGCCCAAAAATGCACAGAAATATCAGAACTAGAAACCCTTTCGAGTTTCAGCAACAGCAGTTCAAGATCTAGATCATAACCGGAAGCGGCACTTCATAAAAGCTCTGATACCATGTTCGGGTACACAGGGTACTACCAAAGGACCGAACACCAAGAGCAACCACTTCACACAAACAGATCACAGATCAACACACCGATGTTTTGACGTGGTTTAAACCCTCGAGAGGGAAACACTCCACGGCCCCGGCCAAATAGCTTCTACGGGACAATTTATTATGCAAAGAAAGAAGGTTACAAATGAGCTTCTCATAATCGATCAACTAAACAATGACCCTCCATGCTCTTTAAATAGAGATCATGGACCAATCGGGTGTTAAGCCATGGATCAAGGTTAGGTTTGATCTAAGAGAAGTTGAGCCGTCGGATCACTCTATGTTGGAAACATATCGTGACCGTCGGATTAAGTATTTACAAATGCATACTAATGCATACTAAAGAAACACACTATCCCTAACGGATATATTACACAAGTTGATCTTAACTAACTCCTAAGTGTCTAAATATCCTAACACTTCCATGATTGTTCTATTCTTCCTTTCTGCAAATCCATTATGTTGTGGATTGTAGGGAGCAGTCAACTCCCTCTTAATCCCGGAATCAATGCATAGCTTCTTGAAGTCACCTGAAGTGAATTATCCACCATTGTTTGATCTGAATGTCTTTATTTTCTTATCAGTTTGATTTCGCATCAAGGCTTTGAATTCCTTGAACTTGTCAAGCACTTCATCTTTGTTCTTCAAGAAATAAACCCAAGTCTTCCTGGAGAAGTCATCAATGAAAGAGACATAGTAAACATACCCACTTAGAGAACTGGATGACATTGGACTGCATACATCAGAGTGGATAATTTCCAAGATTCTTTTTTATTTTCTTTCACTGCTTGGAAATGCCTTCTTTATGTTCTTTCCTTTTGCACAGCCTTTGCAAACACCTTCATGCTTGGTCTTGATTTTAGGAAGACCTTCTACAGCTTTGCTTGCAATTGGTAGTGCTCTGTAGTGCACATGTGCAAGCCTTCGATGCCAAAGTTCATTTGGCTCCATGGATTCATGTACCATGGCATGTTCAGGTTGTCCCTTCAATTTGTAGAATCCTCCCTCTTGCTCTCCAATCACCACTACATCATCAATAGTTTTACCCTTTGGCCACATTAGGACTTGGCCATCTATAAATGCAACCCTCATGCCTTTTGCATCCAATGCAGAGATGGAGAGTAGGTTCTTCTTGAGCCTAGGTACAAATAACACATTTTCATCTTCAAGGACTTTCTAGATTCTAGGTTGTAGGAGGATTCCCCACTTCCTTTGATAGGGTATTGATAATCATCCCCAAGTTTCACTTTATGGGGTGATTCATGTTCAGACAGATTTACAAAAGATTCTTCAATCCCAGTCATGTGTTTAGAAGCCCCACTGTCAATTAAGCAATCATTACAACCATGAGAAATAGTACCTGTGAGAGCAGAGATTAGAACATACTCTTCTTCGCTTGATGAGTCATCATCATCACTTTTTGCTCTAGCTTTCTTCCTGGGAGGTTCATCATTCTCAGCAGCATGAGCATGATATCTTCTTTTTTTATTCTTCTTCTTCTTGTTGAAGTTGTTGTCTTTCTTCTTCTTGGGACAATTTGAAGCAAAGTGTCCCATTTCATTACATTCGTAACATCAAACATGAGATAGATCTTTCTTCTTGTGATGAGTGTGAGAATGTTTCTTGTTATGCGATTTATCCCTCTTAAACTTGCTTCCTTTGGTGTGAGTTGTGAGAGCTTGATCTTCATTCCCCATCTTTTCTTCTCATGCCACAAGCCTTGCTTCTTCTTGTGAGCATTCTTTCCATAGTCTGGTGAAGGATACCAACTTTTTTCTTGCACAGATTCCTTGGATAAAGGAATCCCATGAACCTGGGTAGACCATTCAGAGTGGTTATGACAACTTCACCATTATCCACCATTTCATCCACTACTTTTAGTTGTTCCTTGATCTGAGAGACCCTAGAAAAAAAATATTGAATGGATTATCCATTCTAAAGCTTTACCCCTTTCAATTGGTTTCGTAGAGTCATCTTCCGATTTATGTTCTTCCCTTCAAATAGCTTGGATAGGGAATCAAACATCTCTTTGGGTGTCTTCGGAGATGACACATGGGGAATGAGATGGTCCTTGATAGAATCAGCAATGATTCTCTTTTCCTTGGCCAAGTTCTTCTTGTGGAGGGCTTTAGCATCTTCTCCCTTTGGGACAGGGACCTCTCCCCTTATGTAAGTATCCAATTCATTTTCTTCCAGGATTAACCCAATCCTATACTTCCATGCTCGAAAGTTATCAACCCCTTCAAGCTTATCCTCAAGCTTAGTGTGGTGAGACATCTTAAAGAGTACTTCAAATGGAAATATAAAAGATTTAGGTCTTACCACTTGATTTGTTGAAAACTGAATCGTGTCTCGGATTAGGGTTTGTTAGAGAAACCCTAAAAATTCAAAATGTGAATTTCAACTTTTTGAAAGGATAGAAAGATGCGCCTTGATGAGCTGATCAGCCTGGTGTATTCAGAATTTGAGATCTGCAAAGCTTCACCCTTCATAAATGCCTTTTAGTCTTCTCGGGTTCACTCGGGAGGACCCCGAATTAGGGTTTGAGTTTTTCGGAGATTTACCCAGCCAAAAATATCGATCCAAAGCTCTAAACTTCGATTTTTCCAAGGAGCTTCCAGCTAAGACTTCAGATTTTAGAAATTCCTATTTTTGTGGAAACCCTAATTTGTAGGGCCAAAACTGAAAGTGCTCAGAACTAAGTTCTGAACTAAATTATGATTGGACAGAAAGATTCACCTTGCTGAGGAGAGTCAATCTATCATATTGCATTTCCAAAATCTATGGAGAGAAACCCAAAAACAAGAAGCCCTAGCTTCCGCAACTGCACAGTGTCTTCTTCTTAGGTTAGCTCTGATACCATGTTAATTTTTGAGCATTAATTCAAAATACTCTAGGATATTTACTGAGAGAATAACATGTACAGTATATCAATGCATATCAATCATATCAAGAATATCAATCATCACAAGATGGAATCATAAGAGACAATAGACACACAGATTTTTCGTGGGGAAAACCCTAAGGTTAAAAACTCCACAACTTCCTCAGAGATAGATAGAGCAATAGCACAACCAAAGTACAACCAAAGTACACAGAGATAGACTCCTCCTAGAAGCTGATCCTCCTCCTCACATGTGCGCCACTTTCCGAGTGATGGATAAGTGAGTAATGAAGTGATCAAATAGAGAGATCCCGCTCTCTATTTATACTTGTTCTGAGCAGCCTAATAAACCTATGGGTCCGACTTGTCTAACTCATCCTAATAACCCTAGGTTAACTTAATCAGGGCCGACCCCACACATGGTGGTCTAATAACCCATCGGCAAGTTATGACACTTGCGACACTTGTCAATACAAATGACGACACTTCTGTATAGAGGAATAATACATCTCTATAGGAGTACAATGAAATACATAGATGAAATACATTCTGAAGTTACATATAAATCAACATTAGTTAAAGGAAATATGGTAGCAAGATAAAGTGTAAACTGTTAAAAGCAAGAAAAAACAGGCAAAAGCACAAAGCAGGAAAGTAAAAAGAAGGAAAGTACAGAAAACGGTCAGTTGGAAAAGAAAGAAACACTTGGAAAAGCTAAGTAAGTCACACTTGCCAATTTCAGTGAAAGGAGACAAAAACAAGAAAGTTTGCAAGGAAAGTAATTGCTAATTATCTCAAGGAATGCGCCCTCCCTCTCTCACACATGTGGGTGACTTGGAGATGAAGTTACCTCATCTATAAAATAATTCTTCCAAATCCCATTCACATCTTTTGGTTAATTATTGTTTGCTAATGAGAGATCTTGCTACTCAACTATTGAGAGATGTACATCAACCCTATTCTTAGGAGATGAGCCCCAAGGCCTTTGATGTTCCAGCGAGTTATTGATCATATCCATAGCTATGGAGTATTGATGTTCAGATCCATATCATTCCATTGTTGAAGAATCATAAGCATCGAGAGAGTGTTCTACAGTTATAGTACCATTGGAGCTAGTATTGGAGGAGCTCACCCAATAGAAGGAAGCCGGTTCAGTGAATGCGCCCATGATAACTTAGGGAGACCAGTGCGCCCTTCATGTTTAGATATCAGCCCTATTGTCGGTCAAAAATCATATTCATATCAGAGCTACATTCTCTTCTCTACCTCTTACACTCATTCTCTCTCAGTGTGTAACATTTTCCTAGCCTTGGAGGCTCTCTGCAATTCTGAATGTAATCAAATATCAAATATGTATTCTAGAATTCAAATTTTGAGCTATTATTGTTAATGGACATTTATCAAAACCATTGAATTCTTCAGAATAGAATTTAGTAAGCCTTGAAGGTATTTTGAGAACAAGAAATGCAAGACTGGCAAGTCATTACTTGTGCATCAGTTTTAATATCTGTAAGTTATGTGAGTCTCTTAAGACAGTATATAATCCATTCCATCCCTTCCCCTAAGCTTTTGGAAGCATCTAACATTGTTTGGAGGAATTTGTAAATCTCGTAGTTGAGCAATCCCTAGTAGCGAACTTGACTATTTGGCCTTCAAATCCTTTTGTAACCTCCCAAAATCACATGAAATATTCTCCAATATATTTTATTGATTTTAATGACTGATATAAACCCTGCTTCCACTCAGAATAAACTCCCAGTCTAGTATGCATATGTTGGAAGGCCCAGGAAGCTTCGAAGCAGGAAACAGACTTGTATGTTGTTGAAAAGTAAATGGCTCCAGTGCTTGGTGCATAGGACTTAGTGTTTGGCCCTATTATAACTTGTTGCTACATATTCCCTCATATGAAAAACATAACCTAAAGTCACTCCCATCATCCTTGATCGGTGAATCGATATTTAACATTAAGGCCTTGAACATCATAAAAATTGTTAAAATTTACTAGTTAAAATTCTGTTGAAATTTGGGAGTTGGAGTTGATATTTTGGCCTATTCTTGGCTGGGATATTACAAAAGGGTCTTCCATATTTGTGAGTCTATGAGTGTTGATGATGAAAATCACTTTCTCTTAGATTTCCCTTCTTACACCCATATTAGATCCAAGTTTCATAGTATTTTCTACAACACAAACCTTTCTAACCTCATATCTTTCCAAAACTATAGTGAGCTAGGAGGGATTCTTACCAAGCTATTTGATCATAGGAATAAAATTTTGAAATCAAACCAAATACTATCATTGTTAAGGTTCGATAGACCAAAGTTGATCTAACTGAACGTTAATCACCACCACCACCACCACCATCACCATCATCATATTACTTGATTGTATTTGTATTTGGTATTTAAAAGTTAATGTGATTACTTTTATTCAATTTTCTAATTGTGTTTAAATTATATAAAATGATTAAAACAATTATGTGAACAAATAAAAATTAAGGTTTTCCTTATATTATATTGGTCTTAAAGTTTAAATGATGCATGGATAAATGGATAAATAAATTAAAAATGGGAAGTAACACATTACATTAGATTGATAATAAAATTTAAATTATATTAATAAATATAAAATAAGAAGTAATAGATTAAATTAAATTAGTAATAAAATTACAAAAAAAAGTGGAACTAATAGATTAAATTACATTGATAATAAAATTTAAATTAAATAGATAAATATAAAAAAGAGAATAATAAACTTGAAGTAAAGTAATTAAAAAAAGAAATAAAATAAATATTTAAAAAGATTGGAAATAAGTTTTCCTATTTTTTTGTAGTTTTAAATAAAATATATTTTGAGAGAAATCCACGACTTTATTATATCTAATGTGGATAGTAATGATTTATAGCCCCAAACTTCACATCCATATAATATAACAATAACGATGAGAATCTTAAACATGACTCTCTCTGTTTTAGCCTCAACCTTTTTGAAATAATATGCACATAAAAAGAATGTGGGACATTATAAAAGAAATACCAATTTGTTTTCTCAACCCCTCAAAATAGACCTAATTAACACTCAGTGCATTTGTATTTATCAAGTATAATGTATTTATTATTGTGAAAATTAAATAATTTCGAAATGATTATATAAATTTGTATTTTAAAAATATATTATTTCATATAAATAATAAGAATAGTTTAAATTCATTATATGATGATTATCATCAATTGAAATTAATTTTGGTTGATCAAATTATTAAATAAATCAAATTTCATTTCATTGATCAAATTATTAAATAAATCAAATTTCATTTCATTGATCAAATTATTAAATAAATCAAATTAAAAATAAGACAATGTACCAAATTATTTTCTAGACAATTTCATTATTAAATAAAAGTGTTGTGTTTATGAAACGATAAATCGTTTCTTATACAAATATCCAATGTAAGTAATACAAAAGATCCATAAATGGTCAAATAATCGATTATATTATTGATAAAATAAATAATGATGATTTACAACGAGGATGTAGTCGCATATATAGGGATTATATGGTGACTAATCACCAAAGGTTATGCCCCTTAGTTAAATATAATTAACATTATGTTTTATTTTATTATTTATATTATTATATATATTATTTATTATTATTTTGATATTTATTTGTTACATTTCCTTCCCCTTAAGGGAAGCTTTGTCCTCAAAGCTTATTGAAGACAAGGCTTGCATATGATTTTTTTCCTTGTAATGTCATCTATCAGTTTTGTGTGTGTTAGTAACTGTGACACTTGGCGATACGAGTTATGAATTCCCATGAAAAAATGTCGCATTATATGTGAAGTTTCCCATCTGATATCTATATTCATTGGAGTTGTCTGTTTATCATTTTGTTGGATGGAACTTCTCATTTTTTGCTTAGTTTGTTGATCTTGTGTTCTTTCTTTTCTGAAACCAGAACTCCTTTGTTTGTGTTCATTTTGACACTGTCGTTGGTCAAAATGACTTTTATAATTTGGGTGTCAATAAGGAGTTCGTGTTGTTTGTTTTTTTACTAGATTGGCTTCTTTTTGAACTGTGAAGATGATTGGATGTATATTTGCTTCTTTTTCTTCAATTTCGATTTTTGAGTTCGAGAGCTTGGATTTCCTTTTATGAATTTGCTCCAACTTGTTTTCCAACAAATCTTTATCATTTTTAAGATTCCTCATCATTTCTTCTTGCAATTTCTCATTACTTTAAGCTTTTGAATCTAATCCATTAGATCTTGTTTATGCTTCCTAAGGTGATCATTCTCTTTGATATTTTTCACTAGTTTCTTTTGAATATCTCGATTTTCCTCTTCTAGATTTTGATTGTCTTGTGCTTTATCCTTCGCCTTCTTGATTTGAAGAAGCGGTTTCTAATTATGATCTCTTAGATAAGAGATCTCTTCTTCTTTTTCCATGGTGACCTTATCGAATTCTTCCTACATCTTTTGTATGGATAAATATGATCTTATTGTGAAAGAACCTTCGAGATGTCCTTGAAGTCTTAAGACAACACAAGTCTTGAACTTGATTTCAGTGTAACATCTTGGAATGTGAATTTCTTCTTTTTGTAAGGAAATGTTAAGAAATTTTTCCTTGTGTTGAACATGAAGGTACGCAATGTATCTAACCAAGGTGACCCTAAATTTATATCAACTTTGTCTTGATCCACTAATACCACTGAAACAACATTGAATTGAGGCAGGACCTTTTAATCATCAACAGATAGTTGTAGGTTCTTAAGCTCATATTTCTCATAAGAAAGAATCATGTTATTATCAATTATATATGATTCTGAAAGCATTAGTTGATTTTCTAGGTCAACGTTTATGCACTTCTTCTTGGTAGTCAGGAAAATTTCGATGTGAACAGACTTTCCTTGAATAAGCCCATACGTTTTTAATTTGGGATCTGCATAATTTTTAAAATTTTGTGTGAATATTCCTTGTTTTTCGTCATGAGAATCCATTTTATTATGCTTCTTATCCAAATATATAACAAAGAAAGACATCATTAATGTTGTATAGTATACTATACTCTTCAATAATTAAATTTTGCTCATAATATATTATTATATTATTAAAAAATTTAGTATATATATATATATATATATATATAGATAGAGAGAGAGAGAGAGAGAGAGAGAGAGAGAGATCAATATGGTTCTTCTTGTAAAAAATCTTATTTTGATGCTCTTTTTATCTTCTTTCCCCCTTAAGACTTCTTGTAGATTGAATGTATATTAGTTGGTTGGGATGAGTGATTGTTACCTTCCCCACCCAAGTTCAAATATCACTTGCTCCTTAGTATCCTTAAGAATTCTTATGCACTTCTAGATTTTATATTCTAACTTTATTATTATCTTTCACAATTGTTTCCAATAAACCACATATTTTTCCTTGTTGGAAAATAAACCATGTATTGTTTTTAAAAAACCACGCATGGTTTCTATATTTTCTTTTCTCTTTACTTCTTTCACTTCTTTGTTTTTACTTTTCTTTTTTTCTTTTTCGTTTTTTTACTTTCCATTTTTTCTTTTTAACTTTCTTTCTTTCTTCTTTTTATTTATTTTTCCCACTCTTTTTTTTTTTCTTTTCTTTTTTTTGTATTTTTTTCTCTTGCTTATAATTATTTTTTTTCAACTTCTTTTTTTTTGTAATATTTGTTTTCTTACCTCTTTTACTTCTTTGATTTTACTTCTTTGGGCCAAAGGCCTGATTTTTAGACAAGGTCCTAGATTTTAGGGAAACCCAAAAATGAGGGCTACAATCGTGAAGCTCTAATACCAATGAAACTATAAAATCATTTATTATACAAATAACCAATGGAAATAATGCAAAGGATCCATAAATGGTCAAATAATAGAATATATAATTAATAAGATAAATAATGATGATTTACAACGTGGATGTAACTGCATATATAGGGATTATATGGTGACTACTCACCAAAGGTTATGTCCCTTAGTTAAATATAATTAACATTATGTTTTATTTTATTATTTATATTATTCATTATTATTTTAATATTTATTTGTTACAGTTTAAGTTATATGTCAAGAACTCTGATAAACCAAAAACAATATCAAACATTAAATTTAAAAAAAACTCACACAGAGATTACATAGAGATTCACCCTCATCATATATATGTTATGTTTAGAGTAAAATATTTGAGCATCCAAAACCCTAATCTATTAAGAGATCAAAAGAAACTAAAAACTCAACTACAAAGACACATCAATGGCATTGCATATTGTTATCTTGTTTATTACAATAATACACCAAGTTTGTTTATAACAAACATAGAAATTCTCAGCTCATAAGTTGATGATATGCCAACCGAGCAACAAGGTAGACCAAAGATACAGATTTAAGCATACCACCTTGGTGGATTTAATTTAGTATGCATAAGATTAACTAGTTTTACATACACTAACCCTCCCTCTTTAGTGAAACATAGAGAGTAAGCATAAGAAAAATGATTCCTAGCAACAATCCCTTCTTAGGTACCCATGTACAAAACTCCAATAAATGAAGAAAAGAAGGAAAAAACATCCCAAAAAGAGAGATAAACACTAATGTTGAAAAATCCCTAGAATTGTAGGGTGAGTGCACAAAGTTGAGGGACCTTTTAGATGCAATGATAGATTCAAGAAACCCATTCAAGTTCCATAAAATATAAATGATCCCAAGCAATACTGACCTTTCCAAACTTAGTCCTGAGCTTTCCACGCTAAAGGCCAAGTAGAATAGTTAAACAGAATGCGTATGCGTTATGTAGTTCTAAAACACATATGCGTTATGCAGTTCTAAAACACGTGCGCGTTATGAGCTAATAAACGTGTATGCATTATGAGCTACTAAATGCGTATGTATTTTTTAAAACATGTTTTATGCTCGAAGCGGGCCGAGAGTGTCATTTCCTCCATGACGAGAGTGTCATTTCCTCCATGACAATGACCAAGTAGGGACAACAATGAAAGAAGTAGTGGTGAACGTGTTTTGAAGTATATAGCCCAAATCTTCCACCTTGGGAACGAATTTATTCAACCTCGGGTATTTAAACCAAATTCCATTCTTCTAATTTCTATATTTTTTGTTTTTTATGCTTTAAAATCATTTGAATCGATAAATTCTTAAATTTGTATGCCCTAAAAGAAATTTACACCATAAATCCAAACATTTGTATGCCCAAAACAAATTAAAACTCCAATTAACTCGTAAAAATAAAATCAATTTCAATAGATACATATATATACATTCAAGCATCCTTGTGAATCCAAAGCAATATTCACAAATATCCAAAGATTCTCATGTGTATATCAAGGTTTCTTACAACTAAAATAAATTTCAAGTACAATTGATATCTTCCCTAAAATACATAAACAAAGACGCTAAATGGCCTATAGATTCCAAAAAACTTCATTCCACAACAAATAATAACATATCAAAATCCTTGCCAATATTGGGATTTTATTCATCAATAGCACCATTTACCCCTCTAGGCTCTAGCCCTTGCCTCTACCTGGAATATTGAAGTTGGTCCTCCAAGGAAATTATTCAACACCTTATAGTTTTGATGAAACTTCCTAATCCAAGTTTTAAGATAGGGTAGATAAGCTTCCCATGCTTAATAAATGTTTTCACTTGAGTGAAGGGTGCATTTTGGCTAAGGTTGAGACAGAGGAGTTCAACAATAGGCTCTACCAGCATCAAGAATCACAGGGAGGTTGATGTGTTTGATTACATGTCAATCCCATAATATCATACATGATAGAATCCAGTGGAAACATTGCAATCCTAAAATATTGAAAATTGTTAATTCTGTTGATTTCTATATCCCAAACCACTATAAACAAATATGCAAATTTTCTCATGTGTATATAGAAAGAGTGTGCATACAACTAAAATAACATCAGGTGAAATACATATATGCCCCAAATTACATATAAACAAAGATGCTAAATGGTCAATATAGTCCAAAAAACTTCACGCCACAACAAATAAGTACATATATCAAAATCGTTGCCTATATCGAGATTTTATTCATAAATAACACCATGTTCCACCTGCTCTAGGCTATATCCCTTGCCTCTACCCGAAATCTCATAGCGGGTCCTCCAAGGGCATTAGTAAACACCCTACAGTTTTGATGAAACTTCATAATCCAAGCCTAAAAATAAGGTAGAGAAGATTGACAATCAACATATACACTTAGGACATTTAATGTATGTATCTGGAAATTGAAATTAATACACACATACGACATGAATTTAAGATGGAAAATTGTTAAATGTTTAGTGTTTAGTGTATAGTTTGTTCAATTTTAAATTTCAAATTATAAGTAGTTCAAATGTTGTTATTTGTTGTACACTAGTTTAACATTTTCCATTGCTTAGGGATGTCATTATACCATATGTATTTTTCTAATGATATTTTTTGTATTTATGATTGCAGTGGATATTATGGATCAGAATGCAGAGATATTGAGAGAGATCACTCTTTGAGAGAGATCGGTACAGCTTGGAGGGGTGGAGATGAACTCCACTGCTCATTGGTAGCATCACTAGATGCTATTGTGGATACTATCAGTCACTCAAACGATGCATTGTACAAAATAGCATCATACAGAGAAATAAAACGACAAGAATATGCCAATGTATTGAGTTACAATGAGGTGAAGAAATTAAAAATAACTAAGGAGAAAATATATTCACCTTTTAGAGTGCCTGGGACATATGCCATTCAATAGACTACTAGAGCACATATTTAAATTGCGTGGTGTGTTTTTCCACCAATTAGAGATAACTAGATGGATCGATGGTATATGGTATTTGAAATTCCCCCACACAAAAACAAGGAAGTACCGCTAAACTTCCTTCACAAAATTTATGTTGAGTATGTGATTGGTAAAAATGTCAACTATTTCTATATGTTGGGGTTCCAGGGCACTAGTATGGGGATGACCCAAAAACGTCCCAATGCTAGGCATAGAGATTCCAATCGACCGATACCTCCACCTCATATCCAAATACTGAGGCCAGATGTCCCTTCTGCACATACGATGATGCCCCAGACACATGAGGCATTTCTGATGCTAGCATAGGTCATTGTATGCCATGGTACAACTGTTGACTAGGCAGGGACCTCTTCCTCTAGTGGGGTACAACCATCATATTGCAGCGGCAGAGAACCATCCAATAATATGGATATACTGACATCACATGAGACACAAATTGATCCACACATGTGCACATCATGTGGCAAAACCTGTTATGGTTGTGGACCAACACATGGAACCTCTACGATGACTTATGGTCGGGTAAGGACATAATTAAAACATTATTTTGTTGTTCAAATTATTTTTTTCCATATTATACACATTAAAATATTATTAATATATACAATTTTTAATATTGCAGGAGCTTGATGCCTCTGCAGCAAGTGGTAGTGTACTTGATGTTGCATATCTGAGGCGGCAACAACCAACACCGAGGTCATATTTTCAACATGTCATTGTGTTAATACATGTCAGTTCGTTAATACATGTAAGTTGATTAATTTATTAGACGTTATAATATCTACATTTTTTTATGTTGTGAGCACCACATTCTCAACAGGATGCGGGAGACATTAATCTGAGCGAATTCCCCACAATGTGATTGTATGAGTTTTTCAGGAATGTTAGTACATGGTTAATGACTTAATCTTGCTCAATTTTTTTTAGTGTACTCCTTTATAGATTGCTAAAATTTATATTCTGTATACGTGCATACCTTGTTATCTATCTCTATATAGGGGAAAGAATTTGGTAGTAGTGATCCCTCCCATGGAGGAGATAAGTCCCAAGCAAAGGTAAGTATTACAACATGTTAGTTTTTCAATACGTAATATTTCATCTATTCATGTCCATGTATAACTATGACAACACTCTGTGACTACATGCATTAATGCAACTCAATCCACCACCTCTTTGGTTTGGCTCTCCCCGTAGCCCAAACTTAAATAAGTCTTGTCTACACTAGATGTCCTTCTTCTGTAAAAAGAGCGGGTGGACCTACTAATTCCACGGAAATTTGCATAGCCTTCGATGATAGCTTTTAGTTAGAATTCAATTCACTCCAAAACTTGTTTTTATTATTTTTTTTTTGCATGTTTACAGCATCAATCTAGAGAGTCCTCCATGCTAGACATTAGCGAGGTTGTTGATGCTATCATTCAGGTTGCATGTACAATGGGAAAAATACAAACATAGCTATCTACTTGAATATTTGTACATGTACAGTTCATTTGTATTATGTATGCACATGCATGATGCCTTTAACCATTTTACTATTTGGTGAATGTAGCCCCAGTCTAGTCTAGTAGAGCATGTGACCTGGGTTCATGTTCAACCTACGGCTCCTCTTGCTATAGATGACACTCGGTCTCTTGTCCTGGAGCATATTTTTTCGGTGAGACATGTTCATCAATTATAAAATTGGTTAGTACTTTATCACACATGCATGTGGATAATTGTTGATCTAATTGACATAGGATATTTGATTCGTAGAGCACCATTGCGGATAGTATTTCGGCTAGGAGTAGGACACCACATGCTTCTATTACTTGAATGGATTCAGTGGGTGTTTTTTATAAGCAATTGGGTCATATTTTAAATATTTTAATTTTTTTAGTGGTTCAGTATTAGTTCAATTACTTGATCAAGAAATATGATCTCTGACTTACAGTCACCAGAGATGCACATCGGTCGTAGACAGAGGAAAGATGCATCACAGTTTGGAAAAAACAAGAGGAAGTTAGAGTTTTGATGTGTAGTCTACGAGAGACATATTTTTGTTTAAAAGTGGAAGTTAGAGTTTTGATGTGTGATCGTGGACAGATGTACTTTTGTTTACATGTACATCATTGACCTTTTTGATACATGTACATTGAAAGGCCATCTAAGGAACTTATTCTTTTGTATTATATGAATTCCATAATATATTATATATTTCAGATTGTCTCTTGACATCTTCACAGTTCGGTCTTATGTGTGATCATACATGTGTGGACAATAATGTTTATATGCATAATGTTCCCAATTTTTTATAGCTTGGACGATTGCATGGAGATATCAATTATAATGTTTGATAAAAATGCACATTTACAATGTTATTGAAAATGATCCAATTACATATACAATGTTAAATTGTATCCACAACAATGCACAATTCCAGCATGTTCTTGACCACAATCGAATTATATGAAATTGCATGTGAAATGATGTGAGTGACGCACCTAATCCACACAATGTACTAACACACTTAACCTACAAAATAAGAAACTAATACAACTAAGTGATGTACATAAACTCCTAACCCACATAAAAAATTAACAAGTGGGACAAACACACATAGGCTATGCATCTATACTTTCACACACATGTGATGCACTCATGCAACCGATATAAGTAGGTTAAATTGCATTGTGATGACACTCATATAAAAAAATGAACATGGGCATGCACATAAGTTCAATGTGACACTATCCTATTAACATGACCCTTAACCCCTAAATCAATAATCCCTTTATCATAAGCCCCACTTACAACTCACCAACTACACTAAAATCCTTTTATCATAAAACACTAATAGTGGTAATCATAACCACCTAATGCATCTCATGTTTCACCTCGGCCACATAAGTACCTAATGTACTTAAGTGAAACACATAAGGAACAAACCAATCTAACCGAAGCACATGAATACCTAACCTACATAAGCACCTATTGGACATATTAAAAGATGCACATAGATGGAACACCTATGAAACACATTTATTTATCCCACATAGGTGATACTTATCTTTTACCTTGACCCACGCAGCCCCTATAACACTAATCCATATACCACAATACCATTTATGGCTAACCCACTAGCCCCAAAACCCCCAACACGCAACCTACTAATGATCCTAACCCTAACTACCTAAGTCACTTTGCAACATACCTAGCACACACAAGCACCCAACACACCCAAGCAACTGACCCAACTAAGTTGATGTCATGTCCCCATTTTGGTAGCACCATGGAACAACCCTCTAACTCATTCAATCCCTTAGATTCAGGAGGAAAATTAAATAAATTGACTAGGAATAAAATTGGACTATAGTTGTTTTGTATTGAATTAAATTAGAAGTGATGAAGTTTATGTTTTTGTGTATTTAATTATTTTTAATTATGAGATGAGTTGGAAAAATGCCAAGACGGCCCCATGAGGGCACATCGGAGATAAGAATTTTTCCATAAGAATATTTCCAAAGAAGGAAGTTAGAAGAAAGTTGTCAAAGCTAGAAAGCAATGAAAAAAGAAGGAAACTAGATAAAGCGTGGAAAAGTTGGCAGAAAGCAGAAAAGCAGTGCAAAGAAAAAAAGCAGTGTAAAAGAAGACTAAAGCAGTAAAAGCAAGAAAATAATGATTAAAGCAGAAAAGCAGTGGAAAAGTATAATAAAGTAGTAAAATCAAGAAAGCACACTAAAAGTAGTAAACTAGGATAAAGCAGGTAAAGCAGAAAGCAAAAAAAAAAAAAAATTGTTAGGCCTAGTGTTTTGAAGGTACCATTTTTGAAGAAATAGTTTTGGTGTGGACGAAGACATGATGGAACCAGTTCGGTGAAATGGTCAACTCCGATAAAGCGGCCAAGAAATGGGGAAAACGGTCATGTTGACCATGTTAAAGGTTGGAGTTGAGTTAGTTAGTTGGAATTGGTCCACATTGTAATAATGAGTTGGTTAGGAATTTCGTAGGTTAGTGGGAGTGGGGAAAGCTTAGTGTTCCCTATAAATATGTATTAAGAAAGAATTTTTGTGGTTAATCCTTGGAGTATTTGAGCTAGTCAATTCTTTGTGCTCTGTAATGAAGATATCCGCTATGTATGTTGAAGACGTTTTGGAGAAGTCGAGTCGCTGATCTGTAAGATGTGTGCACAGATCCATTATATTACATGAAGAAGTCTGTAATTTTTGCCTGAAGTGCTTATTTGGATGTGACTCTTAATAAAATACAAGTGCTTATGTGGTTTTTCCCATATGGTTTTTCCACATAAAATATGGTGCCTTCATGTGTATTGATATGTGTGTATATGTGATTTATGACATGTGTTTCTTTCCTTTGTTGAATAATCAAGCAAACATATCATGTGCTTAAATGAATGGAATTGAATGCAATCTAGTAAACGAGGTAACTCATGAATTTATCGATGCTATGAATCTGTTGATGTTCTGGTCTATTGATATTCTAATATTTCGATGTTCTGGGATGCAATATAATAATGAATGTATTGATCGTCGGGTATTCCCCTTCTGTGTTGCATGAAGCTTGGTTCCTGAAGTCCCCATAGATAGTTCGGGTGAGACTTCATCTGCTCCACAGGTGTTGTCGAAAGGGATTAAATCCCTTTCGGGCCGGTGTGTGTGGTTGAGGAGTTTCTTGGTGGATTTCAAGTCTTGAACCATGGTTGAAGTAAAAGTGCGCCAACAAGCGTCATAAAAAAGCAAGTTCTAAACTTGCTCATAAAGGCACATTGGGCTAGGTAGCTTGCACAAGAAGTATAGAGGGATTTCCTAATTTTTGAATATAAGAGAGATCGGAAAAAGAAGAAAAGAAGGAAAAAGGATCAAGGAAATAAAAAGAGGATAAATTTATCCAAGGAGGGCGAATCCATGAGGAAAGTGGGTCCAAAATGAAAAAGCAACTTGCCAAAGAAGCTCCACTCATCACTAAATTCGAATTTCAAAGATGGCAAATCTGAGAAAGCAAGAAGATAAGCTCAATTATGAAGCAAAAGTTTATAAAAGGATGATTACAATTCCATTTCACATATTTTGACAATTATTTCATTCATATTTGAGAGCTCTGAGCTTTGAATTGACTTGGGAGATGTGCCCCTAGTCATCAACTAGGAGATGTGCCCTTGCTGCTTCTTTTGCTAGTTGATTCTTCAGCTAGGATTCTTGGAGGTTGGAATCCATCCATCATCAATGATATTAGAAGTTTATTCAAGTGTTTTCAGGTATTATTTAATTATTTTAAGATTAATTAATTTTCGTTCAATTCGAATTCTAGAGATCCTTGTTTTTCACAATCTTTATTGGATGTGATGAATGCAGCAAGTGATATGACTATGTTATGATTGTTTTGAGAAACCAATGAGCATATATTTGTTTTAATTTATTTTATGAACACTCTCCATATCATTTATGTACTAAATACCATAAATAATCAGAGTTTGATTAGAGTTCTTCAAACCCTTCCTAGATCTTATGGCAATTTTGACTAGTTTTCCAATTTTATGTGGTTAACTGACTTATGCTCTGCAAATTTGCATTATGTCAATTTATGATGTTATATAAGACTCCGAAGAACATAATGAAGGTCTTTTTTTAGTGATTCATGATCCTTTGATGCCCTCAAATTCGATTTGGAAGTCTTCCTCTTGTGTAGTCCTAGAATTTTCTTTATCTTCCTAAGCTTCCAAAACGCATGCAATTGAGTCTAAACAGGTCAATTTGAATCTGATTAGTGTGTTGGGATTATAAACATGCCATTCAACTTCTGATATATCTTGAATCTTATGCTCAGAATCTAGTTTGCATATGCTGGTGTACCCAGGAAGCCTTGGAGTAGACTTCAGTGTCAACTGAATTCGAAACATAAATGGTCCCAGTACGTTGTGAAAAGGATTATTTAGACAATTTAACCTTGCTTTCTGCTGCTATGATTTTTTCCTCATTCTGATCATATCCAAGAAAATTTGATTGTGAAGTTTGGGTGTGGTTAGCAGAGCCTAGGACTAGTTGCCTCAACACTAGTCTTAATAACTAGTTCACCATTTTTATTGGAAATTTATGATTTAAAAAATTGGTGATTATTTAATATTCTCGGAGTCTGATCTGGGGATATTACAGTGGTATCATATCACTTTCCTCTACTCCTATGGAAATTAATCTCTCAATTTGAAGAATTTACAGCCATGATACTAGCACCTTCTAATGATGATTTCGATTGGGATGATGTGAAAGCATTCAGTTCTGATGCATATACATAGATGGGGGATTACCACGAGATTTGGATGGTTAATTTAGTGACCAATTGGATAATGAATACCAAAGGTATGAACCACCAATGGCCAAACCTAATAAGGATTTAGCAAAGATGATAGAAGCATGTGAAAACATGCCTAGCTGCTATCAAGAGTATCTTTCTTTAAGGTAAGAGAGATGTAAGACTCTTTCTTTCAAAGAATATATTTATTACACATATGTATTTTGGCCTAAGAATGCAGATGAGAAATCATTGAAGAGAACCAAATCAATTTTTTCTACTACTCCAAGGAAATAAGAAGAAAGAGGAATTGAAGGTGAATCCTCATTGGATGCCACTGTATCTAGCATGAAGAGACTTTTCGGACTCTATTCAAACAAAGTCTCCAAGAATCTTGATTCTAAGATAACTTAGGATAAATATGCATCAATTGGCTTGAAACATCCAAATCAAAGTACCAATTGGCCATCTACCATCATCAAGGAGAGTCATGAACCACCTAGTCTTGTAGGTGGTGAAGCAGAATAAAATATCTATGAAGAAGAACGAAAGACATTGCAAGATGTTTGCAATGAAGTGGAAGGTTGTGAAAAATAAAATCTACAAACTCTAGACATGGGTAGAAGAGAATCTACTGAAGGATGCATGAGTCTCTTTGTTGATGACATCGAGATCGATTTGGAACATCCTACTGTAGGAGGATTTTCCCATGAGCATGAAAAATAAGATCTTGCAACAAATAAAGAAGGACAAGGATCAACTTCCTAGTCACCACCTGAGATTCATCAAGAAGTTGATCCAAAGAAGGAAGAAGATGATTTTTATCCTCAAGATCCACCCATTCTTGCAGGGCCTTTGAAAATGAGTGAAATGAAGATCCATGAGGCATTGAGAATTTTGCATGACACTATTGCATTGGTGTCAAGTTCTTGTTGGATATATGCATGAATGGAAGATCAATCTTTTATTGAAGACTTGGAGGCCATTCGGGTAGAAATGAGAGACATAGAAGGTAACTTTTTGCATTTGTATCATTTGTTTGAACTTGTGGGGATGTATCATGGTTCATCTTTGTGGGATTCATAAGAGATTGAAAAGATCACTTTTGAGTTGGAGTCCACCCAATATTCTTTGAAGAGTACTCAAAGTGAACTTCAAAAATATGAAATTCATATTGAGCAGCTTCATGAGAAGCTGGAAAGATCACATTCCACATCCTACATTTCAGACAGCCAATCCCATATGGCTGATTGCATTCATGGATTAAAGGAGGATCATCATGTGATGGTGGAACATGAGGAAAATTTTGATTTGCAAGTGCCTGTGAGGAAGGAGGACATAGAAGACATTGATCAAGCCCTCGATGGGATGAAAAATGATAGTGGGAACCTGCTTGAGGATATGCCATCCGAATCAACATGCAAAGGTATTTATTTATCCATGGATTGGGTAGATAGTACATGATATAAATGGAGACTTAAGGATGCACCAATCTAGCTTGTATTGGTAGGAGATTAATGGACACATTCTTCATCATGCAATATTATGAGGAGCAACAAAATTTCATATGGATGCCATATCAACCTTCCAATACACATAGAATCACATGGGAGACATGATTGACTCATTTGGATGGGTTAATAGATGTGGAGAGTATCTTCAAAACAATCATTTTACTAAAGGAAGATTATGAGTTTCCCCTATGGGTGACTAGAGTAAAGTTGGATGATCATGGGAAAGAAGATGTTCCTTGTCTCTATCTTGGAGTTTTCCTCGATATGTGAGCAGCAACATGGATATTAATGGCAGAAATTTTGTACTCCCATTGCACATGCATCCATAGACTGTATGAAGAAGCTTGTGGTTGAATCTAGCATGATGTTGGGAACAAACAAAGGTAAGAGTTTTGCTTGTTATATATTCCTTGCTTTCCAGTTTGAAGAAGAATTTTGTATGGAGTTGGGAGGGATACATTTTTCCTCCAATACCATTATAAATTATATTCATATGGTTGATTACATTCGTAGTTTTGTGGAGAAGCCCCATGTGTTGAAGGATCATGAGAAAAAATCAAATTTGAAAGCACTTATGAAGAGGAATGATGCGAAAATTTTTGGTCAAACACTTGTTGATTTGAAGAAAAGTCATGAGGAGGATTTAGCTATGGAAGATATAGCCAAGGAGATACCATTTGAGGTTGCATGTAGTGGTATTTGTTTATCCAAGGATTGGGTAGACAAGTATATCCCTGAAATGAAGATTCAGGGATGCACAATACTTGCTTGCATTGGTGAAGCATTGTTTGAAAAACATGCCTTGGAAGAAAGACTTCATGATCTACCTTTATGGGTGGAAGACTTCATCATGAGGAAGATGGATGATCACATCCCATATGGATAAAAAATACAAGGTGTGTATTCATCCATGGATGGTATGGGTAGATACATAACAGGGATGGAGACTAAAGGGTCTGCAAGTTTGGCTTGCATTGGTAGGAGTTTTCTTTGCATTTGTAGTAGATTTATAGATGCATCTGACATTGTCATATAATGTGAGAAATAGCAAAGAAAAGTATTGAATCCATTGGATTCCTTGGGTACACAAAAATACAAGGATTGGTATGCATATATATGTCATATTTATCATATTTCATTTATAAAATGTGGTATGCAACAGTGCATGACATAAATCATCTTGCACATGAAGAGGTCCAAACATTGTTGGACCTAATGGTGGAATTTTTTGGAAGCATGGGAAGTGATGGGCTTCCAATATGGTTGTGGGATCCTAGAATTCTTTGGAATTCCCTAATACTTCAAATGACATAAATTTTAAGAATATTGCAACATGATCAATGGGATCCTAAAGGTCTAGCTATCCTTCATTTCCATGAGTTTATCCTTTTGGAAAAGTTGGAGAGTTTCCTACAAGGGAAACATTATGATGGATGGACACATTATTATTCTATTTGGTGGTTTGGGAGTCCTCATGAGGCTCTTTATAATGACATGAGGGAGAGTAGATGGGGAAGAAGAAGACACTTCCCAATCCTTAGATTCATTTGGGACCCAAGAATCATTCTTGGTCTCAACTATTTTAAGTGGGAGAGGCATGTAGTGGTGTATGGAAGTAGGGAGCTCATCTATGACGAATGTGAGTTTCAAATGGATCATGTAGTAGCTTTTCAAAGTTGGTGAAAAGGTGCCCACGTGTTTCATTATACAAATTTTCATTGCTTGAGGACAAGCAATTTTGGGAGGGGAGGACTGTCATGTCCCCATTTTGGTAGCACGATGGAGCAACCCTCTAACTCATTCAGTCCCTTAGATTCAGGAGGAAAATTAAATAAATTGACTAGAAATAAAATTGGACTATAGTTGTTTTGTATTAAATTAAGTTAGAAGTGATGAAGTTTATGTTTTTGAGTATTTGATTATTTTTAATTATGAGATTATTTGGGAAAATTCCAAGAGGGCCCCATGAGGGCACATAGGAGTAAGACGTTGTCCATAAGAATCTTTCCAAAGAAGGAAGTTAGAAGAAAGAAGTCAAAGTTAGAAAGAAGGAAACTAGATAAAGTAGGGAAAATTTGGCAGAAAGCGGGAAAGCATAAAAGGCAGTGCAAAGCAAAAAAGCAGTGGAAAAGCATACTAAAGAAGTAAAAGAAAGAAAAGCAGGATTAAATCAGAAAAGCAATGGAAAATCATAATAAAGCAGTAAAAGAAAGAAATTATACTAAAAGTAGTAAAGCAGGATAAAGCAAGTAAAGAAAAAAGAAAAAAGAAAAAAATCTTCATAAAGAAGCAAGTTCTAAACTTGCTCATAAAGGCACATTGGGCTAGGTAGCTTGCACAAGAAGTATAGAGAGCTTTCCTAATTTTTGAAAATAATAGAGATTGGAAAAAATAGGAAAGAAGGAAAAAGGATCAAGGAAATAAATGGATGATAAAGTTAGCCAAGGAGGGAAAATTCATGAGGCAAGTGGGTCTAAAATGCAAAAGCAACTTGCCAAAGAAACCCCACTCATCACTAAATTCGAATTTCAAAGATGGTAAGTCCGAGAAAGAATGACAATAAGCTCAATTATGAAGGAGAATTTTATAAAAGGATTATTACAACTCCATTTCACATCTTTTGACAATTATTGCATTCCGATTTGAGAGCTCTGAGATTTCAATTGACCTGGGAGATGTGCCCCTACTGCTTCTTCTACTAGTTGATTCTTCATATAGGATTCTTGGAGGTTGGTATCCAGCCATAATCACTGAGCTTAGAAGGTTATTAAAGTTTTTTCAGTTCTTATTTAATTATTTGAAGACAAATTCCATTGCCATTCAGTTTGAATTCTAAAGATCCTTGTTTTTCATAATCTTTATTAGATGTGATGAATGTAGCAAGTGCTATAGTTGTGCTATGATTTTTCTGAGAAAAAAATGCGATTATATCTATAGTAATTTATGTTATGAAAACTCTCCATATCATTTATGTATTGAATTCCATAAATAATCAGAGTTTGATTAGAGTTCTGTAAATCCTTCCTAGATCTTATGGAAATTTTGACTAGTTTTCCATTTTTATGTGGTTAGCTGACTTCTGCTCCATGAATTTGCATTATGTCAGTTTCTGATGTTAGGAAATAGTCTAGAGAACATAATTCAGGTGTTGTTTCAGTGATTCCTGATACTTTGATTCCCTCAAATTTGATTTGGAATTATTCCTCTTGTGGAGTCCCAGAATTGTCTTTGTCTTCCTAAGCTTCAAAAATGCATGCCATTGAGTCTAAATAGGTCGATTTGAGTCTGATTAGTGGTTTTGGATTAGAAACATGCCATTCACCTTCTTATTTATCCCAAATCTTGTGTGCATAATCTAGTTTTCATATGCCGGTGTACCCAATAAGCCTTGGAGTAGACTTTAGTGTCAACTGAGTTCAAAACATAAATGGTCCCAGTATGTTGTGTAAAGGATTCTTCATCCAGTTTAAAACCTATTTTCTGCTACTATACTTTTGTCCTCACTTTGATCAGATCAAATAAAATTCAATTGTGAATTCTGGATGGGTTTAGCAGAGTTTAGGACTAGTTGCCTCAACACTAGTCTTAATAACTAGTTCACAATTTTTATTGGAAATTTATGATTTAAAAACTTGATGATTATGTAATATTCTCGGAGTCTGATATGGGGATATTACAGTGGAACACATAAGCACCTTACCCACATAAGAACCTAACAAACATAAAGGATTCACATAGTTGACACACCTAAGTAATGCACATGTGTGGCCCACATAAATTAATAATTGTATACCCCGCAAAAATTTAGAAATGACTTGAATACTTGTCTAATTCAAATGAAAGAGATTAGCAAGCCTGAATTTTTTTTTTTTGCAAGTGGCTCCTAGGAAACCACAAGGACAATTTAAGGAAAGTGACAAAGCTAGAAAGGATCAAAGAGGTATCATCGATGAAACACCACCTCCCTTTTTTATTTGGAACTTTGAATTCTTAAAAACAACATTAATTGCTCAAAATGAAATTATAGTGGAACACTAAGGACATGCCAAATGACATGGCACAATAAGGACATAGCAATCTATTAAGAGTGCAATATGGTGGGTTTGAGTGCCACTCTTTGAATGTCTAGTTATACAATCAAAATAAAAATATTGCAAAGTTGACCCCTTTGTGAAAAAAATGCATAGACCCTTACTGAGCGAAACCCTAGTTTCTGAAATTGTCCTATAAGGAAATCTCTTGGCCTTGGACCTAGAGGAGAGGTGTAACCCTAGCATCAATTCGATGTCATGAATCCAACGGAGTCAACGATCACCATTATATGGCCCATTACACCGTAAAGGCTTTCAGGGATACACGTTCAATCCCTACCAGGGGCATAGAATTCCAACCCTGCAACAAAACTGGGTTCCGATAGGTCATGCAAGTGTTTCTAGGAAGGTTCCATGTGGGAATGCTAGCCACAATTTCTCAATCAAGGAATTTGCAAATTTGACCTCTATGTGCAGTAATTGCAAAGTCCCTTACTAAGCGAAACCCTAGTTTCCAAAATCGACCTAAAATATGATCTTTGTGCCATGGACCCAGAGGAGAGTAGAACCCCTAGCACTATCCCGATTTCCTAAATCCAACAAAGTATATGGTTTTTCGATCTGAGAAACAGACATCATTCTATGGCCCATTCCAACTTGCACCCTAAAGGCTTTGAGGGATACCTGTTGAATACGGACCGGGGGTAAAGAATTCCAACCATGCAAAAAAACTAGGTTCCGGGAGGTCCTGCAAGTGTGTTTAGGAAGATTCCACATGGGAACGCTAGCCATAATCTCTTAGTCGAGGATTTTACAAAGTTGAACCCTATGTGCAAAAATTGTAGTCCCTTACTGAGTAAAAACCTAGTTTCGAAAATCTATCTTGAAGATGATCAATGGACCATGGACCTGGAGGAGAGGGAAACCCCTAGAAATATCTCGATGTCCTAAATCCAACGGAGTTGATGGTTTGTTGATCCAAGAAATGGTCATCATTCTATGGTCCATTCCAACTCGCACCCCAAAGGATTTCAGGGACACTTGTTGAATACCGAACAGGGGCATATAATTTTAACCGTGCAACAAAACTGGGTTCTGGGAGGTCCTGCAAATGTGTCTAGGAAGGTTAAACATGGGAACTATAGACATAAGCTCCTGGTCAAGGATTCTTCAAATTTGACCCCTGTGTACAAAAATCGCATGGTCCCTTATCGAGCAAAACCCTAGTTTCCAAAATCTACCTAAAAGATGATCAATGGGCCATGGACCCGGAGGAGAGGGGCACCCCTAACACTATCCTGATGTCCTGAATCCAACAGATTCGACAGTTTTTTGATCTGCTCCATAGTGACCATTCTATGTCCCTTTACAACTCGCACCCTAAACGACTTTAGGGACAACTGTTCAATCCCTACCAGGGGGATAGAATTCCATCTGTGCAACAAAACTAGGTTCTGGGAGGTCCTACAAGTGTGTCTAAGGAGGTTCCATGTGGGAATGCTAGCCACAAGTTATCGGTCGAGTAATTTGCAAAGTTGAGCTCTATGTGCAATAATTGCAAAGTCCCTTACTATACTCATATTTTGAAAGGGTAATTTCTGTTACACAAAAATCTGGTCATCATGATTTATGTGTCCTCTATATTCCCCGATCCCTAAAGCACTTGGGATAAAACACCAAAATAGAAGTTGTTGTTCATCCCTTTAACTTTGTGTTATCACCCCGATGCTCCCTGATCTCTGGCAAGGTGCATCAGATTCAAGGTGTCGCGCTCTGCACCTTAGCAGAGTGCGTTGGTGGCGCATGATTCTCTTGCACAAGGTGCATCAGCCTTCCATTGGCATGAGTTGTCCTTGTGCAAAGTGCATCGTTGTTGGTTAAAGTGGATAAAGAGAAGCTTTGAGTGAATTTTCGAAGCTTGGATGGCGTGGATACTTATCCCTACATATCTGGAAAGGTGGCATTCAATCCCCTTGTCTAGTGGGATGATCCCTTAACCCTCTCCCCTAAATCCTCAACCTCTCTTATCCCTTTAGCCCTATATATATGAACCCCCTCTTCATTGTTAAGAGAGGAAGGATAGAGTACCTATATGCTGGTGGAATTTCGCTAAGAGATCCTCTTCATCCATTAGAGGCTAAGCATTTGATCTTGAGGCTAATATTGTTGGAAGGAGGTTATGATGTCAAAGCATCGATTGTAACACCTCTCTCTTTGTACTTCTTATTATTACATATAATTCAAATTCTTTCCATAAACTTGTTGTGTTGATAATTTTTAGGATTGGACTCTTTGACTGTTGATCTAGATTAATTCACAATCATGTGCTTTTGTTACTTGTATGTTTCCACATGTTATTGACTGGTTTTGCAGCTTGAGATCTGAAGATCAGGACTTGGATCAACAAGGAGAAAATATCTACATTTATAAGGTAAGCCATCTCTTTCATTTATCTTGCATTTCAATCAATCTAGGAAAGTTGTTTGTATTATGTACTTGTTTTGTTCTAGATCTGAACCATTCAGACTAGGGAGATGTGTTTGAGTCCTCCCTTACATATTTTTCATAAACAAAATTGGTGACCATATTGGGGAGAGTAGTCCATAGTTTTGATTTCATTACATTTTTTGTTTCTTTGATTTCTTTCCAAATTAGCCTCTAGACTGTAAGTTTCCTCTTCTTTTTGGATCTGACCATCAAAGAGTTTATGGGTCATCCAAACTCTGTTTGGGATCTTTAATGAGCCTTTTAACTTTTTATTATTTGAGAGTTTTTTATTTTTCTTGCTTGGATCCTTCCTGACGCACCTGGGTATTTCATATCCATCATCACTATAATTCTAACACACTTTTCCTTAAATCAGCCTGCGTCGCTGATGCTTTTTGACAGTTTACAGCCTGCATCGTTGAAACACTTCCCGAGTGAGAAGAGCACGTCGTTGGGGATCCCAAATCTCTGGTATATCCTTGCAGGGCGCGTCGCCTTTCACCACTTGGTGCATAAGTTGAAAAACTCCCAATTTTATTTTTGGATTGGTTTGCTGATATTTGTCCTTTGTTGGTGTCAGTCTCAGTATAGATCTGTCATTTTCCTCTATTTTTGGGTTTTTTTGAGATTTGGATCCATGTTTGTCCCTTTGAGTCAAAACTAGTGTTTTGCTTGCATTTTTAGGCGAAATGGATTCTATTTTTGAAAAAAAATAGAATCCATGGGAGGGCCATGAATCATGTATCCTACAATATCTTTGACCCATATTAAGGTTTCAAGATAATCTTTGGTTTGGTGTGGATTAGCTTGTTTTAAAGACTTGAAAAGTGTGGGATATCCATGTCTTTTTTAGCCTCATTTTCTTGGGTTGTGCATCTTGTTTACTTTACATGCTGAGCTATATAGTGATTGTTGTAAAATATTGATTCTTTGTTTCCACTTTAGTTCAAAGGAAAGCTTAATTTTGTCCCTCTTTTGCTAAATTTACAAGCTTGAAGAACATAAATTTTCTTCTTGCTTTAGTTTGATCATTTGACATTCTTGGTCTTACATTCATGAGAAGAAGAAAAGATTTTTTCATGTTCTTGTGCATTTGCATTACAAAAAGATATTGAATGTTTTTCTTTGCATTACATTTGATTGGAAACATTTACAGAATCTTTCTTTCCCATAGCTTAGATGTGTCTTTTTTAAGTGTAAAAAGATAGGAAATTAATTAGAATTTTTGCATTGGTTATTTATAAAAAGATCTCTTTTTGTCACTTTAGGATAGTTTGGGTATGGTTTTACATGATTGATTACCATTCATTTAAAAGGATAAAATTGCATTTTCATAAGGTTGTACATTTGGGAACAAAAAGGAATCTTCCTTACTTATCTAGAAGATCATTGAAGGAAAAATACTTGCATAATTCATCAAAATGTGCATGGTTTGAGTCAATTCTACACACCAACCAGTTGCACTTCCGCTTCCCTTAAGTAAGAAAACAAGCCTTTAAAATTAAAACCCTAACTAAACACACATTAACCTCATTTGACGACATAAAAGAACATTGTAGTTAGGTAGGGCATCTGGGATAGGAATCAATTCGATGACATATTCACTTGATCCCACTCTTTCATAGGAGAATTCTAATACTGAAGTAGTCACCATGACACAATATTCGTCTCATTCTACTTTTTCGGTTGAGAGTGAATTGAAAACCGTTGATGTTTTCCTAGTCAATTTAGATTGTTCTAGGAAAGGGGAAATCCTATCCATTTCCACAGGACCTCCTCTAAGTACTGAGGTCATTTCCATTGATTGGAATTGTTAGTCCCAAAGACGTTCTAGGGATGCTTTTAGAACTGTTCCTGAGAATCAATAAAATCTGTTGTGTTCTTTTGCTTGATCAGAATTACATTCATCATAAAATAATACAAACAGCCAAATCTTGGAATAATATGGGCAGTACTTCAATATGCCAATGATAAAAATTTGAATGAATTGATGTTAATGAAATGGCACAAAACAAAGGTACTTCAGAGGGAGTAAATCTTTGTTTTATGTTTGAGAATAACATATTGATCCTAAGGGGGAATTCAGTAGTTCTAACAAAATGATCATAAAACTAAATCTGAACAATATGAGGATATGATTTCCAGATAACCCAACATGAATACTTCATGCAATGAAAATATTAGAAGCAATAATTTAAGCTTGCAACACTCACATTAAAATCAGAATCAGATTCATAAATCATGAACAGTATGACAAAGATGAATAAACAGAAGGAAAAATTTTAACTGGACACATCAAAGATTTGAATCCATGAAATCCCATGATCGGGAAAAATATTTTCTTCTTTATATCTTTGATCAGACTTAAAAATATTAGAAGTTACACTTCCTCCAAAGAGAGCCGACCATTGGCTACTTCCTATGCTACTATATATAACCTTCACAGGTTTTACAACATAAGTTGTTACAAAGAGGTTGTTATAGCTCAACAACTTAAGCGATTATGTTTGTACTCTTCAATAGAGACTATTACAAAAAACAGTCATACTGACTAATATTGGCTAATCTATGACTGCAACTCGGGACCATTTTGCTGGTGAAGCAATACGTCTTGCTGGAAGAAAAACCCCCGCTATTCTAAGGCAGACCCGTATTAGCAGTGCTCTTTATTTTGAGGGATGTTATGAGCTTAATAACCGTTGAACATTTTGGCACCATGAAGATACTGATGCAGCCTCTTCACTGCTATGTGTTTCTAAATGAAACCTTCATCATCTATCCCTTCTACCCCTTCCAATCCCTGTGCTCTCGAACCTTGCTTTCGACGGAGTGAAAGCTCATCGACGTCACCAAGTTGTGGAACAAGACCTGATATCTCTTTAAACAGTTGAAACCGTTCAAGTACTACCGTTACACAATTTGATCATCCTTCGTTAGGACTAGCATGCCCCTACCTTTCGTGCTTCTGCATTCAGAAGGCCTAATTCCCTTTCAACCATTGGAGTTTCCTTAGACATCTCGGTTGAAACCTCAAACCTTTCCCGTCATATTGTCTACAAATGCACGTCTCCGGGCTTCTCGTGAACACTGGTTTTCTGTGCCCTTATTGCTCCCTGCGTGCTTCCATTGTAAATGAAATGAGACATCGAAAGCACGTATCCTTGCTGCTTCACTCGACAGCTCTAGTAGACTCACGCATTTAAGCTTAGCGCACTTGACCTCTGAGGTTTAAGGACTCAATGATTCAAACAATGCAACTACTTGAGTATTTATAGCCTTAAATGCTCTCTCCTCGATAATCCCGTTGTACGTAAGCAATGATTACTCAGCCATCCATCGGGATATTGCATGATGGAAGAAGACCACTCCTGTACGACGGCGGCGTCAGTAATGAGTGCTGAGAGACGCTCCTTCTGACTTGCGGCGGTGGCTGACAAGACCGCTTTGAGTGAGTTGTTTTCGAACAATGTGAAGGATGGAGCATGACAAAGAGTAGTATATCATAAAGCACAAGTGGTTTCAGATCCCCTAAATAGTATTTTATCAAGACCTCTTTTAGGCCCCTGAACAACCGTGGAGCTACCACATGGAAGGAGTAGTTTTTCCTCCAGGGATGCACTGGGAGTGTTAAACAACGCGCAACTTCATCATCCTGACATTTGGGAGACTATCGATCCTATGCTAAGTCCCTCTCAATATCTATGCAAATTGGGCACAACCTTTAAGAATGGGTCCCTCTCTTCATACAACCCATCCACCTGGCGATTTGTGATATGAAAAACCACTATAGTTAATTTAGCGGTTTCAGGGCCCTAAAAAAGTGGTCCGGGGAAACCTCTTTGAGGCCCCTGAACAACCGTGGGGCTTCCAATTGTCCATGGCGTTTTTCTTTCAGGGACGATCTGAGCTGAATAAACGCCAGGCGCATAGGGGTCTTGAACACACTATCTTCAGCTGATCTGTGAAAAACCACTCCTTTGAGTTTCAACTACATCTTCCTACCGCCATGGTGTGACTGTCATCTACTTCACTTGCGCCATTTATTTTTCCAGACACTCATTTTGATATTTTTCTCACCTTGGCGACATTATAGTTTCCTTTGGCTAATTGTAGTACTAAAATTGGCTTCAATGTGGACAACCTCTTCCCTTGGAAGGGGTTGAGAACAATATACTAGTGCCTTTTAGTCCATTAGGTTGTGGAGTCGTATCTGTCCTTTATTTTTCAAATGAAATGACAAAAAATGATAAGAGCACATGTAACAAAACTTATCATAACTTTTGAAAACAGAAAGAAGGAAAAACATATGTTACAGATATTGTACACTGGATCCATTTATAGAGTAAGATGAAAACTAGTAATGAAAAAAACGCTTCACGAATATCCCGTTCACGGGGTTCCCAAAACTCTCGCAATTAAGTTGAGCCAATTCATATGTGTTGTTGTCCTAGACTGTAATGACTTTGAAAGGGCCCAGCCATAGGTTTTCAAATTTCTCGTCTTTAGCTCTTTCTTCTCTTCTAGCATCCCACTTCAGAACAAGATCTCCATGCTGAAAATCTTGAGCAATATACCTTCAGTCACAAGTCACTTTCATCTTGTCCTGGTATATTTTGGAGGATTCATCCAGTTGTTCCCTAACCTGTTGAACCTCTATCAGTTGATGAATTCTTCTTTCCATATCATCTGTTTCTTCATTTTCTGGCTGTAATAGTCTCATCACTGGGAGACCCAACTGAATTGGGAGGACTGCTTCTTTTCCATAGACCAATTGAAATGGAGAAGTTCCTATAGCTCTCTTGACACTAATCATGTCTTCCCATAATACAAACTTTAGTTCGGAGTCCCAGGCCCTTTTGTTCATATTGAGTAGTTTCTTGATAATAGTTACCAAGCTTTTGTTTGAGGATTCAGCCAAACTGTTTCCCTGCGGGTAGTATGTTGTTGAATGAATCAACTCAATGTTGTAATTCTGACAAAAGCTCATCATTTTGTAGGATTTAAAATCTTGAGCATTGTCTGTAATGATTTTTCTTGGGCAGACAAATCTTGCCAAAATATTTTCTTTTAGGAAGCCTACTATGACAATGTCATTGGCGTTTCTTGTGGGAATTGCTTCCACCCACTTTGTGAAATAGTTAGTGGCTATAACAATCCATCTATGCTAGCCACTAGAATGAGGGTTTATTTCTCCAATAAAATCAATTCCCCATTGTTGGAAAGGTGATTCCACCCTGATGGGTTTAAGGGTGTAATATCCTTAGGAATATTTAACCAAGATATTAACTCAACTTCAGAAATTTTAATAAAATTCACTGCATAAAGTTCTTAATAATCTTTTCAAACCGAGCAGGATGTTAGTGAGGGGGATGGAGACTGAATCTGAGGATGGTGGGATGAAATTTTAGTTCTGGAATTTGTATGGGGAAATGTGTAGCAACAAATATTAATATCAGAGGGAGAGTCCTAAGCACAAAGCACTGGGGCCATTTATGTTTCGGACATCAGCTACCGCTGAAGCCTGCCGCAAAGCTTCCTGGGCGCACCAGCATATGCTTACTAGAATGGGTGGGTACAAAAACTGAGTTATGATGGTCAAATAGGCACAATAGATACTTTGAAAAACAATCAGAAAGATTCGGGAAGAGTAGGGGAAGTTTGGAGATTGTAGACCCTGTCGGGATGATAGAGCTAGTCAATTTTTAAGCTTTACAAACAATCGGTAAATCCTTCCAAATTATTAAAGTATGAGATCATATGGATATTATGGTGTATTAATGACCTCCTACAACTTACAGAAATCATATCTGACTTTTAGAATAAATTTGACAGTCATTTAGTGAAACTAGTCATTAAACAATGCTCGATGAGCTAGTCTTCTATTCTGAATTAAGTACTGACTTTATTTAAATGTAAACTCTGTTCTGAAATATTAGAGTGCTCTGATATAATGTAATTAGCAGCAGCAGGTCTAAATGTTACTCACTAAATTGAGCTTTCACTCATTTAATAGCTCCTACTTAATACAATGAATTATAGGCTAGGAAACCCCCTCATAGAGCCATAGAATGACTAGAAGAAGAGAAGTAATGACCCGATATCTATTCTGAAGGTGTAATCTGATCTTCAAAAGGTCTGAAACAGAGGGTATGTCTGCACACTGATTCTATGGAAGTGTATGGAGAGATATCCCCAGATCTTCTCTTCCTTATGGGGAAAACACCTCCAAATCTAGCTGTGGTTGTGAGAATGAAGGAGAAGAAGAGAATGGATCAGTTTTGAGAATGATTTCTGATACTGGACATCACTAATGGCTGAACATAAGGCTGAACCAACCCTCCATCAGTTCTTGGGTGCATTCACTGGAGCATTCATCTTCAATTTGAGAAACTTCACCAAAACTAGCTAGAATTTCACTGAATGAGAGATCTTCTCTTGGAACTAACTGTATGAATTCATTGTTGAACTGATCTGAATGTTTAATGGTTGTATCATCATTTTCTATACCTGCATAACACTCATAAGAAACTCACATGGCCTTGGGGCACATCTCCCAAGCAAACTTGTTGAGGCACATCACTCAACTAGAGATGCTCAGAGCTCTCAAACCAAATTTGCAAATGACAAAAAGTTCTTTAATGAACTTGGAAACCTTCTTAAATAGAATTCATGTTCACCTATTGAGCAAGTTACTTATCTTGGTGACCTGTGATAATAGGTCACCCATGAGTGGACATACTTTCCTTGCTTTGCTTGCTTGCTTTGCTTTGGCTTTCCTTCTTTTTTCCTCTTTTTCTGACTTGCCTTCTTTTCTGAACTTTCCTGCTTTTTGGATTTATGCTGCTTTTCCTGAAATATTCATCTTTTCTCATTTTTGGAAACATTTTTGGACTCTAGTGCTTACTTGACTTCTACTCCAAGTAATTCCTTGATTTTATGAGTTTCATCACTTAGGCAAGTTTGGCTCACTTACCAATTCGAATTTCCTGGCCAAGTCATCAACCACTTGGCACATGTATTAGCAATAATTATTTAAATGAAAATAACACCACTCGGAAATAATTTAACTTAGCAATTAATTAATTATCCAATAATTAATTAATTAATAAGGTGTAATGCCTCAAAATTTCCTCAATTAATTAATTTCTCAATTAATTAATAAATCACCTTAGCACTTGAATTGGGGGTTAATAACTTCATTGGGGGGGGGGGGGGGCTTGTCCATTTAATTCCTCAAATTCACCCTTAGGAATCTTACTTCATCCATCCATTAATTATTTAATTAATGCCTAGTTGACTTAGGCTAAAATCATCCCCATGGACCATAGAAAAATTTGGGAACATGACAGTCCTCCCTTCCCAAGATTGCTTGTCCTCAAGCAATGTCAGGATTCCACCAAGCTTCTGCTGCACCAACTCTGATTATCATTGCCCCCATCCATTGAACAATTTGTAAATTACTTGGGCCTTCAGGAAAAATGTCTATGTAAAACAAACTGTCATGTAATTTATATCTGCCATTATCCAACAAATGAACAGAATTTTAACCTCGTTAGGATAACTGAGTATAATTCCAGGGTCCCATTGTTTCTCCTTCAAGGAGCAGAATTCTCCTGTCATCTTTGGCAATTTGTCAGTCAAGTGTATGCCAGGATCCCAAAGTATCAACTCCATTTTCCCCATAATCAGAATCATTTTAAAGAATTTGTCATCAAACATGTGCCTTTTCATCCGGGGAATAACTGCTAGGGTATTGCTTCCAACCAAACCAAGTGGGGAGCAAAATGTATCTTCTAGTGAAAACATCCAATGGCTCAACTCTCTGCCATTGGAGAAAAATTTCAAGCATCCTTCCCAGCATGTGGATTCCCTCCACATAGGCCAACCTCTGCAAGTAAAATGTTCCGTTAATTTAACTTGGCAACTTGCCTGCTTAGCTGCCTTCCCTTGACCATAAGCATAAAAAATTTTGTAAGGAAGTTTCATGCTTGTCTAGTAATCTTTCAAACAATCCATATGTGGATGAGTGACATCAAATGGCTGCAAAATATACTTTTTTTGCTGCTCACAATTCAATACAATGTCAATTATAATAAGAAATTTATTGCAGAAACAAGTGGACTTTTTACCTTCCAGCTTTTCTTTTCTAGTGAGACCTCTATCCATCCATCTGGTGGGTGAATCAGAGATCCTGCTTGCTAATTCACATGAGTTGAAATCAGCCATCTCTTCTACAATAAGATCTATCTCCCATAGGAGCGGATCATGATCCACCTGTGGTACATGTGGCATCAGCAAGAAAAACTTCTTCACCCACTGTTCATTCCCCATTGTTATTGTTGAATCCATGACATGAGTGGAAGGACTGTGAAACTTGTTTGTATGTATGCAACCTTTAGTAATCAGACTTATGGATGCAACTTCATCATTATTGGTTGGCCCAATTTGGGTGCTCTCATCCCACTTTTCCATGGGAGAGTGATTGTTTCCAAGGAACAGCTCAATTTCCCTTAGGAAATGATTAGGTGCTTGGTTTTCATCAAGCTGTTCTGCACACTCCTCAAGCACATGTAAAGATAAATGATCCTCATGATCCACCATCTCATGAGGTTCCTCCTTATGATCATGAATGCTTTCACCCCAATGAAACTGAATGAATGGTGTGTAGGAGGGTAGGGAGGATCTTTGCAACTTTTCATGAAGTAGCAACATCTCCGTCTTGGATTCTTGGAGGGCACTTTGAGTGCTTCTCAAAGAATCTTGGGTGGCCATCAATTCATCATTGAGCTTATAGTTCTCTTTTTCATATCTGCAAATGCTTTCTTCATCATGCTATGATGCATCCCGCAACAATTCAACAATCTCAAACATGTAATATTTATCTGAAAGCAACTGTGAGAAATTACCTTTGATTGTGGACATTGCTTTCTGGATATTCTCCATGGCTGCAAAGAGATATTGATCTTCCCTTAAAGCAGCTTCCCAACACAAACTTGACACTGAAGAATGAGTGTCATGGATAATTTTCAAGGCCTCTTGGATCTTCTGTTCATCCATCTTCAATGACCCTGCAAGAAGATGAGGTTCTTGCAGATGTTCCTCCCCTTCATTTTCCATCATCGGATTGATTTTATGCAGTGCACTCGAAGTTTGGAAATCCGATCCATATATTGCTGTTGCAATATATTCATCTCTTAGGTCCTCAACAACATAATTTGGGCTTCAAATTAATTGCTCATTCATCCTGGGTATACCGGAAAGATATTCTGTCAAATTTCTAGCCTTCTCATTGCATTTATTTTTGACATCAGAATTCCGAACCTCATCACTAGGGAGATCAACCACTCTGAACTTTTTACTAGAAGTGGATACCATATCAGATTGAAATAATGACACATAAAAACAAGAATTTAATAACTCACCAGGTGTCATGTTATCCTCCTTATGAGGTGGAGTGTTGGTGGTTTGGCCTTCCATCAATTTCTCATTTTCAGTTTCTGTTGTTGCCAGAACTTCTTCTTTCCCCATGGATATTGCACCCAAAACACCTTCATCAATGGTAATCTCCATGTCCCCCACATATATGTGAGAGTACACATATTTAGATGCTTCCTCACACTTAAAACATTCCTTAGTAGATTCTCTTCCGTCCATGTAGGCATCCTGCAAACACCCTTCTAGTGATTCAGCTTGGTAACTACATTCACCCTTATCACCCAGGATATGAAACTCAACATCCAGGGAATCCTTTATGCAGTAATTGTCTTCTGATGTGGCTGAAACATCATCATGACACAATTTAGTACAAAAATATGAAAGTGGTCCATTCATTTGCATCATGCTTCTCTCTTCGATGGGTGTGGTTATGGTGCCTTGTTCTACCACTGATTCTACTAGTTCACATCTAACTGATGTGTGGTCAATTTATACTACCTTGTGAAGCTCATGTGGTGTCTTTGGATCTGATTTATGTTCTACTTTTAGATCTGATCCAAAATATGTTTCAACACCCCTAACAGTACCAATCTCATCCGAGATGATCTTGAGATCCTCATCATAGAATCTTGTAGTAGATTCTTCTTCCATTTTTTTCAACAATCTCATGATTGGGTTTTGGGTCCTGTTTCTCCTTGGTTGTCTTAGGATGAAGATTCTTGGAGGATCTTCTTGAAGAGGATCCAAAAATTCTTGTGAAGTCACATGCATCCAATAAAGTTTTCATATCTTTCATTAACTCTTCCATAAGAGGTTGACCTTTGACTGTGGAACATGAAATTTTTTCCTAAATAGGGCTATCAAAATAACCATAGTCTCTTCTCCCCATCATGATATCATAGGAGATGCTTGTGGAAGGTATTTCTTGGGGATTCTCTTACTCATACTATCTGCAGTATTCTTCATACTGCTCATCATAATTATCATACTCTTCATAAAAATAATCTTCCTCCTCATACAACTCAAAGTCTGAATCTTCCATGACATGGAATTAATTCCACAACTACAATTTAAAAGTAGTGCTGAACTACTTTTCCACTAAGATTAACTTTCCACAGGCTGAGCCATGGAAGTGCTCTGATACCAATGTAATATCCTTGGGAAGATTTAACCAAGATATTAACTCAACTTCAGAAATTTTAATAAAACTCACTGCATAAAGTTCTTAATAATCTTTTCAAACCGAGCAGGATGTTAGTGAGGGGGATGGAGACTGAATCTGAGGATGGTGGGATGAAATTTCAGTTCTGGAATTTGTATGGGGAAATGTGTAGTAACAAATATTAATATCAGAGGGAGAGTCCTAAGCACAAAGCACTGGGGCCATTTATGTTTCGGACATCAGCTACCGCTGAAGCCTACCGCAAAGCTTCCTGGGTGCACTAGCATATGCTTACTAGATTGGGTGCATACAAAACTGAGTTATGATGGTCAAATAGGCACAATAGATACTCTGGACAACAATTAGAAATATTTGGGAAGAGTAGGGGAAGTTTGGAGATTTTAGACCCTATTGGGATGACAGAGCTTGTCAATTTTTAAGCTTTACAAAAAATGGGTAAATCCTTCCAAATTATTAAAGTATGATATCATATGGATAGTATGGTGTATTAATGACCTCCTACAACTTACAGAAATCATATCTGACATTTAGAATAAATTTGACAGTCATTTTTAGTGAAACTAGTCATTAAACAATGCTCGATGAGCTAGTCTTCTATTCTGAATTAAGTACTGACTTTATTTAAATGTAAAATCTGTTCTGAAATATTAGAGTACTCTGATATAATGTAATTAGCAGCAAAAGGTCGAAATGTTACTCACTGAACGGAGTTTTCACTCATTTAATAGCTCCTACTTAATACAATGAATTATAGGCTAGGAAACCCCCTCATAGAGCCATAGAATGACTGGAAGAAGAGAAGTAATGACCCAATATCTATTCTGAAGGTGTAATCTGGTCTTCAACAAGTCTGAAACAGAGGATATGGCTGCACACTAATTCTATGGAAGAGTATGGAGAGCTATCCCCAGATCTTCTCTTCCTTATGGGGAAAACACCTCCAAATCTAGTTGTGGTTGTGAGAATGAAGGAGAAGAAGAGAATGGATTAGTTTTGAGAATGATTTCTGATACTGGACATCACTAATGGCTGAACATAAGGATGAACCAACCCTCCATCAGTTCTTGGGCACATTCACTAGAGCATTCATCTTCAACTTGAGAAACTTCACCAAAACTAGCTAGAATTTCATTGAATGAGAGATCTTCTCTTGGAACTGACTGTATGACTTCATTGCTGAACTGATATGAATGTTTAATAGCTGTAGAATCATGTTCTGGACCTGCATAACACTCATAAGAAACTCACATGGCCTTGGGGCACATATCCCAAGCAAACTTGTTGAGGCACATCACTCAACTAGAGAGGCTCAGAGCTCTCAAACCAAAATTGCAAATGACAAAAAGTTCTTTAATGAACTTGGAAACCTTCTTAAATAGAATTCATGTTGACCTATTGAGAAAGTTACTTAGCTTGGTGACCTGTGATAATAGGTCACCCATGAGTGGACATACTTTCCTTGCTTTGCTTTGGCTTTCCTTCTTTTTTCCTCTTTTTCTGACTTGCCTTCTTTTCTGAACTTTCCTGCTTTCTGGATTTATGTTGCTTTTCCTGAAATATTCATCTTTTCTCATTTTTGGCAACATTTTTGGACTCTAGTGCTTACTTGACTTCTACTCCATGTAATTCCTTGATTTTATGAGTTTCATCACTTAGGCAAGTTTGGCTCACTCACCAATTCGAATTTCCTGGCCAAGTCATCAACCACTTGGCACATTTATTAGCAATAATTATTTAAATGAAAATAATACCACTCAGAAATAATTTAACTTAGCAATTAATTAATTATCCAGTAATTAATTAATTAATAAGGTGTAATGCCTCAAAATTTCCCCAATTAATTAATAAATCACCTTAGCACTTGAATTGGGGGTTAATAACTTCATGGGGGGGCCCTCCTTATCCATTTAATTCGTAAAATTCACCCTTAGGAATCTTACTTCATCCATCCATTAATTATTTAATTAATGCCTAGGTGACTTAGGCTAAAATCATCCCCATGGACCATAGGAAAATTTGGGAACATGACAAAGGGGTAACGGTTTAAGCTTTTGCTTTCCGGCGAACAACTGACATTCTTTGAATGATCTGATGATCTTGTTAGCATCAATAAACAAAGTAGGCCAAAAGTAACCAGCTCATATGATTTTATGAGCAGTTTCTCTCCATGCATGATGTCCTCCACACATTCCTTGGTGAAACTCTATAATTATGCCTTATGTTTCTTCTTCAACAATAGAATTAAGCAGAATGCCAAGTGGATCCTTCCAGAAGAGATATCTATCTAGGATATAGTACTTAACATATTTGAGTTTAAGAGACCTCATTTTAGACTTATTCAGACTAGGAGGGCATGTGAGGTGTTGTAAATAGTAAACCATGTCCCTGTACCGGTCTGACCGAGTAAAATTCTCAGCTACATTGTCAGGAATATTTTGTTGACTGTCTTTGTTCTCCTGACTAGGGATTTAATCGATCTCAAGGGCTTGGTATTTTGACTCAGCCAGGAGTTTTTCTAATCCTTGTCCCTTCACCAATTTGGTAGGCTTAATTTCCATGTCCTATTCCTGGATTTTGGAGATCCACTTCCCTCTTCTTCCTTTGCTGTCGGGTTGACACAAGATGTCTTAGTTGGTACTTCCTGGGACATGAGCAATAATCTTGGAATGAAAGACATAGCTCCTGAATGAATTGAGGGCTCTGACAAGTGCGTAGGCCTACTTTTCTATTGTGCTGTATTTCAACTCTGCATCTTTCAATGCTTGGTTGAAGAAAGCAATGGGTTGTTCATGCCCTTCTTGATTTTTTTGTAGGAGAACTGCTGCAATAGTAACCTTAGAGGCGAAAGAGAATATAAAAAAATCCTTTGTATAATCAGGTCTAGTCAAAACAAGTGTTTTTCCTAAGGAATCCTTTATTTGTTTAAAGGAGTCTCTTGCAGCTATGGTCCATTTTATCTCGGCATCCTTTCTTAGCATGTCAGTAATCATTTTCATTATTTCAACAAAATTAGGAATAAATCTTCGTAAAAAAATTATTTTACCAATAAAGAACTATACCTCCTTCTTATTCCTTGGGAGTTCAATTAGCTTGATAGAAGCCACTCTATCGGGGTCTATCCTCACAGCATATCTGGAGACGATATGCCCCAACAACTTTCCCTCTGTCATTGTGAAAAAGGATTTTTTAGGGTTGACAGGCAAGCCAAATTTTCTGCATTTCTTGAAAGTCTACTTTAGATGTTGAAGGTGGTCTTCATCAGACTTCGAAAATACTATCATATCATCTAGGTATATAACAATAAATCTGTCCTTTTCACCTATGAATGCTATGTCCATGTCCCTTTGGAATGTTGTGCCAACATTCATAAGGCCAAAGGTCATTTTATCATACATAAAAGTTCCCCATGGTGTAGTGAAAGTTGTCTTTTCCCTATCATTTAGGTGCATGGAAATTTGGTTATAGCCTAATAATCCATCCATCATTGACACTCTAGTCGACCCAACTACTTTTTGTAGAATATGATCCATTTTGGGTAAGGGGTAATTATCCTTCAATGAGCACTTATTGAGGTTTCTGAAATCAACACATAACTGGATTTCTCCATTTTTCTTTCTAATCGGCACCAAGTTAGCCACCCACTCTGAATATCTTAGAGGAATGATGATTTTTGCATCAAGAAGTTTCCTTACTTCCTTTTCAATCACCGGCAGCAAGATAGGGTTCACCTATCTCAACTTTTTCTACACCGACTTAGCATTTGGCTTCAAAGGAATTCTATGTTGTGTGATGGTGGTATCATAGATTTTGAGGTCTTCACACGTCCATGCGAAAACATCTACATAATTTTTGAACAATTCCTCATACCTTTTCTTTTGTTCGATTATAAGGGACTGAGAGAGTTTTACAAACTTGGGTTCTTTCATGGTACCAATTTTCACTTCCTGTACAGCCTCAGTAGTTGGTTGTACTGTTGGTTTGACTGGGATCTCGTTTTTATCGAACAACTGTTTTAACAGAACCTTCCTTTAGGAATAAAGTTTCTCTTTATTTGCATAAATTTGTGACCAGCAATCTGCTTTGTCAACCCAGAGACTTCTCCATTCTCTGCTTGTGAAATGCTTTCTTCTGTCTCCCCGTAATTACCATCTATATCAGTATTTGAAAATTCATTGACAAGCTACAGGAAGCATTTGATTCGTGGTTTTCTTCGAAGACCTTCCAACTCTTCACGTTGTCAAGGATGGAGAGAGAATATCGCATTTCGAACTCATAATTTAGCCTCAGCTTCTTGGGAGGCTTGAAAGAACTTGCCATCAAGGCCAACGCATCTGCCTGTTAATTTCCCTCCTGGGGGACGAAAGTAATGTTGAAAGCATCAAATAAGTTCTCAATGAGGTCCCATGTGAGATTTAGATATGCTATGAGTCTTGGATGTTTGGTTTGATAAATAACTCTAATCTGGTTTACCACCAGTTCAGAGTCTCCAAAGGCTGCCAGCTTGGTGATTTTTCAGTCCCTTGCAGCTCGAAGGCCGAGGATAAGAGCTTTATATTCAGCAACATTGTTTGTGGTATCAAAATACAACTTGTGAGACAAACTAATCTCGTCCCCTATTGGTGATGAAAATACCGCACTGGTTCCAGATTCTTCTTTCGCAGAGGCTCCATCAAAATAAAGTTTCCAGATTTGATTCTTGCTATCTTCAGGAATGGGTTCCACCGCTTGAATTTTTACAATCTCTTCTTCGATTGGATTCCTCGATGATAACCTGTAACATCCCATGTTTTCGTCGGTTTCATATATGGGATAATTCCTAGGACTATATTGATCACTTATCACATAGGAAGACATAACCTCTCTATACAAACGCATAGTCTCTCCAGCAAAAACAAGTATTGTAGCATATTTCATATCCATCTACATGGTGCCTCCCAACTTGTTATCCCAACTTCTTAATAGAAGCATGCCATGTTTTGCTAGAACATCTGCTACCACCACATACATCATTAAAATTTTGGCTGGTATTTAAGCAAGAGTGACTAACAAATATTTTATCATACCTATGCATTTCACCTTTCTGGAATCGAAACTATAGAGATTATGATATGGCCTGGTGATCTCTAGCCCAAATTTTTCCATGATAAATTTTGGCATCAAATTGTGGGATGCTCCGGAGTCCAGCATACAGTTATGAAGTATTTTCTCATGTACATTCAGGGTAACATAAAATGGGGCAGTGTGATCCTCTTTATTATCGATGTGTGGGCCACATTGAAAAGTGGGGGCTTCATCATTTAGATTTATGGAATCCTGTTGATCGATGTTTTCAACTTTGTGTAACATTTTATCAATCTGATTCTGGTACATAGGATTCCTTATCAATTCAGTCAAGGGAACAACTATCTCTATGTTCAGCTCTTGTTCCAGACTGAAAGATGTAGACACCTCTTTGGGATTTGGCTCTATTGTCTTATGGGGGATTATGCCTGGCTTACTTTGGCTATCTAGGATTGTGGCCTCATTCTTTGGAAGGATTTCATTTTTTGATAGGGAGGGAGTTTGCGGAAACTTAGCTTGGGACGAATTCTGTGGGGATTTCTTGGGGAGAAATATGTTCTGTCTATTTTTCATTTCTGGCCTTGGTCTCAAGTCATATTTCCTTTGTGGCTTATCTCGTTGAGCACTATGAAAAACAGGGAAATCACCAGGGATTTGATCTCCTTCTTGGAAGTTTAAAAATTATGGGCCAATTTGTTCATACGAGAGTGAGGTCTCATAATCTTCTCTAGTGAGGTGCATAAGGTGGGATTCTTCTTCCATCCAATTTAGGTGCTCTTCAAATTCTTAATAATCTTCTTCAACTGTAATTCCAACTAGATTGTTTTCCTTCTCGCGGACAGGTGGCCTTAATGGTTGTTCCTCATTCCTCTTTTCTCTATATGCCATTTGTGGATTGTAAGGCCTTCTGAATTGAGTAGGAGGTCAAACAGGTGACTTTTTGTTAGGATTGCTACTCTCTAATTCCATTATGGTAACTTTATTTGACAGATTCTTGATAATGCAAGTCATCTCGTCGATCTTTGCGTCGTGAGAGGCTCTTATTTCTAAAGATCTTCCCTCTTCTTCAGCATTTCATTTGTCTTTTGTTTCGACATCATTGGTCATTTTTATCTTGCCTCCTGCCCTCATGTTTCCTTCGATGTCTATGGCGTCATCTTGCATCTCACTGAGTGAGAGTGGTCTTCTCTCCCTCAACGTTATGGAAAAATATGAGGGAAAATATGCTGCATAGGTGACTCGAGCTGCTGCTTTAGTAGGACGAATGTCCTTAGGGATCCTGAAATATACTTTGTTGAATCTCGCGGTAAATTCCACCACATTTTTGGAGTTTCTCTTCTTCAGGGCGGATAATTCCGTTAAATAATAGAGACTATCACGTTTAAATCCCCACTGCTTGACAAAGGTGGTTTCCAGGATCTCCATAGTGCTGACGGAGGCATTGGGTAGTGATCTGAACCATTTTCTAGCTTCTCCTTCCAGTGACTGAGCAAAAACTCGCATGAACACATCATCATGTTCGATCGGGATATTGTCAGTGAAATCTTGGAATCGGTTTACATGATCTTCAACAGATGTTCCCTTGCTACCATCGTACTTTGGTAACAACTTTAGGTAGTGGGTACGCATATCATTCAAGTGCGTGGGTAATTGCAAAGGTCCATGTCGGCTAGCCACCCATCTGGGTATTCTGGGTGGTGGTGGTGGTGTTCCTCTGCCTCCTCCTCCTAACATGAGGTGATTGGAGATTAGCTTCTTGGCCTGTGGAGCAATGAAATATTTGGGTGGACTCATATGAGATAAAAATTCTTCGCTTACAATAGGAATCTTTTGAAAGCTAGGAAAATCATAAGGAGTGTGAGGGTTCTAGGGAGAAGGTTCTCTTCAAGGGGTTTGGACAATGAATTCGGATTGAGGGAATTGAGGGCCAAATAAAGGGGGGGAGAAACTTCGCTGATAGCTTCATGAAGTAGAATGGTATTTCCCACGTCTATGTCTCCAAGAAACAGAGTCTTCTAATGCCACAAATTCAGCGTGGCTAGGGTTCTGACGGGTATGTCTTCGTCCTGATGCTAGGTTTGCTTTTTTGGAGTTTCCAAGTGGATTACAGCCTGCAACCTAATTCCATCCACTATGAAACTAGGAGCGTATAATTTTGTCATTGTCCCCAGGGAAGATTTATCTTCTTGATTGCATTCCCTGGAAACGGCACCAAAAATATGTTAGTCCCAGAGACATTCTAGGACTACTTTTAGAATTGTGCATGGGCATCAATAAAATATATTATGTTGTTCTTCTTGATCAAAATTACATTCATCATAAAATAATATAGCCAGCCAAATGTTGGAATAATATGGGCAATACTTCAATATGCCAATGATAAAAATTTGAATGAATTGATGTTAATGAAATGGCACAAAACAAAGGTACTTCAGAGGGAGTAAATCTTTGTTTTATGTTTGAGAATAACATACTGATCCTAAGGGAGGAATTCAGTAGTTGTAACAAAATGATCATAAAACTAAATCTGAACAATATGAGGATATTATTTCCAGATAACCCAACATGAATACTTCAACCCCTGGAAATCTTAGAAGGAATAATTTAAGCTTGCAACATTCACATTGAAATCAGAATCAGATTCATAAATCATGAACAGTATGACAGAGATGAATAAAAAGAAGGAAAAATACTAACTGGACACATCAAAGCTTTGAATCCATGAAATCCCAAGATTGGGTGAAATATGTTTTTCTTTATATCCTTGATCAGACTACAAAATATTAGAAGTTACACTTCCTCCAAAAAGAGCTGACCAATGGCTCCTGCCTATTCTACTATATATAGCCTTCACAAGATTTACAACATAAGTTGTTACAAATAGTTTGTTACAGCTCAACAGCTTAAGCAATTCCGTTTGTACTCTTCAACAGAGTCTGTTACAAAAAATAGTCATACTGACAAATATTGGTTAATCTATGACTGCAACCCGGGACCGTTTTGCTGGTGAAGCAATACGTCCTACTGGACGAAAAAGCCCCACTAATCCGAGGTAGACCCATATTAGCAATGCTCTTTATTTTCAGGGATGTTATGAGCTTAATAACCATCAAACATTTTGTTGCCATGAAGACACTAATGCAGCCTCTTCACTACTATGTGTTGCTAAATGAAACCTTCATCATCTATCCCTTCTACCCCATCCAATTCCTTTGCTCTCGAACCTTGCTTTCGACAGGGTGAAAGTTCATTGATGTCACTAAGTTGTGGAATAGGACCTGATCTCTCTTTAGATAATTGAAACCATTTAGGTTATATCGCTCCATAAATTTGATCATCCTTCACTGGGACCAACATGCCCCTTCCTTTTGTGCATTTGCATTCAAAAGACCTAATTCCCTTTAAACCACTGGAGACCTAATTCCTTAGACATATCGGTTGAGACCTCAAACCTTTACCACCAGACTGTCTGTGAATGCGTGTCTACGGGCTTCTCGTGAACACTGGTTGTATGTTCCCTTAATGATCCCTACGTGCTTCCGCTGGAAATGAAATGAGCCATCAAAATCACATATCCTTTATGCTTCACTCGACAGCTCTAGTAGACTCACACATTTAAGCTTAGAACACCCGACCTCCGAGGTTTAAGGACTCAATGATTCAAACAATGCAACTACTTGAGTAAGAAATGATTACTCATCCATCCATAGGGCTCTTGCATGCTAGAAGAAGACCATTGTTGTATGACGACAGCATCAGTAAGAGTGTTGAGAGACGCTGCTTCTTACTGGCAGCGGTGGCTGACAAGACCGCTTTGAGTGAGTTGTTTTCAAACAATGCGAAGGATGGAGCATGACAAAGAGCAGTATATCATAAACCATGAGTGGTTTCAAAGCCCTTAAAGAGTAGTTTAGAAAGACCTCTTTTAGGCCCCTAAACAATTGTGGAGTTGCCACGTGGAAGGAGCAGTTTTTGCTCCAGGGATGCACTGGAAGTGTTAAAATCGGTACAACTTCATCATCCTGAAGTTTGGATGACTGTCGATCCTGTGCTAAGTCCCTCTCGAGATCTTTACGAAGTGGGAACAACTTTTAAGAATGGGTCCCTCTCTTCATATGACCCATCCACCTAGCGATTTATGATATGCAAAACCACTATGGTGACTTTAGAGGTTTCAGGGCCCTAGAAAAGTTGTATGGGGAAACCGCTTTGAGGCCCCTGAACAACCGTGGGGCTTCCACCTATAAGTGGTGGTTTTCTATCAGGGGCAATATGAGCTGAATAAATGCCAGGCGCTTAGGGTTCTTGACCGCACTATCTTCAGTTGGTCTATGAAAAACCACTCCTCTGAGTTTCAACTGCATCTGCCAACCACCACGGTGTGACTGTCTTCTACTTCACCTGCACCATTTATTTTTCCAGACACTCATTCTGATATTTTTCTCATCTTGGCGACATTAAAGCTGCCTTCGGCTCATCATAGTACTAATAGGAAGAGTCTAGCATAATCCCCTATTCCTTCAGATGTTCCTTTCCATATATCTATAGGATTTGTCGATAAGGAAATATCTCGCACTATAGTTGACGAGGGAGCTTCTGTTAGTATTTTATCCTCAATTGCTTGGAAAGATATAGGTTGTCCTCATCTTGTGCTATTCATTAACCAAATACTTGTTAAATTAATGTAACTTCAAAGTATATTCTACTTGTACTTTATTATTGTAATTCCGTCGGGAATGTTTTACCTCTGACGGGGATGTCATTATTACATTTGTTCATGTAAAGGTCATGAGGTTAACCCTCCGTTGTAATTCGGATCGTTAGCACCCAAGTAAATGTAATATAAGTGGTAATTGAGTCTCTCTAGATAAGTCAGCCCAGTTAGGGTTACTAGGGCCGACCTAGCTGAGTTAAAGGTTAGGTCAAAAGTAATGTTTAAATAGAAGGAGAGACTCCTTCATTTATGCATTCACTCACTTGTGCAATTCACATTAGTGGAGAGAGAGAGATATCTATTAAGGAGAATGAGGAGTGGCTTGAGTCCAAGTTTTGGTATTTTTGTATCTCTTATTTGTGAAACATATTTTTTGGGCATTGTACTTGATCATCTATATTGAGGAAGTTCTTTCTAGGTTTTCTTCCCCTTGAGGGTTTCCCATAGTATATTGTTTTGTGCTTTGTGATTGTGTATCTTTCAGAGATCCTGATTATGCTGCTATTGTGAATAATGTATTGAATGCTAATGAATTTGCAATATAGTCTATGGTACCATATAATTTTAACATGGTTTCCAAGATAGCCTGAAAAGAGCAAATTTCACAAGGTAAAACTCTCTCTCTCTCTTTCCAGAAGTGAAAAATTAGGGCTTTTCATAGATGTGGAATTTTTGAGTGCAATTGGCATAGGGAAGTGCACCTCTCCAAGAGAGAAATTTTGATACCAAGATCGATTTTTTTGAGTGGGTAAAAATCCCATAAATTCAAACCCTAGTTTGACTTTGGACAAAAAAACCATAAAACTGCAGATCCAAAATTCGTAAGTCAATTTTGAAAGGTGAAATTTTGGAATTTTCAAAATCCAAGTACAGCGACAAACTCGCCTCAGTCAAGCGCATCTTTTGGTGTGTTCATTTTTTCATTTTGATAAATTTTGACTTTTTATTATTTTATGCTCCTCGGGTTGCGATGGCACCAAGCACCAAGCTTGATGACAAGTTGGAAGGCATAGATAACTTTCGTTCTTGGAAGTATATGATTGGTCTCATTCTAGAAGAGAATTACCTTACCAAGTTTGTTAAAGAAGTTGTACCTGAACTCGAAGAAGCTGAAGCTAAGGAGAATCAAGAGAAGGATATGATTAGGGCTATGAGGATCATAACAGACTCCATTAAAGATCACTTGATTCCTCAAGTGTCCTGTAAGAAGACTCCACAGGAGATGTTTGATTCCCTAACTAGAATGTATGAAGGAATAAATATAAATCGGAAGATGAATTTGAGAGCTGAACTCAAAAGTACAAAGATGATGCAAGGAGAATCTATCAAGGAATATTTTACAAGGGTTTCCCAATTCAAGGAAAACCTAGAAACCATTGGAGACACCCTTGATGAATATGAGTTGGTGATGACTGCTCTCAATGGTCTTACTAGACCTTGGGACTCCTTTATCCAGACCATGTGTGCAAGAAAGGAAAGTCTACTATTCGAAGTTGTATGGGAAGAATGTGTCCAGGAGGAAGCTAGAGTAGCAAATCGAGAAGCACTACTCAGGGATGATAGTCAAGCTCTAGCTACCCATACAAAGAGAGAAAAAGGAAAATATCATTTCAAGTAGGAAAATCATAAAGAGTTCCATCCTCCAAATAAGTTTCAAAACTATAAGAAAGGAAACTACAAGCGAAGAGACTACTCTTCTTTCCAGTGTTCCTGTTGTGATAAGATGGGGCATATTTCCAAAGATTGTCCTGAGAGAAAAGAAGAACTCAAGAAGAAGAGCAATAAAAGACATCATGCTCACCTTGCCAAAGATGAAGAAGAAGAAGAACCTCCCAGTAATTTACTAAAGGAAGAAATCGAAGAATATGTCTTGTAATAGTAGTGATTCAAAGCACTCTCTCCAATCTTGAAGAAAATGACTCCCCTCAGAAAGCTTCACTAGGAGAATAGAAGAAGAAAAATACAAGATTGGTTTAGGAACTCTGATGATGAAGTAGACCTCACCATCAGACACTCCAGTAATCCCTTTAAGAATACTAGGATCAAACAAGATCCTACCAAACAAACAAAGATAAGCAATTGAATTGTCATTTCTATCAAATCATTTAAATGATAGTGTCCAGTTGTGTACACATTTATTTAGGATGTGTGTTATGCATGTTTTCATTGATTTGCATGTGATGGGTAAGTAGCTTATGGTACTATACAACATTCCGTTGCTACTTATCTAGAGTGAAACCTCTTTTCTTACATATTGGGAGTAGTGCACACTCTTAATAATGTCCTGGCAGAGATGGAAGGCATCTAGAAAGTTACCAATATATGAATGTGGGGTATGAATAAATGTTGTGTTATTGATAGCATTATGACAGTGTGACTTATGCTTTATGCATATGTTTTTGGAAACTATGAAATGTTTCTACCCATGCTATTGAATTTGACTTGTAGGAAGTATCGTACAACGATCACCTACAAATCAAGAACGATGAGACTTGTTTCGTAGAACAAGTGACAATGTTTAAAATATAAACAAGACTTGTGAAATCAAGTAGAGGAAGTTGACTATGATGAGATATCCAGAATCATGGTGTGATCGAAGTATATGACGAAGATGTACCTCCTAGATTTGAAGAGGTTTCACCCTCTCACAATGATGAGACTCTGGAAGATCATGATATGTTGGAGCCCCGAGAAGCTCCATGCATGACTATATTTCTCGCAAGAAAAAACCACCTTGGGCTCGTGAAATTATTCAAGATATAGATAGGTATGGAGATCTAGAAGGTTCCGCAAGAGAAAGAAAGAGGCCAAAGCCATTTTCGGTTATGTGGCTTTGATGTGTGATCTTGTAGACAAAGAACCTACTTGCTTCGAAGAGGCCATTCAAAAGAAAGAATGGATAGAAGCTATGACAGAGGAATACTAGTCAATAATGAAGAATGATGTGTGGGACATAGTTCCCAAACCAAAAGGTAAAAGTGTGGTATCTTCTAAATGGATATACAAGATAAAACATGTTGCGGATGGAAGTATTGAGAAATAAAAATCTAGGTTTCTGGATTGAGGATTCTCTCAAAAGGAAGGAATTTATTATGAGGAAACATTTTCTTGTAGCAAGGTACACTTCTATCAAAACCATCATGGAACTGGAAGCCATGATGAAGTGGAAGTTACACCAGATGGATGTGAAAACAACTTTCCTGAATGGTGTTATTGAGGAGGAAGTGTACATAGAACAACCACAAGGTTTTGAGGTTGAAAACAAAGAGACGCATGTCTACAAATTGAAGAAGGCTTGTATGGGTTAAAGCAAGCTCCAAGAGCTTGGTATGGAAGTATTGACAGTTTTATGACGAGCTTGGGATTTACTAAGGGTAAAGTTGATCCTAACCTTTACTTCAAGGTTATGGATGATGAACCAGTCATATTATTGCTATGTGTGGATGACTTGTTCCTGACAGGTAATGGGAAGAGAATCTCAAAGTGCAAAGAGAAGCTCACTGCAGAATTCGAGATGAAAGACCTTGGCTTAATGCATTATTTTATAGGTCTCAAGGTATGGCAGAGCCTAGAGGGAATATTCCTTAACCAAGGGAAGTATGCAGTGGAAATCTTGAAAATATTTGATATGTTGGAGTGCAAATCCATGGCCACACCCATGGATACCAACTTGAAGTTATTATCTGATACTTCGTCAGAATTAGTGGATGTGACTTTACACAGGAAGATTATTGGGTCGTTGATGTATTTGACGAATACGAGGCCAGATATATTCTTTGTTGTGAACACCTTGAGTTAGTATATGGTTGAGCCCATACGAGTGCACATTGTAGTTGAAAAGCATGTGATGAGGTACCTAAAAGGTACAATAGACTATGGTCTCAATTATACTCGAGACCATGAGTTCAGACTGTATGGTTATACATATTTTGATTGGGTTGGAAGTGTCTCAGACAGGAAGAGCACTTCAGGTGGATGTTACAGTCTGGGTCAGCCATGATCTCATGGATAAGCAGGAAACACTCTAGTGTGGCTCTCAGCACTGCAGAGGTAGAGTATATTGCAGCTTGTTCTACAAGTTGTGAAGCCATATGGATTCGGAAGTTGTTATCAGGTTTGTTTGATTTGGAGTTGGATACCACAATGATTCTATGTGATAACCAAAGTTGCATAAAAATGACAGAGAACCCTATGTTCCATGAGAGGTTAAAACACATAGAAATATTGTATTTCTACATCTGTGCTATGGTGCAAAGGGGATCTATAAAGCTCCAGTATGTGAGCACGGATGAGCAGGTTGCAGATGTGTTGACTAAGCCTCTATCTTGAGTTAATTTTGAGCACTTCCATGACAAGCTTGGTATAGTCTGAAAGGAATTCCCTCGAAAGGGGGAGTAGTGCTGATGATATTGTGGTGCAGTGGGATTTATCATCCCTAGATAGAGATTGTCTTAAATGTTGATCCTGATTTGTGGTGGGATCGATTGTCCCTAGATAGAGATATCTTAAATAATTGTGTTGGGTTCGATTGTCCCTAGACATAGATGTATTAAATATTCATGTTGGGTTCGATTGTCCCTAGACAGAGATGTATTAAATAATCGTGTTGGGTTCTATTGTTGTTCACACACAATCCACTCGACCGGAGGCGAGCCGGATATCCCTAGCTCAATGCGAGTCTAGAACAAATAAAACAGACTACAAATGTGTTTCCTAGATCTACTTAAGGATCAAGTGCTAGATGTCTTACCTCTTTGATTCGCTATCCTTTCTCCTGCTATGTTGCTCCACGTCCCACGATTGTCAGATCCAAGCTGTAAGACCTGTCAAGATGCAGAAAAGAGAAACAAGTAAAGAGCATCTATACAATAAGAGATCTATGTAAACAGTTAAGCAGGTAAACAACACAACATCATCATACATTAGAGACAATATTGGTGTAAATCATTTGTATTAATGCAAATAGAGGAGTACATGATAGAGATATAGAACTACAACCAATGACTTAACATAGCAGCCCTTCTCCACACAAGCCAATTGCCAAGCCCTTCCAAGGAAGCATGAGAGTCTCCAAGAGGTGAGTGAAAGTGTCCAAGAGAGATTTCACCAGCATGTAGATACCATAGTCTTCCTCCCTTTGGTAAGGGAGTGAGCCTCACATATATAGGACTAAGTGGATGAGGTTATGGATAGGATAGGATTAGAGATTGTAGGAGAGAGATAGGGGATCTTCCCAATAGGTTAGGGGTCGAGTACCATCTCTCCAAGAGATCAGGGATAAGCCCCCACATAGGCAAGTTTCAAGAAGGATCTTGAAATCACTATTTTTTCCCATTAACAGACCTCGTCGCACCTTGCTAAAGAGCAACCTGCGACGTCGCATGTTGCTAGTGTGCAACCTGCGACAACCTCTCAAAAGGTTGTGCAAACTGAGCACCAATCCTACCAAATGATCAATCAGTCCAAGTGACTTCAGGGATGTACACACTAAATCATGATGATGAGTAGATTTTAGGTGTAACAGAATGCCCCCCAAAGCATGAAGCTATTAAGGATGTATAGGTGAAGTGCTTTGACAGAAAAATTGGCAAAAGGCTTTTCGGATGAAGGACGCTGCTGCAGTACAACTGACTCTGAACTAACAATCTCATATGTAGTACAACATGGCTTCCGACCAATACATTGAAGATCCATGGTAGTAGTGATCAACTGAACACAATCATGGCTACTAGACACAAGCGTAGATCCATGATGAGATGGTAACACAGCCACGACCAATACAAAAGTGGATCCATGTAATATGACTCAATACAAACTCCATCGCAACCTGGGTAAAAACATGACTCCCCAGGGTCTTCAAGTTGAACCTACAATGATATGAATCTATCCATGTGATTACAAATGTCTTGACGTCGAACATGGTAGAAACAACTTGATTACCGGTCATTGATGTAAACCGTTAACAAGTGGGAAGGAGATCATCATTAATGTCAATGATTCCCAAGGTATCACAGTACATATCATCAAGCACGAATAAATGAGTTGAAGTCGAATGCAAGATGAAATCTTTCAATCAAGAGTCAATGATGTAAACTCATGATGAAAGCGAGGTAACCTGCCATTGAGGCATGCAGGGCCAAGGTACTTGGTTGGTTTCTAGATTCAATCCTCGGATGATGTGTTGAAATCGACAAGGATGAACCTGTCGAAGGAGGGAAATAATGAATCCCCCATCAATCGACATGAAACACGACAAAAGATGTGTAGAGTGGATCGGATGGTACAATAACATGTGAGACTGACGCAAAGTAACAATGGCATGATGACATGTGTACTGACTGCAAAATGATGAGTGAATGTGTTCTTGAACATGGGCATGGCATGACTTGGCAGTATTGACATGAGAATGATGCAAACTTCTAATGCAACTGATAGTGGAAGCTTTCTTCGAATGACTCAGAGGAGTAATAGGACTAAGAAAGTAAGCGGGGACTCATAGACAAACAAATGACCCAAGTATTGTATGCAATGCAAACGAGTGCCATGTTCAAGAACGACTATATACTGCCACTAAGGTATGTAACACAAACACTTTCCTTTTTCCCCATCATGAATGATGAGTGCCTCATGTGTTTTTTACGAGGCTGATGAGGGTAACCAGATGCTCGGTATAGCTCATCTCATAGATGAGTCCAATCCCAAATATTTTCTGAACCTAGGATAGGAGGGGTTCATTCCATGGCGGGCCCTTCAATGTGAAAATTTAACGAGTCCATAGAAGGCAAAATCAGTCGTCATTTCATATTTAGAGAGTCTGAAAGGAACTAAAGAAGAATCCAACGGTCCTTTTTCGTAAAGTTAGCCTCATCGCCCGAAAAAGGGTAAAACAACGCGGGAGAGGACTATTCCAGTCATGATTGGCTGGAGTATTCCTTTTTCGTGATTAGTGCCTCCTAGTTTGAAAAAGGGGTAAACTATCGCTAGGAAGACGACCATTCAAATACTTTAACAAGCGTGAACGTGACAAGTTCACTTGGCAATCTTTTCAATTTTAGGGAGTCTGAAAAGAGCTTAACTATGGACTCCAAGGGGTGTCCTTTTCCATGGAAGTTTAACGAGCCCGGAAAAGTGATAAATCATAACTCAGTACTTGTTCTCATGATTTGGTGAGTACGAGAATAAAACTAAGAGTAAACTCATCCTTATGCAATTAATGTGACTAATAAAAAATAATAATGACAAAACACACGAAGGGGTGTTTGTACCTGTAATTACCATTGGTAAAGCGAGAAACGTCATGAAAGAACATTTTTACGACTCTTGTACACTAGAAAAAGTGTTAAATAGCCCAAACATAACAACAAACGGTTGAAACTATAGTAAATGGCCGAAAAGCATCAAAATATTCGAAAATGAATATTCCATTTCATTCTATAAATAGAAATATAGGCCAAAAATAGAAACATTATTCAAATTGCCAATTTGGGTGGAGAAGTACCAATTTGGAGCCAAAACTTCCATCGTCGATTCTGAGAGCTACAATCCACCATTTCACCAGCCGTCTGGACCAGGTAGGCCTAAATCTCAGCCAACAACTTTGTAGTGGTTTAGTTTTTCCATTTTTATGCATTTTTTGAGTTTTTTGATGGTTTGGGGAGGGGCCAATGCGCCCTTGGCTCGTCGCAAGTGGCCCTTTCGGGACTCGCGATGAGCCTAGGTCGTCACAAGTCTCGAAAACGGGACCTGCGACGACATCGCGCTGTATTTGATGGTGACCTGCGATGGCAGAAACTCCAATTCCAAACATCAAATGTATCCCAAAAAATAAGTTGTTACCGGTTGGAGAAAGTCCTAATATGCTTTAAATGCTCCTTTTGGCAGGTTCCTAGCAAGCAGAGATGGTTTTAGAGTGGAGAGAAAGAGAGCATGAGGTGGAAGATGAGCAAGACGCAAATGATCCACAATGTGTGGCTACTTTGTGAAATTGTGGGTTGCTCAAGTTCTTTCAGGTACAAGGGATGAGAGCCCAGGTGTCGTTCTTGACACACATGCTTTAGAGTCAGGATGCAGCCCAACAATACTTCGTCATAAGTGAGCACATCCTCAACATTGACATTGAGGACATATACTTTATGACTGGTTTGTCTCAAAGAGGGGATGTGGTACAACTCACTGGGACATAAGCCAATGACCGTACTGTGAAGGACATGGTGTCACAACACTGTGTTGCTACTGCTCGTCCCTCCAGTGGGAAGATACTCATCCAAGATGTGGTGAGTCGTCCACTGAGGATTGTAGTTCTTACTATTACCAGGGTGGTGGGTAGCCAAGCTCCACATACAGCTACTCGGACCCAGATGCTATATGTGGAAGACTCCATGGTCTTCAATTGGTGCGAGGGTCTCCTTGTAAACATCCAAGCTCAGCTGACCAAGTGTCGGCGAGGGGATCTTAAGCAGTTCGGGTATGGTTCTATCATAGTGTCGTTCCTCTTGGAACGGGTTCCTCTTGGAACGGGTTCCTCTTGGAACGAGTTCCTCTCCTGCGCCTGTAGGTGATAGTGGATGATAGGGATCTGAGAGATCCACATATGCTGTAATGTCCCCATTCAAATAAGTGCATAGTAAGACAATCCCATCAATCCTACTAGTTTCCTAGGTTGGATGGGAAGATGTGGGATGGTAGTAAGGAAGCTAATAAATGATATTTAGAAATTAGAAGGGTTCAAGCATTTAATAAATATGGTGAATAAATAAATTCAAGAGAAATTCTAAGTGGCAGGTGGTTTTGGAGACATATGGAGGTGGTGGGACCCACACTAGCTTGATTTTTCAATGACACATGGCAGCTCTCTCTTGCCAATTCGAATTCATGGGAAGGTGAACACTCTTGGGTGAGTTGGTAAGTCATAACACATGGCATTGAGCATATTAGGTCGAAATGGGATGGAATAGTAACCTCCATGGGAGAGGAAGAGTCAAATTGGAGACTAGTGGACACTTGGGCTAGATTCCCTAGTTTTATGACAACAATAATGAAGCATCTATGACATTTATGACAAAATTCAGACCTGAATTATTACACCTAACCATTATGACATGTCATCCCCAAAAATAGGCTCAAGGAAGGCACTCATGGAGTTGGGGGAAGCTAAAGAGACTCAAATTCGAATTTGGGAGAAGATGGAAGGTTGGAACTAGGAGACAAGTAGCAAATGAGGAATATTTTCTAAATGGAAATTTATTGAATCTATTGAGAGGATTTCGACCCCTGGAAGGCTAATGTTTGTTATAAAATGTAGAAATCAAGTATGAGAATGGATTTTGATGATTTGAGAAAAATTGCATTTGTGAAGAGAGAACTAGTGGACGACTAGTTTCTTGCCTTAGCCAATTTCGAGGGTGAAAGATTCCCATCCAAGTTGGTGTTTGGAGAGGCCACTCAGGTCTTTCATGGTGCTTTAATGGGGTTTTATTTTCAGGTAGCAGCTACAGGAAGTTTCATGGTTTGGTTTAGTGCAGCACTTTCTCTCCACCATTTCCAGTTTTGAAGGCATATTCAGGCTCCTTGAGGGATTGCGCTTTGGGTGACATCTTGCACTCATTGTGAGAGCTTCATATGATATTTTTTTGATTTTAATAGCTTCATATCCTCTATTATTATTATTAATAGACTCTCAGGCTGAAATATCCATTGATTGTATGCAAAATTATTGATTAATGAGCAAACAATGTCCATTTCCCCAATGCTTTGATGTATGACACTATAATGTTGATTATTTCGAATGGATGGATGATTATCTGATACATTTATGATTCACATACTTCCATGGATATATTATACAAGTTTCATGTACTGTACTTGAGCATTTGAAGCATTTTTACTCAGTTTGTTTGTATTAAGAGGTGAAATAGTGCCATTTCCCCAAGGGTCGAATTGGGGGTTTTTGTTGTTGAAGGTGAGAGAGTTAGAACAGTATTAAAAATCAATTAATGGTGCATATGAGACCTTAATCACATAATTAACACATTATATACCTCTTTTCATAAATTCATGGGATTTTGGAGGCATTTGGAAGGCCATTTGCAGTGTTATCCCGGGGGATTTGATGCACAAATTACTAGTCAAAATTACATATATCGATCAGAATACAAATCAAGTTTTTAGAAGTATTTGGAGGGACATAAAACATCCCTGAACCTAATATTCAAGTCTAAATGTCATTCATACACTCCTACAGAATATTTGAAATCATTTGAGTTGATTTGGAGGTCAAAACAGTAAAACTAGTCAAAGGTCGAAATTGGGGAAAAAGTGGAAAAATTGGCATTTTAATAAAATTTTGAAAAAGGGTCATTACATATGCTCAGGTGGGAAGAGCTGGTGACCCACCATGGTGGGGGTCCCATCATCACTTTTGGTCCTGAGTTTTTCAGCTGGCTAGAGGGCCAAATGCTCATGGTGGAGGACTTTCCTTACAGTGGCACAAACTTTCGGGAGGATCCCGACTTGGCGCTGCCAGAGGGTGCAGCATGGAGTGATATAGGTAAGAACAAAAACCCTTGTATTTTTAAGTTTTGTGGATTATATTATTTTTTTGATCTAGTGCTGACAAGTACATTGTGTGTGCAAATGTTGGCCCTGTACGATCGGTGGGTCTCTCCCTTCTGGCGAGGAGAGACAGAGGCGGGGAAGCAGTGATTCCTGCCGGTGCACATGCCGCCATCGAGGAGATGGAGGAGGTGTACCGGAACTTGTCAGAGTTGAATGTGGCAGTTCCAAAGCCTTCTATCGATGACCTTCTGAGGCCCATGCAGATATTTGGAGTTGGAGCGTCTGTGCGCTTCAATGCCTTGCTCCGCAAGGTGGCTCGTACTGTGGACTACTTCCTTACACAACGACAGAGAGTTGTATGAGTCAGGGGTGTGCGGATCAAGCATGGTTCTTGAGACACTTTTATACTTGTACTTGAGAGCTTTAGAAGCCTCATATTTTTGTACTTACTGAAAGCTTATGATGCTTCAGATTTTTGTAGAGACTCACTGAAAGCCAACATGCTTTAGATTTTGTACCAGCACTACTTTTGAGCGATTTATATATATTATCGACGATTTATGCATTATGTGTCTTTGAAATGATTAGTGATGTGATCTTGTTTACATGTTTGCTTCTGTACATTATATTTACACGTTATGAATGCTTTTACATATTATGATTATTATGTGTGTGCAATGTACCAATCCATGATGAAATTGGCCATCGAGTCAGCAACTGTGTTCAATTCTCGTGGAATGTGTAGGTATTGAATGGATTCAAATGACCTTTCCAAGAGACGTACTCGTCTAAAGAGACAGAGTAGGGTAGGATCACAGATAGCGTAAATCCGGTTGAGATGAGAAACCACTAGTTGAGAATCCATATGGATGACAATGTGGGCCATACCCAAGGAAATGGCATCGGTCAGGGTTCTGATTATAGCCTGATATTTTGTGGCATTGTTGGTTGCAAACCCTAGACAATTTCCTCCTGAGCTAATGAGCTCGCTTGTAGGGGAATAAAGTACCCAGGCTGCCGAAGCAAGGTTACGGGTATGTCGGTTGGCACCGTCCGCGAATCCATAACACGTCGCGATCTACACACGTAGACAAAACATGGTGTAAGGAGCGAAAAACAAGATCTAAGACACTCGAAAAATAAAATGCGTCACACCACACAAAAACACGCCATGTACAGTATATACAAGTCGGTCTACACATGAGAAATCAAGCATAGTATCTCTTTAGGTAAAGCCCATTGCGGGGTTCACCCAAAGAGATGCCATCATAATCTTTGAGCTTGTAGGATCCTTTTTCCAACACACGTTTAATAACATAAGGTCCATGCCACATGGACTCGAACTTCCCAGCTCCTAGCTTAACATGCTTCTAGTCATAAGTGAGGACCAGGTCACCTTCGTTGAAGATACTAGGTTCGACTGACTTATCGTACTTGGTCTTGATGCGTTTCTTATGTGCTTCGTTAGCAAGAGCAGCATCGTGGTGGGACTCATCAAGCTTAGCTAAGTACAAGAGTCGTTCTTCCTCAGCAGTAGTGTCAGGAAGAAGTTCTATAGCGAGTTGAAGAGACGGGATTTCGCACTCTATCGGTAAAATGGCCTCCAATCCATAAACCAATTGGAAAGGAGTGAAGCCTGTGGAAGTTTTAACAGTAGTTCGGTAGGCCCATAATGCTGAGAAGAGCATATTGTGCCAGTTACAATTTTGTGTCCCTACCATCCTTTGGATCATAGTTTTCAAGACCTTGTTAATGGCCTCGACTTGTCCATTGGATTGGAGGTAGTAGGGAGTTGAGTTTTCATGACGAAAACCCAACCTGTCGCTCAATTTAGCAACCATATGGTTCTGAAAGTGAGAACCATGATCTGTGACTATAGCTTGAGGAAATCCAAACCATGCTATTATGTGGTTGAACATGAAGAGTGCGGTGGTTTTGCCATCGTTTTGGTATGTAGGCATAGCCTCGGCCCACTTCGTAAAATAATCCATAGCTACGATGATGTAACTATGCCCCCTAGCCGAGGTAGGCTTACAATGCATAAAATCTATGCCCCATTTTGCGAATGGGCCAATGGCAATAACCGGATGTAATGGGGCAGGATGCATGCACTTCTTCGTATGGAAGTGTTGGCAAGGAGGACACTTCTTGACGGCCTCAATACAATCTTTGAAGATAGTAGGCCAGTAGTATCCTGCACGCAAAATTTTCTGGGTAGTAGCCATCCCAGAGAGGTGATCGCCACACGCCCCAGCATGACAGTCATTCATAACGCGTTTGGATTCCTCGTGTGTTAGACAACATCGAAGAATGGAATCAATTCCACGAAAATACAAAGTATCAGTTATGATCAAGTAATATTTTGCGTGGTGGCGTATCTTACGATGATCGTCGTGAGACAGTTGAGGATCGAAGCATTGGGTCTGAAGATATAATAGGATATCTCCATACCATGGGTCAGACGTACTGATGAGAAACAATGTTTCATCGGGAAATGAATCATTCTGCTCTACTTCTACATCAAAATGAGGGAGGTCGCAGATGAGCTCAGCAAACACCAAAGACTTCTTAGACTTAGCCTTTTCGAAAATAAGATCAAATTCTTGCAGTATCACAATCCAGCGTGAATACTTGCCCCCAATTACTTGACGTGTCAATACGTGGTACATGGGGTTCGAATCGGCGATGATGGTGGTGGTCCAGAGCAGGATGTAATGATAGAACTTCTGGACGGCAATGACTGCCGCGAAAGCTAGTTTTTCGACATGTGAGTATCTAGTTTCGGTGTCAGTGAGACCCTTACTCGCATAGTATATCACATGTTCCTGAGCGTTTTGATCTTCCTATACCAAAACCATGGCGATAGTGGTAGCAGAAGCAGCGATATACAAAATGTAATCGCGATAATAATTAGGCGGTTGAAGAATGGGGGCATGCGTGATAGCATGTTTGATATTGTCAAAATATTTTTGAGCTTGGTCATCCCAAATGAATGGGACGTCCTTCTTAAGCAGTTTCACGTAACCCTAAGTCTTCTCCATGAAATTACAGACAAAATGTCGTAGATAAGTCGCCTTCCCCTGGAGACTTTGAAGTTCTGTAACATCAGTAGGAGGTGGTAGGTTGATGATAGCCTCCACCTTCAAGGGATCAATGTGGATCCCATCTTTCGAGATAATGAATCCTAAGAGGTGCCCAGACTCGATGCAAAAGGTACACTTACGAGGATTCATACGGATATTGTACCGTCTGCATCTGAGGAATATGGCCGTTAGATGATCAATGTGGAACTCACACTGTTTTGAATGAGCAAGGAGATTGTCCAAGTAAGGTTCCACAAAGTCCTTAATATCGTGGAAAGCGTACGACATAGCCCGCTGAAACATGGCACCAGCATTTTTAAGGCCGAATGGGAGCTTGCAATAAGTGAATGTACCCCATGGGAAGATGAAAGCCATCTTATGTTGATCGGCTGGGTTGATCTCGATTTGGTTGTAACCAGAAAATCCATCCATGAATGAAAAGATAACGCTTCCGGCACAGTTGCCGATGATCTGGTCAATAAAAGGGGTCGGGTAGTTGTCTTTTGGACACACCCGATTAAGGTCCCAATAATCAACACAGATGCAAATGGTGCCCTGCTTTTTGTTCACAGGGACAACATTCGAGACCCAATCTGTCAATGGGACGTGATAGATAAATCCAACCTTTAAGAGCTTCTCAATTTTTGCCTTTATTGCCGCAATTTTACGGGGGTGTACCGGTGGCAACTTTTGGCACACAGGCTTGCTGTCGGGATAGGTTTTTATCTCGTGAGAGACAATCATGGGGTCTATCCTAGGCATCTCCTCATAGGACCAAGCGAAAACATCTCGAAATCGCTTGAATAAGGTTGTGCCAATAGTGATTTCTTCAGGGGAACACTTCTGGCCTATGCGAAGGTGTTCCACTATACCTGGTTTCACCGAGATTTCTACCACAATGGTTGGCTCAATGTTAGCCAAGTTTCCCTCCAAGTCTGTAGAACATGTGAGGATGGGTAAATGAGTGGATGGGTAGATATCCGGTGAAAAGAGGGTATGTATGTTATTCTCTATGTACTCCCATGGTGGAAGAAAAGATGATATGTGATGAAGATCATCCCATGGACCGTCGTCTACATTCATTACTTCCATGATGGACTCGTCTGAATGAAAAGTCCGAAGCAAGAGATCAGGTAGAGAGGACGTCCGTCGTAGAGAACATGAAGGAGAAACCATGGATGAATGGTCCTCCGGCACTGTTTGGATTACCTCATAAATGCATTCAGTGAGTGAAAGGGGCATCATGTCTCCAAACAAATGTGTTGTGGCTTCATCAGGTGCAATCCAAGCATCGTTAGAGTGAGATAAAATCTTTGTAGAGATCATGTTCACCGTCGCGACATGATTAGGGGGGTCCATGGATCGATAAATGCCAATGAGAGATGAATCTTTCAATAGGCCAACCCCTACACTCTCATAATATTTTGCCATCTGTCCGATGGAAGGAATATGGTCACCAAGATGAGTAGTGGCGTCTGGTGTATAAAAATCGAGTTGGTCGATAGTAATAATTCGTCCTTGGTGGGGGAATTGCACTATGCGGAATACTGAAGAGGTTACTGCCTACATGGTGTAAAACCAATTACGACCAAGCAAGAGATTATAATCTAACGGGGTCGAGATGACTTCCACGTTAATGGTTACAGTCTTTCTACCCAACTCAACTGCAAGAGCTTGTAAGAGCCCATTAGGTTTGTTAGCACTCCATAAAATTTTGTGCTTAAATTGTCTTCTGGCAACATTGATGGTGCAAAATAGATCAGTTTGTATGATAGAGGTTTCAAAATTGGCCAAGAAGAATCATTTTGTCCTTGGGTGTACGACACCAAAGTTGTAAAAGGAAGAAGTGGTTTTATATGTTTGAAAACTTAGCCTTTTGAAATTTTATAAAAGACCTAGAAGATTTTTGAACCTAAGTCAAAAGAAGAAAGGTTTTTAATTGTTTATAAAGAGGGATTTAACCTAAGTTGGAAAAGAGTTCCATTTATTGGCCAAAGTTGGAGGCTTTAATTTTTATGAAGAGCATTGATGTCTATAATAGACTAGGTTTCGGCTTTATGAGGGAAATTAGGTTCTTATGAATATATTAAAATTTGAACAAAAGGATTATATGCCCAACACCGAGGACTTGTCAAGTAACCAAGAGCCGAGCCGAGGGCTCGCATAGCCTCCACATTCCATGCACCATGGACGAGAGCCTCCCTCTCTTTTGTTACCTAATATATATGAGAATCAAATGAGTATATAAAGAAAGAGGGTAGTTTGTTTCTATTGCATGTGGGATAAAGGCTGAGATTAGAAACATGTATAAAAACGCTTTGAAGCCAAACATGGCACACCCGGGTGTTTCTTCGAGTTTAAATGTCATGCGAAAGTGAGATCGTGGCAAAATATATTTGTGTAGATTCGAGCTATTCATACGCCATGTGTAGTGGAGTTCTGTTAGTTTTGAAACTCGGCTGGCACAATGTAATCTATGGGTGTTTTGTTTGCTATAGCTACATTTTGTGGAGATTCTGAAGAAATATTGAAAGTGGTCTTGAAGGAAGTGACAGCATCTAATGGAAAGATCGTTCTCTTTATCAATGAGATACATACAAGTTGTTGGTGTCAGTGCTACAACTGGAACTATGGATGCTTCTCTAGAGTGCAAATTTCATTGCTGTTCCTTTGGACCGATATATTACTGAGTGTTTTCTACCTGACAAAGCAATCGACCTTGTTGATGAAGCCACTGCAAAATTAAAAATGGGAATGACATCAGAGCTTACTGAATTGGATGAAGTAAATAGATTTGTGTTGAAGTTGGAGATAGAACGACTATCTTTGAAAAATGATACAGATACAACTATCCAATGAATGTCTTAATAAGATGGTTGTTGATTTAGAAACACTAAAACAAAAGAAAAAAGATTTTACAAAAGAATCGCAAATTATAAATAGAGGTAACCTCCCGAGGTAGAGGAAAAATGGTCAGTTAAGGCTAATAGAGACTGCCTTTCTAAGTTTTGACAGAGAAATAAAAAGGACATGAAGGAGTAGTTTAAAGTTGTGCGTTTCAATTCGAATGAAAATTATTATCTCAAATGCAGTAAAGACAAAACTATTCGCCTTTGGAATTCTTACAAGGGTTTTCATATCAAAACTTATAAAGTTCATACCAAAGATGTTTGGGAGAATCAGTTAACTATATCTCGATTTTTGATGACAATGATTGTAGCTGCTTGGGCCCCAAACGTCGCCTTCTTGACAGCATGTATTGGTGAAAACTAGTGCATCTAAAAGGGAGATTGAAGACTCATGACATATCTCGCATCCTCCACATGCACAAAGGAAAGGACAATTGGTGGTTGCGAAATACAAACCACCATCACACGTGTTGATCCGCATATGGAAAAAATGGTGTTGAAAACCACTCAAAGGCAACGCGGAACTGCCTTATGTGGCACCCAAAAAGCATTTTCTATTTATTAATGAGACTTATCATTCTATTTTGTATACACACAATTTTTCTGGAAAATGCGTTGAAAGAGATACTTGGAGAAACCGGTAGCACATGGGAAACGAGCGCCTATTTAAAAGTTGGGGTCCAATATCAGTAAAGAGATCACCACATCCATTACCACCGCACTGGAATAGGTATTTGCACCCATGTCTTGCTTCTACATCAAGTTCTACGAGGTCAAGAAAGTCCTAAATCAGATGGAAAGATCCTCTTTGTGCTGCTCATGATGCGTTGTCTAGGGTAATTGCAAGATATTTTCCAATTGCAAATAATTAATGGCGGTGCAAATATAAGTTAATAATTAAAGTGCATCCAGATTTTAGGGAATTAATCAACAATTTCAAGATCAAGTAGAACAGCTGGCAACATACTTTAACCTTAGAAATATATCGAAGCAGGCGGTTACATATTTCAAAAGAAATGAACTCCAGCAACCCTTCAAAATTCGAAGCATCTAAACAAGCTGTTTCCAGATTTGGTTACCATTGATTTTCTTGTTAAATTCTTGTTCCTAGAAGTTATCATTTACTTTACAGCTGTTATTACGTTCTTGTAACTAATTATTATAGACAAAGTCTAGAAATTTCGAGTGGTTAGGGTTTACTAGGAAGAACTTTTTGTATAAATAACGCATTTTACAATGTAAAAGAGGTTCGATTTTCAGTAAGAAGGCCTACAGGAAGGTTCTGTTTCATCTTCATATTTAAATAGATATTGCAGAGTCAAGCAAGCATTCTTAACAGAATTAGAGATTATCGTGTTGTGTTTTTTTTTTATAGTCTGTCCTTTTCCCTTCTCATATGTGCAATGTTTATCTTCTTTGTTAATCCTTTCCATTATGTTTTTCCTGTCATATTTGAATAAAGGTTACAGTGAAACTGGAATTCATATCTATATGCTCTGGTTCATCCTATTCAAGTATCCACTCAAATATTCCTCTAAAGTTAATATGGATTCATCCTAGTTTGATGCCCGTATTTAATGGACTGTTCATCTTTCCTTCCATTACCACCAGAAATCAAGAAACTTGATGCTAAAAAACACAGCTATCCCGCCTCTAATGAAAAATCATTTTGCTTAAAACTCTGCACATCTTTTGTATTTCATGATCTTGACTCCATTGCCCAATGATATCCTTCTTTTGTTTATCTAGCCACATCATTTAAAACCTGTAAAGTTTTTACTGTGATTTTACAAATTTGGCCATTGAATTTATTGTCAAGCTGCTGTCATGGTGACATTGGATAGCAGATTTGCTGAGAGAGCCCTCTCTGGCTAAAGGAGGCCAACTTTCAATCTAAAGATTGGTTTGAGGTTACCTCAGGGTTTCCTTGATATAGCCCAAGGAAAATTCGAGTGCTAACAAGGTTGAAAGCCATGGCTGTCGAATTCTTTCAACATGGTAGGAGATCGATTCAATTCGAGAGAACCGATGGCTCTCCAGCAGGCGATCGACATGACAAAGGTAGAGGCACCTTCGTCTAGAAGGGTGCGACGGACCATCTTCCCAGCAATGTTCGTAGTAACTTGGAATGCAAGCTGGTGTGAGAGCCTCAACTTAAGGTTGTCAAGTCGGAACATGATTGTGTTCGAGGAATCCGAGTCAGCTGCACCAATGGCGGCGAGGAGGGTTTTGCGGTTATTGGGACAATTCTGCAAAACTTCCAAGGTACACATGGCGCAAGGAGCTTGGGCCAAGTCTTTGACGATATTGTAATTCTGTGCTGCGCGAGCATTAGGATTGAAAATAGCTTTTCGAATCGTTCTCTTGGGTCGATGCAATATCGTATCTGAAGATGGCTTCTCAATGGTAAGAGAAGTTGAAGGTATAGTGACATCAGGCAAAGAGTCGAAAGTTTTTTCAGTATTACTTCCGGTGGGTTCCTTTGAAGGGACCTGTTCGTAGGATCACGCGAGTATTCAAATTGATCGTCTCATTACGCAACATGAGAACATGCACGGTATTGGATGATTCCCCCTGGGCTGAGGGGGTTTGAGCAACTAGTTGTTGGTTTTGAGTAGGAAACGGATCGTTGAGGACTGCGGGAGTCGGTTTACCCCTAAGACACTTTTGAACTTCATCTCTATGGGGACAGTCCTTGGAGAAATGGTCATCTCCACACAGTAAACAAGGATATTTCAGTTTCCATTTCTGCTTAGTATCTTCGGGAGTTCTCTTTGGGTCCTGCTGGGTAGAAGATTTCTTGGATTTGCCTTTGTTCTTCTTTTTACCATTAAACTTTTGAGATGAAGTTGATTGAACAGAATTCACCTCTTCAGTTACAGTAGGAGTAGTAAACTTGGCGGTATTGTGGCTAGCCGGAGTTGGATTGGATGATCCAACAGTGCTAGCAGTGGGCTGGGTGTTAAGGGAACCAATGATTCCATCAGCTTGGGGTCCCTTATGTGGTTTCGTGGGATCGTTAACATCCCGTGGTGTGTCAGGAAAAATGTTGAACAGAGTGTCAGACTAAGTGTATACTAAGTCGAGCAAATGGGCACTCACGATGGCTTGTTCTTTAGTGAAAACACCTCACATGGAAACATCTTTTGCTATGACAGGAAGGAGTGATTTCGTAAACCAGTCTGCTAGGAGATGATCTGGAATGGGAGCTTTAATGAGACGTCGTATCCTTTTCCACTCGTGGATATGATCCGAAATGTGAGTGGCGGTATTCTGACGGAGCGAGGTTAAAATTTCCATACCAGTCTCATACTCTATAGGCAGCTGGAAATGCGTCAGAAAGTTCATAGCAAGAGAGCCAAAATCAGGAAAAGAGTGTGGTGGCAACTCAATGTACCACTTGGCAGCCGAACCGGTGAGAGTCCTTTGAAACAATCTAAGACGAATTGAATCGTCCATTAAGGAATTCGATGAACACCATAAATGGTATGCCATTACATGGTTTTTCGGGTCTTCACCTGGCTTGCCGTCAAACTTGGGTATATCAGATGGAAGTTTCACCGAATTAGGTGGCCAGTTAGATCCATGATAAATAGGATCGTTGGTTAACCGAGACAGGTCAGGTAAATCCAAGCTAGCCAAAAAGGGCAACTGTGGATTAGGCTGCGCGTATTGAAAATATGGATATGGCGTGTAAGGATTGTACTGACCATAAGGTGTGCTCGGATAGAACTGACCGTAGGGGGTTGTGCCACCTGGACCATAAGTAGGTCCACCACCATAAGGTGATCCGTTCCAATACGATGGGGGTCCACCTCTGCCACCGGGGGGGGTGGAGGTCCGCTTCCACCGTCGAGAGGAGGTGGGGGTACATATCCGTAATAAGGTGGCCCACCGCTGCCTCCGCTGGGAGGAGGGGGTGGACCACTTCTACAACCAAAAGGATGGGGGCCTCCACTGCCTCCACTGTCGGAAGGATGGGGATCTCCACCATCACCGCCACCACCATAAGGATTAGGTCCTCTGTCACCCCCTCCTGGAGGGGGTGGGGGACCACCTCCACCAATCGAAGGGAAATGTCCTCCTCCACCATGATAAGGCAGTCTGCTGCCTCCTCCGCCTAGAGGGGGTAGGGGACCATTCCCGCCACCATCGGAAGGGTGGGGGGGATTGTAAGAAAAATGGGGTGGCCCTCCACCAATGTTCGGTGGGGGCATGTTGCCTCCAATAGGAGGAGGAGGAGGTCCGATCGGGGGTAGTGGTACTTCAGGGATAATTGGTTGGGGTCCGTGCTGTAAAGGATATTTTCGCCCCCATAGAGTGTTTGAATTCTCGGGATAAGGTATCCCATATGATGCGTTTCCGGGATTAGGTTAACCCAGCACAGGGTTATTAAAACTTAGATATGCTTGAATCCATGAGGGTTGGTTTACATTTGACGGCCCTCCAACATGAGACAATCCCATGGTGGATGGTCTAGTGGGTTGGGTAGGTCCAACGGAAGGCCCGTTGGGGATTCCACCAACATTTTGGTTAGGAAAGGGGGGTTTCCCCCCAACCATAATAGGCTAACCACTATTCAAAGGTTGAACCAATGTAGGTTGTTGACTAGCTACCGTGGTAATAACATTACCAATAAGATAATCTGTAGGAATGGAATACCCTCCCCTCAAATTTTGAGGTGGGGGAGGAACTGGTAAAGTAACTGTGGTAGTGACAGGTGTGTTGGACCATTGTCCTTCCACCGGTTGGTTCACTTGAGGTGCAGGACTGGACTCTTACGAGGGTTGACCAGTCTCATTAGTGGTCGCATGGTGGCGTTGTTTCGATGATCCAAAAGATATCGAACGAACTGGGATGTTTCCATCGTCAAGCCTGATTTGGAAATGACAATTATGGAACTCTTCAGAGTGTCACTCGATACTTTGTCTTCGAAGCTCATCTCCTTTGACACGTAACTATTCCAAACGTTCATGGATGGGGCCAAAAATTTCGGCAGGGTCTGGCCTATAGTAAGGCCTAGTGAACTCTGGAGTAGTCCAGTTAGGTGGGGATGAGATGGAAAAATGAGCCACTGGGTGTTCTGTAGAGGATGTCCAGTAAGATGTTGATGGACCAACAACTGCTGTAGGGTTGCCCTGGGGTTGGTTTATCCATTCCAACAATCCAGGTTCTCCCGGGATGACAGGAGAAAGGTTTTGAGAAGTGGGGGTATGTGCTTCTTCATCCTGCATAGGATGAGAGGCAGGTGAATCTGGTGGAAACAAATGTCCACCAATATTCAAAGTGGGGTTACCTACTTCAGTAACTACGACCGCGTTACGCTGATCCATTCTTACCCTCAAAATAACCTCCGGATTAAGGGGAAATTCGGGTGGCAAGTTCAAGATCCTATGGGACCTTCTCCAGGGAAAATCCGCTAGAGTATCAGGAAAATCAGCCAAAAAAGGAAAAAACAGTGTCTCTCTCTCCTAAAGGTATTCTAAAAGAAAAGCAGTCCAAGAAAACCTACTCAAACTAAGGCAACAAGCAAACTTATGTGACAGAGTGGATTCAAAAGTCTGGAACCTCACGGGATTATCAAGGCATTGCAAACCGCGATATACTACAGGGTCCAATAGTATGACGCGACAAGGAGGATTGGGATTGTACCCTTGCCTGCATACTCGACTACCTGGATAGGACGTGCGTGCTAATCTCCCCGAGTGTTGTTCTCAGTGTATTGCTTTGCCAAGATGGCCAAATGGTTAACTCGGTTGGTTTCAGGAATCCTAATGGTGTCTCCCGATATACGCAAGGTACGTGGGAGCTCAAATCCATAGTGGTGCTGTCTAATGCACAGCCGTTGGCATGAGACCTTCCAATATATGTGTCGAGTATGTGATACACCCTTCGATATACGCCAAGTATGGATTATGGTACTTGGTGGGTACGTGAAGGAGCTCGATATACTGATGTACGTGGAAGACTACAATACCCCCGAACTACAGTGCTGGCAAGTAACGATAGCTACCACGCTTAACGACGCCGGAACACGTCTCTAACTTACACACAAGTTACTAAAAATTTTACCTAGTTCTACCATTTACTTTATCTTGGATGGTTAGGTGAATGCATGAGGTGAGTACATAATCGGAAACATAATGCAAGCCCTAGCTACATCCACGAAATGATATTTTCTTTCGATGAATTCTACCTATGATAAGGAGAAAGTTTTTCCCAATGATTTTGCCAAAACAAACTCAATGCAACACAATCTCAATCCATACAGATTTGACAATGAAAATACTCTTTTCTTTTTTCAACGAAACTCACAAAAAATACACAGCACTACTATCCAAATCAAAGTATTTTCTCTTTTCTTTTCTTTTGCTTTTCAAATCAAAACAATGCTATGTAATGAAATGAAAGAATTTTGAAATGGAATATGCAAGCTTTTCACTTTCTCTTTTCAATGATGTAAAGGCAACAAGAAGCAAAAATGCATCTACCTTTCCTTAACATGGAACACCTTTTGCAAAAATCAAAAGTACTTGAGTTTTTCAAGAAAATGAATGATTCATAATTCAGGAAAAACACAACCAATCATATTTCCATTCAACTTTTCCAAAAACATTCCAATGCACAACAATCTTTCTTCAACAATTTTCTTGAGAAACAATGGGAAAGAAGCACTTTTGATCTTTCAATGAGCGTATCAAAGTAATGAACTTTAAAACAACTTTTGCTTTCAAATCTAAACAACTGAAAATAAAATGCTACTTGCGGCACTCATACACTCAGAAAATCCAAGAAAAGACAAGCACTCAAACCAAGCAAAAAGACACACGTGACTCAAAATCAAACAGCAGCAAGCAAAGCTCAAAACAAAAGCGAATGAGGTTTGGAAGCTAATCTAATGTATTGATCAGATCAGGGATGGAAGGACGGGAATGAAAGAGTGAAAAGGATGAAGGTGGAGGGGACAAAGACGCCCAGCACTACTAGTTTCATACTTGTCCAAAATGGAACCCAAGATCAATCCAAATAGACCAAACAAAGCACAAATTGGATCTCTGGATGAATCATGTAGCACAGGAGAGAGTTTATACACCAAACCAAGGTTCAGATTGTCAAACAAGGGAATGGATGCTTGTATGCCAAGCATTGACTGATCGGCGCAGCGTGTCTTTGCAGATAGTGCGACGTCACAGTTTACCTATATGGAAGGTGCGACAGCATCATAGTTCGCTAATGCACGGGTCGCGACGAGCAAGCTACAGTCACAGGAAGAAGCTCAGGAAAACACAGTGTTGCTCTGTTTTCACTACCCAGGTGCGACAGATGAGTTCTAGATTCAAAAATGAATCAGATCTCTCAAGGATGAACCACAAACAGGTTTGAAACTAGGTTATACAAACTCAAAGGAAGAAGATCTGACAATGGAATCACTACAAAGAAGGAAAAATGATGAAAATGATAACAAGGCTTGTGTCAAGCAATCAACTGAAAATGACTCAGATTAACGACTACTAGACAAGGATACTCCCCATTATGGTCACCAGATTTGTTGACAGACAATCCACTCGATCGGAGGTGAGCCGAATATCCCTAGCTTAATGCGAGTCTAGAACAAATAAAATAGACTACAAATGTGTTTCCTAGATCTACTTAAGGATCAAGTGCTAGATGTCTTACCTCTTTGATTCGTTATCCTTTCTCCCGCTATGTTGCTCCACGTCCCACGGTCGTCAGATCCAAGCTGCAAGACCTGTCAAGACACAGAAGAGAGAAACGAGTAAAGAGCATCTATACAATAAGAGATCTATGTAAATAGTTAAGCAGGTAAACAACACAACATCATCATACATTAGATACAATATTGGTGGAAAGCATTTGTATTACTGCAAATAGAGGAGTACATGATAGAGATATAGAACTACAACCAATGACTTAACGTAGCAGCCCTTCTCCACACAAGCCAATTGCCAAGCCCTTCCAAGGAAGCATGAGAGTCTCCAAGAGGTGAGTGAAAGTGACCAAGAGAGATTTCACCAGCATGTAGATACCATAGTCTTCCTTCCTTTGGTATGGGAGTGAGCCTCACATATATAGGACTAAGTGGGTGAGGTTATGGATAGGATAGGATGAGAGATGGTAGGAGAGAGATAGGGGATCTTCCCAATAGGTTAGGGGTCGAGTGCCAGCTCTCCAAGAGATTAGGGATAAGCCCCCACATAGGCAAGTTTTGAGAAGGATCTCGAAATGGCTATTTTTTTCCATTAACAGACCTCGTCACACCTTGCTAAAGAGCAACTTGTGACATCACATGTTGCTAGTGTGAAACCTGCAATGATCTCTAAAAAGGTTGTACAAACTGAGCACCAATCCTCCCAAATGATCAATCAGTCTAAGTGACTTCAGGGATGTACACACTAAATCAGGATGATGAGTAGATTTTAGGTGTAACAATTGTCCCTAGACATAGATGTCTTATGTAATTGTGTTGGGTTCGATTGTCCCTAGACATATATGTCTTAAATAATTGTGTTGGGTTTGATTGTCCCTAGACAGAGATGTCTTAAATAATTGTGTTGGGTTCGATTGTCCCTAGATAGAGATGTCTTAAATAATATTTCTGGGATCGATTGTCCCTAGACAGAGATGTCTTAAATAATTGTGTTGGGATCGACTATCCCTAGTCCCTAGACAAATATGTATTAAATGATTTTGTTGGGATCGATCGTCCTTAGAAAGATATGTTTTAAATGATTGTGTTGGGTCCAATCATCCCTAGACTGAGATATTCTTAAATGATTGTGTTGGGTTCGATCATCACTAGACTAAGATAGTCTTAAATGATTGTGTTGGGTCCGATCATTCCTAGACTGAGATAGTTTTAAATGATTGTGTTGGGTCCGATATTCCTTAGACTGAGATAGTATTAAATTATTCTGTTGAGTACGATATTCCTTATATTGAGATAGTCTTAAATTATTGTGGTAGGATTGATCATCCCTAGACATAGATCTCGAGTTCCGAAAGGAAGGATAGTCTTAAATGTTGATCTAGTGTTGGACTTGATCCCTAGTTCCGAAAGGAAGGATCATATGTGTACTCCAGGTGATGCTACTAATGATATTCTAGTACTGTATATGAGGATGCTCTAGTGCTATAGAAGATGAGGTGCCAGGATGCTCCAGTGATGCAGATGATGATGTTTCAGTACTAAATATGAGGATGCTTCAGTGCTACAAGTGATGTTCCAATACCGATGATGAGGATGCTCCAGGGCTGCAGGTGATGTTCCAGTATTGAAGATGAGGATGCTCCAGCGTTGCGGGTGATGTTCCAGTGCTGAAGATGAGGATGCTCCAGTGCTAAAGATGTTGATGTTCCAGTGTTGAATATGAGGATTCACCAGTGTTGAAGATGAGATGTTGAATAAATTCCAATGATTTATAGATGTATAAAATAATGTTGTTGTTGATGCCCTCCTCTCTCCGATGATGTTGTGTATAGTTACACATGCGGATGTTGTTGTCAATAGAATACCCTTCTTGTTAAGGGGAAGTGTTAAATTAATGTAACTTCGAAGTATATTCTACTTGTATGTTATTTTTGTAATTCCATCGGGGATGTTTTACCTCCGACGAGGATGTCATTATTACATTTGGTCATGAGGTTAACCCTCCATTGTAAGTTGAGCCGTTAGCACCCAAGTAAATGTAATATAAGTGGTAATTGAGTCTCTCTAGAGAAGTCAACCCAATTAGGATTACTGGGGCCGACCTAGCTGAGTTAAAGGTTAGGTCAAAAGTAATGTATAAATAGAAGGAGAGACTCCTTCATTTATTCATTCACTCAATTTTGCAATTCGCATTAGTGGAGAGAGAGAGATATCTACGAAGGAGAAGTAGGAGTGGCTTGAGTCCAGAGTTTGGTCTTTTTGTCTCTCTTATTTGTGAGACATATTTTTGGGGCATTGTACTTGATCATATATATTGAGGAAGTTCTTGCTAGGTTTTCTTCCCCTTGATGGTTTCCCAGGTATATTTTTTTGTGCTTTGTGATTGTGTATCTTTTAGAGATCCTGATTATGCTACTATTGTGAATAATGTATTGAATGATAATGAATTTGCAATCTAGTCTATGGTAGCATATAATTTTAACAATACTGGATTAATTTACTCCAAACTGAAATGATCCTAAGTCTCTTACAAAAACCTTTGCTCCTTTCACCTTAGGGAATTTATATGCCCCAATGGCAAAGCGAAGTGGTGGATAGGAATCCTTCTTATGTTCATTTAAAAAATTTCCTACCCCATTTATGAAGACTTGTCTTACCGCCTCTTTGTGCACCACATAATCTGTTGTGTACATTGGCATTAGTGATGGAGCTTTGGTACCCCCATATATTCTTATATACGTTCCTTCCGGGGTAAAGTATAAATCTCTATATTCACGGACGATTGCCATCGCATTGTCCGACAAGCAATTGGTTTCTTCGTTAAATATTAACCAATACAATGGAATTATGAACTCCTCACAGATAAGCTTGTAGAAGCTTGTGTATTTATGAGCCCACATTATTTGGTAAGATACATATAGTGGGGTTTCATCCGGGATCCAATAGCACCCCAACTTGTGGAATGGGTGTCTAATCAAGATGCAATCAATAAGGTAGGAAGACATATAGAACTCATATTTCTTCTGGGTCATCCCTCCTTGGGTTACTACTATCAATGATGTCATACTCTCTAAGATAATGTCCACCCAATTGAAAACGGTACCATGGGAAGTGATATGATACATGAGAGGCACCCAACCGAGCTTATAGATATTCCCATTCGCCCTGCCAAATATTCTACTCAACATTAAAGCTGTGATTATGAATGGTGTTTTCAAATTCTGAGTATCGTGTTCCCCACTTTCCCTTTACGTCAGTTGCTTTCTAGGAATCAACATTTTCTTAACATATTCAAAGTGATCTATGTTGAGTCCACTTACCCAGTCATCTATCATCATAAATTTAGGAGAGGGTAACTTGTATGTTGCACTAATATGACCAGGTTGAAACGAAGCGAATCCTTCTCCATTCGCCCCAGCTATGATCCGTGTGCCGACATACACATGAGGTAAAATCCAACCAATAACTTCTGAACATGGGAAAATTTCTGGTCGGGTGGCATCTTTATGGAGACCGGAGCTTTTAATATTTTGATACACCATCATCTCTTCAATGGATGCATCTGGTACATTCAGATCTTGGATGAGGTGATATAGTTCACCCCATTTAAATTCAAGGACGCTCCCCGTTACTGCTTTGGTATCCTTGTATAAGGTTTCCATCGGGGTTTATGGAACAACTTTAATATCAGAATCTAATTCTACAACCTTGGTCTTATGCATGGAAGCTCTTCTTTGCATCTCTGAGTTCTAAGGAAACAACAAAGTCAGTGTATTGTCACGTTCCCTCTCGTGGATCCAACAAAAGAAGGGGAACATGACTATAGATCTTGGGCTTTTACATAAACTCAACCCCATTCATTAGATCCATACAAATAAAAACATATGTATGTGCCGATCTATCAAACACAGCGGAAGTAAAATTCTTCTACACACATATATCATGCAAATTCCAGCATATTGATAACATTCATCAATAATTAAAACCTTGCGGAAGTAAAACACATAAATAAAATACTCATCTTGAAGTAATGGTTTCCCAAGCAACTAGCTATGTCACTGCAACGTTCCACCCAACCACAGGTCTTTTCCCATCCTATATTCTTTCAACACTCAGAGACCACCCCCGATCTGGGCATGATATCTACAAGGAAAAGGGAACTCTCAAGCTCAACACAGCCCAAAGCAATGGATACCCATCTCAACCCCAACATTCAACAATGGAATTTACAAAATAGGGTCCATGGGTTTTTCCCAAATCGTGGCACACTCAAAAACGAAATGTTAGATGGGGAATCAACCCTAGGAGAAAAAATTGATTTCAGAAAACGTTTATCAGCATTCAAGGGTAGAAACGACCTCTATAAACCCCCAAATCGTGACTCTCTTCCTCCCATCCATTGTGCAACACAAAAATGAGTTCCCAGCTCTAGAAAATGAAGGAAAATGATGGAAAACGTGAAGGAAAATGTCCCAGCTAGCTTAGACTACGTGAGGGAGCAAAGAACATCATTGGGTGAAGAATGGTTTGGGGAGCAAATTTCGTGGCTCTTTTCTTGCCCAAGAAGTGAAACACAAATTTCCATGAAGGGTGGCTTGCCCATACCCGAATTTGGATGGCCATACCTCTCCATTCCCCAAGGCATTAACTACCTCAACCAACTCTTTGGAGAAATGAATGATTGGGCACAAAAGTCAACATGGGTAATTGAGGGTTCATGGGTTCTCTCATTGACACTTGGCTTGACTTGATTGGCTTAAGGGTTTGAACATTTCCCTCCTAATTCCTTGTAAAAATCCTGCCCTCATCTCTTATTGCATTGCATAGCTAGTTGTGGGCATTTCTATTAAAATGCATATTTACAATTTCCATGGCTCACTAGTACATGTGTAGCATAATACCAAATACTTGCCTCTTCAAGGTCGAGCATTCACTAGCGGGGTTTTGGACTTGAGATCCACGCTAAGAATCATACATAACATGCATACAATATTTACATTATAGCCCAAAATATCCTAAGAGTCGCAATGGAGGTATTACATGTATAAGAATAATTCAATGTTAAATACAATGCTTCCAATCAAAATGATAATGAACATAATATAAATTGCAAATGTAGCAAGATAACACCACATCCCACAATCACTTCGGCTAGTACCAAGTGACAAAATCATATTTACCACCATACACAAATAATTTAACAGTAGCTCCACTTTACATTATTGGCCAAGAGGACCCCAACAAGAAATAAAGAGCCCACTATCTTGATTTGAAAGGGCCATGTTCACAATCTATTAAGAAGGCTTTCCCATGGTCACTGCCCATTTGCTTCCATTGTGACACTTCGATCTCCAACCAAACCAAGACAATAAATTGGTGGATAGTCATTGCAACCATTGACTCAAAATAGGAATTGATTATATGTACAAGGCTCATTTTGGAGAAGATTAATATCAATCAATATGGTGAATCATAAGCGATCACTTGAGGAAGCATCACACCATTCCATGCACATGTTGAATTCGTTTGACATAGATGATGGAAATGGATGTCACAGATGATTGAAGTATGAAGACATGGTCTAAAGGTGGCAATGATGCCAAACAACCTATGCAAGAAACACTTCAAAGTAGCTAACTCTAAGTGACTACAAAACAAGGTTGGCCTAAACAAGAAACATTCCAATGTGTCTAACTCTAAGTGACTACAAAACAAGGTTGGTCATATTATGGAGATAGAGGTACGGTGACACCCTAAGACTATCTACATGAGTATCAAAGGTGTATAAAGAGAGTTACCCTAAAGGATTAAACAATACTAAATTCAAAAACAAAATGTTAAAAGCCCTATAAAAAGTCAGCTAATTGTTTCAAGCTAGATATTTATATTGAATTCTAGATCCCAACAAGTCCATATATTGCAAAGAATTAGATACCAGGAAAATACTTTACATTGGAGGATTAATATGGTTTGGAGATGATTATTATGATTTTCAACCAGACTTGGCCGAGGTTAAACATTTGGATCAGATACTCTTTCCAATGCCTTCGTAAGGGTGTTAATCACTCCATTGCAATTTAAGAAAGTAGTTGCAATGGTATAAAGAGCTTTAGCCTGGTCTCTCCAATATAGTTCACATCTATGTGGATGTTATATCGTTAGTTTCTTGTGCAGTTCTATTGTGTATGGTATGCCAAGGTAAACCATTAGAGCTCATACACCTTAGAGAACTTTGATTTCGTAATAATCAGTATGCAAGAGTGGGGCCTTTGTCTTTGTAAAAATGAGTAGCTGGTGAGGGTTAATAAATTGTTATGATTTTTTGTGAGTGCACCTACAATTGCCTTGAACGTTTTTTCACGTCGCAATTGTAACTAGGGAATGACATTTAAATAACCAATTTGTTCCTTAAAAAAATGATAATTTTATTAACAGCCAACGTATAACGACAAAAGCAGATCAATAGACTAAAAAACATTTCAGGGTAAGTAAATGGGAATGCCACATACAATTGCATAAGTGACACCATGGGGTGCATGCAACAAAGGAGCCCGGTTCCTCTCAGGGGGTGGGGCAAGATGCAAATGCAGTTGTTCAGCGGTCATGAGTACATGCCCAATGGTAGCTTGGATAAACTCATATTTGGGAACCTGAAGACCATACTTCCATGGCCTCGGTGAAACGCAATATTGAAGGGCGTGGCGGTGGGGTTTCTTTTTCTGCACGATGAATGGGAGAAGAGGGTCATCCATAGAGACATTAACTCGAGCGATGTGCTGCTAGATTTGGAGCTCAATAGGCGGCTGGGGAATTTCAGCCTCGCCTGTCCGTATGAACACAACGAGAATCATGAAATGACTCGCGTGCCGATAACACTGAGGTACACGAAGACTAGAAAGGTCACGCCAAGCTTGGAGATATTTAGCTTCGGTATTCTTCTGCTAGAGGTAGTGTGTGGGAGAAAACCTGTGGACCTATCCATGGATGTCGAATGACATTTTTTGGTGGACTAGGTCTGGATGTTGTATGCCCATGAAAGTTTGCTAGATGCAACAGATCCGAAGCTGTGGAATGAATATGCCACGGGTAAGGTGGAGAAGGTGTTGAAAATTCCCTACTCTTGTTAGGATAATGTTGACTCGAGACTTCATTATAGTTGTAGCTGACCGAAGTAATTCTCTAGAATGCACTCACAATTGTAAAGCTTCCTGAATGAACCACCGACATTTGAATAGTTTGAATAGAACATTCAAGAAGTTAATGTAACCTCTATAAATCGAGATCCAGATTTCCTAATTAATGGAAAAGTAGTGAAGTGGCCTGAATGGCCTGGTTTGTCTATCAATCCTGTTCTATGTGATTTGTATGATTTGTATTATGTACTCTGTGTGCATTCTTTGTTGTTTCTCTCTGTGTTTTTAATATATGGTATCAGAGCGTGAGGTCGTTTGGCATTGAGATGTTTGTGGTTTATGAATTCCTATCAAGTGAGTGGTTTCTTGGAGAAATGTTGTCTCAAGACAAGAAAAGACTGTTGAGAACACTCAAGTGGTGATTGTTGTTGCAGAGAATGCTCGAGATTGATGCCTGGTGAGAATGCTCAAGGAATGCATGAGATTGTGTGTAGATGCTAGGCACTGTCTATTTGAGGTTGTGCAGGTTGTGAATTGACAATTTAGTTGTTGGTTTCATCATGGGACACAATTGAATTAGTGTCCCATGATTTCCATATCTTGCAAGTGAGATTTCAACTCATCTAGGAATTTATCATTATTTTATTGTAGGAGGGAGATGAAGTCAAAGTTATATAAATCAATCCTCTTTCATTTTTCATGGTTGGATTTGTGGAGAAATCCTATTGAGCCTAATTGAATATCTATTGGTTTCTTTAGAGGGTGAATTAAAGCATTCTCTTGAATGGTCATGTGCTCTTCATGTTTTATTTGTGGAAAATACCTTCAACCGATGATGGTTATAGGCTGTTAAAGAAGTGCTTTGCTTCTTTATATGATGGTTGGAAATTGGAAGCAATAGGTGTAGAATGTATCTTAGCTCTTGGTTATGTGCTCTCTTACTCTTGCATGCCAACTATCCTCTTAGCTACTCTAGTATTTTGATCTTTATTGACCCCATTGCACAATGGAAAAGACACTAGTTTCCGATCAATTCATTCTTCTTTTTTAATTAACTATCATAAACCATTTTGTTAAATCTATCTTTTCATTTTACCTTGAACCAAATTGGAGGATTTAATATTCTTATCCCAGGGAAGCCTTCTTTAAGTTTGAGAAGAGCCACCCTAAAAAGCAGAAGAAATTTGTGTGTTAACATTGGCCTCCTTAATTTCACTAAGCCCATATCTAAAACTTTAGGATTTTATCTTTAAAAGTGTGAGTTTGTGTGATAATCATCTGAATTTTTATTTGTCACAATGTGATACCTACAAAATTTAATTTTGATTCAGATTTGTAAAGAAATTACATTTTTGCTTCTCTGGAAAAAAAAATATGATAAATAAATAATAAAAAGATGACAAATAAACAAATACAATAAATAAATTATAAAAATATGACAAATAAATGATGAACTCTTTGTCCCCCACCAAGTATTCAAGTTAATAGCACTCCTAATATAGTAAGATGAATGTAAAAATTGCAAGTTAATAGCACTCCTAATATAGTATGAATTTGATCAATTTGTGATTATTTCATGCTACTAGACACAACTTTATAGAGACCGTTGTTAAGGATGTTTGTCTACTTCCCTATACCAACCCATCATGATTTATGATATAGACAGTTGTGAAGGAGGTTTGTGATGATTTCATGTTCACTATGATATAGACAATCATACCGTTGTTGAGGTTTTTGATTATTTCATGTTCATTTGAATATTTAGTGGGACAACTTCAAATTAACTGAAGATATGGAAATTCAGCAGGATAGATGAATCAATGAGCGAAAAAGCAGAAGTTACTTATTTGCATGAAATCAGCAGTATTTTTGTAATTAAGCTTGAAGCAACCAACTCTTGTATTGTTAGCAGCAGAAACGGTGTTCAAATGGAAGCACAGCCCATTTGAAGAGTGTACAGTCGTTAAAACTTGCCAACCTGAGGTTCTGAACATTTATGAGTAGGTATGAGCAAAATCCATTCTAAAAGTTTGGAGATGCCAAATCAGATCACACATGAATCACGAATTTAAGTGAATAGCCACTCATGCAACCTTCTTCAATCTTTTCTCCCTTTTGAATGCATTAATTATAGTTGAAACTAGCATTCTCCCGTTTCATGTTCAGTTAAAAAATTGAGATAGCTCTATACACCACTCTAAACATAATCAACAATGGATTACACAGAAATTTAGTGTTTATATCATACTTACAAGTGACATTACACTGACTTTATACAGTACACAATCCAACGCAAGTGCGCATGATATCTTTGTATAATAATATAAAATATGAAACTTTGACACCGCCTTGCCTGCAAACTTGATTTTCTAACACCTCATTTGGCATTGAAATGCTATCTATATTGATTTATCACAAGTAGTGCATCTAAACTTCAAAACAGACATACGAACCGCAGACTAGAAAAAATACAGATGCAGTCTCAAATGATAAGGTTTGGCATAGATTTCAGCAATAATCTGAGTCGTTAATACTTTATCAATACTGCAGGAAAATAAGCAATGCACTTTGTCAAAAGATTCAAGGATGGCATTCTGTCTCTGAATATCTGTACCTGTTGTAACTAGCATCAAACCCTACGTAAATAGCAAAATATATAATTACGTATTCATGTGGTTTCAACTCTACATTACTAGGTACTCAAAACACCTCTAAATGGCAACGTTGTGAGACTTCACTGATTTAATCTTACAACTTCCACAAGTAGATGAAATTTGTCCAGCATTTAAGCTCCTGCTTGATTTGTTATTTACTATCCTGCAACACCTACATTACTAGGTACTCATAACACCTCTAAATGGCAACATTTTGAGACTTCACTGATTCAATCTTGCAACTTGCACGCGTAGATGAAATTTGTCCAGCATTTAAGCTCCTTCTTGGTTTGTTGGTTTGTCATGTAGAATCCTGCTTAAGTTTCAAAAGAGACAGCAAAGTTTTTGTCACATCAGTAGCCAAAACAGGAATGGAAATTGTGTCTTGTAACATAGCAGACATTTATCCTTTTTCTTTAACATATTACAAAACGAAACACAGGTATGGAGCTTATTGTCATTGCACTAAGTGAAACAACGAGGTGCTCTATAGCCCAGTATGGGGGAGATGTTGTAATGTGTATGTAGTGTTACATGTAGCATTGCAATAAAAAGTAAAAAGTAATTTTTTTAATTAAAAAATTCATGTCAGGTCATAAAATAAAAAATTATGGAAAGTATTTAAAAAAAATCAGCATAATAAAATAAAATATTATGAAAAGTAATTAAAAAATAGATGTTCGCTTATAAAATAAAAACTCTTGGTGCTTGATAGATATGGGTTTAAGATGGATCTATGCTGGTTTAATAAAATGAAGAATGGGAAGATGAAGAAAACAGAGGTGACCACTAAAACAAAGCATTTAAAACAAACTATATGACCATAGTAAGCTTTTGGTACAGTTTTCTGCAAGAAATCCACCCACTATCTCATTACCATGTTCCCCACCTTCCATCTCAATACCATATTCAATTTTATAGATAAAATGCAAAGCCATTCATCAAAAGAACTATTTTCATGTTTTCAAAATTGCTAAACTAGCTACTACTAGGCCTTTATCCTAACCAGTTATGAAGGACAAGTCTGCACCATTTTTCCATTCTCCCACTGCAATGGTGCAGACAATTCTGGCCACTAGCAGATTAGCTAGGTTATGAAGAACAACTATTAAGGGATGCCATTTCACCATTATCCCAGTGCACCATTACACACAATTTTGACCAATGGCACGACAAAACAACATTTTTCTTGCATTTTAACTACTCAACATGTCACCGGCATTATTCTTAGGTTTGAAAGACCAAACAAAAGCATTCTCATATATGTACCAACATATAGTATTGAAAAATGGCATTCCAAGTCAAATAGTTTCGTATCATTATCAAAATCTGATATAGCATGCTAAAAGGGTAAAAGTAATGAAAGTCTTGGATAAATTTAAATAAGAGAAACTAGAAAACCAAATTTTAGAAGAGTGAGATTGGTGAAGGTATGCATGAAAAGAAACCATGTCATAAGCAAGCCCATTAACCTCAAAAATCAACCACAAATCACCAAATTTTAGAAGAGTGAGACTGGTGAAGGTATGCATGAAAAGAAACCACGTCATAAGCAATCCCATTAACCTAAAAAATCAACCACAAATCATCAAATCTTATGTAACATAGATTAGATTTTCTGGATTTCTTGAACAGTATTTTCATAAAAAGATTTTGAACAGAACATTAACAGAGAAGAGTTAAAAACAATTGCATCCATGATCCAACGCTACTGCCTAAAAATATAAATGGTATCTTTCTGGAATGCTAATTAAGTAAAATGCAAAAGGATCATATCTACCTTTCAAAAAACAAGGATATGAAACCTATAACTCAAAGTAAGCTAGATGAACTAGGAGCTTACAAGGCTACTTAGGTCATCTTAAGTTGGCAGTCAAATTGCATCTAGCACATGTTTTTTAGTTAGCACATGTATTTTAGTGAGAAAATAACAAGGTATACAATATGCCACAAAGAACCTAAGACCCGCCTTAATTGAAACTAAGCATGTCATTCAAACTTTTTACTATTCCATGTTCTCGAGCTAGCATCATACTCGTCAATGGAACTCAAAATGAATCAGAAGACAAACATAATATCAGAGACTTGGAGAGGAGACACGAAAATAAGCCATACTAGTGTCCACAAGTGAATGAAGTAGGTCAATGGGACTCTAAAGTACAAGTAACAACAATGATGGAGTGCCTAGAGCATCTTCAAAACCAAGAGACGGATCAAAATAAAAACCTAATTGCATAAGAAACCAAAGAGGTAAACCCTTCACCATGTGATAGAGATAGGGTCTTTACAAGGAGAAATACCCTTATAGCTAAAGAAATCAATTAAGTCATGAGTGGAAAGATCCAAGCCAGAATCTGAATCAAAGGAGGTGTTAGCATCTCTGTCAATCTGTAATATGCCTAAACCCAGAAATTCAGAGAAAATATAGAAAAATACAAGAGAGAGAATTTGTGAATTGTAATGTCGATATATGTGATATGCATTGTATTTGAAGTGTACTAGGAATGTGTGTGACCTTGGTACAATGTTGAACTCAAAATACCTAAGGTTACAAAGACATATGTTAGTGATTTGCAAACTGTGTAGTGTTGAGATGTATGTGCCACCCAGAAACACTCCAAACTACACAAGATTAAACTCAGGTATGAGTCAGCCTTGCCAAATATTGGCATGTATAGAACATTATTCTTGAGAATTGAGGAGATAAAAAAAAATTACAAAAAATTCTACAACTTAAAAAACTCTTGTACAACAAGGAGTAATTAAGCTCGATGCATACTCATTTATTCTACCAATGGTGTTAGAGACCAACAAGAACAGATCTTGGTTGATGTGTGTAGAGTTGAGGATTAAACAAGACTAAGTCAAAATTTAAAAAGTAAAAAATCCATGTAAAGGATCGATGAATCAACTAATTGTATCAAGCCCAATATTTTATAAACATGGTTTTGAAGTTGAGATACCACCACGCCCAATAATTTATAAACATGGTTTTGAAGTGGAGATACCAACATGTCCATATATTGGTAACAATATACCTAGAAAAGTAATTTCAAAACAAAACAACGGCTATATGAGTGGTTGGTTGCCATTCAAATTTGCAATGTTCAAACTAATGAATAATGCCTTGAGAACATTCCCAAACTCTTTGCAATTATTTACCTAGATGATGATTATGGTGTTCAACAAAACATGGCAGAGGTTAAACATTTCGGGCATATACTCTCTCCAATGCGTATATAAAGGACTCTCCAATCCCTATATAAAGGCGTTAATCCCTTTATTTCAATTTAAGATATCTCCAATGCCTATATAAAGGCGTTAATCACCTCATTGCAATTTAAGAAAGTAGTTAGTATTGTATAAAGAGCTTTAGCCTTGTCTCTCCAACATTGTGCACATCTTTGTGAGTCTTGTGGGGTTGTGATTCTTTTTCATTTATGTTGTGTATGGTATGCCAAGGTGAATCAACCATTAGAAATCATACACCTTGAAGGACTTTGATTTATTAATAACTAATAGGCTGGCAGTGGGGTTCCAGTTGATCCATTTTCCCCTTCATTGTTGTGCTACTTGAAGTTTTTGAGTACGGCGTCTGTGGTGGGAGTCTTGGCAGCGTCTGAGGATTCCTTGGCTTCCAAAACACATGATGTTGCTGCAATGAATCCATGGTAGGCCTTATCTAGTGACTCCACTTTGCTATCCATAAAATGTATTTACTTGTCCTTCTCTTTTCTAGCCTTTTTTAAATGTAATATGTATCTAGTTCTTCGTTATAGTTTTTAAAAGTATGTCATTTTGTCAATAGAATTTAAATTGGGTGGTTGGGAGTATTAGTTTCTCTCCACCCATATTCAAATCTAGTTGACCACATGTTATGATGGACATTAGAGGTACCTTGATTATTCGTGAATAATAAGTGTCTAATTAAAATGTAAGTGTTTTAAAAACTATTGATTTTAAATGAAAGATTGTGAAAATACGTTTGCATAGTAATAGGCTATCTAAAATAGAAGAATTGTTTCGAAGTGGCAAGACTATATGAAAAAGTAGAATCTTATAAAAAAAAAGGTGAATTTGGGAAAGATTATAAGATATTCCTTATGCTTAAAAGTAATTCAATATAATTTGAATAAAAATGGTTAGGTAGAAGAAAACAAATGTTAATGTTCAAATTTCTTAAAACATAGATAAGTAGATTTAGAAAGAAAATTGTGAATCTATAATTGTTGGAAAGTCGAAAAAAGTGTATATAGAAACTAAATCTATTTAAAAATAGATTTTAACTTTTTTATTAAAAAATAATAATGGAATAACAACCTAATCAATGTATCCCCGACAATGAAGTTATGCATAACCAATATGCACCACCCCAAAATCATTGAGATAATTTGTTATTTTTAGTGTAACTTAGAACTATGCAATAGTACCGATTGGCATGATGCAAATTTGGAAATGCACATGAAGATATAATGCATTGGTACTCCTTAACTCAAAAAGCATAAGTGCACATTTTATTTATATAAGCATTGGTGCACTCAGTGAGCATCGATGAGAAATTATTAATTAGAGCATTAGTGCATCTATCATTTTTCTTCCCAAATCCTTATATCACCATTTTATGCCACTTATCAAGGTCTTAGAGAGATATTCTCACCTTTTATTGATTCTTCCTTGATTTCTCTTGAATATCAATCCTTATCAAGGTCTTCGAGAGATATTTTCACCTTTTAATGATTCTTCATTTACTCCTCTTGAATATTGATCCCCGAATCTATCACAATTTCTCTAACCAACTCAAAGCCACATTCTCTAGTATGTTACAATTCCTCTAACAATTCTTCTAACATTCTAACATATTTATGAAACTCAAACATATGATGTATAAAAATCTTTAAAAACACTATGTTGACCATCATTCCCACTATGCATAGCATATTCAAATATTTCAATTTTAACAAATACCCCTTTCTCTTATATCATATGCCAAATACTCTTTTTTATCTTTCATAAAGCTTGCAAATGACTCTCCTATGCTATGAGGAAATGTTGTATTCATTTATTCTTAAAAACATTCTCCAACTTTCATAAAACCTTCTTCTACTATTAATATTAAGCTAGATAACAAAGTCAAATTTTAACAAATCTCTTTGTCATTCATACCATACATTGAGCAAAACAACTCCTCTAAAGGTTGATCCCATCAAAATGTGGGTGCAAACCCGAGCATTAACATGAATCCAACTACTCCTTGCTAAAATCATTTCAAACAAACAAGGAATTTGTGTCACACAAAGGCAAATCTTGGATGGTGTTATAATTTCAAAATAAACATTCATTCTCTCAAATCTCATTGGAGAAAGGAAGTTATTATGGAATTAAATTTCTCAAAAGCATGTGATTATTTTAGATGGCTTTCCAAAATAATTTTTTCAAAAGCATATGATTACTTTAGATGGCCTTCCATTTATTGGATGTGCATAACTTTGGTTTTGATGATTTGTTGATTTAACATTCTATTGTATTTAATTAGTGTTTTGTTATGTTTTTTCAAAGATTCATCTCTTCAATCATTTCAACCTATTCCAAAGGTTCAATAAACATAAATTTTATCTTTATATATATATATTTTTATAGTTAAGGTTAAAATTTTAAGGAAACTACCTGTTTTTGTAAACCCTATAAAAGTTTTTCAAATATTGAATTAGTGTAAATTTTAGACGTAGTTTCATATCTAGAATTTGTGGATGACACAATTTCTTCATGCATGCAAGAGTTCTTATAACCAATTTATATCTTATGTATTGTCTTTTTTTCCTCTGCCGCACCGCCTCCACCAACTGCTTTTACATGTCACAAGCAACCAGGAGCAGCTACCACTGTTGCACTAAGTTTTCGATTTCAACCTCTGTGGTGGGCATCTTAGCACCACCTGAGGATTTGTAAGCTTCCAAAATGCACACTGTCCTTTCCAAGAAGGTCTGGCTCCACTGTTCCATCCATAATTACATTGATAGGTGTTTAGTACATCGATATGTGTTTATATATTAGAATTTGTAGTGGGATAACACCTATGCTTTTCTTAAATTGCATGAGGATGACACAAGTGTATTGTCCATATTGATTGATGCATGTATTACTAGTAGTTGATGCATGAATAAGTTTTAGTTGAGAAAACCCTTTCAACTAGAAGAAGGATAGTGATAACATGTAGTTGATTTGTGACTTATGATTATTCACCCACCACAAGTTAAGTGGTTGTGTTAGTAATGTATTTGTGTGTACCTCACGTCTTTTAAATACAATGCATAAAGCCAAAACTTAAGAAACACCTTTATACCACACACAGTTGCTATACATGGTTACGTTCATAGTTACCAAATTCATCCTCGACAAAACATTCAAGAATTCGAAAGGGATGTAAATAATATTTATCACTGGTGGAAGCTGAAGCAAGGTTTCGAAGTTGGATGCAATTTCCTATTGAGGGCGTGAGTGAAATCAAGGCATCATTATGAAGTCTAAGTGACCATCGGGTGATAATGGGTCCGTGGAGGGATACGGGTAAAAGGCGATTGGTAAGGTGGTTGCGTTATGTAGGGGTTGAGAGTAGTGAATCAAATTGGATAAGAATGATAATGATCAAAACAAAATTAAATTTTGGAATCTAGCATTTATCTTAACATCTAGCATCTTAGAGTTTTAAATAGTAAACCTTTTTTGTATGAAGATGGAACGCAACAAAAGATGCCCATATTTACAAATGGTTTGTCCCTGTGCCAGTTCAAAGGGAAATGGAGGAAGTGGAAAAGGGATTATGGGAGAATTTGGAGGCCTCATAGTTGATGGAAAGAATTTGAGGCATTGGCGGAATGGATACAGGACCTAGTAACTACCAGGGCTTGTATGGCGTTGTATGAGAGGTTTGTGGCTACTTTTTGGGTGATGAAAAATATTTTGGCTTGGGTGTTGATGGGCCAAGGTGAGAGGGAGAAGGGGGGTGAGGAGCCAGTGAAATTCTGGAAGGAGCATCATGCGAAATCTCATCTCATGCACAAGAAGATTGATGCCATCACAAAGAGTTGGGACTTCAGTTTGTGATCAAGCCATAGGTGGACCTCTTGCTCCTCTCGGTGCAACAAGACTCAATTATCACCCACTACATTTGTATTTATCATTATATTTTCATAATATTAAGTAGAATATATTTATCATTATTGCACCTAGAGGGGCAAGGTGCTCTACAGCCTAGTATGGGGGAGATGTTGTAATGTAACGTTACTTTAATTAAGAAAATTCATGTGTGTTCATAAAATAAAATAAAAATAAAAAAAATTATGAAAAGTTATTAAAAAATCCATGTCCAAAATAGAAAATAAAATAATTAAACCCCAATCTATCAAGCAAGAAAATCTAAAGAGACGAATCAAATTTCTTGAGTTTAACAAAAAACACTACACCTTAAGAAATTGTATCCCTCTCTGTGCTTGATAGATCCAAGTTTAACATGGATCTATGCTCGTATTACGCACAATGTATTTATTATTGTGAAAATTAAATGGTTTTGAAATGATTTTGTAAATTTGTATTTTAAAAATATATTATTTCATTTAAATAATAAAAATATTTTTAATTCATTAAGTGAGGATTATCTTCAATTGAAATTAATTTTGGTTGATCAATTACTAAATAAATCAAATTAAAAATAAGACAATATATGAAATATTTTATTGATAATTTCATTATTAAATAAAAATATTATATAAGTTATATATGAAGGAATTTGATAAACAAAAAACAATATCAAACATAATCTAAAACATAATTCACACACAAATTACATAATTATATAGAGATTGAAAACTCAAATCAACATGTTTTTAGAGTTTTTGTTAGGAATCCGTGTCAACCCTTCTCTTTACTTTCTTAGTATATTGTTGTTGGACGCATATGCTTTGTAAGTCGTCCCATAGTATTATATGTTCCATGGTATTGATCCATAGTTTGTTTTAGCCCATAGTATTATATGTTCCATGGTATTGATCCATAGTATTGGACGCATATGCTTTGTAAGTCATCCCATAGTATTATATGTTCCATGGTATTGATCCATAGTATTGGCACATAGACTTAGTATATAAATATGTGTTGAGGCCAATGAGGCATCCAAAAGTTATTTGCATTGAGCTTGCTCAAAGGAGGTCACCCCCTTGAAGTGGCCCGTGATCAATAAATCTATTATTTGTTCTGTTATTTCTTATATATCGTGCATTTTCATTAATTAATTGTTGGAGGTTCCTCACATATCGTATCAAAGCACTTTCTTGGGCTTGTTGGGTGGAATTTCTACCAAAAAAAATCGCATCTATATTGTTCCTTTCAATTGCAGGTTTCGGATCTGAGAATAATCCCTATCCGCTTAACTGTGGGAAGTACTTGGGCATAGACCTAAAAATTATTGTGAGGAGTACCACAGGAACCCTGAAGTAGCTGGCCCATTGAGAGGATCTTCTAGTGAAAAGGGAAACGAACCCTACCTGATTGACTAGTTCCCACCCGTGAGGTAAACCAAGAGCTATCGTTTGTGGAAAAGTGGTTATTAGTTTTACCTGAGCCATGGAGTGAGGGGTACTGCCCCAATATGCAAGTCGTTAGATAGCATTGGTGGCCGACTGAATCCCCTGAAACTTTAGGAAGCCACGCACACCTGGGGTCCATATCTATTTCCAGTTGATAAATCGCAGATTACATTTGTCCAGAACTATTGCATATCACTTCTGCACCGTTGCAAATCCATTCCAAAAAAAAAAAAAAAAGTTTTTTCGCCATATCTTCTTTGTTTTATCTCTATTTCCCTTGAAAATTCACTAACACCCCTGCCATCCCATTTTACAATTTCATTCCTGAGGACCTTATCCCAAATTCCACTTCCTAGATCCAGAAATCCCACATTTGTCTATTTTTAGGGTCTTCCATAACTTCTTCTATTTTCACCCAATCACCTTCAAATTTTGCCACAGTGTTTATTTCCTATTTCTGCTTCTTTGTCCCTCTTTGATGAATTTTCTCATTCTTTCACCCCGCTTCTGAAATCCCCATTTTTTTGCTTCCCTGTCCAACAAAAAGTGTCCAAAACCTAGTCAAACCCCAATTACCCATCAATTTTTTTCCGAAATCCAAATTTTCATTTACTAAATAAACTTATGTTTTTGTTTTTCTACCCATTCACAAAAAAAAAACTCTTGGTTATGGTTGTCACCTGTGTAGGAGAAAACATCATGGAGGAAGAACTTGCAACCCTCAAAACCAAACTCCAAGATCTTGATGAAAAATTTCCTAGCCTCCATCTTCAGCATTTAGCCATGAACAATAAATGATAGCCAGAATCTTCTACAGACATTGGGTTCTCTTCTTCCGGCAATTTTCGTGGACTGAAGCTTGATTTTCCTCGCTTCAAAGGTACTGATCGGACTGGATGGATATACCGGGTATAACAACATTTCAGTCTGTATAATACTTTTGATGTCAGCATAGTTCCACTTGCATCCTTTCATTTGGAACATGAAGCCCTCCAATGGTACTATTGGTACATCAAGGCTCATGAATAGCCAAAATGGACAGATTTTTGCTAACTCCTTTTGCAACGATTTGGTCCTAGTGCTTTTGATGACTTAACAGGAGCACTCACTAAACTTCTCCAAACTAGCACTGTGAGAGAGTATCAGATAGAATTTAAGAAACTGGCCAATCACACGAAAGCATTGTCTGATGAATTCTATAGGAGTTGTTTTATCAGTGGTCTCAAGGATGCAATCCGATCAAAGGTTAAAATGTTCTATCCCAACACAATGATGGAAGTCTTAGGGTTGGATAAGTTGGCAGATGACAAAATCACATCCCAACAATGCTCCAAATCCACTTTTGCTCCATTCAGAAATATGGTTTTCCAAAAACCTCCCATCACGCGAGCTCCTCGACCAACTCCTATCAAGAATTTCTCTGAAGCAGAGATGCAAGAACGTCGAGAAAAAGGGCTTTGTTATAATTGTGATGAGAAATTCACTCGGGGCCATAGATGTGTTGAGAAAACGCTCTATCTCTTGGATGTGGATTCTCCGCCTTCCTATGAACTTGGTGAAGAAGCTCTAGATACAATAGATGATCAGGTCGACATTCAACAGCTGCTTGTTGACCCTCCGTCTCAGAACGACCACCCAGAGAAATCTCTCCATGCTTTAGCCAGATTCACCACCCCACAAACAATGAGGGCCAGGGGTTACTTCAAGAAGCTCCCTCTTACAATACTCATTGATTTTGGTAGCACTCATAACTTCATTGACCCTCAGATCGCAAAACAGGATGATTGTTTTGTCTATCCTTGCTCCAACTTTGAATTCATGATTTCTAATGGGGGCACCTTACCTTGTAAGGGGAAGTGTCGCAATGTGCATATCTATATGGGATATTATAACCTATGCTCTAACATGTTTTTCTTGGCCTTAGGAGGATGTGATGTGGTTTTGGGCACTCAATGGTTACACACACTTGGCCCCATCTTATGGGATTTTGCTGAACTTTGGATGCAGTTTTCAGTCAATGGAAAAAAACACACATTGACGGGCTTACAACCAGGGTCTCTCTGCATCATCAGTTCACGTCGCATGGAAAATATCCTTAAGAATAATTCACATGGTTTCATCGCTCAGCTCCATTCCATTCAAATACACCCATCAACGGTCTCCACTACTCCTTTGGATCTACAACAAATTTTGGATAGAAATGCAAGTGTCTTTGCTGACCCAGTGGGATTGCCACCTTCAATATCCCTTTCCGGTAAGAATTTAGCCACCTCTACATATGCGAAGGAAATGATGGCTATTTTTCATGCAGTACAGAAGTCACGACCATACCTATTAGGGAATTATTTCTACATCAGTACTGATCACTAGAGTCTGAAATATTTCATGGAACAACAGGTCTCCTCCCCAGCTCAACATAAATGGGTTAGAAAACTCATGGGTTATTCCTATGAGATTACTTACAAGAAGGGTAAGGACAATCTGGTGGCGAATGCTCTTTCTCGCACATTTGATGACCAAGTTTCTCTTTCAGCTATTTCTATGCCTGTTCCAAATTGGTTGCAATCTATTCAACAAGGCTATGTCAATGAATCCTCATTACATCAAATCATCCAACGGTTGGCCACCAACCCTTCTATTGTACCACATTACTCTTGGGATGGTACTTCCCTGAGATACAAGGGTCATCTGGTGCTTCCCTAGAGCACATATCTTCAACAAGTTGTCTTCTATGAACTCCATGATTCTCCATCGATAGGACACTCTGGGTTCCTCAAAATGTATGAGCAGGCACATCATACCTTATTTTGGTAGGGAATGAAAAGGACAATTCAACAGATGGTGGTTGAATGTGATACTTGCCAGCTCAACAAGGGTGAAACGACACTTCTTCCAGGATTTCTCAAACCCTTTCACATCCCTACACAAATTTGGACAGATATTTCTATGGATTTCATTAAAGGGATCCCTAAATCTGGAGGTAACATAGTGATTTTGGTTGTGGTTGCTCGCCTCTATAAATATAGTCAATTTTGTGCCCTGGACTAGATCTTCCGTCTTTATGAAATCCCTTCTTCCATTGACTTGGATTGCGATGCAACTTTCACCAATCATTTTTTGATAGAACTATTTCGCCACACTGGCACCAAACTGAAGATGAGTTCAGGGTCTCACCCACAAACAAATGGTCCGACTGAAATTACCAATAAATGTTTGGAAACTTATCTTTGTTGCTTCACCTCCGAACAAAAACCTCAGTGGGTGAAGTGGCTCCCTCTCGTTGAATGGTGGTACAATACTGCATCTAAAATGACTCCATATGAAGCAATATATGGTCAGGAACCACGAACTCTTATTCCATACACCCTCAGCAGTTCACCAGTTCAGAAAATTGACATGGTTCTTCAAAACCGCGATTAGATTCTTCTCATTTTGCAGGACAATCTTCACATGGCAAGAATTTGAATGAAACAACAAGCCGATCAGCACTGTTCTGAGCACACTTTTCAAGTAGGTGGTATGGTTTTTTTCCGTCTACATCCTTCCAAGAAATACTCCCTGAAACTCAAAGGGATTCATAAGCTCGCTCCAAATTTCTATGGGCCATATAAGGTTCTTCAGAATATTGGGTTCGTTTCTTATAAATTAGAACTTCCTCCTTCTTCCCGCATTCATCTAGTATTTCATGTCTCTTATCTGACGAAAGTTCTTGGCACCAACATCAGAGGACAAACTATTTTACCAGAACTGGATAATGAAGGATCCATCCTTTTGGAGCCGGAGTCCATTCTCAATAGGCGCACTTGTCAGCTTCATTCTCGATCTATCACAGAGGTATTAATTCAGTCGCACAGAATGCAACCAGAGGATGCTACATGGGAACCACTCCATAAGATTCAGCATTAATTTCCACATCTAAAGCTTTAAGGACAAATCTTTTTTTGAGGGGGAGAGGATGTTAGGAACCCGTGTTAACCCTTCTCTTTACTTTGTTAGTATATTGTTGTTGGACACACATGCTTTGTAATTCGTCCCATAGTATTATATGTTCCATGGTATTGATCCATAGTTTGTATTATCCCATGGTATTATATGTTCCATGGTATTGATCCATAGTATTGGCGCATAGAATTAGTATATAAGTACATGTTGAGACCAATGAATGCATCCAAAAGTTATTTTTATTGAGCTTGCTCAAAGGAGGTTTCCCCCTCAAAGTGGATTGCGATCAATAAATCTATTATGTGTTCTTTTATTTCTGATATATCGTGCATTTTCATTAATTAACTGTTGGAGGTTCCTCACATTTTTTCACTCTCTCATTCTATATCTTTGATGCCTATACTATAGTATCCAAAACCATAATCCAATAACAACTCAAAATAAACCAAAAACTTAGCCGAAAAATTCTAAAAAGACATGTCCAACAATAAATACTATTGATATTAAAATTCATCCATTTAATATTATTGAAAAACAATTAAATATTATAAATAAATATAAAATTAATGAGTAAAAATTAACTAGGTAAACAAACTTATCAGTGTATTAAATTAAACTTATTCATTCCCTAAGTACTTTATGATGTTATGAAAATATATTGAACAAAGTATTGAAGTTGGACAGGTTAAACTTTCTATGAATTTGAACTTATACTACCACTCATCTAGCTATGCAATCTTTACAATTTTGGATTTATAAAACTATTGTTTTTAATGCATAAATGGATTTAGCAACCTTGAGTACCCCTAATGTAATTGGAATGTGCAATATAACATATAATGTAGAAACCTAGGATCAACCTAGGTCATAAATGAGCCTCAACATAGTAAAAAACACAATAATGGCATTGCATATTGATATATTGTTTATTACCAGCATAGATCCATCTTAAACCTGTATCTATCAAACACCGAGAGGGATCCAATTTCTTGAGGTGTATTTCTTTTTTTAAATTTAAACTCAAGAAATTTCATATCTCTTGATTGATAGACCTGGGTTTTAATTTTAAGTTTTTATTTTATAAAAAAACATTGATTTTTTAATTACTTATCATAATATTTTATTTTATGAGCCAACATGGATTTTTTTTAAATACTTTCATTAATTTTTTATTTAATGAGCCGACATGAATTTATTAATGGCCGAAATAATATAATTTATTACTTTTTACTCTCTTTTTTTTACTCGTGTATAATGTTACTGGACAAACGTTACAACATCTCCCTCATACTAGTGTGTATTGTTACATCCACACAGGTTACAACATCTCCCCCATAATGGACTGTAGAGCATCTCGTTTAACTTGGTACAACAAGAATACACCACATTTATTTATAACAAACCTAGAAAGTCTTAACTCATAAGTTGATGCTATGCCAACTAAGAAACAAGGTGGACCAAACATGTAGATAAGCATACCACCTTGGTGGATAAGCTAGTTTGCATAAGCTTAACTAGTTGTGCATACACTAACACTCCCACTTTAGTGAAACATAGAGAGTAAGCATAAGAAAAATTGTTTCCCGGCAACATGCTTAGGTACCCATGTATAAAACTCCAATAAATGAAGAAAAGGAGAAAAATACCTCCCCAAAAGAGAGATAAACATAATGTTGAAAAAGGCCCTAGAGTTGTATCTAAAGAAAATCCACAAAGAAATCCAAGTGACCAATTTCAAATTCCTAAGGCAACAAGAATCTTATGCACAACATCCCCCCCAAAAGAGACCAATCCTCTAAAGTGAGCCCCAACAAAAAAGGCTTGATTAGGAACTCATGTCGTATAATCAAGAAAACACATAAATTGAAGGCTCACATGGACACCAATCCATCTTGCTAGAGTGCATGGGACACTAGTTGTTTCCACCATTGAGTCAAAATAGGAAATTTTACTTTGTACAGTGCTCACTTTGTAGAATGTTGATCTCGATCAAAATGGTGAATTATAGATTATCGCCTGAGAAAGCACTACACACTATCCCACACAAAATGTTGAACTAGGTGGACATAGATGGTGGTAATTGATGTCACAGATGATGGTGAAAGTATGGAGGTCTAGATAAAGGTAGCAATGATGCCAAAAAAATCTAAGGAAGAAAGAGTCCAAAGTGGCTCACTCCCAATGACTACAAAACGAGGTTGGTCATGTTATGGAGATAGATAACTAGTGACACCCTAAGACTATATACATGAGTGGCACATAGTACACTACTCAAAATTGCAAAATGAATGGCACTATAAATAAAATAATCATGGAAAACAATCCTCATATGGGTCCTGACAAATGAGGTCATGTTAGGTATCCATGTACAAGTGAGAAATTGACACAAATTTATTTAGCTCATAAAAAAAACAATTTGAAAGAGGCAAATCAATGTGGTGTGCAACCACTCATTGGAAAGAGAATGCAATGCTCTCTACAATGCCTTTGGTGGGTGTAAAATTGGCATCTTGTGTGAAGAGTTATAGCAAAAACACCATCAATAACCTCTTTACAATACAAATTATAAGGGAATAGAACCCATATATTTATATTTTTTTCTAGGTTATTATCTTGGGGTAAACCCGAATGTAAACCCTAGATTCTTTAGCACACAAGGCCAAGTCAACAATAGGGCTTGAAACCATTACAATAATATACTTATTATGAGCTCAACATGTCACTTATAGGAATAGAACCTAGGTGGGAGGATAACACCCCAATCCACAACCACTTGGACTAATACCAAGTGACAAACTCATATTTACCACCATACACAAATCATTTAATAGTAGCTACACTATACAATATTGGCCAAGAGGACCCCAACAAGAAATAAAGAGACCATCATATTTTTGAAAGGGCCATGCTCGCAATCTATTAAGAAGGATTTCCCATGGCCACTTCCCATTTGCTTCCATTGTGCAATTTCGTTCTCCAACCAAACTGGTGGATAGTCATTCCAACCAATGAGTCAAAATAGGAATTGATGCTATGTACAAGGCTACTTTAGAGAAGGTTGATATCAATCAAAATGGTGAGTCATAAATGATCACTTAGGAAGCATTGCACACCATTCCCCCCACAATGTTGAACTGGATGGACATAGATAATGGCAATGGATGCCAAAGATGATGGAAGTATGTCCAAGTTAAAGGTGGCAATGATGCCAACCTAAGCAAGAAACACCCCAAAGTGGCTAAATCCAAGTGACTACAAAACAAAGTTGGCCTTAGCAAGAAACAGTACAAGTGACTACAAAACAAGGTTGATCATGTTATGAAGATAGAAGTCTCATGACTATCATGAACAACAATGCTCTATATGAGTTAGTACAAACAATACTAAAGTCAAAAACAAAATGTTAAAAACCCTATAAAAATATTGATGAAATAGTCAACTAAATGTATCAAGCTAGATATTTATTGAAGTCCGGATTCCAACAAGTCCATATATTGGACAGAAATACCCGAAAAATATTTTCCAAACAAAAACGAAGGCCATATGAGTGGTTGGTTGTCATTCAAATTTGCAAGGATCGACGTTGGGAGACTCATGAATGATTTATGAGACCATTTCTAAACTCTTTACGTTGGAAAATTATTATGGTTTGGATGATATTTTGATTTTCAGCTATACTCTCTAGTCCAATGCCTACATAAGGGCATTAATCACTCCACTGCAATTTAAGAAAGTGGTTGTATGGGTATCACGCGGGAAAAATGCCGAGGCCAGCAGATGGGTGGAGAGAAGAAGGCTCCATAACTGAATTATCAATCAGCGAAAGATCTGATCATACTGTTGATACTGTCGTCTGAGGGGCCCGGCTATATACAATCACTGGAGAAGCCTGGCTATACTCTACAATGAAATGACAACTTATTTTGTTTCGAGCTCTGAAAGTTGTTGTTGAGTATGTAAATATGCCTACTACTCTGATTTGTAAGCTACGTCTGCAAATCTGTGAAGATGTGTTTAAAACTGTGCATAAAAGTTGTAAATTTTAGGTTACCTGAATAGTACATTGAACAATTAAGTAACAGAGTGAAACAACATCATGAAATAATCACAATAATACCCAGATCGTAGGCCAACATCATGAAATAATCACAATAATACCCAGATCGTAGGCCAGGGAAGAAAAACCAAAAACAAGGACGCAGAACAGAAAAAACAGGTTCCGTTCTCTTACCTTATGGACTGCGTCCTCCCCGAAGCACGCGTCGCAGTCAGCGTTGGCTGAGCGCCGGCTGAGGCCGGGGAAGAGAGCGGAGCGGTGGCGGCTGTGGCGGGATTAGAATTGGAGGCTCCTCTTACTCTCTGCAGGATATCGGCGACGAGCAACCTGATTTCCTTGTTCATCTTCTCCAGCTTGACTGCGCTGATAGGCGGGATGCCCACCGCGGTCTGGCCGGCCGTGGTGGAAGAAGAGCCGCCTGTAGCCTCGTCGACGCAGCACTCCAAGCCGATCCTCTGCTGCGTGGACTCCACCAACTGCTGTGCCCTGTCGCAAGCAACTTGCAGCAGCTCGTATTGCTGCTTGAGGTTTTCGAGTGCGGCGTCTGTGGTGGGCGTCTTGGCACCGCCTGAGGTTTTGTAGGCCTCCAAAACACACGCCGTCGCTCCCACGAAGGCTTGGTAGGCCTGATCTAGTGACTCCACTGTGCTATCCATCATACAGTATTTCTGTGTACCTCACCTTTTTTAAACGCAATGCTGTAAAGCCAAACCTCACGCAACACACAGTGCACACCTTTATACCACAGAAATTTGTTATAAATGGTTACGTGCTCTAGTATTTGGATTTAGTATTTACTACTCAGTTCTAGTAAATTTTTTCAAGTTATATAATTTATTTTGTAAATTAGTTGGTTTGTGTGGGTTTAGTCACATTAGTTAACTTGTTCAAACTGTATTGAGGAGTTGAAGATGAGAGTTCCCATGATTTCGGGGGTGTTTAGTCCAACATTTAAGCTGGCCTCCATCCACATGAAAATTTTTGGTTGGTTGGGTAAATTTTTTAATCACAAAAATATACAAAACTAAGTTATATAATTTTTTTACATATATTAATTAAAGCAACTATATAATCAACTTAAAGGATTGGTCAATCACTTGGTTTGTGTGGGGTTTAGTCCCCATCAAGGGATTGGTAAATCAATTTGTTTGTGTGGGGTTAGTGAAAATTCTCGGTTGGTTGGGTAAATTTGCTAGTCACGAAAAAATAAAAAATTAAGTTATATAATTTTTTTACATATATTAACTGAAACAACGGGTTTAGTCCTAATCAGGGTTCAAACTTCATGGGAGGGGTTGAGGATGGGAGGTGCCACTACCTCACGAGGGTAATTTGTTTTTGGTAAAATCCAAATTTGGAAGCGTTTAAATTGTGCTTTAGAATGCATAAATGGATTCAACACCCTCAAATACCTCGATAGCACTCTCATTGTGCAATTTCCACAACTAATATGTGATTGTAAATTCCCATAAAAGGTCCACTACTATAAAATTATTGATTTGTTTATATATATTAATTAAAAAGTTAAAATTAAAGGTTCATTAAATTACATTGGTGTTCAAGTGTAAATGTTATCCAAATAAATGATATTTGGATTTGGTATTTAAGAGTTAATGTATAGTTAATTTTGGTCAACCTAAAAAACATTTGTGGTTTATGATGATGATCAACTTAGGTTTATAGGATCTTAAGAAAACAATAATAATTATTTGTAATAGTTAATGTATAACTATTTTTAGTCAAGCTAAAAAATAGATTGCACTATGGTATTTGGATTTGGAATTTAAGAGTTAATGTGATTATTTTTAATCAATTTAATAATTGTGTATCCAAGTAATATTTTCTCTTTATGTTTGATAGACCAAAGTGGCCTCAAGTTAATCACCATTATCTTTTTCAAGAAGAAAAACAACATTTTTGTTATTCGAGGCTAGAATCAAAAAGTACTTACATCAAACCTTTGCCTATAGCTCATATCAAATGGACCTTTTTGCTAGATTATACTAACAAAAATCAAAATTCCAACACATCCACCATCTAATTTAAGCATGAGAGACAAAATACATCCACGCCTACAAGTCCAACGATGACCAAAAACATAGAAGTATAGCAACAACAAACACCAACACTACAAAAGGTATAAGGCACCCCTAGACACCACCATATCCTCAATATATTCCTTCCAAAGTAAAAGCCTCTTTTAACCACCATTATCATCATCATCAAAATATTTAGATATGTTAATAAAAAACAATTATATTTAAGGGCGGGCGCACAAAGATGCTCCATATGCTCCCCAAATTTGTTGCAATAGGGCCGCTCTAGCGAAGAAAAAAAATAGCACGACCGCACCTAAGGAGATGCGCATGTGCCTCTAGGTTCGGTACCGAACCGAGGCATGTGCGCATTGATGGCACGTGCGTGTCGCTGGCGCGTACGTGCAAAGGAGATGCGCACGTGCCCCTGTTAAAAATATATATAAAAAAACAGTCGACAATTTCCCCATTTTTCATTTAGCCGGCCGAGCACGTCCTCTTCCTCCACGTACGCATCCATTCAACTACCAACGAAGGCCAAATCCACTCCAAAGCCACCCAACAACACCCACAAACTCGTCACCACTTCAATTAATAGGTAAATATCACATTTTTTTTCAATTTTATTCATTATTTGTGTCAATTTTTGTATTTTTTTTATTTATGTAATGGTAAATAACTCCCAAATTTTAAAAACAATGAACCAATTTTCAACTGCAGATTGCAACTGAGACAATGAGTAAACAAGATGTTAACCCCGAGTCCAGTGGAACACAAGAAAACCCGAACCTTGGACCCAATGCCGAACAAAACCAAAACCCACAACCTAATTTTGAACAAGATGACCTTAACCACTATGTAAATGAAATGCGAGTGCACACTCGCGAACTTAGAAACTCGGGTGAACCATCTCAATTGTCTCTTGCCACATCAATTGAGAACTCAATCGACTCCCTCATACATGCACACCAGCAATTGACAGACATGACTCAATTTAGAGATAGGATTCGGGAGTACTACTCCACGGGCATCTCCAAGGAAGCAATAAAAGATTTGAACATTACAAAAGCCCAATTATATAGTATGTTCACCGAGCCGAAAACAGGCCAACCACCGAACATTACAAAGCCACGTGTCTGCATGGATTGGTGTCATTACCAACTATGGAGGGACAATTGGATGCAGAGGTGGTTCATGGTGTACGATAAACCTCCATGCAATAATAGGGAGGTTCCACAGTACTTCCTTCACCAACTGTGGGCTGAGTTTTGCCTCGGTTTACATGTCAACTATTTTGACATAACCGAGTTCCAGGGTGTTGGGCGTGACGCTACCCAAGATCGACCTGCTGCTAGGAGTAACCCACTGAGAGGGCCACCAGCTCCGAGGCATGACCCAAACCCCTCTCCCCAACCACCTCAGTTGCCCCATAAGCTTGATCAGATTGAGGTGGCAATGAGGAATGTTGCATGTGGTCTCCTCAGACACACCTCCTTTGTAGCAGCGACTACAGTGGAGAGGTCGGGTGACCTTGATAGAGATCCAGATGCAGGGCCTTTACGACAAGGCTAGGATAGACCCATGACCATTGGTAGCCATGCTGGGCATTCCAGTTTGATGGGGACAATGCCACATCTTTGTCCCCATTGTGGACACAATTTCCCTGGCCCGATCGAGGGTTTTTATATGGATCAGGTCATAAAAAATTTTAATGTGTTTTCAATCATCACTTTATAACTTGTAAAGTATTTTTAAAGTATTTTTGTTTGACTTAAACTATTATTTCAATGTACAGTTATTCAGAGCTACAACACCAACATGGGAGAACGTAGGATCTCCCAACCTGGATGCAGCAATGGCAGCTGCAACTAAAATTGTGGCACCCCACACAGAGGTATTTTCAGTAGCTGGCATAATACGGTTATTACTCATGTCATTTATATTACTCAAGTATTTATATTTATGGCATACATGTTGATAGTTCGTACAATGTTTTTGAATATCTTGATTGCCTAAATAATGACTTGTTTAACATGTCCATAACATGCATGCATTTTGGTGTCCACACATGTTCCCTGACTACGGTGATCAACCACCCCTGCTAGGGATTGGCAGATCACCACATACACAGGTATAATGTGTAGTTATAAGCACACTTTTAATTTGAATTGTTGCGACTTACTATGGTTTAATTTATTGTTTGTTTACTAAATTGTGATATTACAAATGTATATGTAGGTGCCACCAACAGCTGCGGCTCCCCATTTTAGTCCTATGTATCCACCCTCTCCCATGAGTCCCCCCCCCTCGCTTCCATCTAGACTCCTCCCTACGCCCACCCCCTCCCTTCCATCCAACCTCCCCTCTCCAGCCATACTCCCCCTTCCATCCATCCCCCCCTCAACCACGCCCCCACGTCCATACATCCTCCCCAATTTATCCACGCCCCCCTATCTATCCATCCTCCCCCTTTCATCCACGCCCCCTTCCTTCCAGCTTCCCCTCTTCGTCTACAACCTCCCTTCCGTCCATCCTCCTCCCTCTATGCAGGAATTCCCTCCCATGCACCATCCCTCAACACCCCCCCTAGCCCTTTTGGTTTGATACCCTCTATCGTACAACCAACAGGGGTTCATCATCCATGATGTCGTCCTCCACCCCATACCACCATTTCTTCTCCCATCATATCATCCCCACTTCCCGCCACTATTGTGGCATCTACCCTTCTAGTATCCTCATCTGTATCTCCAGTGGTTGCACCTGTAGTGGCTGCCACTACATCTGCGCCCCCCCAATCACTGCATTGGAGGTGGTTGTCTGGCCATCTGCACCACCTGCTAGCCCAGAAGCCCAGCCATGTCCATCATCGAAGGTGTACACGGTGAGAATCAAACTAATTTATGAAAATATTTTGATGCATTAACACAAATTAATTTAAGCAATTATTACTTTTCAATGAAATGATTGTTGTAAATGTTGTAGGTTGGAATTGTGGAGAGGCTCCGCAGATCCAAGACAACTGTCCAATGTTTCTCAGTCACATCAGAGGTGACTTATTTAAGATTCGAATTCTACATTTGTTTTATAAATGTGGTAAATGTTGAAAATGCTTGAAAATGACGGTATCTTATATCATTTGTTCCAGAGCCTGGAGAGACGGACTATTCCTAGATGGAGCAAGACCCGACGTACCGGTAGCTTGAAGAGTAGGAAGATCGACTTTGGAGATGCGCCTGGGAGTGACGGGGGTGGTCACAATGCTTGACACACCATGTGTTATGTACATTAGCCACGATGTGGCACTTTTTTACACCAGTTTTGATGTACTTTGTATCTACGGCATGAGTTGCCATGTATTTTGGATCTACGGCATGAGTTGTCACATTTTGTTTAGGGCACGAGTTGCCACTGTACATACATTGGGAACAATGTTCCACTATTTGCCAAAAATTGTATATGTTTGGATGAGTTTTGCAACCTCGATGTACATTGACTTTCAGTTATGTGATTTATATATCTCATTGTTTAATCTCATTGTCTCATGTTGTGTGTATCAGGATGTGATGTTGTCTAAATTTTGGTTTTACCTAGATCTTAGAAGAGAAGTTGGATATCATAGTGTGTGTGTGTGTGTGTGTGTGTATTGGATATCTATGCAATTGAAAATAGTATAAAATGGACCTGCATGTCCAAAATTCCTCACTAATGAGAAAATGGGACAAAATAGGCATCTTTTAGATAGGATTGAATCCAATACTTGTATACAAAAATAAATCATACACTATTGCAAAATACACATAAACGAAACTTAGTGCATAGGCATGTGTGTGAAAACATGACAAATACAATATTTTTCAGTCCATATAAGGAATCAATGTCAATGGATATACTAGAGTGTTGTTATTGACAAACTTATCGTATGTTTTAGTCGAATATATATATTTTTGGTTTTTTTTAACGTCAAGCGGTCAATATCAAATAAATGATTGTCGTATAGGAGAGTGGAAAATATTAATATTTTTGGCATACACGCGCCTATAAAAATAGTACATTGTTTGCTAATTTAATACATTACAATTATAATTGTGTTATGAAATCATGATCACGTCTTTGATTACTCCTTTGCATCCAAAGCGTAAGTGTTGCAGTGCATTAAATGACATGACATTTTTTAGGTACCCCTATATCATGTATATTTTACATTTGCTTTAAAAATCTTTGTTTTAGGCTTAAAATTTCAATGAATGACATTTAACTATGTTTAACTATTTTATTAGAGAACTTGCTTAGATTGTACATGATTCCTTAACTTGTTTTTGATACATTAGTCATATAGTAATATGTCTATGATTCTTTGAATCCATCAAAAGCATCCTAAACTCGGTTGTGGAAGACCAATTTTTATAGTATTACATATCCATGCCTGAATTGCCTCTATAAACTATCCTCATTGAGGTGCAATAATGTTGGATGTATAGCTTTATAATTAAGAAACACTCAACCCTTTTTTCTTTTTCACTTGCAAATGTTCAATAATTGCTAGGAATGATTGAAATGTTTTTCCACAGTACATTAAAAAATATATGCATAGTATATGATTTACTGTATGGTTGTTGGTGGATTGTTAGTACATGACCATTCGACTTGTTTTTCATAAATTTAACTACTTGAGAATATGTTTGTGATTGTTTCAACCAATCAAAAGCATGCTAAAATTGGTTGTGGAACCACTTTTATAACTTATCCACACCCGAATAGTCTACATAAACTTACCTTTATTCAAGTGCAATGGTGATGGATGTGTAGTGTATACTCCATGCTTGATTACTGGTTGATTTATGTGATTTTATGCACAATGAAGGCCATTGTTGACAACTTGCAGAGTATCTTGGGATTACTTATAGAATATCTACATGGTTTTTGATGGACAATATTTTGTAGTTTAGAGCATACTTGTTTCTAACCTTCAAAATACATTATTTGACTGCTTTGATATCACAAGTTGATCTTTTCCTTTCTAAAGGAAACCTTGTGAGGAAATTGAAGGGACACTTCGCCATATTCAAGGATTGCATTTTTAGTAAACATATCAACATAAATTTGTGTGAATCACCTGGGGGGATTTGAACTGAGCATGTGTTGGAACATAATTAGTGAAATGGCCATAAAAAATGGCTACAAATCATTGAGTTATCCCCTTGGGATTCACAAATTGATCTTAACCCTATCCAAACAATTGAGGAGTTGAGTCTAAGAATTTTGAGATAGACACTCTACACTTTCTCGATAGATCTTAGCATGAAAGAGATTGGGGGTTAAGATGAATTTTTGCAAGTAAAGTTGATTAAAGTATTGAAATTTTTTTCCAAGTCATTGTAGACATTCATAATCTAATATGGAAGTTTTATTTCCAACAAATGGATCCCAGGGACTCTCACTTCATACAACACAAACCATTATAGTAGTTTTCCAAACATGGTTCATCAAAGAAATTGCCATCAATAGTTATATACTGCCTCTGAAAACAACTAACCATTTTTTCAATTTTTGAAGGATGGTAAGGTGTTTTGTGTATTTAGTGAGAATAAAGTTTTTTTCCCAAATTCATCATCATACATCATTCAGATATGGTCATCTTATTTAACATCTATAGAGCACCAACTTTTTTCTCTATATCATCTACACAATGTTTATACCCACCCTCGCCCACATCAATGGTTATTCTTACCATGTTCATGTGATGCCACAATTAGTTGATGTTGCTCGTGGTTCAATTATGCACCTTTGGGACTATGACTATGGTTTTTATAACTATGATTGTGTGGCATTTGATAAAAAAATTCTCCCCATGATGATTATGATCACTACATCTAATATCATCATCACCATCTTCATCATCATCACCATATTCGTCATCGTGGTCATCTCTAGGTCCCTCATCACCGTCTCCATCATCATCACCATCTTCAACATCATCATCATCATCTTCATCACCATCGCCATCATCATCAATGCCTTCACCATCATCACCATCTTCATCATCATTGTCATCTCTAGGTCCCTCATCACCGTTGCCACCATCATCACCATCTCCATCATCTTCATCACCATCTCCATCACCATCGCCATCATCATCCACACCTTCATCATCATCACCATCTTCATCATCATTGTCATCTCTAGGTTCCTCATCACTGTCGCCACCATCATCACCATATCCATCATCTTCATCATCTTCATCATCATCAACATCATCATCATCTTCATCATCACCAATATCTCCATCATCATCATCATCATCCTCATCATCATCATCATCATATTCATCACCATCTCCATCATCATCAATGCCTTCATCATCATCACCATCTTCATCATCATCACCATCTTTGTCATCATTGTCATCTCTAGGTCCCTCATCACCGTCACCACCATCATCACCATCTCCATCATCTTCATCACCATCGCCATCATCATCAACGCCTTCATCATCATCACCATCTTCATCATCATTGTCATCTCTAGGTCCCATCATCATTGTCATCTCTAGGTCCCTCATCACCATCACCAACACCATCATCATCAACATCTTCGTCATCATCACCATCTTCGTCATCATCATTGACTCTAACTCTAACCCTAATTCAATTTTCTTCTATAACTCTATCCCTCACCCTCACACAAACCCTAGCACTAAACCATCTCCTTCATCATCACCATCACCATCACCATCGCCATCACCATCATCATCATCACCATCTTCATCATCATCATTAACTCTAACTCTAACTTGGTCTCAATTTCCTTCTATAGCTCTAGCCCTAACCCTCACCCAAAACCTAGCACTAAACCATCTTCTTCACCATCACCATCACCATCGCCATTGCCATCACCATCATCATCAACGTCTTCGTCGGCATCACCATCTTCGTCATCATCATTAAATCTAACTCTTACCCTAATTCAATTTCCTTCTATAACTCTATCCCTAGCCCTCACCCAAACCCTAACGCTAAACTATCTCCTTCATCACCACCATCACCATCACCATCGCCATCACCATCATCATCATCATCACCATCTTCATCATCATCATTAACTCTAACTCTAACCCTAACTCAATTTCCTTCTATAGCTCTAGCCCTAACCCTCACCCAAACCCTAGCACTAAACCATCTTCTAAACCATCACCATCACCATCACCATCGCCATCACCATCATCATCAACATCTTCGTCAGCATCACCATCTTCGTTATCATCATTAACTCTAACTCAAACCCTAATTCAATTTCCTCCTATAACTCTAGCCCTAACCCTCACCCAAACCCTGGCACTAAACCATCTCCTTCATCACCACCATCACCATCACCATCACCATCACCATCATCATCATCATCACCATCTTCATCATCATCATTAACTCTAACTCTAACCCTAACTCAATTTTCTTCTATAAATCTAGCCCTAACACCCACCCAAACCCTAGCACTAAACCATCTTCTTCACCATCACCATCACCATCACCATCACCATCATCATCAACGTCTTCATCAGCATCACCATCTTCGTCACCATCATTAACTCTAACTCTAACTCTAATTGACGGAATCCGAGTCCGCTCGCCGGTTTGGGTTCCATGGCCACGGACCAAATGCCCAAAGTGTCCCTGAATGGCCCCGGGGTGCCCGACAAGGATTCCCATAGCACCCGAACCGTGGATTGGTTCGCGAATCTGTCAATTCCAGTGGGTCCAAGATGCTGGGTTTCAGCTAGGGGACCCCCTACAGCGTGCCTCGAAAACACGAAAGTGGTACCAAAGGGCCATCCCTAGAGCTAGGGTTTTGCTCAGTGAAGGCCATTCCAAATTCGCTCAAGGGGGCCATTTCTCGTCCGGAGGCCCCCGGGCGTGCGTGGACACCATGGAAAGGTCCACTATGGCCACGTGGACCTATGGGAGCCGACGGAATCCAATTCCGCTCGCCGGTTTGGGTTCCATGGCCACGAAGCAAATGCCCAAAGTGTCCCTGAATGGCCCCGGGTTGCCCAACTAGAATGCTCGTAGCACCCGAACCATGGCTCAGTTCACGAATCCATCCACTCCAGTGGGTCCGGGATGTCGGGTTTCAGCGAGGGGACCCCCCATAGCGTGCCTCGAAGACTCGAAAGCGGTGCCAATGGGCCATCCCCGGAGCTAGGGTTTTTCTCAGTGAAGGCCATTCCAAACTCGCTCAAGGGGGCCATTTCTCATCTGGAGGCCCCTAGGCATGCGTGGCCACCATGGATAGGTCCACTATGGCCACGTGGACCTATGGGAGTCGACAGAATCCAATTCCACTCGCTGGTTTAGGTTCCGTGGTCGCGGAGCAAATGCCCAAAGTGTCCATGAATGGCCCTAGGGTGCCCCACTAGAATGCCCGTAGCGCCCGAACTGTGGCTCGGTTCACGAATCAGTTGACTTTGGTGGGTCTAGAATGTCGGGTTTCAGCTAGGGGACCCCCCACAACATCCCTTAAAGACTCGAAAGCGGTGCCAATGGGCCATCCCCGGAGCTAGGGTTTTGCTCAGTGAAGGCCATTCCAAATTCGCTCAATGGGGCCATTTCTCATTTGGAGGCCCCCAAGCATGTGTGGCCATCGTGGACAAGTCCACTATGGCCACATGGACCTATGGGAGCTGAAGGAATCCAAGTCCGCTCGTCGGTTTGGGTTCCGTGGCAGCAAAGCAAATGCCCAAAGTGTCCCTGAATGGCCCCGGGGGTGCCCGACTAGAATGCCCATAGTGCCCGAACCGTGGCTCAATTCTTGAATCCGTCGACTTAGGTGGGTCCAGGACACTGGGTTTTAGCTAGGATACCCCCCACAGCGTGCCTCGAAGACCCGAAAGTAGTGCCAATGGGCCATCCCCGGAGCTAGTGTTTTGCTCAGTGAAGGCCATTCCAAATTTGCTCAATGGGGCCATTTCTCATCCGGAGGCCCCCGGGCATGCGTGGCCACCATGGATAGGTCCACTATGGCCACATGGACCTATGGGAGCCAACGGATACCAAATCCGCTCGCCGGTTTGGGTTCTGTGGCCGCGAAGCAAATGCCCAAATTGTCCCTGAATGGCCCTGGGGTGCCTGACTAGAATGCCCGTAGTGCCCGAACCATTACTCGGTTCGCGAATCTGTTGACTCCGATGGGTCCAGGACGCCGAGTTTCAGCTAGGGGACCCCCTAGACTATGCCTCAAAGATCCGTAAGCGGTGCCAATGGGCCATCCCCGGAGCTAGGGTTTTTCTTAGTGAAGACCATTCCAAATTCGCTCAAGGGGGCCATTTATCGTCCGGAGGCCCCCGGGCATGCATGGCCACCGTGGATAGGTCCACTATGACCATGTGGACTTGTGGGAGTTGACAGAATCCGAGTCCTCTCACCGGGTTGGGTTTCGTGGCCTCAGGGAAAATCCTCCAGGTGTCCCTGAACGGCCCTGAGGTGCCCGACTAGAATGCCCGTGGCACCCGAACCATGACTCGGTTCATGAATCCGTTGATTCCGGTGGGTCCAGGATGGCGGGTTTCAGCTAGGGGACCCCCCACAGCATCCCCCGAAGACCTAGAAGCGGTGCCAACGAGCCATCTCCGGAGCTAGGGTTTTGCTGAGTGATGGCCATTCCAAATTTGCTCAAGGGGGCCATTTCTCATTCAGATGCCCCCGGGCATGCATGGCCACTGTGGAAAGGTCCAAAATGGCCATGTGGACCTATGGGAGGCTACAGAATCCAAGTCCTCTCCGGGTTGGGTTTCGTGGCCCCGGGGCAAATCCTCTAGGTGTCCTTGAACGACCCCGAGGCAAATCCTCCAGGCATCCCTGAACGGCCCCCAGGTGCCCGACCAAAATTCCCATGGCACCTGAACCATGGCTCGATTCATGAATCCATTGACTCCGGTGGGTCTGGGATGACAGGTTTCAGCTAGGGGACCCCCCACAGCGTCCCCCGAAGACCCAGAAGCGGTGCCAATGAGCCATCTCCAGAGCTAGGGTTTTGGTCAGTGATGGCCATTCCAAATTCTCTCAAGGGGTGCATTTCTCGTCCGGAGGCCCCCGGGCATGCATGGCCACCATGGTGCCTGACTAGAATTCCCGTAGCACCCCAAGGCCATTCCAAATTCGCTCAAGGGGGCCATTTCTCGTCCAGAGGCAGAAGAAGATCAATTTTTGACAAAATAATGTAGTTAGCAGAAGAAGATCAATTTTTGACAAAACAATGTAGTTATTACATGTGGAGGCAGCGTTTTCCCATGGAAAACGAGTATAGGGTTGAGCAGAGGAAAGATGTTGGGAAATGGGTATTACATTAGCTTTTCCGAGCTTCTATTGGTTTACATAAACGTTTATTCCAAAGCTGACATCACATAAAACCACTTCGTCAACTTTCAATTGGGTCTGAATGGCATCTCTAACTTGAGTTAGCTATGGATAACGAGGAATATGAAAGGGAAGGTACCTATAGACCCAAGTTTTAGATGATAGAGGTGAAATACCACTAATCAGAGCAAGGAATGCTGAACAAAAGGCTAATGGAACACAACGAAGGATTCCCTGGTTCCACTTGTTATTGAAAATGATACTTTCTCTTGATGAAACCAGTAAAAAATATGCCTGTATTATAAATAGAAATCCTGTTACAATTTCCGTCGGAAGAAAAGCATAGATACCTACAACCGCCATATTTCCTTCTGTAAACCACTTGCCCATCGAAAAAGCTAATGTAATGGCCCATTTCCCAACATCTTTCCTCTGCTCAACCCTACACTAGTTTTCCACGGGAAACCGCTACCTCCACATGTAATAACTACATTTTTTTGTCAAAAATTGATCTTCTTTTGCTAACAAATGCAAAATGAAGGATTTGTTGTCATTGCTAAGAGAAGTTCTAAGGTCAGTTTCTCGTAAAACAGAGATTGTATAAATCCAGCGGGTGTCCCTGAAGGCCTTTTGGATGTGAGACAGAACGAGCCATAGAATGAATACCATGGCTCCGATCGACAAACCGTCAGCTCCATTGGATTCAGGATGTCGGGATAGTGCTAGGGGTGCCCCTCCCCTCCGGTCTCGTGGCCCAGGTGTCACCATGTAGGTCCATCTTGGAAACTAGGGTTTTGCTCAGTGAGGGAGTGTGCAATTTTTGCACACGGGGGTTAACTTTGCAAAATCCTACCCCAGGCACTTTGTGGTTAGCATTCCTAGCCGGAACCTCTCTAGACACACTTGCAGGACTCCACAGAACTAGGTTTTGCTGCACGATTGGAGCTCTATGCCCCAGCAGGTATCCAACGGGTGTCCCTGAAGGCCTTTTGGATGCGAGACAGAATGAGCCATATAATGAATATTGTGGCTCCGATTGACAAACTGTCAGCTCCGTTGGATTCAAGACATCGGGATAGTGCTAGGGGTGCCCCCCCCCTCCAGTCCCGTGGCCCCGGTGTCACCTTGTAGGTCCATCTTGGAAACTAGGGTTTTGCTTAGTGAGGGAGTGTGCAATTTTTGCACATAGGGGTCAACTTTGCAAAATCCTCCCCCGGGCACTTGTGGTTAGCGTTCCCAGTCGGAACCTCTCTAGACACACTTGCAGGACTCCCTGAAACCAGGTTTTGCTGCACGGTTGGAGCTCTATGCCCCGACAGGTATCCAGCGGGTGTCCCTGAACACCTTTTGGATGCGAGACGGAACGAGCCATAGAATGAAGACTGTGGCTCCGATCGACAAACCGTCAGCTCCGTTGGATTCAGGACGTTGGGATAGTTCTAGGTATGACCCTCCCCTCTAGTCCCCTGGCTCGAGTGTCACATTTTAGGTCCATCTTGGAAACTAGGGTTTTGCTCAGTGAGGGAGTGTGCAATTTTTGCACACGGGGGTCAACTTTGCAAAATTGTCCCAGTGTCACCTTGTTGTTTTTGGTTTCAAGATTTTATTTCTATACCTATCTATCCTACAAGTATAAAGCATAATATACTCTCCTAGTGAAATTACTACTTCTCAAAACATTAAACATAGTTTTGAAACTACTGAGAATCAAGCGCACTGTGGGATTCCCGATTGTTACCAGACCTAGTTCACTAAATGATAAAGGATTGTTTCATTTCTTGGGTTGTTTGTTGTTGCAGAGTGACATCCTTGTTTACCTCAAGAGTAATACAAAACATAGATGGAGGGAAGTGCAGTGGGATAAGGTAACGCAAAGTGATATTTTAAAGGAACCCAAGCAAACAAAACCTCCTCTTTGAAAATGTGTTGAATATTGCAAGAAAAAAGTTACTCAATATTTAAGGGAAAAGGAAATTCAATATAGGTCCAAATGATTTATCCAAGTGAGGAAATAAAATCAAAGGACTAGAGGGATCATTGGCATCATTTTTTGAAAGTTCTTATGGCATATTCGCTTATTTTCCTTCACTAAGTATTCTAGATACATCATATTTTAAAGATTAATGGTGTTATATCATAAATGCCATAATTTTCCTTTTTCCCTATACATTTGTAATTATATTGAACACAACATAATGGGGAATGTGAAATAGGGAAAGGCTATGTGAAGTGATATTTTCAAGGAACCTAGGAGATGTGAATAAATAATTTGAAAATGTGTAAAATGATACAAGTCCAAAAGTGCACAATGTTTATGAAAAAGAGAGGGTAAAGATAATAAGAGTGAAAGGGAAAAAGGATGGGAACTATTGGGAGTTAGTCATTGTAGATAGAACCAAAATCTTGAGCAAAAAAATCATTGTACTACCAAAACAAAATCATAGGTTGACTTGGCAATGTTGGAATTTATTGAATATACTTTTTCCTATAAAAATGGAGGGTAAATTCATGGATGGAATTTCATCAAATTTCATCATTGTACTACCATCAAATTTGCTCAAGGAGATGATGAAGTAGCTCAAGACAATATGGAAGTTGTTGCATCACATGAACCACATACATATTCACATAAATCATAACTCATGTATATCAAATAAACGATATAAGATAACGATATCAAATTCCTATCTAACAGGAATAACATTGATCATGCATGAATAAACAATGACATGGCTATAAATCATAACTTAATCATAACTCAAACATCAAATAAACGATATAAGATAGCGATATCAAATAAACTATCTAACATGAATAACTTTGGACATGCATAAATAAACAATCACATCATTACTATACTATGTACCTCAATCAATTAGGCCTTCTGGATCCTCTCGGTTTTTTATTGTCTCAAACAACCTCTCGTGCTCTGCATGAGGTATTAAGTAGCGTACCTTGTTTGATGACTTCATTGACATTGTCTGTAGTTGGATGTTTGTACCAACGATCAAGTGCGTAAAGTGATACACTCGCGACCCTGGTCTATAATCCGTGTATGTGTAGCCATTGCTCTTTGGTCCCTTTCCATCCATTGTAAGATATTCCCCCTGAACAACCATCAAGCCAGTGGGAAAGGTAATGCATTCACTATCCATTAATGATGCGAGGAGGGTTTGCTTCCCCTGGATGCATCGTGCCAACCAATAATTTGTCCCAATTGTATTGTATGTCGGGGCGACAACTATGTAGATGTGTCCTGCAAAGATGCATTTTATGGTCATATTCCAACAAGTAGTGGTTTGATAACTTGGATAATTACATATAAACAAGGAGGGAACTGGGATATGCATGCAGAAATGTTTACCTGGCTGTAATAGATCAGATATATGATCATATTCATTCGAAATAGAGGACTGGCCTTCCTCTAATTGGATTGTTTCAACAACTGCACGTGGGTCCACTGCAAGTGATACATGATCCCATTCATCAACCCAATCTGTTGATTCGCATTCATCCCATTCACAACTGCTGCAAGGCCCACAAAAGCAAGCAAGTTTTCGCGTCCATATTTCAAATAAGGGGTTGTTTGAGCTTCAAACCAAATGAAATCCAAGAGTTCCTTGCATAGTACTGCAACTATAAGAACGCGATCGGTCTATATCAACTACATGCCATAAATTTCTGACAACATGTCCTCTACCTGTTGGTATGTGTTGCTCCGTGGTTCGATCTGACATTTTTGCAGAGCACCATTGAACTATGGTTTCTGCATCCTGAATATGAGGGTTTCTCGTGCACCTCATCTCTTTCCTTCATAGGGAATTTTTGAGACATGCCCCAGCACTGTCGTGCTCTCCCTTTCCATGACCGGTCTCAAAATAGTTCCACACATGCAACGCATCACAAGTCTTGTGCAAAATACTCAACCACTGGAATACACGTGCATTTTTGAACTGGTCTGCACAACCATCTAACCATATCCAATGCCGATCCATCTGTATACCTCTTTCCTTTAGCTGATCATAGAAAATTTTGAAGCAATGTTGCATGTAATGCAGGTCATGGCACCTATCGTCACTGATGTAGAAGTTGGTCTCTTTCAATATTATCCTCCTGTCGTTGCTGCTCTCTAGTGCATGCCTATACGTGATATGGACCATTATGCTAACTTGGTCTGAATGGTAGTATTGACTTTGAATCTCATTCTGTGGCTGCAGGGTGTAGTTTTCAGCAAAGTCCACAACTGACAATATTGTGCCATTGGGGAAGGTGTCCCTGCACTGTTTGTACTATTCATCCTGCCATCGTGATACATGGACATGCTGTACATACTGCTCGGTCTTTTGGTAGAATTCCTTCACGAAATTGCAAATTTGTATCTGGTGCCACAAAACCCAGGGCATTAATACAACGTGACATTTTCAATGTGAATATATATGTACAAATTCAACATGTATAGTATGAAAGTATGCAAACTTAGATTACCTGTGACTTCACCAATGCAATTTTTTTGCTTTCCTTCGAACTATCTACTTGATATGTTATGTACTGGAAGTTATTCATTTCTATTGACATCCTCCCAAATGCGTGCTCCGCGGATGCGTGGATGCAGGGGCTCAATAATGCAAATCCACTGTAACTGGAACACGTCCCATATAAACATGATCTTTTATAATATTTTTGTCCTTCAGGTCTTGGATACATTATCCTATGTGTAAATTATCTGGATGCATTCGGTGGTTGTAACGATGGGCAATCCTCCACAATGTTAGTATGCAAATCAAAAAATATATGTCTATATGTATCATAAAAGTACTCAAATTCTACATGGTATCTACAACAACATGTATTGCGATCATTACAAATTTTAACATACCAGGGTTTGCATTTTTCAAAGGACCTTTGGCCCAAGTTCAATTGTGTGTGCTCATTCTTGAACCTCTCATAGAGTTTTGTTTGTGTCGTGTCAAGGAAGTGCTTGACATGGGGTTCACCCCCCCTAACACCTTTTCTCAACTTTAAAACATCTCTTTGATTCGATGATAGTCTAGTGTTATCATGCCAAAACTTCTGCACTAGTTCTTTAACAGCATCAATGAGCTTCATGTCTGAACGAGGTAACCTACCAACAAAGGCCCAACAATCTTTTTGGCCTAGGGTATCAAGTTTTTCTCTAATGGCAGAATACTTTTGAAGAGTCTTTCTGTCTGCTTTAAATATTTTACATGTGTGTGATAGTAGGCGACGTTACCTTGTGGATTTGTCTACAATTGATTCCGATAGTACACGATGGGGCACATTAAAATCTTTTGTACAAGAAGTTTTTCCAATCAAATTAAATGCAGATTGTATATTTCTAACAACATGATTGTTGACATCTGAACTTATAACTACCTTTATGCTCAAAATTCTCCTAACATCCGCTAGACAATGTGATTTTAACAAAGCAAGAAACAATTGACATCTTGCTGCATCGGTTTTGGAATCAAAAAATTCTTTCGTTACTTTGCTACAATGCAAATCAATAGTGCGTTTGGGCATCTTACCTTCAAATCCTGAAAATGAACTTTCATCCACATGAATACATCTGGGAGTTCTTCGTCATCTGCTTGATAGTCGAGGCAAGGGAGTCGGCAAGGAAGTATGAGTCCCATCAACGGCTTGTTGTGACCCTTCGTTCACAACTTGATCCTGCAAGGGAGTGTGTTCTGTTGATGTATATGTAACTTCAGAATGTATTTCATATATATATTTATTGTACCCTTATAATAGATGTGTTATTCCTCTATAAGAAAGTGTCGTCATTTGTAATGACAAGTGTCGCAAGTAGATTAACTTGTCGATGGGTTATTAGACTACCTGATGTGGGTGTCGGCCCGATATATATGTAACTGGGGTTATTAGGCTGAGTTAGACAAGTCGGCCCCATAAGTAATTAGGTAGGTCAGGACAAGTATAAATAGAGAGTCAGGATTCTCTATTTTGATTATCTCAGAACTCACTCTTCTCTCACTCAGAAAGTGGCACACATTGGAGGAGGAGGATCAACTGCATAGTAGGAGACTATCTATTTTACTTTGGTTTTACTTTTGTTGAGCCATTGCTCTATCTATCTCTGAGGAAGTTGTGGGGTTTTTCACCTTAGGGTTTTCCCCACGAAAAAATCTGTGTGTCCATTGTCTCAAGATTTTGATTCTTGTGATGCTTTACATGCTTGATATGATTGATATGCATTGATATACTGTACATGTTATTCTCTCAGTGAATATCCTATAGCATATTGAATTAATGCTTAAAATCTAACATGGTATCAGAGCTAACCTGAGAAGGAGACATTGTGGAGTTGCGGAATCTAGGGCTTCTTGTTTTGGGTTTCTCTCCACAAATTTTGGAAAAGTAATATGATGGATTGACTCTCCTCAACAAGGTGAATCTATCTGTCTAATCAGAATTCAATTCTGAGCACTTTCAATTTTGGCCCTAAAAGTTAGGGTTTCCTCAAAAATAGGAATTTCTAAAATATGAAGACACAGTTGGAAGCTCCTTGGAAAATCAGAAGGTTGGAGATTTGGATCAATATTTTTGGTTGTGTAGATCTTCGGGAAACTCAAACCCTAATCCGACACCAGATCCAGTTTTCAGCAATCAAGTGGTAAGATCTAAATCTTTTCTATTTCCATTTGAAGTGCTCTTTAAGATGTCTCACCACACCAAGCTTGAGGATAAGCTTGAAGGAGTTGATAACTTCCAAGCATGGAAGTACATGATTGGGTTAATCCTTGAAGAGAATGAGTTGGATACTTATATAAGTGAAGAGGTCCCTGTCCCAGAGGGAGAAGAGGCTAAGGCTCTTCACAAGAGGAATTTGGTTAAGGAAAAGAGGATCATTGCTGATTCTATTAAAGATCATCTCATCCCTCATGTGTCATCCCTAAAGACACCAAAAGAGATGTTTGATTCCTTGACCAAACTATTTGAAGGCAAGAACATAAATCAGAAGATGACCCTGAGGAATCAATTGAAGAATATCAAGATCCAGAATGCAGAGACTATGCAGTCATATTTCTCAAGGGTCTCCCAGATAAAAGAACAACTTGAAGCTATGGGTGAAGATATAGAAAATGGAGAAGTGGTAATGACCACTCTTAATGGCCTCCCTAGGTCATGGGATTCCTTCATCCAAGGAATTTGTGCTAGAAAGAAACTTATTTCTTTTAGTATACTGTGGGAAGAATGCTCACAGGAAGAAGCTTGAATTGTAGCCAGAGAAAAGAATATGGCGAGTAAAGACCAAGCACTCACAACTCACTCCAAAAGACATGGTGACAAGAAAGCTCACCATCATGGCAAGAAAGGAAAATATTAGAATCAAAGAGGCAGTCCTAGACATCGAAGGGACATGTCCCATGTCCGTTGCTATACATGTGATGATAAGGGACACTATGCCAGAGATTTCCCTAAGAATAAGAAAGTTGGTACTCACAAGAAGAAGAACTTCAAAAGAAGACATCATGCTCATGCTGCAGAGGATGATGAACCTCCCAGGAAGAGGGCTAGAGAAGATAGTGAAGATTCTTCAAGTGATGAAGAATATGTTTTGATTTCTGCTCTCATCTGAACCATTACTCATGGAAGTAATGATTGGCTCATAGATAGTAGGGCTTCCAAACATATGATAGGATTCAAAGAATCCTTTGTGAATCTATCTGAACATGATTCACCCCACAAGGTGAAGCTTGGATATGACTACCAATATCCCATAAAAAGGAGTGGTGAAGCCTCCTATACACTAGACTCTAGAAAGTCTATGAAGATGAAAGATGTACTCTATTTTCCAAGTATCAAGAAGAATCCACTCTCAATATCTGCATTAGATGCAAAAGACATGAGGGTTGCATTTATAGATGGCCAAGTCCTAATGTGGCCTAAGGGTAAGACTATAGATGATGCAGTTGTGATTGGAGAGCAAGAGGGAGGATTATACAAATTGAAGGGCCATCCAGAACAAGCCATGGTCCATGATTCTGTAGAGCCAAGTGAACTTTGGCATAGAAGACTTGCACACATGCATTACAGAGCATTACCAATTGCAATCAAAGCGGTAGAAGGTCTTCTTGAAATCCAGACAAAGCATGAAGGCATTTGCAAAGGTTGTGCAAAGGGAAAGAATACAAAGAAGACATTTCCAAGCAGTGAAAGCAAGGCAGAAGGAATCTTGGAGATTATCCACTCTGATGTATGCGGTCCCATGTCATCCAGTTCTCTGAGTAGGTATGTATACTATGTCTCTTTTATTGATGACTTCTCTAGGAAGACTTGGATCTACTTCTTGAAGAAAAAAGATGAAGTGTTTAACAATTTCAAGGAATTCAAAGCCTTGATAGAAAACCAAATTGACTTGAAGATCAAGATCTTTAGATTTGACAATGGCGGAGAATTTACTTCAGGAGACTTCAAGAATTTATGCAGTGATTCAGGGATTAAGAGGGAGTTGACTACTCCTTGCAATCCACAGCAGAATGGGGTTTCCGAAAGGAAGAACAGAACAATCATGGAAGCAGCAAGGGCAATGCTTCATGACCAAGACTTACCTATGCACCTATGGGTTGAAGCAGCAAGGACAACTGTATATGTGCAGAACAGAACACCCCATAAGATACTTGACAACAAAACACCAGAAGAAGTGTTTACTGGTAAGAAACCAAAAGTGAGCCATCTCAGAATATTTGGTTGTCCAATATACACTCACATCCCAAAAGAGAAAAGGTCAAAGTTGGATCCTTCAAGAAACAAGGGTATATTCGTGGGTTACAGTGAAAACTCGAAATCTTATAGAATCTACTTCCCTGGATTCAAGAAGATTGACATCAGTAGAGATGTAACATTTGATGAAAGTTCAGCTTATCACAAATCGAGAAAGACACCTGTTGAAGACAATGAAGAACCCAGAATATCCAGAACTCAAGACACCACAATGAATGAAGCAGTTCCTAAAGAAGATCGAGAAATGGAAGATCCACAAGAACCTGTGGATCCACCTCGTGAGAAGAATCCTCACAAGAGGAAACCTGCATGGGCTAGAGAGCTCATCCAAGATGCAGAGAGATTTGGCATTCCAAAAGAAGAACACAGAGAAAGGAAAAGGACAAGGTCACATACTAGTTGTGTTGCTTTACTCTGTGACATCATGGATAAAGAACCTTCCAGTTATGAAGAAGCTGCAGAAAAGAAAGAATGGAAGGATGCTATGATCGAAGAATACCAATCTATTATGAAAAATGATCTTTGGGATGTGGTCCCAAGACCAGATGGGAATTCTGTGGTAACTTCCAAGTGGATCTATAAGGTCAAGCATGCTGCAGATGGTAGCATCGAGAAATAAAAAGCTAGGTTTGTAGTTCGTGGCTTCTCCCAGAAAGAAGGAATTGATTATGAAGAGACTTTTGCTCCTGTGGCTAGATACACTTCCATTAGATCATTACTTGCTCTGGCTGCAGTAATGAAATGGAAGGTACACCAGATGGATGTCAAGATAGCCTTCTTGAATGGTGTAGTTGAAGAGGAAGTGTACGTGGAGTAGCCACTCGGGTTTGAGACACATGATAAAAGAACAGATGTGTGCAAACTGAAGAAATCCCTGTATGGTTTGAAACAGATGCCCAAGACCTGGTATGTCAAGATAGATGGCTTCCTATCTAGTTTTGGATTTACCAAGAGTAAAGAGGATTCCAACCTTTACTACAAGGTTGAGGAGGGAAATCCAGTGATTCTACTATTGTATGTGGATGACCTGTTTCTAACAGGTGAGGATAGACTGATTTCTGATACGAAGAGGAAGCTGGCTGCTGAGTTCGAGATGAAGGACTTGGGTATGATGCACTACTTTCTTGGTATGGAGGTGTGGCAGAGTGCAGATGGGATCTTCCTTGGACAAGGGAAGTATGCAGTAAAGATCCTAAATAGTTTTGGGATGATGGACTGCAAGTACATGGTGACACCTATGGCATCGAACCTGAAGCTTCTGTGTGATGCTTCTTCTGAGCTGGTTGATGCTACGATGTATCGTCAGATGATTGGGTCCTTGATGTACCTAAAAAATACAAGGCCAGACATTTGCTTTGCGGGGAACACCTTGAGCCAATATCTGATAGATCTGAGACATGTTCACCTGATAGCTGCAAAGCATGTTCTAAGGTACCTGAATGGTACAGTGTATTATGGGCTCAAGTATGAGGTGAATCAAAAGTTTAACCTAGAGGGTTATGTTGATTCGGATTGGGAAGGCAGTGCCATTGATTAGAAGAGCACTTCGGGGTGCTGCTTCAGTATGGGATCAAGTGCGATATCTTGGTTTAGCAGGAAGCGGTCCTGTGTGACACTGAGTATAGCTGAAGCAGAGTATGTTGTAGCTTGTTCAGCTAGTTGTGAGGCGGTATGTCTTAGGAAGATACTGTCTGATTTGTTTGATCTCCAGTTGAGTGCTACCTGTATATATTGCAACAACCAGAGTTGTGTGAAGTTTCCATAGAGCCCAGTGTTCCATGACAGGTCGAAGCACATTGAGATCAAGTTCCACTATATCAAGGATATGGTGCAGAGGGGAGCTGTGAAGCTCCTGTATGTTGCGACAGATGAGCAGATAGCCGATGTGTTGACCAAGATGCTTTCCAGAGTGAAGTTTGAATACTTCAGAGGGAGACTTGGTGTACTTCAGATCGAGATGCCTTCCAGAGGGAAGTGATGAAGTCTAGAGACACATATGCACACTGGTCCATTCTTGCATGGGGGCAGGTTAGTCCTCCCATGGTAGGATGTAAGGGCCGAGCCATTCTTGCATGGTGGTAGGTTAGTCCTCCCATGGCAGGATGTAAGGGCTAAGCCATTCTTACATGGTGGTAGGTTGGTCCTCCCACGGTAAGATGTAAGGGCTAGGCCATTCTCACATGGTGGCAGGTTAGTCCTCCCATGGTGAGATGTAAGTGCTAGGCCATTCTCACATAGTGGCAGGTTAGTCCTCCTATGGTGAGATACAAGTTTTGAAGCCTTTCTGACATGATAGTAGGTTGGTCCTCTGATGGTCATTGATGTCAGTGTTGGGCCTTTCCGACATGGTGGTAGGTTGGTCCTCCCATGGTCGTTGATGTAAGTTCTGTGCCTTTCCGACATGGTGGTAGGTTGGTCCTCCCATGGTCGTTGATGTAAGTGTTGTTATCCTTTCCCATATGGTAGGAGGTTGGTACTCCCATGGTAGTGAGTGTAAGTGTTGTGAGCCTTTCACATGGTGGCAGGTTAGTCCTCCCATGGTGAGTGTAAGTGTTGTGTGTGTGCATCTAGGTTGTGCTCCATGGACTTTGTGGTGATCTGAAGACATTGATGTGACAGTTTGGTACACAGGTTTTGTAGAGGCATATAATCAGTCCTGAGATGCTCTTGTAGGTTTTGCTGAGGCAGTGTAATCAGTCCTGAGAGATCTTGCAGGTTTTGCAGAGGCAGTGTAATCAGTCCTGAGGTGTACTTACTTGATGGCTTGCTCGTAGATGATGATGATGATCAGGTTGATCATGTGATGATATACATCAGTTGGATGTATGGTGAAGTATTAGTTTGATACTCTATGGTCATGGACAGGTTGTGCAGTGGCATGTAAAAGATCCTGAGAGATTCGAGAGGTTGAGCTGTGTGCTTGTAAAAGGCCTGGGATGCTCTTGCGAGGTTTTGCAGATGCACGTGATGAGTCCTGAGGATTCCATAGTATTACCAGTGATGATGAAGACCTACAGGTGGTGGGCCTACATCCAGTATGAAAAAGGACTGGCTCTGTAGAACTTCCTATGATGAGTAGATTCAGAGATTGGACGAGATAGCAGTAGCTGTGATGATGACGATGATCCAGAGAAGAAGACTTGTGCCCGATGATCTGTGTCGAGAAATACCTTCCTAGTTAAGAGGCAGTGTTGATGTATATGTAACTTCAGAATGTATTTCATATATATTTATTCTACCCTTATAAGAGACGTGTTATTCCTCTATAAGGAAGTGTCGTCATTTGTATTGACAAGTGTCGCAAGTAGAGTAACTTGCCGATGGGTTATTAGACTACCTGATGTGGGTGTCGGCCCAATATATATGTAATTGGGGTTATTAGGCTAAGTTAGACAAGTCAGCCCCATAAGTAATTAGGCAGGTCAGGACAAGTATAAATAGAGAGTTGGGATTCTCTATTTTGATTATCTTAGAACTCACTCTTCTCTCACTCAGAAAGTGGCGCACATTGGAGGAGGAGGATCAGCTGCATAGTAGGAGACTATCTATTGTACTTTGGTTGAGCCATTGGTCTATCTATCTTTGAGGAAGTTGTGGGGTTTTTCACCTTAGGGTTTTTCCCATGGAAAAAACTGTGTGTCCATTGTCTCATGCTTTTGATTCTTGTGATGCTTGACATGCTTGATATGCTTGATATGCATTGATATACTGTACATGCTATTCTCTTAGTGAAGATCCTATAGCATATTGAATTAATGCTTAAAATCTAACATGTTCTGCATGTGTGTGCTTTTCTTGGGGAGGTTTCCAATTAAGAGCTTGTTCAACGTCCATCCCTTCATACTCGACATCAGGCAAGATTTGATTGGCTTTAATCACTTCGTCATTGCTTGTTAATAAATCTAAGGCACTAACATTTTGCTTTCTACGGTTTTTCATGTACAACCTGGCTTTTTCTCTTATCTCATGGGCCTTTTCATGGGGCAGTTCCGTCCTTCTAGAATTTCTTATATTATTACGTCTGTTGCCCATGTTCAATGCGTTTAAAAAAAAAAACAAAAATATCACCCCTGCAAGAATGAACAACAAATAAGATATTAAAACTCGATGTGCACATGATTATTAAAGCTCGATGTAGCAATTGATGTAGCAATTGATTATGTACAACAACATCTAGTGAGAATGTTTTCATATAATCTTAAAAACTATTGAGAATTCCCTACATATAACTGCAACGACACTTCTAGGATCTCGGTAGGATGGTATTGGATGGTATTGAATGCTGGTATGGGATGTTAGTAGGAGCAACTTCCCTATGAGGGAAAATAGCCCCAAAAGACTAAGAGTTTTCAATTCTCTAGGTGTTTGTGTGAGTTGTTGTAGTGAAACCATGAGGAATTCAACAAATGTTTGTCTACTAGATGGAAGAATGTGATTATGAAATGTTATTGGTGGTGATGCAAGTAATTTTTTTTTATTATCTTCATGAAAGGTTGAAAGCGTTGCTTGGTGCATTTTGTAGTTTTTTTTTGGTAAGATGTTTTTATTGTCTATGTTGAAGATTAAGAAAACTAAAATAGATTTATCATACAATTCATGAGGAAAAAACAAAATAGATGCCATTCAAACAAGTGAATGAAGACTAAACTACATTTAACAAGATAAAATTATCACCATACCTCAAGGATTATGATTGCTCTTTGCCTCAAATGTCAAATGCTCTTTTGATGTGTCCACTATATGTAAGAAGACTTCATGTGTGTCCAAGTAGCATGAGAATTCAATCCAAGGTGCCAAATAGATTCCAACTATTGTGTATTCAATCGATTGATCGCAATAGATCCCAAGAGGTGTGTATTCAATCCAAGGAGCCAAAATAGAGCCCAAAATGTTGTGTATTCTATCCAAATGGTCAAAGAAGTACCAAATGGTGTATGAATTCAATCTACCATTTAAATGCTTGTCGAACTGTGCGTGAAACCAGCGAAGAGAACGCGAAAATGAGGAAAAACTTGCGGGAGAAAGAACGCGGGTGATTTTCTAAATTTTATCTTCAACAGGGACGCGCATGCGCATCTAGCATGTGCGCGTCCATTCTGAATGCTGTACTGTTTGGTGGGTAACGTTCAGTGCATTTATTACCCAAGAGATATAAATGTGTCGGGTTATTCCTATATCCCCTCCCCATAAAGAGGCCCTCCCCCATAAAATCCTTTAGGACCTTTTCTAACCCATATTCCCTATGTGCACTTAAGTGCTTCTAGGTGTTTAGGGGTTTAGGGGTATATTTACAAATATGTATTTTAATTTCAAAACATTAATTTAATTTTGAATTATAAACATATGTATTGCATCAAGAATAATGCTTCTAGGTGGATGACGATGATGATGATGAAGACAGTGATGATGACTAATGTTGATGATGATGATGATGATGTTGATGATGATGATCATGACAAATATGCAGCACATTATCATCATCATCCTTATCATCTTCATCATCATATTCTTCATCATCATCTCCATCATCATCCACAACATGGTAATCATCACAATCTTCATAGTCATCATCATCATCATCATTGTGAGGACGAGGATGATGATGGGGATGATGGTGATGATGAGGATGATGGTGGATGATGAGGAATATGAGTACGATGATGAAGAAGATGATGATGATGATGAAAAATATGATCATCATCAATATCATCATATTCGTCATCATCATCTTCACTAGTCATCATCATCACCATCATCACCATCGTCATCATATGATCATGATCACGGTCATCAAGTTGTTTTCGTCATCACTGTCTTTAGTCATCTTCATCTTCATCATCTCCATCTCCCCCCTAATAATCATCATCATTGACATCTTCGTCATCATCTTCGTATCATCATCATCATCATTGACATCTTCATATCATCATCATCATCATCATTGACATCTCTGTATCACCATCATTGACGAAGATGATGATGATGATGATGAATATGAGTACAATGATGATGATGACTAATTTGGAGATGATGATGATGATGATGATGATGATGATGATGGTGAAGATGATGAGGAATATGCATCACATCATCATCATCTTCCTCATCATCAACACCATGATCGTCATCATCAACTTCCGTGTCATCATCTTCCTCATCATCAACACCATGATCGTCATCATCATCATCATCATCATTGTGAGGACGCGGATGATGATGAGGATGATGAAGATGATGATGATATGTTGATGATGATGATGATGATGGATGATGATGAATACAAGTACGATGATGAAGATGATGATGTTTATGATGAATACGATCATCATCATCATCAGCAAAAACATCATATTCGTCGTCATACTCATCTTCATTAGTCATCATCGTTACCATCTTCATCATCATCATCACCATCTTCATCATCATCATCATTATGGGGACGAGGATGATGATGATGATAGAAATGACGATGAAGATGGTGATGATGACTAATGGAGATGATGATGATGTTGATGATGAAGATGATGACGAATATGAAGCACATCATCCTCATCATCATGATCATCTTCATCATCACCTTCATCATCATCTTCATCATCATCAACACCATGATTGTCATCATCAACTTCCTCCTCCTCCTCCTCATCATCATCATCGTCATCATCATCATTGTGAGGACGCGGATGATGATGAGGATGATGGTGATGATGATGATGATGATGGTTATGATGGTGATGATGACGACGATGGTGGATGATGATGAGTATACGTACGATGATGAATAAGATGATGATGATGATGACGAACATGATCATCATATTCGTCATCATCATCTTCACTAGTCATCATCATCACCATCTTCATCATATGATCATGGTCACGATCATCACTGTCTTCGTCATCACTGTCTTTAGTCATCTTCATCTTTGTCATCGCCATCTTCCCCCTAATCATCATCATCATTGACATATTCATCATCATCTTCATATCATCATCATCATCATTGACATCTTCATATCATCATCATCATCATCATTGACATCTTCATATCATAATCATCATCATCATTGACATCTTCGTATCATCATTGTCGACGAAGATGATGATGATGATGATGATGATGATGGTGGATGATGATGAATATGAGTACGATGATGATGATGACTAATTTCAAGATGATGATGATGATGATGATTATGATTAATTTCGAGATGATGATGATGATGTGATACGAACCGTTACACCAAAACCTCGAGGTGTTAGTGAAGGCCGCCCACTAGGATCTTAACATCCCACCACGCTCCGCAGTCCAGACTCTGGGATGGATGTGCACCCATACGGTGGTGTCCCCTTTGCGCCGTACGAGCCCCGGACGAACACTGCAGTGCTGATGTTGCCACCCGCTCTGCGACTTGAACCTGGGTGGAGGCTCTGATACCAGATGTGATGCACCTGCAACAATTAATTAATACGAATATGTGAAATAGCAGAAATGACAGAACTCAGAATCACTTTTATATTGATCACAAGCCACTTCGAGGGGGCAACCTCCTATGAGCAAGCTCAATACAAATAGCTTCACGGTGCCTTCATAGGTCTCAACACACACTTATATACTAAGTCTAGGCGCCAATACTATAGGTCAAAACCATGGGCCACTACAAACTATGGATCAACAATACTATGGGCAACTTGCAAAGCATATGCGCCAACAACAATAACACAAACTATTGATCAACAAATACTACGGGATGACTTACAAAGCATATGCGTCCAACAACAACATACTAACAAAGTAAAGACATGGGTTCCTAACATGATGTGTGATGAACCTGCAATAATTAATTAATGCAAATACACAAGATATCAGAAATAATAGAACTCAGAATCACTTTTATATTGATCACTGGCCACTTCGAGGGGGAAACCTCCTTTGAGCAAGCTCAATACAATTAACTTCACGGTGCCTTCAATGACCTTAACACACACTTATATACTAAGTCTATGCCCAATACTATGATTCAAAACCATGGGACATATAATACTACGGGATGACTTTCAAAGCATATGCGTCCAATACTATGGGTCAATATTATGGGCTAATATAAACTACAGATCAACAAATACTACGGGATGACTTACAAAGCATATGCGTCCAACAACAATATACTAAAATAGTAAACAGATGGGTTGACATAGGTTCCTAACATCCCCTCTCCCTTAGAAAAAGCTTTGTCCTCAAAGATTTGGTTGGATAAATTGTTGCAGAATCTGAAGGAGTGGTTCCCCGGTAGCATCCTCGAGTTGCATTTCAGGCCACTGAAGCCTTTGGAGTGTCAAGGAGGATTGCTTGGAAGGTTGCAGATGAAGAAGAACCCTGTCAGCTGTGTGGAAAATGTGCTCAGAATGGTGTTGATCGGCTGGTTGTTTCAGGCGAATTCTGGCCATGTGAAGATTGTCCTGCAGAATGAGAAGAATCTTATCGCGGTTTCGAAGAACCGAGTCAATTTCCTGAACTGGGGAGCTGCTAAGGGTGTATGGAAGAAGAACTGGCAGTGTTTTTCCATAGACTGCTTCATATGGTGTCCTTGAGATGTGGTATTGTACCACCAGAGCGCTGCTAGGAAATCCATAGAAATAGTTGGCCAAAGCTGTGTAGGGATGGGCAAGGTTTTGAGCAATCCTGAAAGGAGTGTCGTTTCACCCTTGTTGACTTGGAAAGTATCATCGTTAGCCACCATTTATTGAATTGTCATTTTTAGTCCCTGCCAAAAGAAGTTACATTGTTCCCGGTCATACATTTTGCAGAACCCAAAGTGCCCTATTGATGAAGAAGCATGGAGTTCATAGAAGAGATAGCCCTGTTGAACATATTGCAACCAATTTGGAATAAGCAGAGAAAGAGCTGTAAGAGAAACTAGGTCATCAATTGTGCAAGAAGGAGCATCTTCCACCATATTGTCCTTACCCTTCTTGTAAGTGATCACATAGGGATAACCCATGAGTTGGATAACCCATTTCAGGTGTGTTGGGGAGGAGACCCATTGTTCCAGAAAATTTTCCAGACTCTGGAGATCAGTCTTGATGCAGAAAGAATTCCCTAATAGGTATGGCTGCCAATTCTATACTGCATATAAAATAGCCATCATTTCCTGCTGAGAGGTAGATGTGGCCAAATTCTTACCGGAAAGGTCTCTTGAAGGCAGCAAGTGCATTGGTTCAGCAAAGATACCTGCGTATCTATCCAAGGAAGTAGTGGAGACTGTTGATGGGTGCAGCTAAATGGAATTGAGCTGAGCGATGACACCATGTGAATTCTTCTTAAGGATTTTTTCCAGGCGATGTGAACTGATGATGCAAAGAGACCCTAGTTGTAATCGCATAAATTTGTGTTGTGCCCCATTGACTTTAAACTGCATCCAAAGCTCAGCAAAATCCCATAAGATGGGGCCAAGTGTGCGTAACCATTGAACGCCCAAAACCACATCACATCCGCCTAAGGACAAGGAAAACATGTCAGAGCGTAGGTTATAATCTTCCATAGAGATACGCACATTGTGACACTTCCCCTTGCAAGGTAAGGTGCCCCCATTGGCAACCATGAATTCAAAGTTGGAGCAAGGATGGACAAAACAATCAGCCTGTTTGGCAATCCGAGGGTCAATGAAGTTATGAGTGCTACCAGAATCAATGAGTATGAGTATAGTAAGAGGGATATTCTTGAAGTATCCCCTGACCCGAATTGTTTGTGGGGTGGTGACGCCAGTTACAGCATGGAGAGATCTCGGGTGGGTCATCCTGAGATGGGGTGTCAACAGGCGGGTGTTGAATGTCGACCTGATCATCTACTGTATCTGTAGCTTCTTCACCAAGTTCTAAGGAAGGCGGAGAATCCACATCCAAGAGATAGAGCTTTTGTTGAACACATCTATGTCCCCGAGTGAATTTCTCATCACAATTATAGCAAAGCCCTTTTTCTCGGCGTGCCTGCATTTCTATTTCAGACAAATGCTTGATAGGAGTTGGTTGAGGAGCAGGCATGATGGGAGGTCGTTGGGAACCCATATTTATGAAGGGAACAAAGGTGGGTTGGGAGCGTTGTTGAGCTGCGATCTTGTCCTCAGCCAGCTTAGCCAACCCTAGGACTTCCATCATTGTGTTGGGATAAAAAATTTTGACCTCTGAGCGGATTTCATCCTTGAGACCACTGATAAAACAACTCCTGTAGAATTCATCAGACAATCCTTCGGTGTGATTGGCTAATTTCTCAAATTCTATCTGATACTCTCCCACTGTGCCAATTTGGTGAAGTTTAGTGAGTGCTCTTGTGAAATCATCAAAAGCACTAGGACCAAATCGTGGCAAAATGAGTTGGCAAAAATCTGTCCAATTTGGCTAGGGATGAGCTTTGATGTACTAACAGTACCATTGAAGGGCTTCCTGTTCCAAATGAAAGGATGCAAGTGGAACTTTCTGGGCATCAGAAGTATTATGCAGACTGAAATATTGTTCTGCTCAATATATCCATCCAGTCGAATCAATACCATTGAAGCAAGGAAAATCAAGCTTCTACCCACGAAAATTGCTGGAAGAAGAGAACCCGGTGGCTGCAAAATATTTTGGCTTTCTGGTATTGTTCATAGCTGAATGCTGAAGATGGAGGCTGAGAAATTTTTCATCCAGATCTTGGAGTTTGGTTTGGATGGCTGCAAGTTCTTCCTCCATGGTGTGTGCTCCTGCACGGGTGACAACCATAACCATGTTTTTTTTTTGGGTGGAATGGGTAGAAAAACACAAATAGAAGCTGATTTAGTGAAGGGAAATTTGGATTGGGGAAACAATCTGATGGGTAATTGGGGTTTGACTAGATTTTGGACACTGTCGAAAGGACAAGAAAGCAAAAAGGGGGATTTCAGAAGTGGGGTGATAGAATGAGAAAATTTGGTAGAGAGGGACAAAGAAGCAGAATTCAAAAAGGAACTCTGTGGTAAAATTTGAAGGTGATTGGGTGAAATCTGAGGAAGTTATGGAAAACCCTAAAAATAGACAAATGTGGGATTTCGGGCTTTAGGAAGGGGAATTGGGGATAGGGTCCTCAGGAATGAAAGATGCAGAATGGGATGACAGGGGTTCCCCAAAAATTTCAAGGGAAACAAAGTGAAAACAAGGGAGATATGGAGAAAAAACTGAATTTTTTTTTCTTTCAGAAATGGATCGGCAACAGCGGCGCAACGGCGCGGAAGGGATAAAAAATGGCTAGATCTAAAATGACGACTGGAGCTAGAACGACTTTCCAAATAGATTTGAAACAGCTGGATCTGGAGCGGAAGTGATTGGCAACAGTTCAACTGAAAATAGATATGGACCCCAGGTATGTACGGCTTCCTAACAATTCAGGTGTTTCACTCGGCCACCAATGCTGTCTGACGGCTTGCGTATTGGGGCAGTACCCCTCACTCCATGGCTCAGGTAAAACTGATAACCGCTTTGCCACAAACGACAGCTCTTGGTTTACCTCACGGGTGGGAACTAGTCAATCAGGTAGGGGTCGTTGCCCGTTTCATTGGCAGGTCCTCTCAATGGGCCAGCTACTTTGGGGTTCCTGTGGTACTCCTCACAATGAGTTTCAAGGCTTATGCCCAAGTACTTCCCACAGTTAAGCGAATAGGGATTATTCCGAAATTCGAAGCTGCAACAGATGCGAAAAAAAAATTTGGCAGAAATTCCACCCAATGAGCCCAAGAAAGTGCTCTGATACTAGATGTGATGATACTGCAATAATTAATTAATGCAAATACACAAGATATCAGAAATAATAGAACTCAGAATCACTTTATATTGATCATGGGCCACTTCGAGGGGCAACCTCCTTTGAGCAAGCTCAATACAATTAACTTCACGGTGCCTTCAATGACCTCAACACACACTTATATACTAAGTCTATGCCTAATACTATGAGTCAAAACCATGGGACATATAATACTACAGGATGACTTACAAAGCATATGCGTCCAATACTATGGGTCAATACTATGGGCTAATATAAACTACGGATCAACAAATACTACGGGATGACTTACAAAGCATATGCGTCCAACAACAATATACTAACATAGTAAAGAGACGGGTTGACATAGGTTCCTAACATGATGATGATGATGATGATGATGATGAAGATGAGGAATATGCAGCACATCATCATCATCTTCATCGTCATCAACAACATGATCATCATCAACAACAATATGATCATCATCAAAACCATCATACTCGTCATCATCATCTTCACTAGTCATCATCATCACCATCGTCGTCATATGATCATGGTCACGATCATCACTGTCTTCATCATCACTATCTTTAGTCATCTTCATCTTCGTCATCATACTCGTCATCAGCATCTTCCTCCTAATCATCATCATCATTGACATCTTCGTCATCATCTTCGTATCATCATCATCATCATTGACATCTTTGCATCATAATCATCATCATCATTGACATCTCTGTATCACCATCATCGACGAAGATGATGATGATGATGAATATGAGTACGATGATGATGATGACTAAATTGGAGATGATGATGATGATGACTAAATTGGAGATGATGATGATGATGATGATGATGATGATGATGATGATGATGGTGAAGATGATGAGGAATATGCAGCACATCATCATCAACAGCATGATTGTCATCATCAACTTCCTCGTCATCATCATCATCATCATCATTGTGAGGATGCGGATGATGATGAGGATGATGAAGATGATGATGACGATGGATGATGATGAATACGAGTACAATGATGAAGATGATAATGTTGATGATGAATATGATGATGATCATCATCAGCAAAAACATCATATTCGTCGTCATACTCATCTTCATTAGTCATCATCATCACCATATTCATCATCATCATCATTGTGGGGACGGGGATGATGATGATGATGATGATGATGAAAATGACGATGAAGATGGTGATGATGACTAATGGAGATGATGATGTTTTCGATGATGAAGATGATGACGAATATGCAACACATCATCCTCATCATCATGATCATCTTCATCATCATCAACACCATGATCATGATCATCAACTTCATCATCACCATCATCATCATCATTGTGAGGACAAGGATGATGATGATGATGATAATGATGATGATGACGATGATGATGGTGATGGTGATGATGATGATGATGCTGGATGATGATGAATATGAGTACGATGATGGAGATGATGATGATGATGACGAATATGATCATCATCAAAATCATCATATTCGTCATCATCATCTTCATTAGTCATCATCATCACCATCATCATCATCATCATCGTCCTCATCATCATCGTCGTCGTCATACGATCGTGGTCACGATCATCAATGTCTTCGTCATCATAATTTAGTCATCTTCATCTTCATCATCATACTCATCATCGCCATCTTCCTCATAATCATCATCATCATCGACATCTTCGTCATCATCTTCGTATCATCATCATCATCATTGACATATTCATATCATCATCATCATCATTGACATCTTCGTATCATCGTCGTCGACGAAGATGATGATGAATATGAGTACGATGATGATGATGACTAATTTGGAGATGATGATGATGATGATGAAGATGATGAGGAATATGCAGCACATCATCATCAACACCACGATCATCATCATCAACTTCCTCATCAGGATCATCATCATCGTCATTGTGAGGACACAAATGATAATGAGGATGATGAAGATGATGATGATATGATGATGATGATGATGATGATGATGGTGGTGGTGGTGGATGATGATGAATACGAGTATAATGATGATGATACGAGTACAACAAATATGATCATCATCATCATCATCATGACCATCAAAATCATCATATTCGTCATCATCATCTTCATTAGTCATCATCATCGCCATCTTCATCATCCTCACCATCATCATCATCATCATATGATCATGGTCACGATCATCATTGTCTTCGTCATCATAATAGTCATCTTCATCATCCTCATCATACTCATCATTGCCACCTTCGTCATCATCTTCGTCATCATCTTCCTATCGTGATGATGATGATGATGATGATGACGAAGATGTTGTTGATGAGGAAGATGGTGATGACAAAGATGACGATGATGATGATGATGGTAGTGGTGGACGATGATGAATATGAGTACGATGATGAAGATTATGATGATGTTGATGGTCATCGTACTCATCATCAACATCATCATCATCATCTTCATCATCATCAACATCAATGGTGATGATGAGGATGATAATGATGATGTTGATCTGATGTTGACGATCAAGATGATGACCGAGATGTTGATGATGATGAGGAAGAAGAGGGTGGTGACGATGATGATGATGGTGTTGATGACGACGATGATGATGATGATGATGAAGATGATGATGACGATGATGATGATGATGATGAAGATGATGATGATGGTGATGGTGATGAGGATGAAGAAGATGATGATGATGGAGATGAAGATGTTGATGATGATGACGATGGTGATGAAGATGATGATGATGTTGATGAAGAATATGGTGATGATGAAGAAGATGATGATGATGGAGATGTTGATGAGGAAGGGGGATATGACAATGATGATGAAGATGTCGATGATGATGGTGATGATGATGATGAAGATGATGATGATGATGATGATGATGATGATGATCATCATCATCATCATCTTCATCACCATCATGATCATCATCCTATCTCATCATCATCATCATCATCTTCATCACCATCATGATCATCATCCTCATCACCATCATCACCACCATCATCTTCATCATCATCTTTATCACCATTGTCACCATCATCTCATCATCATCATCATCATCATCATATTCATCACCATTGTCACCATCATCTCATCATCATCATCATCATCATCAACATCTTCATCATCATTTTCATCTCCCCCTTCCTCATCAACATCTTAATCATCATTGTCATCTCCCCCTTCCTCATCAACATCTCCATCATCGTCATCTTCTTCATCATCACATCTTCATCAACTTTATGTATCCCCGTTACAAAGGAGATTACATGAATGCGTACGCGCAACTACGCATGCGCGCTGTTAACCACGCGTGCACACTTCCATGGACGCGTGCACGTACTTACACATGCGCTCCTCTTTGCGTGCACGCGTGTATGAATTCAAATTGTTTTTGGCGCCCTTGTAGGCTTGGAATTAGCTTCGGACTACACCTTTAGGCTTGGTCTGATATATCTATGATTTATGGTAGAACACATCAAATGCTGCAACTTCCTGTTTTTCATAGCTAGTTTTGCATAAGCTCCATGAGTGCACTGCAGATGAAATTGCACACACTTGTCGAGCTCTGTGTGTAGATTCCAAATATATAATTTTTTAATAGATCTGTTGTTGTTCTCTATTTTTAATTCATTTTAAACTGCACTCATGTCAAATTCGTAAAAAACATAGGTCGTTTATTTGGCCTATAACTTTTGATTGGCTTACCTATTCCGAAAACGGGAAAGAACCCACATAAAAGCACGAAAATACCTACAACCTAAAAAAAAAAAATGCATTTTGATTATTTTTAGACCATGATATGGTGGCTCAACAATTGACCATGTCGTTTTAGGGCTTCACTGACTTCGGTAATTTAAACAAAATATAAAATTGACTTTTAAAATTTTGGAAAAATAGCTCTGCACAAGATTTTTCTATTGCCTACGCCTCTAGATATTTTTTTCTCGTAAATTGAAAATTTACATAGCAAACAGGTGGGTCAAAAAAAACATGTGCATTATGTTTTAGAAAAAAAAAACATACCAATCTTCGAATAATGACATTTTGGGGTGGTTATCCACTTTTCCATAAATAAAAATTATATATTTCGGAAGGTCATCTGTTTTTCTACATTTCATCTTTTTAAACCTAATTGGAAAAACTTTTGTAGGTACCTCTAATAATTGATTTTAGTGATAATATTTCTGTTTTTCCAGAATGTCATTGCAACTAATGTGTCATAATTGGGTATCATTACCTTGCACTAGCCCTTAAGCTAAAATTAAAAATTTACTTAAATTAGATTGACCTGTTAACATTTAAAGTTCATATGATATATGAATAAATAGATTTTATGATGCTATTTGGATTTGGTATTTACAACAAATTTTAGTCAAAGTAAAAAGAGTTGTGGTCAAGTTATGATGATGATGATGATGGTGGTTAACCTTCATTGACACCCACTTGGTCTATCAGACCTTAAGACAAGAGAGAGGGAATATTTGGATTATTGTAAAATTTTATTCGTATGATAAAAAACTTTAGAAAGAAGCATTCCTAGGTTTCCATAGTTTTGACTTCTTAGAATATTAGGTAGGTTTGTATTGTAGCGAATATTATGAAACTACAATCGAATGCGGGTGTACATAGGACACTCTAAGGGAAAGTGACTTTCATCATCAATGCTCATAGTCTCACAGAGATGGAAAATCTTTTCTACCCACAGTGCTCTAGGAATTATCGAGTGCCCTGTTTCACTATGAACCTGATGGGAGTTTGTTCTTATCTTGGCTATATTAATTTTCTTCTTCGAAACGGTTAAGATGGAGAGATATTTTTTATCTTCTAGATCATCTTTAATGACCTCTTTATAATATCTTAATTTTCTTTTAACCTCTAATTCTTTTTCGTCCCATATTTTCTCTTTAAACTTCGATGTGATAGTATTTTCAATATTGTTGATATTTTGCAAAGTGGCATTTTTGTCAACCCCCCAATGGTTTAACCAAGCTATGTCATATTTATAACAACCTCTCTTTAGTCGTAGATGGTCTTGGATAGATTTTAAACCAACCTCTCTTGAATTGCATGATATGTCCATTAGTGTCATTGGAATTAAAAATTAAACTATTAAAAAAAAGATAGTCAATAATTTACTTGAATTATTAATAATTTGTTCATGTATCTATAATATCCCGAATTTTGACTGATTATGTTTATATTATATAATGGGTGTAAGCCCTAATACATATGATTTATTTATGATGTACTAAAAATTAGGCATGGACCCAGACGGATGCAGATTTATTGTTATGTACTGGGCATGAAATCCCCGATGTACTTGATTTATGTTTATCATGAGATATGGGTATAAAACATAATATACTAAGATGTTTGATTATACTGTGCAGAGTCTTATTATGCACGAATGACTCTTATGATGTGTTGATCATAAGCTATGGAGCGCATGGATGACCTATGTGCTGGGCATAAGCCTCGATGCACATAGAGGACTTTTATTATGTATTGGGCGTAAGCCCCGATGTACATAGAGTGTTGGGCATAAGCCCTGGAGCACTCCAAGATTGATAATAAATACCGGATCCGAGGCCATTTGTACATTCTAGATGTGCTTCACAAACACATTCTAGTACTAGTGTTGAGCGGGATGCTCTATAATTGCACTAGTGTAATGCCAATGTGAGAGTGTTGAGCCAAAGCTCTGAAGAGCACTCAGGGTTACTTGATCTTGAAAGTGTTGACTCGAGAAGACTCTGAATAGAACTACTATTCATCACAATTATTTAATTGGTTAAATGAATCATTTCTATCTCTCAATCAAGAACTACGGGAACTACCATGTTAAACGAGGGAATCCAACATGCAAGAGGAACCTAGAGGTACCTAACCTCTTCGACTATCCAAACTTACCAAAAGACCTTGTCCAAAGAATTGGACCTTATATTAAATAATTATTAAAGAGTATTATGCTATTTAATTAATTAAATAACTATCAAAAAGCTGTTATAGTTAATTAATTAATCAGATTGATTATTTATAAAGGAAATCTCATTTATGTATAAATAGTATGCACAAAATATATGCATAAAGATATTATTTATATTATGTGGATTATGTATAGATAGTATGCATAACATATATGCATAAGATATTTACTTATATTGTATATAAAGATGAGATTACAATCTAAAGTAATAGAAACACATAGTGGTAACCAAAGTAAATAAAATATAAAAGGTTCCTTTAAAACAAATCAATTAGGAACAAGTTAAAAGTATTAGATAAAATAGGAGTGAGGATTAATTAAAATATTCCTTACATATATTATAATTCAAAATTTAAAATAAAACTTGAGTTAATATTAAAATTATTATTATTTAACTCAACAACTATATTCGAAAAATTCACCTATATAAAGAAGGACAATTCTCAAGAGAGGGATCATATTTTCTTCTATCATTCTCTTATGGTAAGAGAAGAGAATTTTCCACAGAACTGAAGGAGCTTATTGTTTTCGAAGATCTGATTATCACAGCAGTCTTCCCTAGGATCTCTATTTTTCCTATTGCATGTTGGAACCAGCTCAGGGGGATCCAGTAATGAACCAGGAACGGTTCAGGGTCAAGGTTGGGGGGAACATGGTAGTCCCAAAGTCATTCGGTTAAAAAAATCTCCTACAGATCAGCTAGATCAATACATACTTGTTTCTAGTAATCAGTGTTTGAAAGTGTGCAGGTCTGTACCAGCAGCAGGATCAAGCTACAACTATCCAAGTATGACCTATTCCTATGTCTTCTCAAAAGTTATTATAGGTTGATAAATGTAGAAACTTATTTCGGTCTAAAATCCTTCTTCATAGTACCTAGTAGTATCGTTTACGTAAGAGAAAGGGTTTATGGCATTGGCTCTCTTGGGTTAGCATTTTGTTTTCCAAGGTTAAAATTATGTCTTAAATATTCTTAAACCCTAAGACTAAAACCATCAATTCTTCTTAGCGAATGCATTTATTTTTCTTATAGCAAAATCATCTCCTATAAGGAGACCGATTCACTAAATTATTTTCCAAGGGATATAAATAACTAGAGTCAAGTTTATGTTGTACCAAAAGTTTTTAATTAAAAGAAACCTTAAATTATCGATTCACTGAATTATTTTCCAAGGGATATAAATAACTAAAGTAAATTTATGCTATACCAAAAGTTTAATTAAAAGAAACCTTAAATTTTTTATCACTCACATAGATTACCTAGGGACTGATTTCTTTTAAAATTAAACACAAATTTAAATGCAGCATTGAGAAATTTAAAACTATAGTTGAAGAGCATCAACCAAAATTAATCAAAGCACAAGCATACATTTCTTTAAGTCTCCTTACATAGGCTTCGGAATTTAAAGAAGCACTTTCCAGAAATTAAAAAACATGATTTCTCCACTGGAATCACATTTCAGAATGGATTAATATCCATATTGCATAAACACTAAATCATACAGAAAAAAAATAAAATGAAAACAAATATCAACGTTAGGGCTGCGCCGTAAGATCCACATAGAGATAATCGAACTAAGAATTTGTTCATGCCTTTTTTTCCTCCACAAGCAAATAAGCATTTTCTCATTTTTACAATTTCATTCCCAGGATGGAGATAAGTGCAGGATTGTTATTATCTACATCAGTCATTTTCATCCACAACTAGCAAACGCTAAACCCTGTTTTAAAATATTAAATGCCCCATTAAAGAGATAGAATTTATATTTCACCGAAGCATAATTAAAGCAGACAATCCAGTTAGGGATTTTCCCTTAAAGCATTTCTTTCAAAAAACACTGCTAATCTACAATGAGCTTTATTTTCTAGGTCAATAGCTTAACTAAAAATGGCGCAAGTAAAACAAAAAATACCATAAAGTTACATCTCAGCAAAAACACATATATACGTAGCTGTAACTCCCCAAGGCGCAACAGCGATCGAATCCCTCAAGGAACTTGCATAAATGAAATAACCAAACGTTGATTTCTTAATTTGAAGCTACAACTAGATTTAATGAAAGGAATTAATCCCAAACTAGAAGATTTTAAACATCTCTTTGCAGGATCGATTTCTTTTGATCACACATAACCTTTTATGCATATAAATCTGGGCATTTCCCCATGCCAGTCTAAAATGTAACAAACATTCCATCTCTCACTTAAAGAGAGGATGCATCCAGTTAAAATGACGCATAATTAAAATACACACAGGAATCTCTTAAAACCCCAACGATTCCAGATTATCGTTTTACATAATACACAGGGTCCAAGTGTCAAGCTTATGATGGTATTAAATTAAACCCATAGAATCGATAAAGGTCAAAGTGATGAACCATTTCATCAATATGGTATTTTCCCCAAAAGGTTCATAACCATACTTCGATTTTTACACAGGAGCCAAGTCAAAAATTCCCTTTTTTTCAACTTGCCATTCAGGCTAGGGATAAACAAAAGATTGTATAGTACCAAGTGTGCCACAGGATCTAGCCACGACTTGGGTATTTCAAACAGAGCCTACATTCGAACTCCAGTTTTAAACCATTCTACAAAACCCTTAAACTACTGAGCGAAACCAAACCAATAATCAAACACCAACTTGAAGGGAGGGAATGGCCATCAAAGTTTCAAACTTACCATAACTAGGATAGCCACGAGCACTCCCTCTTTCAACTTGGGTTACTACACCGTAAGACCTATCATGAACAAACCCCAAACGTTATGGTTTCAAGCTATAATAAAAACGATACTATAATAAAAGATTAAAATAAAAGATTTGGGTTTCTATTTTACCTCATGAAGGCTCATTCCTTCCATGTGAGAGTAGGTCGAGTCCTGCTTGGGGCGCTGTCAAAACAAGAAGAGCCTCGCTCCTCTTCCCACTCCCAAACAATAATGCAAAAAATTAAGTAATCCAACAAACCCTTAGGGTTTATCCCTTAGTGTCACCTAGCTGGAATCCATTTCGAATGGTTGGTTTGGGCTCCCCATTAATGAGCCACCAACACCCTCCATGTTGTAATTTGTTACCCACTTCATATGGTTGAGAGCCCTTTTTAACGTTGCATGTTTTACATTTTAATATTGACCCAAAAGCATATTAATAAACTCACACATGGCTACAATCATGTAGGAATTAATCCTAGGTAGTCCTTTAAACATTACCTACAAAACCAAAGAGGAACGAGGCTTTAGCATAAAATGCTAAGTAAGCCTGACCAGTGCTACCCAGCCCCAACCACTCCAAGCTCATGAAAGGTTGTAAACAAAGTTACAGTATTAATATTATCAAAGCAGATCCATCTAATCTAAAAAGTTGATGCTGTAACATTTAAAAGAATGGCATATAATCATGATGCATACATAAAAACCCTTGAGTTCCAAACAAATACAAAACTAATCAATCCGCTTGAATTATTGTTTTGAAGTTCATTGTAGGTCACGGCATTACATCGCTTCCGCAGAACTGTAAACTAGAAGTCAACCACATTCAAAATTATTCCAAAACATCGATTTGTAACCAGTTTTATAAACCATGTTTTTCATTATGTAAGTGTGTTTTATATTTATTTCCCACTACTGAAGTTAATTTGTTAAATAATTATTTAACTAGACAACGCTAGCCGTATTGCAAATTTTTTTTTAATTTTTGCAGTTTAGGGACATTACAAGTGATATCAGAGCCAAGTTACAACACTAAGATACCTTTTGGGCTCACTAACAAAGACATCCGCTGCAGAAACATTTACGACAAAATACATATAAAGTACAAACTGAATCATGGACACAAAAGAGGACAGTGGCAGTGAAATACCTATTTAGGATTTCGTTATTTTATTTTGACATGCATAGTATATATCAAGTATCAACTAAACTGGTATGACACTTAGATATTGTTTTATATATTTAGTCTAGCAAGTAGAAAGGACTACCCAGGAAGGGTAATGTTATGTACTAGGGTAAATTTTTTGGCCCCAATTAAAATATAATAGGATTTAAAGCCTTTAGCCAGATAAAGCGAAGGATAAAGATGAACATGTTCACCTCCGGTATAATCGTGAAGTCATGCATGCATAAACATAGAAGTTATCTTCTACATAGAAAGTTAGCAAACTTAGCATGTTTAGCTAGGTACATCAGAGAGGCATTGACCTTTAGTAAATAAAAACAGATACTCACATAAGTTGTGTCATAGTTGTAAAATACCAAAGAAGCATAAAATAAATTTCGAGATAAACAAGCTGTCAAGAAATACCTGCTTAGGAAAGGTATGCAATATTTTAGTAGAGATAGAGATAATTACCCCCTAACATGAGTAGCAAGTCAGGATATGCTTTTAGCCTATATTATAGAGTCATAGGAGAATTAAACCATTCGGATGCCTAGTGTCGGAAGCACGAACTAGAAAGATTTATATATTACAATACTAGTGACACATAAAACAAAATATACAAACTTGAGAAGAGTCACAAAAACTCGACAGGAGTAGTTAAATATGGTATTTGGTCATAGAAATCTAAAGCAGTGGGTATGATTATTATGTGATTACCATATACTATCGATAGCTGCATCATATATTAAGAGTACAAAAAACATACAAACATGACCAAATGAAAGACATTAGAGTTTCATAGCAAAACTACAAAGTATTTATGCATGGCACAGTTATGCACCTAGAAGTCACAAGATGAATCACAAAAAGAATTTTCGGGAAAGTTGTTTAATTATCAATAATAGTACTAAGAGTGTAAAATACAAAGATTAGAAAGGTATAACCTATGCTTAAATTATTGCCAAGACAAAGATATGTCTGGATCCGGTTCTGACTATACTTGTAGGAAAAGAGGTAAATGCAATAAACGCAGGAGATTGATTTGTGGGAAAACAAGATGTTTATAGAAAAGCAAAATGGGAACTTAATAAATGTATGATGAACAAGAGGTTATGATATAATAGCATGTGGGAAGAAAATTGTAAGTAAAGGGTGCATATGGGTGCAAAAGACTTCACCAAACCCTTGTGAACCGAGAGTAATATATGGGGTAGTAATGGTATAACTGTTTACAAAATAGGTAGGAGGATGATTGATTTACAACTAGTCTAATAATAGTCAACTACAGGAATAAAATAATATATTTAGAGAAGGAAACAAAATCCTATTATGAGAAATGTTAGGTGAAATTAATGACATCTGCATAAAACTCAACTTAAGAAATTAAAACTTAACTTTAGAAACTAAAACTTGTTGAAATAATTGATGCATGCTTGTTACAAGATACTAGAAGTACCCTGTTTGGTTTAGGAAGATGTTTAGCATGTTTAAAATAAACGTAGGGTGTTCAACCAAATCTTGAAAAGATTAATAGGACCTAATGTTGGGTTAGGAAGAAACCTCCAAACACACATAAACAGTCTTGGATTGCACCATTTTATATAACCCCAAATCCTTGTAAAGGTATTCATCATGACCACTAGAATAGGTCCGAGATAAAATTTCATAGCCGTACCTTATATCTTATACTCACAGGATTAACTACCTACATAAGTATATGTTAGTGCTATTACAATTACGATTTTTTCAAATTCTAATTTGATTCATGATAAGCTTACTTCGCATGTGCAAACTTTTTGACCAACCTACAGGATGGGCTAATAAACAGACCTTCTAACTACCCTAATTTTTTAACAAAGATAGGAAACTTACGTGAGTACTTAATAAATACACGAGGGATCACCCAGATTGGAAAAACCTTCATTTGTATTGAACAGTAAAAATATCTGGAAACACTTAAGAGTAAGTATTGAGCAGTAAAAGTTATGGGATGCTTAGACACCTGGCGATTAAAATAATGTTGGGATAAAAACTCTAGAGCATCAGTAATCCCTTAGACTACTATTAGACTAATTTAGAAAAACTTACGTAAGGTTATGCTCAGGAACACCGAGTTTAACAAATCCTATTTGATTATGGAGCTAGTATACTCTTACACACCCAGAGTTGTTTATGATCATATTATATATATGTATGCATTGTATGATTAGACTTTGCATATGTTACTTTCATACCCAGTTCACGTTATGAACATTAATATGTTTTCGTTTCCGAGGACAAAGAAGGTATAAAATGACTAAGGGTACTTGGAAAAGAAGTGTCGTGCCAATAAACTTAAAATATTATCTGAGATTAGGATCATGTATGAAGGACAGGTATATAGGTTACAAGGAGATCAAACCCTAAAAAGAGATTCCATGAAAAAGGCAACATTATAAATGAGTGAAGGGAAAATTATTTCCTCATATACTAAAACGGATTATATGCATTTTTGTTTACAAAGGAGAAATTATTACTTCTGTTATAGAACTGAGGATATGCGTGTTGTCTGCAAAAGAAAATTTATTTCTGATTTTTGAAGTGAACCCTATGCAATTATGTGCAAAAGAAAAGTTATTTCTGGTTTATGAAGTGAACCATATGCAATTATGTGCAAAAGAAAAGTTATTTCTGGTTTCTGAAGTGAACCATATGCAATTATGTGCAAAAGAAAAGTTATTTCTAATTTCTGAGGTGAACCATATGCAATTATGTGCAAAAGAAAAGTTATTTCTGATTTCTGAGGTGAACCATATACAATTGTGTGCAAAGAAAAGTTATTACTTATATCCAAGACTGACTATATATACATTTTGTTACAAAGGAAAAACTATCGTTTGTGTTCTAAGGATTGATCATATGCATTTTGTGGCAACAAGAATTATTACTATGTGCTAAAACCGATTATGTGCATGATGTTGCAAAGGGAAAATTTCTACTTATATTCTAACTAATTTTGGAAAATCATATGAATAAATGTGTCATATGATGAAACACTAAAAACAACTTGTGTTGTTTGTGGGAAGTAAAGGTACAAAAGATCAAGAGACACCAAAGCATGACTAACAATGCAATGAATGTGATGATATGTCATAGAACTCATAGTACTTGAGGCTATTTCAGGTAAGAGAGTTAAGGCAATTCCAATAAAACCTTGGATTAAAGAGTTTGGAATTTATGAATCCGCATAGGGAAAGAAACCCACGATGAAAGAAGCTTATCCTGCCTTGTTTCATGAGGCCATTTCTAGTCCCTATAACACCGAGACGGTGTTGTTCTAAGCGGCGAGGTATGTAATATCCCGAATTTTGACTGATTATATTTATGTTATATAATGGGCATAATCCCTGATACATATGATTTATTTATGAAGTACTAACAATTGGGCACGAACCCAGACTGATGCAAATTTATTTTTATGTACTGGGCATGAAAGCCGTGATGTACTTGATTTATGTTTATCATGAGATATGGGTATAAACCCTAATATACTAAGATGTTCTTTTATTATACTGTGCAGAGTCTTATCATGCACGACTGACTCTTATGATGTGTTGAGCATAAGCTCTGGAGTGCATGGATTACCTATGTGTTGGGCATAAGCCCCGATGTACATAGAGGACTTTTATTATGTACTGGGTGTAAGCCCCAATGTACATAGAGTGTTGGGCATAAGCCCTGTAGCACTCCAAGCTTGATAATAAATAACGGATCTGAGGCCATTTGTACATTCTAGATGTGCTTCACAAACACATTCTAGTACTAGTGTTGAGTGGGATGCTCTGGAATTGCACTAGTGTAATGCCCATGTTGGAGTGTTGAGCCAAAGCTCTGAAGAGCACTTGGGGTTACTTGATCTTGAAAGTATTGAGTCGAGAAGACTCTGAATAGCACTACTATTCATCAAAATTATTTAATTGATTAAATGAATCATTTGTATCTCTCATCAAGAGCTGCGGTAACTATAATGTTAAACGAGGGAATCCAACATGCAAGAGGAACCTAGACGCACCTAACCTAGTCGACTATCCAAACTTACCAAAAGACCTTGTCCAAAGAATTGGACCTTGTATTACATAATTATCAAAGAGTATTATGTTATTTAATTAATTAAATAACCATCAAAGGGTTGTTATAGTTAATTAATTAATCAGATTGATTATTTAAAAGGAAATCTCATTTATGTATAAATAGTCTGCACGAAATATATGCATAAAGATATTATTTATATTATATGGATTATGTATAGATAGTATACATAACATATATGCATAAGATATTTACTTATATTGTATATAAAGAAAAGGTTACAATCTAAAGTAATAGAAACACATAGTGGTAACAAAAGTAAATAAAATATAAAAGGTTCCTTTAAAACAAATCAATTAGGAACAAGTTAAAAGTCCTAGATAAACTAGGAGAGAGGATTAATTAAAATATTCCTTACATATATTATAATTCAAAATTTAAAATAAAACTTGAGTTAATATTAAAATTATTATTATTTAACTCAACAACTATATTCCAAAAATTCACCTATTTAAAGAAGGACAATTCCCAAGAGAGGGACCATCTTTTCTTCTATCATTCTCTTATGGTAAGAGAAGAGAATTTTCCACAGAACTGAAGGAGCTTATTGTTTTCTAAGATCTGATTATCATCAGCAGTCTGCCCTAGGACCTCTATTTTTCCTATCGCATGTTGGAACTAGATCGAGGGGATCCAGTAATGAACCAGGAACGGTTCAGGGTCAAGGTTGGGAGGAACTTGGTAGTCCCAAAGTCATTCGGTTAAAAAGATCTCCTACAGGTCATCCAGATCAATACATACTTGTTTCTAGTAATCAGTGTTTGATAGTGTGCAGGTCTATACCAACAGCAGGATCAAGCTGCAACTATCCAAGTATGAGCTATTCCTATGTTCTTCTCAAAAGTTATTATAGGCTAATAAATGTAGAAATTTATTTCTGTCTAAAATCCTTCTTCATAGTACCTAGTAGTATTGTTTATTGAAGAGCAAGGGTTTATGGGATTGGCTCTCTTGGTTGGGTTAGCATTTTTTTTTCCAAGGTTAAAATTATGTCTTAAAGATTCTTAAACCCTAAGACTAAAACCGTCAAGTCTTCTTAGCAAATGCATTTATTTTTCTTATAGCAGAATCATCTCCTATAAGGAGATCGATTCACTCAATTATTTTCCAAGGGATATAAATAACTAAAGTCAAGTTTATGTTGTACCAAAAGTTTTTAATTAAAAGAAACCTTAAATTATCGATTCATTGAATTATTTTCCAAGGGATATAAATAACTAAAGTCAAGTTTATGTTGTACCAAAAGTTTTAATTAAAAGAAACCTTAAATTTTCGATCACTCACATAGATTACCTAGGGACTGATTTCTTTTAAAATTAAACACAAATTTAAACGCAACATTGAGAACTTTAAAACTATAGCTGAAGAGCATCAACCAAAATTGATCAAAGCACAAGCATACATTTCTTTAAGTCGCCTTACACAAGCTTGGGACTTTAAAGAAGCACTTTCCAAAAATTAAAAAACACGATTTCTCCACTAGAATCACATTTCAGAATGGATTAATATCCATATTTCAAAAACACTAAATCATACAGAAAAGAAAAGAAAAAAAACGAATATCAACATTAGGGCTGCACCGTAAGATCCACATAGAGATAATCGAACTAAGAATTTGTTCATGCCTTTTTTCCCTCCATAGCCAAATAAACGTTTTCTCACTTTTACAATTTCATTCCCAAGATGGAGATAAGCACAGGATTGTTATTATCTACATCAGTCATTTTTCGTCCACAACTAGCAAACGCTAAACCCAATTTTAAAATATTAAATGCCCCATTACAGAGGTAAAATTTATATTTCACCGAAGCATAATTAAAGTGCACAATCCAGTTAGGGATTTTCCCTTAAAGCATTTCTTTCAAAAAACATTGCTAATCTACAGTGAGCTTTATTTTCTAGGTCAATAGCTTAACTAAAAATGGCGCAAGAAAAACCAAAAATACCATAAAGTTACATCTCATCCGAAACACATATACGTAACTGTAACTCCCCAAGGCACAACAGGGATCGAATCCCTCAAGGAACTTGCATAAATGAAATAACCAAACGCTAATTTCTTAATTTGAAGCTACAACTAGATTTAATAAAAGGAATTAATCCCAAACTAGAAGACATTAAACATCTCTTTGCAGGATCGATTTCTTTTGACCACACACAAACTTTTACGCATTTAAATCTGGGCACTACCCCATGCCAGTCTAAAACATAACAAACATTTCCATCTCTCACTTAAAGAGAGGATGCATCCAGTTAAAATGACACATAATTAAAATACACACAGAAATCTCTTAAAACCCCAACGATTCCATATTGTCGTTTTACATAATACACAGGGTCCAAATGTCAAGCTTATGGTGGTATTAAATTAAACCCATAGAACTAATAAAGGTCAAAGTGATGAACCATTTAATTAATAGGGTATTTTCCCCAAAAGGGTTGTAACCATACTTTGAGTTTTACACAAGAGCCAAGTCAAAACTTTCCTTTTTTTCAAATCGCCATTCAGGCTAAGGCTAAACAAAAGATTGTACAATACCAAGTGTGCCACAAGATCTGGCCACGACGTGGGTATTTCAAACATATCCTACATTTGAACTCCAGTTTTAAACCATTCTACAAAACCCTTAAACTACTAAGTGAAACCAAACCAATAATCAAACACTAGCTTGAAGGGAGGGAATGGCCATCCAAGGTTCAGGCTTACCATAACTACCATAGCCATGAGCACTCCCTCTATCAGCTCGGGTTACTACACCGTAAGCCTTGTCATGAAAAAACCCTAAACGTTATGGTTTCAACCTGTAATAAAAATGATATTGTAATAAAATATTAAAATAAAAGATTTGGATTTCGGTTTTACCTCAGGAAGGCTCATGCCTTCCATGTGAGAGCAAGTCGAGTCCTGCTTGGGGCGCTATCAAAACAAGAAGATCCCTGCTCCTCTTCCCCCTCCCAAACAATAATGCGAAAATGAAGTAAGCCAACAAACTCTTAGGGTTTATCCCTTAGTGCCACCTAGCTGGTAGCCATTTCAAATGGTTGCTTTGGGCCCCCCATTAATGAGCCACCAACACCCTCCACGTTGTAATTTGTCACCCACTTCATATATTTGAGAGCCCTTTTTAACGTTGCATGTTTTACATTTTAATATTGACCCAAAAGCATATTAATAAACTCGCACATGGCTACAATCATCTAGGAATTAATCCTAGGTAGTCCTTTAAACATTACCTACAAAACCAAAGAGGAACGAGGCTTTAGCATAAAATGCTAAGTAAGCCTGACCAATGCTACCCAGGCCCAACCACTCCAAGCTCATGAAAGGTTATAAACAAAGTTAAAGTATTAATATTATCAAAGTAGATCCATCTAATCTAAAAAGTTGATGTTGTAACATTTAAAAGAGTGACATATAATCATGATGCAGAGATAAAAACCCTTGAGTTCCAAACAAATACGAAATTGATCAATCCGCTTGAATTATTGTTTTGAAGTTCATTGTAGGTCATGCCATTACATCGCTTCCGCAGAACCGTAAACTAGAAGTGAACCGCATTCAAAATTATTCCAAAACATCGAGCTGTAACCAGTTTTATAAACCATTTTTCTCATTATGCCGATGTGTTTTATATTTATTTCCCACTACTGAAGTTAATTTGTTAAATAATTATTTAACTAGACGATGTTAGCGGTACTGCAAAAAAATTGAAATTTTTTGCAGTTTAGGGACATTACAGTATCTCTTGGCATAATGAAATGTAGTTTTCTTCAAGTCTAAAATATTATCATTTGTATGAAAAGCCAAAGCATTAAAATATTTTTTTACTAGATTGTGCATACCTTGCACAATGGTGTGGATTCAAATGGATGCACATGAATGCACAAACTAGGGTTTTTTGGGACTCTTGTGCATCTTTGTAGCACAATGGTATGGATTCAAATGGATGCACATGAATATAACAAGATTTGTTGGCATGCAGATATAGTAGCATCATGATGTTTTTTTACTCTTGTGCATAATGGTGTGGATTCAAATGGATGCACATGAATGCACAAAATAGGTTTTTTGGACTCTTGTGCATATTTGTAGCATGATGGTTTGGATTCAAATTGATGCACATGAATGCACATACTAGGGTTTTTGGACTCTTGTGCATATTTGTAACACAATGGTTTGGATTCAAATGGTGATGGACGTTTATAAGGATTTTAAACACAAACTAGGCTCTAGGCTACAAACTAGGGTTTCTAGGGATTTGGAATTGAAATTAGTTGATAAGATAGGGTTTCTACGACAAGGTTTATAGGCTAGGGGTTTAAAATAAAAGCTAGGGTTTTTGGATTCTTGTGCATATTTGTAACATAATGGTTTGGGTTCAAATGGTGATGGAGGTTTCTGGGGATATCTTAGGTTGCTGGGTTTTTTTTTTTCCTAGGTTTGATTACATTTATAAGGATAAATTAGGTTTCTATGTTTGTGATTTGGTTTCTACATTTCTAAATTAGGTATATGTTGATTCCTGAAAAATCCCAATATCGACAGTAGGGATTATCCCCAATGAATAATCCCAATTAGATCATTCATTGTTTGGTATGGGGAATTCGTCTGGTTAACTGTCCGGCTACCATAGGTATGTTTAATTTATGTACCGGTTACGGTCTGCCCTGTTAGAATAGTAATCCATACTTAGTACCATAGTTCATAAGCTTAGTCAATTTTATTGCCATGTGTGCTTTATTACACTATAGTTTGGACTTGGTTACTTAAATTGGTCAAATAACCACTTTTGAGAGTGTTCACACCCACTTCCAAGAAAACCAGCTCACCCAAACTCTAGTTTTGTCCACAAGTGTGCCCTCATTAAATTCAGGAGCGCTCTCCTTCCTTGAATTGGGGAATCTCTGTTGACTTGGAGTGCTCGGGTGGATTTTGCCCATTTTTGGCTAGATTTGGTGCATTTATTGCTTCCTTGGACCTCCCACACACCTCTATTTGCTCACCCACGCATGCCTAGGCCTCATTTATGACCCAACATGCTTCAACCACCTCCACACCAAAATTCATGACTGTTTGGGATGATTAGGACTGAGTTGGACCCACCTAGGGGGGATTGAGGCCAATTTGGCCAATTAGCATTATACACTCATTTTGGGCTCTCTATGGATCTCAAATTTCTCTATGATGTAATATAAACCTGTTCAAACATTTTCACATGTTAGGCAGTTTGATAATGCCAAGTTTCAATTCACATTGTGTGTAAATTTGTCTCCTTTTCAATCTTTTTCACTGGTTATTGCAAATATTTTGATTTAGTGAGGTTCTCCATAGCTCCAAGATCTTATTGTGGATCAAAATACTCACATGGTATCAGAGCCTTGTGGAGTTAGTGAGTTGCAGATCAATATTGAGCATTGAGCTGCATTCTTGAGAGAATTTCCATATAAAAATTGAGTGTTTTTTGCAGGTTGTTTAGTAGTATTCTCACCATCAACACAATCAGAAATGGAAGCTAACCAAATGTTGCTCACTCCCTTCAATTTATTCGATTGGAAGGTTGAAATGGTCATCAAACTGAGATCTAAGGGTCTCTATAGAGTAACCATGGGCACAGAAGTGGAGTCAAACTCTGCTGTGGAGAAAGCAAAGTACTACAATCGACTTGATGAAGCATATGGATTGTTATGCCTGAGCATTTCGAGGGAGCTCTTGTTTCATATAGACAGTTTGACAACCCCAAATGAAGTGTGGGTGAAGCTCGAATCACTCTTTGGGAAAATTGATGAACTGAGAGGCCATCAACTTGAAAACGAGCTCATCATCTTGAGCCCAATGAATTTTGAAACCATCAAGGACTTCTTCACCGTTCAAGTCATTAGTGCTGCAGTTGAAACAATGTGGAATTGTTAAGAAGGAAGAACAATTGATACTGTCCATCCTTTTGAAGCTAGGGCCATAATTCTCAGTGTTTGTAAGCACATTTCATTCTGCCAAAATGACCCTTCGAAACTGGCAAATGCCATCACTAGCAACCTTCATGGAGTGTCTTACTCGGGAGCAAGAAAAGCTAGTTCAAATGGGAACCATCAAATCAAAATATCAAGCCTTGGCCATGGGTGTTTTGAATGCCTCCAAAGGAAAGCAGAAGGCAAAGAGTTCGAAGCAGCCATAGAAGAGGAAGTTTGACAAAACCAAATCTACTGATGGGGGTTCGAATCCTTCCAAGGAGAAGGACAAGAAGGGAAAAGAGAAGAACAAATGCACCTATTGCCACAAGGGCTGGCATCCAGAGAGCTCATGCATGAAGAAAACCATTTACACAATGGTGCAGCTGCTGGAGAAAAACAACATCCCTATCCCAGATGGTGCAAAGAAGAAAGATGGCACCTCAAATCCTGACAACAAGGAGAAATGTCATTCTTTGGTAGCAGGTACTTCTAATTCCTCATCCTTCATTATTGATTCAGGGGCTTCTAGGCATATGGTTTCATCTAGAGAGCTCTTCTCCTCTATGCATTCGAATAGTGGCCCAACATTTCGAATGGGAGATGACTCTGAGATCCAGACCAAAGGGATTTGTAGGATCGATTTGGAGCATGGTTATTTCAGTGATGTGCTCTATGTATCTTCGTTGGCTGCAAATTTTTTATCAGTGTATCAAATGACCCATACATGAGAAGCCAAGAGAGTAACATTTACTCCTAATCTGGTAGAGATCTCAGAAATTTCTTCAAACCAAGTCTTGGCAGTTGGGTATGCAGACCACCAAGAGAGGATGTACAAGTTCTCAAATTTGCTCCCTGGTTCTAGTGACCAAGCACTTCACTCTCATGCTAATGATACCTCCGAGCTATGGCATGAAATATTTGGCCACATGAACTACAACTATATCCAAGCATTGCACAAAGATGAGACGGTGGAAAGGCTTCCTGAAATCAAATCTTCAAATGGAGCTTGCATTGGTTGTGTGATTGGGAAACATCCAAAACACAGCTATGAGAAGGGAGTGGCAAGGAGAGCCACTCAACCACTTGGATTGGTACAGTCAGATCTCATTGGTCCTCTACCCACTCCATCCTATGGTGGATCAAGGTATGTACTCACATTCATAGATGACTACTCTCGATTCTGCTGGGTTTACTTCCTCAAATTAAAATCTGAAGTGTTTGAGCAATTGAAGATTTGGAAGGCTTTAGTGGAGAATCATAGTGGGCATAAGATAAAAATCCTTAGGAATGATAATGGAAAGGAGTATGTGAACAAAAACATTCAGCACCTTTGTGAGGAATTTGGCATCCAAATGCAACATTCAATCCCCTACACACCACAGCAAAATGGTGTGACAGACAGGAAAAATAGATCTCTCAAAGAGATAGCTACTTGCATGATTGAAGCTAGGGATCTAAGCCCTAAGCTACGGGATGAAGCCATCAATTGTGGTGCTCATATTCAAAACAGAGCATTTCACAAATCATTTAAAGGTAAAACACCCTATGAGGCATGGTTTGGCCAAAAACCAAATGTCTCCAATTTCAGGATTTTTGGGTCTAGAGCATGGGCTCAAATTCCATCAGAAAAGAGGAAGGCTTTGGAGCCACAGAGCAAAGAATGTATAATGGTAGGTTATGGTGAAGACACAAAGGGTTATAATCTCTTTGACACATCCACACTCAAAACTTTCATTGAGAGAAGTGTGCAATTCGAAGAGGAGCCAATTCCTGATTTTGAGCTTGCACCGGGGGAATCCTCATCTCCTCCACACCTTAATGAAGTAAGCGACGATTCAAGTTCTGATTTTTCTGATATGTATGAATATGACATTGCTATATATGATTCACCATCAATGCCCAAGTGGGCTGAAAAAATCATACAAGCTGCATGTGAATTGGCAGGCAATCCCCAAGAACCTAGGAAGACTAGATCTCAAACAATCAATGCTTCCTTTGCAAATGAAAGTGCATTTGATGATCACTGTTATATGATGATTAGATCTGATCCAACATCATATTAGGAATCTTACCATGATCCAAGGTGGATATCAGGAATGGAAGAATAATTCCATTCTCTCCAAGAGAACAAAACATGGGATTTGGTGCCTCTTCCTCCCAAGAGGAAACATGTGCATTGTAATTGGATTTTTCGAACCAAACCTGTTGCTTATGGTTCTGATATGAAATATAAGGCTAGTTTAGTGGCTAAGGGCTACTCACAAATCCATGGTGTGGATTATACCGAGACCTTTGCACCGGTTGCAAAGATGGACTCAATTAGACTAGTTGTAGCCATGGCAGCTAGTAAGGGTTGGCAAGTTCACCATATGGATGTTAAAAGTGAATTCTTACATGGTGAGCTATAGGAAGAGATATATATGTAGCAACCTAAAGGTTTCCAATAGGATCCCTCACTTGTTTGCAAGTTGAAGAAGTCACTCTATGGACTCAAGCAAGCCCCAAGGGCTTGGTATGCTAAAATGGATGCCTTTTTGCTCTCAATTGGTTTCATTCGATGCAAGTCTGATACAAATGTATATTGGCAGAAATGTGATGATATTTTGCAGGTCATTGTACTGTATGTAGATGATCTTTTAATTATAGGGAGCTGCAACAAACAAATTGGCTCAATTAAAGCATCTTTGCACTGTGAATTTGCCATGAGCGACCTAGGATTGCTAAGGCAATTTTTGGGTTTGGAAATTGAGCAAACTGAAAGAGATATATTGTTGAGTCAACAAAAGTATGCTTCAGACCTATTATTGAAGTTTAAAATGGCTGAATGTAAGGTAGCCAAGTGCCCATTCCTTTCAAGCATAAAACTAGGTGAATTTGATGACTCTCCATTGGTGGATTGCACACTCTACAGGCAGCTAGTTGGAAGTTTGTTGTACCTTACACATACAAGACCTTATTTCTCTTATGCTGTAAGTGCTGTAGAAAGGTATATGCAGCAGCCACATGAGATCCATTGGAAAGAAGCCCAAAATATCCTTCAAAATGTCCAAGGAACAAAGAGTTTCGGGGTATACTATGCAACTGGTTCTTCACTACAACTAGTTGGATTTTCTGATTCTGATTGGGTTGGAGATCCCATTGATAGAAAGTCCACTTCAGGATTTGTTTTCATGTTTGCTGAAGGTCCCATTTTCTGGTCAAGTAAGAAACATCACACTATTTCACTTTCATCAGCAGAGGCCGAGTACAGGGCAGCAGTGAATGCAGCCACACAGTGTGTTTGGTTGCAAGGTATTCTTCGGGAATTTGGTGTTACTATTGATTCTCCAACCAACATTTGGGTGGAAAATCAAAGTGCCATCAAGATATCTACTGAACCAGTTCAGAGGCAGAGAACAAAGCACATTGAAATCCATATGCACTACATTCGGGGCTTGGTGCATGACAGAGTGATTTCTTTGCAGTATTAGCCATCCACCGAGCAAACTGTTGATATTTTCACCAATTTTTTTACTGAGAAGACCTTCACTCACTTGAGAGATTTTCTTGGAGTGAGTGATGGATGGTGATTGCTGCAATTTTATTTCAGGTTCAGCCCTATGTCCATTTTAGAGGGAAGGTTTTATCCCATGAGGTTTTCCTTCTTGTCCTCAATTTACATGGACAAACAAAATTTTTGTTTTGTAATGAGGTGACTTGAGCCTTTGTTGCCAAGGCCTCCCACTTAAAATTCATGAGTTGTACTAAGTTCTAGTTAAGGGGGGGTGTTATAATAGTAATCCATACTTAGTACCATAGTTCATAACCTTAGTCAATTTTATTGCCATGTGTGCTTTATTACACTATAGTTTGGACTTGGTTACTTAAATTTTTCAAATAACCACTTTTGAGAGTGTTCACACCCACTTCCAAGCAAACCAGCTCACAAAAACTCTAGTTTTGTCCACAAGTGTACCCTCATTAAATGCAGGAGTGCTCTCCTTCATTGAATTGGGGAATCTCTGTTGACTTGGACTGCTTGGGTGGATTTTGCCCATTTTTGGCTAGATTTGGAGCATTTATTGCTTCCTTGGACCTCTAGCATTTATTACTTCCTTGGACCTCCCACACACCTCTATTTGCTCACCCACTCATGCCTAGGCATCATTTATGACCCAGCATGATTCAACCACCTCCACACCAAAATTCGTGACTGTTTGGGATGATTAGGACTGAGTTGGACCCACCTAGGGGGGATTTAGGCCAATTTAGCCAATTAGCATTGTACACTCATTTTGGGCTCTCTATGGCTCTTGAATTTCTCTATGATGTAATATAAATCTGTTCAAACATTTTCACATGTTAGATAGTCTGATAATGCCAAGTTTCAGTTCACATTGTGTGTAAATTTGTCTCCTTTTCAAGCTTTTTCACTAGTTATTGCAAATATTTCGATTTTGTGAGGTTCTCCATAGCTCCAAGATCTTACTGTGGATCAAAATACTCACAGGATCACCGATTATATTTTATTTTTAAGGTATGAGTATGCAAGTGATTCTAATCTAACTAATGCATTTAACCTATAATTGACAGGAAGAAGCCTCACAAGTGATGCATAGATTCTTACCTCCCATCTTATCACTCCTACCTTATCAATTAGCTAATCCTACTCTAAACTAACTAATCTATCCTTGCAAGGAGCGAGTTTAATAAGAGTAATAATATGAGAATTCTTATACAAATATAATAGATAGCTATTAAGATAAAGTATGCACACCCACAATAGAAAATTACAAAGATAGCTTTGATTACAATTAAATCAATTTATTACTCTGGAATCACATAGACATTTGCATAGACAAGTAAAATCATTCATCACCATTGAAATAATTCAACAAAGTTATAAATATCTCACAGCATGACCATGAACAGAAGAAGAAATAATTCTGATTTGTTCGTTACAACATTCCACGCAAAACATCTATGCAATCTTTTCCTAGCAAATAGGCCCTTCTCATTAGTAGAAAAATAATTCTCTTACAAAATGTCTCCAGTCTCTATTTCACTAGCAAAAGTACTTCTCTAGTACCCTTCCCCCTTTATTTAGATTACAAGAAAATTTGTCTTTACATGACTAATCACTTCACCTGACCTTTGGATTGCCACAATTTGTCTCTTGTGTTTGCATATAAAAAATAGACAATTAATTACAAATTAAATTAACTTTCTGGTGGGATCTCCAGGATGGAAATATAATTGTCCCACAAGTTCATTTCTTGAAATATTATATTACATTGTAGAGGTTCTAATCATTTTAAAGATACTTCATGAACAGATAATTCATTTTCCATACTTATCACTCCTTCAGTAGCTACTTTATAGCTCTCTTCCAGGAAATAAGCATTTATATATGTTGATCCAAGGTGTTGCTTGAGGTCTTCTTCATTTAGCGCATCTATTTTCCTGATGTATTCCAGGTCTTCTCTTAGGCCATTTTTCAATTCCATTAGGTGTTGATCCTTAAAGGGAAACTCATACATATCTCGAATCATGGAGATATGACATTTCTCATGTATTTGATAAACTCTTTTGTAAAATTTCTCACATTTTATGATGGATTTTGGTACTTCTACATGTATCTTTCTGGAAGCTCTCCTGCAACTTTCTAGAAGTGCTATATCCAATTTTAGTTCCGTAGTCGTTTTTTTTTGGCAGGTGACTAGGGAAGTTTGGATTTCCTTCCTTCCAGATCATCAACCTTTTCATCTTCTTAAAAGTATCAACTAAATTGTGTCTTATAGACAAAGCACCAACATAAATCTATTTCATTCTAGCTATCATCTGTTTCATTTTATAAAATTCTTCAATTAACAATTCTTCTAAGTGGAAAATTTGTTCTTGTATTTTGCAGGCCTCCTCGTGGAATGGGTCCATATCTAGCTTCTGATTTTGAGCCATGTCTACCTGTTCCAAGAGATATTCCTTATCTCTAACCAGCTCACTCACCTGAGAATGCAAAGCTTCCCTTTTGATTATCATCTCGTCTATGTGCGCTTGTAGAGATTATTTTTCATTGATAAAATCTCCCACCTGTTGGTTTGAACTCATTTCCTTTTCCTCCAACTCATTGATGCGAGATTCGAATTCGCTTCGCTCGCCTTCCATAATGACAAGTTGTGCATTCAAAGCATCATTTTCAGTTTCTAAGTTCTAGTAGTCCAACAGTAACTTATTCTTTTCAACTATTACTGCATCCTGTTTCTTCTTTAACTCAATCCCTTCACCTCTTTCTTTTACTAAGTTATCCTTCAACTTCAACAATTTTCTTTAGTTGTGTTCCAGGTCGTTCATTAGTTTATCAACATTGTCGGCATTTGCTTGAGCGGCTGCTATGTTGACTGATGCAGTGAAATTGGGATCTTTGTGGGTGCCTTCCATTATGGTGCTTTTCTGAATAGTTACCACATCTGGTTGTGCGCCCATTTTCAGCCTTTTCTCTGTTCTCCTTGAAATTGTATTCCTTTTAGATTCAAAGACTATTGTATCCAGTTTTTCTACTGAATGTCATTTTGAAGCAGTAAAAGGAGTGAGCCCGAACTCAACAAATGGAAGGTGACCTCCCGTAAGTGGAATTCCATAGATGTCGAGGGGATCTATGTCCATGTCTCGAAGACTATAGTCTCTTTCTTCTGCTTCTTTGTCTTTCACATATTTCTTGATATTATCTTCTTCTTCTCTTTGTCTCTCCAGTTCTGTTTATCTATCTGTTGCTTCTTTCCTTTCCTTACTAAGCCTCTCTTGTTCTGTTTATTCGTCTTTCTTCTTATGTTCTTCTTCCTTCTTTTTTCTTGCTTCTTCTTCTTTCCTTTTATCTCCCTCTTCCTTTTTCTGTCTTTCTACTTCTTCTGCTTGTAGTATTTCTGCTTCCTCTGCTATCATAACATCCTCTCTAGACTTTTGTAATTCTGCTTCTTTAGCAGTCTCCATAGTATGACTGGAACCTACGCCACTTTTCCGGCCAAATCGTTTATTCAAATTTGTCATGTTATTTTCCCTGCGATATACTTCCTCATCATTAAGGAAGTGATCTGTGTATTCAAGGTGGATTTTACATGACGGATAGTGTTGGGCGGCCTTTTGTAGTTTGTCATTTCTGACAAAAATATTTTCTCCAAAATGAAATGCTTCTAAGTATTTTACAAAACCTCTGCTCCTTTAACCTTAGGTAATTTATATGCCCCAATGACAAAGGGAAGTGGTGGATAGGAATCTTTCTTATGTTCATTTAAAAAATCGCCTACTCCAGTTATGAAGACTTGTCTTACCGCCTCTTTGTGCACCACATAATTTGTTGTGTACATTGGAATTAGTGACGGAGCTTTGGTACCCCCATATATTCTTATATACGTGCCTTCTAGGGTAAAGTAGAAATATCTGTATTCGTACACGACTGCCATCGCGTTGTCCGACAAGCAATTGTGTTCTTTGTTAAATATTAACGAATACAATGGAATTATGAATTCCTCATAGATAAGCTTGTAGAAGCTTGTGTATTTATTAGCCCACATTATTTGGTAAGCTACATATAGTGGGGTCTCATCCGGGATCCAATAGAACCCCAACTTGTGGAATGGGTGTCTAATTAAGATGCAATCACTAAGGTAGGAAGACATATAGAACTCAACTTTCTTCTGGGTCATACCTCCTTGGGTTGCTTCTATAATTGATGCCATACTCTCAAAGATAATGTTCGCCCAATTGAAAATGGTACCATGGGAGGCGATATGATACATGAGAGGTAGCCAACCGAGCTTATAGATATTCCCATTCGCCCTGCCAAATATTCTGCTCAACATTAAAGCTATGATTATGAATGGTGTTTTCAAATTCTAGGTATCATGTTCCCCACTTTCCCTTTGCCTCAACTGTTTTCTAGGAATCAACATTTTCTTAGAATATTCAAAGTGATCTATGTTGACTCCCCTTACCCAGTCATCTGTCATCATAACTTTATGAGAGGGTAACTTGTATGCTACGCTAATATGACCGGGTTGAAACGAAGTGAATCCTTCTCCATTTGCCCCAGCTATGATCCATGTGCCGACATCCACATGAGGTAAAATCCAACCAATAAATTCTGAACATGGGAAAAGTTCTGGTCGGGTGGCATCTTTATGCAGACCATATCTTTTAATATTTTGATACACCATCATCTCTTCAATTGATGCATCTTGCACATTCAGATCTCATATGAGGTGATATAGTTCACCCCATTTAAATTTAGGGACACTCCCCATTACTGCTTTTGTATCCTCATATAAGGTTTCCATCAGGATTTTTGGAACAACCTCAATATCATAATATGATTCTGCTACCTTGGTCTTACGCTTGGTAGCTCTTCTTTTCATCTATGAGTTCTGAGGAAACAACAAAGTTAGTGTATAAGAATAATTCAATGTTAAAGACAATACTTCTAAGCAAAATGATAATGAACATAATATAAATTGCAAATGTACTAGGATAACACCCCATCCCACAACCACTTCGGCTAGTACCAAGTGACAAAATCATATTTACCACCATACACAAATAATTTAACAGTAGCCCCACTTTACATTATTGTCCAAGAGGACCCCAACAAGAAATAAAGAGCCCACTATCTTGATTTGAAAGGGCCATGTTCATAATCTATTAAGAAGGCTTTCCCATGGCCACTGCCCATTTGCTTCCATTCTGACACTTCGATCTCCAACCAAACCAAGATGATAAATTGGTGGATAGTCATTGCAACCATTGAGTCAAAATAGGAATTGATTCTATGTACAAGGCTCATTTTGGATAAGATTGATATCAATCAATATGGTGAATCATAAGCGATCACTTGAGGAAGCATCACACCCACATCACACCATTCTGTGCACATGTTGAATTCGTTTCACATAGATGATGGAAATGGATGTCACGGATGATTGAAGTACGAAGATAGGATCTAAAGGTGGAAATTATTCCAAACAACCTACGCAAGAAATACTTCAAAGTGGCTAACTCTAAGTGACTACAAAACAAGGTTGGCCTAAGCAAGAAACACTCCAATGTGTCTAACTCTAAGTGACTACAAAAGAAGATTGGTCATATTATGGAGATAGACGTATGGTGACACCCTAAGACTATCTACATGAGTATCAAAGGTGTATAAAGAGAGTTACCCTAAAGGATTAAACAATACCAAATTTATAAAAAAAAATGTTAAAAGCCCTATAAAAAGTCAACTAATTGTTTCAAGGTAGATATTTATATTGAAGTTTAGATCCCAACAAGTCCATATATTGCGAAGAAGATACTAGAAAAATACTTTACGTTGGAGGATTAATATGGTTTGGAGATGATTATTGTTGGAGAAATGTAATTAAGAGTTGATAGCATATCTAGTCTGTGCCAGCTCTGTCAGTAATTTAGTCATCCTTTTTGTCAGTCTGCAGTGCTAGACAGTCAGTCAGTTTGCAACCAGTGCACGTCAAGTTAGTATTTATGTAACCGCATTAGTATTCTGCATATCAAGAATTCTTAGGTAGAAATTTATTACAGTCTTAAATGTATCTGAGTAGCTTCAAGTTGAAGATCTTAAGTCGGTGGTTATGCAATTCCTATACATAGAAGAAGTTAATGAAGATCAAAGAGAGATGTGTAAGAAGAGTGAAAGGAGGAGAATCTCATCCCGTGAAGTGTATGAAGAGCCCAAGCTCTGTAAGAAGCGAGAAATCAAAGTAAATCTCATATCCGTGTATTAAGGCAAGTTGCGCAATTTACTATGGTAATATATATTAGTCTATAGGTTTATGTTTCATTCTCAAGAATGTTGAATATTGTATGTCACACATCTTCTCCAGATTTACTTGTGTGAATGTTGAACTTACATTTACTGTGTGTAAAAGAAATCAATATTTCCAAATAGTTCAGTGTGGTGAAAGTTCTATTATTACAAGAAGTAACTACTCATAAGTTCCATAGTAAATGTTTTGATTCTTATGTCCTAACAAGAAATATTTCAGTATAAAGTTTGTTTAAGATATCCGTGAAGTTAAGAGTAACACACAGTAAAAAGGATTTGCAAAGTGATTGAGAAGTCCGTGAAGTCAAGTTCTTGAAGTTAAAAAACTGCCCATTTATGCGAAGTTCAACTGCGCAGTAAAAAGTTGAAATGCGAAGCTAATTTTTGCGCAGTTAATTTGTGAAGTAAAAGATAGAAGATTGCTTCGCAAAGTATATGCTAGAAGTTGCGAAGTCCTAAAGCATAGAAAAAGAAAATATTCATCTACTGCGCAGTTAATATTTTTAACTGCGTGGTGTGATTTTCCCTTGATCTGGTATCAGAGCTTGGTTTACAGAAAGTAGAACTTTTATTTACAAAGGGAAAAGTGGTTAAGAATGGCTTCCACTTCTGGTAATTTGCAAACTCCAATATTTTCTAGTAAAAAATATGAATATTGGTCTCTAACTATGAAAGCTTTATTCAGAGGTCAAGATGTATGGGAAATAGCTCAAAATGGCTATGCAGAACCAGTAGATCTAGCAGCATATAACAATCTCACACAAGATGAGAAGGATGTCTTAAAGGAACAGAGGAAGAAAGATAGAAAGGCATTGTTCCACATACATCAAGCGGCACATGAATCCATACTCCCAAGAGTAGCAGCAGCAACGTCAGCTAAGGAAGCGTGGGACACACTGGAAACTTCCTATCAAGGTTTGAACAAGGTAAAGACTGCGAAACTTCAAATCCTTAGAAGAGATTTTGAATCTCTGTCAATGAAAGATACAGAGTCAGTAGACTCATTCTATACTCGTGTTTTGGTTTGGTTAATCAAATAAAGTCTCATGGAGAAAATCTAGGTGACCAAAGAGTTGTTGAAAAATTTCTTAGAGTTCTTCCAAAGAAATTTGAATCTTTAGTTGTGACCCTGGAGGAAAACAAAGATCTGTCCCGATTTACTATTGATGAGTTGCAAGCCTCATTACTCAATCATGAACATAAAATCAGCAGTTTAGATACATCACTGGAAGGTGAATTTGCAGCATAGTCATCCATAAGCCATGGAAGAGGCAGGGGAAGATCAAACTCTAGAGTTAGAGGAAGAATTTCTTTCAGAGGAGCTCGCAGCAGCAGCCCTACACATGTCGCTGGTAGAGGTCAGAATCGGATCCCCAGTCAGCCAAGTGGTCAAAGGTATGATAAATAAAAAATTTGATGTCATTACTGTAAGAAGTTTGGACACTTCGCATATGAATGCAGGAAGAAGAAGTATGACCAAGGAAAGCAAGGCCAAACACAGTCAAGCAACAATAGCACTCCGAACAGCTCACCGTTCTTAGCATGTGCATCACCACTTGAATGCAATGCTGTCCAAGAAAGTCCAAATGACATATGTTATTTAGACTCACGCTGTAGCAATCATATGACTGGTAATTTAAATCTATTTTATAGTCTAGATAAATCAGTTCAAACTAATGTTACACTTGGAAACAATATTCAAGTTACTGTTTTGGGTAAGGGTACTGTTGATATTCTAACCAAACAGGGGGAGCAGAAATTTATGCCTGATGTTTGAAGCATAATTTGATGAGCATTGAATAGCTGATGGAAAAAGGTTATAGAGTTCACATGATAGGAAAGCATTGTGTGATCAAAGACATATATCCAAGCAATCAGTTAATTGTCGAAGTGCAGATGACAAGCAATCGCTTGTTTCCTTTGAGGATAAGGCCAATCATAAAAGGAAAAACAACTCAAGTTGTTCATGGAAGTGAGAATGAAAATTCTGGAGCTACATTTGAGGCAAAAAGTAAAGAAGCAGAAATTCACTGCGACAAGGAAGAAAAATATAGTGAAATGCAAGCTGCGTTTCAGACAAAAATAAAGGATGAATCTGTTAGGGTTAACCTTGACTTGGGATTGAGTCAAAGTTGGTTAGGTCTAGCACATGTTATTGGGCACATGGTTTGTTGTAGCCCGTGGTATTGCCCCATGGTATTGCATGTAAGGAAGTCTTTATAAGGCTTGAGGAGGCTCCATTGTAAAGTGGCCTAGAAGTGAGCAGGTGAGCTCACTTGGCTTGATTGGCCGGTTTTGGCCAAGGTAATGAAGATCTTCATTGGGTGTTGGTTTTCCCCGCATTTGGTTTCCAGGGTAAATTATGTGTCTATTATGTGATTGCTTGTTTCCGTTTATTTCTCTCGCAAGTTATTATGTGTATGCTCATATAAACCTAACAAGTGGTATCAAATCTTGGTTGTGCTCGCTCGTTGAGAATGCTCTGAGTGTAAGTGTGCAGAAGAAGATCATCGTATATCTGGTTGGATATGTTAATATTGTAGATCTGCAAAGTGGACATCACAGTGCTGCAGTCAAACATTGAATGAATTCCGAGGAGATAGCCTGAGGAACACTTCAAGCTGTGGAACAAGAGGCTCGCTTGTCGATTCCAAAGAGATCTGCAAGGTGAATGGAAATCCTATTTCCATACTTGGTGAACTCATACAAGAAGAGCGATATCTAAGGAAGCTGCTTGCATAAGCAAGTGGTGACGGCTATCTAGGGCAGTGGATCGGCCGAGCGACTATCCTTGAGAAGGATCCGTAGAGAGAAACCCTAGCATGTGTGGAATATCTCAATAGTTAGATCACATGCGTTGAGATGGGAAGAGCCCCCGATAATGGCATACAGGAGCCACCATGTTGCATTTAGAAGGCCAGATCCGGTTCAAGGCTATAACTAAAATGCATATGAGTGAACCGCTATCCAATTGAAGAGATCACCATTTCCAATTGAGAGAGCTATCACGTGAAGGGAGCCGCCACTGGTGGATATTTCTGGGAAATACTCAAAAAAAAAAAATCATGTTCGTGTCCAACTGAGAGGCATGAGAGCCGAATTGAAACCGTCATAGAAGAAAGAATGACGTCAGTGCAAGAAGATCCACGTGAAGGTAAACCATTTTGAAAATTCATGGTTTGTTTCAAAGAAAACATTTAAAAATGTTTTTTTAAAAGGAAAGATGACGTCAAAGTTTTTAAAAGGGTAGAGTTTACTTTTAAAGTTACGAAAAAGTTTTTAAGTAGAGTATGGACATTATGTAAAAGGGGGCAAAAGGAATTATGTTAAAAGGTCTTTATTAATAGCGAACATGTCCATTAAGAATTTTTAAAGTGACTAAGTGGATGGTAAGGACATGAACATAAATGGTGAAGGTTGAAATATATTTGGTATGGCACCAATAATGGCATAATGAGGAAGTGGTAGCACACACATCTCAAAAAGTATTTATTATTGTACTTGCTAATTTTTGGGATTAATTGTAGGGTGCATGTTCGGTGGTACCCGACACCCTAGCAATATTTTTGGTCCATGTGAAACTTAGTCGTATACAAGTTTTGATTTTCCCAGGTGCTAGAAGCATAAGGTATCCCTCTTATGCGCAGAGAAGGGATGTTGCATTAAGTGTGGAATGAACCACTGGGTAGGTACGAGGGTGGTAGGTGTACTCGTATGCTAACTTGATGTGGAATCGGAGAAGGTGAATCTTCGATTGCAAAGGGGGGGATGTGAGATGGTTTTATCTCATTGTTGGGACCAAGATTGATGAACCATGTATGCAAAGAGAATTCCTATAGAACTGGTGGTTACAGCGGCTGAGGACCCATGTAATCTGGTAGATGGATTCTTCTTTATATGGATGCTAATGACATGATTGGATGCAGGTACAAACAGAGCATGGCAGAAAATGAGCAAGCAAACAAGCAAGAAAACGAGCATGGAAAGGTGAGAGAATGAAGCAATAGAGGGTGATCGTGTAGACACCATGAAGACACATGAAAATAAAAATAAAAATTAATAGAGTAGTTTGCATGTAAAAGGGAATATGGCTATAAGACCTGGTATGGCATGCATACCCCTAGTAACTCACCAGTAAAGTCGGGAGAAAGACCTAGGTGATAGGGGGGTGTATGTGAGATTCCTCGGTTAAAATTTGAGGAGGGTTGGTGATTACTCCAAGTCAAGTTTAAAGGGGGGATTGTTAGGGTTAACCTTGACTCGGGATTGAGTCAAAGTTGGTTAGGTCTAGCACATGTTTTTGGGCACCTAGTTTGTTGTAGCCCATGGTATTGCCCTATGGTATTGCATGTAAGGAAACATTTATAAGGCTTGAGGAGGCTCCATTGTAAAGTGGCCTGGAGGTGAGCAGGTGAGCTCACTTGGACCGGTTGGCCGGTTTTGGTCAAGGTAATGAAGATCTTCATTGGATGTTGGTTTTCCTCGCATTGAGTTTCCAAGGTAAATTATGTGTCTATTATGTGATTGCTTGTTTCCGTTTATTTCTCTCGCAAGTTATTATGTGTATGCTCATATAAACCTAACAGAATTCTGGTTATGGCACTTCAATTTTGGACATCTGAATTTTGGTAGGCTGAAGCTACTGCACATGAAGGATATGGTGAAAGGGTTTCCATTGATTGAAAATCCAGAGAGATTTATGAAAGTTGTATCTTTGGAAAATAGCATAGAGAGATTTTTCCAGTTAGAAAGTCATACAAAGCTCGCACACCACTTGAAATTGTGCACTCTGATATTTTTGGATCGATGCAAACACAGTCCATGGGAAGATGCACTTATCTTCTCACATTTATTGATGATTTCACAAGAAAAACCTGGGCATATTTTCTAAAACACAAATCTGATGCATTTGGTTGTTTTTAGCAGTTCAAGGCACTTGTGGAGAATCATAATGGTTACAACATCAAGATATTAAGAACCAATAGAGGTGGTGAGCATGTTTCAAATGATTTCTTAATTTTTTGCAAAAATCATGGCATACAGAAGCAATTCACTGCACGGTATACACTGCAGCAGAATGGTATCGCGGAGAGGAAGAACAGAACCATTATGGAGATGGCGCGCAGTATGTTGGCAGCCATGCATCTGTCAAATGAATACTGGGCTGAAGCAGTGGCAACTATTATTTACATCATGAATCGATGTCCGACGAAGAGCATAAAGAACAAAGTTCTGCAGGAATCTTGGATAGGTATGAAACATAGTGTTTTGCATTTAAAATTTTTTGGTTGTGTAGCATACACACATGTTCTAGATGAGCTAAGAAGGAAATTAGATAATAAAGTACAGAAATGCATTTTTATTGGGTATTTCGAAGACACAAAAGCATAGAAGTTGTATGATCATGTTGCAAGAAAATTTATTATCAATCGAGATGTTGATTTTGTAGAGAATGAAGCGTGGGATGGAACCGTAGAGAAGAATGTTAAAATCATGTCACATGTTGAACATGATGACATCAGAGAATATGTGGTTGAGACTCCGCATGTGAATCAGAACTTCATAGCTCCGCCTACTCCCAGGATTGCCTAACATGTTTCAGCACAAGGAAGTCTGACATAAGTCACAGCTCAAGCTACTCCGACAAGCACATCAAGTGCGCAACAAACTCCATCAAGCAATTCGACACCAACAACTCCAACAAAGACAAGAACTCCACCTGAGATATATGAGACTGGTACACCTAATTCATTCTCAATTTTTGCATTATTTTCTCAAGTTAATGATCCTCTAACATTTGAAGAATCTATTGAAGATAAAGTTTGGGCACAAGCCATGGATGAAGAAATAGAATGCATTGAGAAGAATCAAACATGGGAATTAGTTGATGTTCCTAAGGACAAAGATGTGATAAGCGTGAAATGGATTTATAAGACCAAGCAAGATGCTGATGGAAATGTGCAGAAGCAGAAGGAAAGATTGGTAGCAATAGGATTCACACAACAGCCTAGCATAGACTCCAATGAAACCTTTGCACCTATAGCATGAATGGACTTTATCAGGACATTTTTGGCCATCGCAGCTCATAAGACATGGCCTGTTTACCAAATGGATGTTACGTCTGCATTTTTAAATGGTTATTTGGAGGAGGAAGTGTATGTGGAGCAGCCACAAGGCTGCGAAGCTCCAGAACAAGGACACAAAGTATACAAGCTGAAGAAGGCGCTCTATGGTTTGAAACAAGCTCCTAGAGCTTGGTACAGTCCCAATGACTCTTACCTCATTCAGAATGGATTTCATAGAAGTGAATGTGAGCCAACGTTGTACACAAAAATCAACAAGCAAGGTAATAAGCTAATTGTCTTCCTGTATGTAGATGATTTAATATTTACTCGTGATTTTGGCATAGAGGAATTTAGATCAGTCATGGAAAGTGAATTTGAAATGACTAATTTGGGGCTTATGAAGTATTTTATGGGCATTGAAATCCAACACTCTGAAAATAGTATATTTATATCTCAGTCAAAGTATGCAAGTGATGTCTTGAACAAATTTAAGATGTTAAATTGCAAGACATCTCCAACACCAGTGATAACAGGTTTGAAATTGACCAAGGATGATGATGGATCCAATGTAGATCCTACACTATTTACAAGGCTTGTTGGCAGCCTTATGTATCTTACAACGACAAGGTCAGATATCATGTATGGAGTCAGCTTAATCTCAAGATTCATGGAGTCACCAAAAGAATCTCATTGGAAAGCAGGTAAAAGAATTATGAGGTATGTAAGTGGAACAAAAGACTTTAGTATTTTGTATTCAACCTTAGAAAATTTCAAACTCATTGGATACACTGACAGTGACAATGGAGGCAGCATAGATGATAGAAAAAGCACATCTGGAAATACATTTCATTTAGGAACAGGTGTTGTATCATGGGCTTCAAAGAAACAACCCATAGTAACTCTTTCTTCAGCAGAATCAGAGTATGTCGCAGCTACAAGCACTGCATGTCAATCCATTTGGATGCGGGGGATGTTAGTGATCTGTCGTAGAAACAACAAGAACCCACAATCATTTACTGTGACAACAATTCAGCTATCGCACTATCAAAGAATCATGTGTTCCACAAGAGAACCAAGCACATTGACACAAGGTATCATTTTATTAGAGAATTGATAAACAACAAAGAAATCTATTTAGAATTTTCTAGGTCTGAAGATCAGGTAGCAGAAATCTTTACCAAACCATTGGCAAAGGACCCATTCCAATATCTGTGAAGTTGGTTGGGAGTGACAAGTTCTACGCAGTGAACTTCGTCATACACAGAGCATGTTTCAACTCTAAAATATTTTGTAAAATTTTATTTTTGTTTAATGATCCCCATCTACTCATAATTAAGGGGGAGTATTGGAGAAATGTAATTAAGAGCTGATAGCATATCTAGTCTGCGCCAGCTCTGTTAGTAAGTTAGTCAGTCTTTTTGTTAGTCTGCAGTATCAGATAGTAGATCAGTTTGCAGCCAATCCAATACACGTCAAGTTAGTATTTATGTAACCACATTAGTATTCTGCATATCAATAATTCTTAAGTAGAAATTTATTACAGTCTTAAATGTATTAGAGTAGCTTCAAGTTGAAGCGATCTTAAGTTGGTGGTTATGCAATTCCTATACATAGAAAAAGTTAATTGAAGATCAGAGAGAGATGTGTAAGAAGAGTGAAAGGAGGAGAAGCTCATCCCCTGAAGTGTATGAAGAGCCCAAGCTCTATAAGAAGTGAGAAATCAAAGTAAATCTCATCTCCATGTATTAAGGCAAGTTGCACAGTTTACTATGGTAATATATATAAGTCTATAGGTTTATGTTTCATTCTCAAGAATGTTGAATATTGTATGTCGCACATCTTCTCCAGATTTATTTGCATGAATGTTGTTTACATTCCAAATAGTTCAGTGTGGTGAAAAGTCTGCGAAGTCAAGTTCGCGAAGTTAAAGAACTGCGAAGTTCAACTGGGCAGTAAAAAGTTGAAATGCGTAGTTAATTTACGGGAAGTTAATTTGTGAAGTAAAAGATAGAAGATTACTTGGAAAAGTATATGCTAGAAGTTGCTAAGTCCTAAAGCATAGAAAAAGAAAATATTCATCTACTGCGCAGTTAATCTTTTTAAGTGTGCTTTTCCCTTGAATTATTATGATTTTCAACCAGACTTAGCTGAAGGTTAAACATTTGGATCATCTACTCTCTCAAATGCCTTCGTAAGGGTGTTAATCACTCCACTGCAATTTAAGAAAGTAGTTGCATTGGTATAAAGAGCTTTAGCATTGTCTCTCCAATATAGTTCACGTCTATGTGGAAGTTGTGTCATTAATTGCTTGTGGAGTTCTATTGTGTATGGTATACCAAGATAAACCATTAGAGCTCATAAACCTCAGAGAACTTTGATTTCTTAATAATTAGTAGGCAAGAGTGGGGTTTCCAACTAATCTAGTTTTCCTTTGTCTTTGTAAAAATGAGCAGCTAGTGAGGGTTAATAAATTGTTATGATTTTTTGTGAGGAATGACATTTGAATAACCAATTTGTTCCTTAAAAAAATGATAATTTTATTAACAGCCAACGTATAACCACAAAAGCAGATCAATGGACTAAAAGACATTTCAGGGTAAGTAAATGGGAATGCCACATACAATTGCATAAGCGACACCATGCAGTGCATGCAACAAAGGAGCCTGGTTCCTGTGAGGGGGTGGTGCAAGATGCAAATGCATTGTTCATCGGTTATGAGTACATGCCCAATGGTAGCTTGGATAAACTCATATTTGGGAACCTAAAGACCATACTTCCATGGCCTCAGTGAAACACAATATTGAAGGGCATGGCAGTGGGGTTTCTTTTTCTGCACGATGAATGGGAGAAGAGGGTCATCCATAGAGACATTAACTCGAGTGATGTGTTGCTAGATTTGGAGCTCAATGGGGGATTTCAGCTTCTCCTGTCTGTATGAACACAATGAGAATCATGAAATGACTCGCGTGCCGATAACACTGAGGTACATAGTGTCGGAGCTCACGAAGACTAGAAAGGTCACGCCAATCTTGGAGATATTTAGCTTCGGCATTCTTCTGTTAGAAGTAGCGCGTGGGAAAAAACCTGTGGACCTATCCATGGATGTCGAATGACATTTTTTGGTGGACTAGGTCTGGATGTTGTATGCCCATGAAAGTTTGCTAGATGCAATAGATCCGAAGCTGTGGAATGAATATGCCATGGGTAAGGTGGAGAAGGTGTTGAAAATTCCCTACTCTTGTTAGGATAATGTTGACTCGAGACTTCACTATAGTTGTAGCTGACCGAAGTAATTCTCTAGAATGCACTGACAATTGTAAAGCTTAGATGTAGCTAACCGAAGTAATTCTCTAGAATGCACTGACAATTGCACTGACAATTATAAAGCTTCGTGAATGAACCACCGACATTTGAATAGAACATTCAAGAAGTTAATGTAACCTCTATAAATCCAGATCCAGATTTCCTAAATGGAAAAGTACTGAAGTGGCCTTAATGGCCTGGTTTGTCTATCAATCGTGTTCTCTGTGATTTGCATTATTTACTCTGTGTGCATTCTTTGTTGTTTCTCTCTGTGTTTTTAATATGGTATTAGAGCCTGAGGTCACTGGGCATTGAGATGTTTGTGGTTAGTGAATTCCTATCAAGTGAGTGGTTTGTTGAATAAATGTTGTCTCAAGACAAGAAAAGACTGATGAGAACTCAAGTGGTGATTGTTGTTGCAGAGAATGCTGGAGATAGATGCCAGGTGAGAATGTTCAAGTAATACATGAGATTGTGTAGATGTTAGGCACTGCCTATTTGACGTTGTGCAGGTTGTGAATTGACAATTTAGTTGTTGGTTTCATCCTTGTCCTTCAAATATTTATATTTTGTTGTCACATTAGATGATGGAGGATTGATTTAAGGCCTTCCTTCTAGAAGACCTTGTCCCATTGACATCAGCACATCATATGGGCTAAAGGTTAGAGACCTCTTTTAGTACATTGAGGCTTGCATGCCTTAATAGAAATTTCTCTCGCTAATGATATTAGTGGAAATGAATTAGTGTCCCATGATTTTCATATCTTGCAAGTGACTCGACTTTAATTCATCTAAGAATTTATCATTTTATTATTGTAGGAGGGAGATGAAGTTAAAGTTATATAAAGCATTTCTCTTTCATTTTTCATGGTTGAATTTGTGGAAAAATCCTATTGAGCCTAATTGAATATTTATTGGTTTCTTTAAAGGGTGAATTAAAGCATTCTCTTGAATGGTCATGTGCTCTTCATGTTTTATTTGTGGAAAATACCTTCAATAGATGATGGTTATAGGCTGTTAAAGTAAGTTTTTTCCTTCTTTTATGTGATCGTTGGAAATTGGAAGCAATATGTGTAGAATGTATCTTAGCTTGTCATTATGTGCTCTCTTACTCTTGCATGCCAACTATCCTCTTAGAATCATTTGAAAGTATCTACTCTAATATTTTCTCTATGCAAGTTTTCTCAAATAAGTAAAGCCATTGGAAATGTTTAGGGTATGTGTTTGCTACTCTATTCATCCTAATCATTCATTTTGATCTTTATTGACCCCATTGCACAATGGAAAAGACACTAGTCTCCTATCAATTCATTCTTCTTTCTTAATTAACTATCATAAACCATTTTGTTAAATCTATCTTTTCATTTCACCTTGAACCAAATTGCAAGATTTAATATTCTTATCCTAGGGAAGCCTTTCTTAAGTTTGAGAAGAGCCAACCTAAAAAGCAGAAGTGATTTGTGTATTAGCATTGACCTCCTTAATTTCACTAAGCCCATATCTAGAACTTTAGGAATTTATCTTTAAAAGTCTGAGTTTGTGTGATAATAGTAGGAATTTTTATATGTCACAATGTGATACCTATAAAAAATCATTTTGATTCAGATTTGAAAAGAAATTACATTTTTGTTTATCTGGAAAATAAATAATAAAAATATGACAAATAAGCCAATACCATAAATAAATGATAAAAATATGACAAATAAATAATAAACTCTTTGTCCACCACCAAGTATTCACTCCTAATAGAGTAAGATGAATGCAAAAATTGCAGTTTATATCACTCCTAATATAGTAATGAATTTGATCAATTTGTGATTATTTCGTGCTACTAGACACAACTTTATATAGACAGTTGTTAAGGAGGTTTGTCTACTTCCCTGTACCAACCCATCATGATTTATGATATAGACAGTTGTTAAGGAGGTTTGTGATGATTTCATGTTCACTGTGATATAGACAGTTGTTAAGGAGGGTTAAGGAGGTTTTTGATGATTTCATGTTCACTTGAATATTTAGTGCGACAACTTCAAATTAACTGAAGATATGGAAATTCAGCAGGATAGATGAATCAATGAGCGAAAAAACAGAAGTTACTTATTTGCATGAAATCAACAGTATTTTTGTAATTAAGCTTGGAGCAACCAACTCTTGTATTGTTATCCGCAGAAAGGGTGTTCAAAGTTGCAGTCAGTGCATCATGTGAAACGAAGTGTAAACCTTCATATCCCCTATTATGGTGAAAGCGTGTTTCAACTCACAAAGAATCCAGTGTTTCATGCAAATACGAAGTATATTGCAACGCAGAATAGAAAATTGAAATGTTATACTACAAAATGGACGACAAGCTTGTAAACAATCTTCACAAAAGCCTTGAAAGGTAAGTTCAGAACTTTAGGGAAATGCTTGATCTAAGAGGAAAAAAAAATGTCATAAACAGTGTTGGGCATTGTTAAAGGATATAATGCCCATTTTTAATCGGGTGTCCTTTGTAGGGATAAAATGGACTGCGACATGTCTATCATAGGAGTGAATAATTTTATGTGGAGAATCATTCATTTTGTGCTATAAATGTGTGCTCCGATGCAATACAAAATTAAGAGAGTCGAGTTTGAAATTGATGCTCGGATAAAATAAAAAATGTTTGGAAATCATCTCGCTTTCTCATGCCTAGATAAAATAAATGGTGCTGAAATAAAAATTGTTTTGCTTTCTTGTTGGTATGAAATTTCAAAGTTTAGATGCATCAAATGGAAGCACAGCCCATTTGAAGAGTGTACACTCGTTAAAACTTGCCAACCTGAGGTTCTGAACATTTATCAGTAGGTATGAGCAAAATCCATTCTAAAAGTTTGGAGATGCCAAATCAGATCACACATGAATCACGAATTTAGGTGAATAGCCACTCATGCAACCTTCTTCAATCTTTTCCACACTGGAGAATCCCAAGCCCTTTTGAATGCATTAATTATAGTTGAAACTAGCATTCTCCCGTTTCATGTTCAGTTAAAAAATTGAGATAGCTCTATACACCACTCTAAACATAATCAACAATGGATTACACAGAAATTTAGTGTTTATATCATACTTACAAGTGACATTACACTGACTTTATACAGTACACAATCCAACGCAAGTGCGCGTGATATCTTTGTATAATAATATAAAATATGAAACTTTGACACCGCCTTGCCTGCAAACTTGATTTTCTAACACCTCATTTGGCATTGAAATGCTATTTATATTGATTTATCACAAGTGGTGCATGTAAACTTCAAAACAGACATACGAACCGCATACTAGAAAAAATACAGATGCAGTCTCATAGTTCAATGATAAGGTTTGGCATAGATTTCAGCAATAATCTGAGTCGTTAATACTTTATTAAAATTGCAGGAAAAGAAGCAATGCTCTTTGTCAAAAGATTCAAGGATGGCATTCTGTGTCTGAATTCCTGTACCTGTTGTAACTAGCATGAAACCCTACTTAAATAGCAAGATATAATTACTTATTCATGTGGTTTCAACTCTACATTACTAGGTACTCAAAACACCTCTAAATGGCAACGTTGTGAGACTTCACCGATTTAACCTCACAACTTCCACAAGTAGATGAAATTTGTCCAGCATTTAAGCTCATGCTTGATTTGTTATTTACTATCCTGCAACACTACATTACTAGGTACTCATAACACCTCTAAATGGAAACATTTTGAGACTTCACTGATTCAATCTTGCAACTTCCACGCGTAGATGAAATTTGTCCAGCATTTAAGCTCCTTCTTGGTTTGTTGGTTTGTCATGTAGAATCCTGCTTAAGTTTCAAAAGAGACAGCAAAGTTTTTGTCACATCAATAGCCAAAACAGGAATGGAAATTGTGTCTTGTAACATAGCAGACATTTATCCTTTTTCTTTTAACATATTACAAAACGAAACACAGGTATGGATCTTATTGTCATTTTATTATGAAGAATGGGAAGATGAAGAAAACAGAGGTGACCAATAAAACAAAGCATTTAAAACAAACTATATGACCATAGTAAGCTTTTGGTACAGTTTTCTGCAAGAAATCCACCTACTATCTCATTACCATGTTCCCCACCTTCCATCTCAATACCATATTCAATTTTATAGATAAAATGCAAAGCCATTCATCAAAAGAACGATTTTTATGTTTTCAAAATTGCTAAACTAGTTATTACTAGGCCTTTACCCTAACCAGTTATGAAGGACAAGTCTGCACCATTTTTCCATTCTTCCACTGCAATGGTGCAGACAATTCTGGCCACTAGCAGATTAGCTAGGTTATGAAGAAAAACTCTTAGGGGATGCCATTTCACCATTATCCCAGTGCACCATTACACACAATTCTGACCATTGGCACGACAAAACAACATTTTTCTTGCATTTTAACTACTCAATATGTCACCAGCATTATGCTTAGGATTGAAAGACCAAACAAAAGCATTCTCGTATCTGTACCAACATATAGTACTGAAAAATGGCATTCCAAGTCAAATAGTTTCGTATCATTATCAAAATCTGATATAGCATACTAAAAGGGTAAAATTAATGAAACTCTTGGATAAATTTAAATAAGAGAAACTAGAAAACCAAATTTTAGAAGAGTGAGACTGGTGAAGGTACACATGAAAAGAAACCACGTCATAAGCAAGCCCATTAACCCCAAAAATCAACCTCAAATCATCAAATCTGATGTAACATGGATCTTAGATTTTTTGGAATTCTTGAACAATATTTTCATAAAAAGATTTTGAACATAACATTAACAGAGAAGAGTAAAAAACAATTGCATCCATGATCCAACACTACTGCCTAAAAATATAAATGGTATATTTATGGAATCCTAATTAAGTAAAATGCAAAAGGATCATGTCTACCTTTCAAAAAACAAGGATATGAAACCTATAATTCAAAGTAAGCTAGATGAACTAGGAGCTTACAAGGCTACTTAGGTCATCTTAAGTTGGCATTCAAATTGCATCTAGTACATGTTTTTTAAGTGACAAAATAACAAGGTATAAAATATGCCACAAAAAACCTAAGACCTGCCTTAATTGAAACTAAGCATGTCATTCAAACTATTTTATTAGTCATTCAAACTATTTTACTATTCCATGTTCTCGAGCTAGCATCATACTTGTCTTCTAATAAGTAAGCAATGGAAGTCAAAATCAATCAGAAGAAAAAAATCATATAGGAGAGTAGACAAGAAAAGAAACCATACTAGTGTCTACAAGTGAACGAAGTAGGTCAATGGGAAGGCTCTAATACAAGTAACAACAATGATGGAGTAGCATCTTCAAAACCAAGAGACGGATCAAAATAAAAACCTAATTGCATAAGAAACCAAAGAGGTAAACCCTTGACCATGTAATAGAGATAGTGTCTTTACAAGGAGAAATACCCTTGTAGCTAAAGAAATCAATTATAAGTCATGGGTGGCAAGATCTAAGCCAGAATCTGAATCAAAGGATGTGTTAGCATCTCTGTCAATTTGTAATATGCTTAAACCCATCAATTCAAAGAAAATATAGAAAAATACAAGAGAGAGAATTTGTGAATTGTAATGTCGATATATGTGATATGCATTGTATTTGAAGTGTACTAGGAATGTGTGTGACCTTGGTACAATGCTAAAGTCAAAATACCTAAGGTTACAAAGACCTATGTTAGTGATTTGAAAACTTTGTAGTGTTGAGATGTATGTGCCACCCGGAAACACTCCAAACTACACAAGATTAAACTCACGTATAGTCATCCTTGCCAAATATTGGCATGTATAGAACATTATTCTTGAGAATTGAGCAGATAAAAAACAATTACAAAAAATTCTACAACTTAAAAAACTCTTGTAAAACAAGGATTAATTAAGCTCGATGCATACCCTTTTAGTCTACCAATGGTGATAGAGACCATCAAAAACGGATCGTGGTAGATGTGTGTAGAGTTGAGGATTAAACAAGACTAAAGTAAAATTTTTAAAAAAGGTCAAAAATCCCTGTAAAGGATTGATGAGTCAACTAATTGTATCAAGCCCAATATTTTATAAACATGATTTTGAATTCGAGATACCATCAAGCCCAATATTTAATAAACATGGTTTTGAAGTTGAGATACCAACATGTCCATATATTGGAAACAAGATACCTAGAAAAGTAATTTCAAAACAAAACAACGGCTATATGAGTGGTTGGTTGCCATTCAAATTTGCAATGTTTAGGCTAATGAATAATGCCTTGAGAACATTCCTAAACTCTTTGCAATTATTTACCTAGATGATGATTATGGTGTTCATCAAAACCTGGCAGAGGTTAAACATTTGGGGCAAATACTCTCTCCAATGCCTATATAAAGGACTCTCCAATCCCTATATAAAGGTGTTAATCCCTCCATTGCAATTTAAGATATCTCCAATGCCTGTATAAAGGCATTAATAACTTCATTGCAATTTAAGAAAGTAGTTAGTATTGTATGAAGAGCTTTAGCCTTGTCTCTCCAACATTGTGCACATCTTTGTGAGTCTTGTAGCATTGTGACACTTTTTCATTTCTGTTGTGTACGGTATGCCAAGGTGAACCATTAGAAATCATACACCTTGAAGGACTTTGATTTATTAATAACCAATAGGCTGGCAGTGGTGTTCCAGCTGATCCATTTTTCCCTTATCTTTGTTCAAATGAGTATCCTTGTGAGGGTTAATGCATTTATTTTTTGAATTCTTGTAATGCATCCGCATTACTGCGCTAGTTGAAGTTTTCAAGTGCGGCGTCTGTGGTGGGAGCCTTGGCAACATCTAATGATTCCTTGGCTTCCAAAACGCATGATGTCGCTGCCATGAAGCCCTAGTAGGCCTTATCTAGTGACTCCATTTTGCTATCCATAAAATGTATTTACTTGTCCTTCTCATTTCTAGCCTTTTTTAAATGTAATATGTATTTAGTTCTTCCTTATAGTTTTTAAAAGTATTTCATTTTGTCAATAAAATTTAAATTGGGTGGTTGGGAGTATTGGTTTCTCTCCACCCATATTCAAATCTAGTTGACCACATGTTATGATGGACATTAGAGGTACCTTGATTATTCTTGAATAATAAGTGTCTAATTAAAATGTAATAGTTTGAAAGTCATCATCGTCATTTACAAATAATTGAACATTTTAGAAAAATTAATAATACATTAATTCTTTTACATAATGTATTGAAACAAAGAAATTGTTTAAAAAACTATTGATTTTAAATGAAATATTGTGAAAATAGGTTTGCATAGTAATAGGTTATCTAAAATAGAAGAATTGTTTCGAAGTGGCAAGACTATATATGAAAAAATAGAATCTTATAAAAAAACAAAAGTGAATTTGGGAAAGATTATAAGTTATTCTTTATTCTTAAGGGTAATTCAATATAATTTGAGTAAAAATGGTTAGGTGGAAGCAAATAAATGTTAATGTTCAAACTTCTTAAAACATGGATAAGTAGATTTAGAAAGAAAATTGTGAATGAATAATGTGAATCTACAATTGTTGGAAAGTCGAAAAAGTGTATATAGAAACTAAATCTATTTAAAAATAGATCTTAACTTTTTATTAAAAAATAATAATGGAATAACAGCCTAATCAATGTATCCTAACAATGAAGTTATGCATAACCAATATGCACCACCCCAAAATCATTGAGATAATTTGTTATTTTATTTTATAATTACAAGTGCCCTTAGTGTAACTTAGAACCATGTAGGAGTACCGATTGACATGATGCAAGTTTGGAAATGCACATGAAGATATAATGCATTGGTACTCCTTAACTCAAAAAGCATAAGTGCACATTTTATTTATATAAGCATTCATGCACCCAGTAAGCATCGATGGGAAATTATTAATTAGAGCATTAGTGCATCTCTCGTTTTTCTTCCCAAATCCTTATATCACCATTTTATGTCACTTATCAAGGTCTTAGAGAGATATTCTCACATTTGATTGATTCTTCCTTGATTTCTCTTGAATATCAATCCTTATCAAGGTCTTGGAGAGAGATTTTCACCTTTTAATGATTCTTGATTGACTCCTCTTGAATATTGATCCCCAAATCTATCACAATTTCTTTAACCAACTCAAATTCACATTCTCTAGTATATTACAATTCCTCTATCAATTCTTCTAACATTCTAACATATTTATGAAACTCAAACATATGATGTATAAAAATCTTAACAAACACTATGTTGACCATCATGCCCACTAGGCATAGCTTATTCAAATATTTCAATTTTAACAAATACCCCTTTCTCTTATATCATATGCCCAATACTCTTTTTATCTTTCATGAAGCTTGCAAATGACTCTCGTATGCTATGAGGAAATGTTGTATTCATTCATTCTTAAAAAAATTCTCCAAGGTTCATAAAACCTTCTTCTACTATTAATATTAAATTAAACTAGATAACAAAGTCGAATTTTAACAATTCTCTTTGTCATTCATGCCATACCTTGAGAAAAACAACTCCTATAAAGGTTGATCCCATAAAAATGTGGGTGCAAACCCAAGCATTAAAGTGAATCCAACCACTCCTTGCTAAAATCATTTCAAACAAACAAGGAAGTTGTGTCACACAAAGGAAAACCACTCCTTGCTAAAATCATTTCAAACAAACAAGGAAGTTGTGTCACACAAAGGGAAATCTTGGATGGTGTTATAATTTCAAAATAAACATTCATTCTCTCAAATCTCTTTGGAGAAAGGAAGTTATTATGGAATTAAATTTCTCAAAAACATATGATTACTTTAGATGGCCTTCCAAATTAAATTTTTCAAAAGCATATGACTACTCTAGATGGCCTTACATTTATTAGATGTGCATGACTTTGGTTTTGATGATTTGGTGATTTAACATTTTATTGTATTTAATTAGTGTTTTATTATGTTTTTATCAAAGATTCACCTCTTCAATCATTTCAACCTAGTCCAAAGATTCAATAAAGACAAATTTTATCTTTATATATATTTTTTTATAATTAAAGTTAAAAGTTTAAGGCAATTACGTGTTTTTGTTTTTGCAACTACCTCCAAAGGTTTAAATAAAGACAAATTTTATCTTTATATATATATTTTTATAATTAAGGTTAAAAGTTTATATATATATACCTAGTTTCATATTTATAATTTGTGGATGACACAATTTCTTCATGCATGCAAGAGTTGTTATAACCAATTTATATCTTATGTATTGTTTTTGTTTCCTCTGCCGCACCATGTCCACCAACTACTCTTCCATGGCACAAGCAATCTGGAGCAACTCTCATCGCCGCACTAAGTTTTCGATTTCGATCTTTGTGGTGGGCATCTTGGCACCACCTTAGGATTTGTAAGCTTCCAAAATGCACACCATCCTTGCCAAGAAGGTCTGGCTCCACTGTGCCATCCACAATTACATTGATAGGTGTTTATTACATCAATATGTGTTTATATCTTAGAATTTGTGTAGTGCCCTGGTTTTTCAGCAGAGCACTGCGTAGGATTTCGGAGTTAATTTTTCTATGTATTAAACTTTACTGAGGTGTAAGGAAGTAAATTTTCCAATCTGATCTCTATTTCTGTTAAATGGGATTTAGTTTACTGTTTTGCCCTCATAATTCGTACATGCGTATATATAAAAAAAAAAAATAAACTAATCCTATCAATACTTTCTTGCAACAATTGTTTTCAGCATAAGATTTGTTTCACCGTAATGAATTAGTAAAGAGCACAGTATACGCAGGGTTTTAGAATAAGTCTCAGCATAATAATCAAATAAAACAAATAACAAGGAAAGTACCTGATGCTGATGCTAGTCAACTGTAGGTTGCAACAGGTTATTTTGTTCTCATAGACAGCCAAAACGATGTTTCCACCCTACCGATCAGCTATTATCTTGCTGACCCTAGGAAATCAACGGATTTCCTAGCCCCCGATCCCACAAACTGATAATCCTCAGAGCAGAATTCCATTGGTTTCTTTTCATCATTCCATGGTAATAATTTGCTGAGTTAACCCCCTCCTCAGACTTTCTTTGAGTTTCCCACCTCCTCAAAGCTCCGATTTAACCCCCTCCTCGGCATTCCTCCTTTTTCACAAAAATACTAAGTGTCCCTCTCCTCCAAAACTCCCCCCTTACTACTATGCACAAACTTCCCTTTATAGAAATCCTTTTCCTCCATAAATTCATAACTCCTTTTCACTCCACCGTCCCCAAATCTCTCTCTCGAGCCCCCCAAACATTAACTCCTTTCCTTTGTATTTAATGTTTATTTATGTCATTAGTAAAATATTATATAAATAGTTGACTCTTTTCCCTTGGACATGATATGTTTTAATGGTTTACCACATTTGTCAAGACAACTTATCTTTGTGATTTTAAATCTAAGATTTGCATTGAATAGTTAAATAGTAATAAACCTTTTTCATCTCATCACATCCGTTCCAAAATTGTCCTATTATGTCTAACTTAGAAATGGAATAACCACACTTAATCATTTATTAGTCAATATTTAACCTTTACCTATTTTGCCATTGTTATACATGAATGGTAATATTATTAAAATAACATTAATTAAATAATAATATTTAATTAAATTACCACAAAGTAACCGTAAATGGTGAATTAATAAAAGTGTCTTTTAAACTATTTGTTTATCACAATGTTTACCAACAAGTAATACATAGCTTTAATTGATTTTTGTTACACACCTTAAATAGCTTATATTCATTATCTAAGTTCGATCAATGCATGATTTACATCTTTACTTATGACGGCTTATACATTTATTTAATAGGTTAAGTGTTTGTGATATCGATACTAATGTACATGTGCAAGGTGTGCATGCGTGGCCAGCGTATGCACAGATCATAAATGTACTATAGACAAACCCAATCCCGCCTATGCATACTTGCTAACTATTAGTAGTACTTACCCTCATGCAGAAGAACAAGCATAATATATATATGGTACAAGTACTTTAACATCCTCAGTTATTTAACAGTTAAGTCTTTACAATTTCACATCATTACCTTTATCTTTATATTAGTTTAATCAATCATGAACAAGGAAGGGTACCTACTACCACTAACTCAGAATCAAGGAATACCCAACCCTCAACAGTTCTATCATATCCTCCCATCCTAACCTATTGCCACATCCTCCCTGTCCTTCCTCTGCTAGTATAAAAGTGGATGTCAGACTCATCGACCTGACCACATAGAACTTGAGAGCGATAGCGTCGGCTGAACAGCGGACCTATCCTCTCCTAGCAGGCATCCGACCATCGTCATCACACATACATGGGGAGCGTGTCTCAGCACGGCCCTCCCACGATCTCGAGTACTATAGGAACATAGGGTGGGCAACACATCCATCCCTCTCAACATACTGGGCCTACGCCCTTATCAAATCATACTCTGCTGCTATCAGGATTATCAGTTTGTGTTATCGTATCATCATTCTTGGCTGCCAAGGTTTACTGTACGAACATGTTCTTTTGCCAATGTGTCAGATCAAGTAACTGGCTATCCCATAGCCCTCGTGTCCTGTAGGTTAGTATTTCGCAAATACACATTTTATAACAAGTATTTCCATTTGATCACCCATTGATCCATATCATCAGCATCATTTTATTTCACATCACCATTGCATCACAGATATGCATGGAATATGACAGTTCTATCAATTTCATCATAGGAGGCATCCACGTGCAACACCATATATTTCACATTTCATCAGTGGAAACGCTTAAACATATATTTTCATCATAAAAACAATGAACCTCATGCTAATCATAACTTAATAACTGCATGGATATAGTAACATCATAACCGTGGTATCAGCATGAAAATAGTAACATTCTAAACATAGTAGCAACATATCATCATGTCTAACATGCCAAAATATAGTTCACTCTGTCTAGCTAAGTCCAACAGATAATAAGCAAATAAAATGAAAGGTGTCTAACTCGTAAACACTTGGCCAAATATGGGGCGTTACATACACCCACCCTTCAGGAAACTTCGTCCCGAAGTTATGGTCATAATAATGCAGGAAAATCTTGACTCATACTCTATGCAATTCCACAAATCGTGGGTCCTGACCATACATGTCCTACTTAGCTTTAATCTTGACCAAATATGCCGATATTATCTTTTAATTTTACTTCTCTTATCTTGTGATATGTGTTCTAATATTTAAAGAACATTTTAGATTAATCCTTTTGTTGGACCTCAATGTTAGGACTAGAATGCCTAAATGTTATAATCATGTTCTATCCACCTTAGTATCCTATTTCATACCCTTTTCAATATTCTTTAAGTTACATCATCGAGATAAGTTTATCCATCACAAAACGGAGTTTACCGAAGCTTTTATTGATCCAACTTGGCGTGGAATAGTCAATAATTTAAATTGGGGGTCATTTGAACTCATAATTGTATTCACTCAATGTGCAACTACCAAGGACTCTTAAGGTTTGCATACCTCTTTTAGGGAAGAAGATTCATGTCCTCAAAATCGTAAGGTCATATATTATTGATTCTGTATCGGTAATAAACAATAACAAAAGTGTTGTAACATCGTTATACTAGGGGAACTATCATCGTTTACAAGGTTTTTTTTTTTGGCTGTTCCTTATCAAAACACAATTGTCACCATGTTTATTTATTATTCTTATTTTCAAACTAATGTAATCTATGGAGAAAACCATCCCTGCTTCAATTTCTTAAGAATTTCGTAGCTAGTCTTGTTCCCATCCTCACTATTACAAAGGTAATTATTAGCATTTATCCTAGTATGCCATTGTATTGGTACAGCACCACTCTTGCATTTATACTTCATAAAGACCTTAATCTAATCCTATAGGTTGAACGAAACATCATTACTTAATATGTTGAATCATATTAGAACTTCATGACAACCGCTTTAATCGAGTTAAGTGGAGGATTAGGGGGGTGATTCTTATGAATCTCTTATTATTACCCAAGATCATTACTATATTAGGTATGATTAATCCGAAATTTTCTCAAAAACTTTTCACACCACTACACCAATATTTAACTTAATTAGTCTAAAGCCATGTTCCCCCTTAATAAAATAGTCTCATAATAGACTTGTATGCAATCTCCTGATTTAAGTACAGGGTGTTTTCCCTAATGTGATTCAAAAGGGTACCTAGTCCTTATATCGAGCAAATTTATTTCCATCCCTTATCTCATCTAAATGATATATAATGTATTTTCTAAGTCTCTCTATCTCTGAGCTACATAACATTTCATAATAATGAAAGGCGTTGTCACGTTAAATGTATTCCCTACATCTCTACAATATTTTGTAGTGATATTCGATCAATTTACCTAGTTATAAACAATTTCTATATAAACAAAAAAATTATATTTAGAAGGATATTTCATTTTCCCACATTTCATCATTTTCCTCATAATCGAATTCATCGTGTAAGTATCTCGAATAATCCCTCCGAGTTAACCTATTGTTGTTTTTTCTAGGTTCGCATTACCACTAACGTGTCATGAGAGACGAGCATTAGCTTGCACCAGTCTGTCTGTATATATACTTGAGTGCATTCTCCAATTCCCTTTTACCACATTTTGGACCATGAAACCCATCCAAGTACCCTAGTCTCTATTTTCCCATAAATTTTGGAAGTTAAAATGACCAATCTTTTAATATGAAAACGAACACAATTGAGTCATAAGATGGACATTAACATAAATGTGATTGTGGTCTCTGCTTTTGTTGTGACTAATTAGAATGATAAGTTTGTGAGACATTTAATCTTATTGTTAGATGTATTTGTTAAATCAGTTGTGACCAATATTGTTGTTTAAGCATTGCATCAATATTGTTGAATTTAATGTCGGTGTAACAAAGTTGTTCTCAAATAATATGAATAACCTCCTTAATATAAGAATTTATGAAATAATGTGAATAACATCCCTAATATATAAATCTATAATTTAAATGTGTTGTGTTCATCTCATTTGAAAATATTCTCTTTTACTATTAGCTTTACTACGTGTGTAGTAAATAATTGTGAAATATTTAAATCTTTTTATTATTAACGTTTACTATAAATTTATGATTATGAGTATAATAATTTATAAATTAAATGTGAAACAAATTTATGATTATGACCATAATAATTTATATATTCAATGCGTAGTGTTGAGCTTAATCAAAAGTATCACGTTCGCTGTTAACTTAACCATTTGACAACCATGGGTATAATAAACGAGTACAACTTTTGCATTAAATATAAAAGGAGTTTATAATGGTTTTCGTAATTTTAATATACCCACTGTTATGTTTATTTAAAATTATTTCATATTTATTTTGAGTATAGAGTAAGGTTCTTGATATTCGCATAGATTATTGAAGTTGGGACTACATATGGTTCAATTACTTATACCAATTTATTTTGTATTTCTATTTTGAAAATGTTTTGTGGTTTTCCCATACAAATATATTATTTTAAAATATTAAAATAAAATGAAAGTTTAGTACCAACACGCAATTACAAAAGTAATAAAATTAAAATTCTTATTAAGCCAAAATTTGCAATGAAGGTGTCACGTTGAAAATATTAATAGATTAAAACACCAACTTTCCTTTCTTCGTCGGTATGTAAAAATTTCCACTCTGTATTTATTTATATATATATATGTATTGATTTATTTATTTCTTTTCCAAGATTTAGATATTTATATATATATTAAATTTAAATATTTTAAATTTTCTCCCAAAAGTATAACTTATAATTTAAGTTTTATATATGAAAATTTAAATATAATTTCACCAACCATTTCAACCTTACTCTGATCGACCTTAAAATTTTAGGTCTACGACGAACTTTTAAATTTAAGGTTTGTGAGTAGCGTTATATTTTTAAATATTAACCTTTAATAAATTTATTTATTTATTTTTTTACAAACCTAGTTTATAACATTATATAATACGAAATTTGATTTAATTCAATTTAAATAAAACACTCTAACATTATATAATTGCATTGGAATTCGCCGCAACCCAAAAAAATTTTTTTTTGACCTGGTGAGTTAAAGGTTTATATATATATATATATATATATATTTCTAACTATTAACTCTTAATACTTAACCACAATTAAATTGAATTAAATCAAATTAAATAATAATAAAAAATAAATTAAATATTAACTTTTTAAATTAAATAAAATTAAAATAAATAAATTAAATTAAATTAAATTAATTAAATTAAAATAATTAATTAAATAAATAAATAAACATTAAATTAATTAATAAAATTAAATTAATATTAAAGAAAACGTTAAATTAAATAAAAATAAATAAATTAAAATACATCAAATCAAATTAAATTAATTAGCTTAAATTAATTAATTAAAAGACATTTTATTAAATTCCTTGAATTAAATTAAATTATATTAATTAAGTTAAATTAATTTAATTAAAAGACATTATATTAAATTAATTGAATTAAATTAATTTAAAAGACATTTAAATTAAATAAAATAAAATAAATTAAAACAATACAAAAGACCCTTTTTTTTTCCTCGTATGGGGGATTGACGCCAGGGCTAAAACAAACAGCCATACAAGACGATCGACGGCTCTCCCATCATTCCGCGTCAGCAACAAGCACGCGCATTAACGGAGGTTAGTGGTCGCGGTAATGAAACCGCCATGACACGCGTCGATCCCTCCCTCATCCGCATACAAAAAGGTGGTTTTGTAAACCCCTCATGGGCGACGCGGAAACCGCCATACCATCAACCTTTCTCTATTTAAGGAGGAGGACTAGGTTTTATTTTGGCATAGTTGGGATGCTCCTCGCGTGAAGAGCTCGCGGTGCCGAGCGCTAGGGTTTGGCCCTACTTCCCTGCCACCTCCCATCTCCCTCTTCGCCTTCACCGAATGGCTGTAGTGGCGGGCGTGGATGCTCGGGCTGTAATGGTGAGTGTGGGCTCTGCTTAGCGCTTGAGCTTCTGTTCAGGCTGTGGTCTCCATTCGACCTGGCAGAGTGTCGTGGAATGAAGGAGCCTTGCAATCCCAGTGGGAGACAGTTTTGGAGTTCGGTCAGATTCTAGACGGCATGGGAATTATCGTCAAACGAAAAGATATATATGGGAAACAGTGAAAACCCTAACGGGGGGGTCAATAAGCAGCATGAGTTAAATTTAATTGCACAGGAAGCTTATGAGGAATGTTAGCATTCAAAGACTGTAGGATTGAATTTTAAGTCCCTCATTGATTTATTTTGCTCAGTTAAGAGAGATTTAGAGACAGTCCCCGAAGATTGATTTACTTATCAAGGAAGTTTTTTTTTTTTTTTTTTTTCATAATTCGGCAATAATGCAAGCAGGGCTAAGCACCGTGCAGCAGATGCTAACTCCGGAGGCGGCAAGCATCTCAATCATGCCATAACAGAAGCTGGTCGCCCTGGGCACGGCCGAACGATTCCTCTATATGTCGCGGTGACGTTTAGGGCAGCCCTTATTAGTCGTCTGTGCCAAGCTTGCCAGGCTGCGACGTCAAGGTTTAGGGGATGGTGCTGAAGCCACCGGCATTAAGATGATGAGATTAGAAGACTCATAGAAATCCTTTTAAAAGTTTTAAGAAGAAGAATCCAGTTCTCGTAAGGGAGAAAGAGCCCGAAGCTATAACAAAATACTTGTGCAGAGAATAGAAAAAGGTGAAACCCCAGCGCAGCTTCAGATCCTTCATATTGACACAGGTATGTCCGCTTTCTGTTCAGGGAGCAAAGATAAGACCACATTGCCATGAAGTTTAGAGAATCGGACCAAATGGTGGAAAGGCGTTTTGGGGTTAGGAATGCGATCAGAAGCAATCTGGAAATCAAAACAGGTAATCAGAGATGATTTGTAAGTAGAAGATCGGATTCTTTTCCTCTTAACAGATCTGGAAGTCGAATCACATATACAGAGATGGGCTACGATTAGGAGCGGATTCTTGTTGGAAATCAAATTCATATACAGAGTTTGGAAACAGCAAAACCCGAAATAAGAGGGTTTTCCTTCTTTTTTTTCATTCTCGTAAGAAGACTTGAAGACGCAAAGAATGGACAGATCGATGTTTAAGAAAATCGCCACAAGAGGTGCAATAAAAACATAATGTCGGATCTGTCGATCCCAGTAAGTGATTCCAGAAATAATTGATGAAGGAAATAGTAATCAGAAATATACATGTTGATCTATCATTTTCGTAGAATAAAGAAAGGACTTGCAGGCGTGAAGAGGAGACATATCGATATTCGGAAGGTTAAAGTTCGTTTTGCCTTGGAGGTTTGTGAGAGTCGTACAGGAAGATCGATAGCTCCCTAACCGTCCCGCGTTGCCAACTTGCACGCGAGATAAGGATGGTTGGTGGTCGCGGAGAAAAACCACCATCACACGTGTCATTCGTTTATGCATCCGCATATTAAAAAGCGGTATGGAAAACCGCTCAAGGGATGATGCGGAAACCACTTCACGTGCCATCAAAAGTATTTCCCATTTAGGGAAGAAAATGAGGTTTCATTTTATTTTATATATACAGACATTTTTTTTGTTTTTAGAAATTCGAATGTGAATAAATAAATACGGCAATAAAATATCTTCATCATATTTTATTATATTGTTATACTTTTATATATATATATATATATATATATATATATATATATATATATATATATATATATATATATATATATATATATATATATTTTTATATTCGATCACCACATTGCTATTTATTTACGTAAACTTACAACGTCGAATTTTGTTCTAATCTGTATTTAAATATTGTTCCTTTATAATAATAGATTAAAATTATTTTACGCTTTAAAATTACACTTAAAAATTACTCAATGATTATTTGTAATATTTAAAATATTACATTAAACATAAAATAATAAATTCCCATCAATCTAACTATATTATAAAATTCCTAAATATGATTCATAAGATATGTCGGTCTTTTAGGCTATACTTGCCTGCATTTTACGTACGCACATTTTCATTATTTGAAAACCTATATTTTTTTTTTATAAGTAGACATTTATTAACCTAGTTTTCTGTCATATTGCAGGAAGAGTATGCTCATCCGCCATAGATTTGGAGTATGGGAGTCCGCTTATCTTACCAGCAGCCTCCTAGCTTTTCTCCCAACTTTATGTTCAATTCTCGGGGTGGAGGATGCTAGGTTTACACAAACTTTCAAAATTATATATATATATATTCAAGTTCTGTTTCTGTTAAGCTTTATAAATAATAGAAAAGGGCTATTCGAGTTATCTACCCGTTTGTTACGGACATCCCGTTGTTTGTTCTTTTCTAGTAAATTTCACTATAATTCCAGGAGTAGTTGGGCTCTAAGGTCTCAGGGTTTGAGCCTCGGCTCTGATACCATCTGTAGTGCCCTGGTTTTTCAGCAGAGCACTGGGTAGGATTTCGGAGTTAATTTTTCTATGTATTAAACTTTACTGAGGTGTAAGGAAGTAAATTTTCCAATCTGATCTTTATTTCTGTTAAATGGGATTTAGTTTACTGTTTTGCCCTCATAATTCGTACATGCGTAAACTAATCCTATCAATACTTTCTTGCAACAATTGTTTTCAGCATAAGATTTGTTTCACCGTAATGAATCAGTAAAGAGCACAGTATACACAAGGTTTTAGAATAAGTCTCAGCATAATAATCAAATAAAACAAATAACAAGGAAAGTACCTGATGCTGATGCTAGTCGACTGTAGGTTGCAGCAGGTTATGATTTTGTTCTCATAGACAGCCAAAACGATGTTTCCACCCTACCGATCAGCTATTATCTTGCTGACCCTAGGAAATCAACGGATTTCCTAGCCCCCGAGCCCACAAACTGATAATCCTCAGAGCAGAATTCCATTGGTTTCTTTTCATCATTCCATGGTAATAATTTGCTGAGTTAACCCCCTCCTCAGACTTTCTTTGAGTTTCCCACCTCCTCAAAGCTCCGAGTTAACCCCCTCCTCGGCATTCCTCCTTTTTCACAAAAATACTAAGTGTCCTTCTCCTCCAAAAATCCCCCCTTACTACTATGCACAAACTTCCCTTTATAGAAATCCTTTTCCTCCATAAATTCATAACTCCTTTTCACTCCACCGTCCCCAAATCTCTCTCTCGAGCCCCCCAAACATTAACTCCTTTCCTTTGTATTTAATGTTTATTTATGTCATTAGTAAAATATTATATAAATAGTTGACTCTTTTCCCTTGGACATGATATGTTTTAATGGTTTACCACATTTGTCAAGACAACTTATCTTTGTGATTTTAAATCTAAGATTTGCATTGAATAGTTAAATAGTAATAAACATTTTTCATCTCATCACATCCGTTCCAAAATTGTCCTATTATGTCTAACTTAGAAATGGAATAACCACACTTAATCATTTATTAGTCAATATTTAACCTTTACCTATTTTGCCATTGTTATACATGAATGGTAATATTATTAAAATAACATTAATTAAATAATAATATTTAATTAAATTACCACAAAGTAACCGTAAATGGTGAATTTAATAAAAGTGTCTTTTAAACTATTTGTTTATCACAATGTTTACCAACAAGTAATACATAGCTTTAATTGATTTTTGTTACACACCTCAAATAGCTTATATTCATTATCTAAGTTCGATCAATGCATGATTTACATCTTTACTTATGACGGCTTATACATTTATTTAATAGGTTAAGTGTTTGTGATATCGATACTAATGTACATGTGCAAGGTGTGCATGCGTGGCCAGCGTATGCACAAATCATAAATGTACTATAGACAAACCCCATCCCGCCTATGCATACTTGCTAACTATTAGTAGTATTTACCCTCATGCAGAAGAACAAGCATAATATATATATGGTACAATTACTTTAACATCCTCAGTTATTTAACAGTTAAGTCTTTACAATTTCACATCATTACCTTTATCTTTATATTAGTTTAATCAATCATGAACAAGGAAGGGTACCTACTACCACTAACTCAGAATCAAGGAATACCCAACCCTCAACAGTTCTATCATATCCTCCCATCCTAACCTACTGCCACATCCTCCCTGTCCTTCCTCTGCTAGTATAAAAGTGGATGTCGGACTCATCGACCTGACCACATAGAACTTGAGAGCGATAGCGTCGGCTGAACAGCGGACCTATCCTCTCCTAGCAGGCATCCGACCATCGTCATCACACATACATGGGGAGCGTGTCTCAGCACGGCCCTCCCACGATCTCGGGTATTATAGGAACATAGGGTGGGAAACACATCCATCCCTCTCAACATACTGGGCCTACGCCCTTATCAAATCATACTCTGCTGCTATCAGGATTATCAGTTTGTGTTATCGTATCATCATTCTTGGCTGCCAAGGTTTACTGTACGAACATGTTCTTTTGCCAATGTGTCAGATCAAGTAACTAGCTATCCCATAGCCCTCGTGTCCTGTAGGTTAGTATTTCGCAAATACACATTTTATAACAAGTATTTCCATTTGATCACCCATTGATCCATATCATCAGCATCATTTTATTTCACATCACCATTGTATCACAGATATGCATGGAATATGACAGTTCTATCAATTTCATCATAGGAGGCATCCACGTGCAACACCATATATTTCACATTTCATCAGTGGAAACGCTTAAACATATATTTTCATCATAAAAACAATGAACCTCATGTTAATCATAACTTAATAACTGCATGGATATAGTAACATCATAACCGTGGTATCAGCATGAAAATAGTAACATTCTAAACATAGTAGCAACATATCATCATGTCTAACATGCCAAAATATAGTTCACTCTGTCTAGCTGAGTCCAACAGATAATAAGCAAATAAAATGAAAGGTGTCTAACTCGTAAACACTTGGCCAAATATGGGGCGTTACAATTTGGAGTGGGCTAACACCTATGCTTTTCTTAAATTGCATGAGGATGACACAAGTGTATTATCCATATTAATTAATGCATGTATTATTAATAGTTGATGCATGGATAAGTTTTAGTTAAAACAACTCTTATAACTAGAAAAAGGATAATAATAATATGTAGCTGATTTGTAACTTATGATTATTTACTCACCATAAATTAAATGGTTGTGTTAATAATGTATTTATGTCTACCTCACCTTTTTTAAACAACTCCTTTATACCACTTACCTTCATAGTTACCAAATTCGTCCTCGACAAAAAAATCGAGAATTCGAAAGGGATGTAAATAATATTTATCACCGGTGTAAGCTGAAGCAAGGTTTGGAAGTTGGATGCAATTTCCGGCGTGAGTGAAAGCAAGGCATCATTATGAAGTCTAAGTGACCATCGGGTGATAAAGGTGCTTTAGGGTGTTAAAGTTTAAATGTTACCGGAATAAATAAATTGTATGATTGTATTTAAATTTGGTATTTGAATAAATTGCATGATTATATTTAGATTTGGTATTTAAGTGTTAATGTGATTATTTTTATTATTATTTTTAACTTATATAAAATTATTAAAAATGTTAAATATATTAATTAAAAATAATTATGTTCAATTTAAAAATAACAGTTTCCTTAAATTATATTGATCTTAAAGTTTAAATAGTTATGGGATAAATAAATGAAAAAGGGAGTAAAGTTATTGATAATAAAATTTAAAATAAATTAATAAATAAAAAATAAGAAGTAATAGATTAAATTATATTAGTAATAAAATTTAAAATAAAAAATAAATGAATATAAAAGTGAAAGTAATAGATTAAAAATTAGATTACCTAGATGCACTTGATGGACACAAGGATGATAAGCACATGGTGCAAGGGGCATGTCATGTGGTGAAGGAGAGGGATAGATGTTAATACAAGGGTGAAGCATGAAGAGGCCGTAGGATTTATGGAGGAAAATGGAAATAGGATGGACACTACTCTAGCAGTCAAAGAGGTCATTCAAAAGTACATAAGAGGGAGAGATTATTGTTTTGACTCATGGGGAATGAACACAGAGCATGGTGGCAAATAAACGATGGGTACGGAAACTAGGCAGGTTTTGTGGGGATCCTCTGGAGTCCTTATGGAAATTTATGAAACTACTAGTTTATTTAAGAATGAAAAACAATCAGGCTAGTGCGGATGTTGGTTAATAGTGTTGCATGTTTCTGGTGAGATGTCAAAGGAGGGGGGGGGAGAGAATTTTGAGAGTTAAGGGGGCCTCTGGTGTGGGTTAATGGAAGCACACGGGTGGTCGACCAGTCATGAGGCTAAGGGGAAAGAAGGCGTGGTTTCTCCTCGCATTAATAAGGAGCAGTGGAACGCAACGCAGGATGCCCATTTTTACAAGATGTCTGTCCCTGTGCCAGTTCAAAGGGAAATGGAGGAAGTGGAAAAGGGACTATGGGAGAATTTGGAGGCCTCATAGTCGGTGGAGGAATTTGAAGCATTGACATAATGGATACAGGACCTAGTAACTACCAGGGCTTGTATGGCATTGTATGAGAGGTTTGTGGCTACTTTTTGGGTGATGAAAAATATTATGGCTTGGGTGTTGATGGGCCAAGGTGAGAGGGAGAAGGGGGTTGAGGAGCCAGTGAAATTATGGAAGGAGCATCATGCGAACTCTCATCTCATGCACAAGAAGATTGATGCCATCACAAAGAAGTTGGGACTTCAGTTCATGATGAAGCCATAGGTGGACCTATCTCTCCTCTCACTGCAACAAGACTCAATTATCACCCACTACATTTGTATTTATCATTATATTATCATAATATTAAGTAGAACGTATTTATCATTATTGCACCAAGAGGGGCGAGGTGCTCTACACCCCAGTATGGGGGAGATGTTGTAACACAACATTACTATAATTAAAAAAATTAACGTCGGTTCATAAAATCAAAAAAATTATGATAAGTAATTAAAAAATCCATGTCAGCTCATAAAATAAAAAAAATTATGAAAAGTAATTTAAAAATCCATGTCTATTAATAAAATAATTTTTTTTTATGAAAAGTAATTAAGAAAATCAATGTCCAAAATAGAAAATAAAAAAATTAAACCCCAATCTATCAAGCAAGAAAATCTAAAGAGAGGAATCAAATTTCTTGAGTTTAAAAAAAACACTACACATTAAGAAATTATCCGTGTTTAGCATGGATCTATGCTAGTATTAAGCACAATGTCTTTATTATTGTGAAAATTAAATGGTTTTGAAATGATTTTGTAAATTTGTATTTTAAAAATATATTGTTTCATTTAAATGATAAAAATATTTTTAACTCATTATATGATGATTATCTTCAATTGAAATTAATTTTGGTTGATCAAATTATTAAATAAATCAAATTAAAAATAAGACAATGTATGAAATATTTTATTGATAATTTCATTATTAAATAAAAATATTGTATAAGTTATATATGAAGGACTTTGATGAACCAAAAACAATATCAAACATAATCTAAAACACAATTCACACACAAATTACATAATTATATAGAGATTGAAAACTCCAATCAACATGTTTTAGAGTTTTTCCACTCTCTCATTGTATATCTTTGATGCCTATACTATAGTATCCAAAACCATAATCCATTAACAACTCAAAATAAACCAAAAAATCAACAACAAAGACTAAAAAGGAATGTCCAACAATATATACTATTGATATTAAAATTCATCCATTTAATATTATTGAAAAAAAATATTATAAATAAATATAAAATTAATCAGTAAAAATTAACTAGGTAAACAAACTCAACCATGTATTAAATTAAAATGATTCATTCCCTAAGTACTTTATGGTATTATAAAAGTATATTGAACAAAGTATTGAAGTTGGACAACGTTAAACTTTTATGAATTTGAACTTTTACTATAGTCATCTAGCTATGCAATCTTTGCAATTTTGGATTGATAAAACTATTGTTTTCAATGCATAAATGGATTTAGCAACCTTGAGTACCCCTCATGAAATTAGAATGTGTAATATAACATATAATATAGAAATCTAGGATCAACCTAGGTCATAAATGAGCCTCAACGTAGTAAAAAACAAAATAATGGCATTGCATATTGATATCTTGTGTATTACAAGAAGACACCAAGTTTATTTATAACAAACCTAGAAAGTCTCGACTCATAAGTTGATGCTATGCCAACTAAGCAACAAGGTGGACCAAACATGTAGATAAGCATACCACCTTGGTGGATAAGTTAGTTTGCATAGCTTAACTAGTTGTACATACACTAACACTCCCACTTTAGTGAAACATGGAGAGTAAGCATAAGAAAAATTGTTTCCCAGCAACATGCTTAGGTACCCATGTATAAAACTCCAATAAATGAAGAAAATGAGAAAAATACCTCCCCAAAAGAGAGACAAACATAATGTTGAAAAATGCCATGGAGTTGTATCTAAAGAAAATCCACAAAGACATCCAAGTGACCAATTTCAAAGTCCTAACGCAACGAGAATCTTATGCACAACATCCCCCCCAAAAGAGACTAGTCCTCTAAAGTGAACCCCAACATAAAAGGCTTGATTAGGAACTCATGTCATATAATCAAGAAAACAAATAGATTGAAGGTCCACATGGACACCAATCCATCTTCCTAGAGTGCATGGGACACTAGTTGTTGCCACCATTAAGTCAAAATAGGAAATGTTTCTTTGTACAATGCTCACTTTGTAGAATGTTGATCTCGATCAAAATGGTGAATCATATATTATTGCCTAAGAAAGAAGTACACACTATCCCACACAAAATATTGAACTAGGTGGACATAGATGGTGGTAATTGATGTCACAGATGATGGTGAAAGTATGTAGGTCTAGATAAAGGTAGAAATGATGCCAAAAAATCTAAGGAAGAAAGAGTCCAAAGTGGCTCACTCCCAATGAATACAAAACGAGGTTGGTCATGTTATGGAGATAGATAACTGGTGACACCCTAATACTATATACATGAGTGGCACATAGTACACTAGTCAAAATTCCAAAATGAAAGGCACCATAAATAAAACCATCATGGACAACAATCCTCATATGGGTCCTGACAAACGAGGTCATGTTAGGTATCCATGTACAAGTGAGAAATTGACACAAATTTATTTAGCTCATAAAAAAAAAAAAATCTAAAAGAGGTAAATCAATGTGGTGTGCAACCACTCATTGGAAAGAGAATGCAATGCTCTCTACAATGCCTTTGGTGGTTGTAAAATTGGCGTCTCGTGTAAAGAGTTATAGAAAAAACACCATCAATAACCTCTTTACAATACAATAAATAAGGGAATAGAACCCATATATTTATATTTTTTCTGGGTGATTATCTTGGGGTAAACCCTAGATTCTTTAGCACACAAGGCCAAGTCAACAATAGGGCTTGAAACCATTACAATAATATACTTATTATGAGCTCAACATGTCACTTATATGAATAGAACCTAGCTGGGAGGATAACACCCCATTCCACAACCACTTGGGCTAATATCAAGTGACAAACTCATATTTACCACCATACACAAATCATTTAAAAGTATCTCCACTATACATTATTGGCCAAGAGGACCCCAACAAGAAATAAAGAGCACATCATCTTTTTGAAAGGGCCATGCTCACAATCTATTAAGAAGTATTTCCCATGGCCACTTCCCATTTGCTTCCAATGTGCCATTTTGTTCTCCAACCAAACCAAGATGATAGATTGGTGGATAGTCATTCCAACCAATGAGTCAAAATAGGAATTGATGCTATGTACAAGGCTACTTTAGAGAAGGTTGATATCAATCAAAATGGTGAGTCATAAATGATCACTTAGGAAGCATTGCACACCATTCCCCACACAATGTTGAACTGGATGGACATAAATGATGGCAATGGATGCCAAAGATGATGGAACGAGTTAAAGTGGCAATGATGTCAACCTAAGCAAGAAACACTCCAAAGTGGCTAAATTCAAGTGACTAAAAAACAAAATTAGCCTTAACAAGAAACAGTCTAAAATGACTAACTCCAAGTGACTACAAAACAAGGTTGGTCATGTTATGAAGATAGAAGTCTCATGACACCCTAAAACTACGTATTAAAGGTATAGGAAGAAAGTTACCATAAATAAACATACATTAAAGGTATAGGAAGAAAGTTACCATAAATAAACCTATCATGGACAACAATGCTATATGAGTCAGTACAAACAATACTAAAGTAAAAAGCAAAATGTTAAAAACCCTATAGAAATATTGATGAAATAGTCAACTAATTGTATCAAGCTAGATATTTATGTTGAAGTCGGGATTCCCAACCAGTCCATGTATTGCACAGAACCCGAAATTTTTTTTCCAAACAAAACGAAGGCCATATGAGTGGTTGGTTGTCATTCAAATTTGCAATGATCAATGTTAGCAGACACATGAATGATTTATGAGACCATTCCTAAACTCTTTACGTTGGAAAATTATTATGGTTTGGATGATTATTTGATTTTCAGCCAGACTTGGCCGAGGTTAAACATTTGGAGCAGATACTCTCTAGTCCAATGCCACATAATGGCGTCAATCACTCCACTGCAATTTAAGAAAGTAGTTGTATGGGTACCACTCGGGAAAAATGCCGAGGCCAGCAGATGGGTGGAGAGAAGAAGGCTCCATAACCGAATCATCAATTAGCGAAAGATCTGAACATACTGTTGATACTGTCGTCTGAGGGGCCTAGCTATATACAATCATTGGAGGGGCCTGGCTATATACAAAAGTATCTGTCTCTGTACTCTACAATGAAATGACAACTTATTTTGTTTCGAGCTCTGAAAGTTGTTGTTGAGTATGTAAATTTGCCTACTACTCTGATTTGCAAGCTACGTCTGCAAATCTGTAAAGATGTGTTTAAAACTGTGCATAAAAATTGTAAATTTTAGGTTACCCGAATAGTACATTGAACAATTAAGTAACAGAGTGAAACAACATCATGAAATAATCACAATAATACCAAAAACAAGGACGCAGAACAGAAAAAACAGGTTCCGTTCTCTTACCTTATGGACCGCGTCCTCCCCGAAGCACGCGTCGCAGTCGGCGTTGGCTGAGCACCGGCTGAGGCCGGGGAAGAGAGCGGAGCGGTGGTGGCTGTGGCGGGATTAGAATTGGAGGCTCCTCTTACTCTCTGCAGGATATCGACGACGAGCAACCTGATTTCCTTGTTCATCTTCTGCAGCTTGACTGTGCTGATAGGCGGGATGCACACCGCGGTCTGGCCGGCCGTGGTGGAAGAAGAGCCGCCTGTGGCCTCGTCGACGCAGCACTCCAAGCCGATCCTCTGCTTCGTGGACTCCACCAACTGCTGTGCCCTGTCGCAAGCAACTTGCAGCAGCTCGTATTGCTGCTTGAGGTTTTCGAGTGCGGCGTCTGTGGTGGGCGTCTTGGCACCGCCTGAGGTTTTGTAGGCTTCCACAACATACGCTGTGGCTGCCATGAAGGCTTGGTAGGCCTGATCTAGTGACTCCACTGTGCTATCCATCATACTGTATTTCTGTGTACCTCACCTTTTTTAAAGGCAATGCTGTAAAGCCAAACCTCACGCAACACAAAGTGCACACCTTTATACCACAGAAAGTTGTTATAAATGGTTACGTGCTCTAATATTTGGATTTAGTATTTACTACTCAGTTCTAGTAAATTTTTTCAAGCTATATAATTTATTTTGTAGATTAGTTGGTTTGTGTGGGTTTAGTCACATTAGTTAACTTATTCAAACTGTATGGAGGAGTTCAAGATGAGAGTTCCCATTATTTCGGGGGTGTTTAGTCCAACATTTAAGCTGGCCTCCATTGATTAAGTAAATTTTTTAATTACAAAAATATAAAAAAACTAAGTTATATAATTTTTTTATATATATTAACTAAAACAATTATATAATCAACTTAAAGGATTGGTCAATCACTTGGTTTTTGTGGAGTTTAGTCTCTATTAAGAGATTGGTAAATCAATTCGTTTGTGTGAGGTTTAGTTTTAATCAGGGTTCAAACTTCGGGTAAAAATTTTCAGTTGGTTGGGTAAATTTGTTAGTCACGAAAAAATAAAAAATTAAGTTATATAATTTTTTTACATATATTAACTTAAACAACGGATTTAGTCCTAATCACGGTTCAAACTTCATTGGAGGGGTTCTCGGTTGGTTGGGTAAAACAATAAAAAATTAAGTTATATAATTTTTTTACATATATTAACTGAAACAACTATAATCAACTTAAGGGATTGGTCAATCACTTGGTTTGTGTGGGGTTTAGTCCCTATCAAGGGATTGGTTAATCAGTTCGTTTGTGTGGGGTTTAGTCCCATCAATGTTCAAACTTCAAGAGAGGGGTTGAGGATGGGAGGTGTCACTACCTCGCAAGGGTGTTTCGTCCAACATTTAGACTGGCCCCAAGCTAGGTGAAAATTCTATATTGGTTTCCAAAATTTCTTGGAATAATTATGACTTTTTCAATAGATTGTTGTGAAAGTTCATATAGCTAATGAATAAGTATTTGGATATGGTAGTATAATTATTTTTTTGGTAAAATCCAAATTTGGAAGCGTTTAAATTGTACTATTGAATGCATAAATGAATTCAACACCCTCAAATACCCATATAACACTCTCATTATGCAATTTCCACAACTAATATATGTGATTGTAAATTCCCATAAAAGGTCCACTACTATAAAATTATTGATTTGTTTACATATATTAATTAAACTGTTAAAATCAAAGGTTCATTAAATTACATTGGTGTTCAAGTGTAAATGTTATCCAAATAAATGATATTTGGATTTGGTATTTAAGAGTTAATGTATAGTTATTTTGGTCGACCTAAAAAACATTTATGGTTTATGATGATCATCATCCACTTAGGTTTATAGGATCTTAAGAAAAAAATAATAATTACTAGCAACAATTAATGTATAGCTATTTTTAGTCAACCTAAAAAAATAGATTGAACTATGGTAATTGGATTTGGAATTTAAGAATTATTTTAATCTATTTAATAATTATGTATTCAAGAAATATTTTCTCTTGATAGATCAAAGTGGTCTCAAGTTAACTACCATTATCTTTTTCAAGAAGAAAAAACAACACTTTTGTTATTCACTAGAATAAAAAAGTACTTAAATCAAACATTTTCCTATAACTCATATTAAATGGACATTTTTGCTAGATTATAATAACAAAAATCAAAATTCCAGCACATTGACCATCTAATTTAAGCATGAGAGACAAAATACATCCACGCCTAGAAAGCGATCACCACAAAGAGAGAAGTATAGCAGCAACAAACACCAACAATAAAAAAAGTATAAGGCACCCGTAGGCACCACCATATCCTCAATATATTCCTCCCAAAGTAAAAAAAATTCAAGAGAACTCAGAGCCTCTTTTAACCACCATTATCACCATCATCAAAATCTTTAGATATGTTAATAAAAAACAATTATTTTCAAGTTAAAATTAAAAATTTACTTAATTTAGATCGGTGTTAACATTTAAAGTTTATATGATATATGAATAAATAGATTTTATGATGGTATTTGGACTTGGTATTTACAAAGTTTATATGGTATATGAATAAATAGATTTCATGATGGTATTTGGATTTGGTATTTACAAGGCATTGTAACTATTTTTAGTTAAAGTAAAAATGGTGGTGGTGGTGGTGAACATTCATTGAGACCCACTTGGTCTATCAAACCTTAAGACAAGAGAGAGGGAATATTTAGATTGTTGTAAAATTTTATTCCTATGATTAGAAACTTTAGAAAGAAGCATTCCTAGCTTTCCATAGTTTTGACATGTTGGAAGATTAGGTAGGTTTGTATTGTAGCAAAGATTATGAAACTATGATCGAATAATCCTTTCTACCCACAGTGTTTTAGGAATTATTGAGTGCCCTTGTTTCACTATGAAGTTCATGGGAGTTTGTTCTTATATTGGCTATATTAATTTTCTTCTTCAAATCAGTTAAGACAAAGGGATATTTTTTATCTTCTAGATCATATTTAATGACCTCCTTATAGTATCTTAATTTTCTTTTAACCACTATCTCTTTCTTGTCCCAGATTTTCTCTTTAAACTTAGATGTGATAGTATTTTTAATGTTGTTGATATTTTGCAAAGTGGCATTTTCGTCAACTCCCCAATGGTTTAACCAAGCCATGGACTCTTTATAACAACCTCTCTTGAGCCGTAGATGGTCTTGGATAGATTTTAAACCAATTTTAGCGAATCTCTGGTCTCCCATTTTATTTATCCTCTACTTGTACATCATCTACCTAGTAATAACGATACTTTCGATGGGGGGAAGACCCACTTCTATGAGGAGACTAGGATAGGGTGTATTGATTTTAATTTTAAAGCTATACATGATAAAATAATTCTGAATTTGGTCAATCTTTTTCCATAATTCTTTAGAGATATTGCAACCCCAAACTTCACAACCGTCCAAGATAAGGGGAGTGATGAGAGTTTCAAGAAGGAACTTCATTTTATCCCACATCACAAGGTTTGTTGATCTTACAATTGTTTTCTAGACCAAAATAATCTTTCCAACCTCTCCAATTGAGCTTGTGATGGATATCAATTCTGAGATATTTGTAAGAGAACACTACCTCCAAGTTTCTATTGTCATGTAACAAATTAGTGTAAGTGTCTTTCCTGGACTTGACAATCATAACTTTAATTTTGTCGAGCTCAAATACCCCTATGGCACTCACATTATGCAATTTCCATAACTAATGTATGTGATTGTAAATATTTATTTTAAGATTTGCAATTGATTCCGAACAAAACAAACCGAAAAATATTCCCAAAAAAGATCCACTACTATAAAATTATTTATTTGTTTACATATATTAATTAAAAAGTTAAAATTAAAGGTTCTTTAAATTACATTTGTGTAAGTTTAAATGTTATCCAAATAAATGGTATTTGGGTTTAGTATTTAAGAGTTAATGTATAGTTAATTTTAGTCAATTTAAAAACATTTGTGGTAAGTTATGATAACGATGGTGATTAACTTAGGTTTATGAGATTTTAAATGAAAAAAAAGAATTATTTGAATTGCTATAAAATTTTATTCCTATATAATTTTTTTTTGTTTTCAATAATATATTTTGGATTTGATATTTAAGAGTTAATATCTAGCTTTTTTTAATCAACCTTAAAAAACAATTATGTGCAAGTTATATAAAATTATTAATTTGTTTACATATATTAATATATAAGCTAAACTTAAAGGTTCCTTAAATTACATTGGTGTTAAAGTTTAAATGTTTTACCTCCATAAATAGAATAAATAAATTGTATTATGGTATTTGGATTTGGAATTTAAGAGTTAATGTGATTACTTTTAATAAATTTAATAATTATGTATCCAAGTAATTGTTCCCAGAGGCGCTTTACAACCCAGTATGGGGGAGCTATTGTAATGCGTAAAATTATGTTACAACTTTATGTAAAAATACAAATGTTGTTGGCTCAATAATTAAGAATAAAAATAAATAAAATTTAAAAATGCAAATGATGTATGGGGGAGATGTTGTACATTATGTTACAACGTTATGTAGTGTTATGTAAAAATACAAATGTTGTTGGCTCAATAATTAAGAATAAAAATAAATAAAATTTAAAAATGCAAATGATGTATGGAGGAGATGTTGTAACGCGTATTGTTGTGTAATGTTATGTAGAATTATGTAAAAATAATGAATAAAATAAATTGACAATAAAAGATTGAGATAAATAAAAATTATAGTGTTATGCAAACATATCCAACATGAAATTGACTATAAAGAATGTTTGCACCAAAATGGATTCGATCGACGCATAGTAGATTCATATTTTTAATGGATAGATTCATAGTTTAAATTGACATAAGCTGGTATTTTATCTTAATGCACGAAAGATCAAAGCGGTCTCACTATGTGTTACTCGCCACCACCACAATCATAAAAAACTTTAAATATGTTAATTACAAAAAATATTTTCTACATTAAAATTAAAAATTTCCTTAAGATAGATTGGTTTAGCGTTTAAAGTTTATATGATATAAGGATAAATAGATTTTATGATGGTATTTGGACTTCGTATTTACAAAGTTTATATGGTATATGCATAAATAGATTTTATGATGGTATTTGGATTTGGTATTTATAAGGCATTGTAACTATTTTTAGTTAAAGTAAAAATGGTGGCAGTGGTGGTGGTGGTGAACATTCATTGAGACCCACTTGGTCTATCGGACCTTAAGATAAGAGAGAGGGAATATTTGGATTGTTGTAAAATTTTATTTCTATGATAAAAAACTTTAGAAAGAAGCATTTCTAGCTTTCCATAGTTTTGACATATTAGAAGATTAGGTACGTTTGTATTGTAACAAAGATTATGAAATTATGATCGAATGTGGGTGTACATAGGACACTCTAGGAGAAAGTGACTTTCATCCTCAATGCTCATAGTCTCACAGAGATGGCAAATCCTTTCTACCCACAGTGTTTTAGGAATTATGGAGTGCCCTTGTTTCACTATGAAGCTCATGGGATTTTGTTCTTATCTTGGCTATATTAATTTTCTTCTTCGAATCGGTTAAGACAAGGAGATATTTTTTATATTCTAAATCATATTTAATGACCTCCTTATAGTATCTTAATTTTCTTTTAACCTCTAATTCTTTCTCGTCCCATATTTTCTCTTTAAACTTAGATGTGATAGTATTTTTAATGTTGTTGATATTTTGCAAAGTGGCATTTTCGTCAACCCCCCAATGGTTTAACCAAGCCATGGACTCTTTATAACAACCTCTCTTGAGCCATAGATGGTCTTGTATAGATTTTAAACCAATTTTAGCGAATCTCTGGTCTCCCATTTTATTTATCCTCTACTTGTACATCATGTACCTAGTAATAACGATACTTTCGATGGGGGGAAGACCCACTTCTATGAGGAGAATAGGATAGGGTGTATTGATTTTAATTTTAAGGCTATTAATGATAAAATAATTCTGAATTTGGTCAATCTTTTTCCATAATTCTTTAGAGATGTTGCAACCCCAAACTTCACAACCGTCCAAGATAAGGGGAGTGATGAGAGTTTCAAGAAGGAACTTCATTTTATCCCACATCAAAGGGTTTGTTGATTTTACAATTGTTTTCTAGACCAAAATAATCTTTCCAACCTCTCCAATTGAGCTTGTGATGAATATCAATTTTGAGATATTTGTAAGAGAACACTACCTCCAAGTTTCTATTGTCATGTAACAAATTAGTGTAAGTGTCTTTCCTGGACTTGCCATCATAACATTAGTTTTGTCGAGCTCAAATACCCCTATGGCACTCACATTATGCAATTTCCATAAATAATATATGTGATTGTAAATATTTTTTTAAAGATTTGCAATTGACTCCGAACAAAATAAACCGAAAAATATTCCCAAAAAAGGTCCACTTCTATAAAATTATTGATTTGTTTACATATATTAATTAAAAAGTTAAAATTAAAGGTTCTTTAAATTACATTTGTGTAAGTTTAAATGTTATCCAAATAAATGGTATTTGGGTTTAGTATTTAAGAGTTAATGTATAGTTAATTTTAGTTAATTTAAAAACATTTGTGGTAAGTTATGATAACGATGGTGATCAACTTAGGTTTACGAGATTTTAAGTGAAAAAAATAATTATTTGGGTTGTTATAAAATTTTATTTTTATATAATTTTTTTTTTGTTTTCAATAATATATTTTGGATTTGATATTTAAGAGTTAATGTCTAGCTATTTGTAGTCAACCTTAAAAAACAATTCTGGACAAGTTATATAAAATTATTAATTTGTTTACATATATTAATTAATAAGCTAAACTTAAAGGTTCCTTAAATTACATTGGTGTTAAAGTTTAAATGTTTTACCTCGATAAATAGAATAAATAAATTGTATTATGGTATTTGGATTTGGAATTTAAGAGTTAATGTGATTATTTTTAATAAATTCAATAATTGTGTATCCAAGTAATTGTTCCGAGAGGTGCTCTACAACCCAACCCAGTATGGCGGAGCTATTGTAATGCGTAGCATTATGTTACAACTTTATGTAAAAATACAAATGTTGTTGGCTCAATAATTAAGAATAAAAATAAATAAAATTTAAAAATGCAGATGATGTATGGGGGAGATGTTGTACATTATGTTACAACGTTATGTAGTAATATGTAAAAATACAAATGTTGTTAGCTCAATAATTAAGAATAAAAATAAATAAAATTTAAAAATACAAATGATGTATGGAGGAGATGTTGTAACGCGTATTGTTGTATAATGTTATATAATGTTATGTAAAAATAATGAATAAAACAAATTGACAATAAAAGATTAAGATAAATAAGACTTATAGTGTTATGCAAACATATCCAACAAGAAATTGACTATAAAGAATGTTTGCACCAAAATGGATTCGATCTACGCATAGTAGATTCATATTTTAAATGGATAGATTCATACTTTAAATTAACATAAGCTGGTATTTTATCTTAATGCACAAGAGATCAAAGCGGTCTCACTAGGTGTTACTCACCACCACCACAATCATAAAAACCTTTAAATATGTTAATTACAAAAAATATTTTCTAAGTTAAAATTAAAAATTTGCTTAAGTTAGATTGGTTTAGCGTTTAAAGTTTATATGATATAAGGATAAATAGATTTTATGATGGTATTTGGACTTGGTATTTACAAAGTTTATATGGTATATGAATAAATAGATTTCATGATGGTATTTGGATTTAGTATTTACAAACCATTGTAACTATTTTTAGTTAAATTAAAAATGGTGGCGGTGGTGGTGGTGGTGGTGAACATTCGTTGAGACTCACTTGGTCTATCAGACCTTAAGACAAGAGACAAGAGAGAGGGAATATTCAGATTGTTGTAAAATTGTATTCCTATGATAAAAAACTTTAGAAAGAAGCATTCCGAGCTTTCCATAGTTTTGACATGTTAGAAGATTAGGTAGGTTTGTATTGTAACAAAGATTATGAAACTATGATCAAATGTTGGCGTACATAGGACATTCTAAGAGAAAGTGACTTTCATCCTCTATGCTCATAGTCTCACAGAGATGGCAAATCCTTTCTACCCATAGTGTTTTAGGAATTATCGAGTGCCCTTGTTTCACTATGAAGATCATGGGAGTTTGTTCTTATCTTGGCTATAATAATTTTCTTCTTTGAATTGGTTAAGACAAAGAGATATTTTTTATCTTCTAGATCATATTTAATGACCTCCTTATAGTATCTTAATTTTCTTTTAACTTAAATGTGATAGTATTTTTAATGTTGTTGATATTTTGCAAAGTGACATTTTCTTCAAACCCCCAATGGTTTAACCAAGCCATGGACTCTTTATAACAACCTCTCTTGAGCCGTAGTTGGTCTTGGATAGATTTTAAATCAATTTTAGCAAATCTCTGGTCTCCCATTTTATTTATCCTCTACTTGTACATCATGTACCTAGTAATAACGATACTTTTGATGGGGGGAAGACCCACTTCTATGAAGAGACTAGGATAGGGTGTATTGATTTTAATTTTAAGGCTATACATTATAAAATAATTCCGGATTTGGTCAATCTTTTTCCATAATTATTTAGAGATGTTGCAACCCCAAACTTGACAACCGTCCAAATTAAGGGGAGTGATGAGAGTTTCAAGAAGGAACTTCATTTTATCCCACATCACAAGGTTTGTTGATTTTACAATTGTTTTCTAGACCAAAATAATCTTTCCAACCTCTCCAATTGAGCTTGTGATGGATATCAATTCTGAGATATTTGTAAGAGAAGCCTACCTCCAAGTTTCTATTGTCATGTAACAAGTTAGTGTAAGTGTCTTTCCTGGACTTGACAATCATAACTTTAGTTTTTTCGAGCTCAATACCCCTATGGCACTCACATTATGCAATTTCCATAACTAATGTATGTGATTGTAAATTTTTTTTTTAAGATTTGCAATTGACTCCGAACAAAACAAATGGAAAAATATTCCCAAAAAAGGTCCACTACTATAAAATTATTGATTTGTTTACCTATATTAATTAAAAAGTTAAAATTAAAGGTTCCTTAAATTACATTTGTGTAAGTTTAAATGTTATCCAAATAAATGGTATCTGGGTTTAGTATTTAAGAGTTAATGTATAGTTAATTTTAGTCAATTTAAAAACATTTGTTGTAAGTTATGATAACGATGGTGATCAACTTAGTTTTATGAGATTTTAAGTGAGAAAAAAGAATTATTTGGGTTGCTATAAAATTTTATTCCGATATAATTTTTTTTTTTCAATAATATATTTTGGATTTGATATTTAAGAGTTAATGTCTAGCTATTTTTAGTCAACCTTAAAAAACAATTCTAGGCAAGTTATATAAAATTATTAATTCTAGGCAACTTAAAGGTTCCTTAAATTACATTGGTGTTAAAGTTTAAAAGTTTTACCTCAATAAATAGAATAAATAAATTGTATTATGGTATTTGGATTTGGAATTTAAGAGTTAATGTGATTACTTTTAATAAATTTAATAATTGTGTATCCAAGTAATTGTTCCGAGAGATGCTCTATAACCCAGTATGGAGGAGCTATTGTAATGCGTAACATTATGTTACAACGTTATGCAGAAATACAAATGTTGTTGGCTCAATAATTAAGAATATAAATAAATAAAATTTAAAAATGCAAATGATGTGTAGGGGAGATGTTGTACATTATGTTACAACATTATGTAGTGTTATGTAAAAGTTCAAATGTTGTTGACTCAATAATTAAGAATAAAAATAAATAAAATTTAAAAATACAAATGATGTATGGGGGAGATGTTGTAATGTTATGTAGTATTATGTAAAAATAATGAATAAAATAAATTGACAATAAAATATTGAGATAAATAAGAATTATAGTGTTATGCAAACATATCCAACAAGAAATTGACTATAAAGAATATTTGCACCAAAATGGATTACGCATAGTAGATTCATATTTTAAATGGATAGATTCATAGTTTAAATTGACATAAGCTGGTATTTTATCTTAATGCACGAAAGATCAAAGCGGTCTCACTAGGTGTTACTCACCACCACCACAATCATAAAAAACTTTAAATATGTTAATTACAAAAAATATTTTCTAATATAAAATTAAAAAATTTCCTTAAGTTAGATTGGTTTATCGTTTAAAGTTTATAAAGTTTATATGATATAAGGATAAATAGATTTTATGATGGTATTTGGATTTGGTATTTACAAAGTTTATATAGTATATGAATAAATAGATGTTATGATGGTATTTGGATTTGGTATTTACAAGGCATAATAACTATTTTTAGTTAAAGTAAAAATGGTGGTGGCGGTGGTGGTGGTGGTGGTGGTGAACATTCGTTGAGACCCACTTGATCTATTAGACCTTAAGACAAGAGAGAGGGAATATTTGGATTGTTGTAAAATTTTATTCCTATGATAAAAAGCTTTAGAAAGAAGCATTCCTAGCTTTCCATAGTTTTGACATGTTAGAAGATTAGGTAGGTTTGTATTGTAGCAAAGATTATGAAACTATGATCGAATGTGGGTGTACATAGGACACTCTAAGAGAAACTGACTTTCATCCTCAATGCTCATAGTCTCACAGAGATGGCAAATCCTTTCTACCCACAGTGTTTTAGGAATTATCGAGTGCCCTTGTTTCACTTTGAAGCTCATGGGAGTTTGTTCTTATCTTGGCTATATTAATTTTCTTCTTAGAATCGGTTAAAAAAAAGAGATATTTTTGATCTTCTAGATCATATTTAATGACCTCCTTATAGTATCTTAATTTTCTTTTAACCTCTAATTCTTTCTCGTCCCAAATTTTCTCTTTAAACTTAGATGTGATAGTATTTTTAATGTTGTTGATATTTTGCAAAGTGGCATTTTCGTCAACCCCCCAATGGTTTAACCAAGCCATGGACTCTTTATAACAACCTCTCTTGAGCCGTAGATGGTCTTGCATAGATTTTAAACCAATTTTAGCGAATCTCTGGTCTCCCATTTTATTTATCCTCTACTTGTACATCATGTACCTAGTAATAACGATACTTTCGATGGAGGAAAGACCCACTTCTATGAGGAGACTAGGATAGGGTGTATTGATTTTAATTTTAAGGCTATACATGATAAAATAATTCTGAATTTGGTCAATCTTTTTCCATGATTCTTTAGAGATGTTGCAACCCCAAATTTCACAACCTTCCAAGATAAGGGGAGTGATGAGAGTTTCAAGAAGGAACTTCATTTTATCCCACATCACAAGGTTTGTTGATTTTACAATTGTTTTCTAGACCAAAATAATATTTCCAACCTCTCCAATTGAGCTTGTGATGGATATCAATTCTGAGATATTTGTAAGAGAACACTACCTCCAAGTTTCTATTGTCATGTAACAAATTAGTGTGAGTGTCTTTCTTGGACTTGACAATCATAACTTTAGTTTTGTCGAGCTCAAATACCCCTATGGCACTCACATTATGCAATTTCCATAACTAATGTATGTGATTGTACATATTTTTTTTAAGATTTGCAATTGACTCCGAAGAAAACAAACCAAAAAATATTCCCCAAAAAGGTCCACTACTATAAAATTATTGCTTTGTTTATATATATTAATTAAAAAGTTAAAATTAAAGGTTCTCTAAATTACATTTGTGTAAGTTTAAATGTTATCCAAATAAATGGTATTTGGGTTTAGTATTTAAGAGTTAATGTATAGTTAATTTTAGTCAATTTAAAAACATTTGTGGTAAGTTATGATAACGATGGTGATCAATTTAGGTTTATGAGATTTTAAGTGAAAAAAAAGAATTATTTGGGTTGCTATAAAATTTTATTCCTATATAATTTTTTTTTGTTTTCAATAATATATTTTGGATTTGATATTTAAGAGTTAATGTCTAGCCATTTTTAATCAACCTTAAAAACCAATTATGGGCAAGTTATATAAAATTATTAATTTGTTTATATATATTAATTAATTAGCTAAACTTAAAGGTTCCTTAAATTACATTGGTGTTAAAGTTTAAATGTTTTACCTCAATAAATAGAATAAATAAATTGTATTATGGTATTTGGATTTGGAATTTAAGAGTTAATGTGATTAGTTTTAATAAATTTAATAATTGTGTATCCAAGTAATTGTTCCGAGAGGCGCTCTACAACCCAATATGAGGGAGTTGTTGTAATGCGTAACATTATGTTCCAACGTTATGTAAAAATACAAATGTTGTTGGCTCAATAATTAAGAATAAAAATAAATAAAATTTAAAAATGCAAATGATGTATGGGGGAGATGTTGTAATGCTTATTGTTGTGTAATGTTATGTAGTGTTATGTAAAAATAATGAATAAAATAAATTGACAATAAAATATTGAGATAAATAAGAATTATAGAGTTATGCAAACATATCCAACAAGAAATTGACTATAAAGAATGTTTGCACCAAAATGGATTCGATCAATGCATAGCAGATTCATATTTTAAATGGATAGATTCATAGTTTAAATGGATATAAGCTAGCATTTTATCTTAATGCACGAAAGATCAAAGCGGTCTCACTAGGTGTTACTCACCACCACCACAATCATAAAAAACTTTGAATATGTTAATTACAAAAAATATTTTCTAAGTTGAAATTAAAAAATTTCCTTAAGTTAGATTGGTTTAGCGTTTAAAATTTATATGATATAAGGATAAATAGATTTTATGATGTTATTTGGACTTGGTATTTACAAATTTTATATGGTATACGAATTAATAGACTTCACGATGGTATTTGGATTTGGTATTTACAAGGCATTGTAACTATTTTTAGTTAAAGTAAAAATGGTGGTGGTGGTGGTGGTGGTGGTGAACATTCGTTGAGACCCACTTGGTCTATCAGACCTTAAGACAAGAGAGAGGGAATATTTGGATTGTTGTAAAATTTTATTCCTGTGATAAAAAACTTTAGTAAGAAGCATTCCTAGCTTTCCATAGTTTTGACATGTTAGAATATTAGGTAGGTTTGTATTGTAGCAAATATTATGAAACTATGATCGAATGTGGGTGTACATAGGACACTCTAAGAGAAACTGACTTTCATCCTCAATGCTCATAGTCTCACAGAGATGGCAAATCCTTTCTACCCATAGTGTTTTAGGAATTGTTGAGTGCCCTTGTTTCACTATGAAGCTCATGGGAGTTCGTTCTTATCTTGGGTATATTAATTTTCTTCTTCGAATCGGTTAAGACAAAGAGATATTTTTGATCTTCTAGATCATATTTAATGACCTCCTTATAGTATCTTAATTTTCTTTAACCTCTAATTCTTTCTCGTCTCAGATTTTCTCTTTAAACTTAGATGTGATAGTATTTTTAATGTTGTTGATATTTTGCAAAGTGGCATTTTCGTTTACCCCCCAATGGTTTAACCAAGCCATGGACTCTTTATAACAACCTCTCTTGAGCCGTAAACGGTCTTGGATAGATTTTAAACCAATTTTAGCGAATCTTTGATCTCCCATTTTATTTATCCTCTACTTGTACATCATGTACCTAGTAATAACGATACTTTCAATGGGGGGAAGACCCACTTCTATGAGGAGACTAGGATAGGGTGTATTGATTTTAATTTTAAGGCTATACATGATAAAATAATTCTGAATTTGGTCAATATTTTTCCATAATTCTTTAGAGATGTTGCAACCCCGAACTTCACAACCTTCCAAGATAAGGGGAGTGAGGCAAGTTTCAAGAAGGAACTTCATTTTATCCCACATCACAAGGTTTGTTGATTTTACAATTGTTTTCTAGACCAAAATAATCTTTCCAACCTCTCGAATTGAGCTTGTGATGGATATCAATTCTGAGCTATTTGTAAGAGAACACTACCTCCAAGTTTCTATTGTCATGTAACAAATTAGTGTGAGTGTCTTTCCTGGACTTGGCAATCATAACTTTAGTTTTGTCGAGCTCAAATACCCCTATGGCACTCACATTATGCAATTTCCATAACTAATGTATGTGATTGTAAATATTTTTTTTAAGATTTGCAATTGACTCCAAACAAAACAAACCGAAAAAATATTCCCAAAAAAGGTCCACTACTCTAAAATTATTGATTTGTTTACATATATTAATTAAAAAGTTAAAATTAAAGGTTCTTTAAATTACATTTGTGTAAGTTTAAATGCTATCCAAATAAATGGTATTTGGGTTTAGTATTTAAGAGTTAATGTATAGTTAATTTTAGTCAATTTAAAAACATTTGTGGTAAGTTATGATAACGATGGTGATCAACTTAGGTTTATGAGATTTTAAGTGAAAAAAAGTAATTATTTGGGTTGCTATAAAATTTTATTCCTATATAATTTTTTTTTGTTTTCAATAATATATTTTGGATTTGATATTTAAGAGTTAATGTCTAGCTATTTTTAGTCAACCTTAAAAAACAATTTTGGGCAAGTTATATAAAATTATTAATTTGTTTACCTATATTAAATAATAAGCTAAACTTAAAGGTTCCTTAAATTACATTGGTGTTAAGGTTTAAATGTTTTACCTCAATAAATAGAATAAATAAATTGTATTATGGTATTTGGATTTGGAATTTAAGAGTTAATGTGATTACTTTTAATAAATTTAATAATTGTGTATCCAAGTAATTGTTCCGAGAGGCGCTCTACAACCCAGTATGGGGGAGCTCTTGTAATGCGTAACATTATGTTACAATGTTATGTAAAAATACAAATGTTGTTGGCTCAAGAATTAAGAATAAAAATAAATAAAATTTAAAAATGCAAAAGATGTATGGGGGAGATGTTGTACATTATGTTACAACGTTATGTAGTGTTATGTAAAAATACAAATGTTGTTGTCTCAATAATTAAGAATAAAAATAAAATAAAAATTTAAAAATGCAAATGATGTATGGGGGAGATATTGTAACGCGTATTGTTGTGTAATGTTATGTAGTGTTATGTAAAAATAATGAATAAAATAAATTGACAATAAAATATTGAGATAAATAAGAATTATAGTGTTATGCAAACATATCCAACAAGAAATTGACTATAAAGAATGTTTGCACCAAAATGGATTTGATCGACGCATAGTAGATTCATATTTTAAATGGATAGATTCATAGTTTAAATGTACATAAGCTGGTATTTTATCTTAATGTACGAAAGATCAAAGCGGTCTCACTAGGTGTTACTCACCACCACCATAATCATAAAAAACTTTAAATATGTTAATTACAAAAAATATTTTCTAAGTTAAAATTAAAAATTTCCTTAAGTTACATTGGTTTAGCGTTTAAAGTTTATGTGATATAAGGATAAATAGATTTCATCATGGTATTTAGATTTGGCGATAGGTAGAAACTTCCCTGGGTCTTTCGTTCCTGACTCCTTCGGGATGAGCGACAAATGGGTGGCGTTGAGAGCTTTCAAGATAGTCCTCGATTTTCTAGAGTTCTCTACTTAAGCTAATACTTCTTCCTTAATCCATGTCCAACATGTATGAAATAAGTTAGTGGTAAATCCATCTTTGCCCGATGCTTTATCCTCTGCCATATGATTGACCGTTTCCTCCAACTCTTCCATCTCAATAGGTTTCATCAACATGAGGTTTTGATCATCGGTAATCACCCTTGGAATAACCTGCGGGACCTGGGCTTGGGCCTCTTCCCTACCCACCACGGGTTCTTCCAAGAGGTCCTCAAAGAACTCGTTGAGAGTGGTTTCCAGTTCTTCATGGGATTCGAAAAAAGTACCGTCCCTTCTTTTAAGACCCACCACACGATTCCCATGTCGATGTTGGATGGCTGCATTGTGGAAGAATTTAGTATTTCACTCCCCTTCTTGCAGCCAATGGTTTCTAGATTTTTGTTTCCAGAGGAGTTCTTCCTGTTGCTCCCGAGAGTTAAATTCAAGAAACAGAGTCTGTTTTCCTATTTTAACTCCTCCAATAAACCTGGAGAAATGCCTTTCTGCTGAACTTCTTTCATTTTAGTATCTAGCTGCTTTTTTTCTTGGAAGATGTTCCCAAACAATTCCAAGTTCCAATGCTTGATTTTTCCTTTTAGGGCCTTTAACTTTTTTTGGAACCTATACATCAACGTACTCTCGATATATGAAATATCCTTCCACCACTGTTTGAGTTTCTCGGGAAACTCTTTATTGAGCAACCAAAACTGTTCAAATCTGAAGGATCTACATAGGTTCTAACCGATCCTCGACCATTCCAAACTAACCAGCCAATGATCAGAAGCTTCCAAAGGGAGAATAACCACCGTTAAATCCCCACCCGCCATAATAATCGATTCTGTAACCAGGAAGCGATCCAGCCAACAAGCAATACTTCTGTCCCCCGCCCTCTTATTATTCCATGTAAAAGTACCATTTGTCGCTCTGATGTCCACCAACCCCAGAGCTTCAATAGTATCATTAAAGTGGTTGTTGATGGGGCTTAACTGGTGGATACCACCTTTTTTATCATCCAGATTACGAATCAAGTTGAAGTCCCCCCGCAAAATCCAAGGAGAAGTTCCAACCTGGTTCTTAAGAGACTGCAAGGAGTTCAAGAAAGAGAGTTTCATATTATGAGTTGCAGGCCCATACACATTAGAAATGAATCCTTGGGTTTTCATCCCTATCACATGGAAGGCTGCCAACAGATTATACTGGGAGGCAAAGAATCCGGAGAGAACTACTTTCCCCGCGTTCCACAGGATGCCAATACCACCTGCCACTCCTTTAGCTCCTACCGCCATAACCTCACAGTTATGCCACACTTTCCAACCAATATCTTTGAGCTCTTCAACAGATCACTTCGTTTCTTGAAGATACATGATCATGGGTCTTTCTATTTCAATTTTCCTTTTCAGAAGTCGGATCTTCAGAGGGATTTTACAGCCTCTGATATTCCTTGTAATCCACATTAAATAACTACTTGGGGGTGGTCGCAAGGCCTGCGAAAATGGTAAGGTATTGACCTGAAGTTACCAACTAAGAACCTAACAGTTGGATCCTCTTCACATTGTTGTGCCTTCCCCGTTTATCCCTCTTTCCTTTCTCCCCCCCCCCCCCTCTGTTTCTTTCATGGGGTCCGAGATAATTCCAAAACCTTTGGTATGCTTAGTTTTGAGTATGGATTTCTCTAATAGGGAGATTTGAGTTTGCTAGAGAGGATTTGGATCCTTCGCCGAGGTGACCGCCTCCAGGATTTCCAAATCTAGACCTTCGAATGTCATCTCCTCCCCTTTTTCTTCACGTATTGTAACTTCTCCCATTCCTACTTCCATTGCCGACTCCGGAATAAGAGTAACCTCTGAGCCAAGATTTTCTTGGATTTGATCTTCTTGAGGGATTTCACCTCCCTTTCCAGACTACAAGACCTCAAATCTATTGTGGGTTTGAGTTTTTTTATTCATTTCTAGTCCGACTAGCCTTTTGGTTGATCTTTTCTTATTAGCGACTTTGGTGAATCCATCTTCTTGTTTCTTGTCCTGGTTGCTAATAGTTCTTGGGTTTTTGTTAAGGGTGCAGTCCCGAAAGAGATGGCCATGTTCATGAAAACGCCTGCATCTGAAAGGTATTTGCTCATAATCAATAGCTTGGAACAACTCCTCATCGTCCCACAATATCTTGATCCCTTCCGACGGATCCTAGGAAATATCCATATACAAGCATATTCTAACATACGAAGTGTATCACATTTGTTTCGTTTGCTTAGACACCTTGACAAACACCCCCAACATATTACCAATCTTAGTGAGGATCTCTTCTTTCCAATATTCTTTGGAAGGGAATACAAACGTATCCAAACCGGTGCTATCATGAGGTTCTCCTTATCTGAGTTGAAATGTTCTTTGCACAGCGTCAGATACAGGCCTGCTGAATGAAAGAAGTACGGGTTGTTATCGAAAATCCTGTTACAGTTAGTTTCATTAAGGAAGACCACCGTAAAGAATCCTTTAGCTCCAAGCTAGAGATCGCAGTGACCTTGGGGTTTCCATGTGGTGTTGATTCACCATAACAGAGTCTTTCAGTTGGCCAAATTTCAATTAATTCTCTGGTAAGAGCATGCTCCTTCATGTACTGTATGTCCTCTCTGATCCATTCAGATCAGAACTGCAGTATTGGTACCTTCCTTGACTTAGGCATGCATTTCTCTGGTTTCCGAGGTCCCTAAATTAGGGGTGTCTCTTTAATTACTCCACTATGCCCGGCTTCACCCTGACCTGCAGGAGATTCCAAAGCTTCAAATACCCCTTTTCCTTTATCGATATCCATTCCGGGGGTAGGAGGCGAATCCTCCCCACCCACCGTCATGTCCATTCTGACTAAACCCTGCTTCAGCAGGGCATCCGGGACCTAGCCCAAACCGTTCCTACAAACTCTAAATCTTATTGTCACACCTTACACCTCTATAAAACCTTCATATTTCAATTTTGTTTAGTTTTGTTCAATTTTTTTTTTATCAAAGGAGCATTACAATTTTGGAACATGGCGTTATTTTACCTACCGCAAATTCTCCACAAGATGCCCTTAATTTTTTGTTATATATATATATATATTTTGTTATATATATATATATATATATATATATATATATATATATAGTTTTTATAAAACCAATTTTTTTACTCTATTTTTTCTTCTTGCAAGTAGTCTAAATACTACATAAGTTTGCGAAAAACGTTTCATATTGTTCCGGTTACCTATTATAATTTCTACATAGATTCCTACTTAATCTTATTCAGTTCCTGCATGTACAAAGGCACTTAAGGTGTAAGTGTTCAAGCCAATCGCTCTGATACTATTTGTAATGGACCTATCCAGGTCCTTAATTCATATTACGGAATACAATTTATCATTTTTTCATTTCTTTGCTTCTGCTAAGTTATCCTGGTTCTATTTAATATCTCTATGAAATTATGTGCAGGTATGGATCAATTAGAATATACTCTAGCTTACTTCTACCGTGTTATTGTTTTTGTTTATTGTTTTGTTTTTAAATGCAGGTGCATATAAACAAAGTTCTACTTCTTTTGAGCTACTAAGGTAAGAGTTCTAAGATAATAGTTAAAAGCATGTACAATAAACTTTTCTCATAAAAAAATTCTTACAACATATACATAATTTTACTTTTTGAATATAAAATTGAAGTAATATATCAAATTGTCAAAATACCCATAAGGTACCAAGGTACACCAATTTGTAAATGATCCCATAACCATAAAAATCAACTACCCAAACATGTTTTTCCACCCTGCCAACTAGAAAATCCTTGCTAACTTCCTAACTCCAAGAAACGCAATTTCTTCGACCCCCCAGCCCAAAACCTAGGTACAACTAGCCCAACCAGTGCAATGTGTTTCTGTAAAAAAAATGAAAAAAAAACCTCCTTTGTTGTTTTTCTCATGTGATTGAATCCCCCTCCAAAATCCATTTCCTCCTCTCTATATCCTTTCCTATCACTACCCTTTCCCTTATTTATTGCCTTATCCACTCAATTTTTTTCCACCTACTATGTCAGTCCCATCCTGTAAAAAACATAATATATATATGTGTGTGTGTGTGTGTGTGTGTGTGTTCAAAACTTATTTATTACACAAACCATCATCCTTTACAATTCAACCGTCATTCCTTTTCTGCACAATTATAAATAAAAATAATATAAAATTGATCAATAGATATTTACAATTCAACCACATTTATTTTCGACACAATTACAAATAATTATAATTAAAACTAATCAATATGTATTTATATTAATTAAATAATATTATTTAAGACTAAAACATAACTCATTCACCTAGTACCATGTTCAATGATTACACCTTAATTAGTTATAATTAAAACTAATTAACAATTATTACTCAAGTTAATAATAATATTGGTAACACTAATTAACATCATTAACACTAAGTTAATGTTAATTAATTGAGTTAACAATACTATCATTAACATATATTAACATGTATTTAATATTAATGAATCAAGTTAATAATAATCTCATTAATATTATTAACAACATTATTATTTATAAACCGAGCTACTGAACTAATTAATATCATTAACACTCATTTAATATTCAATAACCAAGTACTTGATTCAACCATTAAGTTAATAACAATATTATTAAAATTATTATCATCAGTAAATTTATCGACCAAGTTATCAACAATCCTATTAACCATTAAGTAACATCATTAACATTATTCCACCTTCATTGACCATAATTAATCATGAACCCTGATCACAATTAATTAACCATTTATTAATAAATTCACGTAATAATATAATTTCATAACTAAATAGATAGTAGTAATTATAATGTGATCATTCACAACTACAATTCATCCAAGTCATATTTTAATAGTATAATAGATAATTCATACATCATACGTAGACAAGATATGTAAGTGTAGCTAATGCTTACATACATCGTGTAGGTACACCAATAGTACTCAAACACACACACCACATAATCACATAAGTTACTATCTGTCGACACATACTGAGATATGAATTTGCAATGGCTAGTCATTTTACTAACTCAAATCATAATAATATATGAAACAAACATAACATACTAAATTACAACACATGAATCAAGCAAAGGTTTTCGGTACACACAAATTAAATTATGTTTCCCTTTAACAATTCCACGAAATTCCTATTTACCTACTCTCTTCTACCTAATTCACAACTAAATTCCACATCCTATCCTTCCTGTGTTGGACTACCCTGAAGCGTCCACTGCATGGAATAACTCCAGTTAGAACCCATAAGTAGAAGTGTCGACTACATCGACCAAGCTTCCCCAAGAGAAACCCACTAGTCATCATCACACACCTTGCAGAGTACACTGTAGGGAATCCATACCGTGACTCCGAGTTTTGGAGGATAAACAGTGGGCAATGCCTCCACCCCTCCTATGGAACAAGGGACTATGTCTACATTGCAACTATTGGACTTGGGTTTTGTCATCGAATAACCAATTTGGGAAGTCACGAGTTTCTTGAAACCCAGCACCTCCCCACACATCATGATAATAACACAATACTTATACTAAAAAATAATGCATCACTTGCATACCATTTATTTTTCTGAATTCATGTACCAGAGGTACTCCCACCTCATAGGACCCAACTACCACTTAGCTCTTTTCACATGTAGGTTAGTCTCCAAACACAAGATCGAGAATATCGTGTAATCATTGAGATGTATATACATTTCATTACTAATGAACGATAATGCAAATCATTTTTCTATGTACCATGCACCTACTATCACATTCATTTATTAAATGCTCATCTAAACTGGTATCCACAATTCAAAGCATCTCATTTAAATTTACATGTTAGACTAAAATTAAGATACGACAATCATTGATAATATTAACATCACACACACATATATATGTCTTCCTCAAAATAGTAATTCCATAGGTCCACAATGTCCAGATTCTGACAAATTTCCACAATCATAAGATAATAGAAACAATAAATGGTAGTTCAGGTGGTAAATTCAAAATGGGGTATTACACACCAAAACGTGTACGCAATATGAAACATCACAATTCTTCCACGATATTTAACATTACAATTTTGTCGCAATATTTAAATTACACTTTTATCATTATATTTAACCTTACAACTATATTGTTTGGTTTAGTGAAAAAGATATTCAAAAGAATTTGGGTGTGGTAAGGATTATAGGTAGAGCGAGAGGGGGGGTGTTAAAGGGTTAGAGGTAGATACATAGGTGGGTTAGTAAGAGTTAGAGAGAGGGGTTACAGGTTAGGAGTTAGTAAGGGTTACATAAAGGAGGCAAAGAGAGATATGGGGGGGGGAGAGGGGTTAGGTTGCATTTTAAAATTTGTTTCCCACCCTTATCCCTTTTCATGGATTTATGTCGACAACATTGTTTGGAGGGACTTATCTTTCCCTTCAAGTGATAAATTATGTATCCATTTTTTTGTTGGATTGTGTGCATAAAATTAGAAAAGTTACAGTATTTCAAATCATGGGAAACAACACGAAGATTGACTTTTGGGGTAAATATATTTGGAATATCTACTACATCAAAGTGTATTCAAAAGAATGGAACCAAATCATTAACTGAATACATAAAACCTCCTGCAGAAGGTTGTAATGTAAGGTTATCTTCAGAAAGGGTTTAAAATCCCATAGTAGTCTAGGAATTCATTTCCATTAACTTGGCCTAGTTACTTGTGGATGTAAGTAGAAAAAACTTTGGATAGACTTGTTTCCTCCTGATATTCCCACATTCAGCTACGAGGAGAATAAATTATGGTGTAGATGGAAACATATGATACACTTTCCAAATCTATGTTGTTGGAAGAACTTACATACTTCATCAAAGGAACGTTTTGCAAATGACTTGAAAGTCCCTTTCAATTTTCAACGAAGAAATAAAAAAGTTCAATGTACATATTTTTAGGAATTCCTTGCAACCACCTAGATGACCGAATACAAGGAGAATGCCATTTATGTGGAAATAAAATCATAGAATCCTCTCAACCGACATATTTCCTCCTCTAAGTCGTTCACCCAATACAAACAATAATTTAACAACCCATTTTTTGACATCTTTCCTTTGCTCAACCGTAAAATTGTCTTCCACAAGAATACGCTGCCTCCGCATGTAATACCTACATTATGTCGTCGTAAATTGATCTTCTTCTTCTAACAAATGCATAATGAAGGATTCATTGTCATTGCTCTGAGAAGTTCTAAGGTCAGTTTCTCGTAAAATAGATATTGTATACTATCCTATTAAGATCCATATCTTCCAACTCATGAGCTGAGAGCTTCTTTATCTTAGACATAAACAAAAGAACTCCAGGACGAATACTAGAGAGATGTTGCTTTACAATTTTAACCTTCTTAGGGAATAGGGGTAAAACTATAACATTATTAGGAAGCTGAAATACATAAATTTATTCGAGTTGTGTTATTCATGGCCTATCTTCTATTCATTTTGGAATAATATATAAAATATTAACATTGAGGGGGATTCATTGAATCTTATCCTATATCCATTTCTGAAAATGAAAGGATGGCTTGCAACTAAGAAAACGCTCTTAAATCCAATACCTGCAATGAAAACAATAATTTTTCATTCAAAACAAGAAATAAATCCAAAGGGTTATATATTTGCACTAATATCTCATTTCATAAAAAGGCCGACACACATATTGTTTTGATTGTATTTTAAAATTTGTTTCCCACCCTTATCCTGTTTCGTGGATTTGTGCGACAACAATGTTTGGAGGGAGTTATCCCACCCTTCTCATGATAAATTCCGCAGCCATTTTCCGTTGGAATGTGTCCATCAAATTAGAAAAATGCATCATTTATTTCCTTATGGTTATCCCCTTTAAGTCCTAGATTGGTGATATTTGATGCCCTGGGTTGGATATATTTGGAATCTGTGGAACACCCACCTCTCACTTTACTTCTAACCCCTTACCACCCCCCATTGTCTCATCTTTCACCTCTCTCTCTCTCTGTTTCTCTCTAACCCTTTAACACTTCCCCCCCTCCCCTTTTCTTTACCTCTAACACCTTACAACCACCCACTCCCCTTTCTCTACCTCTAACCCCTTACCACCTCCTAGCCCCTTTTTTATACCTCCAACCCCTTACCACCAAGAATTATTCTTAATGTTATAATCGACACAAAATAAAATCATAACCCCTTTTCGGAAAAAAAAAATATATTATATTGTTACAAAACCTACAAGCATTATGTAACTAAAAATCGCACACACATTATGTAAATATAAAACGTGTGCGCATTGAGTTTTGGAGGGCTTTAAAATTTAAATTTAAAAAAAAACATGACCGCATTACTTAGCACTATGCCCGAACCTCCACACGATCTAGCGTGGCATTTCTATGCCTATTTGTCTACTTTGGAATTTGCTTCAGATTCACAATGCATGTGCCTTGGAATATTATATACCATGGTTAATTGAGCATTATAGCCATTTTTTTAAGTGTGCCTGTGTTTAGCCATTGGTTATAGTATGCTACACACCATCGTTTTTTATGAAATTATAGACATAGATAGCATTTTTTCTATAGATTCCAAATATGTAATTTTAGAAAAGAATATATATATTTTTCTTACTTTTCTTGTGTCATGACTCCTTAACTCAAAAAACACATTGTTAGTGTTTCGTCCATAAATCTTCCATTTCTCAACCATTTTCAAAAACATTGTATGGTGCACTAAAGAACATCGACCTCTACATGCTATAAAAAAATGTTTCAAAATATTTTCATTAAGATCTTCAAAGGATAAACCCACAATTGGCATACTTTTTTCGAGGTTCGATCACTTAGATAATATATATATATATTGGGGGGGAATATCGATGCACTAGTACTAATTGTTCTCTATATTGTTGGAATACTCTCACCATCATTTTTTATATTTGCATGCATGCATGCATTCTACATGCATCTAGTCATCATGCATGCATCTTCATGCATCTAGTCATTAGTATCAAATCTGGAGCCAACTACAGTTGTATCCATTGTTGCAGTTGCAACAATTCATTGAGCAACTGTATTTCATTGAGCACCAAGCCTCTGGATTTCCACAACAATTCATGGTGCAATTGTCTTGAATTCACTGGAGAAATCCAAGTAGGTCTAGCCAGGTGTGAAGGATCCAGTCACATGTGGTCATTTTCCCAAGGCAGTGTTCTCTCGATTTGCAGCAAACATTCATCAACAATTCCATTTGTTTTGCAGGTGTTAGAATTATGATAATTTCATTCAAATATTATCTAGGATCCTACTAAGAGAATAACATGCATAACATAACAATCATAGACACAAGAGACACAGAGTTTACTCGGAGAAAACCAAGAAGGTGAAAAACCCCGAAATTTCCTTGGATATAGAATGAGCACCAATACAAAGATCACAAAGATCAAACCTCAAAAGATGGATGTCTTCAGCAGCTACTCCTCCTCCACTTGTGCGCACTCCTCTCTCTCAACTATGCAAGTTGGATGAGTGAGTGAATGAATAGAATGAGAGAGTCACACTCTCTATTTATACATTAACTTAGACTGCCTTTAACCTTAACTGGGCCGACTTCCTAAGGAAGCCTAATAACCCATCCACATGACTCATACAGGGCCGACCCCACCAAGGTGATCTAATAACCCATCAAATATTGTCATGTCCCAAATTTGGAATTGGGTCACAATGGCCTAATCACATTAGCCATATTCATTAGAGTTTGTAAAATTGATGTTAAGGGTCAAATAATTGCCAAGGATGAAAATTACTAGTTTCCTAGGTTTGGGGTGGAAGCTTTGGGATTTGGAATAAGGGGGATAATAAATGATGTTTAGACATTAGAAGGGTTCAAGTATTTAATAAATAGAGTGAATAAAGAAATTCAAGAGAAATCCTAAGTGACAAATGGTTTTGGAGACATATGGAGGATGTGGGACCCACACTAGCTTGATTTTTCATAATACATGGTATCTCTCTTTTGCAAATTCGAATTAATGGGAATGTGAACACTCTTGGGTGAGTTGGTAAGTCATAACACATGTCATTGAGCATATTAGGTCGAATTTGGAAGGATTGGTAACCTCCATGGAAGATAAAGAGTCAAAGTGGAAGTTTGTGGACACTTGGGCTAGATTCCCTAGCCCCTATGACACCAATGATGGAGAATCTATGACAACTATGACAAATTGCAGACCTGACCTCTGACATCTGACCACTATGACATGTCAGCCCCAAAAATAGGCTCAAAGAAGGCGAATTTGGGAGTTGGAGAAGCCAAAGAGACTCAAAATCGAATTTGGGAGAAGATGGAAGGTTGGAACTAGGAGACAAGTAGCAAATGTGGAATATTTCCTAAATGAAAATCTATTGAATCTATTGAGAGGATTTCGACCCTTAGAAGGCTAATGTTGGTTATAAAATGTAGAAATGAAGTATGAGAATAGCTTTTGATCATTTGTAGAATTTGCAATTGCATTTGTGAAGAGGGAGAGCTAGTGGATGACTAGTTTCTTGCCTTAGCCAATTTCGAGGGTGAAAGATTCCCATCCAAGTTGGCAATTGGAAAGGCCATTCAGACCTTTAATTTGGAGATTTAATGGAGTCTTTATTTGCATGTGTAAGCTACAGGGCAGCTCATGGTTTCTTCTATTGCAGCTCGCTCCTTCAACCATTTCCAGTTTTGATGGCATATTCTTGATCCTTGAGGGAGGGCGTTTTTGGTGAGCTATTGTACTCTTTGGGGGAGCTTCTAATGCCCCATTTCTTTTTTAATATGAAGTAAATACTCTGTTCTTCATCTCCAGAAAGTTTCATGTCGAAATTCCAAGTAGAAATGTATAAATCTCATTTTTAATGGAAGAACAATGCCATTTCCCCACTACCTTGTTGTGAGCCAATGTATTGATGATGATTTCGAATGAATGAATGATTCTTTGATATATTTGTGATAAATATACTGCCATGGATGTCTTCTACAAGTTTCATGTACTGTACTCGAGCATTTGAAGCATTTTTACTCAGTTTAGTGGTATTGGGAGGTGAAATAGTACCATTTCCCCAAGGGTCGAATTGGGGATTTTTGCAGTTGAATGGGAGAGGGAGAGAACAGTTGTAATAAACCATTAATGGTGCATATGAGACCTTAATAAAATACTTAACACATTACATACCTCTGTTCATAAATTTGAGTGGGTTTGGAGGCATTTGGGAAGCCATTTTCAGTACTTACCTCAGGGGGATTTGAACCCCAAATTACTAGTAAAATTGCATACTTGGTCCAGAATCTTAAGAGAGTTTGCAAAGGTCTTTTGGTGGCCATATGTTATCCCTGAACATCATATTCAATTCCTAATATCATTCATAAACCTTCCTTGAAGATTTGAAGGCATTGGGAGTCAATTCGAGACATAGAGACCAATACTAGTCAAAGGCAACTTACTAGTAAAGTTCCCTACATTGGCCAGAATTGAAATAGTATTTGCAGAAGTATTTTAAAGGTCCAAAGGCATCCTTCAAACACATATTTATGTTCTAATCTCATTCATATACCTTCTCAGAAGATTTGAAATCATTTGGGGCAAATTTGGGACCTAGAGATCCAAACTAGTCAAAGGTCGAACTAGGGAAAAAAAGTGGAAAATTGCCATTTTAATAAAATTCCTAACAAGGGACATTACAGTGGTATCAGAGCATGGTCCTTGCACCTGTGGATTAGGAACATACATTCAAGAATAATTGGCAGCCATGTCTTACTATTATGACGAATCCTATGAGTACAATTCTTATGAGGAATATGCAGATGCTTATGAGCAATATGAAGCAGAATGTGAATGGTACGAGGAAGAGATGCCATCATGCAATAATTCTTACAATTTCAAGAGAAATGAAGATTATTCTTATGAATTTAAATCTGATGAATATGAGTGTGTCACACCAACCAAAGATAATTCTATGACTGAGTTCCAAAGATGGAGAGCAAAATATAAAACCTTGCCCCAACAATATCAAAAATATCAAGAATATTTGGCTTTTAGCAAAAATACACAAAATGCCATGTCTTTTGAGTACTTTGCTGAACATGTTTTTGAAAATAGGCCCAAACATGAAGATGTGGAGTTAGTAAAGAAAGGTTTATGCCCTTCTTGTAAAGAACCTTGGAGTGAGTATCATACATGTGTGCATGAAATTATGTCCCACTTGAGGAGAGCTTTTGGGAATTTTTCAAAAAAAGATTCCAAAAATATTGATCATAAGGAAAACAAGGGGAAAAATGCATCATCTTGCTTGAAGGATAAAAATGAAGAGACATCACAAGAGCATGAAGAAGATTCTATTGAAAATATGGAAGATCATTTCGAGACACCTTCTAGCTTAGACATGAACCAAAGAGCATCTACTGACGGATGCTTAAACTATGAAGGAGTACCTACTGATGGGTGCTCACACCTCTATGTTGGTGACATAGAGATCACTTTTGAAAGTGTTGCTGCAATCCCAAGTTCCATTAAGCATGATAATGAAGACCTTGTAGCAGTTGAAGAAGAACCAAGATCAACTTCCCCATCACCACTTGAGCTTCATGAAGTTGGTCCAAGCAAAATTGAAGAAGATGAGGAGGTTCATTTGCAAGAGCCTCATTTTCTTGAAGGGTCCTTAAAGATGAATGAAAATAAGATCCAAGAGTCCCTCATCATTCTCCATGACACTCAAGCATTGGTGTCAAATTCTTGTTGGAGAGCTACTTCATTGGAGGAAACATCCTTCCTTGAAGACATGGAGAAGATTCAAAGAGCAATGTGCCACATCAAAGGTAATTTCATGTCTTTGCTTTTTGATAGAAACCATTTGTTTGAGCTTAATGAATTGTTACATGATGCATACTTGAAGAGTAATGAGGATATTCATAAGCTCACAATTCAAAATGAGCAACTTCTTGAAAAGTTGCAAGATACTTGTTTTTCCTCCTATGTTTCAGATTGTCAAATGGTAGATTGTTTGGAGGATTCTCATGACATGGTGGATCATGAGAAATGTGAAAATTTGAATGTTCTTGATGTGTTTGAAGATGAAATTGAAGAGATCCAAACACTTGATGTGGTGGAAGAGGAATTTGAATTGCCTCTTGATGAAAGTTATGCAATTTTTAAAGAAGAGCATGATTCCTCTACATTGGAACCAAACTATGACAAAGAGTTCACACTTTTGAAGGAGCTGCATGATACTACCCATATGGATCCTTCCCATGATGAAACTTCTGTACTTTTTGATCATTTGGGTGATTTGGTTCATTCTCCTACATCCTACAATTCCATGTTTTGCAACATTAGTCTCAATGAAGTATGGGTGAAAGGGTTCTTTTTGATGGTGCCACATGAGGAGTATGGAACTCCTACATTTACTTTTTATGATGATATGGTTGGAGCACATTCTTATTCACATTTGCAGCAACATTATTTGTCACTTTATGATGATGCAAATCTACATGGATGCACCTATGATATGCATTTGAGTCACTTGAAGACTCATGGTTTTTCTTGCTCAACATTTGATTCATTTGATGTTGGAGGAACTTCATCCAACACTTGGGAGAATAGATTTATGATTGGAGAACATTTTTGTTGGCAGCCACATACTTTGTTACATCTTTATGATTCTCACATTCATGGATGTATGGGTGAGACTTCTTTGAGTCATTTGAAGTCTCCTTGTTTTTTTTGCTCATTATTTGGTTCAGATTCTAGTGGAGATTCTTCATTCACTTCTTGGATGAAAGAATACATGGCTGAATCTTTTGATGCATATCACATCCTTTTGGAGCAGCATTATAGGACATGGGATCCTCACCTATGTCATTGGAGCAGATTTGATGGGTCACTTGAAGCTTGTATGCACTTGGAAAATGGTGGTCTACTTGCTTGGAGGTATAAGCACTTTCATGACTCTTTGATGAAGCATATCCTTGATGTACATTTTCATTATGTTGTTATGTACTTTGATGATATATATTTGGTACTCATGATGTTTGGAAGAATGCATACAAGAAAATGGGATCCAGGAATCCTCTTATCTAATGGTGTAGGTTGGAGAGCACTCTTAATTGTTGGGGTGCAATACAAGCAATGGGACCCTGGAATAATTTTTGTCTCATTGGTTTCATTTTTTGGGGGGAAGCAAGCAGCATGGGAGATGGATTCCCCACTTAATAAAGTGATTTTAATAAGAGTAGTGCAGCAGCAAGCATGGTGGTTCCTCTCTAAAATATTCATGGAAACTCAAAGACTCAAGGTTTGGCAATTGAATGGCAACTTCAAAGAATTATACAGAAAGCAGGTTCTTCAACACCCATGTTTGAAATTGCTTGAGGACAAGCAATATTGAGAAGGGAGGATTTGTCATGTCCCAAATTTGGAATTGGGTCACAATTGCCTAATCACATTAGCCATATTCATTAGAGTTTGTAAAATTGATGTTAAGGGTCAAATAATTGCCAAGGATGAAAATTACTAGTTTCCTAGGTTTGGGGTGGAAGCTTTGGGATTTGGAATAAGGGGGATAATAAATGATGTTTAGACATTAGAAGGGTTCAAGTATTTAATAAATAGAGTGAATAAAGAAATTCAAGAGAAATCCTAAGTGACAAATGGTTTTGGAGACATATGGAGGATGTGGGACCCACACTAGCTTGATTTTTCATAATACATGGTATCTCTCTTTTGCAAATTCGAATTAATGGGAATGTGAACACTCTTGGGTGAGTTGGTAAGTCATAACACATGTCATTGAGCATATTAGGTCGAATTTGGAAGGATTGGTAACCTCCATGGAAGATAAAGAGTCAAAGTGGAAGTTTGTGGACACTTGGGCTAGATTCCCTAGCCCCTATGACACCAATGATGGAGAATCTATGACAACTATGACAAATTGCAGACCTGACCTCTGACATCTGACCACTATGACATGTCAGCCCCAAAAATAGGCTCAAAGAAGGCGAATTTGGGAGTTGGAGAAGCCAAAGAGACTCAAAATCGAATTTGGGAGAAGATGGAAGGTTGGAACTAGGAGACAAGTGGCAAATGTGGAATATTTCCTAAATGAAAATCTATTGAATCTATTGAGAGGATTTCGACCCTTAGAAGGCTAATGTTGGTTATAAAATGTAGAAATGAAGTATGAGAATAGCTTTTGATCATTTGTAGAATTTGCAATTGCATTTGTGAAGAGGGAGAGCTAGTGGATGACTAGTTTCTTGCCTTAGCCAATTTCGAGGGTGAAAGATTCCCATCCAAGTTGGAAATTGGAAAGGCCATTCAGACCTTTAATTTGGAACTTTAATGGAGTCTTTATTTGCAGGTGTAAGCTACAGGGCAGCTCATGGTTTCTTCTATTGCAGCTCGCTCCTTCAACCATTTCCAGTTTTGATGGCATATTCTTGATCCTTGAGGGAGGGCGTTTTTGGTGAGCTATTGTACTCTTTGGGAAAGCTTCTAATGCCCCATTTCTTTTGTAATATGAATTAAATACTCTGTTCTTCATCTTCAGAAAGTTTCAGGTCGAAATTCCAAGTAGAAATGTATAAATCTCATTTTTAATGGAAGAACAATGCCATTTCCCCACTACCTTGTTGTGAGCCAATGTATTGATGATGATTTCAAATGAATGAATGATTCTTTGATATATTTGTGATAAATATACTGCCATGGATGTCTTCTACAAGTTTCATGTACTGTACTTGAGCATTTGAATCATTTTTACTCAGTTTAGTGGTATTGGGAGGTGAAATAGTACCATTTCCCCAAGGGTCGAATTGGGGATTTTTGCAGTTGAATGGGAGAGGGACAGAACAGTTGTAATAAACCATTAATGGTGCATATGAGACCTTAATAACATACTTAACACATTACATACCTCTGTTCATAAATTTGAGTGGGTTTGGAGGCATTTGGGAAGCCATTTTCAGTACTTACCTCAGGGGGATTTGAACCCCAAATTACTAGTAAAATTGCATACTTGGTCCAGAATCTTAAGAGAGTTTTCAAAGGTCTTTTGGTGGCCATATGTTATCCCTGAACATCATATTCAATTCCTAATATCATTCATAAACCTTCCTTGAAGATTTGAAGGCATTGGGAGTCAATTCGAGACATAGAGACCAATACTAGTCAAAGGCAAATTACTAGTAAAGTTCCCTACATTGGCCAGAATTGAAATAGTATTTGCAGAAGTATTTTAAAGGTCCAAAGGCATCCTTCAAACACATATTTATGTTCTAATCTCATTCATATACCTTCTCAGAAGATTTGAAATCATTTGGGGCAAATTTGGGACCTAGAGATCCAAACTAGTCAAAGTTCGAACTAGGGAAAAAAAATGGAAAATTGCCATTTTAATAAAATTCCTAACAAGGGACATTACAAATATAAGTTACGACACTTACAATGTAACTTGCGACACTTGCAAATACAAATGACGACACTTCCAATCATAGGAATAATACATCTCCATTGGGGATTCAATAAAGTACAAATGTAATACATACAATATACAAGTGAATATCTTCTGAAGTTACAATTACATCAACACTCCCTCTTAACTAGGAAGGTATTCTCTTTACACAGGTCATCAAAACATAAAGGCACAAGTCTTCAATACTAGACCTAGATCATCGTCACTAGATCACGGAACAGCACCGTCACTACTATTGTACTCTTCATCTCGATCACTGGTTCTATCTCTCAATTCTTCTTGTCATAGGAAGTTCTACAGATCCAACCCTTTTTCATGCTGGTTGTAGGCCTAGCCTCCATGTAGGTCTTCATCATATATGTGAGCAGCCGGACAGAGGTGGAATCTAATGACTGATTATGTGCATATGCAAAACCTCGAAAGAGCATCTCATGACTGATTACGAGCTTACTGCTCAACCTATAAGATCTCCCAGGACTAAATTACAAGCAAACCTCGCAAAACCTCGAAATATCATCCCAGGACTGATTATGAGCTTACCACTCAATCTATCGGATCTCCCAGGAATAAATTACATGATACCTCACAAAACCTCGAAAGAGCATCCAAGGACTAATTACGAGCTTACTGCTAAACCTATCGGATATCCCAGGAATAAATTATATGCTACCTCACAAAACCTCGAAAGAGCATCCCAGGACTGATTACGAGCTTACTGCTCAACCTATCAGATCTCCCAAGAATAAATTACATGCTACCTCACAAAACCTCGAAAGAGCATCCTAGGACTGATTATGAGCTTCCTGCTCAACCTATCGGATCTCCCAGGAATAAATTACATGCTACTGCACAACTTACCAGATATCCACGACCTCGGAGTATCATCCTGATACTCATGATCAACCTAATCATCCTCGCATAGAGCATCATGCTGATGCTCATGATCATACTGATCATCATCATGTAGAACATCATTCGAAGCATCGTCTTGATGCTCATCACACAACACTTACATCCATAGCCATGGGAAGGATCCTCCTACCACCATGCTTGGAATGGATCTAGCATCTATGTCCCGTCACTTCCTCCTAGAAGTATCTTCAATCTGAAGAACACCAAGCCTCTCTCTGAAGTACTTGAACTTCACCCTGGCTAGTCGTTTGGTCAACACATCTACTATATGCTCGTCCGTCGCAACATACTGGAGCTTCACTACTCCTCTCTGCACCATATCCCTGATATAGTGATACTTGATCTCGATGAGCTTTGACTTGTCATGGAACAATGGGTTCTCAGACAACTTCACACAACTCTGGTTGTCACAGAAGATACACGTAGCATCCAACTGGAGATCAAACAAATCATACAATAGCTTCCTTAGCCATACTACCTCACCACTAGTCGAACAAGCTGTGACATACTCTCCTTCGGCTGTACTCAATGCCATGTAGGATTTCTTCTTGCTAAACCAAGAGATCACACCTGATCCCATACTGAAGCAGCACCCCGAAGTGCTCTTCCTATCTGCAGCACTTCCTACCCAATTTGAATCAACATAACCCTCTAGGTTAAACTTTTGATTCGCATCATACTTGAGCCCATAATCAATTGTACACTTCAGGTGCCTTAGAATATGCTTTACATCAATCAAGTGAACATGTCTAGGATCCGTCAGGAACTGGCTCAAGGTGTTCACAGTAAAGCAAATATCTGGTCTCGTGTTCGTCAAGTACATCAAGGACCCAATTATCTGATGATACATCGTGGCATTAACCAACTCTGATGAAGCATCACTCAATAGCTTTAGGTTCGATGCCATAGGTGTGGCCATGGTCTTGCAGTCCATCATCCTGAACTGCTTCAGGATCTCTACTCCATACTTCCCTTGTCTAAGGAAGATTCCATTTACACTCTGCCACACCTCCATACCTAGAAAGTAATGCATCATACCCAAGTCCTTCATCTCGAACTCGGCAGCAAGCTTCCTCTTTGTATCAGCAATCAACCCAATCTCACCTATCACAAATAGGTCATCTACATATAGTAGGAGTATCACTGGATTGCCTTCCTCAACCTTGTAGTAAAGGTTGGAATCCGCTTTACTCTTGGTAAAGCCCAAACTAGTCAGGAAGCTGTCAATCCCGTCGTACCATGTCCTGGGTGCTTGTTTCAAACCGTACAAGGATTTCTTTAATTTGCACACATGTGACTCCCTGTCATGTGTCTCAAATCCAAGTGGCTGCTCCACATACACTTCTTCTTCGAATACACCATTCAAGAAAGTTGTCTTGGCATCCATCTGGTGTATCTTCCACTTCATCACTGCAACCACATCAAGTACTGTTTTGATGGAAGTGTATCTGGCTACAGGTGCAAAGGTCTCTTCATAATCTATCCCTTCTTTCTTTGATAAGCCACGAGCCACAAACCTTGTCTTGTATTTCTCTATGCTACCATCTGTAGCATGCTTGATCTTGTAGATCCATTTGGAAGTCACAACGGACTTCCCTTCTTGTCTTGGGACCACGTCCCAAACATCATTCTTCATGATCGATTGGTATTCCTCAACCATGACCTCCTTCCATTCTTTCTTTTCTACTGCTTCTTCATAACTGGAAGGTTCTTTGTCCATTATGTCACATAGTAAGGCTACATAGCTAGTGTGTGACCTTGTTCTTTTTCTTTATCTATGTTCCTCTTCTAGAACACCATACCTCTTTGCATTTTAGATGAGCTCTCTTTCCAATGTTAGTTTCCTCTTGTGAGATTTCTTCTCACAAGAGGTTGATCTACAGGCTCATGTGGATCTTCTATTTCAGGATCCTCTTCTGGATTTGCTTCATTCATGGTGGTGTCTTGTATTCTGGGTCCTCTTGGTTCTTCATTGTCTTCAACAAGTTGCTTCCTCAATTTTATGTATGCTGAGTCTTCATCAAAAGTCACATCCCTGCTGATGTCAATCTTCTTGAACTATGGAATGTAGATTATGTATGCTTTCGAATTTTAACTGTAACCCACGAATATGCCCTTCTTTCCTGAAGGATCTAGCGTTGTCCTCTTTTCTTTTGGAACATGTGTATATAAAGGACATCCAAATATCTTGAGATGGCTAAATTCTGGTTTCTTATCGGAGAAAGCTTCTTCTGGTGTCTTTTTGTCAAGTATCATGTGTGGTGTTATGTTCTGTACATATACAGTTGTCCTCGTTGATTCTACCCATAGATGCATAGGAAGATCTTGGTCATGAAGAATTTCCCGTGTTGCTTCCATGATAGTTCTATTCTTCCTTTATGCAACTCCATTCTGTTGTGGATTGTATGTTGTGGTCAACTCCCTCTTAATCCCTAAATCACTGCATAACTTCTTGAAGTCCCCTGAAGTGAATTCTCCGCCATTGTCGGATCTAAAGATCTTGATCTTCTTATCAGTTTGGTTTTCTATCAAGGCTTTGAATTCCTTGAACTTATCAAACACTTTATCTTTGTTCTTCAAGAAATAAACCCAAGTCTTCATAGAGAAATTACCAATGAAAGAAACATAATATACATACCCACTCAAAGAATTGGATGACATTGGACCACATACATTGGAGTGGATAATTTCCAAAATTCCTTTTGCCTTGCTTTCACTGCTTGGAAATGCCTTCTTTGTGTTCTTTCCTTTTGCACATCCTTTGCAAACACCTTCATGCTTTGACTGGATTTCAAGAAGACCTTCTACTGCTTTGCTTGCAATTGGTAGTGCTCTATAATGCACATGTGCAATCTTTCTATGCCAAAGTTCACTTGGATCCATGGATTCATGTACCATGCCTTGTTCAGGTTGTCCCTTCAATTTGTACAATCCTCCCGCTTGCTCTCTAATCACTACTGCATCATCTATGGTCTTACCTTTTGGCCACATAAGTACTTGGCCATCCACAAATGCAGCTCTCATCCCTTTTGCATCCAAATATGATATGGAGAGAAGATTCTTCTTAAGTCCAGGTACATATAGAAAATCTTAAATCTTTAAAGACTTCCCAGAGTCTGATTTGTAGGAGGCTTCACCACTTCCTTTTATTGGGTATTGATAGTCATCCCCAAGTTTCACCTTATGAGGTGACTCATGTTCAGATAGTTCCATAAGATATTCTTTAAATCGCGTCATATGTTTGGAAGCCCCACTATCAATAAGCCAATCATTACACCCATGTGTAACAGTACCTGCGAGAGCAGAGATTAGAACATATTCCTCATCACTTGAAGAGTCTCCACTTTCTTCATTAGTCTTCTTTCTGGGAGGTTCATCATCCTCAGCAACATGAGCATGATATCTCTTCTTGTTCTTCTTCTTCTTCTTCTTGTTGAAGCATTTTCTTTTCCTGGGACATTCTGAGGCAAAGTGTCCTTTCTCATCACATATGAAGCATCTCAGATCTTTCTTCTCCCTTGATGGTGGTGAGAAGATTTCTTGTGATGAGGTTGCTCCCTCTTGAAATTACTTCTCTTGGTGTGAGATATGAGAGCTTGGTCTTCACTTCCAATCTTTTCTTCTCGGGCCACAAGCCTAGCTTCTTCTTGTGAGCATTCTTCCCACAGTCTACTGAAAGAAATCAATTTCTTTATTCCATAGATTACTTGGATGAGGGACTCCCATGACCTAGGTAGGCCATTCAAAGTGGTCATCACAAGTTCTCCATTCTCCACCACTTCATCCACAGCTTCAAGTTGTTCTTTGATTTGAGAGACCTTAATAAAGTAGGATTGAATGGTCTCTCCATTCTGGATCTTTAAACTCTTCAATTGGTTTTGCAATGTCATCTTCTGATTTATATTCTTTCCTTCAAATAGCTTGGTCAAGGAATCAAACATCTCCTTGGGTGTCTTTAGGGAAGACACAAGTGGTATGAGATGGTCTTTGATATAATCAAGAATGATTCTCTTGGCCTTGACCAAGTTCTTCTTGTGTAAGTCCTTAGCCTCATCTCCCTCTGGAACTGGAACCTCTTCACTTATGTAGGTGTTCAATTCATTCTCTTTTAGGATTAACCCAATCCTATACTTCCATGCTTGGAATTTATCAGCCCCTTCAATCTTATCCTCAAGCTTGGTGTGGTGAGACATCTCAATGAGAAACTAAAATGGAAATAAAAGATTTAGATCTTACCACTTGATTTGCTGAAAGTGGATCTGGAGCTGGATTAAGGTTTGTCAGAGAAACCCTAAAAATTCAAATTTTGAATTTCAAACTTCTGATTGGATGCAAAGATGCACCTTGCTGAGATGATCAAGCTGATATACTTCACTTTTGAAATCTCCAAAATTTGACCCCTCAAAATTGACTTTGAAACTTTCGGATCTGTAGTTTCTATCAAAATCTGGTTTTCTGGTTTTCTAGTTAAAATCCTGAACTAGGATTTGATAGAAACCAGGGTTTTTCCCAACCAACAAGTTCGATCTTGGTCTCTAAAATTCAATTTTTCTGAGGAGCATCCAGCCGTGGTCTCAGTTTCCAAAAATTTCAACTTTTGTAGAAACCCTAATTTCCCGTGGCCGTGACAGTCCAAAATTTTAAAGTTCTCATAAGTGAATTTTGTTTCGACAAAAAAATGCACCCTTACAAGGAGAGCCATCCTAGCCTCCTACCTTTGATGATCTATGGACAGAAACCCAAAATTTAAGAATCCCTAGCTTCCACAGCTGCATAATGTCTTCTTCTTAGTCCTGTTCAGATACCATATTAGAATTCTGATAATTTCATTCAAATATTATCTAGGATCCTACTAAGAGATTAATGTGCACAGTATAACAATCATAGACACAAGAGACATAGAGTTTCCTCGGGGAAAACCAATAAGTTGAAAAACCCTGCAACTTCCTCAGAGATAGAATGAGAACCAATACAAATATCACAAATATCAAACCCCAAAATATATATGTCTTCAGCAGCTACTCCTCCTCCACTTGTGCGCACTCCTCTCTATCAACTATGCGAGTTGGATGAGTGAGTGAATGAATAGAATGAGAGAGTCACACTCTCTATTTATACATTAGCTTAAACTTCCTTTAACCCTAACTGGGCCGACTTCCTAAGGAAGCCTAATAACCCATCCACATGACTCATACAGGGTCAACCCCACCAAGGTGGTCTAATAACCCATCAAATATAAGTTACGTCACTTACAATGTAACTTGTGACACTTGCAAATACAAATGACGACACTTCCAATCGGAGGAATAATACATCTCCATTGGGGATACAATAAAGTACAAATGTAAAACATACAATATACAAGTGAATATCTTCCGAAGTTACAATTACATCAACAACAAGTTTATTCCATCATTCGAATTCATCATCAATTCGAATTCAACAACTACCTATGGATCTAAAACTGAATTCATTCAATTATTTTGAATGGAAGGCCAAGATGGACATCTTCATGAAGTCCAAGAGACTCTCTAGAGTATTGAATGACACTACAGTCGAACCCACTGGTGCAGTAGAGAAATCCAAGTACTTGGATAAACTTGATGAAGCAGTAGGACTACTACTCCTCAACATTTCTAAACACCTCCATTTTCATGTCATAGATCTAGCCACTCCAAAAGAAGTTTGGGACAAGCTCGAATCTCTTCTTGGAAAAAAATATGACTTGAAAGGTCACAACTTGGAAAATGAGCTTGTCTCACTAAGCCCTTGCAGCGTCGACTCCATCAATGAGTTTCTTACCAAGTTTAAAAATTTGATTTCACACTTGAAGAGATATGGAATAGTGAAGGAAGAGAAGCATCTCATCCTTGCCATACTATCAAAATTGGGCCCTAACTACTCAGTATTTGTCTCCACCTTTCAGACAGCGAAGCTATCCATCCCAAAATGGAAGTTTCCAAGCCTTGATGACTTCATCCAGTCTCTCACACAAGAGGAGGAGAATTTTATTCAAATGGGAATGATAAAACCCAAGATGGATTCAACACTTGCATCTGCTGAGGTGAAGAGAGCAAATGGAAAGGGAAAGAAAAATTTATTTGATAAGATGTCAAATGAGCAGAAGCAAAAGAAGGCTCCCTATCATTCAAAAGGGGCTTCGAATTACAAGAAGACCAAGCATTCTCAAAAGGAGAAATCCAAATGTACCTATTGAAATAGAGGATTTCATCCTGAGAGTTCTTGTATGAAGAAGAATATAGACATTATGGCTCGGTTACTTGAAAACAATAACCTCCTAGTACCTACATGTGCTAGGAAGAAAAAAGTTGAACCTTCTAGATCTGAGGACAAGGAGAGATTGTAAGAAATAATTCATAATACATTAATATTAATAATCAGTAGGAGTAATAGTTAATGAGAGGATGCGTCCCCTCAAATAGGCAATGCCCAAGCTACTATAAAAGCGGGCCAATAATTGTATATTTATCATCTCATCAATATATAAATTTATATATTATTTTTATATCTATGGATATGTGGGTTATTTCAGAAATTATGGGTTCATTCCGATTTTATTGGGAATATCCAACTATGGATATTACATTGGTATCAGAGCTTGTTTCTGGTCCCGGCCTTTGGCCATATTTTCCTTTGAGTGTTCTCTGCTAGTCCTTTGGCCATCTTTTCCTGGGAGTTTCTCCCATAACCATACATACTCATCAACGTTCACCTGCAGCACCACTCCAAGACCACGCTGCATCCACACCCAAGTTCTCCAACCGCTCCATCCCCTCTTGTTTTCACGCCTTTCTTCACAGCCCTCCCCTCCTCATTCCACCTGTGCCCACCTCTCTTCATACTATCTCGCTTTCACCTACACACTTCCCTTCACTCTCTCCTCCTTGCATCCCTTGTCACATTCTCCCTCCACCACCGTACCTCCTCACTCCCCATCTCCTCCTCAACCTCCCTTTTGTTAGGATATTCCTATACTCCATCCTAGTCTTACCAACATTTTCATTATTTGCATTTTTAGTCTTGCATGCATTTCTGCATGCATGCATGCAATTGCATGCATTCCAGTCATAAGTCTCAGCACCTAGCGCTCAGCTAGCTAGCCCCGAGAGCTTCTCATGGATCATTTTTAGCCCTCCTAGAGCTTAGTGCACCCTTCTTCCTTGATTTAAGGAATCCACTCGTCCTCTCTCACCTACCACTCAATTTCACTTATGTTAGTTGAGTTATCTTTAGTTCCCTCCTTGATTTAAGGATAGTTTGACTCTGAACTGACTATATCACTCTGATGGACCTCCAATGAGACTAGACTACCCATTCTGACTCCAGTTAGCTCCTCATGTGCCCTCCACTGGGCCTCCTTCATTCAGTTAGTGCCTCCATGTGCCAGTTACACTCAGTCACACCTACCACACTCAGTTAGACTCAGTTTGAATGATGGTTGACAATTACTTGTGCATTGATGACTCCACCGATGATGAGATAGACTTCTAGTTGTGCTTTGATGACACTCGAGTGATCTTTTGATCACTCCATGAAGGATAATTCGAATTGCCACCTTGGCATTTGAATACTCATGAATTGTATTATTTATTTGTCCATTTGTGATTAATGAAGCAGTGTGTGTGAAGTTATTTTGCTTCTATTGTACTATTATTCTGTTGCTCATTTTACTGCATTGACCATTCTTAATCTTATTCCTAAATTATTTCATTGTGAGGTATACATCAGATCTTAGATATGCTGTGAGGATTTTCCCATGGTATTAGAGCATGTTGAGAGTATTGTCTATCTCCATTCCTGATAGTTTTTTGCAGGTTATTATCAAGATTTCGAGTGTAGCAGTTTCTGCATTTTTGCAGCAGTAGCAGTTGCAGATATTTTCTATTGTTTTTACAGGTCTTCTACAGCTTCCATGTATTCAGAATAAATCCCTCCTCTTTCTCCATTCAACTATGATGAATGGAAACCATATATGATAGCATATTTGAAGAGCCATGATCTCTTTGATTATTGTTTTGAAAGAGAGTTCGAATCCTCTGAAGAAGAGAATGACTGGTTAAATAAAGGTGACAATGTCTATGCAACAATGATGTTTTCTATGTCTCAATGCATGATGAACCTCTTCACTGATTCTGTTGAATCTCCAATAGAGCTATGGGCCTAATTGGATGTAATATTCGGCAAACAGAATGAAGGAATTGGTCCAAACCCTTTCGAGAGAAAGCAAAGTGATGCATTTTCCCTCCTTGATGATCTCATTGATCATGAATCAGTAGAAAACATATCTCATATTGAAGTTAGCCACAAAGAAGAAGAACTTGCAAATTCTACACTCATGCTCCAAATTTCTTCTATTTCAAATTCTGTGCCAGCTCACACTCTAGAAATTGCAAAGGTTCCTAAATCCTCTCTTGCACCAGATTCTGTTGGTTTGCATCCTGATCTCATGAATGTTTCGGAGGTCAAATCAGCCATTGGAGGTAATGAATTTGCTCTCCTTGATCACTCACCTCTTATGTTATACTATATGATCATTATTTCATGCTTTCAAAAGGTTATTGAAGATGATGGCCATTGCCATTCACTTGGGATAATTTCTTATGCATTTACTGGTTTAGATCTCACCTCAAATGGTTCAAAGGAGATCTTAAGAAACCATGATTCAAGTCTTGGATCTGATTTGGCTTCCAAGCAATCACTGACATTTGATGGTTCTTTTGGGCATAATCTCACCCATGATGGCCATTGCCATTCGCTTGGGATAATTTCTCATGAATTCAATGGTTTAGATCTCACCTCAAATGGTTCAAAGGAGATCTTAAGAAACCATTCTTCAAGTCTTGGATCTGATTTGGTTTCAAAGCATTTACTATCATGTGATGGTTCTTTTGGGCATAATCTCACCTATGATGGTTCGAAGGAGAAGACAAAATACTATTTGCACATTCATAGATTTTATCCTACCTCACCTGATTCAAATCATAGGTTCAAGGATCATCCTCATACCTTTGGATTTGTTCTCATCACATTCGATCTGAAGAGCAAGTACAAGCACATGTTTTCTGAGCATGATCCACTTCTTCCCAAGAAGAAGATACCTCCACACATATGACCAAGTATTACAACTGCATGAGTTTGGAGCATTTATTTTTGTGTGTGCCTTACAGTCTATTTTGAGGGGGGGTATTTTCCCCATGAGGTTTTCCCCATTTCCTCGGTTTATTAACTGTTATTATTATTCATTGTATTGGGTGACCTTTGGTCTCAGTTACCAGGGCCCAGGATGGATTAAGGGGGGCTGTTAGGATATTCCTATACTCCATCCTAGTCCTACCATCATTTTCATTATTTTCATTTTTGATCTTGCATGCATGTATGCAATTGCATGCATCCCAGTCATCAGTCTCGGCACCTAGCCCTCAGCTAGCTAGCCCCACGAGGTACTCACGGATCAATTTTATCCCTCCTAGAGTTTAGTGCACCCTTGTTCCTTGATTTAAGGAATCCACTCATCCTTTCTCACGTACCACTCAGTTACACTTCAGTTAGTTGAGTTATCTTTAGTTCTCTCCTTGATTTAAAAATATACTGACTCTGAACTGACTGTATCACTTAGATATACCTCCAATGAGACTAGACTTCCCATTTTGACTCCAGTTAGCTTCTCATGCACCCTCCACTAAGCCTCCTTCATTCAGTTAGTGCCTCGATGTGCCAGTTACACTCAGTCACACCTACCACACTTAGTTAGACTCAATTTGACTGATGGTTGATAGTTACTTGTGCATTGATGACTCCACCGATGATGAGATAGACTTCTAGTTGTGCTTTGGTGACACTCCAGTGATATTTTGATCACTCCATGAAGGCTAATTCGAATTTCCACCTTGGCATTCTAATGCTCATGCATTGTATTATTTATTTGTCCATTTGTGATTAATGAATCAGTGTGTGTGAAGTTATTTTGCTTCTATCTGAGTTCTACTGTACTATTATTCTATTGCTCATTTTACTGAATTGACAACTCTTAATCTTATTCCTAAATTCTTTCATTGCGAGGTATACATCAGCTCTTAGATCTGCAGTGAGGATTTTCACACCTTTCGTCACGTTCATTCACTCCATCCCCCACACACCCTCCCTTCGGTTGTCGTATTCTCTTATCCATCTGCGTCCATCACCCACACGCAGTTCACCACGCCCCACACTCCCCCAACTCCTCCATTTTTCTTGCCCTACCACCCACCTGCTCCGTCCGCCTATGGCTCTAGCTGCCTCCACTTTGCACCAGCTCCTCCATATTCCCCCACCGCTCACCTCCTTCTCCCTTCCTTACTCCCTGCGCCTTCATCCAGCCGCCACCCACGCCCTATTTTCCCTCTTCCCTCCACCGCTTCCCATCCGCTAATGACTCGCTCCTCGCATCTCTCATCTCCCACACCTGCTCGATTTTATTCCACCTCTTATTCCACACTTCTATCTCCCTCTCATATCCTGCGCATCCTACTCCTGGGTTACTCGCACCCCCTTCCCTCTCTCTGCCTGCAACTCCTCCGACATCCCTCCTTTCTGCTCCAACAATCACACCATCTCTTGCGTCCCTCCGTCTCCCTCACGTCACCACTAAATCCACTTCACCACCCCACGTCATTCATCCTCCATATGCTGCTCCACACCCAGCACCCTCTCCTCCCCACTCCCTTTCCCCGACCACGCCCCACCCTCTGTCGGTGCCATACGCCCTCCCTTCTCCTTCAGGCCACGCTCCTCTCCCTCGGATGTCACCATCCCCATCCTCCCTGCACTACGGGCATTTCTTTCCCTCCACGTGTGCCTACCTCTCCCCATCACCCTTTCACCCTCTCCAACCCTTGCCACCATCCAACCTTCCTTCCACCACCTCTTTTTTTATCCACGTCACCCTGCACACAAACCAACCAAAAAAAAACGTTAATATAATATGTATTTTATAATAATAATATTATTATTATAAAGTATTTAAAAAATATATTATAATATTAAAGTTCAAAAATAAATTATAATATTACATTATTAGTAGTATATTTAATAATAATTGTATTTATTATAATATATAATAATTGTTATTATTATTAAAAAAAATTAATAGTAATTATTATTATTGAAAAAAACATTATTATTATCTTAATTAATAATTTTGTAAATCATTACAATTATTAAAAAACGAAAAAAAGAAAAAAAGAAGAAGAGATCAATTATCGTCGAAGGAAGCCAAAGACGATTCGTCATCAAAGAAGACCAAGTCAAAGAAGATATTCAAAGAAGACCAAGTCAAAGAAGATATTGAAGACAAAAAATTATTGTCAAAGAAGTTGAAGCTCAGTTATCATCGAAGAGCAATATCAAGTCAGAAGAAGACCCTTATCGTTAAGAAATCAAGTCAAAGGAAACTAGCTATCATCGAAGAAGTTTGGAACAATGGCAAACACATATTCAGTAATGAAATCAAAGCTACAAGCAACACTGGACGAATTAGAGCAATATAAAACAATCAGTAAACGTCTACAAGCTGAGATTGAGACACAAAAGTTCTTGAAGGAGTGGAGAGACGATGAGAATCGACGCTTATGGAATCAAAATCGACAGCTAGAATGAACCATAAGAGATAACAAGAAAATGTTATCTAATGGAGGCGATAATGATTTGGAAGAAGAAATAAAGCGTTTAAACTAGCTTGTCAGGGACAAAGATGATGAATTGATGCAAGTCCAAAGGAAGCTACAAAGTCAAGAATCAGACATAGGTCAATAGCAGCAAAAGAATAAAGAACTCCAGCAGACTTACGACGCTACTAAAAAGATGCACAAAGTGGAAATTAAGAAAGTCAATGACATATTAGCAAGCAATACCGAAGAACTATTTCGACTAAGAATTCATAATAAAACATTACTTATGAAAATAAAAAAAATGGAAACATAGTCAGAAGATGGAACACTCCAATGAAGACCTAGAAGGACAAATACTAGAACAACAAGAAAAAAACCATCATCTGAAAAATCATAATTAAGAACTAGAGAAACAAATTGAGATGTTTAAAGAGGACAAAAAGTCGCAGGACAAAAGGTTCGAGAAAATTCAGAGTAATAACAATCTATTATAGAGAAAATTAGCGCAAATCCAGGAGGAAACATCCAGATCCTTGGGAAAACAAAGTCAAGTTGAAGAAGTAAAATCAATCCTCGACACAATTCAAAAAGAAGTCACTTGAGCAGAAAAAAAACAACCAGGACTCCTTATCGACACCCCAATTATAAACATCATTTTGACCAACGATGGGGTAAAAATGAACATACACAGAGGAGTCATGTTGTAAGAAAAGTAAGAACATCAAATCAAAATACTAAACAAATGAGAAGACCCATCTCACAAAGCGATCAAATAGCTCCAATAAAAATAGATCTCGGATGGACCACATCAGAGATGATGTGATAGTTCTTCTTTGGAATTCGTAACTCGTATTGCCTAATTTCATCAAGTATCACAAATACAAAAAAATATCTAGAGATGACGGTTCAAGATAAACGAAGACATAACCCTTGTCTTCAATAAGCTTTGAGGACAAGGCTTCCCTTAAGGGGAAGGAAATGGAACAAATAATTAATAATACATTAATATCAATAATAAGTAGGAGTAATAGTTAATGAGAGGATACATCCCCTCAAATAGGCAATGCCCAAGATACTATAAAAGCGGGCCAACAATTGTATATTTATCATCTCATCAATCTATAAATTTATATGTTATTTTTATATCTACGGATATGTGGGTTATTTCAGAAATTATGGGTTCATTCTGAGTTTATTGAGAATATTCAACTATGGATATTACAGAGATGCCATGATTTCATGGAAGGTGAATCAAGAGATTTGTCCTTCACCATAGATTCAGCAGCATCAAGACACATTTCTTCCTCCAAATATCTCTTCACTGGATTCGAATGCACAGTTGGCCCTACCATCATGTTGGGGAATGATTCTGAGGTCTCATCTGAGGGGATTGGAAGGATCAAACTTGATCATGGATACTTCTCTGATGTACTCTATGGTCCTACACTTACGTCCAATATACTTTTGGTCTACCAAATGACCCATACTGGAGATCCCAAGAGGGTGATCTTCTCTCCAAATGAGGTCGAAATACAAGACATGGTTTTAGGAAAAATCATTGCAAAAGGTGTTGCAAACCACAGTTGAAACTCTATGAGTTCTCTCACTTTCTTCCTTTCTCCAAGGAGACTTCTCTTCACACTCATGCAAATGAAGAGAGTAGTTTATGGCATGAAAGTAACACAATTTATGGATTTGATCCATCTTCTGATTCGAATTCTGAGCAGGATATTTCAGCTACTACTCTAGAAGTTGAAGAGACCTTCAAAATCTCTACTTCCCATGAGCCTGCTGATGTGCAAGATGAGGACCTACTGATTATTTTGGAGGAAAAATCAGATTTTGGAGGTAATGCATTCACCCTCCTTGATCAAATGCTTCCTATGTACTCCTATTGGTCATTGGCACATGTTTTTAGAGTTTCACCGAAGATGGAAGACACCATCATTCACTTGGTTTCAAGTCTCATGCATATCCTTGTGATTTTGGTTTCGATCTCACCCCTGTTGGTTCAAAGGAGATTATAAGAAACCATCTATCAATTCTTGGAGCTGATTTGAAGTCCAATCCATCACCATTGTGTCATAGTTCATTTGGTTTTGATCTTACCCCTGCTGGTTCAAAGCATATCATAAGAAGCCATCTATCAATTCTTGGATCTTATTTGAAGTCCAAGCCATTACCATCATCATATCATGGTTCATTTGGTTATGATCTCACCTATGTTGGTTCGAAGGAGATATCAAATAACTATCTAGAAATTCATGGACTTGATTCTACCTCAATTGATTCGAATCACATGCTCCATAATGATCTTCATATTTTTGGATTTGTTCTCACCATGCTTGGTAGGAAGAGAAAGTTCAGGAAGCCTCCATATTCACTTGCATCCATTGTTGGAGAACTCAAGCAGATGTTTTTGGAGCATGATCCACTTCTTCCAAAGAGGAAGATAACTCTTTTTTAGAGAATGTTAGATCCATATCCACAAGAACTTGAATATCTAGAACCTGACAGTGAAGATGAGCGAATGGGAGATCTAGATCCACAATAACCTGATGATCCTCCTCTTCCGAGATGGGAAGACATTACTCTTAGATCTGTTGGAGATCTTGTTGGTGATCCACTTAATCAAAGGAGAAATAGATCTGATTTTCATAATGGAAGGTTTCATCCTTCTCACATTGATCATTCACACAGTGATCCATTTCTTGCCGATCAATCCTTCTTTGGTAAAGAAGGTCACTTGCCTCCTTTTGGGGTGAGTGATTCCATGCTACATTAGCATCCTGCAGTCTATTTTGAGGGAGGGCTTTCTTCCCACTGGGTTTTCCCTCTTTCCTCACTTATTTACCTTGATGTTTGTACAGAGTGACCTTTGGTCTCAGTCACCAGGTCCCTACCATTAGCTCTTTTGTTATTTCCTCATACTATAGCTTGTAGGGGGGTGTTGGAATATTCTCACCATCATTTTTTATATTTGCATGCATCTAGTCATCACGCATGCATATGCATGCATCCATACATTAGTATGGTGGTCTCCCCAGCACCTGGAGCCTATTTTCATCCCCCTAGAGCCTATCTATAGCCCTCAGTAGCCCTTCTACCTACCCGATGTGCCTTTTTTTCCTCACGTAGATGACATATGCAACCTACTACACTACTTGGATCACTGAGAGTCTGTAAGAGCATTGATCGACCAGTTCTTGCATTTATTGCTTAGTTTAACTGCCGGTAGCTCCCATTTGTCTCTATCGGAGTGCTACTTGACCTACTGATAGCCTCATGCACCCTCCTTGGAGTCTCCATCCTCTAATTTGTGCTCACATGGTTCAGTTAGACTCATTTGGCTGACTTTTGACTATTTGTGACTACTACAACTGATTGGATGATGTCTCCAATGCCATCCAAGCTACACATTGAGGAGAATTTGAATGACCTTTGGCTAATTTGTATTCACCTGACAGTCATATCATTGTATTCATTCTTCACAATGCCAGCTTACAGCTAATGTATGATTATACTACAGATTTCTCCATTTATGAGTTTATGACTGATTATTGATTCAATTGTTCTTCTTTCTTATCTGCAATTCTTGAGTGATATTAGTGATATTTGATCTAGCTGTGAGATCTTCTTGTAGATTATCACATATATGTCTACTAGTTTTTGTAAGTTGATTCATGAGAGGAACCTCCAGCAATTAAATGATGAAAATGAAGATATAACAAAAATGACAAAACACAGAAGATAATTATTGATCACAGGCCACTTCGAGAGGGAAACCTCCTTTGATCAATCTCAATACAAATAACTTGTGGATGCCTTCATTGGCCTCAACATGTACTTATATACTAACTCTATGTGTCCAATACTATGGATCAATACCATGGAACATATAATACTATGGGATAATACAAACTAAGGATAAATACCATGGAACATATAATATTACAGTATGACTTACAAATCACATGCGTCCAACAACAATATACTAACAAAGTAAATAGAAGGGTTAACACGGTGTTAACACCAAAATTGACCCCCTAGGTTGTGGAGAGGGTAATCCTGGGTAACCACTAACCAGTCTTTGGCTTATGGTTATGACCTAACACAAGCAGAGAGGGCTCTCTCTTTAACTCACAGAAAGCTGTAAATCATCAAGATTGTCAGTAATGAAGAAACAGACCAGCATTCAACATTTAAGATATTCACTCAATAACAGGTGCAGAAGATCAGATTTCTGCTGGAGAAAAGTGTTTGAAACATTGTAAGAGAATCAGGAGGAGAACTGTTGGGCAATGGAGTCAAAAGATGAATCATAAAACACATAACAGTGCAGCTACATAAGATATCTAAACAGAGGCAAGGTAGCCACCCACGCACAGTCAAAGAGCTTTAAGGGGTGAAACAAAAGAGGAATGAACAGTCCATCAATGTAAGACATCTAATAAGGATGAATCCTACATAAACTTTAGAAGAATATATTTGGTGAAATACTTGGAATAAGCTAAGCAGAGCATAATCTCTATGAATTCTACTTAACTGTTACCCTGATCCAAGCATGAAGGAAATAAAACATAATGGAATAACAAAGAGAGAAACACATTTACACATTGGAAAAGAAGGAAACACACTGCAAGAAAGATAACACAGGAATTCTTTGCAAATAACCCAGCCTCAAACACTGCTGATATATTTAACAATAAAATCTCAAAAAGCAGAGTTGATCTCTCCTAGGATTCAACCAAATGATTCACTCACCCTTAGTTCTTCTATTACAATGATTGTATAGCTTCCTAGAGCCTCCTATTCGACCTAACTTCTTAACAGAAAATAGTTACAAATTTAGTGACAGATCAGCAATACAATTCTGCCACTATCTTTTCAAAACAGAAATTAGGAGATATGTATAACTATTTTTTACATCCGGCAGCAATTTTCAGTAGATGAAAAAAATTATTAAAAAATAAAAGACGAAAAATATTTCAGATGTCCTCCAGGTGGCTGCTCCACTAGCTCTCAAATCTCTCATTTTTGTTTATCTTTGAACTGCCAGGTGCCCCATCACTTTAATATTTAAATCAGTCTTCTCCCATCTTTTGGCGAGCTTCATTTTCAAGAGGTGTAATAGCATCTATAATCCCCCTCATGAAGATTCCTATCTGTTGAATTCATCCATTTAGAGGTTTCATGTCTGATAGCTGCAATTTTCACAATGGTCTTGAGCCATTCTTTAATATTATTAACACGACCCTTTGTTTCCTTGAGTTTATTTCTGACAATATCTTGTAAACAAAACAAAAATAAAAAAGGCTACGATAATATTGCTTTTGCAGCCACAACTAATATCTTTTCATCATCTTGTATTTGAGCCAACCACTGAAGATCAGACCACGTCCATGTATGAAATATGATGAGAGCCTGGCTGACAATCTCTAAGAGGATTATAATGTGCTTATTCATGGCATAGTAGCGACCTTCTATTCTGCTCAAAACCTGGAACATATTTGCATAAACCCCTTTTGTTGAGAAGTTTTTCTTTTGAAACGTAGAAACCTCTTGACCGTAGAACAATCTGGAGTCAACTTTCACGACTTGAAATGAGAACTATGAATCCCAATTTCTTTCTGGGCTTTAAGTTCCATAGCCATTTTATTATCAGCACAACGACCTAATCAAGAACATTCTGCAAGGTTTTATACTATCCTTTGTTTGGTCATCATTGTCTTAACAAACTCGATGCTTTTGCATTAGACAAAAATCGACACAGAGGGTATTGGCATCCCATGATCTCAAACCTGCTATCGAATATCTCCCAGTATATAAGCTAACAGCAGACCAATTTGGTAATGTCATGTGACATGGAGATCCGTCGATACGAGGAAAACCAACATCATAGCAAATATTCTTCAATCTATGCAAATCTCCTCCAAATGTGAGTAGTATGCTCATCATTCAGCGAAAAATAGCTTTCAAGGGAAATCTACAACATTGAACAACATTTTTCATCTATGCTCTGAAGCTGGCGAGTGGTGGAAGTTTATCATCTATCACATTCAGATCTGTATTATGATGAAAATTTGCACTTGAGGGTCTTCCAGATAGCACCTCTTGTCTTCGAAGTTGACATGCAAGCCAACCCTGCCACAACTTTCTCCTCTAATACAAAATTATCTGAATCAGATAAATAAGTGAATGCGCCTTCTCATGTGTCTGAGCTGCAGAAAGTATTCATTATTGAAGTGTGAAGTTGCTCAGCCACTCTAAATATACGACAAAATGCTTCAACTTCGACAATATCTTCTGGCAGTGGTCCAACCTGAAACATTCGAGATTCTCCCAGTCCCTGAGAATCATTGGATGCCTCCTAGGAGAAAAAACCTTGCTAGACGAGGAGATGAACTTATTCGCCACTGTTTTGTGAGGACAGAAACCCTAATTGTTAGTGGTGTTCAATATAGATCCCTCACGGCTATTGGCTCGGTTGGCACCATCTTGACAGACCCACATCTCCAGCATTTGACTGAAACCTACACAGACGATAATGGTATCATGCACGCTCTAGCTTGGTTTCATATATCTCCCACTGACATAGTTTCAGACCCCTGCGAGCCCAATAACTGAACAAGGAGTCGAGCTTTGACCGACTGGAGTGAACCCTGCGTATATGGCCTTCAAATTTCTGGAGGATACTTCTTACTGGGGATTTCATGCCATTTCAAAAAGGCTCGTCTCCTTCACCTGCTACAGAAAAGGTGGTGGCATCAATCTTTACTCAAACGAAAGGGTGTTAGGGTTTAGAAAGCTTCAACATTCTGGTAAAAAAGAACAAGTCATCAAAAATGGGATGGTTTTCCTCTTATAATATCTCCAACGGTGGTATCGCCAGGGCCCCAGGTAGTTTGTAATACTACTTATATGGACGCGACGTGCCCATAAAGTGACACGTATGAAAGTGGTTTCTTCATCACACCTGCTTTTTTTCTTTATCTCCCGAGCATTTGGATGGTTCGAGGTGCACCGTGAGCTATTGATTTCCTCCCTGCTTTGGCATCGAAATGCTAGCTTGAACATTCACTTATATTCTCATTCTAATCTTGGGGACTTTATCCCACATGCAAGAATAAAGGAATGCTCCCCACCTTTTTATATATCATTTTGCTTTCGATATATATTAAGTAACACAAGAGAGGGAGGCTCTTGTGCATGGGGCTTGGAGTATGGAGACTATGTGGGGTCCCCTTGGCTCGGCTCTTGGTCACTTGACAAGCCCTCGGTGCTGGGGTGCGTCACCTTTTTCTCCACCTTTAATTGAAGTTTGGGCTCAATATAAAATCATTAAATCCTTTCTTCATAAAAAACTTAATTAAATCTTAGTGCACCCTTTCTTCATAAAGTCGATACTCAGACTTTGGCTTCATTATAAAAACAAAAAGCCCTTTGTTCCATTTTGACTTAGGCTTTATAAAAAACCCTCATAAAGTTTGGCTTTGGCCAAAAATTATTAAAAAAACCAAAGCTTTTATAAAAAATCAAAAAGCCTTAGTGCTCCTTTAAAATTTAAAAGCCTTTATTCTAGCTTTCACAAAATTAGAAGAGAAGGGTTGTAAGACCAACACTTGCCAACTTTTGAAGCTTTCTCAAACCACTTTCCTTTTGCGACCACGGTGTTTGCAACCGAAGACAAGTTTTTCCTTCTTGGCCAAACTTTGAAACCTCCCACCATGAAAAATGTTCTTATTTTGCACCGCCAATGTTGTCGCAAGACGATCAATGTTGTCAGAAGACAATTAAGCACAACATGTTTGAGGTGCTAACAACTGGCTCTAGCCGGGGATGCTATTCTCCCTGCGAGGTAGAAAAGAACTCGTAGACCAAGTGGCCGATCCATTGGGAGGCTACCAACCCTGACGACCGCAACCTGTAACCTGCTCTTCATATGAGAATCAGGACTGAAAACTGCTAACTGCCGAAACTAAAAACATACTGAAATTTTCTGAATCATGCTGCAAACTGAAAAAATAACATTGTACATACTGAAAACTGCTTGCTGGGAAAACTTATTCCTGCTACCTACCCTACTTCACTGAAATGTAACTGCTGAATCAAATGACACAAAAGTGCCAATGAAGCCAATCTAGTAACTGGATATTTTCCCGAACCTGGCTCACACTTCCTTTGAACAAGTAAAGAAAATAACCGACAAGACACTCCAAACATCCATAAGTAATGAGCTCATGTCTCATAAGTGCAAGAAAATTCATCTTCCCCTCAAACTATAGTACTTTAGCATAAGGATCTTCAATAATTTGAAACATTACCATGTCCTGAGATTCAGTAAAAATGCAAGTACCTCTTTCAATTTCACCCACAAGAATATTTGGTTGTCGATCCCTGAGAATGCATACAGAATTATGCCTTTCTATTGCTTGAATGTTGACTGTACCTTCCTTGGGAATGAGCAGCTTGGGTTCTCTTTTTGGCATGCTATCCATCTCAGGTTCATATTCCTTCATATTATAATCTAAAACATATTCAAATAAGAAACCCTCTTCAAGATCATTAGACATGATAGCCCTATCTTCTTGATGAAAGAAAATGGAGTCTAATAGCTGATTTTCTTGTGGAGAATCATCATCACAAATAGGTTCCTTCAAAAGATCATTATGACTGTCATCTTTTAACTTCAGATTTACATTTCCAGAAATAGAGGAATTTTTACTTACACATCTTGAACTGTGTGGACACTGCAAATCTGATTCAAGTGGGGTCGTAACATGACCTTTCAGGAGTTGATCTATCTCATCTTCTGACAGAGGAGAAATTTTGGAAACACTGTGTAAGATCTGCTCACTTTTCTTGTCTAATGAAAAACCAGCAGCATCATCTGAGACCTGATCTTCTCCTTGTGCTCCAAGAGAAGCACCGATGTGTTGTCTTTCAAGTGAATCCAACAAGATAGGTTCCTCTAGACCAACAACTTCTGAAATAATATGACATGAAATGGGACTGATCTGATATTCTTCAGAAACACAAGATGATTGAAAAAACTGAGAACACTTCTCATCCACCTCAGGAGAAGAGATACAGAGATCATCTACATGGTTACTGCTTTCTTTATTTTTAGCTGAGGCTGTAACTATGTCTTGAGAATCTTCTTGAATATCCTGACTATGAACTTGTGAAGAAAAATGATAAAATGCTCCAGACAGGTCTTCATCATTCATATCTTCCAGATCTTCATTAATACTTTCAATATACTGTATGAAATCCTCAAACTGACCACAACAATCTTCCACTAAAGACAAAGATAGAAAATACCCTTTATAATGCTCATAAAATGCTTTGTGAAAATATTTTAAAGAAAACAAGCTGCCATGTTTCAAGCCTTCATACCAATCCCTTGCTTTTCCCTCTAGAGAAGCCATGAACATTTTCATAAGATAGTCCTCATGAAACCTAATATTCAGCTTGTGTACATGTATATGAAATTTGATTAAATGCAAAGCAGCATTGTCTTGATCTTCATCTCTGAATTTAGGTAAGTAGGTTTGCCAATCTACTTTAGGGATCTGATTTGGAAAACTAGGAATATGAGACCTGCATAAAGGAGCATACCTTCTTGACAATGAAGTCATCTTGAAACCTTGAAGCTGCAAGTTTTGATTTGAAAATTGAGGAGACTAGCCTGTGAAACAATGGGCTGATGGGTTTCTTGAATGTGGAGTCGCCATGAGACCTTCAACATCCCAAATTCTGATATGGAGTCACTGATCCTCCCACTGGAGTCACCTTCACATTGGAAATTTTCTAAGTGGAGTCGCCAGGTGAATGATACAACCTTCTTGATGTCTGATTGCTATTCACCATCAGCATTCAAATATGAACTTTGTCGTTCTCCCAGGGATTGTGAAACAATCTCTTCCCCAGCAACGGTGCCAATTTGTTAACACCAAAATTGACCCCCTAGGTTGTGGAGAGGGTAATCCTGGGTAACCACTAACCAGTCTTTGGCTTATGCTTCTGACTTAACACAAGCAGAGAGGGCTCTCTCTTTAACTCACAGAAAGCTAGAAATCATCAAGATTGTCAGTAATGAAGAAACATACCAACATTCAACATTTAAGATATTCATTGAATAACAAGTGCAGAAGATTAGATTTCTACTGGAGCAAAGTGTTTGAAACCTTGGTAAGAGAATCAAGAGGAGAACTGTTGGGTAATGGAGTCAAAAGATGAATCATAAAACACATAACATTGCAGCTGCATAAGATATCTAAACAGACGCAAGGTAGCCACCCACGCACAGCCAAAGAGCTTTAAGGGGTGAAACAGAAGAGGAATGAACAATCCATCAATGTAAGGCATCTAACAAGGATGAATCCTACATCAACTTTAGCAGAATATATTTGATGAAATACTTGGAATAAGCTAAGCAGAGCATAATCTCTATGAATTCTACTTAACCGTTACCCTGATCCAAGCATGAAGGAAATAACACATAATGGAATAACAAAGAGAGAAACACATTTACACATTGGAAAAGAAGGAAACACACTACAAGAAAGATAACACAGGAATTCTCTGCAAATAACCCAGCCTCAAACACTGCTGATATATTTAACAATAAAATCTCAAAAATCAGAGCTGAGCTATCCTAGGCTTTAGCCAAATGATTCACTCACCCCTAGTTCTTTTATTACAATGATTATATAGCTTCCTCGAGCCTCCTACTCGACCTAAGTTCTTAACATGACCCTTCGTTTCCTTGAGTTTATTTCTGACAATATCTTGTAAACAAAACAAAAATAAAAAAGGCTACGATAATATTGCTTTTGCAGCCACAACTACTATCTTTTCATCATCTTGTATTTGAGCCAACCACTGAAGACCAGACCACGTCCATGTATGAACTACGATGAGAACCTGGCTAACAATCTCTAAGAGGATTATAATGTGCTTATTCATGGCATAGTGGCGACCTTCTATTCTGCTCAAAACCTGGAACATATTTGCGGAAACCCCTTTCGTTGAGAAGTTTTTCTTTTGGAATGTAGAAACCTCTTGACTGTAGAACAATCTAGAGTCAACTTTCACAACTTGAAACGAGAACTATAAATCCCAATTTCTTTCTGGGCTTTAAGTTCCATAGCCATTTCATTATCAACACAACGACCTAATGAAGAAAATTCTGCAAGGTTTTATACTATCCTTTGTTTGGTCGTCATTGTCTTGACAAACTCGACGCTTTGGCATTAGACTGAAATCCACGCAGAGGGTATTGGCATCCCGTGTTCTCAAACCTGCTATTGAATATCTCCCAGGATATAAGCTAACATCAGACCAATTTGGTAATGTCGTGTGACATGGAGATCCTTCGATACGAGGAAAACCAGCATCATAGCAAATATTCTTCGATCTCTGCAAATCTCCTCCAAATGTGAGTACTATGCTCATCATTCAGCTCAAAATAGTTGTCAAGGGCAATCTGCAACATTGAACAACATTTTTCATCTCTGCTCTGAAACTGGCGAGTGGTGGAATTTTATCATCTATCAAATTCCGATCTGTATTATGATGAAAATTCGCACTTGAGGGTCTTCCAGATAGCACCTCTTGTCTTCGAAGTTGACATGCAAGCCAACCCTACCACAACTTTCTCCTCTAATACAAAATTATTTGAATCGGATAAATAAGTGAATGCGCATTCTCATGTGTCTGAGCTGCAAAAAGTATTCATTATTGAAGTGTGAAGTTGCTCAAGCACTCTGAATATACAACAAAATGCTTCAACTTCGGCAATATCTTCTGGCAGTGGTCTAACCTGAAACATTCAAGATTCACCCAGTCCCTGAGAATCATTGGATGCCTCCTGGGAGCAAAAACCCTCCTAGACGAGGAGATGAACTTATTCGTCACTGTTTTGTGAGGACAGAAACCCTAATCTTTAGTGGTGTTCAATATAGAGCCCTCACGGCTATTGGCTTGGTTGGCACCATCTTGACAGACCCCCGTCTCCGGCATTTGACTGAAACCTACGCAGACGATGGTGGTATCATGCACGCTCTAGCTCGATTTCATATATCTGCCACTGACATAGTTTCAGACCCCTGCGAGCCCAATAACTAAACAAGGAGTCAAGCTTTGACCGACTTGAGTGAACCTTGCATATATGGCCTTCAAATTTCTGGAGGACGCTTCTTACTAGGGCTTTCATGCCATTTCAAAAAGGCTCATATCCATCACCTGCTACAGAAAAGGCAGTGGCATCAATCTTTACTTGGGTGAAAGGGCATTTGGGTTTAGAAAGCTTCAACATTCCATTCAAAAAGAACAAGTCGTCAAAAATGGGATGGTTTTCCTCTTATAATATCTCCAACGGTGGTATCGCCAGGGCCCCAGGTAGTTTGTAATACTGCTTATATGGATGCGAAGTGCCCATAAAGTTACATGTACGAAGGTGGTTTCTTCATCACACCTGCTTTTTTTCTTTATCTCCCGAGCATTTGGATGGTGCAAAGTGCACCATGAGCCGTTGATTTCCTCCCTGCTTTGGCATTGAAATTCTAGCTTGAACATTCATTTATATTCTCATTCTAATCTTGGGGACTTTATCCCACATGCAAGAATAAAGGAATGCTCCCCACCTTTTTATATATCGTTTTGCTTTCGATATATATTAAGTAACACAAGAGAGGGAGGCTCTCGTGCATGGCGCTTGGAGTATGGAGACTATGTGGGGTCCCCTTGGCTCGGATCTTGGTCACTTGACAAGCCCTCAGTGCTGCGGCGCGTCACCTTTTGCTCCACCTTTATTTGAAGTTTGGGCTCAATATAAAATCATTAAATCCTTTCTTCATAAAAAACTTAATTAAATCTTAGTGCACCCATTCTTCATAAAGTCGATACTCAGACTTTGGATTCATTATAAAAACAAAATCCCTTTGTTCCATTTTGATTTAGGATTTATAAAAAACCCGCATAAAGTTTGGCTTTGGCCAAAAATTATAAAAAAAAGCAAAGCTTTTATAAAAAATCAAAAAGCTTTAGTGCTCCTTTAAAATTAAAAAGCCTTTATTCTAACTTTCACAAAATTAGAAGAGAAGGGTTGTAAGACCAACACTTGCCAACTTTTGAAGCTTTCTCAGACCACTTTCCTTTTGCGACCATGGTGTCTGCAACCGAAGAAAAATTTTTACTTCTCGGCCAAGCTTTGAAACCTCCTGTCATGAAAAATGTTCTTATTTTGCGCCGTCAATGTTACTGGAAGACTATTAATGCCGTCAGAAGACAATTAAGCACAAAATTTTTGGGGTGCTAACACACGGGTTCCTAACATCCCCTCCCCCTTAGAAAAATATTTGTCCTCAAATCTTTAGATGTGGAAATTATTGTTGAATTTGAAGGAGTGGTTCCCATGTAGCATCCTCTGGTTGCATTCTATGCCACTGAATTAATACCTATGTGATAGATCGAGATCGAAGCTGACGAGTGCGCCTATTGAGGATGGTCTCCGGCTCCAAGAGGATGGATCCTTCATTATCCAGTTCTAGTAAAATAGTTTGTCCTCTAATGTTGGAGCTAAGAACTTTCTTTAGACAAGATACATGAAATATTGGATGAATGTGAGAAGGAGGAAATTCCAATTTATAAGCAATGGACCCAATATTCTGAAGAACCTTATATGGACCATAGAACTTTGGAGCTATCTTATGACGCCCTTTGAGTTTCAAGGACGATTGCTTGTAAGGTTGTAGAGGGAGAAAAACCATATCACCTGCTTGAAAACTATGCTCAAAACGGTGTTGATCGGCTTGTTGTTTCATTCGATTGCTTTCCATGTGAATATTTTCCTACAAAATGTGAAGAATCTAATCATGGTTTTGAATAACTGTGTCAACTACATGAACTGGTGAACTACTGGGGGTGTATGGAAGAAGAACTGGTGGTGCCTAACCATAAACTGCTTCATATGGAGTCATTTTAGATGCAGTGTGGTAGGAGGTATTGTACCACCATTCAGCGATAGGGAGCCACTTTTCCCACTGATGTTGTTGTTCAGACGTGAAGAAACGAAGAGAAGTGTCCAAAGATTTGTTGATAACTTTATTCTGACCATCTGTTTGTGGGTGATAACCTGAACTCATATTCAGTTTGGTGCCAGTGTGGCAAAATAGTTATATCAAAAAATGACTGGTGAAAGTTGCATCGCAATCTGAGACAGTGGAAGAAGGGATATCATGAAGACAAAAGATTTGGTCCAAAAAAATCGGTGCGACTGAGGAGGCAGTATAGGGATGGTTGAGGGAACAACAATGACTATATTTGGAGAGGTGATCAACCACAACCAAAACCATTGCATTCCCTCTAGATTTAGGGAGACCTTCAATGAAAGCCATCGAAATATCTTTCCAAATCCATGTAGGGATGGGAAAGGGTTCGACCAATCCTAGAAGGAGTGTCATTTCACCCTTGTTGCATTGGCCAGTATCACATTCAGCCACCATCTATTGAATTTTCCTTTTCATTCCCTTCCAAAAAAATGTTACATCGTGCCCGCTCATATGGTTTGAGTAACCCAGAGTTCCCTACCGATGGAGAAGCGTGGAGTTCATAGAAGACATATTGTTGAATATATGTGCTCTGGGGAAACACTAGACGACCCTTGTATCTCATGGAATCACCATCCTAAGAGTAATGCAGTCCAGCAGAAGGGTTGTTGGAAAACCGTTGGATGATTTGAGATAATGAGGAGCCATTGTCATAGCCCTGCAGAACAGATTGCAACCAATTTGTAACAAGCATAGAAATAGCTGAAAGAGAAACTTGGTCGTCAAATGTGCGAGAAAGAGAATCTTCCAAAAGTTTGTCCTTACCCTTCTTGTAAGTAATCTCATAGTCATAACTCATGAGTTTTTGCGCCGAGAGGTGCTCTACAGCCCATTCTAAGGGATATCTTGTAATGTTTGTGGAGTAATGTTACATGTAATAATAAAAAGTAAAAAGTAATAATATGAGGGAGATCTTGTAACGTTACATGTAACGTTTGTGGAGTAACGTTGCATGAGGGAGATCTTGTAATGTTACATGCAATGTTTGTTGATTAACGTTTGTCGGCCATTAATAAAATGTAATAATTAAATGTAAAAAATAATAAAATAATGTGTCGGCCATTGATAAGAAGTAGAAACAAAAGAAGCAAAATAAATACTATACATAAGAAATAGAAAAAATAGAAGGGATTTGAACCTCAATAAAAAAACATGGTTGCATTTATTTCAACAATACGTAAAACAAATATTAGAAATATAAGTAAAAACAATAAAGAAGTAAAAAATATTATAGCGGACATAAAAAGTAGAAATATAAGAAATAAAATAAAGAAGTAAAAAATATATTATAGTAGACATAAGAAGTAGAAACAAAAGAAATAAAAAAATTACTATAGCCGACATAAGAAATAGAAAAAATAGAAGCGATTTGAACCTTAATAAAAAAAACATGGTTGCATTGATTTCAACAATGCATAAAAGATAAATAAGTAAAAAATATTATAGTTGACATAAAAAATAGAAATATAAGAAATAAAATAAAGAAGTAAAAAATATATTATAGTATACATAAGAAGTAGAAACAAAAGAAAAAATAGAAAAAATAGAAGGGATTTGAACCTTCATAAAAAACATGGTTGAATTGATTTCAACAATGCCTAAAAAAAATATTAGAAATATAAGTAAAAAAAAAAAAAAAGAATAACTAACATAAAAAATAGAAATATAAGAAATAAAATAAAGAAGTAAAAATATATTATACTAGACATAAGAAGTAGAAATAGAAAAAGTAAACAAAAATTACTATAACCAACATAAGAAATTGAAAACAAACTTACCAATAGACAACAAACAAATGTTCTTAAAAAACACAAGATCTCCCTCAATACATTGTTTTTCGTTTTTACATGTATGCATTGAATTCATCAATTTAATGTTCTTCAAAAACACAAGATGCATATTAATTTGATTATTTGCATTGATTTCAACAATGCATTTTTTTTTTGTTATTTACATCTATAACTCCAAGCAAAAAGGGTTTTGAACCTCAAGCCCAATAACCTTAATGTTTACCAATAGACCACCCACAAATGTTGTTAAATAACACAAGATGCATATTTATTTGATTAATTGCATTGATTTTAGCAATGCATATTTTGTTTTGGTTTTTTACATGTATGTATTCAATTTATCAATTTAATAAAAAGTAAAAATTTTGCATTGATTTCAACAATGCATTGTTTTTTGTTATTTACATTTATACATTGAATTTATCTATTTAATAGAAAAACTATTTGCAATGATTTCAACATATTAAAGTTTTTTTTCTCTATTTTAGGGTATATTGTGGATCCTCATGATAATATTGCAAATAATGAAGATATTGATGATCAAAAAATAAAAGTACGACAAATGTATAGAAGAGAAAGAGAAAAAGAATCATCAGAACATATAGAAAAACCTAGAAAACACAAGCATGAACTAAAGAGATCATGAAGTGTTATTTGTGCAAAGGAATTCTCAAAAGCATGAATGGGAAATCATTTCAGGGTTATATAGGAATCATTATATAACTACCAATGAATATGACATACTTGGATACATGGAATGTGATAACAAGGAAAATTGAAACTCTAATTTTGTTGATATGGAAACTTCCAATCGTGCACTACAGTTCATATATGAAAACTGACAATTGAATGTTATTGTTCATAATAATCGTACTCAAAATTATTCAATTGAAATCTTAGTGGAGAATAAATGACAATCATTTGAGATTATTCTTAAGCATTACAAAGGTGGGAACAATGAACCACTACGAATAATTATCCAAGGAACTACAAGTACAAGAAAATCTTACTTGATTGGAGTTATTAGACAAACACTAGAAATTGATTATTTTCTAGATAAGTCACCATTACTTCTTTTGGCCCCAACCAGTGTTGCAATGTTTAATATATCTATATCAACAATGCAAAAAAAATGGGGATGAACATTGGAGAATGAAACTATAAATATTGGAAACAAAGAACGACGAGGACTCCCATTTACAACAATTTCATGAGTAAAAGGCCTAGATGGTATTCCTCCTTTCACATATGATCGATACGAGAATATGCCAAAGGGAGCAAGAGTGGAATCAATAAAAAAGGAAGAAAAAATATCAAAGTTGATCACATTGTAATATATTTGATCAAATCGCTTGAGGTGCAAACCTTTGCTTTCCTTCACTAAAAAAAGGTGCAAACCTTTGCTTTGACAATTTACTCAATCCTTAATACTTATTAATTACATTATGATAATCCTCATAATTCTATCTATGTTTTCAGCTTAACTTGTTCCTTACAATGTTGATAAAACTCCAGTTTTGTGTCACCACCCACGATTGGAACCAACTTGGATCCAAATCCTAGGCTCTATCAAGCACCGAGAGAGATCAAATCTCCCGAGGTGCAAACCTCTCCTCGAAAAACTTCTTGAGTGAAATACCTGAGAAGAGGTTTGCACCTCAGGATATTTGATCCCTCTCGATGCTTGATACAACCTAAGATTTGGATCTAGGCTAGTCTAACCCATTTCGGTTATACTGGGGAGGAGACCCATTGTGCCAGGAAATATTTCAGACTCTGGTGATCAGTCTTGATACAGAAATGATTCCCTAATAGGTATGGTCTCCACTTCTATACTCCATGCAAACTAGCCATTATTTCCTTCTCATATGTAGAGGTGACTAAATTATTACCAGAAAGGGCCTTGCTAGTGAATGCAAGGGAATGTTCATCTTGAAGGAGAACACCAAGTCCATTGTCGTAAGCATCACTCTCAATAGTGAAGGCATTGGAAAAATCGAGCATAGCTAGAACAAGTGTAGTACACATAGCTTGTTTCAGTTTCTCAAATGCACACTCAGTAGCATGTGTCCATGTAAAAGCATCCTTTTTCAAGAGAGTAGTTAACGGAGCTACAATATTCCTGTAATCCTTGACAAAATTGCAGTAGTAGCCAGTCAATCCCACTGGTTCAGCAAAGACACATGCATATCCAACCAAAATGTTTTGTAGATCCAAAGTAGTGGAGACCGCTGAAGGTTGCATTTGAATGGAATGGAGCTGAGCGACGACACCGTGTGAATTCTTCTTAAGGAGCTTTTCCAGGTGATGTGAACTGATGACGCTGAGAGACCCTTATTGCAATCCCTTCAATGTGTGTTTTTTCCCATTAATTGGAAACTGCATCCAAAGTTCAACAAAATCCCATAAGATGGGTCCAAGTGTGCATAACCATTGGGCACCCAAAACCACATCACATCTGCCTAAGGGAAAGGAAAAAATGTCGGAGTGCAGGTTATAATCTCCAATAGAGATAGGCACATTGCAACACTTCCCCTTCCAAGGTAAGGTGCCCCCATTGGAAATCATGACTTCAAAGTTGGAGCAAGGATGGTTTGGCGCTCCAAGGGTCAATGAAGTTATGAGTGTGGGAATAACCTACAATAATTAATTAATGAAAATGTACAGAATAGCAGAAATAACAGAACTCAGAATCGCTTTATTGATCTTAGGCCACTTCGAGGGGGCAACCTCCTTTGAGCAAGCTCAATACAAATAACTTCACGGTACCTTCATTGGTCTCAACACACACTTATATACTAATTCTATTCCCAATACTATGGGTCAATACCATGGGACATATAATACTATGGGACAACTTACAAAGCATATGCGTCCAATACTATGGGTCAATACCATGGCCTAATACAAACTATGGATCAACAATTACTATAGGACAATTTACAAAGCATATGCGTCCAACAACAATATACTAACAAAGTAAAGAGAAGGTTTGAAACAGGTTCCTAGCATCCCCTCTCCCTTATAAAAATATTTGTCCTCAAAGCTTTAGATGTGGAAATTGATGAGGAATCTGAAGGAGTGGTTCCCCTGTAGCATCCTCTGGGTGCATTCTGTGCTACTGAATTAATACCTCTGTGATAGATTGAGAGAAAAGCCGATTCCTTTTGATTTTCAGGGAGGATTGCTTGGAATTCTGTAGATGAAGACGAACCATATCATTTGCTTGAAAAGTGTGCTCAGAACAGTGTTGATCAACATGTTGTTTCATTCGAACTCTTTCCCTGTGAAGATTGTCCTGTAAAATGAGAAGAATCTGGTGGCGGTTTTGAAGAACCAAGTCAATTGCCTGAATTAGGGAACTGCTAAGGGTGGATGGAAGAAGAAATGGAGATGCCTGTCCATAGATTGATTCATATGGTGTCATTTTAGATGTGGTATTGTACCCCCAGAGAGCCTCAAGGAAATCCATAGAAATAGCTGGCCAAATCTGTGTAGGGATGGTCAAGGGTTTGAGCAGTCCCGGAAGGAGTGTCATTTCACCCATGCTAACCTGACAAGTATCACAGTCAACCACCATCTTTTGAATTGTTGTGTTCAGTCCCGGCCAAAATAAGTTACACTGTTCCCGGTCATACGTGTTGAGGAACCCAGAGTGCCCTGCCGATGAAGAAGCATGGAGTTCATAGAATACATAGCCCTTTTGAATAGATTGCAACCAATTTGGAACAAACATAGAAATAGATGAAAGAGAAACTGGGTCATCAAATGTACGAGAAGGAGCATCCGCCACCAGAATGTCCTTACCCTTCTTAGAAGTGATTGCATAGGTATAACCCATGAGTTGGCTAACCCATTTTAGGTGTGTTAGGAAATTTTTCAGAGTCTGGTGATCAGTCTTGATGCATAAATAATTCCCTAATAGGTATGGCTACCACTTCTATACTGCATGCAAAATAGCCATCATTTCTTTCTCAGATGTAGATGTGGCTAAATTCTGACCAGAAAGGTCTCTTGAAGGTGGCAAACCCACTGGTTCAGCAAAGACACCTGCATATATATACAAGGAAGTAGTGGAAACCGTTGATGGGTGCATCTAAATGGAATGGACCTAAGCGATGACACCATGTGAATTATTCTTAAGGATCTTTTCCAGGTGATGTGAAATAATGATGCGGAGAGACCCTGGTTGTAAGCCTGTAAATTTGTGTTGTGTTCCGGTGACTGAAAACTACATCCAAAGTTCAGCAAAATCCCATAAGATGGGGCCAAGTGTGCATAACCATTGAATGCCCAAAACCACATCACATCCGCCTAAGGACAAGGAAAACATGTTAGAGTGAAAGATATAATATTTTAGAGAGATATGCACATTGTGACACTTCCTCTTACAAGGTAAGGTGACCCCTTTGGCAATCATGACTTCACAGTTGGAGCAAGGATGGACAAAACAATCAGCCTGCTTGGCGATCTGATGGTCAATGAAATTATGAGTGCTACCCGATTCAATGAGTATTATAAGAGGGATCTTCTTTAAGTAGCCCCTGACCTGCATTGTTTGTGGGGTGGTGACTCCGGATAAAGCATGGAGAGATATATCTGGGTGGTCATCTAGAGACGGAGGGTCAACAGGTGGCTGCTGAATGTCAACCTAATCATCCGGTGTATCTGGAGCTTCTGCACCAAGTTCATAGGCAAGCGGAGAATCCACATCTAATAGATAGAGTTGTTGATCAACACATCTATGTACCCAATTGAATTTCTCATCACAATTATAACAAAGCCATTTTTCTCTACATTTACGCATCTCTGCTTCAGACAAATGCTTGATAGGAGTGGAGCGAGGAGCTGGTGTGATGGGAGATCATTGAGAAACCATATTTCTGAATGGAACAAAAGTAGATTTGGAGCGTTGTTGGGCTGTGATATTGTCCTCCACCAAATTAGCCAACCCTAGGACTTCCATCATTGTGTTGGGATGGAACATTTTAACCTCTGAGCGGATTTCATCCTTAAGACCACTAATAAAAAAACTATTGTAGCATTCATCAGACAATCCTTCTGTGTGATTGGCTAGTTTCTCAAATTATGTCTGATACTCTCTCACACTGCCAAATTAGAAAAGTTTACTGAGTGCTCCTCTGAAGTCATCAAAAGTACTAGGACCAAATCATTGCAAAATGAATTGGAAAAAATCTGTCCATTTTGGCTCGTCATGAACCTTGATGTACCAACGGTACCATTGAAGGGATTCATGTTCCAAATTAAAGGATGAAAGTGGAACTTTGTTGACATCAAAATTAAGTATTATGTAGACCGAAATACTTTTATGCATGATAGATCAATCCAGTCAGATCAGTACCATTGAAGTGAGGAAAATCAAGCTTCAGACCATGGAAATTGTTGGAAGAAGATAACCCATTTTCTGATGAAGACTCGGACTATTATTTGTTGTTCATGGCTGAATGCTCAAGATGGAGGCTGAGAAATTTTTCATCTAGATCTTGGAGTTTGGTTTGGATGGCTGCAAGTGATGCCTCCATGACTTGTGCTCCTCCGTGGGTGACAACCATAAACAGGAGTTTTTTTTTTTGTGAATGGGTAGAAAAACACAGACTGAAGCTTATTTAGTAAAGGTAAATTTGGATTTGGGAAAAACTCTGATGGGTAATTGGGGTTTGACTAGGTTTTGGAGACTTTTGAATGAACAGGGAATCAGAAAATGAGGATTTCAGAAGCGGGGTGAAAGAATGGGAAAATTTGTTAGAGAGAGACAAAGAAGCAGAAATAGGGAATGAACACGGTGGCAAAATTTGAAGGCGATTGGGTGAAAATCAAAGAAGTTATGGCAAACCCTAAAAATATACAAATGTGGGATTTATGGTTTTGGAAAGTGGAATTTGGGATAGGGTCCTCAGGAATGAAATATGCAGGATGGGATTGCAGCGGTGTCAGTGAAGTTTCAGGGGAAACAGAGTTAAAACAACGAAGATATGGTGAAAAAACATTTTTTTTTCAGAATGGATTTGAAATGAATTTTGGAATGGATCGGAAAAGGCAAGATCTAAAATGGCTCGGAATGGATAAAAAACGATTGGATCTGAAACGGCTTTCATAATAGATCTGAAATGGCGAGATCTGGAACGAATTTCAGAATGGATCTGAAACGGCTTGGAATGGATCTAAAACGACTGAATATGAAACGATATGGAAGCGATCGGCAACAGTTCAACTGAAATAGATATGGAGCCCAGGTATGCTCGGCTTCCTAACAGTTCAGGGGTTTCACTCAACCACCAATGTTGTCTGACGGCTTGCATATTGGAGCAGTACCCCTCACTCCACGACTAAGGTAAAACTAATAACCGCTTTGCTACAAACGACAACTCTTGGTTTACCTCACGAGTGGGAACTAGTCAATTAGGTAGGGGTTGTTTCCCTATTCGTCGGTAGGTCCTCCCAATGGGACAACTACTTTGGGGTTCCTATGGTACTCATCACAATGAGTTTTAGGGCTTATTCCCAAGTACTTCCCATAGTTAAGCAGATAGGGATTATTCCCATATCCGAAGTTGCAATAGATGCAAAAAAAAAATTGACATAAATTCCACCGAACGAGCCCAAGAAAGTGCTATGATACCAGATGTGAAGAATTTGCAATAATTAATTAATGAAAATGCATGAAATAGCAGAAATAACAAAACTCGGAATTGTTTTATTGATCACAAGCCACTTCGAGGGGGAAACGTCCTTTGAGCAAGCTCAATACAAATAACTTCATTGTACCTTCATTGGTCTCAACAAACACTTTATATACTAAGTCTATTCCCAATACTATGGGTCAATACCATGGGACATATAATACTACGGGACGACTTAAAAAGCATATGCGTCCAATACTATGCATCAATACCATGGGCTAATACAAACTATGGATCAACAATTACTACGGGACGGCTTACAAAGCATATGCGTCCAACAACATTATACTAACAAAGTAGAGATAAGGGTTGACATGGGTTCCTAACAGAGTGCTACCAGAATCAATGAGTATTGTAAGAGGGAGCTTCTTGAAGTAACCCTTGACCTACATTATTTGTGGGGTGGTGACTTCAGCTAAGGCATGGAGAGATATCTCTAGACGGTTGTCCTGAGAAGGAGGGTCAATAGGAGGTTGCTCAATGTCGAACTGATCATCTACTGTATCCAGAGCTTCTTCACAATTTTCAGTTGCAGGTGGAGTTTAACAAATAATTAATAATACATTAATATAAATAATAACTAGGAGTAATAGTTAATGAGAGGGTGCGTCCCCTCAAAATAGGCAATGCCCAAGCTACTATAAAAGCAGGCCAACAATTGTATATTATCATCTTATCTTATCAATTTATATATCATTTTTATATCTATAAATATGTGGGTTATTTCAGAAATTACGGGTTCATCTCGAGTTAATTGAGAATATCCAACTATGGATATTACATTGGTATCAGAGCCAACTCTGATATGGCTGGTAGCCATCACTTCAGAGTTTCTGAAGATTCTGGTTTTCAACCGAAAAAGGCCCTTGGCCACAACACTCCTCCCTGCTTCCGCAAATTCTGCAACATCCCCCATCTAGTGCTTCTGCAGCATTTCATCTCCACCTCTGCGAAGCTCTCAAGCCACATGCCCATCTCCTTTCCGCGTTCCACTCCTCCACATCAACCTCCTCCCATCGTTGTTCTCCATCATTTCCCCATATCTGTGTGTCCCCCACCTTGCATGCCTCCTCTCCTGTCTGTCGCCTCCCAAACTCTCTTTCCTCCTTCCTGTTAGCCCCTGAGCCCCCCTCCTCTTGCACTTAACCTGCTACATCCTCCACGTAGCTCCCACGCCAAACCCTACACCTTCCTCCTCTTTCCATATTCACTTTAACGTGCCACCACCACACCCCTCCGCATCCCCTCCACGCATCCTCCCTTACGCACTGCCTCCACTCACCCGCGCATCCCCGCGCAGCTTTTCCAACTGTTGCACCCTATCCACACCCCCCTACTCTCTACATCCTTGTGCCTCTCCTGCCCTTGATTTCCACTCCCGGGCTGTAACCTTAACTCCTCCACTCCCGTGCTTCCCTTCACTCCACCTCCACCCAACACGCACGCCACCCCCTCCATCTTTCGGCACTCTCTCCCTCCTCCCGGCCACCCCTTCTCGACCTCCCTCACCTGCTCGCCCTCTCTTGTTGCCGTGCCTGCCATCACCTCTGCCTACACCGCCCTCCCACCTACCATCTCCATCGCCTTACAAAGCATATGCGTCCAACAACATTATACTAACAAAGTAAAGAGAAGGGTTGAGACGGGTTCCTAATAGAGTGCTACCAGAATTAATGAGTATTGTAAGAGGGAGCTTCTTGAAGTAACCCTTGACCTACATTGTTTGTGGGGTGGTGACTTCGGCTGAGGCATGGAGAGATATCTCTAGATGGTTGTCCTGAGAAGGAGGGTCAATAGGAGGCTGCTCAATGTCGACCTGATCATCTACTGTATCTAGAGCTTCTTCACAATTTTCAGTTACAGGTGGAGAATCCACATCCAAAAGATAGAGATTTTGCTCAACACATCTATGTCCCCAAGTGAATTTCTCATCACAATTATAACAAATCTTTTTTTCTCAATGTGCGTGCATCTCTACTTCAGACAAATTCTTGATAGGAGTTTCTCTAGGAGATGGTGTGATGGGAGGTATTTTGGAAACCATATCTCTAAATGGAACAAAAGTGGATTTGGAGCATTGTTGGGCTGTGATCTTGTTCTTCGCCAACTTAGAAAACCCTAGGACTTCCATCATTGTGCTAGGACATAACATTTTAACCTCAGATTGGATTGCGTCTTTCAGACCACTAACAAAACAACTCCTGTAGAATTCATTAGACAATCCTTCTATGTGATTGGCTAGTTTCTCAAATTTTGTTGGATACTCTCTCACAGTGCCAATTTGGCAAAGTTTAGTGAGTGCTCCGTGAAGTCATCAAAAGCACTGGGACCAAATTGTTGCAAAAGGAGTTGGCAAAAATCTGTCCATTTTGGCTCTGCATGAGCCTTGATGTACCAACAGAACCATTGAAGGGTCTCATGTTCCAAATGAAAGGATGCAAGTGGAACTTTGTTGACATCAAAAGTATTATCCAGGATGAAATATTGTTTTTCCCAGTATATCCATCCAGTCAGATCATCACCATTGAAGCGAGGAAAATCAAGCTTTGGTCCACGAAAAGTGCTAGAAGAAGAGAACCCAGTGTCTACAGAAGACTCTAACTTTCGTCTATTGTTCATGGTTGAAGGATGAACATGGAGGCCAATAATTTTTTCATTGAAATCTTGGAGTTTGGTTTTGAGGGCTGCAAGTTCTTCCTCCATGTTTTTTGCTCCTGCGTGGGTGACAACCATAACCAGGGATTTTTTTTGGGGGGCGGGAATGGGTAGAAAAACAAAAACAAAAACTTCTTTAATGAAGGAAAATTTGGATTTGAGAAAAAATCTGACGGTTAATTGGGGTTTGACTAGGTTTTGGACACTTTATGATGGATAGGGAAGAAAAAATGGGAATTTCAGAAGCGGGGTGAAAGAATGGGAAAATTTGTCAAAGACAGACAAAGAAGCAGAAATAGAAAATGAACACTGTGGAAAAATTTGAAGGCGATTGGGTGAAAATCGAAGTTCAGTTATGGCAAACCCTAAAATTAGACAGATGTGGGATTTTTGGCTTTGGGAAGTGGAATTTGGGATAGGGTCCTCAGGAATGAAATATGAAGAATGAGATTACAGGGGTGTGAGTGAAGTTTTAAGGGAAACAGGGTTAAAGAAAATAATATATGGTGAAAAAACAATTTTTTCTTTTTTATTTCTTTCCGGAATTGATCTGCAATGGCTCTGGACAAATGTAATCTGCTATTTATCAACTAGAAATAGATATGGACCCCAAGTATGCTCGGCTTCCTATCGGTTCAGTGGATTCACTCGGCCACCAATGATGTCTGACGGATTGCGTATTGGGGCAGTACCCTTCACTCCATGACTCAAGTAAAACTGATAATCGCTTTGCCACAAATGACAACTTCTGGTTTACCTCATGGGTGGGAACTAGTCAATCCAGTAGGGGTCGTTTCCCTTTTTGCTGGCAAGTCCTCTCAATGGGCTAGCTACTGTAGGGTTCCTGTGGTACTCCTCACAATGATTCTTAGGGTTATGCCCAAGTACTTTCCACAGTTAAGCGGATAAGGATTATTCCCGGATCCAAACCTACAATTGAAAGAAACAATATAGATGTGAAAAAAGAAAAAATTGGCAGAAATTCCACCCAACGAGCCCAGGAAAGTGCTCTGATACTATATGAGAAGAACTTCCAACAATTAAATGATGAAAATGCACGATATATCATAAATAGTAGAACACAAACGATATTTATTGATCGCAGGCCACTTCAATGGGGCAACCTCCTTTGAGAAAGATCAATACAAATAACTCGTGGATGCCTTCATTGGCCTCAACACGTGCTTATATACTAAGTTTACGTGTCCAATACTATGAATCAATACCATGGAACATATAATACTATGGGATGATCACAAAGCATATGTGTCCAATCCTATGGATCAATACCATGGAACATATAATACTACGGGACGACTTACAAAGAATATACATCCAACAACAATATACTAACAAAGTAAAGAGAAGGGTTAACACGGGTTCCTAACAATTCCATAGTTTAGGAACTCAAATCCTGCACCCACAAAAACATATACCTTATAATTTTTCCAAAAGTAAAAAGTTCCTATTACAAATGATCAAACTTTGAATAGTTAAGAACATTTTAAATAAAAAAAATTATATATTCGGAAACGTCATTTAATTTCCTACATTTCATCTTTTTTACTCATTGCAGGATTCACTATGTATGTTTCAAAAAATCCATGTAAGTTGATGGATGTCTCATTTTTCAGTTTTCTATTGCATCTAACGTGTTGAAAGAGACCCTCATTAGCTTGCACACACCCTGTATCTAAATAAGATCAAATAAATCCAAGCGACCAATTTCAAAGTGTAAAGGAAATGAGAATCTAATGCATAACATCCCCCCCAAAAGAGACTAATCCTCTAAATTGAGTCCCCAAAATGGCTTGATTAGTAGCTCATGTATAATCAAGAAGAACACCATAAATTGAGTGTCCATATGGACACCAATCCATCTCACTAGAGTGAATGGGATGCTAGTTGTTTCCATCGTCAAGTCAAAATAGGAATCGTTGCTTTGTACAATGCTCACTTTGTAAAATGTTGATCTTGATCAAAATGGTGAATCATAGATGATCACATAAGAAAGCGCTACACACTATCCCACCACAATATTGAACTAGGTGGACATACATGATGGTAATTGATGCCATAGATGATGGTGAAAGTATGGAGGTCTAGATAAAGGTAGAAATGATGCCAAACAATCTAAGCAAGAAATAGTCCAAAGTGGCTCGCTCTTAGTGACTACAAAACAAGGTTGGTCATTTTATGGAGACAAATATTTGTTGACACCCAAAGACTATCTACATGAGTGCCACATAATACACTACTCAAAGGTGCAAAATGAGAGGTACCATAAATAAAACCATCATGGACAACAAGCCTTCATATGGGTCCTGACAAACAATGCCATGTTAGGCATCCATGTACAAGTGAGAAATCAATACAAATTTATTTATCTCATGAAAAAACAATGATTTCAAAGAGGCAAATCAATGTGGTGTGCAACCCCTCATTGGAAAGAGAATGTAATGCTTTCTAGAATGCCTCTGGTGGGATGAAAATTGGAGGCTCATGTGAATATTTATAGCACAAACACCATCAATAACCTCTTTACAATACAATAAATCGACAAAATAAAGATGCCAACAATATACTCATTATGAGCTCAACATGACACTTATAGGAATAGAATCTAAGTGGAGAGGATAACATCCCATCCCACAACCACTTTGGCTAGTAACAAGTGACAAAATCATATTTACCACCATACACATAATTTAATAGTAGCCCCACTTTACATTATTGGCCAAGAGGACCCCAACAAGAAATAAAGAGCCCACTATCTTGATTTGAAAGGGCCATGTTCACAATCTGATAAGAAGGCTTTCACATGGCCATTTCCCATTTGCTTCCATTGTGACACTTCGATCTCTAACCAAACCAAGATGATAATTTGGTGGATAGTCATTGAAACCATTGAGTCAAAATAGGAATTGATTCTATGTACAAGGCTCATTTTGGAGAAGGGTGATATCAATCAATATGGTGAATCATAAGCAATCACTTGAGGAAGCATCACACCATTCCATGCACATGTTGAATTCGTTTAACATATATGATGGAAATGGATGTCACAGATGATTGAAGTATGGAGATACGATCTAAAGGTAGCAATGATGCCAAACAACCTAAGCAAGAAACACTTCAAAGTGGCTAACTCTAAGTGACTACAAAACAAGGTTGGTCTAAGCCATAAACACTCCAATGTGTCTAACTCTAAGTGACTACAAAACAAGGCTGGTCATATTATGGAGATAGAGGTATGGTGACACCCTAAGACTATCTGCATGAGTATCAAAGGTGTAGAAAGAGAGTTACTCTAAAGGATTAAACAATACTAAAGTCAAAAACAAAATGTTAAAAGCCCTATAAAAAGTCAACTAATTGTTTCAAGCTAGAGATTTATATTGAAGTGTAGATCCCAACAAGTCCATATATTGCAAAAAAGATACCAGAAAAATACTTTACATTAGAGGATTAATATGGTTTAGAGATGATTATTGTGATTTTCAACCAGACTTGGCTGAGGTTAAACATTTGGATTAGATACTCTCTCCAATGACTTCGTAAGGGTGTTAATCACTCCACTGCAATTTAAGAAAGTAGTTGCATTGGTATAAAGAGCTTTAGCCTTGTCTCTCCAATATAGTTCACATCTATGTGGATGTTGTAACGTTAATTGCTTGTGCAGTTCTATTGTGTATTGCCAAGGTAAACCATTAGAGCTCATACACCTTAGAGAACTTTGGTTTCGTAATAATCAGTATGCAAGAGTGGGGGTTCCAACTAATCTCTAGAGTTTTCCAACTAATTTTTTGTGAGTGCACCTACAATTGCCTTGAACGTTTTGTCACGTCGTAATTGTAACTAGGGAATGACATTTAAATAACAATTTGTTCTTTAAAAAACTGATAATTTTACTAACAGCCAACATATAACCAAAAAAGCAGATCAATGGACTAAAAAACATTTTAGGGTAAGTAAATGGGAATGCCGCGTACAATTGGATAAGCTACACCATGCAGTGCATGCAACAAAGGAGCCTGGTTCTTCTCAGGGGGTGGTGCAAGATGCAAATGCAGTTGTTCATCGGTTATGAGTACATGCCCAATGGTAGCTTGGATAAACTCATATTTGGGAACCTGAAGACCATACTTCCATGGCCTACGTGAAACGCAATATTGAAGGGCGTGGCGGTGGGGTTTCTTTTTCTGCACGATGAATGGGAGAAGAGGTTCATCCATAGAGACATTAACTCGAGCGATGTGCTGCTAGATTTGGAGCTCAATGGGTGGCTGGGGGATTTCAGCCTCGCCCGTCCTTATGAACACAGCGAGAATCATGAAATGCCTCGCGTGCCGATAACAATGAGCTGCATAGTGTCGGAGCTTACGAAGACTAGAAAGGTCACACCAAGCTTGGAGATATTTAGCTTCGGCGTTCTTCTGTTAGAAGTAGCGTGTGGGAAAAAACCTGTGGACCTATCCATGGATGTCGAACGACATTTTTTGGTGGACTAGGTCTGGATGTTGTACGCCCATGAAAGTTTGCTAGATGCAACAATCCGAAGCTGTGAAAAGAATATGCCACGGGTGAGGTCGACAAGGTGTTGAAAATTCCCTACTATTGTTAAGGATAATCATGTTGACTCGAGACTTCACTATAGTTGTAGCTGACCGAAGTAATTCTCTAGAATGCACTCACAATTGTAAAGCTTCCTAAATGAACCACCGACATTTGAATAGTTCGAATAGAACATTCAAGAAGTTAATGTAACCTTTATAAATCCAGATCCAGATTTCCTAAATGGAAAAGTAGTGAAGTGGCTTGAATGGCCTGGTTTGTCTATCATTCGTGTTCTCTATGATTTGTATTATGTACTTTGTGTGCATTCTTGGTTGTTTCTCTATTTGTTTTTAATATGACCTCTATAAATCCAGATCCAGATTTCCTAAATGGAAAAGTAGTGAAGTGGCTTGAATGCCCTGGTTTGTCTATCATTCATGTTCTCTGTGATTTGTATTATGTACTCTGTGTGCCTTCTTTGTTGTTTCTCTCTGTGTTTTTAATATGGTATCAGAGCCTGAGGTAGCTGGGCATTGAGATGTTTGTGGTATGTGAATTTCTATCAAGTGAGTGGTTTCTTGGAGAAATTTTGTCTCAAGACTAGAAAGGACTGTTGAGAACACTCAAGTGGTAATGGTTGTTGCAGAGAATGATGGAGATTGATGCTTGGTGAGAATGCTCAAGTAATGCATGAGATTGTGTGTAGATGCTAGGCACTGTCTATTTGACATTGTGCAGGTTGTGAATTGACAATTTAGTTGTTGGTTTCATCTTTGTCCTTCAAATATTTATATTTTGTTCTCACCTTAGATAAATATTTTGTTCTCACCTTAGATGATGGGATTCATTAAGGCCCTCCTTCTAGAAGACCTTGTCCCATTGACATCAGCACATCATATGGGCTAAAGGTTAGAGACCTCTTTTATTACATTGATTTTACCTCTCCAAGTTTTTTCAAATAAGTAAAGCCATTGGAAGCGTTTAGGGTATGTGTTTGCTACTCTATTTATCCTAATCATTCATATTGATCTTTATTGACCCCATTATACATTGGAAAAGACACTAGTCTCCTGTCAATTCATTCTTCTTTCTTAATTAACTATCATAAACCATTTTGTTAAATCAATCTTTTCATTTCACTATGAACCAAATTTAATATTCTTATCTGATAGAAACCTTCCGTAAGTTTGAGAAGAGCTGACCTTAAAAAGCTTTTGATTCAGATTTGAAAAGAAATTACATTTTTGCTTTTCTGGAAAATAAATATGATAAATAAATAATAAAAATATGACAAATAAACAAATACTATAAATAAATATAAATAAATGATAAAAATATGACAAATAAATGATAAACTCTTTGTACCCCACCAAGAATTCAAGTTAATAGCACCCCTAATAAGGTAAGATGAATGTAAAAATTGCAAGTTAATAGCACTCCTAATACAGTAACGAATTTGATCAATTTGTGATTATTTCATGCTACTAGACACAACTTTATATCGACACTTTTTAAGGAGGTTTGTCTACTTCCCTATACCAACCCATCATGATCTATGATATAGACAGTTGTTAAGGAGGTTTGTGATGATTTCATGTTCACTATGATATAGACAGTTGTTAAGGAGGTTTTGGATGATTTCATGTTCACTTAAATATTTAGTGCCACAACTTCAAATTAACTGAAGATATGGAAATTCAGCAAGATAGATGAATCAATGAGCGAAAAAGCAGAAGTTACTTATTTGCATGAAATCAGCAGTGTTTTTGTAATTAAGCTTGAAGCAACCAATTCTTGTACTGTTATCCGCAGAAACGGTGTTCAAAGTTGCAGTCAGTGCATCATGTGAAACGAAGAGCAAACCTTCATATCCCCTATTATGGTCAAAGCGTGTTTCAACTCACAAAGAATCCAGTGTTTCATACAAATTTATTTAAATTTACAGTGTTTCATACAAATACGAAGTATATTGCAACGCAGAATAGAAAATTGAAATGTTATACTACAAAATGGACGACAAGCTTGCAAACAATCTTCACAAAAGCCTTGAAAGGTAAGTTCAGAACTTTAGGGAAATGCTTGATCTAAGAGAAAAAAAATGTCATAAACAGTGTTTGGCATTGTTACAGGCTATAATGCCCATTTTTAATCGGGTGTCCTTGGTAGGGATAAAATGGACTGCGACATGTCTATCATAGGAGGGAATAATTTTATGTGGAGAATCATTCATTTTGTGCTATAAATGTGAGCTCCGATGCATTACAAAATTAAGAGAGTCGAGTTTGAAATTGATGCTCGGATAAAATAAACAATGTTTGGAAATCATCCCGCTTTCTCATGCCTAGATAAAATAAACGGTGCTGAAATAAAAAAATGTTTCGCTTTCTTGTTGGTATGAAATTTCAAAGTTTAGATTCATCAAATGGAAGCACAGCTCATTTGAAGAGTGTACACTCGTTAAAACTTGCCAACCTGAGGTTCTGAGCATTTATCAGTAGGTATGACCAAAATCCATTCTAATACTTTGGAGATGCCAAATCAGATCCTGAGGTTCTGAAAATTTATCAGTAGGTATGACCAAAATGCATTCTAAAAGTTCGGAGATGCCAAATCAGATCACACATAATGACCAATTTAAGTGAATAGCCACTCATGCAACCTTCTTCAATCTTTTCCACATTGGAGAATCCCAAGCCCTTTTGAATGATTATAGTTGAAACTAGCATTCTCCCGTTTCATTTCATGTTCAGTTAAAAAATTGAGATAGCTCTATACGCCACTCTAAACATAATCGACAATGGATTACACAGAAGTTTAGTGTTTATATCATACTTACAACTGACATTACACTGACTTTATACAGTACACAATCCAACTCAAGTGCGCATGATATCTTTCTATAATAATATAAAATATAAAACTTTGACACCGCCTTGCCTGCAAACTTGATTTTCTAATACCTCATTTGGCATTCAAATCCTATTTATATTGATTTATCACAAGTGGTGCATCTAAACTTCAAAACAGACATACGAACCGCAGACTAGAAAAGTACCTGGATGCAGTCTCATAGTTCAATGATAAGGTTTGGCATAGATTTCAGCAATAATCTGAGTCGTTAATACTTTATTAAAACTGCAGGAAAAGAAGCAATGCTCTTTGTCAAAAGATTCAAGGATGACATTCTATCTCTGAATTTCTGTACCTGTTGTAAGTTTGTAACTAGCATCAAACCCTACTTAAATAGCAAGATATAATTACGTATTCATGTGGTTTCAACTCCACATTACTAGGTATTCAAAACACCTCTAAATGGCAACGTTGTGAGACTTCACTGATTTAATCTCACAACTTCCACACATAGATGAAATTTGTCCGGCATTTAAGCTCCTGCTTGATTTGTTATTTACTATCCTGCAACACTACATTACTAGGTACTCATAACACCTCTAAATGGCAACATTTTGAGACTTCACTGATTCAATCTTGCAACTTGCACGCGTAGATGAAATTTGTCCAGCATTTAAGCTCCTTCTTGGTTTGTTGGTTTGTCATGTAGAATCCTGCTTAAGTTTCAAATTTCAAAAGAGACAGCAAAGTTTTTGTCACATCAGTAGCCAAAACAGGAATGGAAATTGTGTCTTCTAACATAGCAGACATTTATCCTTTGTCTTTAACATATTACAAAACGAAACACAGATATGGAGCTTATTGTTATTTAATAGATGAAGAATGGGAAGATGAAGAAAACAGAGGTGACTAATAAAACAAAGCATTTAAAACAAACTATATGACCATAGTAAGCTTTTGGTACAGTTTTCTGCAAGAAATCCACCTACTATCTCATTACCATATTCCCCACCTTCCATCTCAATACCATATTCAAGAAATCCACCTACTATCTCATTACCATGTTCTCCACCTTCCATCTCAATATCATATTCAATTTTATAGATAAAATGCAAAGCCATTCATCAAAAGAACGATTTTCATGTTTTCAAAATTGCTAAACTAACTACTACTAGGCCTTTACCCTAACCAGTTATGAAGGACAAGTCTGCACCATTTTTCCATTCTTCCACTGTAATGGTGCAGACAATTCTGGCCACTAGCATCCATTCTTCCACTGTAATGGTGTAGACAATTCTGGCCACTAGCAGATTAGCTAGGTTATGAAGAAAAACTCTTAAGGGATGCCATTTCACCATTATCCCAGTGCACCATTACGCACCATTCTGACCATTGGCACGACAAAGCAACATTTTTCTTGCATTTTAACTACTCAACATGTCACCAGCATTATGCTTAGGTTTGAAAGACCAAACAAAAGCATTCTCGTATCTGTACCAACATATAGTACTGAAAAATGGCATTCCAAGTCAAATAGTTTCGTATCATTATCAAAATTTGATATGGCATTCCAAGTCAAATAGTTTCGTATCATTATCAAAATCTCATATAGCATGCTAAAAGGGTAAAAGTAATGAAAGTCTGGGATAAATTTAAACCAGCATATATCCAAATCCTAGGCTCTATGCTCTAAAGTCTCTAGTTTAAGTCTCATATTTACTTTTTACTTTGTATTATTCTTTTTTGTTTATGGCCAACATAATATTTATTACTTTTTACTTTGTATTATTTTGTTACTCGACAAACTCTCTACAATCTCATATTTACCTTTTACTTTGTATTAAAAGTAAAAAATAAAGTCTCGAGTTTAAGTCTCATATTTACTTTTTACTTTGTATTATTCTTTTTTGTTTATGGCCGACATAATATTTATCACCTAATCCTAAGCTCTAAAGTCTCTAGTTTAAGTCTCATATTTACTTTTTACTTTGTATTATTCTTTTTTGTTTATGGCCCATAATATTTATTATTTTTTACTTTGTATTATTTTGTTACTCGACAAACTCACACATGTTACAAGATCTCCCTCATACTGAGCTATAGAGCGCCTCTCGACCCAATAAGAAAAACTAGAAAACCAAATTTTAGAAGAGTGAGACTGGTGAAGGTATGCATGAAAAGAAACCACGTCATAAGCAAGCCCATTAACCCCAAAAAAATCATCAAATCTGATGTAACATGATGTAACATGGATTAGATTTTCTGGAATTCTTGAACAGTATTTTCATAAAAAGATTTTGAACATAACATTAACAGAGAAGAGTTAAAAATATTGTATAAGTAATATATGGACTTTGATAAACCAAAAAACTATCAAACATAATTGAAAACACAATTCACACACAAATTACATAATTATATAGAGATTGAAAACTAGAATCAACATGTTTTAGAATTTTTCCACTCTCTCATTGTATATCTTTGTTGCTAATACTATAGTATCCAAAACCATAATCTATTAACAACTCAAAATAAACCAAAAACTCAACAAACAAATTCTAAAAAGACATGTCTAACAATATATACTATTGATATTAAAATTAATCCATTTAATATTATTAAAAAACAATTAAATATTATAAATAAATATAAAATTAATGAGTCAAAATTAACTAGGTAAAAAAATTAACCCGGTATTAAATTAAACTTATTCATTCCCTAATCCCTAAGTACTTTATGATCCTATAAAAGTATATTGAACAAAGTATTGAAGTTGGACAAGGTTAATTTTTTTACCAATTTGAACTTTTACTACAGTTATCTAGCTATGCAATCTTTGCAACTTTTGATTGATAAAACTATTGTTTTTAATGCATAAATTGATTTAGCAACCTTGAGTACCCCTAATGTAATTGGAATGTGCAATATAACATATAATGTAGAAATATAGGATCAACCTAGGTCATAAATGAGCCCCAACATAGTAAAAAACACAATAATGGCATTGCATATTGATATCTTGTTTATTACAAGAAGACACCAGGTTTATTTATAACAAACCTAGAAAGTCTTGACTCATAATTTGATGCTATGCCAACTAAGCAACAAGGTGGACCAAACATGTAGATAAGCATACCACCTTGGTGGGTAAGTTAGTTTGCATAAGCTTAACTAGTTGTACATACACTAACACTCCCACTTTAGTGAAACAAAGAGAGTAAGCATAAGAAAAAAATCCAATAAATGAAGAAAAGGAGAAAAATCCCTCCCCAAAAGAGAGATAAACATAATGTTGACAACGGTCCTTGAGTTGTATCTAAAGAAAATCCACAAAGAAATCCAAGTGACCAATTTCAAAGTCCTAAGGCAACGAGAATCTTATACACAACATCCCCCCCAAAAGAGACTAGTCCTCTATAGTGATCCCCAACATAAAAGGCTTGATTAGGAACTCATGTCGTATAATCAAGAAAAAACATAAATTGAAGGTCCACATGGACACCAATCCATGTTGCTATAGTGCATGGGACACTAGTTGTTGCCACCATTGACTCAAAATAGGAAATGTTGTTTTGTATAGTGCTCACTTTGTAGAATGTTGATCTCGATCAAAATGGTGAATCATAGATTATCGCCTGAGAAAGCACTACACACTATCCCACACAAAATGTTGAACTAGCTAGAGATAGATGGTGGTAATTGATGTCACAAATGATGGTGAAATTATGGAGGTCTAGACAAAGGTAGCAATGATGCCAAAAAATATAAGGAAGAAAGAGTTCAAAGTGGCTCACTCCCAATGACTACAAAACGAGGTTCGTCATGTTATGGAGATAGATAACTAGTGAAATCCTAAGACTATCTACATGAGTGGCACATAGTACACTACTCAAAATTGCAAAATGAAAGGCAGCATAAATAAAACCATCATGGAAAACAATCCTCATATGGGTCCTAACAAATGAGGTCATGTTAGGTATCCATGTACAAGTGAGAAATTGACGCAAATTTATTTAGCTCATAAAAAAAAATCTGAAAGAGGCAAATCAATGTTGTGCGGAACCACTCATTGGAAATAGAATGTAATGCTCTCTACAATGCCTTTGGTGGGTGTAAAATTGACGGCTCATGTGAAGAGTTATAGGACAAACACCATCAATAACCTCTTTACAATACAATAAATAAGGGAATAGAATGCATATATTTATATTTTTTTCTAGGTGATTATCTTGGGGTAAACCCCAAGGTAAATCCTAGATTCTGTAGCACACAAGGCCAAGTCAACAATAGGGCTTGAAACCATTACAATAATATACTTATTGTGAGTTCAACATGTGACTTATAGGAATAGAACCTAGGTGGGAGGATAACACCCCATTCCACAACCACTTGGGCTAATACCAAGTGACAAACTCATATTTACCACCATACACAAATCATTTAATAGTAGCTCCACTATACAATATTAGCCAAGAGGATCCCAACAAGAAATAAAGAGCCCATCATATTTCTGAAAGGGTCATGCTCACAATCTATTAAGAAGGATTTCCCATGGCCACTTCCCATTTGCTTCCATTGTGCCATTTCCTTCTCCAACCAAACCAAGATGATAGATTAGTGGATAGTTGTTCCAACCAGTGAGTCAAAATAAGAATTGATGGTATGCACAAGGCTACTTTAGAGAAGGTTGATATCAATCAAAATGGTGAGTCATAAATGATCACTTAGTAAGCATTGCTGACTATTCACCGCACAATGTTGAACTTGATGGACATATATGATGGAAATGTATGTTAAAGATGATAAAAGTATGGAGATACGAGTTAAAGGTGACAATGATACCAACCTAAGCAAGAAACACTCCAAAGTGACTAAATCCAAATGATACAAAACAAAATTAGCCTTAGCAAAAAACAATCTAAAATGACTAACTCCAAGTAACTACAAAACAAAGTATAAAACTCCAATAAATGAAGAAAATGAGAAAAATACCTTCCCAAAAGAGAGATAAATATAATATTGAAAAAGGTCATGGAGTTGTATCTAAAGAAAATCCACAAAGAAATCCAAGTGACTAATTTCAAAGTCCTAACTCAACGAGAATCTTATGCACAAAATCCCCCAAAAGAGACTACTCCTCTAAAGTGAGCCCCATCATAAAAGGCTTGATTAGGAACTCATGTCGTATAATCAAGAAAACACATAAATTGAAGGTCCACATGGACACCAATCCATCTTCCTAGAGTGCATGGGACACTAGTTGTTGCCACCATTAAGTCGAAATAGGAAATGTTTCTTTGTACAATGCTCACTTTGTAGAATCTTGATCTCGATCAAAATGGTGAATCATATATTATCGCGTGAGAAAGCACTACACACTATCCCACACAAAATCTTGAACTAGGTGGACATAGATGGTGGTAATTGATGTCACAGATGATGGTGAAAGTATGTAGGTCTAGATAAAGGTAGAAATGATGCTAAAAAATCTAAGGAAGAAAGAGTCCAAAGTGGCTCACTCCCAATGAATACAAAACGAGGTTGGTCATGTTATGGAGATAGATAACTAGTGACACCCTAATACTATATACATGAGTGGCACATAGTACACTACTCAAAATTGGAAACCGAAAGGCACCATAAATAAAACCATCATGGACAACAATCCTCATATGGGTCCTCACAAACGAGGTCATGTTAGGTATCCATGTACAAGTGAGAAATTGACACAAATTTATTTAGCTCATAAAAAAAACAATCTAAAAGAGGCAAATCAATGTGGTGTGCAACCACTCATTGGAAAGAGAATGCAATGCTCTCTACAATGCCTTGGGTGTAAAATTGGCATCTCGTGTGAAGAGTTATAGCAAAAACACCATCAATAACCTCTTTACAATACAATAAATAAGGGAATAGAACCCATATATTTATATTTTTTCTGCGTGATTATCTTGGCGTAAACCCCAAGGTAAACCCTAGATTCTTTAGCACAGAAGGCCAAGTCAACAATAGGGCTTGAAACCATTACAATAATATACTTATTATGAGCTCAACATGTCACTTATAGGAATAGAACCTAGGTGGGAGGATAACACCCCATTCCACAACCACTTGGGCTAATACCAAGTGACAAACTCATATTTACCACCATACACAAATCATTTAATAGTATCTCCACTATACATTATTGGCCAAGAGGACCCCAATAAGAAATAAAGAGCCCATCATCTTTTTGAAAGGGCCATGCTCACAATCTATTAAGAAGGATTTCCCATGGCCATTTCCCATTTGCTTCCAATGTGCCAGTTTGTTCTCCAACCAAACCAAGATGATAGATTGGTGGATAGTCATTCCAACTAATGAGTCAAAATAGGAATTGATGCTATGTACAAGGCTACTTTAGAGAAGGTTGATATTAATCAAAATGGTGAGTCATAAATGATCACTTAGGAAGCATTGCACACCATTCCCCACACAATGTTGAACTGGATGAACATAGATGATGGCAATGGATGCCAAAAATGATGGAACGAGTTAAAGGTGGCAATGATGTCAACCTAAGCAAGAAACACTCCAAAGTGATTACATCCAAGTAACTACAAAACAAAATACAAGAAAGAGTCTAAAATAACTAACTCCAAGTGACTATAAAACAAGGTTGGTCATGTTATAAAGATAGAAGTCTCGTGACACATTAAAACTACGTATTAAAAGTATAGGAAGAAAGTTACCATAAATAAACATACATTAAAGGTATAGGAAGAAAGTTACCACAAATATGCTAAAGTAATAAAAAACAAAATGTTAAAAACCCTATAAAAATATTAATGAAATAGTCAACTAATTGTATCAAGCTAGATATTTATTGAAGTCCGGATTCCAACAAGTCCATATATCTGACAGATATACCCGAAAAATATTTTCCAAACAAAACGAAGGCCATATGAGTGGTTGGTTGTCATTCAAATTTGCAATGATCGACGTTAGGAGACTCATGAATGATTTATGAGACCATTTCTAAACTGTTTACGGTTGGAAAATTATTATGGTTTGGATGATTATTTTGATTTTCAGCCAGACTTGGCCGAGGTTAAACATTTGGAGCAGATACTCTCTAGTCCAATGCCACATAATGGCGTCAATCACTCCACTGCAATTTAAGAAAGTAGTTGTATGGGAATCACTCGGGAAAAATGCCGAGGCCAGCAGATGGGTGGAGAGAAGAAGGCTCCATAACCGAATCATCACTCAGCGAAAGATCTGATCATACTGTTGATACTGTCGTCTGAGGGGCCTAGCTATATACAATAATTGGAGGGGCCTAGCTATATACAAAAGTATCTGTCTCTGTACTCTACAATGAAATGACAACTTATTTTGTTTCGAGCTCTGAAAGTTGTTGTTGAGTATGTAAATTTGCCTACTACTCTGATTTGCAAGCTACGTCTGCAAATCTGTGAAGATGTGTTTAAAACTGTGCATAAAAATTGTAAATTTTAGGTTACCCGAATAGTACATTGAACAATTAAGTAACAGAGTGAAACAACATCATGAAATAATCACAATAATACCCAGATCGTAGGCCAGGGAAGAAAAACCAAAAACAAGGACGCAGAACAGAAAAAACAGGTTCCGTTCTCTTACCTTATGGACCGCGTCCTCCCCGAAGCATGCGTTGCAGTCGGCGTTGGCTGAGCACCGGCTGAGGCCGGGGAAGAGAGCGGAGCGGTGGTGGCTGTGGCGGGATTAGAATTGGAGGCTCCTCTTACTCTCTGCAGTATATCGGCGACGAGCAACCTGATTTCCTTGTTCATCTTCTCCAGCTTGACTGCGCTGATAGGCGGGATGCCCACCACGGTCTGGCCGGCCGTGGTGGAAGAAGAGCCGCCTGTGGCCTCGTCGACGCAGCACTCCAAGCCGATCCTCTGCTGCGTGGACTCCACCAACTGCTGTGCCCTGTCGCAAGCAACTTGCAGCAGCTCGTATTGCTGCTTGAGGTTTTCGAGTGCGGCGTCTGTGGTGTGCGTCTTGGCACCGCCTGAGGTTTTGTAGGCTTCCACAACATACGCTGTGGCTGCCATGAAGGCTTGGTAGGCCTGATCTAGTGACTCCACTGTGCTATCCATCATACTGTATTTCTGTGTACCTCACCTTTTTTAAACGCAATGCTGTAAAGCCAAACCTCACGCAACACAAAGTGCACACCTTTATACCACAGAAAGTTGTTATAAATGGTTACGTGCTCTAGTATTTGGATTTAGTATTTACTACTCAGTTCTAGTAAATTTTTTCAAGTTATATAATTTATTTTGTAGATTAGTTGGTTTGTGTGGGTTTAGTCACATTAGTTAACTTGTTCAAACTGTATGGAGGAGTTGAAGATGAGAGTTCCCATTATTTCGGGGGTGTTTAGTCCAACATTTAAGCTGGCTTCCATCCACATGAAAAAATTTTATTGGTTGGGTAAATTTTTTAATCACAAAAATATAAAAAACTAAGTTATATAATTTTTTTTATATATATTAACTAAACCCGTTGTTTCAGTTAATATATGTAAAAAAATTATATAACTTAATTTTATTTTTTTTGTGACTAGCAAATTTACCCAACCAACCGAGAACCCCTCCCATGAAGTTTGAACCCTGATTAGGACTAAACCCGTTGTTTCAGTTAATATATGTAAAAAAATTATATAACTTAATTTTTTATTTTTTCCTAACTAGCAAATTTACCCAACCAACTGAAAATTTTCACCCGAAGTTTTGAACCCTGATTAAGACTGGGTTCAAACTTCATGGGAGGGGTTGAGGATGGGAGGTGTCACTATTTTACGGGAGTGTTTCATCTAACATTTAGACCTGAGTGAAAATTCTCGGTTGGTTGGGTAAATTTGCTAGTCATAAAAAAATAAAAAATTAAGTTATATAATTTTTTTACATATATTAAATTAAACAACTATAATCAACGTAGGGATTGGTCAATCACTTGGTTTGTGTGGGGTTTAGTCCCTATCAAGGGATTGGTCAATCAATTTGTTTGTGTGGGGTTTAGTCCCATCAATGTTCAAACTTCAAGAGAGGGGTTGAGGATGGGAGGTGTCACTACCTCGGGAGGGTGTTTCTAATGACTTTTTCAATAGATTGTTGTGAAAGTTCATATAGTTAATGAATAAGTATTTGGATATGGTAATATAACTATTTTTAGTCCACCTAAAAAAGTGGTGATCAAGTTATAGAAAATTGGAGTAATCTATCTATTCTATGTTTTGGATTTTCTCGTGGTTTTTGGCCAGAGTTCGGTAATTTTTTTTTGGTAAATTTCAAATTTGGAAGAGTTTAAATTGTACTTTTGAATGCATAAATGAATTCAACACCCTCAAATACCCATATAACACTCTCATTATGCAATTTCCACAACTAATATATGTGATTGTAAATTCCCATAAAAGATCCACTACTATAAAATTATTGATTTGTTTACATATATTAATTAAAATGTTAAAATTAAAGGTTCATTAAATTACATTGGTGTTCAAGTGTAAATGTTATCCAAATATGATATTTGGATTTGGTATTTAAGAGTTAATGTATAGTTAATTTTGGTCAACCTAAAAAACATTTATGGTTTATGATGATCATCATCAACTTAGGTTTATAGGATCTTAAAAAAAAAAAAAAAATTACTTTAAATAGTGAATGTATAGCTATTTTTAGTCAACCTAAAAAATAGATTGAACTATGGTAATTGGATTTGGAATTTAAGAATTAATGTGATTATTTTTAATCTATTTAATAATTATGTATCCAAATAATATTTTCTCTTTAAGTTTGATAGATCAAAGTGGTCTCAAGTTAACCATCATTATCTTTTTCAAGAAGAAAAACAATACTTTTGTTATTCACTTGAATCAAAAAATACTTACATAAACATTTTCCTATAACTCATACCAAATGGACCTTTTTGCTAGATTATACTAACAAAAATCAAAATTCCAGCACATCCACCATCTAATTTAAGCATGCCAGACAAAATACATCCACGCCTAGAAAGCGATCACCACAATCTAATTTAAGCATGCGAGACAAAATACATCCACCCCTAGAAAGCGATCACCACAAAGAGAGAAGTATAGCAGCAACAAACACCAACAATAAAAAAAGTATAAGGCACCAGTAGACACCACCAAATCCTCAATATATTCTTGCCAAAGTAAAAAAAATTCACGAGAAGAGCCTCTTTTAACCACCATTATCATCATCATCAAAATCTTTAGATATGTTAATAAAAAACAATTATTTTCAAGCTAAAATTAAAAATTTACTTAATTTAGATTGGTGTTAACCTTTAAAGTTTATATGATATATGAATAAATAGATTTTATGATGGTATTTGGACTTGGTATTTACAAAGTTTATATGGTATATGAATAAATAGATTTCAGTTATATGATATATGAATAAATAGATTTTATGATGGTATTTGGACTTGGTATTTACAAAGTTTATATGGTATATGAATAAATAGATTTCATGATGGTATTTGGATTTGGTCAAGGCATTGTAACTATTTTTAGTTAAAGTAAAAATGGTGGCGGTGGTGGTGGTGGTGGTGGTGAACATTCATTGAGACCCAGCATAAACGTTCAGCTGAAAACCTAATTTATGGAATACTTTTATGGTTTTGGTGCTCCTAATTCGGTTCCTCTGTCAGTACTCAAACCTGTGGAGGAATTTGTTTCCCTGCGTGACCGTTCACTTCTTCCTATCAAAATTAAATACCTGCAATTATTCTATGCGTTGAGCATTTCTGCAATCTACATTTATTTTGGACTGGCGTTGGTTCTCCACAATTCCTTGTTGTCCCGCTAGTTTGCAAGCTGAACCAGTTCTGAGTTGCACTTGTTCTACGCTGTCAAACCCTAATTCCTATCTTCTTTGTTTTTCGTGAATATGGACAGTGGTATCCTCATTAAGCTATTGGAGAAGCATTGGAACTCAACATTGGTATCCTGACTCTTTGATTTGCAACCAGATGTATCGTTGTTGGAATGTGACAACCAATTGACGGTTTAGGTCAAGTTGGTTCACGGAGGTTTCACCAATGGTATAATCGGTTATCGGTTATGTGTAACTGAAGAAGGAGGATCTTAAATATGTGGCCCATTGAGGCAGATATTGAGCTTGGGGTTTTATGCCCTCTCTAGGATAGTTTGTAAACTATGTTGATGATGAATAAAGAATGCCTGCCCTTGTCCCGTGGATGTAGCCCACACTCAGTGGGTGAGCCACGTATATTTCTGTGTCTCTTGTGTGATTGTTGTGTGCTACCTATTCTGTTATTTTCTATAGTTACATATTTATGATGTATGCGTGCTTAATGCACAACAAGTGGTATCAGAGCTCAAGTGAAGAGCATAAGGTTGCAGAGAATGAGAGGAGCCTTCCAGAACGGAAGGGAGAGGAACCCTGGATAGAGAAATGCTGGAAGAGAGGAGCTGTCCCGTCGAAGAATCCGCCATAGAGCAGAGAGATGCTGGCAGAGAGCCGAAGGCCTATCCTGGAGAACCTGCTGACCTGGAGAAAGCAACGAAGGTGAACGACCTGTGAAGTACTGAAGTCTGCAGAGCCTGTCGGCACCATTTTAGTGTCACCACTTCTCGCTAGAGAGCTGCAATCTGGAGAGATAGCCACACCAACTTCGAAAGGGAACTGTGAAGTGCCATCGTGGAAGAGGCAAGTAGCCGCCGTGGTGGAGGAGCCGTAGAGAAGGATGTGTTGTGGTGGAGCATGCCCGATCTGTGCATGGAGAGAAGGCTGTGTTGTGGTGGATAGCAGACCCATCGTGTGGAGGAGGTTGCGTGCTATGGTTAGTTGAGCACGAGTCCACGCAGGTATGCGTGAAGGCAAGCTGCCAAGGCTGTGCGTGGAGAAGGAGCAGTGGGAGCTCGTGCAGCAGAAGAGTGAGATCACCGTGGAGTTGTGCGTGAAGACCTATCCGCGTTTGTGTTGGAGGCTGCGTCTACCAGAAGTTCGTGAGAGCAGTCTGAGGAGGTGAAGCTCGCGGTTTCAGAGGAAGAAAACTGCCCTGCGAGAAGTCTGTGTGAAGCTTGTAAACGAAGGCCATGGAAGGCAGCCACAAGCAAAAACACGAGGATATGGTTTAGCAGAATGGCATAGACTTGAGTCTCCTAGAGGCCCTGGAGAGATCGGAGGGCACAGTCCTAGCCATGGACGTTCGAGCCCTGAAGAAGATGATGCTGGTCTTCGAGCGTTGTCTCCGTGACAACCTAGAGGCTCAGATGAAATATGTAGCCAACCCAGACAAATTCGGCGACTCGGAGCTCGTGTGACTCGGAGCTTGTGGACGAGCAGTGGAGACCTGCATGAAGCACTTATCCTCCTCCGGAAGTGTAGCGGAAGTGTGGTGAGCATTCACATCCGATCTGGTGGAGCACGGAGGTGCCAGACAGTGAGGTTCGGTGTTGTGTTCTGGCTGCCTGGAAGAAACAACATTGTGGTCAAGTAGCAATGACATAAGTGCTGGATAAAGAGAGTGAAAGTGTGGGTAACTTTTGTAAGGGCAGTGTAAAAAGAGCAATGGTAGAAAAATATTATTATTATTTATGGAGTTGTAAAATTTAGTTTTTACATGTAATTGGGCATATGTCTGTGAGACCTGAAATGGCATGCATACCCTAAGTTGTTAGTTACTTATGAATCTAGACATAGATTTAGGTAAACTAAAAAGGGGTAGGGCATAAGTTGGTTGTTGGGAGTATAGTATTGGTTGCCCATAGTATGTTTTTTACCCATGAGATTACATGTAATGAAGCCTATTTTAAAGGTTTGGTTAACTCCATTGTAAAAAAGACCTGAAGGTGAGCGGTAAAGGCTCATTTGGTTGTCTTGGCCGGATTTGGCTAAGGTCTTTGGATGTAATGTTCGAGGTGGAGCATAGAAGGTGCTCAGGATCGCAGAGGAAGAGTTGTTTGCAAAAGCTCAAGAAATTATTGTATGGCCTGAAGCGCTCAGGTGATTGGTACAAGATGTTTTGATTTCTTCATTGTGAACCAGGTTTTACAAGAAGTGGGTGTAACCATTGGGTTTATGGTATTCACTATCTTGGCATTTTTTGGATTGTTGGCGTTATGCTTGAAACAAGCACAAGCATGGATACGATCAACAATTCAACAGGTTGGTTCGGTTGGACATTTATGATGAAGAATCGGGGAGCAGTAAAACAATCTTGAGCGTAAATGTACAAGAGACGGATTGATGGTAAGATTTGGTTATCATAGGATGAGTACATGATAATGATACTCAGAGATGAAACTGGTAAACATCATAATCTTTCTTCAGGTTGATGTCCATGTAATGAAGAAAAGGGTTATATGTCTCATGTATGGTATGCTGGTGTGATGTATGCGATGAGATCTTTTCACATGTAGTTGGTGTTGTCAGTGGATACATGACAAATCCTGGTGAAGCAGTGAAATGGGTGCTTTGGTATTTAGAAGCACAAATGGACAAGGGCAGGGCATTAGGTAAATTGTTGTCAAGGTGGAGATTGTTGGATCGTGACAACCAATTGACGGTTTAGGTCAAGTTGGTTCACGGAGGTTTCACCAACAATATAATCAGTTATCGGTTATGTGTAACTGAAGAAGGAGGATCTTAAATATGTGGCCCATTGAGGCAAATATTGAGCTTGGGGTTTTATGCCCTCTCTAGGATAGTTTGTAAACTATGTTGATGATAAATAAAGAATGCCTGCCCTTGTCCTGTGGATGTAGCCCACACTCAGTGGGTGAACCACGTATATTTCTGTGTCTCTTGTGTGATTGCTGTGTGCTACCTATTTTGTTGTTTTCTATAATTACATATTTATGATGTATGTGTGCTTAATGCACAACAATCGTGACTCTCTCCAACCATATCTATGGCTCTCAAACGGATTTCTACATGGAGATCTATGTGGAGGTTTCTTGTACTAGCTTGTTGACTCCATCTAGTTCCTGAATCCTCTAGCACTAGGAAGCATCATGGTTCATTGCGAACCCTAGCGTGTGCGTGATGTGCATGGTGTGTCTAACAATTGTGTGGGTTATGTCGTGTGGATATCTCTCGTGGAGTTTGTATGCAAATTGAAGGGCATTAATATTGTGGAAACCATTATCTGGTCTAAATTCTGTTGCGTGGATTCCAGTTTAAGGCTGTGTCCAGTTTTCTTATGCTGTGTGATTGCATCAGAGGGAGACTTGAGCTGCGAGTTTGAGTATGAAGACTGCTTTTGAATGCATGTGACACGAGTTGTGACCTAGATTGTCCATCTTGATGCCAGTCACGTGATGCATCCAAGTTTTTGACTACGTGGGATTGCAAACTACCTCTCGTGGAGATGCAACTGCTTCTTCTCTCCCTTGCAAAGACCTTCTTTTGCTTGCTACTTGTGGATATTGATGTGTCATACACTTGTTTGAAGTACCATATGCTACGTCCATAAGAATTGTGTGGAAGTAATACTTTTGATGCAAACCCTAATTTTTTAGGTGGAGAAAGACTACATTAATAATGTTTAATGGGGCTGTCATATGGTAAAGAATATATAAAGAATTGATCAGTGCTCTCATGAAGCAGTTCCCATGAGAATATGAAGTTGATATGAGACCAGTGAAGACTGGACAACTCTAATTTGTGCGTGCAATCTCCAATTTTGAAGAATGCATGAATTTTGAAGAATGTTGTGAAGCTGTGGGACTGCGACCTCCAATTTGTAGAGATGTAGTATTGAGACACCATGACTTAAGGTGGATTTTTTTAGCAACTTCAAATGCAATTTTGTGAATTTGCGACCTCTTTCCAAATGAAAACAATAAAACCATTTAAGAAGAATCCAGCTTGTAAGTGCACTCTTGATGTGAAAAACGCGAAATTGGTCTAATCGTTGCAACCACTGCCTGCCTTTTTGTGGAAGTTGTGTATTGCTACTACAATCTCCAATATGAGGGTGTGATTTTCTAACAAGAATTGAAGCTGCAGAATCCATTGGTACGTTGATCGCTGAAGAAGATCAAATATGCTCTACAAAGCAATGAAGAGAATTTTCTTGTCAGTGATATGGATGACTGTTGTTCCCGTGTGTCTAATCTTCTGTGTATTCATTCTCTTCTGGTGACAATCTGTGGAGACCTAGGCAAAGACCTGCAGTTTTTTTATCTGTGCATTGAAACCATGAAGATATTTGGTAAGCCATTACAAGATTGAATAATTTCATGTATATTTTGAATGTAAAGACATATTTGTCCAGATTGAGTTGACAAAACGCTAACTTCTTGAAATCTTACTCATGTATTGGTGATGAATATTTGAGCTGGAGATGAAGATGAATGCAAATATCTGTGTAATAGCGTTGTGGATTTGAATTTATAACATTGTAGAACTAAATGACAGAGCTGAAAAATATGAATGTATATTGCTGCAAAAGTGATTTGCATATTGTTGCATAATTGAACTTGTCTGACGCTGCAAAATTTATATGCTGCTGCAGAATCAATTCACATGTTGCATAATTGTTTTAAGTGTTGCAGAATTGATTGATTTGCATAGTGACGCAGAATTGGATTTGCATAATAGTGCTGCGAAATTTTTTTAAAGGTGATGCAGAATGTGTATGCAGACCTGCATAGTGCACATAAATTCTTGAAATGCACTGTGCAATACTGATAGCTCTTTTTCTAGCCATCAGTTATCCTACATCTTTGTGAAGATAAGTTGCACCCAACTGACAGAAGTGAGCTTGCAGAGAAGATTTGAGATCAGTTTGGTGTTCCTACTTGAAGGATCCCAACAAGTTTGCAGTTGTTGCTACAAATGCTCCAAAAGAAGAGAATTTTTACATCAGTCAGGTATAGCAGACTCCTCAATTTAACAATCATAAATGTAACTTGCAACTATGTTTTGTTTGTAAGTTCTAGTGTTTTTTTTTGTCCCTGCATATGTGTTTTTGTACAATACCAAACTGAATTCAAGTTGAATTGTACATTGTATGTGGGTGAATTTTTTACTGAGACCAACACCCCTTCCCCTTTAAGTTTGAATTTGCTGAAACATTGCTTGTAAAGGGAAGATTTGCAGGAAGCCATTAGTCTGATTGAGTCTTTGTACTTGCTCCTACCTGCTAAAGGACGCCTCAAATTGTCTTCACTATGTCTAATACATAAGAAACATTAGAGTTGTTGAATACTCTAGTACATTCAGCTGCAGATGAATTAATCACAATCAACAAATACACACTCAAAACTATCATTATTCAACTACAAAATTTGAAAGAAAAAGAGGAAGATGCACAACACAAGAATCGACATTCTGAACTAGTGCTTGTTCAGAATAATCCATTGTTTGAAGATGATTCCTATCAGCTGCCAGAAAATAATGAAATCATGTTAGATGTACAACCTATTTAGAGTTCCAGATTCCAACAGTGTGACAAAGTTGGTCATATGAAAGATTAGTGTTTTGATATTCATCCTTGTCGACATTGCGGGAAGTGCAACCATTCTTCAGATCGGTATGTAAAACTAAAGAAACCTACAAGAGTGAAACTTGCAGCAGATTATTATATTGCTTCTTACTTTGTACCTGACAGGGGGGAACATGCTGTTAGGATTCAATTTTCGAAGCCTTATCCCTCTAACAAAAAACACTCACAACCTTCCTCAAGTAAGTCACATCAAGCGATCCTAAACCACAGTGAGTTTGGAAAGCTACCAAATTTAGAGATGCTACATATGCATGTATCATGAAGACAAAAGATATACATGACATAGACTATTCATGTGTTTTGTGTCTAGTTGTGACACCATGAGACTCTTCTCTCCTCACATTATTCCTGACAGGGGGGGATGAATACTGTCAGTAACAAGCGAGCGAGTACAAGCGGGACAGAACAAGCGAACCTATGAAGAGCTATGTTCGACTGAGCTCTAGAGTTGGTGGTCATCCTAAAACCACTAGTATCGAGAGCACCTTCATTTAGCAGAAGCCAGTGCAAGCTTCTAGCTAACTTGGTAAAAGGTTGTCAAGATGGAAATGTTCAGCAAGTTGCAGTTGTTCACTTCTTGTTTTTAGCTCTCCAGTTGGTTTGTGGTTAGCCTAAAACCACAATTCCAGATAGAACCTCTGAGCCTTTGAGCCAAGTTTCAGAGAACCTTTGAGCAAGTGTTGTCGCCAAGTTCGAGAGTTTGTGGTCAGCATTAAACCACACACATACTAGAATATTTCAGCTTCTTCTAGCCCCTTTCGATTGATGGTCAACCAAAACAATCCCTTCATATAGATCTTGTATTTAGAAGAATCATTTGCAAGCTTCTAGCTAACCTTCTTGGTAAAGGATGTTCTAGATGGAAATGTTCAGTAGGTGGTAGATGTCCACTTCCACTTATTCGTCTCTCATCTTTTTCTTGGACTCGTATACACCCTTCGGTTTAAGGGGGAATTTGTTGGCACCTAATCCTTGGTGTTAGGATTATTGTGCACCGTTCACATGTAAAGAAGATCAATAGTCATTGAGGGTATACCAAGAGTCACCCAAGACTCCAAGAGGCCACTTGGGAAGTTGAACCCAATGGTCATCCCATTGTATAAATATGTAAATTATTAATGAGATTTAGTGTGCATTCAAGCCTATTTTTATTGTCTTCATGAATTATTGTTTATGTGTCCAATGTGGCACCTTACAATCTATATTGCTTTCTTATAAAAATTAGAATTAATAGGGGGAAATAACATATTGCTATGTAGGTTTTCTTAGTATTAATGTCAGCAATCTCTATCCACATATACTAGTTGTAGGGGTCTTTCTTATAGAGTTTAACATTGGGGAATATGTTTTCCTTAATGTAACAAGCAATAACTCCAATGCCTCTATGAGAGATTCATTTGTTCCAGACTGATCAAAGTACAAATCCTTCTATGTTAGGAACCTTAGATTCTTCATCCTCCCATGTTTCAACAATATGAATAATGTCAATTTCATTAGGGATATAACTTAACTTGGGGTCTTTATTCCATGGGAAGCCTCAGTAGTTCCAACAGAGGATCCAGACCATGTTTAGTTGCTAATAAAATTATTAACTTTTTTATATTTATTAATTTAAAATTTAAAATTAGGGATAGTAGGAGCGAGAGGGATGATCTTCGAACCCCGAAGGAAAAATAATGCTAAAATATGTTGAGGGATTGGGAAACAAACCTAATAATCAAGTTGAATTCTATCTGCTTCTCTAAGGTTGTAAGATTTCAAGAAGAGAAAGTATAGATAATCTATCCATCCTCATAAACTTATCTTCAGTTACCAAGAATATGGACACTTCCTCTCAAGCTATAATCCCACATCTGTAGAGGCAAGTGATTCGAATAAAACAAGAATTGAAAAATTTCTCCCAAGTAAGATGGTGGCATATCTTAAGAGAACAACATGGAAGTTGATGCCCAAGCCACTAAAACACTAAGGTTGGTGGAACAACTTCTAAAGGTTACTGATGAGGGGTGTTGTAATCTATGGGATTACATTAGGTTACCAGTAGCATATCAAAACATATAACACATATAAGAGATACACACATACCTAGAGATATGAGAACGGACACAATTAGTAGTGGTAGAAGAAACATGTTATCCTTTATTATATGATCCTAATGTACATAAGCATGCCCTTTATCTCTAGCTCACTAGCCTATTTATAAAATATGTGAGGTAGTTATACATGTTAAATTTTCAGCATTTAATTCAATCTGATCTAGGATCTTAACTGAGAGAACAACATGTACAACATATCAAACACAAGAGACAGGAGACACAAAGCATTTCACTAGGGAAAACCAAGAAGGTGAAAAACCCCGCAACTTCCTCAGAGATAGAATGAGCATCAATACAAATATCACAAAGATCAAACCCCACAACAAGAGATATTCTCCTAGCAGCTTCTCCTCCTCCACTTGTTCGCACTCCTCCTCTCTCTCACTAATGCGAAGTGAGTGAGTGTGTGAATGAATAGAATGAGAGAGACACACTCTCTATTTATACAATGACTTGACTTTCCTTTTACTCTAACTGGGCTGACTTCCCTTAGGAGAGTCTAATAACCCATTACCACTTGTTACTAGGCCAACCCCACTAGGGTGGCCTAATAACCCTTAAACCCACATGAATCATACAGGTTCGACCCCACCAAGGTGGTCTAATAACCCATCAAATACAAATGACGACACTTACAATGTAACTTGCGACACTTGCAAATACAAATGACGACACTTCCAATTGGAGGAATAATACATCTCTGTTGGGGATACAACAAAGTACAAATGTAATACATACAATATACAAGTGAATATCTTCCGAAGTTACAAATACATCAACACTCCCTCTTAAATGGGAAGCTATTCTCTTGACACAAGTCATCAATACATATAGTCACAAGTCTTCTATTCTACAGCTGGATCATCATCACTAGACCACGAAGCATCCTCGTCACTGCTGTTGTACTTGTCATCTCGATCACTGGGCTATCTCTCAATTATTCTCATCATAGGAAGTTCTACAGAGCCAACCCTTTTTCATGTTGGATGTAGGCCTAGCCTCCTGTAGGTATTCATCATCTCTGCGAGCGTACCATCCTGTGGAATTCTCAAGGTTGATTACATGTGTCAACAAAACCTTGAAAGAGCATCCCAGGGATTTTACGAGCCTACTGCTCAACCTATTAGATCTCCCAAGAATATATTTTACATGTGATCACCACAAAACCTCGAAAGAGCATCCTAGAACTTTTACGAGCACACAGATCAACCTATCGGATCTCCCAGGATCTTTTACATGTGGTCACGAAAAACCCTAAAAGAGTGTCTTGCAACCTGCAAGATCTCTAAAGAGCATCCTAAGACTTTTACGAGCACGCAGCTCAACCTATCGTATCTCTAGGAATGATTACATGCCTTTTGTAGCAAAACCTCGAAAGAGCATCCCAAGAATTTTACGAGCACACATCTCAACCTATCGTATCTCCCAGGATCCTTTCTATGCTACCTGTAGAAAAACCTCGAAAGAGCATCCCAGGACTTTTACAAGCACATAGCTCAACCTATCGGATCTCCCAAGATCTTTTATATGCTACTTGAACAACCTGTCCACGGCCACAGAGTATTGACCTGATACTCATGATCCACCTGATCATCCTCGCATGGAGAATCCTCGTGATGCTCATGATCATATTGATCATCATCATACAATACATTATCCTGATGTACAACACCTGGAGCATTGACCTGATGCTCATCACATATGATTGTCCTGATCATCATCATACAATACATCATCCTGATGTACAACATCTGGAGCATCGACATGATGCTCATCACACATGATCATCGTGATCATCATCATCTCATGATCATCCTCTTCAGATCATCTCATCGTCCATGGAGCATAGCCCAGATGCACATCATACAACACTTACACCACCGACATGGGATAACACATCTACCACCATTCGAGGAAGGCTCCAGCCCTTAATTTTTCACCATGGTAGAACACATCTACCACCATGTGAAAAATGGATTCAGCCCTTATATCTACACCATGGGAGAACACATCTACCACCATGTGAGAATGGCTCCATCCCTTACATCTGTACCATGGGAGAACACATCTACCACCATGTGAGAATGGCTCAGCAATTACATCACGACCATGGGAGAACACATCTACAACCATGTCAAAAAATCCCATGTGCATTTGCGTCTTCCGAACTCATCACTTCCCCTTGGAAGGAACCTAGATCTGAAGTACACCAAACCTCTTTCTGAAGTACTCGAACTTCACTCTAGCTAGTGGTTTGGTCAACACATCTACAATCTGCTCATCCATCGCAACATACTAGAGATTTACTACTCGTCTCCGCACCATATCCCTGATATATTGATATTTGATCTCGATATGCTTGACTTGTCATGGAACACCGGGTTCTCTGACAACTTCACACAACTCTGGTTGTCACAATAGATACAAGTAGCATCCAACTGGAGATCAAATAAATCAGACACTAGCTTCCTTAGCCATACTGCCTCACAACTAGCCAAACAAGCTACGACATACTCTGCTTCGGCTGTACTCAGTGCTATGCAAGATTGCTTCCTGCTAAACCAAGAGATTACACTTGGTCCCATACTAAAGCAACACCCCGAAGTGATCTTCCTATCTATAGCACTGCCTACCAAATTTGAATCAACATAACCCTCCAGGTTAAACTTTTGATTCGCATCATATTTGAGCCCATAATCAACCGTACCCTTCAGGTACCTCATAATATGCTTTATGACAATCAGGTGAACATGTTTAGGATCTATCAGGAACTAGCTCAATGTGTTCACCGCAAAGCAAAAATATGGTCTTGTGTTCATCAGGTACATCAAGGACCCAATATTCTGACGATGCATTGTGGCATCAACCGAATCTGATGAAGCATCACTCAATAGCTTCAGGTTCGATGCCATAGGTGTGGCCATGGCCTTGCAGTCCATCATCATGAACCGCTTCAGGATCTATACTGCATACTTCCCTTGTCCAAGGAAGATTCCATCTGCACTCTGCCACACCTCCATACCTAGAAAGTAATGCATCAAACCCAATTCCTTCATCTCAAACTCGACAACAAGCTTCCTCTTTGTTTCGGCAATCAACCTATCCTCTCTTGTCACAAACAGTTCATCCACATACAATAGGAGTATCACTGGATTGCCTTCCTCAACCTTGTAGTAAAGGTTGGAATCCGCTTTACTCTTGGTAAAGCCCAAACTGGATAGGAAGTTGTCTATCATGTCATACCATGTCCTAGGTGCTTGCTTCAAGCCATACAAGTCTTTCTTTAACTTGCAAAAATATGACTCCCTGTCATGTGTCTCAAAACCGAGTGGCTTCTCCACATGCACTTCCTCTTTGACTACACCATTCAAGAAAGCTGTCTTGACATCCATCTGGTGTATCTTCCACTTCATTACTACAACCAGAGCAAGTACTGTTCTGATGGAAGTGTATCTGGCTACAGGTTCAAAACTTTCTTCATAATCTATGCCCTCTTTCTCGGAGAAGCCACAAGCCACAAACCTTGCCTTGTATTTCTCTATGCTACCATCTGCAGCATACTTGATCATGTAGATCCACTTGGAAGTCACAACAGACTTCCCTTCTGGTCTCGAGACCATATCCCACACATCATTCTTCATGATTGACTGGTATTCCTTGATCATGGCATCCTTCTATTATTGCATCACGGATCCTGGGAACTTCAGATTCTTCAATATCTTCAATAGATAGTTTTCTTGAACTTCGTTGTTGGAACAAATGTTGTTGTCCTTCTTTTGTAGGTGATGGTACACGGTCTTTCCTACAAGACAAGTTCAATTGCATGATTAGAAACATATCATATATTTCAGAACAAATTATTACACATAAAGACACATGTCATATAGTCATGCAATTTATCTTAGCCAATGCTTCAATACAACATTCATCCATATCCCGTATTCACACGGTAACTTTCTAGATGCCTTCCATCTCTACCGGAACATTGTTAAGAGTTTGCACTACTCCCAACATGTCAGCAAAAAGGTTTCATTCTAGATAAGTAGCAATGGAATGTTGTACAGTGCCATAGGACACTTACCGACACATGCATATTAGTAGTATACTGTTCATTAATGCAATTATTCTAATATGCATAATACACAACCTAAGTCTAGGAACATAAGTATATACATCATTGAACAACATTTTTTAAACAATCAGATATGCAAGGAATGACAATTCAAAAACTTATCTTTGTTTGGTTGTTGGGTGGACTCCCTCTCAATCTTTGCTTCCTTACAAGAATTATTGAAGTGTGCTCCCTTTTGATCTTTGCTTCCTTTATGATATCATCATGATTATATGTCTTTGAAATTTTATCCATCCTAGACCACTATGCATGCTTCAGTGTGCACTAGTGTCATCATTGTGTCATCCTCAATATCTCATACATAATCATACATTCATCAGTATAATCTCAATACTATCAAAACATTATTGTTAATACCTAGTTTTCATAAAACAAGTAAGGATGTATTAGTAGGGAGATTTTTGAAAATTTCTTGAAAAGGCATGAAATGTGATTGTTTTCATGGTTTATGGAACTAATATGTGATTAAAGGTGATGAAGAGGGGCACTAAAGAGATAAGAAAGAAATTTCGAAGAAAAAATGCAAAACCATTGATGATAAGTAGCAAAAAATACCAAAAACTATAGTCCGAAATCAAAATGTTGCAAGCGCTAATCATCGTGCAGGATGCGTCGTTGATCGGGAACGAGAGAGAGATCAACATTCCTTGTTTGTTCTCACATTTCCAACATGCACGGAGATATAAAGTATGAAAGCTGTTGCGAAAATAAAAACAACCTACCACATGTCACCTTTAAAATGTGTCGCAGGGAAGAAAAGCGGTATTATAAATCCACTAATATGGTGTGCAAAAGCACTGGGAAATGGATGGGATACAAAACACGTGGACGGCTCGGATCAATGATTGAGAAATATAGCCATTAAAGAGGAAGTTTCAAAAATCGCAAGTGCAGAAGCGCAGGCAACGATCCAAATGATTGTATGGTTAATCAACGGTTCAAGGTGTTAGGATATTCGTATACTCCATCCTAGTCCTACCAACATTATTCCTTTTTGCATTTTCAGTTATGCATGCACCCCATTCATCAGTCCCAGCACCTAGCCCTCAGTTAGATATCCTCGGGAGCTTCTCTCATATCAGTTTAATCCCTCCTAGAGCTTAGTGCACCCTTCCTCCTTGATTTAAGGAAGCCACTCGTCCTCTCTCACCTACCATTCAATTGTACTCTAGTTAGTTGAGTTATCATTAGTTCTTTCCTTGATTTAAGGCTAGAATGACTCTCAACTGACTGTTTCACTCCGATGGACCTCCAATGAGACTAGACTTCTCATTCTGACTTCAGTTAGCTCCTCATGCACCCTCCACTAAGCCTCCTTCATTTAGTTAGTGCCAGTTACACTCAGTTACACCTACCACACTTAGTTAGACTCAGTTTGACTGATGATTGACAGTTACTTGTGCATTGATGACTCCACTGATGATGATGAAGACTTCTAGTTGTGCTTCGATGACACTCCAGTGATCTTTTGATCTCTCCATGAAGGCTAATTCGAATTGCCACCTTGGCATTCGAATCCTCATGCATTGTATTATTTATTTGTCCATTTGTGATTAATGAATTAGTGTGTGTGAAGTTATTTTGCTTCTATCTGAGTTCTACTATATTATTCTGTTGCTCTCTTACTGCATTATTCACTCTTAATCTTATTCCTAAATTCTTTCATTGTGAGGTATACATTAGCTCTTAGATCTGTTGTGAGGATTTTCACATGGTATCAGAGCCTGTTGAGAGTATTGTCTATCTCCATTCCTGTGACTTTTTTGTAGCTTATTATCTAGATTTCAAGTGCAGCAATTTCTACATTTTTGCAACAGTAGCAGTTGCAGATATTTTATATTGTTTTTGCAAGTCTTCTACAGCTTCCATGTATTTAGAAGGAGTTCCTCCTCTTTCTCTATTCAACTATGTTGAATGGAAACAAAAAATGATAGCATATTTGAAGAGCCGTGATCTCTTTGATTATTGTTTTGAAAGAGAGTTCGAATCCTCTAAAGAAGAGAATGTCTGGTTAAATGAAGGTGAAATAGCCATTGCAACCATGTGCTATGCTATGTCTCGATGCATGGAAATCCACTCCCTTTATGTTGAATCTCCAAAAGAGCTATGGGCCCATCTAGATGAAAGATTTGGCAAACAGAATGAAGAGATTAGTCCAAACCCTTTCGAGAGCAAGTCCATTGTTGCATTCGCCCTTCTTGATGATCTCATTGATCATGAATCATATCTCATATTGAAGTTAGCCACAAAGAAGAAGAACTTGCAGATTCTACACTCATGCTCCAAATTTCTTCTATTTCGAATTCTGTGCCAACTCACACTCTAGATATTGCAGAGGTTCCTAAATCCTCTCTTGCACCAGAGTCTATTGGTTTGCATCATGATCTCATGAATGTTTCAGAGGTTAAATCAACCATTGGAGGTAATGCATTCGCTCTCCTTGATCACTCACCTCTTATGTACTACTATATGATCATTATTTCATGCTTTCAAAAGGTTATTGAAGATGATGGCCATTGCCATTCACTTGGGATAATTTCTCATGCATTTACTGGTTTAAATCTCACCTCAAATGGTTCAAAGGAGATCTTAAGCAACCATGATTCAAGTCTTGGATCTAATTTGGATTCCAAGCAATTATTGATATTTAATGGTTCTTTTGGGCATAATCTCACCCATGATGGTCATTTCCATTCGCTTGGGATAATGTCTCATGCATTCAATGGTTTAGATCTCACCTCAAATGGTTAAAAGGAGATCTTAAGAAACCATTCTTCAAGTCTTGGATCTTATTTGGATTCAAAGGATTTACTATCATGTGATGGTTCTTTTGGGCATAATATCACCTATGATGGTTCGAAGGAGAGGACAAAAGACTATTTGCACATTCATAGCTTTGATCCTACCTCAGCTGATTCGAATCACAGGTTCAAGGATCATCCTCATATTGTTGGATTTGTTCTCGTCACATTCGATCTGAAAAGCAAGTACAAGCACATGCCTTTTGAGCATGAACCACTTCTTCCCAAGAAGAAGATACCTCCAGACATATGACCAAGCATCACACCTACTTGAGTTTGGAGCATTTATTTTTGTGTGTGCCTTACAGTCTATTTTGAGGGGGGGTATTTTTCCCATGAGGTTTTCCCCATTTTCTCGGTTTATTGACTATTATCATTCATTGTATTGGGTGACCTTTGGTCTCAGTTACCAGGGCCTAGGATGGATTAAGGAGGGGTGTTAGTATATTCCTATACTCCATCCTAGTCCTACCAGCATTATTCTTTTTGCATTTTCAGTTATGCATGCATTTTGCATGCATCATGCAATTGCATGCATCCCAGTCATCAGTCCCAGCACCTAGCCCTCAGTTAGATAGCCCCAAGAGCTTCTCTCAGATCAGTTTTAGCCCTCCCAGAGCTTAGTGCACCCTTCCTCCTTGACTTAAGGAAGCCACTTGCCCTCTCTCACCTACCATTTAGTTGTACTCTGGTTAGTTGAGTTATCATCAGTTCTTTCCTTGATTTAAGGCTAGATTGACTCTCAACTTACTGTATCACTCCGATGGACCTCCAGTGAGACTAGACTGCTCATTCGGACTTCAGTTAGCTCCTCATGTGCCCTCCACTGAGCCTCCTTCATTCAGTTAGTTCCAGCTACACTCAGTTACACCTACCACACTCAGTTAGACTCAGTTTGATTGATGGTTGACAGTTACTTGTGCATTGATGACTCCACTAATGATGATGAAGACTTCTAGTTGTGCTTTGATGAAACTCCAGTGATCTTTTCATCTCTCCATGAATGCTAATTCGAATTGCCACCTCAACATTCGAATCCTCATGCATTGTATTATTTATTTGTCCATTTGTGATTAATGAATTAGTGTGTGTGAAGTTATTTTGCTTCTATCCAAGTTCTACTGTATTATTCTGTTGCTCTCTTACTGCATTATTCACTCTTAATCTTATTCCTAAATTCTTTCATTGTGAGGTATACATCAGCTCTTAGATCTGCTGTGAGGATTTTCACATAGGGCGATCGACGCATCTAGAAGAAGCATGGGTGATAAGGAAGAAAGGTGGTTGCAGAGAGAAAAACAACTTGCTAGGTGTCAAAGTTATAGCCTGTCGCAAGGGATGGGAATGGTAATGAAAAACCATTTTATAAAGCCACGAAACTACTATGATGGAGTATGCTGCCAAATAATGAATGGCAAATATCAAAAGATGGAGAAAATCAAATGGTTGGTGGAAATAGATTGTCAAGGCATTAACAAAACATCAAATCTAACGGTCAGGATTGCTGCACGAGAGATCAACGGATGAGGAAATTGATCGCCAATAAAGAAGATCTAAAGATAATGCAGGACGATTATATATAGTAGTGAGCACGTAAAGTTGACATTTGTTCGTAGAAGTTGTTGGAGTCAGAATCTTTTGGACGTGTGGAAGACGAAGAAGGCAAGAGGGCAAGTCATTCTCATAGGTTGCCAGCGACAGGTAGGGTCTTTTAACCAATGTCATCAGTGATTTAAACATGGTTATTATAAGAAAATCAAAGAAGATTCAAGTTTAAATATTGTTAGGGTTAAGAACACTCTGGAGGATAGAGATTTCAATATATTTGATACAAAAATATAGCTCCCTATCCCTGAAATTAAAAGCAGATTATAGAATCTACATACAGAAGGTGTAGATGTACATAGAATGTTTAAATCGTCTTTTATCCTGTTCTATCCTGACCAAATTATGCCATTTCCTGAATTTATATCCCGGTGCACATCCAATTACTCAGAACCCCAGCAAGTCATTATGAATGCTCAAAAGACTAGAATTGTCTGGTCCATAAAACCGTCAGTTGTCAATAGTTCTTTTGGAATCCCTGTATCCCAAGCCTCTGAGTCTGAAATATTTTATGAGTAATAAATCGTCACCCTATATTGTCAGCTTTCTCTTGAGAGTCGACAAGATTTTTTTACCACTTCTCTTAAACCCTACTTAGAAATTGAAAGTATCCCATACCCTTTAGATGTTAGTTTCTTCAATGACAATACTCAGTTGGTCCTTTCATTGATAGCCCAATTTTTAGGTCTTGATACTGATATGTTGGTGACTGAGTTGCAGTTGAGTTTATTATTCAGAATAAGTGTTGGTTCACCCGGAATTGAATACGAATAATGCCAAGTCTCAAGTTTGAAGAATTTTTAGCAGAAAGTATTCACTCACAGTTGTCAAGTTTCTCTAACACACGATATTTCAGGTTTTAATTATAGTTGATGAAAATGGTCATGTTTAGTAGTCAAGAAGAGTTACATTTTTCACAAGAACTCTACACAGGTACTTTAGATGATAACATGTTCAATTATATGAATTACATTCTATCCGAGTTACATAGAATGATTTTTGGAGAAGAATTACCAAGGGTTTTTCCTAAAATGAAGTCCCTGATGTAGTTGAAAGAGGAGGTAGCAGTAGGAGATTTGTTTTTTTGAAAGATTCTACAATAATTAGATTGTATCGTTTTGTACATGAACCATATGTGTTACCTGCCCTTTTAACTTTGAGAATCTTCACTTTGGAATTTGTTAGACAAAAACTGAATTTAGAAGATGAACATTTTTTGAAGTTCCAAAAAGCCTCTGATTTAAAATATCCATGGAAAATAGGCCCATTTATTGTAAAAAGCAAGGATGCTCTTTTGGATGTGAGAAGATTGTTGGAGGTTATGGATTTCAACAAAGATATAGAAGTGGAATATGATCCTCTTCATATTATTTCTGAGAGGAGAAAGCTAAATAACACCAAAGCTTTCGAACACAAAGAAATAGAGGGATTATTAAAAGGAAGAAATTTGTTGCAGTATGAACTAGATGACAAAACAATTACAAGTTCATGGGTAGAAGATCTCATTTTTATAGAATCAACAATAGAGGCCGATCTTATACCAAATACTGTAGGAGTTGGAGAAAAAAGAAGTTTGCAAGAAATAATAGATGAGGATGATGAAGAAAGAGAGGGAGAAAAGAAGTTTAAAACTGAGACACAACAGGAATTGATCGAGACACAGCAAGAATTGGTTATTTCGATAGATAATGAAACTGGTGAAAAAGAAGAGTTGTCAGTCCCATAAGTACAGGTACAGGAATACAATTTTCAAGAAGTTAAAGAAGGTGGAGATATAAGTAGATTTCAGTCCAAAATTGAAATGTATAAACAATATGGGCAAAATAAACAAGCTTCTTCCCAATTGATTTATAGTTTGCTTCCAAAAGTTAGAGATTTGTCAAGTTCAGATGTTACTTTAGTAGCAAGAAGAGACATTAAATAAAATACTTTAAACTTGGAAGTATCAACTAAAGAGAAAATGACTAAGATAAAGGTTAATTTGAAGAAAATAACGGTGCCTGATAAGATCCAATTGCACAAGCAAATATGAGAGGTGATATATGAAGATTTTGTACAAGCAACTTTGAGAGTTTCTAAATTGGAAGGTATTGTAAGTAAAATGGATGGTCACTTAAAACAAGAAAGATTGGAAAATAAAGCTCACCAACAGCAAGTAAAAAAACTATAGTTCAACTTGATTGCGAGTGATGCTGGAGCCAAAGCAAGCAAACAGTTATTGACAGAAAAAGATAATTTGATTCAAGCATTACAAAAGAAAATGAAAATCCCAAATACTCAGTTAATCCAAGCTCCTGAAGAAACAAAGCTAGAACAAGAAAAAGAATCTTTGTCCAAAGAACTCAGTGACAGTAAAGCAGAATTATTAAAATTTGCAGAAAAAGAAATAGAGTGGGAAAAAGACAGAACGAGTTTGTAAAGTCAAATTGAAGATTTGAAAGGAAAGTTGACAATTTTGGCACAACAAAAATTAAATACCAATCCAGTGAATGAAGAGACTAATACAACCGACCTCTTGCAATCCATGTCCCAAGTAAGTCTTAAAGAGGTAGAAATTAAAGAATTGAAAAAAGAGAAACATAAGTTAGAAGAACAAAACCAGAAGAAAGACGAAGAAATAAAAATATTGCAGAACAAAAATAAGGAATTATTTGATACAAATCAAAGGTTCACTTCCCAGGTGATTGGACAAATCCCAATACAGGTTTGTAAACATATGATTTGGGATATTATATTAAGACAGTTACCAATCTCAGAACTTATTTAAATTTCATAAAAGAAAAATAAAAAACAATAAAAGAAGCCTTAAAGAACTATACAACAGTAAGAGAAAATTTAAGCAAATGACAAAAAGAGACAGCTCGGAATGCCATGGATTTCTTGAGAGTTTTATCAGAAGATGATTTGAATACATTGGATATCAGAAATAGAATTTCAGTGATCGCTTGGGTGAGAAGGACATTAGGAAAATACACCCATGTGGAAAGTGTCGAAGCTTGTTGAACAAGGATGAAAAGACAAGTTATTGATTTCAAGAGAAATTTTGAAAGAGTTTTCCAAAAACGATTACCTCCTTTTTGGAATGAAAATGATGAATTGATTTCCCAGAATGAATACAAAAAAATTCTATTTGCAATAAGAATGAATCATGATAAATTTCATAAATTAACTCATGTTCTTACAGGTAAAATCTTATTAGAAAAGCTTGCAGAATATTTTGAAATCATGGATATGTTGAAGAAACTGAGCGAGGGAATCCATCCTATGGAAAATGAAGAAAGTGTGGAGCTGAAAGTCTTGGCAAAAGAAATGATATTGTACGGAACTATCACAGATGACCAGTGGAGTTATGTGGAAAAGTTTGGAAAAATGAAATATACCCTGCGTCCTTCAAGATGCTCATCGAGCAATTTATTATAGAAATGAAGACTTTTGAAGAATTTGATTTGTAATATTTTTGTATAAGTTTTGACTTAATTGACATTTGGAAAATTAGTTAAGTTTATTCAGTTTTAGTTAAAAGAAGCACTTAGGTTTTGCTTCGAAGAAGTTTTGTATAAAAGATAATCAAAGTTATTTTTGAAAGGGTTGGAAAATTTTTGAGAGACAAGAATTTTGTATCGAGTTGATATATTTTTTTATATAAAAGAGCCATATAGAGAATAACATATTTTTATAGAATCAGAGATTCATGTGTTGATCAGAATTGCAATCTGTATTTTTCTCTTCTTACATGTGCATGTTTACTTTTCTTTGTTATATCTTCCATTATGTTTTATCTTCTATGCTCAAATGAAAGTTTATAATAAGTTGAGATTCATATGTGTATGCCTTGACTTATCGGCTCTGAGTATCCATTTACTTCTCTAAAATTGATATCGGATTCATCTAAAACGGTGCCCATTATTGATGGGTTGTCTATGTTTATTTCTAAATCACCTGTAAAAAGATTTGACTGTAATGTGACAACTACCTTGCCTCTGTGACAATCTTTATTGGTGTTTATCTGCTGGTATAAAGACTTCTTAACTTTTGACTCCATGCCCAATGATTCTTCTGAGAATTTCAACCACATACTTATTTTGAAAAAACCCCATTTATTATCTTTAGCCATTTGCATATTTTTGAGAGAGCCCTCTCTGGTAGGGAGAAGGATAATTTCCCTCCTAAAGGTTGGTTTGGAATAGTTATCTTAGGTTTATCTTTCCACAACCAAAGGGTAAAATATGAGTGCTAACAATTATGATTCTAAATAATCTTAAACATGTATGGTCATGATCATTTTATGCACAGGTAATTTATCACAAGCATTAGTATTCAAGGTTTTAGGGAGGATTTCTTTTACTCATGCATATTCTTGTTTTAACATAGGACTCTTCTAGTTTGTCATATCATTAATCAAACTAAGGAGCATAATATGCATAAACCCATGATTGCCCAAACTTATAACTTCATGAATTATCAATCATACCAAGTATACTTATATAAGATCCTAACACAAGGTAGGATTCTAACTTGATATAGGAAAAACATACATGGATTATCATGCTTGCTAGTTATGTATAACATACCCACATAATGTCTTCTTGTTCTCTTCAATGACTTGTGCTAGTAACCTGCATATCCCATAAGTTAACCATTGTAGAACCAAATTATACATACCTCGTAAGGAGAGCTTCTATGTGATCAATGGTTATGGATGAACCTTTGTCTTCATGTCACCATAGGTATATGTTCTTGATCTAGAACTTTATTTGTCTTTCTTGGTGTACCTTTCATGTTAGCGGACAACATTATCCTCATACAACACCACAATGCATTAGTACAATCAGAAGTGTCATAAACCTAATCAATGAATGTATTATATCAACATGCATTCAAACTTTTACTAAGGTGATAAGACAAGTCAAAAATTGATCAAGATTGTACTAACCTCAATAATATGAAGACAAACATATCATAAACTTAATCATGAACATATTTCAAAACATACCTGTATCTCCTCAAGTCATACCTGCTTGTAGTCTTCTTATGTAAGGCCTTAGCCTCATATCCCTTTGGAACTGGAACTTCTTCACTTATGTAGGTTTCAATTCATTCTCTTCTAGGATTAACCCAATCCACTTTGATTTGTTGAAGCTAGATCTGGAGCTTTTGTCAAATTCTGGTTTTCTGGTCAAAATCCTAAACTAGGGTTTGATAGAGCCCATGGTTCTACGCAACCAAAAACTTCGATCTTGGTCTCTAAATTTCGATTTTTATGAGGAGAATCAAGCCATGGTCTAAGATTCTGAAAATTCCAACTTTTGTAGAAACCCTAATTTCTCGCAGCAGTGACAAGCCAAAAATGAAACTGCTCAAAATCCAATTTTGTTTGGACAGAAATATATGCCATATTGTTTCTGATGTATCTCTAAAATTTTCGATCCTCAGGGTCTGAAACTTTGGCCTGTGATAGCCCGACCTGTCATCTTTCGAACACCACAAATCTGGGATTCAATGGATTCTCTGAGAGAGAGATATGCCAAGTGTTGCAACGTCACTTTTTTATGGGATGAAACAGTATAACGCACTTGTATGGAGTGCCATGTGTCACTATTTCACCTCAGGCCTCTAAAACCTGAACCTGTGAAACTAAAATCCATTCCCTAACTGTCACGTTTTACGGAATTCCATTTGGAGCTTCCTAGCCTGAGATATGACCTTTCTCCCTAGATCACCTGTTTAGGACTGCATTCTGGAAGAGGCAGAAACCCTCACTTGTATGGATCATATATCACAAAGTAAAACAAATCCGAGTCTGTCCTTTAGACACAAGGTACATGGACATTTAATATTTGACCTGTAAAAGTTTCAGATCCTAAAACTTCTCCAAAATGGATTTATAGCGAAAGTTCCACGATGACTGGTTTTTACTATACCAAGCCCTAGCTTCCAATTTGTCGCAAGTACCAACAAGTGTCATAAATGCCATACCATTCCTTCCTTCAGGTTAGCTCTGATACCATGTTATATTTTCAGCATTTAATTCAATATGATCTAGGATCTTAACTGAGAGAACAACATGTATAGCATATCAAACAAAAGAGACAAGAGACACAAAGCATTTCATTGGGGAAAACCAAGAAGGTGAAAAACCCCGCAACTTCATCACAGATAGAATGAGCATCAATACAAATATCACAAAGATCAAACCCCACAAGAAATCACTAGCCGAATAGGATCCTCCAACATCTTCCCCACCAACAAATCACTTCATCCCGAAGAGAATAAATATATGTGAGATTTCAAAATTGTGTAGCGAAATTGCACAATTGTGTAAGATTCCAAACAAAATTTTTAGTGATTCTTAAGGTTGTGAATGGTATCCATCTAAACTTCTTCAACACAAACTTCCACAATTGCGGCAGCTGGAGAGGTTAGGTAACTTTTGAAATACCTCCCATGCATGGAGAAGCAACTGAATGTTGATGTCGATAGTGAGTAATTCAGATATTTTTGCAATAGTCTTTGTGACTGTATCATTCTTCATATTTTGTAGATTAGGACCTAGCATGGTGTGTTGTGCTTAAGCGTCTTGCGACAATCAATTCATTTTATCTATAAAAAGGCCAAATTCTCTTTGTGTTGACTTAGCCTACTTTGTCCACTGATCTCCTTTATCCTGGAGGTCAATGAGGTGGTGTTGTTCCATGGTCAACTGGATATCTAAGAGTTTTATTACAGTTGAGTCTATTGTTTCCTTCTGCTGATAGATTTGAGCAATGGTGTTTTGTACATTTCCCATATCCACAAATTTTTTTCCATAATAGGAGTACCAATTGTTTAGTACTCGTACCGATCAGTTGGTTTGTATTTCATAATCCTTTAATTTATTTGTCCATTCTACAAATAATCTATACAACTCAGCAAAGAGAAGTGCATTCTCCTGGTCATGGGCCTGGTTCTTTTGGTTGGTGGTATTTTGCAAAAATGAAATGACAGATCTGAATAAAATTGAAATCTAATCAAGGGGTTTCTATCCATTTTGTTGTTGGATTGTCGGCATGACTTGGGAATTTAATTCAAAGCATTGCTTAAATGCTTACTTCTACTCCTCGTCGATACTTTAAAGTTTCTTCCTATCATTTGACTAGTGCTTATGTTTTCCATTGCTTGCAATTCTAATGAAATAATCCAACTCTTGGTATGAAGCTTGAGTTGGGTAAAATATTACCTTGATACCTGATTCATTGGTAATTGTCTTGACTACTATGATATGCTCAATATTCTCCTTCTTCCTATTCTTCCACTTTTTCTTAGATGATCCTCTTGGTGCTAGTGGTTGCTGAGGCTGGATTGGGTTAGAGGATGTTAGTGCTAATGAAGTTGGGATATGGATGTATCCAATGGTATTTTAAACATTGCTTGACATGAGATGTGTAGTGGTTTTGGTTGATGTAGTTGGGGCAGTTGATGTAGGTGGGGTCACAGTCAAAGGTGGTGTAGATGACAGGGGGAGGGTATTCGATGGGGCTAGAGTACTAAACGAGGACATAGTACTCAACATAGAAAAGTAATCGACAGTTTGGTTGTTGTGGGGATCGATGACAAGGTACCTAGAGGGGGTAATTCTTCAACTATGGTCGATGTGATGGTGGACTAAGTAAAAATTGCTATACTAGGCGATAAAGAGGTTTGTCTTTGTGGTAATTTTTTAACAGATGGAAAGGGAGCGCAATTTTTCAGGGATTTTGATGTTGGAGGATGGTTGGGTTTGGGTTCATTGAGGGGGTGAGCGTAGTTGGCCTGGGGGCACCAAAACTTTGACGATAGCATTTTATGTAACTAGATGCTACCAATTAGGGACAAGGTGAGGTATCTTGGTAAGGAGTGCACTCATTTCCAATGTTATCTAAGGTGACAATGATGCTAGCTGTGTGAAAAATTCTTATTCAATAGAGGTGGGTGAAAGGGGTGGGGAATATTTGGGGGACCAAAATAGGGACTTTGGATTGGGAATACATATTAATATTGAGTTTTTCAGTGTGGAAGGAGAAGGAGTTACCTTTGTTCCGACAAATTTCATCATTAGATTTTTTCAATATGCTTCTCAATTGTAACATGGTTTCGTGCAAATTCTGATATGATTTCTTGTGCTTTGTCATGAAGTTCTTCTATCTCATCTTCCATAGGTGCATTGAGTGCCAATTTTATTTTCTTTGAGTGTTTGGATGAATTTTCCCTGAAGATTTGATCCATAGTAAAAATCTTCTCAACTACCTAATCAAGCTTCTTTTTGGATATCTCTAGCTCCAATTGTTCTTCTTGTTGGTTTTCATCTTCTTCGGTTGTCTCTTCTGACAGTGCTTCTTCTTATTATGGTTTATGACTTGTTGATGGTACAATGGAAAGTGGGTTTGTTTCAACAACGTCATCCTCATGTGTGAAAATTATCAGGTATATCTCTGCTTCACACTAGTCTTCTTTTTCTCCATCAACAAGTGGTTCGGTGGTGTTGGGAAAAGTATGGAATTTGCAAGACTTCATTAGACTTCAGCGAGAGGTATGTAAATATGTCTTGGATTGTTGGTTAGTAATCTAGCTGAAAGGGATTTCCTTACTTCCCTTCCATGAACCAAACTTTGGTATGTTCTAGCTCTAGCTAAATGTGTGCTGATGATGGAAGACCTCAATGGACTTGCTAGGGAACTCGCCATCGGAAACAAGTATTTTTCAATTCCTGGAACCGATTCTCCAACCACATCTTGGTGAATTTTGTGCCTTTTGAGCATCCTTTTGGTGCAAAAGTCTATAAGTTATGCATGATGGGTGGGGAAGTATTATGGAAGTTGGGGTTTCCGACTGGTGGGATTTTGAACATTGTTATCTAGATTAAGAGTGATGGGAAATGGATTTCCTGTCATGTTTCCTAACATTTCTCACAGTTTGTCCTAATAACTGAGGCTCAATACTCAAACCAATTGCATATTTACTTCTTTTCCTACGACTTTTACTACTTCCAACATTTCTAATTTTATATTGGACAACTGACCAGAGTTGGTCAAACATATGGATGTAATAATAACAACAAATTTATAGACTAGTAAATGATCTTACTGATAATGAGTCCCTTTGAATTCTTCCACATACTGGTACTACTGGTCCCTTCCTGGGTATACCAATAATGTGTGCACTGAGCGAGTTATTTATTTTGTACAACTCATTGAACCGTATAGCTTAGCTTCGTGGTATCTTACTAACAATGTATTTGGCGATGATTTCTTTCAATTTGTTGAGAAGGGACGCATTGAGGTAGTGTCAAATTTTCATTGTATAAATCCTCTCTACATGTTCTATCCATTTGTCATCTCTAATCTATAATATCCCTAATTTGAAAGTTTACCCAATTTGGCCAATTTTCAAACCTTGGACTAATGAAACCCCAAATTGTCCCAAATGATTTTGAAATCTGTATGGAGGGAACTAGGAGGATATAGTACACTCTAATACAACCTTGAGACACCCAAACCTCTATTACAAACATTCATGGTCTGCAATTTTCAAGGAGGGAAAACTTAGGACAAAACTAGTCAATTGGATTGGTGAAAATCCCCTAGGTCTGCCACTATTTTCCCTTCCAAAAAATGTACGGCCTTCCCTAATATTCAGTATGAGAATTGTTTCTTTTAGAGTACATCAAGAAAAACATGTGTGCAGCACTATATAAGGTTTTAGGGTTGGATAAGTCTCCCAAATGACATCAGCTTCTAAGGCATACAATTTATGTGAAAATGGTGGACAAGTGGGCATGAATTAATGTTGCAAACTATAGTTTTACTTGAGGGTTCTAAATACAATAATTTGGACATCCATTTAACTTCCATAAGAATATTAAATCATAGGAAACACCTCCATAAAATTATGATATAAAACTGATACAAAACATGCTACAATCATCATGATAATATAGTGAGGAAACTAGCTCGAATATCAATGTTGCTTGGAGAAATAGTACATGAAGTGCTTAGTATTTCGAGTTGTGGATCTCATGATATATCCATTACAGATTTATGTGTCCATTAACAAGTTCATAAGGTCAAAAAAACATCCTTCTATTATCTATATGTAACAAAGAGTGCGCTATCTCACTTTACATGAACATTGAGAGAAAGATAGTAGAATGAGAGAAGAGAAGAAAGAATGAATATGAACTCGAACTCAGATGGGGGTTGAACCTGTACCAAAAAATCTCCATGAAGATCTGTTGAAATTTTTGAATGGCCTCTACATCAACCAACTTGGATGGGAATCTTGCACCCTCGAAATTGGTTCTAAGGCAGGGAGGATGAACATCCACCGTGCAAGGACAAGCTTGAAGCTCTCCCAAATTGCAAAGATGCAAATAAAAAATGAAAAACATCTTCTCCATTTAGACTTTTCCTCCTTTTAATAGCTTTATTTGACTCATTTACCTCCTTATAACTCAAATTATCTCCTAATTACTCATGATATTCAAATTAGTGAGAGTTATGACCTTTCATTAGCCCCACATGACACATGGCTCATCTTTTGTCTCCAACTCCTCCATGAATTCGAAATGGGGAATCCTTTGGATGATTTGGATATGTGTAACTCATCTCATGATCCCTCTTGGTCTATTTTTATCTCTTACATTGTCATAGATGTCATAGAATCTGTCCTAAGTGTCATAGGTGTCATAGAACCTGTCATAAGTGTCATAATGATTGTCGTAGTTGTCATAGAATCTGTCATTTCCTATTTTTATCCCTATTACTCTTCATCTTCCTTCATGAATTTTATCTCTTCCCTTCCAACTCGAATTTGGGGATGGCTCCATGTTTAAAGGAGGAATATTCTCTCATATGGACCCCACATGTCCGCTTATGCGCCCCCAAGTCCATCTAGGACCTGATGCTGCTTCATTTTGGAGCATTTAACATTTATTCCATAATTTATTGGCCTATTTTTACACCATCAATTTAGGATACTTAATTTTCATGAGAAACTATAGACCTTGGGGTTAAAAGTCAATATTTTAATTCTTCCACATAACCCTTAGGAATTGGGTAGGCCAACTTAATTATTTATCTAAAAACCATTTAAGTAGGGACATGACAGTCCTCCCTACCCAATATTTCTTTTCCTCAAGCAATTTCAAACATGGATGTTGAATAACCTGCTTTCTTTCCAAAACTTTGCTTCCAAATCTCTGAGTAGTGGCAGTCATGTACTCTTTCATATTTTGGAAACCCTTTCTGAACTTTAAACCCTTTTTCTCATTGTATAATTATTTGAAGTTTCCACTGAGTTTCCCAACTTTGATTCTTCAATATTCTATGAAAATTTTAGATAGGAACCACCATGCTTTCCACTGCACTACTATGATTACAATCACCTTCTCAAGTGGTGACTCAAGCCATACTACTTGTTGCCCCCAAAATTGAAACCAATGAGACAAAAAATGATCCTAGGGTACCGAATGATCCTGATACATGCATGGTGTGAAATGTCTAGTATGAAATACCATGAACACCAAGCATTTGAAGATTGAATCCATCTCTCAAAAGGTCTCCCACATAGGAAACTGGAACACTGCTATGCAAAGATGAACTCAAACAACTGAAGGTTGGATTTCTCTCTCAAACCAACAATCGAACTACTTCTCCAAGTGAGATGAAACCAAGCAACACCAGGATCCCATTGCTTGTATTTTATTCCAAAAGATAGGTGTTCTCTACCACAAAAACTTGCAGGAAAAATATTTCCCACATCCCACTACCTTAGTTGCAAATCTTTGAGTGGTAGTGTCACATGTGGAAAACTAACATTCCAAAGAGTGCCAAGATCCCATTGTCTCATCTGCATGTTTCCAAAGATCAGTAACAACAATAAAGATTCATCACAATGAAAAATGCAAGGAAGGATGTAAAGATCATACCACCACACTGGAAGTTCAACATATACAGTGCACAATTGAAACTTTGAGGGCCCTTGCATCAAAATATGAACTTCTTTAAGGTTGGGACAAGACCAAGAGGGGCTCTCCATCATGAAATACATATCCTAAAAGTGAGGCTGAATGCAAACAAGTCTCCTCCAATCAACCAGATAGTCCTCATGTGCCAAATGCACACAAGCATCAAGAGTGAGACCATTGAAGCTCAAAGGAAAAGGGTGAAAGTCCCATGTCTCATCACCAAAAGAATAGGAATAATCCCACAAGAAAATATGTCCATGTTGATACAAAAGAATGTGATATGCAACAAAATAATCAGCCATGTGTTCTTTCCTCCAAGAAGTGAATTAAGAACCTCCACTAAAACTTGAACCAATTAGGGAGCAAAGAAAACAATGAGCCTTCAAGGGGCTAACAGAAGTACCATTTATGCATCCATGGATATGTGTGTCATCAAGAAATGACAAAGGATGTTGCTTCCAATAAAAATATGATCCAATCATATATCTCTTCACCCAAGTATTGGATGAATTTCCTCCAACATCAATTGAACTATGCAAGGAGCAAGGAAAATCATGAGTCTTCAAGTGAACATCATAGTTGTATCCATGTAGATGTGTACCATCATAAAGTAACAAAGGATGCTGCTGCAAATGTAAAGAATAAAGTGCTCTAGTCATGTCATCCTCAAAAGGGGAGATAGGATTTTTATACTCCTCATGTGGCACCTTCAAAAATAAACCTTTCACCCATACTTGATTAGGATGAATGCTAAGAAAAATGGAAGCGTAGGATGTAGGAGAATCAACCAACTCACCCAAATGATCAGAAAATGCAAAAGCATCATCATGTGAAGGATCCATAAGGGTAGGATCATGCACCTCCCTCAAAAGGGAAAAAATTTCCTCATAGGTTGGTTCCAAGGTAGTGGAATCATACACTTCTTCAAAAAGTGTGTAACCATTTCCAAGAGGAAACTCAAGTTCCTCTTCCACCAAAACAAGTGCTTGGATCTCATCAATATCATCTTCAAACACATCAAGCACATGCAAGTTTTCATGTTTCTCATGATCCATCATGTCATGAGAACCCTCCAAGCAATCTACCATTTGACAATCTAAAACATAGGAGGAAGAACAATTATCTTGAAACCTATCAAGATGTTGCTCATTTTTCATTTTTAGCTTATGGATATCCTCATTATTCTTCAAGTATGCTCCATGTAACCATTCATTAAGATCAACCAAATTGTTTCTATCAAAAAGCAAAGACATGACATTACCTTCGATGTTGCACATTGCTTTTTGAATATTCCCCATGTCTTCAAGGAAGGATGGATCCTTTAATGAAGAAACTCTCAAGCAAGGATTTGACACCAATGTATGAGTGTCATGGAGTGTGAGAAGGGTCTCTTGGATCTTATTTTCATCCATATTTGATGACCCTACAAGAAAAATAGGCTCTTGTAGAGGGACCTCCTCTTCTTTGTACTTTCTGCCTGGACCAACTTAATTAAGCTCAAGTGGTGATGGGGAAGTTGATATTGGTTCTTCGTCAACTGTTACAAGGCCTTCATTTTCATGCTTAATGGAAATTTGGCTTGCATAAACACTTTCACAATTGATCTCTATGTCACCAACAAATAGGTGTGAGAACCCATTAGTAGGTACTGCTTCATAGTTCAAGCATCCATCAGTAGATGCTCTCTGATTCATGTCCATAGTAGAGTGTGTCTCAGAATGATCTTCAGTATTTTCAATGGAGTCTTCTTCATGCTAATGTGATGTTTCTTCATATTTTTCAGAGTCACTTGGGAGTGACTTTCGATCCTCTTCATGTAATGCTTCTTCTACTTCACCACCTTCAGAACTAGGCGGCTCATGGGTCTCCTCATTTCACTCCCCTTTTCACTCAAACATATATGAGTTTCTATCCAAGGTCTTTTGAAAGAAGGGAATAGACCTTTCTTAACTAACTCCACATATTCATTTTTGGGCCTATTTCAAATACCCAATCAGCAAAGTCTTCAAAAGGAATGGCCTTTGGTGTATCTCCCTTATAGAGATTAAGATATGCCTGATATTGTTGGGGCAAGGTTTTACATGTGGTTCTCAATCTTTGTAATTCACTCATAGAATTATCCTTCGGTGGTTCAAAACTTACATATTCATCATACATAAGGTCATAAGAATAAACTTCATTCCTTAAGAAATTGTAAGAACTCCTGCATGATGGCACCTCTTCCTCATACCATTCACATTATTCTTCATATTGCTCACAATCATCTTCATACTGCTCATAAGCATTGTACTCATAGGATTCATAATAATAGTAAGAAATGGCTGAATATTATTCTCAAATGTATGATATTAATGCACAGGTTCAAGTACCATGCTTTTATACCACTGTAATATCCCTAATTTGAAAGTTTACCCAATTTGGCCAATTTTCAAACCTTGGACTAGTGAAACCCCAAACTGTCCCAAATGTTCCCAAATGTTTTTGAATTATGTATGGAGGGAATTATTAGGATATAGGATACTATAATACAAACTTGAGACACCAAAACCTATGTTATAAACATTCATGGTCTGCAATTTTCAAGGAGGGAATACTTGGTACAAAACTAGTCAATTGGATTGGTGAAAATCCCCCTAGGTCTGCCACTATTTTCCCTTCCAAAAAATGTATGGAATTCCCTAATATTCATTCTGAAAATTGGTTATGTTAGACTAAATCAAGGAAAACATGTGTGTAGCACTATATCAGGTTTTAGGGTCGGATAATTCTCCCAAAGGACATCAGCTTCTAAGGCATACAATTTATGTGAAAATGGTGGACAAGTGAGCATGAATTAATGTTGCAAACTATAGTATGACTTGAGGAGTTTGAATACAATAATTTGGAAATCCATTTAAATTCCATAAGAATCTTAAATCATAGTAAACACCTCCATAAAATTCTGATATCAAGCTGATACAAAACATGCTACAATCACCATGAGAATATAGTGAGGAAACTAGCTCGAATATCAATGTTACTTGGAGAAATAGTACATGAAGTGCTTAGTATTTCGAGATGTGGCTCATGATATATCCATTATAGAGTTATGCATCCATTAACAAGTTCATAAGGTCGAAACAACGTCCTTACATTATCTATATGCAACAAAGAGTGCGCTATCTCACTTTACATGAACATTGAGAGAAAGATAGTAGAATGAGAGAAGAGAAGAAAGAATGAATATGAACTCGAACTCATATGGGGGTTGAACCTGCACCAAAAAATATCCATGAAGATCTACTCAAAGTTCTAAATGGAATCTCCATCAACCAACTTGTATGGGAATCTTGCACCCTTGGAATTGGTTCTAAGGAAGGGAGGATGAACATCCACCGTGCAAGGACAAGATTGAAGCTCTCCCAGATTGCAAAGATGCAAATGAAAAATGACCAAAATCTACTCCATTTAGACTTGTACTCCTTTTAATAAATTTATTTGACTCATTTGTCTCCTTATAACTGAAATTATCTCCTCATTACTCATGAGATTCGAATTAGTGGGATTTATGACCCTTCATTGGCCCCACATGACACTTGGCTCATCTTTGGTCTCCAACTCATCCATGAATTCGAATTGGGGAATCCTTTGGATGCTTTGGAGATGTGTAAATCCTCTCATGCGCCCTCTTGGTCTATTTTTAGCTCTTACATTGTCATAGATGTCATAGAATCTTTCATAAGTGTCATAGGTTTCATAGAATCTGTCATAAGTGTCATAATGCTTGTCATAGTTTTCATAGAATCTGTCATTGCCTATTTTTAGCCCTATGACTCTTCCTCTTCCTTCATGAATGTTACCTCTTCCCTTCCAACTCGAATTTGGGGATGGCTCCATCTTTAAAGGAGGAATATTCTCTCATATGGACCCCACATGTCCACTTATGCGCCCCCAAGTCCAACTAGGACCTAATGCCACTTCATTTTGGAGCATTTAAGATTTATTCCATAATTTATTGGCCTATTTTTCCACCATCAATTTAGGATATTGCATTTTCATGAGAAACTATAGACCTTGGGGTTAAATGTCAATATTTTAATTCTTCCACATAACCCTTGTTGCCTAAATTTGTCATTGATGACAACACATTAATGCCAAAGGTCAAAGTGATGATATAGCAAAGTCAAAGTCAAGTTGAAGAAGTTAAATGTTGAATACATGGCAAAGTACAAGGAGGTCAAGGAGACAATGAAGGACATGATGACAATGCATGACGAACACATGTAGCATGATGACATGGAAAGTGTTGATATGACTAACAAATCAAGATAAATGATATGTTCAAGATGATGAGGTGGACAAGGAAGATGGATGCGGGCATCTGGAAGGTGTTGCGGGTAGTTTGCACAAAGGATGAGGGAATTCAGAAGTCCCCTTGCAGGCATTTTTTTTAATTCCATGCAGGCATCTTAAAGGCCTCTTGCAGGCATACTTCAAACATCCTGTGTGCATTTCCAAACTACCCTTGTGGGCATGTTAATGTGGCCCATGCGGGCATATTTCAAAGGCATTAAAGAGACCATGTTGCAGGCATCATTGGGCACCTTGTGGGCATCTTCCAAGTTCATCCTGCGGGCATCTTAATAAAGCCCCTGTGGGCATATTGAAATACCAATGAGGGCATGGGTTGATGGCCCTTTCGGGCATCAAGTAGAGCCCACTGCGGGCATCCTCAGAGTGCACTGCAGGCATCTTTGATGAGGTATGAGGGCATAATTAAAGGTGTTGTAGGCATATTCAAGGGAAAGTTAAATGGCCCTTATGGGCATATTCAAGGGAAAGTTAAATGGCCCTTGCGGGCATATTCAAGGGAAAGTTAAATGGCCCTTGAGGGAATTATGGGAGGATGACATGGGATGATTATGTGGCAACAAAAATAAAAATTATATATATATATATTTGTTGAGGAAAATATGGAAATATATATAAGCATTATGGAAGCCCATGACATGGAATAAAAAGGACAATGTGACAAAATAAATAAATCTTAAAAGACTAAATGATGTGGCATGGTTGGTTAGTTCCTTGATTAAAGGATAGCTAAATTAAATAAATCATTCATGATTTATTTAATCATTTTGATGTTAAAACAAAAATAAATAAAAAGGACAAGTCAGCCTCCTAATTTGATGGAATGAAAAAGTATAAATAGACGATGAATTTCTATTTTTAAGGCACGAATTTTGTGAAGGAATTCGTAGATGTGTGTGAGAGCTCTGAGTTCGAGGGTCAAGGGAAGATGAGGACATTTCGGTGGAAATAGCACAACAGCAGGAGCAGCAACAAAAACTCTTTTATTTGGGGTTGGCTGATTGATGCTTGGTTGATGACATAGCAGCATGATGATGAAGACCTTTTATCTTTGATTTCTGGGAAACAATAGAGACAGCTTGATGTGGAGAATGTGTATGGAAAGAATGAGGAAACGTTAAATACATTGGCAGCAATGAAACAATTTTTGTTTCACCTTTATCTCTTGGCAGCTGCATGAGGTGGATAGAATGCTGATATGGAAGAATTGATTGAAGACATACTCAATGATGAAGACAGAATGATGTCCTGAATGGTAATAATGATTTCCTGGACAGAATGATGCTGATGAACAGAATACTCTTGGACAATGATGACAGTGTGATGAAGAACATAATGCTAATTATGAGTTCATGGACAAAATGTTGTTGATGTGCTCCTTGAATATGTGCTCAACATGAAGACGGAGACAAGTGTTGTGGGTGAAGATATGTGTGTGTAATGCTGAGAAAGTATAATGTATTATAAATGCAATCTAGCATTGCATCTAATGTTAGGATACCTCAACCCTTCTTGGCCAGGTCTAAGAAAACCAGGCAGAGCCCTGGATAAGGAGTAGGTGCTCTTTGTATAAGTAGGTGTTGATTTAGTTTAACGGTTGTAGTAGATCCCACCAAATACAAAAAGATTACAAACTCATATTGTGTTGTTTTCTTTTGTGATGTGATGGTTTAATGATTTAGTTGATTACATGCTAATGATTCATAATTGATTAGATGATGGAAGATTATGAAATATTGATGTAAATGGTAATATGATGCATTGATGAATTTTTATTGAATGGTAGAAATCAAAGAGAAGTGGGGAGAGAATTTAAAATTTCCTTCACACTGATTCACCCCCATCTCATTGTGAACATTGTGTCCAACAATTGGTATCAGAGCCGGACTTCTCTACTATCCTAGCAAGCTTGAAGGAGATCTGTGGACACAATTATGGATCCAAAAGAAGAATTCATTAATGATGTACCAAGGTTTGATGTAAAGGATTATTTTGGTTGGAGGAGCAAGATGAAATCATACCTAAAGAAATTTGTAGTTTGTGAGATTGTGATCAATCCACCCAATCTATCAAACAAGAAGGGAAAAGCAGCAGCTTAGAAAGATGCAAAGAAGGACAATACAACAGCATTGAAGTTTCTCTTAGATGGACTTCCAAATTCAGTCAAGGAAGTTATTGGGGAATACACATCAACAAAGGATTTGTGGTTCAAATTAGAGAATGCATATCAAAAGGAAAGACAAGATACTGAAAAAGAAAATCAGGAGGCAAAAGCCAAGACTACGGAAGATGACAAGCTTGAAGAAAAGGAAGAATTAGATAATTCTTATTGTAGTATGTCTATATTTGATGAGGTTGAAAATGATATTGAAGATAATGATGAAGAATTGTTGAAAGAAAGACAAATAATTATAAAATATGTATGCAACATAGATCTCAAAGCTGATTGGTTCCATAACAGAGCTGAACTTAATCAATCTGATTTCACAAGGTTTAGGAAGATAACTTTTGAATATATGGATAATTTCCAAAAGAAGAACATTGAACTAAAGGAATTGCTTAAGAAACTTAAGCATGAAGGAGTAGTGTGGCTAAATCAGCTGAAGGACAAAGAAGAAGAAAAAGAAAAGCTAAAGATTGATTTGATCAATCTAAAAATAAAACTAAAAGAGCTTGGTAAAGACTCATCATATGAGCTTAAAGAGACAAGAAAAGCCAATATTGATTTGAAAACTCAGTTGGAGGAAGCCAACAGAATAGAAGAAATCATGAAGCTTCAGTTGGAAGAAAAAGAGTTGACAAATCAGAAACTTGAGATGGAAGTTGTCAATCTCAGAAAAAAGGTGGAGAAGTCAAACACACATGTGAAGTTGAAAAAAAGTGTAGACATCTTGGATGAAATACTGAAATGTCAAAGGTGTCCTTCTGACACATCTGGTCTTGGGTTCAAGAAAGAAGAATAAAATGACACTTGGTCTCCCAAGACTCCAAAAGCAGGTCCATCAATGACCAAGGATGCATCCCATGTACCTTCACATGAAAAAAAAGATGTTGGTTGTTTAAGAATACATCAAGGAGCTCGACCCAATCCTCAAAGAAAAGAAACAATTCCAAAATGGAAGCAAGGTCCAAGGTATGAATATGGATTTAATGGCTATTGTTTTTCTTGTTCTAGCTTTGGTCACAAAGAAATGGATTGTGTAGATGGAAGGAGTATTGGAAGACAAAGTCACACATTAAGATGCTACACATGTAGTGGTTTTGGTCACAAAGCACAAGAATGTTTGAGTCAAAGAAGCCAACCAAGGAGGAGTCCTTCATACATATCAGCAAGAAGAACTGGTGAACCTTGCAAGAAGACCAATTCAGGAAATTTTGAAGATCAGTACAGTCAGAGACATTCTCAGGTATGGAGAAATGAAGTTGATCAAAGAAGTATTGAAAGTTCCAATAGCACAGTAAATGATGGACATGTAACCAAGATGGACATATTGCTTCCACCTATCACACATTAAGATGTTATACTTGCAGTGGGTTTGGGAATAAAGAACAAGATTGTTGGAATACATGGAAACAATCCATGAGAAGGTTATCATTCAGTTCAGCAAGAAAAACCTATAAAAATGAAGGAACACAAGCTGAAAAGACAGATGTCAAAAATCAAGTATGGATGAAGAATACTGAGTAGTTACATATAGGGAAGTTGATCAGAGCAAGGTAGATGGCTTCCATTTGGAAAGCCTTACTTGAATTCTTTTAAAAGAATTTAAGAACTCCATGAGTTCATTGTTGGAGGATGAACTCAAATGGAAAATGATGGCTTCTCCAAAAGAAGTAACAGGTCCTAAGATCATGTTTGTACAAGGAAAACTAATGCAATGTAGGGATAAAGTTTGGTAAGACAAGTTTAGTGCAATTTGGCATGCTGATAGGGGGAGTATTGTTAGCTAACAACCTAGTAACTCTTGAAGAAGTGTTCTTGATGCAAGCTTACCTTTTATGAATTTATTAATGCATTAAGTTGTGGATATGCTTGGAAAGAAATTTTTATTGTTGGTATATGACTGTATAAACAAGGAATCATGTGACATAGTAAGTCAAGAAGATCCGAAAGTCAAATAGTAGCAGCAGTACAGGATTTTGTCTATTCTGGCTATGGCATTCAAAATCAGAGGCATAACTTTTGAAGCCCTATTGAAAGCATAAGAAGCAAATCTTCAGAAAGAATACAGTTAGAATCCGAACTCAGTAACTTAGCAGCATGAAGACCAAGTGACAGAGTTGAAGGACTAAATCATTGCATGATTTAGTAATCAAACTAGACATAACAAAATTATGATGGAAGAGGAAGCAGTCAGTTGAGAAAGAACTAATCAATTCAAATATGTTGAAGTTTGCACAGCCCTAAGTCAAATCCGAAGATCTTGGGAAGAACATAAAGGAACATAAGTGAAGGCATTTGAAGGTTGATCAAGCATTAATCCCATTAATAGAAATTCAACTGCAAAGGTTTTACTGTCCATTTGGCTATTAATACACCAATCAAAGATTTGGAAGTGGAATTGGAAAGTGTCCAAACATCCACAAATTTTTGGAAGAAGATGAATTACTGAAGATTAAGATTGAACAAATAAAAGGGTTCTGACAAAGTGTTGAAGATATAGAAGCAGATCCACAAAAGAATATGAAGAACACAATAGGATCTTAATTCAGGTGACATGGCAGTATGAAATTTGAATGAAAAATGTAAAAGGACAGTTGTTCAGCTAAAAAGGTACAGCCTGACATAACAAGAACTGAAGAAAGTGAGAACTATGATGGACATCTGCTCAAGGGGAGCAATTTGGCATTGAAAACCATGAGTAAAATTTTTGATGGGGTATGTACACTTCTCAACAATTGGTACGAACGTCAGAACTATGATAAAGTTTTAATTGTAAAGATGGACAAAGCCTACGAGGAGCAATCGGATATACATCGGCAAATATATGGTAAATGGATAGTTTGTAGCCAGGTACAAGGATGATCTCAGTCAAAGGGGGAGATCAACAAATGATTTCATGAAGTTTTAAAAGATATATATATATATTTTGGGTATTGTGAAGCCTTTAAATGGCTAATTGACCCTTTGTCATTAATTTCAAAGGGGGTGGGGAATTATAGTTAGTTTCCATCAATGACAAAGGGGGATATTGTTTCCTAAAGTTTTCATTGATGACAACACATTAATGACAAAGGTCAAAGTGATGATACGGAAAAGTCAAATTCAAGTTGAAGAAGTTAAATGTTGAAGACATGGAAAAGTACAAGGAGGTCAAGGAGACAATGAAGGACATGATGGCAATGCATGAAGAACACATGTAGCATGATGACATGGCAAGTGTTGATATGACAGACAAATCAAGATAAATGATATGGAAAATATGATGAGGTGCACAAGGAAGATGGTTGTGGGCATTTGGAAGGCCCCTTGCAGGAAATTCAAAGCACCATTGCGGTAATTTCTTTTGAATCCCATGTGGGCATCTTAAAGGCCTCCTATGGGCATACTTCAAACACCCTGCGTGCATTTCTAAACTGCCCTTGCGGGCATGTTAATGTGGCCCATGTGGGCATATTTCAAAGGAATTAAAGACACCATGTTGCGGGCATAATTGGGCACCTTGCGGGCATCTTCCAAGTTCATTTGCGGGCATCTTAATAAAGCCCATGCGGGCATATTGAAAGACCAATGCAGGCATGGGTTGATGGCCCTTGCGGGCATCAAGTGGAGCCCACTATGGGAATTGTTTATGATGCATTCTGGGCATCCTCGGAGTGCACTGCGGGCATCTTTGATGAGGTCTAAGGGCATAATTAAAGGTGTTGTGGACATATTCAAGGGCAAGTTAAATGGCCCTTGCAGGCATATTCAAGGGAAATTTAAATGGATCTTGAGGGCATTATGGGAGGATGACATGGGTTGATTATGTGACAACAAAAATAAAAATTATATATATATATTTGTTGAGGAAAATATGGAAATACATATAAGCATTATGGAAGGCCATGACATGGCTTAAAAAGGACAATGTGAAAAAATAAATAAATCTTAAAAGACTAAATGATGTGGCATGGTTGGTTACTTCCTTGATTAAAGGATAGCCAAATTAAATAAATCATTCATGATTTATTTAATCATTTTGATGTTAAAAAAAAGGACAATCCAACCTCCTAATTTGATGGAATGAAAAAGTATAAATAGAGGATGAATTTCTATTTTTAGGGCGTGAATTTTGTGAAGGAATTCGTAGATGTGTGTGAGAGATCTAAGTTCAAGGGTCAGGTGAAGATGAGGACAGTTCGGTGGCAATAGCACAGCAACAGGAGTAGCAGTAAAAACTCTTTTATTTGGGGTTGGCTAATTGATGCTTGGTTGATGACATAGTAGCATCATGATGAAGACCTTTTATCTTTGATTTATGGGCAACGATAGAGATAGCTTGATGTGGAGAATGTGTATGGATAGAATGAGGAAACGTTAACGATATTGGCAGTAGTGAAACAATTTTTGTTTTTCGTTTATCTCTGGGCAGCTAGATGATGTGGAGATATAAATATAGGGGGTTAGTAAGTGTTAGAGAGAGAGAGAGAGAGAGAGATATTGGGGGGTGGCAAGGGGTATAAAGAGAGAGAGAAGGATAGGGGTTTGGGGATGATAAGGGGGATATAGGTGAGGAACATCAGTGTTTGGGTTAAATGTCACAAACATAAATCCCATGTGGGCATCTTAAAGGCCTCCTACGGGCATACTTCAAACACCCTGCGTGCATTTCTAAACTGCCCTTGCGGGCATGTTAATGTGGCCCATGTGGGCATATTTCAAAGGAATTAAAGACACCATGTTGCGGGCATAATTGGGCACCTTGCGGGCATCTTCCAAGTTCATTTGCGGGCATCTTAATAAAGCCCATGCGGGCATATTGAAAGACCAATGCAGGCATGGGTTGATGGCCCTTGCGGGCATCAAGTGGAGCCCACTATGGGAATTGTTTATGATGCATTATGGGCATCCTCGGAGTGCACTGCGGGCATCTTTGATGAGGTCTAAGGGCATAATTAAAGGTGTTGTGGACATATTCAAGGGCAAGTTAAATGGCTCTTGCAGGCATATTCAAGGGAAATTTAAATGGATCTTGAGGGCATTATGGGAGGATGACATGGGTTGATTATGTGACAACAAAAATAAAAATTATATATATATATTTGTTGAGGAAAATATGGAAATACATATAAGCATTATGGAAGGCCATGACATGGCTTAAAAAGGACAATGTGAAAAAATAAATAAATCTTAAAAGACTAAATGATGTGGCATGGTTGGTTACTTCCTTGATTAAAGGATAGCCAAATTAAATAAATCATTCATGATTTATTTAATCATTTTGATGTTAAAAAAAAGGACAATCCAACCTCCTAATTTGATGGAATGAAAAAGTATAAATAGAGGATGAATTTCTATTTTTAGGGCGTGAATTTTGTGAAGGAATTCGTAGATGTGTGTGAGAGATCTAAGTTCAAGGGTCAGGTGAAGATGAGGACAGTTCGGTGGCAATAGCACAGCAACAGGAGTAGCAATAAAAACTCTTTTATTTGGGGTTGGCTAATTGATGCTTGGTTGATGACATAGTAGCATCATGATGAAGACCTTTTATCTTTGATTTATGGGCAACGATAGAGATAGCTTGATGTGGAGAATGTGTATGGATAGAATGAGGAAACGTTAACGATATTGGCAGTAGTGAAACAATTTTTGTTTTTCGTTTATCTCTGGGCAGCTAGATGATGTGGAGATATAAATATAGGGGGTTAGTAAGTGTTAGAGAGAGAGAGAGAGAGAGAGATATTGGGGGGTGGCAAGGGGTATAAAGAGAGAGAGAAGGATAGGGGTTTGGGGATGATAAGGGGGATATAGGTGAGGAACATCAGTGTTTGGGTTAAATGTCACAAACATAAATAAAATAATAAATAAATATAATCCAAGGAAAAAATAAATAAATATAAAATAAAAATTAATTAATTATAATTATAATTATAATTATTGTTGGCTGATTTCTGGACAGACCCGGGTTTTCAGGATGCGCAGCAACAAACACCCCTTTGGCGCACTGGCCCTTTCGGCAACGAGTTGTGCAACAACCCGAAGTATCACCCGAAGTGGCTATGGGGGGCTAAGGAATCAGGTTTCCTTAACCTAGGTGGTGTGGAGTCTACAGTCTTCTCTCTTCCCCTTCTTGGAGGTAACCCCTGAATAGAGCGTCTTACTCTTTCACAGGTCTCACAGCGCCACAGCACTGGAACTCACTCTTCTCAGCCTAGCTGCGTGGTAGCTTCGCACCTGCACACGAGTCTTTTACCCGCTACCCCCGATGCACTATGTATCGTCTCTGCCCTTGCGCCACAATGCAGTACACACTCCTCTAGTGCTACGGCGACAGTGTTCTTACAGACTCCTTCGACAATGCACAAGGACAACTCCTAAGGGAGCTTCAAGGATTTACTTTACATAATCATTCATAAAGATAGCGAAACATTCATAGAAACATAGACAGTAAAGCAAAGAAATTCAATCACATAAAGCATCACCACAACAACAAGAATTACCTGGTTCACTTCTAGGAGGGAAGCTGCATCCACAGGAACTGTGTTTTATATTATCTTGAGATGGGGATAACACAGTTCCACTGCGCACACAGCTGCAGCCTTAGATCTTTCTGGGAAACTCCACGCACACAGCTAGGATCCCTTCTCTTAGATCTATTATCTTCTTCTACAGATATTACCATGACAAAGACATACAATTACATTCCCCTCTTAGCCCTTCTTGCGATTGGTCGATACATACAAAGGCCCTTACGCCAAGCGGTCTTCCTGCGAGATCGCGGCCTTCTTACATGCACAAAATGATCATTAACAGCTTAAAAGATACATCAATACAAACGAATCAGACATCAGCTTAGACTGTCCGTGTAACTTAGTAACTATCTAACTTTAACTATCTAACCCTCCAACTCTTTTCCCTTTTCAATTACACATATATATAGGTGGCCCTGAGGGTCGCACCTTTAAAAAACTATGGGCCTTTCCCAACAGTGATCCCCAAAAACCCTAACTACAGACACGGCTAGGTGTACTGTAGGCGCCTCTTGCAGTCACGTCGCAGCTTACTGTAAACTCTGCGATTTTCGGCGCAGATCGCGGGTATGGGCGCCGCTTCATCGTTCTTTGCTCCTTGTCCTTCGCCTTCAATGCTTCAGCCCGTTGCTCTTCCTTGGTCCGAGCAACCATAACTCTTGTACTTTGCCTTAATGAGGGTAGCTGAGCCCTCTATTCCACCGCTTCATTTACTGTGGTGGTTGAGCTTTCTACTTGGCCACCTTATTTACTCTTTCCTTTGACTTGTGCATGCGAGCTTCGCGATTTCCGACCCACAATCTGCGGTGAGCTCGTCCATCCAGTGCCGTACCGCACACTGTTCACTTCTTCCCAAAAATGGTGCTTTTCCTCCAAATTAGCACTTTTCCTTCAAAACTTAGTGCCTTTTCCCAAAACTTGGAAGATTTACCATAGCTGCGGCCTATGCTCCAACAATTATTCTAAGAGGACACGACTCCTCTCAAAAGGTTCCTAACAATATATAAAAGAGACCCTCAATGTAACATTATTCATCACATTCAATTATTATTCAGTATGTATTATTTATGAAGATGGACCTCTTCTTTATCCAGATACGGATTCCCCATAACCTAAAGAAAATAAAAATAAAAAGAATATAGTGAGAAAATAAGTAAAAAAAAATTAAAAAAGAAGAAGAGAAATAAGTAACAAGAAGTAAGAATAACATTCATGAAACCGCACATGGTTTTATGAAAGTGCACATGGTTTTGTGAGCCCTTGGTTTTACAAAACCAACTCTTAGTTTTATTAAGAAACCAACTCTTATTTTTATCAAGAAACCAACTCACACCCTTAGTTGGATATTATTAAAAAAAAACTTTACAATAAAAATACATATAATAATATTATTATTTACAAATAATAATAATAATAATTATATTGCTTTTATTACTTATTATTATATTGATTTCATTAATAATAAATAATTATTATTATTAATTAATCAAGTTCCACATAAATAAGTGAGGTCAAAATGGGAAGAATTGGATATGCTTTTTGATGAGCAAAGGAAAAGGATGGACAAGATGTTTGATCGTATGGAACAATCAATGGTATAAGCTACTCAAAACGCTATTAACAATGCCTTCAATAAAGTGATCCAGCAAGGGAGATCAAAGGATTCTCAAGACAAGGACTCAGAACCTAAATCTATATCTGACGTTCAAAGCCCTAGAGAAAAACTAAATAAAGAACATAAAAATGACGAAAAGGAGAAAGATATAGAAAATCATTATGGCAACCAAGATGAGATTAATAATATTAATCAAGATAATAAACAAGACAAGGATACAGAATATCCTAGTGATGATGAAAATAACAATGATATATATGATAAATATGGATATGATATTGACCAAGTTTGTGTAAAGTTAGTCACAGCAGATCTAATGAACAAATAAATCAGTCACAACAGATGAACATAGAAGAAATGGTGCAAAACTGTGCAAAACATGCAGCAGTGCTGTCTATCCCAGAAAGGGTGAATGAATTACAATACAAACTGTTACAATCAACAGAGCAATTCGAATTGCCTAAGGAGGTCATTCGAATCACTGAATGGAGTAGCTTGACTCAATCTAGGAGTCCTCATCAATCATCGGTGTTGCTCATCAATCACAACAAACAGTCATCCAGGTGTCAAGCTGAGTCTAACTGATCATAATAAATGTAACTGAAGTGTGTAGCACTGATATAGGATCTGGAGGCTCAGTGGGGGCGCATGGGAGGCTAACTGGAGTCAGAGCAAGTCACCTAATCGAACTGGAGGTCAATCGGAGGTGAAACAGTCAGTCAGGAGTGAAATCGGAGTGAAATCAATCAGAATCGGAGCTAACTGAATGTAACTGGAGTGAATCTGCAGTGGTAGGTGAACAAGTGCGCCCTTCTCTGTCAGTAGGTGAGAAGAGGGCGCCTTTCAGCTAAGGAGGGCTAAAACTCTGTGGAAAGTGGCTCCCGGGTGCTAGAAGAAGGTGGATAAGGTGCTGGAGGTATCAAACTGGTGACTGGACTGCATATCCTGAAATAGATCATGCAAGATCCTGAAGTAGATATGTATCCCGAAATAGATGATCCTGAAATAGATATGTATCCCGAAATAGATGATGGATATCCGAACACCCCCCCTCAAGCTAGACTATGATGTGCCAACTAAAATAATGTGGGGCCCTGGTAACTAAGACCAAAGGTCACCCCAATACAATAATCCAAAAAAAATGCTGAAAAATAAACTAAGTGAGGAAAGAGGGAAAACCCAGTGGGAAGAAAGCCCCCCCTCAAGTCTAAAGCATAATAATGAATCAATCTGTCTCCACCATGATGGAACTCACCCCCAACAGTGAACGGAGGTAAGAGAACTTCTTCTCAGTGAAGCTCTTGGTGAAGATGTCTGCAATTTGCTCATCAGTAGGGCAATATTGCAGAATGATGGTGCGGTCATGCACCAACTGTCGAATGTAATGCATATGAATCTCAATGTGCTTGGTCCTCTGTCGCTGAACTGGATCTGTGGATATCTTGATAGCACTTTGATTGTCACAAAATAGGACAGTCGAAGTAGTGCCACCAAAACCAAACTCGGAAAGAATACCCTGCAACCAAACTGCCTGAATGCAGGCATTGACTGCCCCTCGATACTCTGCCTCTGCTGAAGAAAGTGCAATGGCTGCTTGCTTTTTGCTGGACCAGCAAATAGCACCATGACCAATCATGAAAACATAACCGGAAGTGGACTTCCGATCAATGCTATCACCTGCCCAATCTGAATCAGTAAAACCAATGAAATCTAGCTCAGAATCTGCAGCATAATGTATGCCAAACTGTCTCGTACCTTGCACATACTGCAAGATCCGCTTGGCTGCTCGCCAATGAAGCTCATGTGGCTGCTGCATATATCTTGACACTGCACTCACGGCATATGAGATATCAGGCCGTGAATGTGTCAAATAAAGTAGTGAACCAATCAACTGTCGATACATACTGCAATCTGCAAGCGGTGTGGAATCTCCCTCCTCAAGACTGATTCCTGAGAGGAATGGGAACGGGGCTGCCTTACATTCAGCCATATTAAACTTCAATAACAGGTCGGAAGCATATTTTTGCTGAGATATAGTGATCCCATCGAAATTTTGAGCTATCTCCAAGCCCAAAAAGTGACTCAGCAAGCCCAAATCGCTCATGTCAAAAGCTAGATTTAAGGCAGTTTTTAGCTTGTTTATTGAAGTAAGTGTGCTACCAGTAATAAGCAGATCATCAACATAAAGTACAATAACCAACAAATTACCTTTAACTCGCTGAAGATAGACATTCGGATCAGATTTGCATCTTTGGAAATTCTGAGAAAGAAGGAAGGAGTCCATCTTTGCGTACCAAGCTCTTGGGGCCTGTTTTAACCCGTACAAAGACTTCTTCAATCTACAAACCAATGATGGATCTGATGTATAACCCTCTGGCTGCTGCATATAGACCTCTTCAGCAAGGTCTCCATGTAAAAATGCACTCTTCACATCCATGTGATGCACCTCCCAGTGCTTGGATGCGGCAATAGCTAAAACAAGGCGGATGGAATCCATCTTTGCAACCGGTGCAAAGGTCTCTGTGTAGTCCACTCCTTGGAATTGGGAAAAACCTTTTGCCACCAACCTTGCTTTATATTTGCTGATAGTGCCATCAGCAGCAACTTTAGTACGGTAGACCCATTTACACTTCACTAATTTTCTTCCAGGTGGAAGAGAAACTAGCTCCCATGTATTGTTCTTTTGAAGAGAACTGTACTCTTCATCCATGGCATCTTTCCATCTCGGATCTCGATGGGATGAATAATATGATTGGGGATCTGAACCAGCCATCAAATAACAAATCTCAGGAAGAAATGGATCAGCAATAGAAAGAGCCATACCTGCCCTTTGAAAGTCTCCTCTTGTTCGTCTCGGATCAGCAGGATTTCCAAGATTCGAACCAGCAGATTGTAGAGTATTTTGGGCCCACTTTGGTAACTGAGGGGGATCTGAATGGTCGGATTCCGAACCTGATATGTCATGATCATCATATGCTGCTACAATATCAGAAATATCAGAACTCATACCTTCATTATCGCTGCTCGAATCTTCTTCTGGTGAAGGCGGTGAATCGGCAGTTTTCTCCTCAACTAGTTGCAATTCTTGAAGCGGTTCTTCAAACTGCACACTGCGCTCTATGAATATCTTTTTAGATCTGATATCCATGAGTTTATATGCTTTTGATTCTTCCCCATATCCTATCAATATGCACTCGATACTTTGTGGATCCAAAGCTCGTCTCTTCTCAGAAGGAATTCTAGCCCATGCAGTAGAGCCAAAAACTCTCAAATTTGACACATCCGGTTTGTGACCAAAGAATGCTTCGAAAGGAGTCATACCTTTCACGGATGAATGTGGAACACGGTTCTGTATATATGCAGCAACATTGATTGCTTCAGCCCAAATATTTGCAGCCAAACCTTTTGATTCAATCATGCATGTAGCCATCTCTTTCAGTGACCGGTTTTTCCTTTCCGCTACACCGTTCTGCTGGGGTGTGTAGGGAACTGTATGTTGGATCTTGATTCCGCTTTGGGCACAAAGTTGCAGCAACTCGGACTTGATATATTCCCCACCATTATCAGATCTAAGAGCTTTGATCTTGCTCTCAGTGGTGGTCTCAACAGAAGCCTTAAAATCCTTGAATTTTCCAAGCACTTCTGACTTGTTTTTGAGAAAGAATACCCATGTAAAGCGAGAATAATCGTCAATAAATGTCAAAACATACCTTGAACCATTTAATGACATATGGGGCAGCGGACCGCTGATATCAGAATGGATCAATCCCAAAATAGTAGAGGCTCTGCTAGCCTTGCCGCGGTCGAATCTGTGCTCGGGGTGCTTCCCAATAATGCAACCGGAGCATATTCCCTTCGAGGAACGGAGTTGTGGAAGCCCATCAACCATGGATTTATTTGATAGCAGCAGCAAATACTTATAATTTAGATGTCCAAATCTTTCATGCCAAAGCCTACTAACCTCATTACCATGTGTGCGAAGAGCAGTGGGCTTTGCAAGCGGAATAAAGTGCGAAAACTCATAACATTTAGCAGTGTGGTTTGCCTTTCCAACCGCAACTAGTCTTCCACTTTTGATATCAGAAATTTCAACTGTATTAGGGCTGAATGTGACTTTCTTTGGATCACCAGTATGTGTCATTTGATACACAGAAAGGAGATTCGAAGCTAAGGAAGGCACATAGAGAACATTCTGAAAGCATCCATGATCTACATGAATCGTACCTTTGCCCTTTGAAGAAATTTTTGAGTCATCTCCCAAATGGATGGGGATGGAGCTGTTTGGATCGAATGAGGAAAAAGAATCAATATTTGCAGCCATATGATTTGATGCACCCGAATCTATCAAGAGAGTGGGCTTCGAAACCGTTGCCATGAGTGCTTGTCCTCTTTCATGATCATCATTCCGATCCTTCTTCCTTGCACCGTCAGGAAGGGTTATGTTGTTCTTTTCCAAAAGGAGGGCCATTTGATCTATAGTCTTCTTCATACATGAACTTTCGGGATGAAAGCCACGGTTACAATAAGTACATTTAGATTTTTGGTTACCTTCTTTGCCCTTTTGCTTGGATTTCGAACTGGATGGTGCATCCGTTTGCTTGCCTTTGTCTTTTTGCTTGTGAGGCTCGAATTTGGGCTTCTCCTTCTTTAGCTTTCCTTTACCATTCGAAATCTTGGGTCCTTGAACAAATAGGGCTGAATCTTTGGAGCTTATGGACCCCATTTGAATCAACTTGTCATGCTCTTTCGTAACGAACTCAATGAAGGCATTCAAGGTAGGCATCTTCCAATTCGGGGTAGTTAGCCGACCGGAATTGAAAGTGGAGACAAATACCGAATAATCTTTCCCAAGCTTGCTTAGAATGGAGAGGATCAACTGTTTATCCTCTTTGATAACACCACTGTTCTTCAATTGCAAGTTCAAGTTCTTGAATTTTGTGAAGAATTCATTGATGCTCTCGAAATTCTCAGGATTAAGGCCAATCAATTCATTCTCTAATTGAAAAGCCCTAAGCTCATCCTGCTTGCCGAATAGTGTCTCAAGTTGCTCCCATATGGATTTTGGAGTCTTCAATCCGCTGAGATGGAAGTGAAGATCCTTGGAGATGGAGAGACAAAGAAGACCGTAAGCTTCATCAAGCTTATTGTAGTGTTTGGTTCTTTCTGCCACATTGTTTGGCTCCAATTCAAGACCAAGAGTGACTCGGTAGTATCCTTTTGAACGTAATATGATCTCCATATCATCTTTCCAATCAAAATAATTGAATGGGGTGAGGATAGGCTTTGAAGAAGAGTATTCCATTGCTAGGAGCGAGTCAAATGATGAAGAAGAAGCTTGCATGCAGACTAGAGCGAATGGAATTGCTGTAGAAATGCTTGCATGCAGAAGGTAGCGAATGCAATTGGAGGAGACAATAAACCTGCAAATCACATAAAAACAACCACAATAAGGTCGAACAATCCACCCTTTGAGAGTTGCATCACACCTGGGATTGGATTTCAAGCAATGTTGAATAGGTCCAATGTATCAGATCCAGGAATTATGTGGTAACTCAAGCTTCTGGAGTGGTATTGGAGTATTTTTCAAGCTTTGCATGCACAGGAGCGAATGCCCTTGAGATATCTCATGCCAAACTTTTTGCAATTTTTAGCAATTCAGTCAAATCTTCTTGTATAAACACCTGTAGAAAAGAGATCTTGTCCCTGCAATGGCTCTGATACCATGTAAAGTTAGTCACAGCAGATCTAATGAACAAATAAATCAGTCACAACAGATGAACATAGAAGAAATGGTGCAAAACTGTGCAAAACATGCAGCAGTGCTGTCTATCCCAGAAAGGGTGAATGAATTACAATACAAACTGTTACAATCAACAGAGCAATTCGAATTGCCTAAGGAGGTCATTCGAATCACTGAATGGAGTAGCTTGACTCAATCTAGGAGTCCTCATCAATCATCGGTGTTGCTCATCAATCACAACAAACAGTCATCCAGGTGTCAAGCTGAGTCTAACTGATCATAATAAATGTAACTGAAGTGTGTAGCACTGATATAGGATCTGGAGGCTCAGTGGGGGCGCATGGGAGGCTAACTGGAGTCAGAGCAAGTCACCTAATCGAACTGGAGGTCAATCGGAGGTGAAACAGTCAGTCAGGAGTGAAATCGGAGTGAAATCAATCAGAATCGGAGCTAACTGAATGTAACTGGAGTGAATCTGCAGTGGTAGGTGAACAAGTGCGCCCTTCTCTGTCAGTAGGTGAGAAGAGGGCGCCTTTCAGCTAAGGAGGGCTAAAACTCTGTGGAAAGTGGCTCCCGGGTGCTAGAAGAAGGTGGATAAGGTGCTGGAGGTATCAAACTGGTGACTGGACTGCATATCCTGAAATAGATCATGCAAGATCCTGAAGTAGATATGTATCCCGAAATAGATGATCCTGAAATAGATATGTATCCCGAAATAGATGATGGATATCCGAACAGTTTGTGAGAAGAGCCAAGCCATTGTTGCTGACAATAGCGATGATAAATGCAATGATAAGGTATCGATCCCAGAGTGTGCAAAAGAAATCAAATGTTTCATATTTAAACTATACGTTGAATATCCTCTCACCTCAAAGGAACATCAGTGAGAACAAATGTAAGATTAATCAGAGACAAGGTAAGATTGGCATCAAGTTTGTCAAGTCTCTCCAGTTGACGACAAGAAGAGTTAAGATCTATAAACAAGCAAGCAGTAAAAGCATAAGCAAAACTTCACCAAATATATATTCAATGCATATACCGAAGCAAAATAAACGAAAGGAAGTAATGGTCATAATCAAACTTGCACACGTCTCAAGTCATCAGTTCGACATAGAGCCAAAATACAAAAAAAAGGCATCAACAAACTAAGCTTTGAGGACAAAGCTTCCCTTAAGGGGAAGACAATATCACAAACATAAATAAAATAATAAATAAATATAAAATAACAATTAATTAATAATTATTATAATTATAATTATTCTAAGAGGACACGACTCCTCTCAAAAGGTGCCTAACAATATATAAAAGAGGCCCTCAATGTAACATTATTCATCACATTCAATTATTATTCAACATGTATTATTTATGAAGATGGACCTCTTCTTTATCTGGATACGGATTCCCCATAACACTCGGTGTTACAGAGAGAGAGAGGTAAAGGGAGAGACTTTAGGGGGTGGTAAGGGGTTAGATGTAGAGACAGAAGGGGGTGTTAGGAGATTGGCGGTAAGTAATAGTTAGGGGGTGAGAGAGATATAGGGGCTTAGTAAGAGTTAGGGAGAGAGAGAGAGAGAGAGAGAGAGAGATTGGGGGGTGGAAAGGGGTAGAGAGAGAGAGAGAAGGATAGGAGTTTGGGGATGAGAAGGGGACTAGGGAGAAATGGGGATATAGGTGATGAGGATGAGTGTTTTGGTTTGAGAGAAAGAGAGGTAAAGGGAGATACTTTAGGGGGTGGTAAGGGGTTAGAGGTAGAGACGGAGGGGGATTGTTAAGGGGTTGGAGGTAGAGATAGAGGGGGGTTTTAGGATATTGGGGGTAAGTAAGAGTTAGGGGGAGAGAGATATATAGGGGGTTAGTAAGATTTAGAGAGAGAGAGATATTGGGGGTGGCAAGGGGCAGAGAGAGAGAGAGAGATAAGGATAGGGGTTTGGGGATGAGAAGGGGGATTAGGGAGAAAGGGGAATATAGGTGAGGAGCGCGAGTGTTTGGGTTAGAGAGAGATAGAGGTAAAGGGAGAGACTTTAGGGTGTGGTAAGGGGTTAGAGGTAGAGAAAGAGGGGGGTATTAGGAGATTGGGGGTAAGTAATAGTTAGGGGGGAGAGATATATAGGGGTTTAGTAAGAGTTAGGGAGAGAGAGAGGGAGAGATATTGGGGGGTGGAAAGCGGTAGAGAGAGAGAGAGAAGGCTAGGGGTTTGGGGATGAGAAGGGGGACTAGGGATAAAGGGGTATATAGGTGAGGAGGATGAGTGTTTAGGTTAGAGAGAGAGAGAGGTAAAGGGAGACACTTTAGGGGGTGGTAAGGGGTTATATGTAGAGACTGAGGGGTATTTACTATGAAAATACTCACAGTGGATCCAAAGAGATGATGTAAACCTCACAATGAAAGAATTTAGGAAAATAGAAGAAGTATAGTGCAACAAAACATAGATCCAATGGAACTCACATAGAGGCAGAATAATTACACATGTTACATTAATCTTAATAGTAAAACAGTAAATATCCAATGCTCAGGATTCAAATACACTAGGTGTGATTCGAATTATCCTGCATGGATGGATCCAAAATTAGTGGAGTGTCATTAAGCACAACTAGAAGTCTATCTCATCATCGATGGAGTCATCAATGCACAAGTAACTGTCAACCATCATTCAAACTGAGTCTAACTGAGTCTGGTAGGTGTAACTGGCACATGGAGGCACTAATTGAATGAAGGAGGCTCAGTGGAGGGCACATGAGGATCTATCTGGAGTTAGAATGGGCATTCAAGTCTCATCGAAGGTCCATTGGAGCGATACAGTCAGTTGAGAGTCAGTATAGCCTTAAATCAAGGAAGGAACTGATGATAACTCAACTAACTAAAGTACAACAGGAGTGGTAGGTGAGAAAAGGCGCCCTTCTCAAGTGATGGGTGAGAAGTGGGTGCATCACTGGCTAGGAGGGCTCAATCTGAGTGGAAATAAGCTCCCGAGTGCTGGAAGACTAGTGACTAGGTGCTGGAGGTGTCAACTTGATGACTAGGAAACATGCGGATGCATGCAATGCATGCAAGACTGATAATGAAAACAACTGAAAGGATGGTGGGACTAGGATGGAGTATAGGAATATCCTAACACCCCCCCTTAATCCATCCTAGGCCCTGGTAACTAGGACCAAAGGTCACCCATAGAATCAATAAATTATAAAATAAGAATTGTCCATAAACCAAGGAAATGGGGAAAACCTCATGGGAAAAATACCCCTCCTCAAAAGAATAGTAAATAACTCAAAGAACCATCATACTAAGCAGAAAAGAAAGAAGCTTTCATCAGTGAAAACTTTTGCAAAAAACTTGGCAAGTTGATCCTCTGTAGGATACCAAAGTAGGTGCAAGATCTGGATATGGTCTTCTGATAGGCCTCCCATTGTGTATAAGATGTATTGGATGAAGCATGTATTTCAGGAATACTTTCTACAACTCGAATGAATGGATCATGATGAGTCTTTCCAAGGGATGGAAGAGAGAACCCCACCATCATGCTGCATCTCTCATGGAGAGGTAGATGGCACAATGCAATGTTGGCATGATGTTGAAGTTTGGTAGTTTTGTAATCAAATGAATCCTCAATTGTGTTCTCAGTAGGTGCAAGGACTGTGTGAGCCCATATTGGCCTTGGCTCTGGATTGAGAACATGTGTTGGTTCTCGATCTGAATGTTCTTGAACTTCGATATCAACATCAAGACCTTCATCTTCGTCTTCATTAGAAGAAGAGTCACTTGAATCTTCATCAAATTCCGAAGGAGTAGGAAGAGAGAAGGGTAGAAAATGAGAGAACTCATATGGCTTGGAGGCATGATTTGAAAACCCTTTCGCTATACTCTTCCCAGTAGAGATCTCTGTAATCTCAACTGTGTTGAGACCAAAAGTCACCTTCTTAGGTGATCCGGTGTGAGTCATCTGATATACAAACAACAAATTTGCTGTCAAGGAGGGAACGGATAGAACATTCTTGAACTTGCCATGCTCCATATGTACTGTGCCCAATCCTTTGGCAGAGATCTAAGAGTTGTCTCCCATGTGAATAGTAGGCCCATCTTTGAGATCTAAAGAGGAAAATGATTCTTCAGAGGCAACCATGTGGTTGGAGGCTCCAGAATCTATGAGGAGGGCCTTTGATTGTGAAAAACCAACCATCAATGCATGGAAATCCTCATGACCATTAGATCCACTTCCAGAATCAGACATCTTTGCATCTTTTGGAATAGAAATTTTGTTCTATTCAAGAAGCTTGGTTAGTAGGTCTATTTTCTTGTGCATGCAAGCTTTCTCAAGATTGTATCCTCTCTTGCAGTAGGGACATTCAGATCTCTTATGTTTCTCCTTCTTAGAGTGAGAGGCTCCTTTTGATGGACTTGACTTATCATTCAGCTTAGATTTAGATGACTTCTTATCCTTGTCTTTTTGCCTCCCTTTCACATTCGTCCTACTGGCTTCTCCAACTAGAAGAGCTAGATCTTTGGAGGCCTTGATGGCACCCATTTGAATCAATTTGTCCTCTTCTTGAATGAGGGCTGCAGTAAAGACTTCTAAGGTTGGCATCTTCCATCCATGGATTGACATTCGCCCAAAGTGGAAGGTAGATACAAAGATAGAAAATGGAGATCCTAGCTTACTCAGAATGGAGAGCACCAATTTCTCATCCTTTTTCTCAATGCCACGCTGCTTGCATTGCATAACCAAGTATTTAAATTTTGAGAAGAATTGTTGAATGCTCTCAAAATTACTTGGTTGTAGGGAATTCAATTCATTTTCCATAGCATGGCCTCTTAGCTCATCTTGTTGGCCAAAGAGACCCTCTAATTTCTTCCATACCTATTTTGGGGTCTTCAACCCTTTGAGATGAAACAATAGATCTCTAGAAATATAAATGCACATGTAACCAAAAGCTGCATCTAATTGATTTAGATACTTGGCTTTATCCACAGCTGCATGTGGTTCAACTTCTTTCCCCATTGTTACCCTATATAGAGATTTATTTCTCAATAACACTTCCATGTCAGCCTTCCAATCAAAATAATTGAAAGGGGTGAGAATTCTAGGAGAGAGAGGATCATTCGAATTGCTCATCTTAACTGATGGAGCGAATGCAAGGGTGAAACTACTGCTACTACTGCTGCAACTGCTGGAACTTCGAATTACCTGCAAAAAACTCTCAAGAATGGAGGTAGAATATACTCTCAAATGGCTCTGATACCATGCGAAAATCCTCACTATGGATCCAAAGAGATGATGTAAACCTCACAATGAAAGAATTTAGGAAAATAGAAGAAGTATAGTGCAGCAGAACATAGATCCAATGGAACTCAGATAGAGGCAGAATAATTACACATGTTACATTAATTTGAATAGTAAAACAGTAAATATACAATGCTCAGGATTCGAATACACTGGGTGTGATTCGAATTAGCCTGCATGGATAGATCCAAAATCAGTGGAGTGTCATCAAGCACAACTAGAAGTCTATCTCATCATCGATGGAGTCATCAATGCACAAGTAACTATCAACCATCAATCAAACTGAGTCTAATTGAGTGTGGTAGGTGTAACTGGCACATGGAGGCACTAACTGAATGAAGGAGGCCTAGTGGAGGGCGCATGAGGAGCTATCTGGAGTTATAAGGGGCATTCAAGTCTCATTGGAGGTCCATCGGAGTGATACAGTCGGTTGAGAGTCAGTATAGCCTTAAATCAAGGAAGGAACTGATGATAACTCAACTAACTGAAGTACAACAGGAGTGGTAGGTGAGAAAAGGATACCTTCTCAAGTGTTGGGTGAGAAGTGGGTGCATCACTGGCTAGGAGGGCTCAATCTGAGTGGAAATAAGCTCTAGAGTGCTGGAAAACTAGGGACTAGGTGATGGAGGTGTCAACCTGATGATTGGGCAACATGCGGATGCATGCAATGCATGCTGCCTACAGAAATGCATGCAAGACTAATAATGAAAATAACTGAAAGGATGGTAGGACTAGGATGGAGTATAGGAATATCCTAACATTTACTCCTCCTCTCCCTGAAAGGGAGAAAGAGATTGAGAGAAGGGGATAGTAAGGGTTAGGGAAAGGAGTGGAAAGAGAGAGATAGGGGGGTCGAGGGAATGTTAATGGGTTAGAGATTGTGACTGATGCATATTGTTAATGGGATAGAGGCAAAGACAAAGGGATTTTTTAGGATATTGGGGGTAAGTGGAGCAAGGGAAAAAGAGTGAGAGGAAGGGGGTCAGTGATACGGGAGGCATATGGATTTATTTATGTGTGTGTGTGAGAGAGGGAAGAGGATGATAGTGGGTTGGTGGGGTGTGTATAAAATAATGTGGGGGTCTTTGGGAGTTGTAGAGGGTGTATTAGTGGGTTTGGGGGGATACGAGAATAAGTAAACATAACGTGTACGCATTTCTATTAACACAAGCGCGAACGTGTTTTTGCTGAACATAACATGCACGTGTTTTATGTTCACATGTAATGGCCTATCCAGGTACTTAATTCATATTACATAATGCAATTTATCATTTTGTCATGTCTTTGCTTCTGCTAAGTTATCCTAGTTTTATTTAGTATCTCTATGAAATTTTTTGCAGGTATGGATCAGTTAGAATATACTCTAGATTACTTCTACTATGTTATTGGGTTTTTTATTGTTTTGTTTTTAAGTGCAAGTGAAAATAACAAAAGTTCTATCTATTTTGAGTTGCTAAGGTAAGAGTTCTAAGATAATAGTTAGAAGCATGTACAATAAACATTTCTCATAAAAAATTCTTACAAAATATACATAATTTTACTTTCTGAATATAAAATTGAAGTAACATATCAAATTCTAAAAATAACTGTAAGGTTCGAAGGTACACCAGTTTTTCCATGCTCCCATAACCAGAAAACTCAATTGCCCAAACATGTTTTTCCACCTTGCCAACTAAGAAAGCCTCACTGGCTTCCTAGCTCCAAGAAACATAGTTTCTTAGACCCCCGAGCCCAAAACCTAAGTACAACCATCCCAACCAATGCAATGTGTTTCCCTAAAAAAATGAAAAAGAGAACCTCCTCTGCTGTTTTTTTCATGTGATCGAATCCCCCTCAAAAATCCTTTTCCTCCTCTCTATATCCTTTCCTATCACCGCCCTTTCCCTTATTTACTACCTTATCCACTCCTTAAATATTTTTCCACCTACTATGTCAGTCCCATCCTGTCAAAACGATAATTTGTGTGTGTATGTGTTCAACACTTATTTATTACACAAACCATCATCCTTTACAATTCAACCGTCATCCCTTTTCCGCACAATTATAAATAAAAATAATATAAAATTTGATCAATGCATATTTACAATTCAACCAACATTTCTTTTCGACATAATTACAAATAATTATAATTAAAATTGATCAATATATATTTCTATTAATTAAATAATAGTATTTAAGACTAAAACATAACTCATTCACCTAGTGCCCTGTTCAATGACTACACCTTAGTTATAATTTAAAATAATTAACAATTATTACTCAATTTAATAATAATATTGGTAACATTTAACATCATTAACACTCAATTAATGTTAATTAATTGAGTTAACAATAATCTCGTTAACATATATTAACATTATTAACATGTATTTAAATTAATGACTCAAGTTAATAATAATCTAATTAATATTATTAACAGCATTATCATTTATAAACTGAGCTACTAAACTAATTAATATCATTAACGCTCATTTAATATTCAGCAACAAAGTACTTCATTCAACCATTAAGTTAATAACAATCTCATTAACATTATTATCATCATTAAGATTTATCGACCAAGTTATGAACAATCCTATTAACCACTAATTAACATCATTAACATTATTCCGCCTTCATTGACCATAATTAATAATTAACCCTGATCACAATTAATTAACCATTTATTAATAAATTCACATAATAATATCATTTCCTAACTAAATAGATAATAGTAATTAACAGTAATTATAATGTGATCATTCACAACCACAATGCATCCAAGCCATATTTTAATACTATAATAGATCATTTAGACATCATACATAGCCGAGTTATGTAAGTGTAGCTAATGCTTACATACATCGTGTAGGTACACCAATAGTACTCAAACACACACACCGCATAATCACATAAGTTTCTATCTGTCAATGCATACTAAGATATGAATTTGCAATGGCCATCCATTTTACTAACTCAAATCATAATAATATATGAAATAAACATAACATATTGAATTACGACACATGAATCAAGCAAATTTTTTCGGTACACACAATAAATTATGTTTCTCGTTAAATTTTCCACGACATTTCTATCTACCTACTCCCTTCTACCTAATTCACAACTAACTTCCAGATTCTATCCTTCCTTTGCTGGACTACCCTGGAGCATCCACTACATGGCATAGCTCCATTTAGAACCCGTAAGTGGAAGTGTCGACTAGATCGACCAAGCTTCCCCAACAGGCACCCAATAGTCATCATCACACACCTTGGGGAGCGCATTGTAGCACATCCATCCCATGACTCCAGGTTTTGGAGGATAAATGGTGGGTAATTCCTCCACCCCTCCTATTGAACAATGGACTATGTCTACATCGACATAGTGAATGCGTTGCGACTGTTGTACTCAGGTTTTGTCATCGAATAACCAATTTGGGCAGTTGAGTTTCCTAAAACCCAACACCTGCCCACACATCATGATAATGAAACAATACTCATGCTAAACAATAATGAATCACTTGCATACCATTTATCTTTCCAAATTCATGTCCCAGAGGTACTCCCAACTCATAGGATCCAGCTACCACTTAGCTCTTTTAACTTGTAGGTTAGTCTCCAAACACAAGATCAAGAATATCATACAATCATTGACATGTATATACATTTTATTACTAATGAACAATAATGCAAATCATTTTTTATATGTACCATGCACCTAGTATCACATTCATTTATTAAATTCTTATCTCAAACTGGTATCCACATATCAAAGCATCTCATTTAAATTTGCATGCTAGACTAAAATTAAGATACGACAATCATTCATAATATTAACATCATGCACACATATATATTTCTTCCAAAAAATAGGAATTCCATAGGTCCACAGTGTCTAGATACTAAAAAATCTCCATAATAATATGATAATAGAAACAAGAAATGGTATTTCAGGTGGTAAATTCAAAAATGGGGAATTACATACACCCACCCTTCAAGAAACTTCATCCCAAAGTTATGAGATCATTCACAATCATTAGGATAAGCATGACGCAATACATTGTGCCCCCTTACCGGAAGATATTACTTATACTAGTCCCACTAGACAATAAGTTGATGAGTCATATCTATGTTCCTAAACTTTACTTGGTTTATCGCATAGAAGATGTTTCTATAAATATTTGAAATGTGGTATAGGACATTGGTCTTAACACTTCAAGGCTCCTTAATGAATTTATCTACACAACGTTATAGCCTTGTTGAAATTGTTCATACTATTCCACATTGTGAATTTTGGAACACATAAGTCTTTAAATATAAGTTTTATTTTGCTTCCCTAGTATTATTACGACCGATGCATTAATTCACATATTTAGTGAACCACTTTTCAACATGTTCTTGTTAATGATTTACATACTAGTTCGTAACACTTCTAAGAACTCTAACCCATGAGTTTTGCAATGCACCATTTCATTTTACAGTTTTAATTTATATATATGGTGACCTTCTTCTAGAATACTATCCCCCTCATTCTCATTATGAGTTTCAGGCTATCATGATTATAAACATTCTTTGTACACTTGTATATTTATCTATCCCTACAAGGTAAATAACATGCTTTAGTTAGACGTACAAAAATCATTCGTATATACTCCATATAACACATATGGATAGGTATTATCCACACATACTCATCCTACCCTTTACCCAACACTTGTCAAGGATTTACATGCTCTTAAGACTTATGTGCATACGTTTGTAATTTGATCAAAGTTTTAATTTGGGAAGTGTGTTATTGCACCAAGACACCTAATCTGATTATGACTTCCTTAGGAGATTCTTTAACATGCTTGCTAGATATTTGGTTAATTTTTACACAGCCCTCAGCCTTCACCTAGGGTCATTATTATATTCAATACAAGTTACCCCCAATTTCCATACATCCTACCATGTGTAAGGAAACCTCGAGATCCTTGGTTTTTTTAAAGTTTGGTAGAGAATTATCATTCGTTTATTACCCATGCACCTAACTATTAATTAGATTCTTATTTCATTCTTTATGGACCTTTATTGCTTAAAACCAACTATATTTGGTTCTTACTAGAACTCTTATTTGTTTGGCATGAATTATAGACTACCCCGCAAGAAAACCTCATACAATCATTTCCCTTGAATTATCAACAATTAGAACAATATGGTGGACGATGTCTATGCAATGAAGTGACTTCAAAATTTCTAGGTCACTACTATCAATCTCATTAATCCCTTCTATAATACAAGTTGGATCCAAATAGGGTGAATCCCACATAAGGATCCTCTTCCTTTTGTAGTACTCTTTCTATCACTAACACTCTTATGGTAATTAGGTGTCATTTAAAACATATTGTCTTTTGGCCTACTTTACTTTAGCTTCGCTTCACCTTGTCACAATTATTTACCTATCGATATCATTATTACTTTCAAACCTTTTAGTCCCTACCAATTTACATGCCTAATCCTCAGATCAGATTCCTCCCCTTAACGCTCTTTAAAATGTATCTTTAGTAATTTAATGTTTTCATTAATTCATATATATCGCTTGCAATACTACTAATTTTTCCAACAATGCAATCACTCATGTGTCCCATGAATTCTGAACTACTATCTCTACATAGGTACTTCGTACAACCATGTGATCGACAATAATAACTTAAGGTATCCTTACAAGGTGAAGGGAACCTTTACATAACATAATATTTCGTTTACCCACTTTGACACACATGACTTGTCATGAGGAAAGCATACTAATCCGTAGTTAATCTCATCATATTCTAAACTAGGAATGTCTTAAGGTGATTACTACATAATCTTATTGAATCTCTCATTACCAATTGATTTTAACATGTCCACATGATAATTAGTTAATCCACATATATGCCCTTCCTTATTACTCAAGGTCATCAATACACTAGACATGACTAACCCCCTTCCTCAATTTCTAAACACCTTACACGTCATTTCTCTAATCATTACCATTCTTAACTTAGTTATCCCAAAGACATGTTTGCTTTAATGATTTACTTTTCCTTATGTCTATATGAAGTTCTTATATGTAAGGTACAACTCATTAGTTTAACCATCAATAAGAACCTTATCTCCTCATTTAAGCATTTGTTAATCATAGCCAATAAATTTACATGCATTTTTTTTATTATCACTCTAACTTTATAAGTACTGCACATACGTCACCCTTCAAGATATAGGCATACAATAATTTCCTCGGTTTTGGAACATAGGAATAACTATCTATGGGTGCTCTTCATCATATCTAAGGAAAAACATGTCCCTATGAACAAGAATTTTACAAAACAAAAACATAATTTAAAATCAGCTTCCTACATGGATCCATGATTGCAATCTAGAATTACTATCATGCGATTATTACTCAAAAAATTACTTGTCCTTAGTAATTTCTTCTCAAGGTACAACTTTAGACACATGCGACATTGACCACTTATGGTTTCCAACCCCTTACTTGCACCTATCTAGATCTTTTAGTTCCTTCCAATTATTACAAATTACCATTATCGATATAATGAACATCCTCCTCATTCACAGTTAGATTAAACAACCTATTAATATCATTCATCATGACACACTAAGTCTTAATGTCATGAGTCGCGAGTAAGACACTATGGATTTGGAAAAAGGTAGGGCATCTCATTGTCCTCATGGATTAGGTAGTCGTCTATGACTACATCTAATACTTGGGTCACACCTTTAGTGATTCCCCACATGAAGCCTACCATGTTATTCAATTTGACCTAAATTCGAATTTGTTTCATTCCACTCCTAACCCTCTAAACAAATTCAGATTAACATATTAATTTTAATTATGAATTATAAATCTGAATTTATATTAACATAATTAACATAATAAAACATATAATTAATTAAATTAAAATCTTAATATATATTAACATAATTAAATCAACATATATATATATATATATATAAATATTTTAAGAATTTAATATATGATATTATATAACAATACAAAATTAAATGACAATATATTAATTAACCGATACAACAAATTTGATAATAACTTTTGGTAATATAAGGCAACTATCTTAGGCACCTCGTGGGCTCTTCCCATGACCCATCTAAATAACAATAATAATAAAAACTCGAGACCATGCTGGTGTAAAACCCTAGCTTCTCCCTACTCATTCATTATTCTAAGCGGATATTTTACCACGAGCTCTGCAACTCTAACTCGCTACTAGCTCGTAGGGTTTCCATTCTATCGCTAAGGTCTAGTTGGTTTAGGGTTTGATTATATGTTGCGCGCCTTCTCTCTGTGGAAGTTGTGCAATGCGTGTGGCCATGGAATCCATGCATGCATCTCTGCATGAGGGTTATGGTCACTAGCGACTCGTTCGAGGGATGCTCTTTCCTTGTTGGGCATAGCACAACGGGATCACTAGAATCTTATCGAATAAGAAGAGCCACCGAGTATGGAAGCATTGGTATCTTTGGAGAGAACCGTGCACACAAAATGCTTCAATGTGTAGAGGATGCCCACCTGTAGACGCAGTGTAAGGGCTTGATGCTAAGGCACTATGGCCTCAGTGTGGGCTCGACTATCATGGCCCAGGACTAGTGGCTAACTACAATGGGAGATCCACGATCCTCCCACAACTTCCACGGTCCATGCTATGTATGGTGGAACGTTCACCCATCAACCAAGGGACTTGATGCATAGCCAGAAGACATATAGTATTTCACAGTGGTGAATGCCCTAGTTTAATGCGCAGTAACTTCAATATATGTTTCAGCTCTTCTGTTTTAAGAAGAAATGTTTTAAGACAAAGTTTGTTTAAGTTTGGGTTATGCGCAGTAAGATAAGTATAGAAAGTTAACCGTGTAGTTAATCTTTGTAAAAGTTAAAAGAGTGTGCAAAAGTAATTTGTATGAAGTGCACACTCCATACAAAGTCAAGTTCCACAAAGTTAGAGAAGTGCACATTTATGCGAACATTCAACTGCGCAGTAGAAAGTGGAATCGCGCAGTTAATCTTTGCGCAATAGAAACGCGTAGTTAATCTTCGTGCGGTAAAAGGTGAATTGCGTAACTAATATCCGCGCATTTATTTTTTGAAGAAAGGTGTTTGAGCAAAAGGGAAGTCAAATTTAGAGAAAGTATATGCTAGGATAACGCAATCCGAAAATCAAAGAAAAGATAATATTTATTATTTGTGCAGTTAATTCTTATTTACTGCGTGGTGCCCTTTTCGCTTCATCTGGTATCAGAGCTTGGTTTACAGAAAGTAAGAATTGTATTTACAAAAGGGAAAAGTGATTAAGAATGGCTTCCACTTCATGTAATTTGCAAACTCCCCTATTTTCTGGTAAAAATTATGAATATTGGTCTCTAACTATGAAAGCTTTGTTTAGAGGTCAAGATGTATAGGACATAGTCCAGAATGGTTATGCAGAACCAGCAGATGCAACAACATACAACAATCTCACACAAGCTAAGAAGGATGTCTTGAGGGAACAAAGGAAGAAAGATGGAAAGGCATTGTTCCACATACATCAATCAATAAATCAATCCATACTCCCAAGAGTAGCAATAGCACAGTCAGCAAAGGAAGCGTGGGACACACTGGAAAATGCCTATCAAGGTTTTAATAAGGTAAAGACTGCCAAACTTCAAATTCTTAGAATAGATTTTGAATCTCTGTCAATGAAAAACACAGAGTCAGTAGACTCATTCTACACTCGTGTTATTGGTTTGGTTAATCAAATAAATTCTCATGGAGAAACTTTAGGTGATCAAAGGGTTGTTGAAAAAGTTCTTAGAGTTCTTCCAAAGAAATTTGAATCTTTGGTTGTAACCCTGGAGGAAAACAAAGATCTATCCACATTTACTATTGATGAGTTGGAAGCCTCATTACCGAATCATGAACATAGAATTAGCGGTTCAGTTACATCATTGGAAGGTGCATTCATAGCACAGTCATCCATAAGTCGTGAAAGAGGCAGAGGAAGATCAAACTCTAGAAGCAGAGGAAGAAGTTCTTTCAGAGGAGGTCATAGCAACAATCCTGTGCATGGCACTAGTAGAGGTCAAAATCAAACTCCCACTCAGCCAAGTGGACAAAGGTATGAAAAATAAAAAAAATTCAATGTCATTACTGTAATAAGTATGGACACTTCACATATGAATGCAGGAAGAAGCAGTATGACCAAGGAAAGCAAGGTGAAGCTCAGTCAAGCAACAACAACACTCCGAACAGCTCACTGTTCTTAGCATGCGCATCTCCAGTGGAATGCAATGTTGTCCAAGAAAGTCCAAATGACATATGGTATTTAGACTCAGGATGTAGCAATCACATGACTGGTAATTTAAATATGTTTTCTAGTCTAGATAAATCAGTTCAAAATGATGTCACACTTGGAAACAATTTTCAAGTCACTGTTTTGGGTAAGGGTATTGTTGATATTCTAACCAAACAGGGGGAGCAAAAATATATGTCTAATGTTTACTATGTTCAAGGTTTGAAGCATAATTTGATGAGCACTGGACAATTGATGGAAAAGGTTACAGAATCCATATGATAGGAAAGCGTTGTATGATCAAAGACAAATATCCAAGCAATCAGTTGATAGCCGAAGTGCAGATGACAAGCAATCACTTGTTTCCTTTGAGAATTACACCAATCATAAAAGGAAAAACAACTCAAGTTGTTCATGCAAGTCAGAATGAAAATTCTGGAAGTGCACTTTGCATAGAGAGAAAAGAAGCAGACAGTCACTACGCAAAGGAAGAAAAAGACAGCGCAATGCAAGCTACATTTCAGACAGAAATTTAGGATGAATCCTAGTTATGGCATTTCAAATTTGGACATCTGAATTTTGGTGGGATGAATCTACTGCATATAAAAGAAATGGTGAAAGGATTGCCATTGATTGATAATCCAAAAATAATTTGTGAAGGTTGTATTTTTGGAAAACAACATAGAGAGACATTTCCAGTCGTTAGGTCATATAGAGCCCGTGCACCACTTGAAATTGTGCACTCCGATATTTGTGGACCAATGCAAACACCGTCCATGGGCGGATGCACTTATCTTCTCACATTCATTGATGATTTCACAAGAAAAACTTGGTTTTATTTTCTAAAACATAAATTTGATGCGTTTGGCTGTTTTCAGCAGTTCAAGGCACTTGTGGAGAAGCAGAGTGGTTACAGCATCAAGATCTTAAGAACAGACAGAAGTGGAGAGTATGTCTCAAATGATTTCTTAAAATTTTGCAAAAATCATGGCATCCAGTAGCAATTCATTGTGCAGTATACACCGCAGCAGAATGATATCGCAAAAAGGAATAACAGAACCATTATGGAGATGCCGCGCAGTATGTTGGCAACCGCGCATCTCTCAAATGAATACTGGGCTAAAGCAGTGGAAACTGCTGTGTACATCATGAATTGATGTCCGATGAAGAGCGTGAAGAAAAAAGTTCCACAGGAAGCATGGATAGGTATGAAACATAGTGTTTCACATTTGAAATTTTTTGGTTGTGTAGCATACGCACATGTTCCAGATGAGCTACGAAGAAAATTAGACAATAAAGGACATAAATGCATTTTCATTGGGTATTCCGAAGACACAAAAGCATACAAGTTGTATAACCCTGTCACAAGGAAATTTATTATCAGTCGAGATGTTCAGTTTGTGGAGAATGAAGCATGGGATGGAACTGTAGAGAAGAATGTGAGAATCGTGTCACATGTTGAACATGATGACAGCGCAGAAGGTGTGGATGATACTCCACATGTAAATCAGAACTGCGAAGCTCCATCTACTCCAAGGATTGCACATCATGTTCCAGCATAAGGAACTCCAACACAAGGAGCAGCTCAAGCTACTCCTACAAGCACACCAAGTGCGCAGCAAACTCTAGCAAGCAGTTTGCGCTCTCGACACTAGCAACTCCGCTAAGGACAAGAAGTCTGCGTGAAATATATGAGGCTGGTACACCTAATTCATTCTCATGTTTTGCATTATTTTCTCAATTTAATGATCCCCTAACATTTGAAGAAGCTGTTGAAGACAAAGTTTGGGCACAAGCCATGGATGAAGAAATTGAATGCATTGAGAAGAATCAAACATGGGAATTAGTTTATGTTCCTAAAGACAAGGATGTTACAAGTGTGAAATGGATTTATAAGACCAAACAAGATGCTGATGGAAATGTGTCGAAGCACAAGGCAAGATTGATAGCAAGAGGGTTCACTCAGTAGCTCGGCATAGACTTCAATAAAACATTTGCACCTGTAGCATGAATGGACACTATTAGAATAGTTTTGGCCATCGCAGCTCATAAGACATGGCCTGTTTACCAAATGGATGTTAAGTCTACATTTTTAAATGGTTATTTGGAGGAAGAAGTATATGTGGAGCAGCCACAAGGCTATGAAGTTCCAGGACAAGGACATAGAGTATACAAACTGAAGAAGGCACTCTATGGTTTGAAGAAAGCTCCCAGAGCTTGGTACAGTCGCATTGACTCATACCTCATTCAAAATGGATTTCACAGAAGTGAATGTGAGCCAACGCTGTACACAAAAATAAACAAGGAAGGTAATAAGCTAATTGTCTGCCTATATGTAGATGATTTAATATTTACTGGTGATTTTGGCATAGAAGAATTTAGAACAATCATGGAAAGTGAATTTGAAATGACTAATTTGGGGCTTATGAAGTATTTTCTGGGCATTGAAGTCCAGCAAACTGAAAATGGGATATTTATATCTCAGTTAAAATATGCAAGAGATGTCTTGAACAGATTTAAGATGTTAAATTACAAGACAGATCCAACACTAGTTATAACGGGTTTGAAATTGAGAAAGGATGATGATGGATCCAATGTAGATCCTACGCTTTTTAAAATGCTCATTGGCAGCCTTATGTATCTTACAACAACAAGACCAGACATCATGTATGGAGTCAGCTTAATCTCAATATTCATGGAGTCTCCAAAAGAATCTCATTGGAAAGCATGTAAAAGAATTATGAGGTATGTAAGTGGAACAAAAGACTTTGGTATTTTGTATTCAATCTCAGAAAATTTCAAACTCATTGGATACACTGATAGTGACAATGGAGGAAGCATAGATGACAGAAAAAGCACATCTGGGAATACATTTCATGTAGGAAAAGGTGTTGTATCATGGGCTTCAAAGAAACAGCCCATAGTAACTCTTTCTTCAGCAGAAGCAGAGTATGTTGCAGCTACAAGTGCAGCTTGTCAAGCAGTTTGGATGCACAGAATGTTAAGTGATCTGTCGTAGGTCCAGCAAGAACCCACAGTCATTTATTGTGACAACAATTCATCTATCGCACTGCCAAAGAATTGATAAACAACAAGGAAACCTGTTTAGAATTTTGCAGGTCTGAAGATTAGGTAGTAGACATATTTACAAAACCATTGGCAAAGGACCCATTCCAATTTCTGTGAATTTGTTTGGGAGTGACAAATTCTATGCAATGAACTATGTCATGAGCAGAGTATGTTTCAGCTCTGAAATATTTTGTAATATTGTATTTGTGTTTAATGATCCCCATCCGCTCATAATTAAAGGGGAGTGTTGGAAATATCATAATTAATGAGCTAATAGCGTATCTGATTTACGTCGGCTCTGTTAGAAGTCAGTCGATCATTCTGTCAGTCTTTTTGTGTCAGCGCGTAGTCTACAATGTCAGACAATCAATCTATTTGCAGCCAATTTGGCTCACGGCAAGTTAGTATTTAAGAAGCCGTTGTTGTATTCCGCAAGATCAGATTTTCTTAGGTAGAAATTAATTGCAGAGTTTATTGCAACCCTGTAACTTCCAGGTGAAGATAAACCTAAGTTTTTGTATAAATGAATATCTCCCGCAGAATATTAGATAGAGATGAAAGGATAGATGTAAGAGTGAAGAAGATAAGAAGTGAAAAACCTGTGAATTGTTTCAAGAGCCCAAGCTCTATGTAAGAAGTGAAAGATTCAAGTAAATCTCATCTCTCTGTAAGTGCGGCAAAGTTACTCTGTTTTACTGCAGCAATATATAAGTTCTTAAGTTTTATGTATCCATCCTCAAGAATGTTGGTTTATGCATGTTGTGCATCAATTTCATATTGACCTATGTGAATGATTTTTTACATTTACGCACAGTAAAAGAAATCAAGATTTCTAAGTATTTCACAGTGGTGAATGCCCTAGTTTAACACACAGTAACTTCAACATATGTTTTGGCTCTTATGTTTTAAGACAAAGTTTGTTTAAGTTTGGGTTATGCGTAGTTATCTAAGTGTACAAAGTTAACCACACAGTTAATCTTTGTAGAAGTTAAAAGAGTGTGCAAGAGTAATTTGTATGAAGTGTGCACTCCATACAAAGTCAAGTTCCGCAAAGTTAGAGAAGTGCGCATTTATGCGAACATTCAACTGCGCAATAGAAAGTGGAATCGCGCAATTAATCTCTGTGTAGTAGAAACACGCAGTTAATCTCCGCGTGATAAAAGGTGAATCGCACAACTAATATCCGCGCATTTATTTTGTGAAGAAAAGTGTTTGAGCAAAAGGGAAGTCAAATTTAGAGAAAGTATATGTTAGGATAGCGCAATCCTAAAATCAAAGAAAAGATAATATTTATCATCTGCACAGTTAATTCTTATTTACTGCGCGGTGCCCTTTTCCCTTCATATTCTTCCTGCTTGATCTCACAGTAACTTTCACCAACATACAAGGGAAATATCAGAAGATTACATTGCTAAAATTAATTTCAGGGGTAAAATTGTTGACTCGCATTCTGGAAATGTAAACAATTTTTGTTATTATTATTTTCTCTTTCAAGGTTTTGGCTAACGGTAATTTCATCGGTTATGCAATAGTTTTCTTGGTTTCTTGAACAATACTTTTCCGGGTTATGAGCTAGTTTAGGTCAAGTGCTTTGTTTTTCTTTTAATACTGTTAAAAAATTTCCATTCATTGATGGACAACTTCTAGGAAGGGATCCAAGCTTATTTGTTGGATATTCCTCGCTGGGAGGCCTCTCAAAAGAGAGAGCCAAGCCCCCCCTTTTTTTTTTCTTGGATATTTGGTTAGCTTGAAGAGACAAATAACTTCTGCAATCACTCGAATGCAAGGAAGCCAGAAGGAAGCGGCCTAAAAACCTTAAGTTAAATTTCCCATTGACCAAAAGTTAACTTTCTCTATTGAGACTTAGGCGATCTTCATTGGATGAAGATGACCCTTCTGGTATTTTATCTGCTTAATATACTAAACTATGATGTAAGCAATTAGTGCAGAGAACAAGAGATGGGTTTCTCTTTAAAAGAATCGACCCCTATTTGTTTCCTTTTGGTTAATGAATTAGTTTCATGCAATCCCTTTGGATATAGGAGATCCCTTTGGAGATAAGAGAGCAGTATTTCCTCTGATTTTAGGTTCTAGAGACCAGGGTATAAACATGCCACCAAAAGAAACCATTTAAATCAATGTAGGAGATTATAAGGGACGGTCTCGTTGGGGAGATCATCTCCTCTCATTTTGGTTTTATTACATTACTTATATCCACGTTATTATTATGATCCTACTTTGGAAAAGGGGAAATCTATCTAGAAGAGAAAAAGAAAAACCCAATATTTATGGTTATAAGTGTTGAGTGAGGGCGATATTCTTGGGTGAATTCAAATCCTTTGAAAAGAATGTTTGTATATATATCCTATGTGAGGGGGTGCAGTCCTGAATTAAATTGGTTTCTATTAGGAATTATAAATTACCTTTTACTAAGAAGGAGGACGAAGCCCTTGGGCACAGTCCTATAGAGTTGGTTTGCAATTATATAGATAGATAGATAGATGGTGCCCTGTAGAGCTGGTTTGCAATTATATATATATATATATATATATATATTGAAAAGGGAACTAAGGCCGATTCTTGGCATGAATCCCAAGCCTATATATATGTTTTGAAAAGGGAACTAGGGCAGATTCTTAGCATGAATCCCAAGCCCACTCCTTGCCTCTAGCATATTATTTAAGAGTCAAATAGTATATGTTGACTCAACAATGTTTGAGAGATCAAATATCTAAGAGAAATCTTATTATGAATTAATCAAAAGGGATGAGCTCTATTTTCTATAATTAACAACTATGTCTATAATGCATAGGTCAAGTTTATGAATTACAAGTCCAACTAATTTAGTATTTACAAAGTCAAGTTTTCTATCCCATTTATTATTTTTGTTAGCAAAGTTTATTTTTTATTTTATTTTATTTTACTATTTTATTTTTACATGCCCGATGCATATTGATTTCAAAATCAACTTTACTAAGTGTGAAATCACATTCCATTGACTAATGATTTAACACTCTTGTTTGTAAGAACCGTTGTAAAATTAATTCTAAGAATCTAAAGCCAAGCTTGAAATGAAGGGCTTAGAGCCCTAAGAGGTTTGTTAGAATAACATAAAATTAGATGAATACGATAAAAAGGGTAGTTTCGTGAATAGGTGATTTCTTCTTCTTTTGATTTTATTTTTTTTACTATATATTTACATAAATTTTTTTTCATAAACTGTGAATTCATTTATAGTTCCACCTTTGATCTACCTCTTTCCTATGGTAAACAGAAAGAGGCCTTTTCAAGTCCTTTTCATAGATTTTGGTTTCCTTCACGAGTAGTGAACAATGTTCAGATTTTACTTTTGTCTTTTCAATAATTAACATGTTCTTTCATTTCATACCTCGGTCCCATGTGATTCATATTTTAGTTTTTTATTAAGGTTCCTATTTTTGAATCAAGGCCTTGATTTCAAATTTCAATTTTGTTTAGTTTTGTTCAATTTTTTTTTCATCAAAGCAGCCTTACAGTTTTGGAACATGGCATTATATTAATTTTGTTGTTATATATATATATATATATATATATTGTTTTTATAAAACCATTTTTTTACTCTATTTCTGCTTCTTGCAAGTAGTCTAAATACTGCATAGGTTTGTGAAAAATATTTCATACTGTTCTAGTTACCTATTATAATTTCTACATAGATTCTACTTAATCTTGTTCAGTTCTTGCATGTAAAAAGGCCCTTAAGGTCTAAGTGTTCGAGCCAATCGCTATGATACCATTTGTAATGGACCTATCCAGGTCCTTAATTCATATTACAGAATACAATTTATCATTTTGACACATGTCTTTGCATCTACTAAGTTATCCTGGTTCTATTTAATATGTCTATGAAATTCTATGCAGGTATGGATCAATTAGAATATACTCTATCTTACTTCTACCATGTTACTATTTTTTTTTATTGTTTTTTTTTAAGTGCAGGTGCATATAAACAAAGTTCTACTTCCTTTGAGCTACTAAGGTAAGAGTTCTAAGATAATAGTTAGAATCATGTACAATAAAATTTTCTCATAAAAAAATTCTTACAACATATACATAATTTTACTTTCTGAATATAAAATTGAACATATCAAATTGTCAAAATACCTATAAGGTACCAAGTTACACCAGTTTGTAAATGCTCCCATAACCATAAAACTCAACTGCACAAACATGCCTTTCCACCCTGCCAACTAGAAAACCTCGATGACTTCCTAGCTCCAAGAAATGCAATTTCTTCGATCCCTGATCCCAAAACCTGTACAACTAGCCCAACCAGTGCAATGTGTTTCCCTTAAAAAAATGAAAAACATAGCCTCTTTTTTTTTCTCATGTGATCAAATCCCCCTCAAAAATCCATTTCCTCCTCTCTATATCCTTTCCTATCACCGCCCTTTCCCTTATTTACTGCCTTATCCACTCAAATGTTTTCCCACCTACTATGTTAGTCCCATCCCGTAAAAGCCATAAGATATAGATGTGTGTGTGTGTGTGTGTTCAACACTTATTTATTACACAAACCATCATCCTTTACAATTCAACCAACATTTCTTTTCGACACAATTATAAATAAAAATAATATAAAATTGATCAA